>CM054377.1:67345530-68595530 GCA_028858755.1 Ara ararauna | reverse complement strand
AGTAGGAGGGGAAAGTGGGAAATCCCTCACAGAACAGCATGCAGTTCTTCAACTGAACCACAAAACTGTAAGCTTAAGGCAATGCAGGTTTCCCAAAGAATTTGAACGAGCACCATTGTCAGTATCCACTTTTGCTGGAAAAAAGTCTGTATGTAGTCAATGGATCAAATAGTGCCATGTCTCCCAAGGGAGAGTACCAGACCCTCCACTTCCACGTGCTCTGCAAACTGCAGTGGATAGCTGGGGGCTGGAGGGAAAAGAAAATATCACAGAGGGTTTGCAATAGTTTACATGCAAAATGAGAATTAATTCTTTAAACTGTGGGTAGTGAGCTATTTACCTAGCTCTAATGTTTTACCTACAAGAACATTATGAGGATTAGCTGATGTTTGTGAAGTGCTTTATGGATGAAAGTATTAAGTGTCCAGGGCAGAGGCCACTGACACCAATTGCTTTCTGGCATTCAGCATTATATATGCAAGGGAAGCAATGAATTAAACAGGCTTACTAAAACCCATTTGATTAGAAAAGAAAACACTTGTGAAAATGCTCAAAGGCAAAGCTCTTCACCCTTATTCTGGTGCAGTAGGACACAGTACCCCTTGCCATCTAAACAACATACTTAAAATCTACGGGGTATAGGAGAAAACTCATTCCACCAGACACAGCAATGCTGTGAAATCCTCCCCCAGAGAACTAAACAGCAGCAGTTGCAATTAGGGATTTCATGGTGCATCCTGGAAGACAGCCCTTTCAAAGCTGAGCACAGGGGTCACAAGGCCATATGCCCTGGGAGCAGGTCACCCAATTAATCTCCATTTAGGAGAGCAGAATAATTGTCCTCTGAATAAAAGATGATAAATCAGATAAAATCTAGATGTTGTAAACTTTGAGATTTACCTATTCCTGGTTATTAACCTTCATCAGATCTAATTAAGCCCTGTGGGTAAAGCACAAGCAGTGAGAGATTTTATATTCATTCATATTTTCTAAAGAGACACTAAGTACAACATCCTCTACCCTTTTTGCTTTGCTAAGTGGGAATTCTGACATCCTGTTTTTTCCTGTACATGGTGGAGAACATTTGAGAGCACTCTATCTGGAGTAACCTGCATCTCTGCAGTTCACATGGAACATTGAGCATCACGTCTTACTTCAGGAATCCTAGCTATTGTTGCCATATAAGTCTGTTTACATTAATTATTCTGTGTAATTCCTCCATTAGCACTAAATATCTGACCAAGTGTGAGAAGCTCCCTACTTTTGAGAGAGGAATACATAGTCCTGAGTAGTTTGTTCAGCCTTTCAGGAAGCAGAGCACATCTGTATATTGAAAGTTTATCTGGATATCCACTGTCAATACATTGATGGATATTGAAGTTACTGCCATGGTAGAGCAATGCAAGACCTCAACAATACGACATTTTCCACTCAATTCAATTATTTAATTTGAAAGATGTCTAAAAAAGCACCTGACCCTTTAAGACTCACAGTTGAGTCAGACATAGCTGAGGTAAAGCTGACGTGAAGACCATATTCCAAATTCCTTACTGGAAACTCATTTCAAGAAAATCTAAAAGGGCTGTAGCTTTTCTGTTTATACAAAAAGAGGGTAACATTTTTAAGGTAAGTTTTATCAATATGAAGAGTATTGTACCATGCCACAAAAACCATGGAGGCTGTAAAATGATAAGCTATGTGATTTTTTTTTTAATTGTTGCAGTTCTTGCCTAGATTTCTCCAGTCCCTGGAGGTTTCACTGCGCTTCAGTGATTCATTTAAAAGTCCCATGTTTGCAAGTGACATGATTGCAGTGTTAAAATCTACAATGGTGATTTGCAAACTGTAGTCTTTCTCGCCTTTAGGGAGCTGAGCAGCTCCATGATACTGCTGGCAAGAATGCTTTAAACCATGGAACTGAAACTGCTTCTGCATTTGACGTTGCATTTGAAAGAGCCATTCTCAAACCCAGCAGGCAGAAGCATCAACAAGAATGCAAGAGAGAAAGGGAACTACTACTGCTGTAGAAATAGCCACCACAAAGGACTTGCCATTCTCATCAGGAGAGTGGAAAAAAGATCACGACTGTGGTCTGAGGCTACTTGTAATGATCTACCTATTTTATGAGACTCCTGGGATGTTTGGGAGAGATGATTCTGAGGAGGCTGTGAAGGAAGGTAACAAGGTCTCCCTCTGCAGCTCATCTTTCCATCTCCTGAGACGCTTATCTGCCCATTACATGCAGATACCCTGTCTTCACACCCGCAAAGTGCAATGTTTGGTCCCTGAACAGCTGCCATATACCAGAATGGGCCTCCAGCACTGAAAATGGGGGAAAGGGGTACAAGCCAAAGGAAGAAAGGGGTTGTTGGGCTTTCTGCCTGATAAATCCTCTTCAAGGACCCCAGTGGCAGCATAGATCAGTGTAAAATGGAGGAAATTCTTTCAGCAGGAGCACTAACTTCTTGTTGCATAAGCAAGAGATTAATTCTGTCACTTAGGGCCAGAAAGCAGAGCTGCATGCAGGGTGAATGGGTGAAAGCTTAAAAAAACTCTCTGAGATGGGAAGAAAACCACACTTTTTTTGCTGAAAATGTGAGCCTTCCAGAGCCTCCTTCCCCTGAGGTTCAATGTAACCTTGCTTAGGGCACACGAAACAAAACAGGGGACTTTGTTCACTGAGTGGGAAGTTAGAAATGCTTCCAGATGCACTGTCATCACTATCATCTTCACCCACAGGTTCAGAGATGACTCAGTGCATCTGAGGATGCCACTTTTGGAAACCAAGCTGAGCGTGCTGCTCGTGCCAGAGACGGGGCTGAGGTCAGGCTTGTAAACAGGCATAGCAATGCATCAGTCATACATTAGTTCTACGTGTTGGGGTATTTTAACTTCTTTAATTGAAGAGAAAAGGGGTCTATGTATTATGGTTCTGCTGACAAAGTCTTTACAAGTTAGCCTAACCAGGTCTGGCTGCGAATCAACGGCCAGAAATTATATGGGTCAATTGAATATTATTCAAATTATGTGAACACATCATGGACCTGTATTTGAATAATCACGAACTTTATTTTCAAAGACTGATCTGTGAAATCTCTGCATCGTCTTCAGGCTTCAGTAAGAAACATACAAAAGGCTACATCTTTTTCTTAGAATGCTGTACTATTTTCATGGCCAAGCTAGTACTCTCTCAAAAAAGGGAAAATTTATTCTCCTTTAAGTTTATTTGACCTTATTTGGTTTTTGCTGGTAAAGATATCTGCTATATTTAATAATTCTTAATGACCATGCTAAAAATATCTAGAACTCAAATCCATTTTTAAACAAAACTACATTTTTTCTGATTGTATTTCAAATGTTAGAGTTATGATAAAGACAGAAAAAAGCAGCATGAACTGCTCTACTGGAGCAGCAGAAGAAAAGAATCACCTAGGCAAGACCTGCTAATACCAGATTGGGTGGCATGGTACGCTCCAAGTATTTAAAAATAACAGTATGATGCTAGTGTATCAATGGTGCAAAATCAAAGGGCCGCTGTCCTGGTTTGTAGGTCAGGAGCCTGGCATACACTGCTATTTTAAGTGTTAGTGAAGTGCATACAGTGACAGTATAACCAAGAATATGCTACTAGAAAAATTGTTGCTCTGTTACATCAGTGACTGAAGAAAAATTTTAGTTGCTGGCTGTGCATTGCAGGTTGAATTTGCCCTACTCGCCATGCATTTATTCTGAAAAACAAAATGCACATGTAAATGTTCACAAGCAACGTGGACACCGGGAAGGGTGCACAGGTACTTGAGTAAAATCCATTAGTCTGAGCAAGGTAGCGTGTCTGTGTCTAGTTATCATCACTTGGTTCTGGGACAAAGTGAGCTGATCATGGAATTGGATGCCATAGTAATTATTCTATATTTGACACTGCATTTGTGACTTCCATGTTAATACCAGCTTATAAAAGTAGGAGCCTGCTCTGTCAAGCACAGAGGTATCTGAATGAGAAGTCCATGCAGTTTCGTATTTTGTTTTTTTACATATATATCAAACCATTCAGATTTTTCGAAAGTTTTTTTTCACTCATCTTACTGAAGATGAGTGGTGGGTCTCTTAACCTGAACTTTAAAAGCCTTATTTCATTGGTTCATGGTAAAATGGACAAATTCCTCTCACTAAGAGACTCCATGATCAGAATTTTGTGACCAGTACAAATTTCCTATTAATGTTTTGCCATTAGTTAAATATAGAAATAGCAGAGTAACTTTCAGAATGGATCATTTTAAGTCTTCTAAGAGGATTATAATATCTGATTCAGAGACACAGCCATTAGATGGATGACTTTTCAGAGTGAAGCAAATCTCAGCCCTGCTCTAATGTTTATCTTGAAACTTCTATACTTATTAAAGTTTACTTTGAAGGTATGTTACCAATGTGTTGAATCTGTATTTCAGCAATACTGAATGTGATTGCTTATACTTCAAGTGACTTTTACTTTATTCAGTAAGACATATGAAGCAATAAATAAGTAATGGGATTTTTTTTGGCTATGCTCCCCATTGGCTTAAGTTTACTGGGACTTTTCAAAGCCTTGCTGATACTCCTCTCCAGGATTAGACTGGGAAAATAACCAGAGATTTCACATTTTGGACCTAAAATCCTAATGCCAAAAGGAATAATGTATTACTGCTGCTGTTCATAATGCATTGCTACCTGGAGCATAGACCTGACCCTTGTGGTCAGCACAATGCAAAGCCTCGGCATGACATGTCTTTCACCTAACAGCTCATATTGTCTGGATAAGAGATGATGTACCTAAGTAACGTGTCATTTACAGATTTTCACCAGTGGGGATGGCCATCATTTTGCCCAAGCACTTTTTTGATGATAGATCAACTACTTAAAAAAAAAAAAGAGGTCCAGAACTTTGAATTACTTCTAACTGGTGGGAAATTAATGGAGCTGTTGAATTTCCAGTGTTATTTGTTATTTCCACTTCAGCAATAAACTGCAGCACATTGTCCGACTGAACTGTATTGTATGTCCTTTGTAGAAAGAAAAATTGTAATCGAAAAATAGCCTCATGTGGTTAAAAGCAGCATTCCAGAATCCGTACTGAGATACAACCAAGGTTTGTCAGCATGCTAGTGTTACTTATGTCTGCTGCTTTTTTCCCCAATTTTTGCATAAATTAATGCAATTGAATAAAATCTAAATATGTGAGACAGACTTGGTCATCCTTAGCTACCTGTAACTCCGCATTGAACTGTACTCTGATCTAAAACCAAGTACAGCTCACACAGTTTTAACAAGCTCTTTGATAAACTCCTATAAAATCAAGGTAGAAGTTTTTAAGCTCTGTCTTGGAGCACAACCTAAATTCTAATTTTGGCAAAATTCATGTTTAAAAGAAATAAATGAGTGGCCACTCCTCTTGAATTTGTTGAGAATGATTTATTTCCTTCTTGCAGCTGACAGCTGGAAGAAAGTCTTCAGGCTCTGCTCAGACCATAACATTCTCCCTATGGCTTTCTGGAAATGTGGCAAGACAGTTTATCAGAGAACAAGCTGAACACAATAACTGTACTGTGTTAACATAGGAGACTGCTATTTACAGTGGTCAGCTGGAACTGGAAAGTACTTCATGGTTCTGCAACTAAACTGGTACCATTTGTCTCATTCTGGGTCTGTATGCCTTTTTTCTCCTTGTAGAGCCTTCCATTTTTCAGTATCACAACCTTCTCAAGTGTGTAGAGGTTTTCAGCAAAAGATGCCTAATCCAGCACTGGCTTGTCTTGTAATTTCTCAAAAACATTCAGCCTAACAATAAATAAATAAGGTTGAATTTACCAAGCTATGCTACCACTGCATTTATATTCATTCATTCATTCACTCCTTCATTCAGCCCTTCAAGCGACTAAGTTACTTGCATGTGCCTCAGTAATGAAGTTTATAAGCATAGCATCAGACAAATCTTACCAGCTACGGAGAAGAAAGGGTGTTATCTCAGTCTCATATTGTAAAATCTCTACTGTCTGTTTTGTGCTTAGGACTGAAAAGCTATTTTCAAGCCTCAAACAACACAAATTACTTTTGCGCATTCCTTTCCTAGAGGGCATAGATGGAAATTAGATTTTTTTGTTTAAGTATGTTTTTCAGCTGGCCAAAGGGCAACCTACATGTTGTAAAGAAGACTTTCACACCCTGCAGGTATGTCTTGAGGTAGATGATTAGGATCCAGCCTTTCAGATGAAGTTGGGTTCTGAAAGACATGTGCGTGTGTGTGAACGTGCCTGTCTCTCCTTGCTCTGTTTCTTTTCAGGACTTTTCAAGAGGAGATTCACTGAATATTGTAGGAAGAAGGGGAGAGTCCCTCCATCTCTGCCACTAACTTCCTGAATTAATACTGCTTCCTCCACTCAAACCTGGCAGCGTGTGTTGGATGAATGATGAAACAGAACCTCAACAACTAAAAAGCAGTCACTGATGCTGTTTTAATGATAGCCATGATACAAATCTGTCCCACTTTTGTGGGTGTCTGGTGATGTATATTGCAGAGTGAACATATGTGAATCTCTCAGCAAGTTATCCTAGAATCATAGAAACACAGAATGGCTTGGGTTGGAAAAGACCTTAAGATCATCTAGTTCCAACCCTCCTGCCACAGTCAGGGACATCTTCCACTACACCAGGTTTTTCAAGGCCCCATCCAACCTGGCCTTGAACACTACCAGGGATGGAGCATTCTTATTATATAAAAACCATGTTGGTAAATTTTACTTTCTATAGGCATATTAATCTTACTGTCTCCATCTTTATATGATTATGGAATGCTCTAACCAGTTCACTCATATGAATCAGAAGCCTTGAGAATGACTGAATTATTGAAAGCTTTTGTCTGAAGAACATCATTTACTAAACAGCCAGATGCATGTGATGTCCTGTATCATTTAACACATCCCTGTTTATTCCCACAGAAAAGCCAAGCTATCTCTTATAAATTTGTATTTTAATCTTCAACATAAAAGAGGCTTCAAGATTTCTGAAGTTATTAAAGCTGCACATTCTCCCTTGATTTATATATTAAGAAGTTAGATTCAAGTTCATTAACATAAAAAATATAGAACAATCATAAAAACAAAAAAATGAGAGCATTAAAAAGAAATTTAAATAAAACTATACATTCAGTGTTGCCACCCTCAAATGCTCTTCTTTGCACTGAAATTTATATTTTGATTCCAAGTATGGGTGTTCATGTTTACTGTTTTCTCGGAAAAACCAAATAATTTTGACAAAAATTAGCAGAGCTCTGTAATGGTTAATTGTACTTCCATACCACATGCGATTACACTGAGAGTAGTAGTGATAAGGATATCCCTTGACATGACTACCTGTTCTATCCCATGCTCTTCAATAGCCATTCTTTAAATAGTGGGACACTCACAGGGTTTAATTTTTCCAAACTCATCCTATCTATGCACAGAATAGAAGTAGCGATTAATTTTTCAAAAGGCTTTGTTAGAGCCTTCACTGTTGGAGCCTTCACTGTTGAAAAATTATGCAGTAGGAATGATAATGTAAAACACGATCATCGCTATTGTCTTTACAATGCTTTCTCTTCTGAGACATTGGATTTCAACAATGGACGTGCCTAAATACTAAGTAGAAATTGGTATCTGTTGAGATGAACACTAGATTTTTTTGAATTAAGAAATAAATATTTCCAGAATTGAAGTTTTTGTCAATAATGGTCTTGTGAGAATAAATCTTTATGTTGATAAGTCATCAAATGCATAGTGGGTTTTTAATGCCTTTTGTTATTGTTTTTGTAACATTGAATATCTATAAGTTTGTGCAACAGAACAACAGATTATACCAAAGAAGAGGGCAAACCACCCCTTCCAGAAAGCAGTGATCAAACATTCCAGGCCATACTTGGGGGGGGGGGGGGATCCTGGCGTGATGATATTTTGCCCTGGATTTTAATGCACAAGAGAGGCAATATGGGTACCTACAGCACCTAAATATTCCTATTCTGCTCCAGGTAATCATTGAGAAAAATTATAACAGTTTCACATAAGTATGTGGAGATCAGTAAAATGGAAGGTAACAGTGCAAGGATAGAAATAGAACTAAAATAAAATAAAATTATTTTAGAATAAACCCTCTATGCAAGATGTCAAGCTCTAGTCAGATTATAAAAGGGATTAAAGAACTTCAAAGGAAAATTAATGCATAAAGTTGATCCTTAATATCAGAACCAGGTCTGCCTGAACACAAATGTTATAGTTTCTTTAGATCCCAAAAATGTTAATTTTTTTTTACCTGCTACCAGCACAAATTGCCTCACTGGATGAAGGACAAATGCTCATCAAGTAATTTGTCAGTTTTTACCTAGCTAAAGCACTGTTTGTTTAGAAAGACAGAAAATAAAAGCAAGGTAGATGCTGACGTCTGATAAACTGTCATCATTTTATGGGAGATATTCAGTAATTCTCTTGTGGCTATTTATAGACATGCTGGAATTTAGGAAGATTTACCAACCAGCTGATATTGCCTGCGCTGTAGAAAATAAAAAACAATAAACCTCCTTAAATGTCTCAAATGTTTTTAAAGCAGTGAATAAAAATGCAGTAAGATCTGAACATTTAAAATTCTTACAGCATCTTTTTATCCCTCCAATTATTTTTATATAAATATATATTTATGTCAGTCATTTTATGTTGCAGTAAATTTGTGTTTTCAGAACAAAATCCTGAACTAAAGTGCAGCTAACCTTATTCTTTCCCAGACTTCATCCATTTTGGATCATCTATAGAACTTTAATGCCCCATGAAAACTGTGTGGGTTTAATTAAGTTTATCTTAAGAGCCCCAAACTAAGGGCACAGCATAGCGCTAAAGAAATCTAAACATTGAATAGTGCAAATAAAAGCTAGATCATTGTAGTAGTGTTTTTGCTTTGAAAACAAAATAGGACCAGAACACCCAACTCTCTCAGTCTTGACAGGAAGATTTTCTCCTGAACTCACACAATTATAGTTAAATTAAAAACAAACTGGTACTTTCCACAGTGCTTTAATTAGACCAGAATTAACTGAGAGCTGTTTTTCTTATACCAGGTTCTCCCCAATGTCTAGGACTCTTTCAGACCACCCTGACTGCAGAGCATCCTTTACACTATTCAGTATACTACTACAGGGGTTCTAGCGTTAATTTCTAATGCAAGTCTACTGACAGCTTTTGCTGTTTCTTAGTATCACCCAGATATATCTTTTTAATCATGAGCATTGAAGTGACTGTTGTGTTCACTGGTTGGGACAGGCAAACAAGGACTCTTGGCCAGATCTCTGGGATTAAAGGTGATAATAAATTTTATTAGATTAGACCTGTAGTACATGAAGCAACATGATATTTCACACGTATTTTGTGTCAACAGAGGAATAGCAGGACTTGAGAATTGCTGGTTCCTTTCTGGGCTCTGGTCTATGTTAGCCACAGTCTACAATGCCTGTCTTGCTCCCGGTTTCTTTCCCACCTCTAGTTCCTTGTCCACAGTCTTTTCCTTTCTTCACATTGCTTATCCACATTCTTATTGCATACAGCCAGTCTCCTCAATCTCATTTCACTCTTTCACCAGAGGCCCAGGATCTGGCTCTCCATATGTTGTTGCCTCTATCCATGTGCAGTCTTCTATTACTTAGCCTCACCAGCACCTCATAGCAATATCCCTTTAAAGCCTCATGAGAAGTCTTTGCCTCCCCAGACTTTACCTCTATACCCAGTTCCAAACTAGGTGTCCTGCAGGATTTTATATCTAATGTTTTCCCACAGGAACAAAGGGAATGGATCTCACAGCCCAGGTGCCTTTTTTTTTTTTTTTTACTGAAGGAAACTACTTCCTAAACCAGATCAAAATCCAGACCTCCTTTAATTTCCAAAACAGACTTAATCAGGTTCAGTTTATATCCTTTTCCTTTGTACCAATATTGTCTCCACCCCAAGTTAACTGATTTACTTACAGACAGCAAGCATATCCTCTTTTTTATTTTTACTAAACTAAATAAACTGTGCTCTAACTAAATAAATTGTGCTCTTGTAATTTCTGTTCTCTAGGTAAAGTTTTCCATTACCAATTCATTTTAATCCCCCTGCTCTGAACCTGTTCAAGTCTGGATTCATCTTTATAACCATCCAGAATAGAATAAAATATTGCAGACATGGTCTTAGACATTAGCACTAATACTTTCTTTTCTGTACTGGAGATGCTACATCTTAAGCTTTCACATATATTTTTGAGGCTATTTATGTCAGACTGATGTCTCATATATTCCCATAATAGACTAATACTACTGGTTGCTTTATCCTCATCAATTTTTAAGAATTGACAAATTCAAAACTTATTGATGAAATTTGTCTTATTCATCCCTAATCACGCTTCCAGCTTCTGTACTGAACCTTATTTGTGCCACTCCAGTTGTCAGTGATATTCTGAAGTGTACCCTGAATTGTAGTCTAACTCTTCCTGAATATTGTCAATGCCTCACAACTACTTGTTATCAGCACATTTAGCACACTGCCATTTTTGGTGTCAAGATCATTAATAAAAATATTTAATGAGTTCTGTCTCAAGACTGATCTTTGAGAAGCAATCATTTTGCAGCCAGATAGATGCTCTTTTAGTACAATCTAGAGCTCCCTCTCTGTTTTTTTCCTTACTAATCTTGCAGTTCTTCCTTGAAAACTTCATCTTTTACAGTTGAACTAACAGTTTCCTACGTGACATCAGGCTGAAGAAAAGACAGACCAAGACAATGCAGTATCTCTAATCTATAAAACCAATTCCCTTACAAAAGGTGTGAAGTCAGCATACTGTAAGGCATCTTCAGCGGAATTAAGTTATAGTTTAACCCATTTTCACTTACTTTAGGCTTTTAATTACTCTTCCCGCAAATATTTCTGCAAAGACATACCATGCTTAGGAGGCCAAATACATGAATATTATTATAACACCCATCCTGCCACCACTTGTCTCAAAGATTTTTATTGTTTGTTATTATTTTGTTATACTGCCCAAACCCACAACATAATATCTCTCTTCAAACTCCTTATTAGAAATCTTACAAACCCGTGTGTCAATTCTTTCCGTATTCTCCAACATGTTGTGTATCTGATCATAGTGGCTTAAGCATACTGCATTGTTTGTGCGCTGCTTCCAGTTCAGATGAGCTTATTTCCAGTTCTAACCTCTCACCTCCTTTACACATCCTGCCCCTGACACTATACTATACACTCCATCCTTGTCATACTGGCTGGTATCTATTAGCTAGCTCTGCAGGTGTTTGAAACCGAGAACCGCTGATTCAGCACAATAACAAATATTCAGCCCATCTGCAAAACAGATCCCACAGGCTGAAGTAGGATCTGAAAAAGGGTGTGACCTCCAGCTGGCAATCATTTGCCTCACTTCACACAGAAGGAGTGAGAATCCCACTCCCAAGGCCAGAGAATTCAATTACTTAATTTCTCCTCAACCTGCAATTCTCAGCCCAAGCCTATATGTGCACCCAGATGGTCCTGTTCTCCTGCTAGCCATGTGTGTTGTTATTCCCTGATGCAAATTGGCTTCAAGGCTTCAAATAAGTTAGCTACACCCAGTCCACCACTAATTCTCTGTGCAAAGGAAGGGCTTGCAGGGATGTTGTCAATGCAAGGGGCAGTCTGGCTAGCAGCAATGCAGCTGGGAAGGATGTGGCTCACAGCTCTGGCTTTAAAGCTGGTGCTCTAGCTGACAATAGAAACCAGATTAAACTGAGAAGATCATGGTTCTGAAAGTTGAGTTTAAGGCAATATGCTACAACTTCCAGCTGAAGCTGGGATTTAAGGACACACCAGTGCTACCATTTTAATTTGGGGCCAGAGCACAAACTGGAGTCCCAACCTGCTGAACACACACACACACACACACACACACACACAGTTTACCTGCTGAGTTGTAATCTAGCATGTGTCAGCTGCCTCTCTAAGCAAGGCAGCTTACATGCAGGTCTGGGGTATGCCTCAATTCTGAAAGCTGCACTGACAAGCAGTTGGCATGAGCCACACTCAAAATTACTCATTACCTGGTCTTCAGTGGGTGTCCCAGAAGGCTTGGCCACTGCTTCCATACCATCTCACTCTAGGGATCTCAGTACAAAAGTGAGATCCCTGTACTGGAATAAACAGAACTAGACAAGAATGCCAGCAGACTCCATCACAGGAGGAAAAGTGTCTCAGAGAGTTAGGCTGCTGGGACAAAATGGAGTAGACAAGACTGGATAGGAACCTGCATCAGCTAGAGCAGACAGCTTGCATGTCAGATGCTCAGACAACTGAAACTACTCGAGTCCACTCTCCTGCACAGCCATCAAAAGGGTATCACACACCCCTGGATCTTTTTAAAACCATAGTGACAAAATAGTGGAGGAATCTTGGCTACTGTGAACAAGTACAGCAGGCTCTGACTATAAATGGTTTGTTCAAAATCAAGTAGGAAACCTGCTGGCACAAAAAGAAAGAAAGCTCAGTTTTTCCAAATTTCAGAGATAATTTCAGATGTATTTGTTCACACTTTAAAATAAAAATTAAAGCTACACAGTTGAAGATGGGTGAACTATTCATAGCAAATAATGTAGCCATCAAACATAGACTTTTAGTCACTTGATGTATTATCAATGAATAGCCTGATTTTTATGAATATGCTCATTAGCTCTAATTGTTTAACAATTGAATTATCTGAAAAGTTTCATCCCCTGAGTTGTCTCTGATCTACTTGCTCTTTGATTATTCACTAGATGCAGTACATGACTGTTTTGTTCCCTCATAGAAAAAGTGAAATATTATCAGTATCTGTGAACACTTGCAGCATGAATATTCATTTGTGAATGTGCATACTACATAACTTGTCATTACAGGCATCCATTATCCCACTGTGAAGAGTAGTTTGACTCTTTTAAAAAATAAATGTGATTTAGTTTGGCATCTATTCATTAGAAAGGTTACTTTAAAAATATAACTAAGTAATTACCTTTAAATGTTAATTCATCCCTTGCGGCAATTATTGTTCTGTTTAAATACACATTTTAAATGCTGCTATAAACATAGAAATGGGCTTCAAAATGGACAGGATGGAGAGGGTCCAGAGAAAGGCCACAGAGATGATCAAAGGACTGGGCAGCCTGCTGTATGAGGAAAGGCTGAGTTTGCTCAGCCTAAAGAAAAGAAGGCTCCTTGTCACCATGTACCAGTATTTAAAGGGTGGTTACAGAGAAGATGGAGGCTCCATTTTTACAAGGAGTCACACAGGTAAGGTGAGGGGCAAATGGGCACAAGTTACTCCTGGGGAGATTCAGCTGGACGCAAAGAAAAACTTTTCACAATAAGAACAATCACCCATTGGAATAATCTCCCCAGGGAAGTGGTGTATTCACCAACACTGGACATTTTTAAGGTTCAGCTGGACAGGATGCTGTGCCATATTGCCTAGACTGTACTTTAGCCAAGAAAGGTTAAACCAGATGATCCTTGGATATGCCATGATTCTGTGATTCTTAAATCTTGCACTAAACACACATTTTAGCATGGGTTATCTTCAGAGAATCTGCAGTTCTACACCAAAACCCGGCATTATGATAACAATTTTCATTCACATATATTATGTCTTCCTGAAAGAATTATTACTGTAGGAGGCTGAGAGAAATAATACCCAAAACTTTAAGTAAAAAAAGAGACAGGAAAAAACTGTAGACATTCACAGGAAAAACTAAATTCCCCAGGAAAGAGAAAAATTCCATAAAGAAAAAAAACGTGAAATGCTGTGGAACACTTCGAAACCTTCATGGCAAAAAAAAGGAAAAAAATATCAAAGAAAAGGCAACTTCAGATCTGTGTAAAAGTCTGGCATTTATTTATTTGTTTCCACTGAAAAATATCACACCTTGTTTTGAAATTATTTCTTTCTTCAGAAATAGCACTCTGAACACTACTTCTGTGCTGTTTCAATTGCTTCTTCACATGTAAAATCAATATCTGCTAATATGGCATACCAAGTGAGGTAGTGACAAGTAATGGAGCACAACATGATTTGTTAAGAGTGTTTCTGTAGTTCCACTAAACAATTTGGTTTTAAACGTTCAAGTGTCTGAGGCACCCACAGTGAATTGCCCTTATAAAAGCTTTGTTAAAATATTTTAAAAAACAAAACTTCAAAACCCATAGGAAGAAATTCAGATCCCTGCTTGGTGCCACAGAGTCTCAGGGAATGGTTATAATAATTACATAAAATACTTTCACACAGTTCAGTAGGAAGTGGAGGTCCTCTTATGTAGTCACTTTGCTAATAAGTGTATAGAATTCTTCTATTAACCATGAGAAAATGAATCAGATTATGTGATGAAAGGTAACATAAGTTAAAGCTTTTTCATCCATAAGACAGAAAATGTAAAAGAATAGTAAAACATGGGTGCAAAAGGCAAATGTATCTTTGGAAGATGTTATCTGCTCACTCACTGCAGAAATTACTAAATAGAGGTAAACCAGCAGGAGAAAGGCCTGCTATACAAGGCCTTCTCAGGTACGTCTCCAAAGAAAGGAAGAAAAAACCTCCACTTTAAGCCTATCAAGCATATCAGAATGGGCCAGAAAAGACACCATCAACTGCGTAAAACTGTCCAGAAATTAAAACCTGTGACATATTGTGAGGTACAAGACTGAAGGGACTGACTTGGACCACTGTGTTGTAACTTCTGTATATCTTCCATCAGGAGGCTGGAGATACTTCACAAATCTGGCATTTAGAGCTTAGGCATGACACCCATGGAGAATCCTACCAGAAGTCTCACTCTTATTCTTTGCTTTTTAGCTTTAGCTCCAAGATCTAAAATAAACAGAAAAATCATAGTGTGGAAGCAAACACAGACCAAACAACGACCTGCTTTTGGAGAGCTGCTACATTTGTGAAAAACAAAATAATTTTCCAAAAGGCTGCAAACAAGAATAAAATGGACTGATAAGAACAGAAGTCTATATATTCTCCAGAAAGAAAAGCATTCAGCAACAATTAAGATCATAATAGCATCGTTAAGGATTTTCTAGTGGGACAATTATGTCTAGCAACTTGAATAGTAGCCTGAATATAAATGGAGCATGTGTTAATTTTAAATTAGGTAGACATCAGGGCCATTTGCACATCAAAATTACAATTAAAAAATGAAAATAAAACCTAGTCATATGGAACACATTGTTAAATCTAATATTTTACATTGGAAGGCCTACTTCTAGTGTGAGTATTTGTCAGTTGGTTATCAAGAGAAGCAAAATCCTGAAAGATTATGTAAATTGTCTCATGTCATTCTCCCCGTGTTCCACTTTATGTAACTGATCTTGATTTTAGGACTAATATCTTTAAAATTATGCTGCATATGAAGGTTAGCGTACCAAAGGTAAACCAAGATATTCAAACGTCTCACTAAATTATTCCTGTCTGATTCTTCTGTCCTAATATAGATGTTTGAAATTTCCAAAATATAAATGAAGCTATGCTGCCTATGGCCATCTTTTGATCAATATATTATTCATACAACACAGATTGAAGATAAATTGCCCTAATAAATTTTGTTATATCATGCAACAGTGGGTACAACATTGTTGTTCTTGTTGTGCTTGCATCATTGGAAAGATATTTGATTGTGGTAATGTCATAGAGAATTTTTTTTCAGTTTATCACCGCGCAGTTTATTGCTTTTAGCTGGTGTTTTGAAATTTGTTCCCCTTCCACCAGATATCCCATTTAAAAATCATAGTCATATGACTTCCTTTGTGGTGAATGAATCCTACTTTGTAGAAATCCCCAATAGAATTTAACTGAATTCACTGGAGCTTTCAGCCCTTCATTCTATCCTGGAATAAGAATAGCTACAAATTTCTCCATCTCTCAGCTACTGGCAAAAACATGTCTATTGTAATATGAATAGATTTTCTTAGATTCTCACTTGGAATACTGTGCCTTTGGTTAAGCTTTTTTGGCTTAAAAAATTTTCAATACATGAAGTAGTTGCTGAAGGTACAGGAGCCAGCAGAAATACCCAAATCCTGGTATTCTATGTGGATACAGTTGAATGAACAGGATTCAAAAAGGAATAATATTTCAAGATTTGAAAGTACTGCAGCAACTTACACTTTCTCCAAGTGTCAGGATACAACCCAAAATGGATGGTGACACCCTTTTTTAAATATAATTTCTTGTCTTTCTCGTGAGTTTCCAAATATACGACAGAAGAGAGCGAGAAAAAAGAGACAAATATAGATGCTGATATTTATGGAAAAAGCCTTCTGGCATGTCCAGAAATAGAATGCAAACTTCTGACTCATAGGTCTGCATCCTTACCACTGCACCACACTGCATTTCCTAGAGACTTATTTTTATTCAATAAATGCATATTTCATAAATAATAATATAGAACTGCACTGTGAAATTGTAATCAAAACCTCATTTTATGTACTTCTAAGAGCTTACTGTGTTTATGCACATTATAAAGTAATGCCCCACAAGAAAGCCCCCAGACTGCAAGTTTTTACGAAA
Source organism: Ara ararauna (assembly GCA_028858755.1). Lineage (NCBI taxonomy): Eukaryota > Metazoa > Chordata > Aves > Psittaciformes > Psittacidae > Ara > Ara ararauna. The sequence goes on along the minus strand of CM054377.1, from coordinate 68,578,922 downwards.
TTTCATTACTAATGTCCAATATTTTCTAAATTGTCAATGCTAATCTGTCTGAGCTGGGCTATGAAAATCTTTCAAGTGTAAGTAATTCGAATTTTGCAAGGGTCTTCATTTTACTAGGAAATACAAAAATGCCAAATGATTAAGATGTTAGCATGAACAGAGACAGTATCATGCTATTGTGAGTGAAATTAGTTTTAGCTTTACACTTTGTCACCATAAAGGTCTGTGTGTCCCTGATCTTCATTATCCATTCTCTCTGACTTCATTGCATTTAGGAAGACATTTTGTAACAGTTTGAAGGAGTTTTTGATTAAATAAGCCGAAATATAAAACATTTTGTGTTCTAAGAAATCTGTGGATTTAGCATCCTAAATGTGTGCTCCATGTAGGTAGTACTCATTTCATTAAGTACTAGAAGTTTATTTGACACTTTTTGCATGCAAGTATCACCCTGTTCCTTAGATACATATATGATAAGGAGAGAATACAAGTTTGGGAATAACAAGAAACAGATTTAGAGCGCTGCATGTATACAGGTTTGTAGAAACAATACACATATATAAAAATGCATATTTGTATTCTTATTCTGAAATGTGTTCTTTAAATGTTATTACTTTTTTGGGGGGGAAACGGCACAGTCTTGTATTTTAACAGATTTTAATATATGTGAAAGTAGAGTTTGGGTTTTGTGGAACATTGTTTTCAGCTCCTATTTAGTTCAAAATCTAAATGTTAAGAACAACATGAGTCAAAATACCAGAAGAAATGGAGACCCTTTATATGCTGACTATATGTTGAGACAACAGCTGAGAGATATTCAGACTGCTTGCCTACGAGCATACATTTCACCCCTTCACTGAAGCAGTAAGAGGGCATATTACTCAAATGTTTAAAAACTTGATATATTTGAAGAAATGAAGCAGCAAAAGCAATGGAGGAAGGGTGTTACTGCTCACTGACCGCTCCCAACTCATTGACTGCCAGGGACCAAAAGGTCTAAAATCATCATGCACCACCATTCCAACAGAAAAATCACAATATGGATATAGTAGACATGTTCTTCCATCAAATCTGAGCACAGAGTGAGCTCCAAAAGTGTTCCTTAATAATGTGGGGTGGGGTAATTATAGTGGGGGCTTTCTCAATGACTGACAGATATTGCAGCAAAAACTATGCTTCTGCCCCTGGAACTTGTAAAACTATAGATGAATATTTCCTGACCTGTAAGTGTGTTTGACATGAGGGCATTGTGTATGACAAAAAGTGCTTGATTATCAGGCTAGTGGTGCCTAATTCAATGGAAATGATGGAGCCTGATTTACATTTCTTATGTAGAAACAAACTCAAATATATAACTGTGTAACCAGTACGTGCTAGACTTGGTGCTTTAATAAGCCCAACTTAGAAATGCTGAAAATAATTATGAATCAACTCAGTCGAGGGAAAAAGTATAAATATCTGAGAGATGACTGGAACTATTTCACTTTATATTTAAAATCCACTGTTCCAGAAAGTGGAAAAATATCCACACTGCCTAAAAAGAAAATTAGTGAGGGGAAAAAAGCAGGTACAAAATTCTTTTCACTTTATATACATATGTATACGTTTTTTAAAAATGGAACACAGGGAATATATCCATAAGTACTCAAAGTGTTTTGGCTGTGCTTCATTATTTTAAAATGCGTATAAACATGGGGTAAACTCTCAACATAGTGCTCATAATACGATTTTGATGAGAATACTGTTCATTTCTCTGTTTAATATTTATGAAATAAGCATTTACTTAGTGAAAGTAACACTTTAAGTGGAGCAGTGGCTCTATGACCAGAATAAAATGAAGATAAATAATCTAAGAAGCAAAGAGCTATAGAAAATACATAAAAAAGGAAAAAGGAACATGATGAAAATCTCGTCAGAAGAGTTAAAAACAATGCAAATGAGACTTTTAAGTAGACTAGGAACAAAAGAAATACTGAAACTAGTGTCAATCTTTTAGATAGAAATTCTGTTATCCTCTCTCCGGGCTCAACTCAGAATTACATTACAACTGCTATGCAGTCTTAGTGCAGGGGGAGATGGTAGACTTATCCTGCTTAATGCCAGAAAAACGAAGCTGGTAATGTGCCTTTCCAGCAGTGGGACAGTGTTGCCAAGCCCTGCAGTGACAAGGGAGCAGCAACAGTTCACATGCTACTGATACTCTGGTAACTGCTACTTAACTACTTTTTTAAGTGAGGTACTTCTAAAGGAGCAGGTTCATGTAACTTATACAGAATCATAGAACTGTAGAATCACAGAATGGTTTGGGTTGGAAAGGACCTTAAGATCATCTAGTTCCAACCCCCCTGCCATTGGCAAGGACACCTCATACTAGGCTGTCAAAGGCTTTGGTCAACCTGGCTTTGAACACTGCCAGGGATGGAGCATTTACCACTTCTTTGAGTAACCTGTGCCAGTGCCTCCCCACCCTCACAGTAAAGAACTTCTTCCTTATATCTAACTTGAACTTCCTCTGTTTAAGTTTTAATCCGTTACCCATTGTCCTATCACTACAATCCCTCATGAAGAGTCCCTCTCCAGCACCCCTATAGGCCCCCTTCAGATACTGGACGGCTGCTATGAGTTCTCTACACAGCTTCTATTCTCCACACTTAACAGCGCAAATTCTCCCAGCCTGTCTTCATGCAAGAGGTGCTCCAGCCCCCTGATCATCCTCGTGGCCTTTCTCTGGATGTGCTTCAACAGCTCCATGCCCTTCTTATGTTGGGAACACCAGAACCATACACAGTACTTCAAGTGAGGTCTCTCGAGAGCAAAGTAGAGGGGCAGGATCACCTCCTTTGACCTGCTGGTCATGCTCCATTTGATGCAGCCCAGGATACGGCTGGCTTTCTGGGCTGGCTTTTCTGGAACTGCTGCCTCACGTTCAGTTTCTTGTCAATCAGCACCCCGAAGTCCTTCTCCACAGGGCTGCTCTGAATCACTTCTCCACCCAACCTGTAGCTGTGAATATATTTTAGACAGGAGCTGGGTTTTGTTGTCTTGAGCTTCCTACTGGGAGCTAGGCCTCAACCTTTGTTTGTTTTCTCTGAAGGCTTCCTGGCACACTGTGTGCAGAGGTCTGTAAGATCTTGCATTGCCATCTCACCTATAGCATGCCAGCCACACAACTGAAGAAAAGCCACCTTGTTAACCATCCAATAAGATAGTGGACAGCCAGAAACCTGGAAGTTCAAAAAGCACTGACCTCAGACTGCTAAGTGCCTGGCTCCTTCGTAGTCCAAACTCTCATGTGAATCTGGGGAAAGAAGCTAGAAAAGCTACTAAAGAGGGACACCAAGGACCACTGAATCTTCAGTTAGGGGTCAGAGAGTCACATAGATTGCCCCAGAGTCACAATTCTTGGCCTTTCCTTTTCTAAGAGGTTTTCTTGATCTGTCAAGGCTTGACTGCATAATCAAAAGTGAATGTATTGCAAATCCTATGCAAAAAACCCCATCTACTCAGGTCCTGACATCAGTTAGAGGAAGAGGTAGCCTAGGAGACTGTTATTTTAATGGAGATGACTTAATCTCTAGCTTCTGTATTGAGGAGAAGGAAAAAAAAGTAGCACCAGCACAAAGAAATTGTTGGTATTGTAAGGTAGAAGAAAACAACACATTATCAAGAGTGTGTTATCGCAGATGGGAAAATACAGTGGAAACAGTATTGCTGTTCCCACAGACATGGGCATCTAAAGATGTTCTTGCATTAATCCAGTGTCATTATGCCCCAGACAATGATTTAGTCAGGCTGGGCCTTAGGGGCCAGGGATCATCAGTATGTCAGCATTGCTTGTGCAGGAATAGTAAGGCAGTTATAGCACGGCAGTAGAAAAGGGAAGCCAGGGGGGTTTCTGTAGGATCCGTAGCCAGAGGAAGGCGCTGCCTGGAATTCCTGGACAGAGGCTGGGAAGCAGGTCTTAGAGCCATTGCAGTCTCTGTCATCACTTTGTACCTACCAATGTCGTGGAACGTCAGTCCCACAATACCAAGGTCTGGAGACATTTTTTCTATTTTGATGGACACTACACATACATGAAGGGTAACAGGACTTTTCTGCCCAGAGTAGCTTGGTAGACACAAGAAAAACTGCTTTTAAACAACCATTGAATAGAAGCCTTTTTTTTTTTTTTTTTATGTCCTTTCTGGTCCACAAAGAATACAGGACTTTTAAAAATTATTTGCATGTACTCTGTCTGTTCCTTCTCCTTAGAAGTGCATTGTTGATCAGGGTTATCTATAGTCTTGTTTAGTCCCATCTCAGAGTTTTAGTTCCTCTGTCAGAGCAACATCTATCTATACCCATCTGTAGGCAAATTTTCACATTATTTGGGAATGCTCATCACTTCTTCAAGTTGAATCCTTCTAGGACTTCTTCCAATCACACAGAGCTAATTGTCACACTGCTGCAAGTCCCATGCCAGTGGTAAGTTTCCAGCTCTGCTCCTCACACCATGCCTGGACTAAAACTCTGAGTACGGGTGGCACCATCACAGGCTTACTTTGTGGCATACTTGATTCTCTTAAAGCCCAGGGCATTTCAGCAGTGCTGGACTGGAAAATCAGTAGAATTTTACACTGCACTGAAGGTCATGTCTGAAGGCTTTTTACGTTCAGCAGTCATCATAGGTCTGTGTTTCCAAAAGTGATGTAGTTTTGGAGGTTTCGATTTTATGGGTGCTCAATAAAAAGGCTGTAAAGAATTAATTTTCTCAAAAGTTACAGAGGATCTACCTTAGAAATCTATTCTTATAGAAAGAAGAAAGGAGTTTTAAAAGAAGAAAGAAAAAAAGAGGCAATTGAAAAAGAGGAAGGGAGAGTTAAAAATTTTGGGCACTATCTCATTGCTTTTCCTACAGTATTTTTTCCCTATTTTTGGTGAGTGCATAAAATCTTTTTCCTTTCTCTGTCTCTCTTGGAATATGCTGTTTGAACAGTTACTCCAGACACATGTATTTTAAGCTATTTACTTTAAATTGTGTTTTGATTACTGTCAAGTATTCAAATGTAGTTATAATTACAGCGGTTGGGAGTGACAAACACCAGGAGACCATCTATTGAGCTAATTTATCTCCCTATCTGTATCAGTATCAATCCACTCACTGTTCTTTTACAGTATCAGAGATAATATGGTATTTACAGTATTATATATTTACCAGATGCATGTTAGTTAAGGGAGAGGAGATTTAAATGTCTATTTGGCTGGCTTCTTTATTCAGCTATCTTGAGAATTACTCAAAAGTAATTTCTATTAACTGCTGTGCCATTTACTGGTGAGGCCAGAAACGGTCATTAGTGACTCCCTGCTGTTGAATGCATCTCTCCACTTGTTCATCATAATTCTTGGGGCAGGTTTGCTTTAAAATAGGAAAAGAACATTAAAAGCAACTTTATGGATCATTGTTCTAAACCTGCTGCCTTGTTGCAAATGCCAGCATAGACTAACATTTATCTTTAAACTTAGGATGTGAGTTTTAACAGCTGAAGCAAAATCCATACAGAAGCAAAAGGAACATATTTTCTAATAGAAACTTCAGGAAAAGGGTAAAAGAGCAGTCAAAAGTCCACCTAATTTGGTATTTTCTTAAAAAGCTAGCCCTGGATTTTCAACATCTTAAACTAAGAAAAATTTCTAGAAGATTTCTTTTATACCTTTTCTGTTTCCTTCTTTGTGCCAGTATAACATGTGGAACTGTCTGGAATAGGCCAGGGGTGGTGTCTCCCCAGTTAAACACAGGGGAAAGACTTGCTGCTTAATCATGCCTTGTGCCATCCTACGCTGTCTCAAAAGGCTTTGGAAAAGAGACCTGATATGCTCGTTAAAGTAGCTGTCAGTACCTCAAGGCTGAATTTATTTAACAAATCATTTAAGGACGTACTGACCTTGCTCGGTAGGCCTTCCTAGGTCATATTTTCACATAGATGAACTATTCTTGAACAGTTTCTCCATTCTGTAGGATAAAAATAGGCTTTTCTTTAACAGCAGATAAGCACTGTACATGTTTTTGTCCCACCTAGCTATTCCACAACCAGTGTATTTACTGCACAACCAGTGTATTTATTGTTCAAGTTGGGAGAAAATGTCACTTGGCATTATTTTTATAGTTCCCATATTTTTCCCTCACAGTATCTCAAGGGTGTAGCAGAATACAGTCTTGTTCCCCATCAACTTTGTGATAAAAAAGCAATAAGTTGCATTTATTCTTCTCTATAGTATTTTTTACTTCCCTCACAGCATTCTGGCTGTTCAGAAACATGACAAACCCTACCTTGCTGGAAAGTAACTAGAAAATGCCTTTTCTGTGGGAATTCAGCACTACTTAATATGACGTGAATACACACAAGGCAGGAGTTTTCAAATATAGTTATTAATGGGCTCAAACCCATCAATAAATCAATCCATGGAAATGAGTTGCATGGTAAAAAAGCAATACCAGCCGTTTCCAAGAATCACCGCATTTTTGGCAAATTCATGTGTTTAATCACTAGTGAGAGCTGCCTCTTTTAGGCAGACTGTCTTGCAAAGGTTCCAAATGATCTTTCCTTACATGCAAAATTCCATATTAGTCTTTTAAATAGATTTTCCTCTCCAAAAGAGCATATGAAATACTCCTATAAGTATACAGACATCTAAAACCTACTTGTAAATTGATGTTAACATGCATATCAAAGTTTTCCTGCTGAACCATATAATTCCAGAAGCACTTTTCTTTTTCATAAGAATCTTAATGAAGCTTAAAACAGCAACTTTGAACATCTTTATTTAGAGATATGGAACCTTGTAAGGCTTTTTTTAATAAATATGCTCACTGAATCTTTTAATTACATGCAAAAAAATTTTTATAGGTTTATGTATATTACACATCAAATTAACAAAGTGATGTCATCTAGGCTAATTACTTTCTAGTGCATGGGGAAGATCTATTGAAATAGGAATAAGGGCTCATGCTAACTCCATGAGCTCTGACTGCTCTGAGAGGACCAACATCTATGACTTACAAGCAAGGTGTCCTCTCTACCAAGAAATTTCCTCACATCCCTAAAAAGCAACTACTCTCTTCAGGAATACTTTTTTTCTTTCCAATATGGATATATTTTCATAATTTTTCATCATTTTAGGTTAGGAAGTACCGGTCAGGTATGGGTTACAGCCAAGATAAAAATAGAGGAAAATTCCTTTTTACACCCACATATCTATGACCAGTGGGGAGGCTTGTGGTTTGCAATATTAAAGGAAATGCATAGCCTTTGCAAGTATAGGGTCTTAGTTATTTCCTTTCTTCAATGAATGATAATGCAGTAAATCATACACCTGTGAAGTTGTATTAAGTATTTATCACAAAGATTTATCAGCCTTATTAGTTTCACTTCTGCCAGCACTGGAGCTTTCACAAAGTGGAATGTGATTTCTATTTTCCACTTCTCAGCCTTTAACTACGATGCACTAAGACAATAGGATGACTTGTTTTTCCAGATGTTTTTTTCTTTCTTTGAGCATAATTTTCTTTTGTTTAATTTTACGCTTGACTGAGGTGTATAAACTGAAGGAGCTGAGGTAGTTTTGGGAAAATACATATGTGGGTTACAAAATACTTGAAACATCATCCTGAAAGAAACAGTTGCAGCTATAAGATAATTTTATGGAGTCTAAATACAATTTATTTGTCGTGGTTTAAGCCCAGACGTAACTCAGAACCACACAGCCGCTCGCTCATTCCCCATCTTCCTCCCCCTCACTTCCAGAGGGATGGGGAGGAGAATCGAAAGAATGTAACTCCCACGGGTTGAGATAAGAACAGTCCAGTACTAAAGTTTAACACAAACCACTGCTGTTACCACCAATAATAATAATAATGATAAGGGAAATAACAACGGAAGTTAACACAACTGCTCACCACCTGCCGACCAATATGCAACCCAGATGAGCAGTGATCTAACCCTTAAGGGTAACTGCTCCCAGTTTATATAGTGGGCCTGACATGCTGTGGTATGGAATAACCTCTTTGGCTAGTTTGGGTCAGGTGTCCTGTCTCTGCTTCCTCCCAGCTTCCCCTCCTCCCTGGCAGAGCATGAGGCTCAGAAAGTCCGCAGTCAGAGAAAGCATTACTGAGCAACAACTAAAAACATCGGTGTTATCAGTGTTGTTCCTAGGCTGAGAGTCAAAAACACAGCGCTGCATCAGCTATGAAGAAAGAGAAAAAAATGACTGCCACTGCTGAACCCAGGACAGTATTTAAACCCCCCTTAATTCATAGCAATAACACAGCAGTGGTGTAAGAAGCACTTCTTTCAGCTTAAATGAAGTGGTGAACTCTGGAGATATGTGCTCAATTTCTAACTTGACCTTAAGCTTTCCGATTCATGTCAGGCAGAGGTGGCCAGACAAGGGGCAAGGAGGAAATTAGGAGTGCAAAGATTGTTTGGATTAAAGCAGACCCTTTCTTTGTCTACTACCCTGGTTTCCTAAGAGCTGTCACTTCGTATAATCACACTCCAGTGTGGCTGTCTCCTTCAGGTAACCTCTTACTAACTTTTGAATGCACCAACCAGTAGCAATAAAATCTTCATCAAAACCTTAAAACATTGCCTGCACACTGAGGTAGTTATAAATATTGCCACTTTCTAGATCCCCCATCCTTCTAACAGTCAGTGGAATGTGAAAGCATGGCATGGATGTGCAGGAGGGGAGAAAGAGCTCTGGTTGTTTCCATAGTCCCAAGAGAGCATCCAGGTAAAGCTGCTGCTGAGGAGGCAAAGAAAGTTGCAAAATCTTCCCCTCCAATGAGCTTTCTCACCTCCTGACATTGATCTCTACTTCCTATTGCCCTGCTCTGGGTCACCTCCTTGAGCCTCACACTTTGCGAAGCAGGAACACCCCAACCTCGACTTCAATAATTATTCAGTGATGCCCAAGCCTATGCAAAACTTCCATCCTGTATAAAAACAGTTCAGGGTCATGGGCCTTGAGCTGCTTTATTGCCAAAACAAAACCAAAAAAAAAAAAAGAAGGCATTTTGTTTCTGTGCAATGACATTATAACATTATAGGGCACATGGCATCTCTTGCTCAGAACTAGCTCAGGTATTGGTTGAGGGTTCAGCCCATTTTTAATACAGAAAGGCATATTAAATTTCCCTTGTACTATTAAAATCTTCATCTTTGTTATTAGATTTACCCACATGTTCAGAAAAAAAATTAGTGGGGTAATTCTCCTTCTCTAAGCCTTGATGTTCACTTTCTTACCTTCCACTACCTGTGGCTTTTCATTCAATTGGGAAGTAACCATTTCTGACAGCTCATTAATTGCTCTTCTGTTTGGCAGTTAGGAGTGAGAAATGTCTCCTCTTCTTTCAGCTTGCATTGTTCTTGTGGTATTTATTTGTGAACCTGCAATTTGAGCTTTTCATGCCATTCTAGCTAAATCCTCAATTCCTTTACTTTTTTTGATTTTCTGTCATGTCCAGCCTGCACACCATCCACAAATTAAAAGCTTGTATTACATTTATTTCTTTTGCTTGATAAATTCTATTTGCTTTAATCATAACATATTCTGTCCCTCCTCTTTTCAAGATCTGTTCTCTTACCCAAGATACAGATACTCAATATTTCAAGTCTAGCTTTTCAGTCTCATATCAGTCAAAAAGTCCTCTATGTTTTTCTCTCCTTTACGTAATCTCTGATAAAATGCATCTCTAAAATGTACTCAGACATTTTCAGATGGAACACTGGAACAGGTTGCCCAGAGAAGCTGTGGCTGCTCCATCCCTCCCAGGGTTCATGGCCAGGTTGGATGGGACTTTTAGCAACCTGATCTAGTGTAAGTTGTCCCTGCCCATGGCAGGGGGGCTGGAACTATAAAGTTCCTTGAAACCCTAACCATTCTGCAATTCTATGGTTCTATGAACAAAGCACTCCCCAGATTTCTGCAGTCCCGTTTCATAGCCAATTCTGTCTGGTATACCTGAAAACTATGAAAAAAACTTGCTGCTTCAGAATCTGCTATGATCAGAGAAAGAGCTACCCGTACCTGACTTCTTCCCTACAGCTCTTACTTAGATATGGAGTGAAGTGCTGTTCATTCCAGTTTCACTACTGGTGGGCATTATTTTAAACCTCCTTTATCTCTGGCACAATGTGCTGTCCATCAATCAATCTCAGCCAAGGATTTTAACAAAGAAATGTTTCTTACCATACACGAATTCCAAAAGACCAGCACAGTATATTACAGGTTTCTGCATAAAATGACACCCATTGACCAGTTCATACCAGAAACATCTAAAGGTCCATACAGCGCTGTAATAGTAAAGCTGCTCCATTTTCATTACTTTATTTTCCCTGAGACTATTTTGAATTGGACTCTATGCTGTTTGGTGGTGGTTTTGAAGTGCTAAAAGAGCTCCATCTCAAATACTACTCTTTCCATTGACACCATTAATATTTACTATGGAAAATGAGAAGGCATGGAAAGTTCATGGAAAAATTGTGTCTTAAGAAAACCTCCAAATCATTTTTTTACATTGTTTCCTCATGACTCCCCCTCCATAACAGCTTTAATGCTATATTCAGAAACTCCGCAAAGAGTTCTTCATCTGGAAGAATGTCCTGGGCTCAGCAGTAGCAGTAGCAGTCATTTTTCTCCTTCTTAGTAGCTGGTGCAGTGCTGGGTTTTTGACTTTCAGCCTGAGAACAACACTGATAACACCGATGTTTTTAGTTGTTGCTCAGTAATGCTTACTCTGATCAAGGCCTTTCTGAGTCTCATGCTCTGCCAGAGAGGAAGGGAAGCTGGGAGGAAGCAGACACAGGACACCTGACCCAAACTAACCAAAGAGGTATTCCATACCACAGCACGTCAGGCCCACTATATAAACTGGGGGCAGTTACCCTTAAGGGCTAGATCACTGCTCAGTCAGGCTGCGTATTGGTCAGCGGGTGGTAAGAGCTTGCATTCTCTTCCCTTGTTATTTCTCTTATCATTATTATTATTGGTGGTAGCAGCAGTGGTTTGTGTTATACTTTAGTTACTGGACTGTTCTAGTCTCAACCTGTGGGAGTTGAATTCTTTCAATTCTCCTCCCCACCCCTCTGGGATCAGGGGGAGAAGGTGGGGGAGTGGGCGAGCAGCTGCATGGTTCTGGGTTGCCAACTGGGCTTAAACCACAACACAGATAAGAAATAGTGACATTCTATGTAATCCAAGTCTAAGGTGTTGCATGTTCCCAAAAGCTTTTGATAGTTTTCCACCACTGACTTTCCCAACGAAAGGAGATGGCTGATGTCTCTTATTTATTACCCCACAAGGGAAAAGAATACCCCTATCATTTGCTGAGCAAGAACTAAATGCAAGTTAGAACGGCAAATAAATGTTCAAAGTTTTATCAAATTCAGTAGATTAAGTACTGGTTATAGTTTATCTGTGGTGATTTTGAAGCCATGTTGAAGCTCCTGCTGCTTACTATCTCTGACTCCATCAACAGCTCAACCATCTCAGATGGGTGCAAAATCTCACAGGGCAGACTTAGGAGCCCTAGTACAATCTAAGGTAAGAAGAGTACGAGCCATTCCACCCTATCCAGAAGTCTACACAAGTGCACTGTGCCAAAGTGCATTCACTTACTCACTTGAACCTTAATCTTTTCACCCGTCTTTGCCAGAGAAGGAGGAAACTGCCCCTTGCTAATCCTTGCTGTGTAGCAATGCCTCCCATTTAGAGGTTGCTGCAGTCACTAATCTTCAGGTGGAAAAGTTCATAGGAGCAGACTCTACCTCGCAAGAGGGAAAATGCATTTAAACTGTTTATATTAACCCTGCTGATCTTGTAAATTAGGAAGCGCCCACTGCTGCTGCTGGTAGCTCTCACCCTGTTCCCTGGCACCCTAGGACCTTATCCTTCCTGTGGACCAGGGCCACAGTGGGAGAAGTCTATCACATGGTTGGAAGCCTGTATTTGCATGAATGAGATTCTTGGAAGCATTCCTAAATGAACCAGGACGGTCACTGTCTCAAAGAGCACTGACTTTTGATTCCTCTGCCTGAGGAGTCACAGGTGAAAACAATTGATATTGAGTGACAATGAAAAAACCTTCTGATGAAGGTCAAATTGGTAGATAAAGTTTCTTGTGGAATCAGGCTCAGGTTGAACTCTTGAAATATTGATGTAATTTGGTATGTCAGGCAGAAAACAAAAATTGATTTCATTCTCGGTTGAAGCAAAAATATGGAAGATTCAAATTATTTACAGAAAGAAGCTCCTTCCTTGTTGACATAATCAAATAATATAAATACACTAATTCAATCCATTTCTCAAATTCCCCACTCAACACTCAATATTTTACAATTTCAAATAATATAATTTCTTATTATTAAAATCAAAGCAACTTGAGAATGTGCCTCCCATTTCTATACTAAAGGACTGTGTCCTGTCTGTTCTTGTTATCACATACCAGAAATAGCAACCAACCTTCTACATGTCAGTTTAAAAATAAAAAGTTGTGCTTTTCCTGACAACCTTTACATGAGACTTGATTTAAAATTTTTAGGTCAATTCCAGAAATTTGATGCTTCATGCTTTATTTTCTGAAAGGAGAAATTCATTATGGTAACTTAGATTATCAGATCTGTCAGATCATGCATGAATTTAAATATAGGAGTGGAAATAAATTAGATTATGGGTCAGATTTATAAGCATAAGGGTAAACTACACTTAATACAGCAGAATTTGATTAATTCACAGGTAGCCATCTCTTTTCAAATATAGTCATAAGTGACTGTCCATGCAGAGGACACAATGTAAGTGTGCAGCCATTAAGTAATATGCATGTTCCACTGAGATATTTTTATTGTTTCACATTTTCACTTCACTGGTCCTGGTAAGTAACATTTTCTTTCATGCTGTGGTTCAATTATTTTGAAAGCAGGATGTGAAATCCTGTGCAAAAAGAATCTGCGATCAGAGCTAGGAATAATTTATTCTCTTGTAAAGGTCTTGATAAGTTTTCTATTTTTTCCTAATATTCTGTTTATTAATTGGATTTATATACTAAATACTGAAAAGGTACAATAATTTAAAATATTAAGGCACTGTCAGACATTTTAGCACAACAGAGTAAAAAGAATTTACATTTATCTTAAAATATACTTCCAAATGTAGGAGTATAAAGTGATATTGGAATTGATTCTCATTTTATGAAATTGCTCATTGGTCCGAGGTTGCCAAGGACAATCAGAATTGTGCTTAAAGCTGTGATTAGGAAACAGGAGGAAAATGGCATGGAGAAAATCTGAGTTGGCAGAAAAATATCAGAAGGACTGATGATGGAAGGGCTGAAGATGCATGAAATGGGAAGTGGCATCATCAAGCTGAAAGAAGCACTTTAACTTGAGTACATGGGTTGAGAAATTAATAGAGGCAATTAATGATGATCTGATCTAAGCTCTCCTGGTGTACAACCGCACTGACATCACTGCAGGTAAGTTCAAAGTCTGATCTGCTGTAAGTCAGAAGCCCCTTCCTAATAGAGTACACAGTGAGCCAAATAAATACATACCTAAGTAAAGCGAGAGCAAAATGCAGTCACCTGCATGCTAGCTTGGCCATAAGAAATTCTTTGCTCAGCTCAGGGCACAGAAGTTGGGAAGCAGAGGGTAGAAGCAAAAGGAAAAATAGCCTTCTTCATAGAAAACCCAAAAGACACACAAGGGAAATAGAGATCCTTACACCATGGAAGACAATAAGAAGTAACAGAAAATATGAAGGCAACTTGAAGGAGAGAGCAAAAAGATGGAATATAATGACAGCAAAATTTTCTTTTGCCTTTTTGGCACAGTTACAAGGACAAAGCTCCAGCTGCCCCCAAAATAGGTAAAATAAGCACATATAGTCTAACTTTTTCCCTTATTTCCATAAACACTCAAAAGGCAAGTAGAAATACTTCTTTTGTTACTTCCACCATCTATGAATGTATTAGTTAGCCTTATTGGCACTACCCAACCTCACCTGCGACCTCAATCCACACCGCTACCCGTGGACATAGCGACTTTTTTAAGCTCAGCCCAGCGCCTTCAATCTCTTTTTCAGCTATATTGCAGGAGTGCTGGTCTTGAGCAGCACAGTTATGCCTGGCCATGGATGGTTCTGATCTGCAGCCTAATTTTTCAGCTTAATCTCAGAGCTGCTCTGCTATGATGGACCTGCCCAACAGTCACTGGACTTGATCTCATCAGGTTGATTTCATACCGAATTTGCCTGATGATTTGGACTCTTGCTTGAATCTGACCATAATTTCTAGGCCTGTTTTGTTCACCTCATTTAAGCGCTATGGGATGAGTGTTGCAATGTGAGAAGGGTTTATCCCTGTTGGCTCCTTGTTCCCTGTCCTTGAGGGAGCTGCCAGACCTTACTGCTCCTTGACACCTGGTCTGTTGAGTTCTAGGATATTTCTTATCCTCTACAAAATCTAGCTTTATCTTAGAGGCCAAGGAACTACTTCCATAAAAAAAACCAAACCAAAACAAAAAACCCAAAACTTCTCTTCTCATTAGTTAATATCATGGGGATGCAAAAATCTAAAAAGCTTATCAGAATTAAAAAAATAATCCAACTGATTCCTTAAGAAAATCCTGCTAACTGATAGTTTTTTACATGTATGATGCCAGAAGAGGGGAAACTTCATTTCCTTCTGTAACAAGCATCAGAGACAAATAAAGCAAGACCAGAAAGAGAAAGCTTGTGTACCTATGAGCGGAGCAGGAGTCTGCTAAATTTTGCTGTTCTGTTTTATTGCCTTGATACTACCAATGGTGTCCTGTGGAACCTGCTATGAGCTACTGTACATGTCTTTCAAAGTCAAGCAATCCTATTCTTACTGTTCACAGCTTATTTACTATAAGTACTTGAAATGAGTTGTAATCTCTGACTCACTGTATATGATGGGAAAGACAGATTTGACAAATGAAGATCAAGCTTTGACTTTTTTTCTGACAAATGAAGAACACGGACTGACAGCCAAATGAGAAATCCATTCTTAGCCTCCTTTAAAATGTATGAACCTGTCAGTAATCTTCTTGGTCAGATAAGAATTACCAATAAGTTTCAATAGATAGCCACCAAAGTTTAACAAATAAACTAATAGTCTGGGGAAAGAGCTAGTGTCATTGTGATGCAGTAGAAAGAGCTCATAGAGACCAGCCTTGCACGTATGGTGCCAGGTGCCAAAATGAGAACCACGCTCAGTTTCCAAAATACAGTTGTAATTTCAGAAATCATTGCAGTGGAAAGCCATTTTGAGAACTTGTTGATTGTTTTCTGGAAGAAGTACATTCGGTGGTGGGAGACAAGTCACTTTGGATAGCTTCTGGCAAGTTTGTGACATAGCTGTTGAAACACAGAAAGTGAACTGAAGTAATGCGGCTTTCACAAAAGTCCATTAGTCCTGGCCTGTGTGACATCCTTGGAAGGATGCAGGAAATAAATAGTCTGTTGCTGTTACGCAATAGTACAAAACAGTTAACTGGGAGGAGGGGGAAAGTGCTCATCATTGTCATCTAGAGATACATATTTATGAATATAGCCCAGAAAGGACTGTTCATGACTTAATGGCTACAGCATAAATGAATGTTGACAAAGTTCGGTATGACATCCCTCTGCAAAACCAAGGTCTCACAAGTAATCCTAAATACTTTGAGCAGTTTTGACAAGAAGCAGACACTTAAATACAGCTGCAACTCTGGACTAGTGATCACAAAAGGCTCCTCTGCTAGAGGGTAGAAACTTTCATATTAATAGGGAACTTCAGATAACAGCTATTTCTCTGCTCAAGGAGAAGGGATTTCCCTTCATAACTCCATCATTTGTCTGCCTGGTTTCTAGCTCAGCTGCTCTGCCTCAGTCTGGAACAAAAGATTTGCTCACAAGTGCACATTATTAGCCTGGTTTATGTTAATTCAAATTGGTATGTAAAATTGTATCCAGATCTGTCACAACGCTAATAATTTAAGAGGAAAAAAATGATAATGCATGTCATATTTCTATTAATAAGTAGTTAGATATTTAAAATTGCTGTCAGTTGCATCGAACTGCAGTCAAATGTCAAACACAACTCATTCAACATCACACAGTATTAGGAATGTTTAGAATTTTAAAGACATGTAGACTAGTATAATACAAACCTTTTAAAAGAAGCTTTTGATAATAAGTTTAAAACGCCTGAAAATGTTAACAAAACTATTGATAATATACAATATCATAAGACTACTTAGGTTGGTTGTCTAGTCTGAAGTGTTTCATTTCAGTGTTGTTTGATATCTGTTCAGTTTAAAAACCTGTTTTATCATTATTTCCTTGTCACGTTTTTGGAACTCTAACATCACACCCTTCTGAAATAACTTTTTTCACAAATGCAGTAAATCAAACTATTAAAACCCATGGAACCTGGGTTTCTATCTAGTTATGTTGCAAGGCCCTTACACAATAATAGATAACCAGGAGATAATATTTTAGAAGGCAGAGTGTGAAGTAATTGGCATATATGTAATCTCTTTGGGGACTTCCCAACCGCCTTGAAGTATTACTCATTACTTGCACATCCATATTAAATTTGGGAGTGTATTAAATTAATATTTGACATGCTCTGTTTAAAGCTTCCATAACCTGTGAAGTGGTGAGTGGACTTCCACCGCACCTGGGCATGACATGTGGACTTCACCATTCTTGGGTGAAGCAGACAAAAGTCTAGACAAGAGGGACAGTCAGAGTATCTCAAATAAATCGAAACAATGAAATATGAGATGAAGGGAAAGGGGAAGGGAAGGGAAGGGAAAGAAAATGGGAAGGAAAGGAAACAGAAGGAAAAGGAAGAAAAAACATAATATTTCAGTTGGAAGAGAGCTACAAGATCACCTAGTCCAACTGGCTGACCAGAAGTAAAAGCATGCTATTAAGGACACTATCCAAATGCCTCTTAAACACTGACAGGCTTGGGGCATCAACCACCTCTCCAGAAAGCCTGTTCCAGTGTTTGACCAATCTCTCATTAAAAACATAAATGCTTCCTAATGTCCAGTCTGAATCTCCTCTGATGCAGCTTTGAACCGTTCCCATACATGCTGTCACTCGATGCCAGGGAGAAGAGCTCAGCAGCTCCTCCTCCACTTCCCCTTCTCAGGAAGGTGCAGAGAGCAATGAGGTTCTCTCAGCCTCCTTTTCTCCAAACTAGATAAGCCCAAAGTCCTTAGCTGTTCCTTATTCCTTCTGGTTCTTTTACTGCCCTCCCCTGGACGCATACAAGGACCTCCACATCCACCTTGAATTGTGGGACCCAGAACTGTACACAGTACTCAAAGTGAGGCCATACCAAAGGTTCACTTCATGTTGGCTACAGCATAGCTTTGGGGGAACAGTACTAAAGCAGCAGTGGAGATCTGCACGTATCTTCACCAGGTTGAGGGAGAAGCAAGTTGCTCTTTGGCTGGGTCTACCCTGCAGCAGAGATTTGAAAGAGAAGTGCTGGCAGGCAAGGGTTCATGGTGACCTGGGTCATACCTCTCAGCATAAGGTCACTGAATTCATTACCCAAACTGAAGATTTTATCTCTCTGCCTCAAAGATTCTTTGTTGCTCTGCCAGCGTACATGATTTGTATGTTTCATGATGAACCAAACACAACATGTGTCTTCCTTGAGACTGCCTGAATGAAAACCAGAGGAAAGGTGCCCAGCATTAACTGTGTGCTGCAACAGTGATACCCTGAAGCAATATAATGACCTGTGAGGAGTGATTTTGTTTGTCAGTTTAGATGCTCTGTCTTGTTCTCTCAATAACCTTTTTGACTACCTTTGGGTTTTGAGCAATTTAGACAATTATCTACAATGTAGGTATACTGTCTTCTGGAAAAAGGATTTCTACAGCAGCTCTTTACATAATCAGATTCTCCAATTTTAACCCTTGTCATGATTTCCATCCATTTAAATATATGTTCAAGCTGCAAAACTGTTTCCAAGCATGCAAATTACTTGAGTGACAAGTTAGGCTTGAAAACAGATATTGAATATGCAGATCCTGTGACACGACAACTGAAATGTATATTTTAAAAAGATATGCTGGCATTTAAGCATTTTGTGTTTAGGTGTTCCGGAATATCACCAGTGTGTGTGCTTTTCACAATCCAACTATAAAGCCATTCATCAAAGGGCGCTATCTTTCCAGAGAAGTGGAATCAAATATAATAGGTCCATGCAAATATGGGAAAGTCAACAGGGCCACGAGTTATAATTAACAATAAAAACTGCCCTGATATTACCAGGCATAGAGTGGCTCAGAGAACTGGTAATGCTCAGAGCCTTGCCCCTCATCCTGGACGGACCTGTGTTTTATAATACATTAGCACTTTTGCAGTAGTGCAAATTGATTTGTAAATAATAGTAGTCAATGAGAGTTCATGTAAATACATGTTAACTGAGATGCAGCTTCTTGAAAATGAACTGAAATTAAAGAAAATATTTACTAACATAATGTACAAAACATCACCTCCACTTTAACCCATAAAACATTTTCCCAACTTGGTTATTGCGGAAATCAAAGCTCCAAGCAGCACAGAGTTTATTTCCAATGTCTTTGCTCCCCTTTGTGTGGCTGTGAATAATTCAATACATATCCGATTTTTTAAAAAGAGAAATGTGATCCAAACCCTGTAAATTCTTGGGTGCAGTTATTAGACTGCTGAACAATTGGGTTCTCATAGGAAACTGGAGAAGAAATGGGCAGAAGCTGAACCTGCACCAAGACAGAAGATCTTCGTCCTCTGACTCCTGCGAGAAGCTCACTAAAGGAACAACATCCTCTTATTTTATTTCTACTTCATATGAGAGATTTGGAAAGCTCATTATTCCTCCAGTTCCTCTGCTGTAAACCTGTAGGAAGCACTTTTTTCTCTGGAGGAGGAAAATAGAGTTCAAATACAGGATAATGAAATTGGCATGTCTTTTTTATGCCTGCAGTCCTCTTGTAGCCGGCTGGTTCATCCACTGTCCTCCCGATTGGTACCAAGGCTAGTATTTAGGAGCAACCACTACCTGCCCCAGTACATCCAAACTCTCATTCCACACAGTTTCATCTACTGCCAGGTACCAACAAATGGTGCTACTTTGAGGAAGTGTCTTTCTTTCTTAGCATCAATTTACATACAGGAGCATATCCTTCTACTATTTACTATATGTACTCCTGCTTATCTCAGCGTAGCAGTGGTGCTGAAGCACAGCTTGTATATCAGTTGCAAGCTGTGGATCCAACAGCTTGACCTGCATTTGCTCTCATAATTTATGGGACAATGCCAATTCAGAATCACAAGTCATAAACAGGCATGTTTACATACGGTTGGTAATAGCACCATAGATAAATATAATACTTTTTAAAAGCCTGTTTATTTCTCTGCACTCAAATTCTCCACTTTATTCCCGACTTCTTTCAATCTAGACAATGAATATGCAAAAGGGCTTCCGAAGTTTTTATATTTATCTGCTTAAAAACAACTTTCACAGGATTTATTTTTAGTTGGAGAGTATTTCTGGGGGTGTTAAGTCCGGTAAAAGGTTGTTTCCGTAACATCTAAATGTTTGCTGGATTTTGTCATCTGTTTAAGACAATGTGACCCTCTGATGGTCCTTATCAACCAAATCCTGCGAGTAGCTTCCATTTGGATCACGAATGACCATCATCTGCTGGCGCCGCTCCCTGTAAGCCACGCTTCAGTATGAAAGGCAAAGCTGGATGTAGTTTTACTACTTTTAATGGAAGTAAGTACAGTTCTCAGACTCAGCTTGTTGCTGGTGCTTTTCTCAGTGACACCGAGTGACACATATGTGCCACCGATAAATCGCCTGTCGCCTTTCAGCGTGCCCGAGTTTCGCTTCCCGGACCCGACCTCCCCTTCCTCGCTGGCGCCGGGTGAAGGGAGGGGGTTCGACAGCCCAGAGGGCGAGCTGTCTCCCGCACCGAGAAGCCGGGCAGGGACACCGGGGTCCCCGGGGCCCCGCACCGGCACTTCCCCCGGGGCGGTTCCCTCTCCGCGCCCGGCACCCACCGCGAAGAGGCGTCCCGTCCGTCCCGTCCCACCCCCCAGCCCCGCAGGAGCCCTGCCCGCAGCTCCCAGCAGCTGCCGTCCCGCCCCTGCCCCGGAGCGTCTCAGCGCCCCGGCCCGCAGCGGCGGGCGGCGGGGGGCGCCCGCGGGCGGCGGCGGGAGCGCGGTGCGCGGGGGTGGCCAAGGAGCGGCAGCGGCGGCGGCGTGAACGCGGCTGCAGAGCCCCAGCGAGCCGCGGGAGCGGAGCGCCGCGCCCGCCGCAGCAGCCGCCGGAGCCGGGCGAGGAGCGAGCCCGGCCACCCGGAGCCGCCGGGCAGAGAGACGGTCGCGGGGCGGCAGCGAGGTGCTCCTCGCCGAAAGCGCGACCCCCCCGCTCCGCCGCCTCCGCCCGCCCCCAGCGAAGGGAAACAAAACAAAACCCCAGCGCCGCCACGCTCTCCCTCCTGCTCCTCTTGGCATTTGGTGGTGGTTGTTTTGGTTTTTCTTTTATTTTTATTTTTCCGTGGGGATTCTCCTCTCTCGTGCCAGACTGACTTGCACCTTCTTGATAATTTCTCTTCCCCTCATTTTTTTTATACTCTTCTCCCTTGCTTCCAAACCCTGTGTCTGTGTGTTTCAATAGTATCACAACCTCTGCTAAAAATAGATCTTTTTATATACCCTTCCTCCTCTCTGACCCCATCCAACACCCCTTGTTAAGGTGAGTTGTGTCTTTTCATCACTTTTTTCCTTATGTGTTGTTGGTTTTGTTTTGTTTTTCTTCTCTCTCCCCCCCCGCCGCCCCCCTTCAGGATAGGTTTTAGGAAGGAGGGGATGTGGAGGAGAGCATTTCTTTGGGAGTCAGGCATGTTTGCAAAACCTTATTTTCCCTTATGCAGCCTCAGCATCATTACCGTCTGCTCCCTTTCATCCCAAGGATGTAGCTAGCTGATGAAAGTGGGGAACTACTCTTCCTTAGCACTGCATGCTTGGGAGCCGCAGCAACAGCAGGAAACAAAAAGCTTCTCTTTTTTTCCTTTGCCCCTCTGCCCTCCCATTCCTTCCTCCTTTCTGTGTTTTGTTGGTTTTGTTTACTGGTTTGGGGTTTTGGGTTTTGTTTGGTTTGGGTTGGTTTTTGGTTTGGTTTGGTTTGGTTTGTTTTTTGGGGGAGTGTTGGTGTGTGTGTGCCTGGTTTCTGTTTTTAAGCAATACACAGGGGACTTGGGAAGAATTGCATGTGATGTCGGGGAGCGAGTGTGTGTGTACATGTGTGTCTCAAGTGTGTGTGCATATGTATGTGTGAAGTGCATTTGTATTATGTGTTTATGGGATGGTGAGTGCTAAAGCTTCCAAAACAGGCATTGTACATAGTGCAAGGAGCACAGCAGAGAGTGCTGATGGAGAAATTGGTGAGGGATGCAGGAAAGCTACAGAGCTCTCCACAGAGTTGGGTCCTTTGTGCTCCAGGACATCTTTCCATAGTTCATTACTGGTGCCTTCAAGGTGATGGCTCTCATTCCTCTCCTGGCTTCTCAGCAGAGGAGTGCTGTGAGGGAAAACTTTAGGGCTAACGTGAATTGATAGCTTTTCTGTTCCTCCAGCAGTCCGAGTCAGTGTTATTCCAGGGATAAGTGGGGAAAATACCATTGTGATCCAGACCTAATGGATCATTTGTTGTCGCATATTAGTGTTCATTGAGAAAAAGATGAAACACTATTAGTTTGGCCAGCCAGAAGCAGCATTGCAGCCTGGTTTACTTCCCAATTCCAAAGTTGTTTTAGACAGTTTTTCTTTCTTCAGCTCTCCAGCTAACTGGTCCTATGGATGTACAGTAAACCAGTCTGTTGTAAATCTGCTGGGGAATGATTTATTATTCAGAGGCAATCAATAATTTATCTGTTTCATAGATTTTCAGCTGTGTATTTTGCCTATGTGTATAAAGTGGGATAATACAGACTTTAGTTGAATTTTAACAAGGAGTTAAGGCATAACTTGCAGGGTACCATTTGCAAAATGTCACTTAATATAAAGCAAAATAACAGCCTGTAGCTCTCTTTCATGGGTCTTTTTCAGGGATCTTTCACATCTCCCCTGCTTGTTGCAAAACACGCAGGTGATCTTGCTTAAGAACTTGGAAGGAAAACTAGCTTCACAATGATACGCAATTTCAAATATTCAGAGCTCAATTACAACACTCCTCTGTGAAACTTGAATTTGTTTATGAAATCTAGTGGGTCCAATGTACCTGGAAGAGCACTTTCTATACATAGTTTTCTAGCAGGTTGGATCAGTTTTGCATCTAAAAGTTTACAAATGCACTAAAAAGGTTTCTGTCATCTGTGTTTGGAGGCCTTTGTGCTGTATGGATACGGAAACATGGATGTTGCCTGTCTAGTTAATGCCAATTCTGAAATAACCTATCTTTCCACATGCTGCATAGATGACGTTCAGAAAAAAAAAGAGCTGTCGTGGAAGTGGTCTTGTGCTATCGAGTCATTCCATCATTTCTTGTTAGCCTAAATTAAAATATTTTACATAAGTTTGCCTTGGGATTTTTCTATTTTTCTGCTGTGGCTGGCTGATGTGGTGAAAGCAGGAAGCATGCTTTGAGTGAGTTGTGCCATTCCTAATGCTTGATAGCCGCAGCAAGGGGAGAAACACCTGATGTGCTTTGTACATCATCCCTGAAGCTATGCAGGATTGAGAAAAAGAGATGGAGAACCAGTATAGTGCGTTAGCAGTTTAAATAAATAAATAAGGGTGATGCACGTTAGCTTGTCAGCTGCTGTTCTGCTGAACCCTGACTACTGGCTAAACACATTTTCTTGGTAAGCACTACGATGTGATCCAATTTTTCTGATTTGATAGAGTTTGCTGTTAAATTCACTTGTGGCACAGGAGAGCTCTTGTTCTGTTGATAAAAATCATGCCGCCTCATTTTAATCCGGAGAAGGCTGAAATACACACAACAACTACTGAAGTCACTAGGAGCTACTCTTGTTCAGCACTCATCAGGATGTTTTGCCTCAGCATGTCAGGATTTAGGATGTTTCCAAAGGACACAATTGACAACAGATCTGCAATGCCTCATTTTGTTTAGATTTTACATTGGATGCATTTAGTATATTTACAAATTAATGTTTTCTTTTACCACGGCAACACTGAAATGTGTCAGGAAATGGAAAACTTCTAGCATTGTTTTTCTCCTGGGCTTTTAAAGAGAATTCTCTTGGTATCCTTTAGCTGTTTACGAAAAGCAGTGTTCACTTCAAAAAGCTATGCACTAGGTTCCTTACACTGGTTGATTAGCTGTTGACATTGCTGAAGGAAAAAAACAGATGGAATGTTTGTACAGAAAAGAAAAAAAAAATAAGAGCAAGTCATGTGCTTTTTTATCATAACAACTGAAAGACCAGAGCGCTTTCAGATGGATATGAAAATGCTGAAGCAAGGTTAACACTGAGTTTGATCTGCTGGTTGTTCACACTTACGTGAATGGCAGCACACCAACACTTAGGTTATTCTGTAATGTACTAGCCTAAATTAAGCATCCCTTTAATTTATGTTTCAAGGCTTGGATAAAACCTCAAACCTTGGATTTATTCACCTCTGAAGTCTTTTTTTTGCTCTTGAAACAAGCCTTATAAAGCTGTGAACTGCTGTAAACAAAGTAATGGAGAGAGAGTTCAGAAGTCACTGTCTTTGTGGAGCTTTTTTGCTATAAAAGTAAGGTGGGATCTCTCTACTACTTGCCAACTGAAATGATTTTCCTGTATTATTGTACTTTATTGCTCTGCAATATTGGTCTGAAATGCTTATTCCAAGGAGTTTTTCTTTTGTGGATGTGGTGCTTCCACAAAGGAAGAACATGTATATTTTGTCTTGTCCTAAACTACTAATACCTATCAGTTTCAGTATCATTTTGTCACAGGGCAAAATTGCTGTTTCATTTGGTCATACTTATTGAGGAAGCTATATTGATCCCAGATTTTCTTAAATTTTTAGCAAAGGAAACTAAGCCTATCACAGTGTTGTCTGGGATTTTTGAGGATGAGGTGCGGCAGTATTATCTATATCCATGCAGAAGTTAATCACAGTATACATTAAAAAGCAGTGGCATAATCCATCTGAAAACAAATTAATCCATTTTTCTCTGTAAATCCTCCTTTCTTTACTGGTTTTAAATGATACTGTGTGTGTGTTTCAGTCTGAGTATGTTTTTGTAATTTTAAAATGTTTGGGTGAATGAGGTTACTTTATGCAAGGCTGGCTTTTTATTTGCCTTTTGTCTGCTCGAAATACACTTTTAGTAATAAAATAGATTTTTCTTTTTCTGCTGCACTTGCTTACACACAGAAGAAAATTAGTATTTTCCTCCTGGGAGCCATGTGTAACTGAAGAGCCAGGTGCTGAGCTACGAGCAGTTACCTTCCCAGTCTAAATGAACGCGAATGAGTGTCAGGGGTTACAAGTGCTGGAGCATGGCAGGGAAAGGAAGAGCGTTGCTCTTGGGAAAGCAGAGTGGCTAACTATCTGGTGCTGGAGTGGTTGTGTACTTCAGGGCTAAAAAAGCAACTCACTTCCTCACCTGTAACAGTATGAAAGTCCTCTGTCTTGCTGTTTGCATTCAGTGATCTGCTTGGTTTTCCCTTTGTATTAGGCATGGGAGACTTAATTACAGTCTGGTAATGCTAACACAGCTCTCTGATGACAACTGTTTGTAGGAGGTCAAATGGAAAATAATTGTGGAGAGTCTCCAGCTACTGTGTTTTTTTTGGTTTTTTTTTTTTTTTTTTGGTTGGTTTGTGGTTTTTTTTTGTTTTTTTTTTTTTTTTTGTGTGTGGTATATTTTCATTTACAACAGTTTTCCCTAGGTTTGAATCCAGCTATTAAGCTATTATACCCTACCTGCCTGTGTAGGCTGGAGGCTGCTTTGTGTGGAGAAAGTGTTTGTAGGAAGGGGGAACAGAGTATTATTGTTAACTTTGGCCAAGACATTGTAACATCTTCCACTAACTCTAACCAAATGCAGGAATAGCTGTGGTGCTGTAGGTAAAACATTCAGAATTTGGTTGACAGGAATATGAGACTTCATGCTTCAGGAGAGGCGACAGAGTTTTAGAAGTAATTCAAAGGGAATGCTCTTTTTGGAATGAGACTCAGTATTCGTAAAAGCCCATGACCCCTCCTGTCCTGTGAGATCTGCTTGGAGCTGCCCAGTTAGTTCCTGGTTGAAGTGGGGTGAGACCCCATTTGATCCACTGCTGTAACTCCATGCTTGTAACTGGGTACCTCTTCCAGTTCTGCGGTGGTATCAGTAGTGAAATCTAAGCTTTGTTTATAGGGCAAAATATATAGCATACAATTGATTTCTGCTAACGGGAAATGCTTTTAACGGGGTGTATGAATCCAGTCATTTTGATTATGGATCTGTTTACCTTGCAACATCCATGCATTATTGTCTCATATATCTAAGCATTAGATAGATTTAAATGCAGTGGACACTTAATAGGCTACAAGGAAGCAAAATGCTTTTCTTCTGTAATTGATAGATAAAACCCTTAATTTGTTCTTTCATTTGGTTTTGGGGGGTGTGGATTGTTCAGGACTACGCTTTATTTGATTATAATTTGTCTCTTAGTTTGCTTAATAATGGTTACAGATGGATTTTTATTAATAAGTTTGGATAGTCTCTTTTGGATGCATTTAAAAAAAATGTTTAGTGTCATCATGAGCTTTTAGGTTAGACCACTGACGTATGATGAGAACTTAGCCCTCTTAATGACTGGTTGTTTTCATTCTTATGTTAATATAAATGACATATTGTCATGGTTTAACCCCAGCTGGCAATTAGGCCCACACAGCCTGTTGCTCACTCCCCCCCCAGTGGGATAGGGGAGAGAATCAGAAGGGTAAAAGTGAGAAAAATCTTGAGTTGTGATAAAGACAGTTTAATAGGTAAAGCACTGAAAATTTGAAAATTTTAAGTAAATCAAAGTGGTAAAGAATAAACCAGCCATAAATGTATGGTTTCCTTATCAGTCATACCATTGCCATCATTTCACCTGGGTGATTTTAGTATAAAACACCTACACACTAGCCTTAGCAATCTGGGGCAATACCTTTAGGTCATGATGGCTGCTCCAGTAATCTGGGTAGAGATACACCAGTACTCAATGACAGTGTGGTGAAAGACAGGAAGTAAAAAGGAAGTAAATAGGGCCCTCAGGTGGGCTCAGAAAACCCCTCAGAAAGAAATACGATAGTCTGTCTTTCTGGAGGAGAGGTCAGTGTGTGTCCATGATGTACTTCTAAGCTTCCTTGGACTTACGGGCTGTTTCTGTGCCTAACAGAATCCCAGTGGCTTACCAGCAGTGTGCAATCCTAATGAAATTTATATAGTCCAGCAGAGGCTGGAACAGGAGTAGAAAAGGAGAACTTTGCAAGTGTTATTTAGATAAGATTCTGGATGGTTCCATCTCCTGTTGTGTTACCAATGGAGAAGTGTCTTGTTTCATTTGTGTGCCTTTTGGGGAATGATTTAGACAAGGAAAATATGGAAATTCAAAGTTAAGGCTTATCTTGCTCTTAGCCATTACAGAAGCACAATCTGTGACTTGGGAGTTCTTGTAGCTTCAATAAACATCTCCTAAAGTGGCACTGAATGTGGGGTTTGTGTGATGCTACTTGTAGAAACAGATAGTATAGTTAAGGCTAAATTCAGCAATTCCTATTCATGTTAAATAGTTCCTCAACTTCAGTGGGATTACTTGCATAAGTGAGAGACTCAGAAACGGGCTCGTTGAACACTGACAACAGGGAAGGTGTGAAGAATCATCAGTATTATTATTATTATCTCAGAGAAACTTATCTTGTATGAGATGCCTCATGTTCCAGACAGTCTGCATCACTAGACCAAAATTCCTTGGCACTTTCACTTGATTTCTGCAACACACCACTGCTCAATTCTATGGCAGGATGAAGTATATTGAAAATCACTTCTAAAATCTGAGGTCTAAATAAAGAAGTTGTTAAATATAGGAACATTTTACATACATTAATTGTATATAATAGTTCAAACAATGTTTTAGCTGTATGTTTCTGGATGTCCATCTATGTGCAAGAATTTATTTTGTCTGTATTTGGATTTTCATGTAATATAAAAATACATTATAAATTCTCGAAGCAGATGTATACTTCATAGGTAATTCTTTACATGTCAGAGATAAGGTACTGGTGAGACACAGGAGTGGGTTGACCAGAGAAGTTGTGGATGCTCCAGCCCTGGCTGTGTTCAAGGCCAGGTTGGATGGAGCTTTGAGCAGCCGGGTCTAGTGGAAGATGTCCCTGCCCATAGCAGGGGAGTTGGAACTGGATGATCTTTAAGGTCCCTTCCAACCCAAACCATTCTGTGATTTGGCGCTACACACATTAACTAGTTACCCATTACAGCAGCCCTTCCCCCTACCTGCTTCCCCCTCCACCCCATTGGGTTTTGTAGTGCATAGACAAATTATTAAGCAGCAGCGATAGTAAAATGAGAGACTAGGAGAGGATAATATATTTTTCTTCTTTTTTTAGCAAGCTTTCAGTGGTAATGTAGGATAGAGAGTGGAAAAGAATTAGGCATTTGACTCGTCCTAGCGACTGGCTTAAAGACTGCTTATGCTTTTTGACTGGGAATTGGTGCTTGTATTAGCATTTGTGATTGGCATGATTCCTTTGCCTGGCAATACAGAAGAATCTGGGAAGGAGAGGATTTTGTGGTTCTTTTGAATCTGCAGTGCCATATGGATAATATCAGATCATCCACTCCTCTGAGATCTTTCCAGGGCATATTGCAAAGGCAAGCTCAGACTAGATCTTCAAGGCCAAAATCTTAAAACCAGCTTCTAAATTTGCACTGTCACTCAGATTTTGCTTGTGTGTGGCACCTGTACATGCAGCCTGGAAATGTAAGTGATGGGAGGGAAAATCAAGGCTAGCAAAGTAGCTGGAATCAAGGAAAGGATTTAGCAAAAGGGTTACACAGTACATTTCTGAGCAAAAATGCAAAAAAAGTAAGAATGGGAGAGTTCTTAAGAGAGAGGATGGAAGAGGGAAAGGCATTGTGCAGAGATGGAATGAATAAGATTAACAGAAGGCAAAAGAGAAAAAGCCCAAGACAAGTATCAGAGAGAAAAGCTGGATTGAAAGAAAGACAGCACAACTAAAGGTAGAAGACAAAAAGGAAGGCTGGAAGGGAGCTGTACAATATCAGTTTAAATAGTTTCAAGATCGGCTTAAGTAGATCTAGAGTCCAGCTGCTTCTGCAAAGGAAATCCTGGAAAGGAAATCCTGCACACTCCTCCTTCCTTCCTCCCAGTGATGTGCTGCAACTGGTAATATGAAAAAAGAAGTATTTATCCTGATCAGATCCTTGATCCAGCTGACTAACTGTTCATATCAACATTTACAACTGCCAATGCAAAGAGGCGGGGGGCAGACAGAAGAAAAGGCAACATAAAATGCTTACACTAATGATGGATCTGTGTTCTTGGTCTGAAATTTCTGGTGAGATTCTGAGTTAGGAATTATTTAGCAGAGAGGCTGGCTAGGAAGACTTGGAGTGGTAACGCAAAGAAAGGAAGAAACCACCTGGGACAGGATTTAGAGTGAGCTGTTTAGATGGCTGCATGCAAACGTAAAAATATGCTCAAAACACTTAGGAGGCAAAAGTCAAACATTTAAAAGTTACAAAAGCCGCTGTTTATGTTGCCAGTTTATTTAATTCAGCATCCGTAGGCAGGCCTGCTGATGTAATCCTTAATACTGATCAAGTTGGGTGCTTTTCCCTTGGGGCAGTGGGCAAAGAGGGTAGTTGAGGCTCCAGGAGTACCATACCATGTCCCTCATGCCCCTTGCTGAGCAAAGCAGTGCCTATGACATGCAGCTTACTTCACCTCATTGGGTCATAGAATCATAGAATAGTTAGGGTTGGAAAGGACCCTAAGATCATCTAGTTCCAACCCCCCTGCCATGGGCAGGGACACCTCCCACTAAACCATGCGACCCAAGGCTCTGTCCAACCTGGCCTTGAACACCGCCAGCGATAGAGCATTCACAGCTTCCCTGGGCAACCCATTCCAAATTACGAAGTCCAATGCTCAGCAGTCCCAGAGGTAGCTGGGAGTCACATCCTCTTTCATGGGCTCCAGCATATTTCGTACAGACTTGTACTGGTTTTTATTAATCCAGTATTTATGACTCTCCCTCTTTGCCTGATAACGGCACCTGCAATGTGCATGTGCAGCATGTTAAACTTACTTTTAAATGGTAATGTGTTCTTCAAGTTTCTCTTGGAGTAAGAAGAAACAATATAGAGAAATAAAAAGACATTCAGAATAAAATGCCTTCAGAGAAAATGAGACAGAGATTAGAAAATGTTTTGTAATAAATGAAATATAAAGCTCCTAGGTCTTATTTACTATCTTTTTAATGATTTTTTTTATATTAAATGGGGAAGGTAGAATATGTTCAAATACACACACAGAATGACATTATGGATTTCACTCTTTGAAGGAAAGGGTTGAAATAGAACAGTTTACCCAGCCCTGTGAGAAATAAGGTGCTGGCAGATGATGCAAGGCTGTTTAGACTAGAATAAAAGATGCATGTTTAAAAATCTCAGCTAACTTATTTCAGTAAAATATTTTAAAATTCTACTAAATCGCCACTGCTAGCTGATGATCTTAGATTTTATTTTGATCTTGGGTTCTGGTGCCATTTCATAGCATACTTTTTAAATGCTTATTTTTCTTCCCTTAGGCATAACTGTAGAGAATTGTACACTCATAAGAAGATATGACTGATTCTTCTGGTTATCCAGTTCAGTCGCTTGCTCTTGTACCCAAGATATCATGTAATTCTTTTCATGCTCTGATCAAACTCCTTCTGACAACTATTTACGGATTTTTTTTTAGTTCCCATACTACCTTTAGGAGGCTGTTTCAGTAAACTGTTTTCTTTTCTCCTTAAATACGTTCATGGCTTGCTTATATTACTTTGTTCTTGGTCTGATCTTGTACTTGAGCTTCAACGGCCTTTAACTGCCACAGTGTGTGGAGCAGTCCTGCTTGCTGTCTTCCTGTGTTAGGCTTAAAAGGCAAAGTTCTTGCCTGACAGAGTTCAGCTCTGGTGAGGACTCCTAAATTCTTGTGGAGGATAGACAATGGTGTAACGTTAAACACAGTAGGGTTCTGGTCATGATCATCATTCGTGTGACGACTAATCTTGAACCTGTCTTTAGTACTGACCTTCAGAGAATGAGTGATAAGTCAGTTGCCTTACCCATATTTCTCTTTGGGGGTAGATTTGGTCTTCCAGTGCGTCATGTTCCATGGAGTTTTTGCAGACTCATTTTCATTTGGCTTAGTTCTGGTTTCCTACTATAAATAGTTCAAGTACGACCTTTTAGGAACCTTTGTCTATAGTTTGAAAAAAATAAAACCAAACCTGTTTCGCATTTGGATTAAATTTCAATTGGTGAGAGTTGATACTTTAACATTTAAACAGATGATACACTATTCTAAGCATTAACCTTTCAAATAGGAGGTAGCCGTTATGCTTTAAGCAAAATTATTTTCAAATCAGACTATCTAATAGTCCTAAACAAGAATGCGCTGGATTTCATGTGGATTTACCACTTGTACTTCATTTGGGAAGGTGGAAATTAGTAAGTTTTGATTCTGGACTCCTTTTCTAATTTTTTTGTTCCTTGAAATATAATTGTAAACAGGGGACAGAAAACACAATTGGCTGCAGTTTTTTAGTTTACTTGAAATGGCTTTATTTTGAAAAGTGAAGGACAGCCTCACTTTGAGTACTGTGTACAGTTCTGGGACCCATGATTTAAGAAGCATGTAAAAGTCCTTGAATGTGTCCAGAGAAGGGCAAGGGCTGCAAAGCTTATGATACAGCTGGAAGGAATGTCCTGCGAGGAGCAGCTGAAGACTGGGGTTATCTAGTTTGGAGAAAAGGAGGCTGAGGGGGGCAGTCCTTTACAGCTTCCTGAGAAGAGGAAGTGTGTGTGTGGGGGGTGCTGCACAATTCTTGTAGGTATCCAGTGACAAGAGGCATGGGAATGGCTCGAAGCTTCATCAGAAAAGGTTTAGACTGGGCATTAGGAAGCATTTCTTTACTGGTCAAATGCTGGGACAGTGTTCTATTCTGTTTGACTTGATTCTATTTGATTCAACTCGGCTCAACTCGACTATTCTTTATATTTTCAGTTCACTTTTTCTGTTCTTTCTCAAAAAAAAAAAAAAAAAACCCAAGCGGTAAAGTCATGACATTTAAGCTTTTAAATAATTTGCAACTTTGAAGTCATTGTCCCTGTATGTGAAATGTTTTAACCAACATTACATGTGGAAGGGTGAATGCTCTATAGTTAACATTGATTTGACTATCAGTGTTTATCAAGTTCTGGTATATGCAACTATTTTATACATTACTGTGTTATACATAGAGGTTCGTGTTTACCTAATGTGGAATTATTGCATTTGTCATTTTAAAAAAAGCCACCTTTCTATATTACTGTAATTAATCTTCTGTTGGAAGATTAATGTGGATGAATAAGATACAGTTCTGTTATTTATTAGATATTTAAAAATATCACAATAAGTAGTATCTAATACAGCAATGCTACAGTAATAGTACAATAAGCAATATCTAAACCAGTAAAATTCCACAGTGAATGAAGCAGCTGGCGCTGTAACTTATATCATCTGCCCAACACCAGACAGACCTTTCTTCTTTTTCCTGGGCCTCTTGACATTTGCCTCACCCGCAGAATGACTATGCATGTTATCTGCAAGGTGTTAGTCTATCTGTAATGAGCAACCCTTAATCCTGGTGTAGACAATCCCTTCATGGAAAAGGGTGTGTGTCACAGCATTAAGATTTATATATACTTACAGGGGCAAATATCTTTACACACTGGATTTGTCCTATTTAAACTAACAGGGCTGTAGTTTTTCATTTGAGTGTTTGTAGGAGTATGCTTTGAGTCACAGTTGTCTGTGGACCTGGGCATGGAAGGGGTTCATGATCTGTGTAGGGGAGTAGATTGCTAGCGTGTGCATGCGCAAAGGTTGGGAAGGGGCTGGGAAAAAGCCTGTAGTCCTTTGCACAAACTCACGGAAAAGCAAAATGTTTATGCTGGCAGAAAAGGATGCAGCAATGCACTCAAAACTGTTGTTTATGTTGCTGTTATTAAAAAACAAAACAAAACAAAACAACACCCAAAAACTCCACAACCAAACTTCTTTTTTGTTTGTTTTTATTATTCAAAATGAGCTATTTATCTGGCAAAAAAAATAAAATATAATGTGTCATGGCAGACTGTGACATGTTTCCCTAGGATGCTTTGGATGCTTTTCGGTTTTCTATTTTTTTTTTTCCATAAGCTGTCGCTATGGTGAGAATCAGCACATCAGGGAGAGGTATCATAACAAGTAATATCATAACAGATAATCTAAGAGCTTTACATTTCCTGCGACAGCACAGGGTCCGTTTGGAGTTTCTACTAAAGCCCTGTCAAAAGAGTTTTCAAACTGTGGGTGGCATCTGTCTTGTTATTTATGGACTACTTTTTTGTGACAAAAAGAAGTCAAGAAAGTCAACCCTTTTGTCAACAAGGTTATATTAACTTCAAGAAAATTCTTACCTCCTTTAGAAAATTTTAGGTGTTCAATAAATCAGGAGGAAAAATATAAAGAGAAAAAGCCAGAAGGAAATGTAATGGGATAATGGAGATGAAGCTAAGAAAAGCAAAATAAGAGATTTCCAGCTTTTTCAGGGGGAAGGGAGGGAGGATGTGGCCCAAGGTTTACTCACTTTGACTTTTAGGGATCAAGTCATGATAAAATTGGATGAATGCAAGAACTTGGAAATGCCAGCTATGGCCTTATCACGGCATGCCAAGCTCCTACATGGTAAAGACTGATCAAAGTATTTGAGTATTGAAAGCAAGGTGACATCTTCAGATGTCTCCAGATCTAATTGCTGCAACTCCGTTACCAAGAGTACTTGTGTACCACAGCCTGCTAGACAGAGATCCTGTTAAAGAGAGTTTTCAGTTTACTGAACAGAAGTTCCCTATCTTTTGAAATGTGATGACCTAAGCTGATCACGTGAGGTGAAGCTCCACTTTGTACACTTTTTAAACAGTAGCTGTAGTTACAGATTGATCATACACATAGGAAGAGGTGGAGAAGAGATCAGAGACTCCAAGTTTATCTGAGTAGCTGAAGTCACAGGGGGATGACAGGTAGTGGTTCTGTTGGAAGATCAGGAGATCAAGGCATCCTTGTTCAGTGTTAGAAGAGAGTGGGTTTGCCATGCAGCAAGGCTAACTCCTATTCGTGTAATAAGATGCTAGGGGGGGAAATTTGAAAGGACTGCTGATTCCCTCCTGAATTGTGGACTTTGAATGCAGGAGAATCTAGTCTGATTCTGTCCATTAGATAGCCAGAACTCTAGGAAGAATAAGGGAGTTTAATTCGAATTGAATGTTTCTCACCACAATGAGAAACATTTTTTTATATAAATGGTCCCATCAATCTAGATGGTAACCTAAATGCCACTTAGAAGAGTAGCTTTGCAATATTAAGCAATTTAAAATGGAAAGTATAAACAAGGTATAGTTAGAGGTTTAGTTACTTCTTCAGGCTACAATGACCTCAGTTATTTTTGAAGCAGACACCTCCTCAGTCACAGACAAGGTGGACTCGTGCTGAGCCCAGCATCCCTTTGGAACCATGCAGAGTTTGCATTGCAGTAGTGTTTCCAGTTAGTGATTCAGCAATGTGGCAGGCTTCCTTGAACTGTCCTGTCTGCAGTTTGCTCACAGTACCTACATGTTCTGAGGGCTAGCTTTCTGCTGTTTAGCCTGCTTTGTATTTTGATCCGACATACCAGATCTCACTTGCAGGCTGGTTTGCAAACTTCCTGAACAACAAAGTCGTGGTGAAGGTGCCTCTGTGGCACTGGAAGGACTGTATTCCTCCTGAGGGATACAGCAGACCTGGCCATCCTGAGCTTGGATGGTCCTCCACATGCTAGCATAAGTGCTTTCACTGAAGACAATGGAGTTTAGTAATAACTAGAGTGAGGAAGCTGGGGGATCAGCTGTCTGAAAACTTAGGCCTGTTGGGAAATCTCCCTATAACACATTTCATTCTCTAACTTCTGTCAATATTAAAAAGGATTTTATGCCAAGGACCTCTCTGAAAATCCTGCTAACCTTCTGCCTTTGTCAGTATTAGGTGTAGGTATTTTAAATCAGTGTGCAAAGTTACTGTTATTCTTAGACTGTTTTTTCTGAAAAGCTGAGGGCAGTCTGCTTCTTGCCTTCTTCCTCTTGTCTCCAGTAACTCTTGTGTCCATTTGCTGACATAAGCCACGTCTAACATGAGGCCAAAAAGCTCAAAATACAGTCCAATCCCTAGAAGTTTCTTCCTCATCTGGACAGATGAGGAGGACACTGACCCGAAGGAGGAGACTGCAGATTGTCTGTGGTGTGAGCCCTGGGCAGACCTTTGACATCCTTCAACCACAGGAGTCAGTCAATGGCTGGACCTCTGTAGACAGCTAGGGCTCTTGAAAATAACCCAAGTTTGTAGAAAAACAGGCTTCTTTAATGCCCTTTGTAATGCTTTTGTTCGTAACCCTGACATATGGTAACTATCCACATCTTTCACAGCTACCCTTGGCAGTTAGGGATGCTTGGCACTGTGTAGACATTTATTTTCTGCTGCAACTTTTGTTAGAATTGCATTAATTTTCACTGTTGTTACAACTTCTGGTATGCTTTGAATAGTCATGTATTTCTCTAAATAGTTTATTTAAAATGCTTCTTTGAAAAGGGTGGTTTTGTGAGCTTTAAGATGTGGAAGGTCTGGAAGAAAAGCAACATTCTTCTTTGTAGCCCTATTTTGAAAGTGTCTTCTGACACATGAAACTTTCATTATACTTTAATTATTGATAGGAAGCATTTTCTTACCAGCATAGCACTTAGACACAGTGAAATCACTTTTCAGGAGAAATTACTGCAAGCAATTTTTGGATGAGTTTCAACTTTGCAAATTGCTTAGGGTTTTTTGTGTTTGTTTTTTTTTCCTTTGTTTTTTCTTAGTACCACATAAATTAAAGCACAAATGATAAGCAAGATTGTTATGCTGTCATGAATCACTCAAGTTCTAATGGCCTAATGCACTAAGCCTTAATTAGTGATATTGTATTTTTAAAAAGACAATATTGTGAATGAAATCT
This sequence comes from Ara ararauna, assembly GCA_028858755.1. NCBI lineage: Eukaryota > Metazoa > Chordata > Aves > Psittaciformes > Psittacidae > Ara > Ara ararauna. Next base: position 68,543,519 of record CM054377.1, on the reverse strand, counting down.
GAACATGCACTGGTTTATAACTGGGTTTCCCAGAAGATTTTAAATGGATTCCTCTTCTTAGTATGTTTTAAATAATTGATGCGACCACTTCAAGCCCTTCGTAGACAAACGAATTATTGGCTGCTAGTGACAAAATTTGGTTTGGGCATAATAACTTCAGAGAGACATGGCACTGAATACATCTGCTGCTCTAATTAGAAAGTTTGCCTAGGGTGCTTGTATCAGAAAAAGTGGGGAAAAAATAGTGATGCACAATCTGTTGTAACAGAGTGACTCCTGCAAAATGTGATTTATACAAGATTTCTGTTTAACGCTTTCACTTCTGCTGAGCCCTCAGATGGCGTTTCAGCAAATTTTATACAGGCAGCATGGAATTGGCCTTTCCTGAATGGGCTGCCTGCTTGGAAATGCCACTGTTATATGCTAGATTTAGGGCCTGCAAGTGTATTGGTCTATGGTTCAAAAGACCTTCCTACAAAAGTCTGCTAACAGGCCATTGAGCCACTCTGGCTACAGTGAATAAGCCAGCAATTGGGGTTCCCTGGTGCTGTATCCCTTCATTCCAGATAGGCTTTCAATTAATGCTTGTTTACATAGGCAGTGAAAATCAGGAGTAATGGCATAAAGGGAGTTTTGGTAGTCTATTGACAATCACATTTTCTAGGGGAAACTTGTTAAGCTAGGGCTGAAAGCAGTTGCTGTTAGATGGTGATCAAGAACACCTCCTCTAATGGGGGAGCATACACACTTGAGCATACACACATGAGCACTAGAAACCAAGCCCTTCTTGATAGAGTGGTTGTATCTCATCCAGTCTAACAGCATTCGGGTCAAATATCTGTGGTTATGGGCAGAATTAATCAGAAGTGTACAAGTAAAAGCAGCTCTTGCTTGCTTGTTGACTTCAATTTACCAATTCATCAAATATTTCCTGTGAAAGGATCATTTTCAATAAATAAATACCTGTTTTTAAACACACAGCAGGAGTTTGTTGTCACAGACCTATAAATTATTGCAGCTTTCTGGAGAAACCTGGTGGTGGGGGAGAGAATAGAAAGCCATGTCCTGTTCTGCTTAGCACTCATTTAAGTTAGCAAATATTTCTGGTACAAGGCATTTTAAGGAGGCTGAAAATTTAGCAAAGTGGAATCTGATTTAAAGAAAAAGGAAAGGAATTAGCCCCGAAATATTTGTGCCTTGGAGAAAGTGAAATGTGATAAACCAATACGAATATTTGGGAGAGAAGACAGATGTCTTAAAGGCTGGTATTATCATAGAATCATAGAATAGTTAGGGTTGGAAAGGACCTGAAGATCATCTAGTTCCAACCCACCTGCCAGGGGCAGGGACACCTCCCACTAAACCATGCCACCCAAGGCTATGTCCAGTCCAGCCTTGAACACCGCCAGCGATGGAGCATTCACAACTTCCCTGGGCAACCCATTCCAGTGCCTCACCACCCTTACAGGAAAGAATTTCTTCCTCATATCCAGTCTAAACTTCCCCTGTTTAAGTTTGAACCCGTTGCCCCTTGTCCTCTCACTACAGTTCCTCATGAGGAGTCCCTCCCCAGCATCCCTAGAGGCCCCCTTCAGATATTGGAAGGCTGCTATGAGGTCTCCACACAGCCTTCTCTTCTCCACGCTGAACAGCCCCAACTTTCTCAGCCAATCTTCATACGGGAGGTGCTCCAGACCCCTGATCCTCCTCATGGCCCTCCTTTGGACTTGTTCCAACAGTTCCATGTCCTTTTCATGTTGAGGACACCAGAACTGCACACAGTACTCCAAGTGAGGTCTCACAAGAGCAGAGTAGAGGGGCAGGATCACCTCCCTCAACCTGCTGGTCACGCTTCTTTTGGTGCAGCCCAGGGTACCATTGGCTTTCTGGGCTGCAAGCACACACTGCCGGCTCATGTTCATTTTCTCATCAACCAACACCCCCAAGTCCTTCTCCACAGGGCTGCTCTGAATCTCTTCTCTGCCCAACCTGGAGCTGTGCCTGGGATTGCTCCCACCCAGGTGGAGGACCTTGCACTTGTCATGGTTAAACTTCATCAGGTTGGCATCAGCCCACCTCACAGGCATGTCAAGGTCCCTCTGGATGGCATTCCTTCTCTCCAACATATCAACTGAACCACACAGCTTGGTGTCATTGGCAAACTTGCTGAGGGCGCACTCAATCCCACTGTCCATGTCACCGACAAAGATGTTGAACAAGACCAGTCCCAGCACCAGTCCTTGAGGGACACCACTCGTTACTGGTCTCCAGGTGGACATTGAGACATTGAGCACAACTCTTTGCGTGCAGCCATCCAGCCAGTTCTTTATCCACCAAGTGGCCCACCTATCAAATTGATGTCTCTCCAACTTAAGAGACAAGGATGTATTTCATGTGCCTCAGCATGCCTTCCAGGAGAATCCACTCCAAGATTTTGCCAGGCACAGAGGTGAGGCTGACTGGTCTGTAGTTCCCCGGCTCGTCCATTTTCCCCTTCTTGAAAATGTGGGTTATATTTCCCTTTTTCCAGTCTTTGGGAACTTCGCCTGACTGCCATGATTTTTCGAATATGATTCTTAGTGGCTTAGCAACTTCATTTGCCAGCTCCTTCAGGACCCGCGGATAGATTTCATCAGGTCCCATGGACTATGACACATGCAACTCTCTTTTCCTAATTTACTTACTAAATTATCTGTTCATACTATGGTATTGCAGAATAGCAAAAAGGCTCTTCAGATATGCTGGTGAAATAAAAGCAAAATCAGGTATCAGAAATCAGAGAAATGTAACAACCTGATATGAAGGTGTACTTCTGAATATCTGTTGTTCTTTTGAATCTCCCTTATTGATATAGAATCATAGAATCATAGAATAGTTAGGGTTGGAAAGGACCTTAAGATCATCTAGTTCCAACCCCCCTGCCAGGGGCAGTGACACCTCCCACTAAACCATGCCACCCAAGGCTCTGTCCAACCTGGCCTTGAACACCACCAGCAATGGAGCATTCACAACTTCCCTGGGCACCCCATTCCAGTGCCTCACCACCCTTACAGTAAAGAACTTCTTCCTTATATCCAATCTAATGTCTTTTTAGGAAGTCAGAAAGTATGAAGCAGTCTGATACTGAGGGATCTCATGCATTTATAGAGCATCCTGCCTGACATATAGCTGACTTTAATTTCTTTCTTTTACATTTTTAGGCTTTGCCTAATCCAAGTACTTAGGTATGTTAACTCTATGGTTGGTGTGACTGTTAAAGTATTTATCTTTTTTTTAAGGCCACAGATGATGATGTGGCCTTAAATCACTTTTGATACACTCCTGAAATTGAACTAAGTATAGAATAATATTCCACCTTCAGCAAAGATATGTTCCATTCTCATTTGTCCTGCTTGCTTCATCAGCACAGACCATATATACAGGAAATTTCTTTTCTGCCCTTCTGAAGTCCCAGACAGTGGTACAAGGCCAAAAGAGATAACAGGAGTCAGGTTTTATGCTCAGATTCTTTCCTATGCAGAAACCAAGAGATCACTCAAAAAATCTAGTTGCATATTGTTATTTACAGCTGCTGATGCAAATTATACCTACAATGGGGTTGTGGGAGCAGATAGTAAGACAACTTGGTCTCAAATATTTGTTGTATAATAAGCACTGTTATCTGCAGTGTCCCTCTTTTTTTGGTATTTTCTAATTTTTCTACAGTTGGGTATGGATGAGTATAGGAATCACCTCAATATATTTTCATTATATTTTCTTTCAAGGAGGGTTACCATCCTGCCTGGGCCCCTGGAAACTTCCTCTAATCCTTGAAGTATATTTTCTGCTGGTTGGAGAGTAGGTTGGGTATTCAAATTCATATAAATTGGGGATTTAATGAATAAGATTGCCGCATATAGATGCTTAAAGAAAATTCCACCTCCTGAGCTTGTTCTTGTGAAGTTTATTATGAAGAAGAATAATCCAAGCCAGTATTTTGTAATTGCTCAATTACAACTGAGATTTTTTCAATCTGCTATCTGCCTAGATATTCACAGTTTTCATAAAATTCAAGCTTGAGAAATGCACATAAGGGCACAAGCACTGTGTGCTTTATTTCTCTGCAATGATATTGCATGGAAATACACTTGTATAATTCTGTGTAGAGAATCAGGTTTCAATTTCCTTATTCAAACCCCAGTGTAATTAGTATCTTCTGTGGTTTTGATTTTCATCGTAGAACCTCTCACAGACAGATTTACTGGGGTTTTATTATGAGTCGTGGTAGTCTGCTAGTCTCATCTGGTCTTGCCTAATCTCATCTGTAAACTTTAAAGTAATACTGGGTTTCCTTTTTTACAGAAATTTTAACTAGTGGAATAAGATATAAAGCATTACTAAGATACTGCCATTCAGGGTAATTTAGTTCAACTGGTATAGTTGCTTTGGAGTCCACCCTAGTACCTAACAAAGAACCATAGAATAGATAGGGTTGGAAGGAACCTTAAGATCATCTAGTTCTAAGCCCCCTGCCATGGGCAGGGACACCTCACACTAGGCCAGATTGCTCAAGGTCCCGTCCAACCTGGCCTTTTAACACCGCCAGGGATGGTGCATTCACCACTTCTTTGGGCAGCCCATTCCAGTGCCTCATCACCCTCACATTAAAGAACTTCTTCCTTATATCTAATCTGAACTTCCCCTGTTCAAATTTAAACCCATTACCAATTGTCCTGTCGCTACAGTCCCTAATGAAGAGTCCCTCTCCAGCATCTCTGTAGGCCCCCTTCAGATCCTTGAAGGCTGCTATGAGGTCTCTACTCAGCCTTCACTTCTCCAGGCTGAACAGCCCCAATCCGCAATTTTCCTTCTGACTGTGTAGGTAAGATCAGTGTTAAAATCCCTCGTTTCACCATTCTGAGCACTTTAACGTATTCCACCACAAGTCTTTGGCTGCAAAGAAATATTTTAAATGGCTCTGTTAGAGCAAGTTCAAAGGATGATCTCTCTGACATGCATTCTTCAAAGCAAGACTACATTTCTCCACAAAAAAAAAAAAAAGGCATCCTATCTCTCACCCTTCCTACTGTGAGTTGTGCCAGAGCTGTCGCTTTTCCAGTAGGGATTGTTTATAAAAAGGACCTATATTCTTCTGTTCAGCATACTAAAACCCCTTTAGTTTTCAGTTTCAGTGTATAAATATTGATTTTGTACCTTGCTGATTTTGTTAGTTAAAGTTGGAACCTTTTTTGTTGAATAAACGTATTTGAGGAAATAAAATACTGTACCTTCCAAAAAACTATGTTTCATAAAGTGGCCAACAGCTAACTGCAGTCTGGGGTTTTCTGGCTTGGGTGTGATATGTTTTGTTACTTAAGAAAGCCATGCTCAAAAATGATCACAGATGGCTGATTGTGATCAAGCTATGCACAATCAACATGTAGATTCAAGTTAAAGTCATCAAAGCACTTGATTCTGTTGTTAGGTACACATTGCTATTCTTGATGCTTCTCTCACAGCAGTTTACTCAATTCTTTATAGGGAACTTTAGATTAAACAGATTTCTGTTTTCAGTGTGTCGAGAAGTTAGGAACAGAGGATGAGTTGGAACTGGGAAACATCTGTGCTTTGATCCAGTAAAAGGTCTTAAAGCTAATTATCCATGAAAAAAAACTGCACTTTGAACCTCAGCCTCAAGCTATGGGATTTGATTCCTAGAAGCCACATTTGTGGCTCGGTGACCAGCCCTCGCTCCTGTTCCTGTGAACCTGACTTCAGAACTCCATCCAGTTGGAAAACGCTTCTGTAACCAGAATGAGAACAGCCTCAGGCTTGCAAAGATTACAGATAGAGTATACTTGGCAGAGAGAAAAATCAGCTTCACTGGTGTATATTTCAGTGCTTCTCTGAAAGCTCAGTTTTGCAGGTTGATGAACATTGCTCAGCCACCATCAATTCCTCCTGAAGCCAGTGGACCAAACCTTAGACTTCATAAATTAGAGAAGCTGCTGCTGTCCCAAATACATGCTTCACTACTACAGAAAAAAATCACATCAAAACTAGAGATGGTCTGGATTTTCAGGTTTGCATATTTTAAATCTGCAGTTCTACCCAACGCTATTTGGTATTAGAAAGGTTTGTTGGTTTTTTTTTTTCTTCATAGATTAGAATGTTCCTTTTTTTCCTTCTGAGACCATTTTTTTTTCCTTTTCCTTGTTAGCACTGTGTGTCTTACTCCTCATCAATTGATTAGTAAGGTGTGGAAAGCCACCTCTAACTTACCACCAAGTCTTCTTTCAAGTACATTCAGATGAGAGTGATAAGTACTGCCAGTCATGCAGTATAAACAGGTAGCAACATTTCAGCTACCCTGGGCAGGTATTCTCTGCCTCAGACTTGATGAATTGAAGACTTGATGGTGCTCCCCAGCAAACAGGAGAAACAGATCATCTTCATTGCATTGACTTTTTGTAAGAGATTGTGGAAAGAAACTCAGAGGCAGTGAACACAGCAATTCACATAACCCAGTAGTATTCTCCTGCTTTTGTCACAACTACCACAACCTTGACAAATGTAGAAAAGAGCAAGGCAGGAATAGGAAATGAAAGTGAAACAAGTATTCTTGTGTCTGCACGTGTCCTCTGCCTACAGCCTTCCAAAGAGTCTCATGAACACACTTCCCAGGGAAGTGGTGGAATCACCATCCCTGGAAGTGTTCAAAAACTGTGTAGAGGAGGCCCTCAGTGACATGGTTTAGTGGTGGACTTGACTGTCCTGGAGTAAAGGTTGGACTTGATGACCTTAAAGGTCTTTTCCAGCCTAGTTGAGTCTATGATTCTATTAAGTGCTCCATACCAAGTAAGGTGTTTCACTCTGTGAACCCTGGAAGCTGATCCATAGGGTTCCCCAGTAACTCCCAGTCTTGCCTACATGAAGAATGCCTGCTCAAGGCTTACTGTCAGAAGGGTTTTTGTGCATTAGTGAATCCCAGAATTTCAGACTTACAAGAAGGCACTCAAGACACCCTGCTCAAAGCCACTACTTTCTTGATGTTGTTCCTTGCGTATTTATTTTTGAAGCTATGCAGCAGGACATCTGCTCTTAGCTCTCTCCTTCCTCTGCCAGGGTATCATGCCTTCCTACTTCATCGTTAGGATGAAGATGCCGTTTCACACTCACCTACAGTGCCTGTGCAACTAAACTGCAGGCTTTGTTTGCGGCAGCAATCTGACTCTAGTTGTGCAAGCATGTCTTCACAGGTGCAGTGGTGGCAATTTTATCTGCCTTTTAGTCCATACCTAGGAGTGAATGTTCTTACTATGCTAATTATTTAGGCAGAATCTGGATCTTAAGTATTTGTCTTTGGATTGTACCTGTATGTAAAGAAGGCTCAAGTTTTCACAGCTCCTTTATAGGTTAATGTACTGCAGTTTCTTTGGTCACTGAAAGTGTCAACTTTGCTATAGGGAAACAACACCTTAGCCGTCTCAATAAAGATGAACTTATTGCCTCTCCATAACTGTCTTTCTATTCCTTTAAGCTTTTCCCAGCCCAAATTCATAGGAATGCAAGAAGTCTAGGATAAAAACTTACAACAATTACTCATCTGGTCTCTCAATAATGCAATAGTTGTATAAATTGATGTTGTATATATTGATGTTAGGAGTCTACATTTCTGGTTCCATTTTTTCTGTCTATCATTCAAAAAGCCAAGGGTTTCGTTTGTGAGAAGTGCTGCTAGCTTACGTAACTTTGTTCTGGTGCTTGTTTTCATTGCAAACACTTGGGTGGATATAGACAAAAATTAACTGCAGCTGAAGATTTCATCCACTATTTATTAATTTTTAAACTTTTTAATTGTCTATTATTTGCGGTGCAATAGCTGGCATAGAAGCTGCGTCGACATATATTGTTTGAGATAACTCTATATTTGAAGGTAGGGGCTGTGTAAAAATGTTTTGAATAATGACCTTTGGGGTACAACAGTGCTGCACAAATCTTCTGTCATTACAGCTAGCAAGAAGAAAAACAATTGAGAAAGCACATTAGCACTCCAAAGCACATATGTTAGTTCCACAAGAAAATACTTACTAAGCTGACAAACACTGAGCAAGGTTTGCCTTGCTGCAGTATAAATGAGTGCAGCTTCTCATTCTCATTTAAAAAAATTAAGATATTTGCAATTAAATATCACACAAAAACATACATACATAAAGCAGACTTATAGATAACCACATCTCAAACCTTCTTATCATGCATGCATCCCTATCTCCTTCTTTCCAGAGTCTTTTTTTTATACTGCTCAACATCCATTTCCTGCTATGTATTGGGGCTTGGCATCTGAGAGAATTAGAGGGAGAAAACACTTGGAAAAAGAGAGCACATTGCTCCCTTTTTTAAAAAAACCCAAACCTAATATTCTCAAAGAAAGTGTAAAAAATTCAAACAACTGAAACTTAAGACCTTAAACATTAATAGTTTTGAGACATGGGCCACTGATAAGACTATAAACCTTTCATACCCTTGCTCTTGCTCTGTGCTCCTTGTGGATGAAAGCAGAGTTCCTAGCAGTGTTTTCGCAAAGCATGTGCCACAAGAAGTCAAGCGGGCAGTTCTTTCAGAGGCTGATGCCTAACCATCAATATTCTTGATTAATTTTGAACCTTGTGGTACAAGATAAACTGGTTTGTTTAACATGATGCCTCAGAAATGTCTGTAGGAATCTGTGTTGATCATAACCTACACAGTTCTTTGCACATTTAGAGTGACCTAAAAAGATGCATACAGGATCCAAGCTCTCAAAGGCACTAAACTGCCACAAAGTGTTTTGTGAGCCTTCACATAAATACCTTTGAATATCTCAGTCTTGGTCTTTTGATAAACTAACCTGAACTGATGCACTTAAGCTTCAACCACTGCAATGAAATACTATTTTGTGAACCAGCACCTATCACAAGAAGACTTCTTTCAGCATCAGTGGGATATGCAACTTAGGATGGCAAACCTGTTTAGCCAATCATTGGTTATATGGTCATGTATTTCCCTTCTTTAATTTCTTGAGCACATCTGTTAGTCAGTGCAGAAAGCTGTCAAATTCCAGTGGGCCATTCAGTTACTAAATGGATTGAGTTACCCTCAGTTTTAAGATAATGATAGCTCCCTGCTAAATGAGTGTTTTAATTTGTCCTGCAAAGTCTTAAGTAGCATTTCTGTAGGAAGAATAATAATAATTGTTACACGAATCATAATAGTTTTTAGATGTGATCTTACAGATCCCTAGGCATCTTTGGACTACTCCTGAGGGATCTGTGAAAGGTAATTAACAATAGGAATGCAATTCACTGGTAGAAAATTTAATTTTGCTATCTAGCGATCCATTCATTCAAGAAAAAAATATTGGGGAATATAAACAGAAAAATGTTGAAAACCACAGAGAGCTGCTGCATCAGAGCCAAATGATAATAGCAGTTGAAGAAACAATCTAAATTATAAAGCAAACAGAAATATTCCTTAAATATCTCAAAATTATAAGGTGTCCTGTATGCACATCTAAAGACTATAATGATCTTACGCCGCTTCCTCCTGGGAGCTATGTTTCCTGTGTGACTACATTTTCACAGGGCTAACTGAAACTGCATTTCTCCTAAAACCAATTGTCCTGAAATAGTTCTGAGTTACTGAGTTAGGTCTTCCAGTCTTACATTTATGAGAGAAATGAGAAATTTGAAGTGTGGAGCTGCAGTTGTGTGTATGACTGTAGCATCTGATTGCCTGGTAGGTAAAAGTGAAACTTTTCAAGAGTTTGATTCTTTGAGCTCATTGTGCTCACACTTATGGCAATGAATGCTAGTAGAAAGCTGTGTAAAGAAGCAGCACAACTCAGAAGACCACAGTCAGTGAAAGCAACAGGAATATTTAATCAGGTATTGCAGGAGGATTTGTTTTGAAGGCATTCTGTCAGAGAAGAGATCACTGATTCACCTTTATTTACTGCCCAGCAGTGTTTGGAGAGCATTCCCCTTTCTCCTACTTCCATTCATTCAGAATTGTGCACAATTACCCTGCCTGAGGTTCTCATGACTAGTCAAGAGGCACAATTTACATTAGCAATTTTATGGAGAATTGTGTAGAGAGAGCAATGCAGGCAGTTGATTTTATTGACTACATGAACTGGAAGAATAAAAAAAAAAGATTGGTTCAGAAAACGAAAATCTACAAAGGAAAATAAAACACCAACCCCAATATTTAGTTTAACCTGAAGTGACAATTATGCTTACGCAGCATTATGGTTTTTAAACTTTTAACTAGATATTCAGCTAGTTTTACTCAGAAACAAACATTAGAACACATAATTTACTACTGCCTAGATTTTTTTTCCATACACAGACTAAAAAAGCCAAGCCTTCGTACTGAATTCTGGCTGAATTTTGCTAGGACAGGCCTGTGAGCCTTTTTTTCAGATGCTCAGCAGAGTATCACGCCCATATCTTGCATCTCCAGTGTTTGAATATGGCAAGCACTAAGTTTAAAAAGGTCTTATTTTCCTTTTTCTTTCTTTTTTTTTTTTTTTTTTTGTATTTTTCTTCAGGAGCATGGAAACATTTCTGATGAGACTGCAGTTGTCTTAAGTCAAATATCTCATAACTGGAAACCAGGAAATGTTTGATATTGTAGTCTGAGTCAGGCTTTGTGTGTGCTTTGTAAATGGCTGTTTAGTTCTACTGAAATAAATGGAGACCTTCAAATTCATATCTTGTCTTATTAGCACGTGGATATGCCATTCAAATTATGCAGCAGACCAGAGTGCCTTGCCTCTGAAATGCTCTTGGGGTATGGTAATCTGATAATAACCAAACACTATGGACTTGTCTTATAATTTTTTATAAAACCTCATTAATTGTGTGAGCAAAAGTATGGGGAGGAAGATGAGATTGATCGCTTGGAATGGCTCCTCTTCAGGTTGTTAATGCCTTCTTTTTAAATGTTGATCAGCTGCTCGGACTTCCTTAATGAAATCACTTCTGGGAATAAACCCTGACTGTGTGAGTGGTGTAACTTAATGGAGGTGAGAGATGCAAACCCCTGAATTTTCTTATAATAGGGAGTGATGAGCAGTCAGTAGGCGTGATATTAGAGCAAGCTGTTAGTTTGTTGAGGTGTGTGCCCTGTGTGCGTGTTGAAAGGTTTAAGTGCACATGGTCAGTTTTTCAAAGGAGTTTAAGACCTAAAACCTCTTCATGTGTCATGGTCTAAGATCAGGGCTTGCTCTGGTGCGCTTTTATAAAAAGCTGGACATGAAAGTAAGCAGTCAAACTAGGGTCTCAACTGCTGTGAAAGCATGCTCCACAAATTTATTGTGCAGAAACAGACCAGGAAATTCTTCATGAGGCAGATACTTCCCTCTAGGGTGGCACTTCATCAGCCCATTAGATTTTCATGGAAGTAGTTTCTGTAGGCTGTTAAATCTGTGAACTGTTCTTGGCCAATTTTCTTTCTCAGTTCTCAGAGGCCTCTCTTTGACCATCAATATGTAATGCAAGAATGAAAAGAGAAAAGGTAAGAGTTTGTGTGGTTCACTTTTTCTGTAACCCTGTTTACAGATTGTCATTGCAGTCTTTTTTTGCTCCTCCAGAAAGTTTCTGAAATCTCTGTACTTATGAGATGATTCTCCTGTTCTCTATCCTAAACCTACAAAAACATTTGGGTAGCTGTGCTGCTACACTGAAGTGCTGACAGGAAAAAAAAAATAGTTAATGTTTCTGCTGCATGATAATCCCTACATAGGCATGGAGTTCTGCATTCAGGTTCAAGACTAAATCAGGGCTGCTGGTCCCTAGCATTTATGGGAGCAATTGCAAGTTTTCGGGTGACATCAGGAGCATGCTGACATTTCAAATGGTGCACCCACCAGTGACTAGCTGTTCTTATGCAAATCGTGCTTTGGTTTGGGATGTAGTACGTCTTCCCTGAAACCAGTGTGTGTTTGTATACAGGTATTAACAAAGTCAATGGACATCTTCAGTGACAAGCTTTTTCTTTCTCCTTCCAAAATTGGTTTCATTTAAAGGGAAGGCACACTGAAGCAAACAGCTAATATATGTTTCAGTCAAGTGAGGCAACTCAGTAAGCTGTTCCCATATCCATTGAATGAAGGTCATTGACAATGGTAATTACCATTAATCATTCTGAGCACTGAATCTTCCCACTTGTAGTGAAGTTCTTTATGAACCCATTGTGTTACATGTTTCATCATTACAACTCTTTAGGAGTGAATTATGATAGAGGCAATGCTGCTGCTTCTTAAGAGGATGGATGGTGCATCTCATAAATAACCAGAGGTGCTTGCATGGTTCAGATCCTGAGTTTTGGCAAATACAGTTACTGGCCTGTAGTCTGCTTTTGTCACAGACTGTTTTTGTATGAGCATCATGCCTTAGTTTTCTAGCAATAAAATAGTAACTGGCATTTTCTCACCAAAAGGGTTATCAAGCACTAGGGAACAGGCAGTCCAAGGAAGTGGTTGAATCATCATCCCCAGAGGTGTTTAAAAGACATGTAGACGTGGCACTTTGGGACATAGTTTAGTGTTGGACTTGATGAGCTTAACGGTCTTTTCCAACCTAAATGATTCTATGATTTATTTTTGGGGGAATGGCTTTGATTATGTGATTATAAATAGTGTATCAGAACATAGATAAATCTTAACCGTAAGTTTAAGAAACCAAGGAAACAAAACTGAATTGAGAAACTAATGAAGAAAGGCAGCAGTTAAGTCATTAGTTCTACATTTACATTGTAAAGTTTTATCTCTAAACACATTCTGTACAGTCTTTTAAAATAGCTAATTGTATTCAGAAAATTATTAATCATAATTCAATCAATCAAATCCATGTTGGTTCTCATTTGGTGCTTTCACACTTTATTTTACATCATGACAACCATTAAATTATTCTCCCTGGTAAAATAAACATGTGTAAATAAAAATAACACCTACTCACATATTTACTTAACTTATCATCTGTAAATGCTTTCTTTTGTTTATTTGTAGAATTTAAAAAAAAAAATTATTGTAACTTCATGACTAGTGAATATTTTTGCACCATGAGATAGTGTGCATGCACAACTTTTTTAAAGTTCTGAAACTTTTTTGGAGGGAAGGGTTAAAGCTTTTGTCTTGAAGTGTTTCTTTAAATGACAATATGGATCATAAAGCAGAACATAGCTAAGCAGACATCTGGTTAAATATGTTTTGAGGTGACCTATAGAAGATACAAGTGGGTTTTGATGCTTTCTTTGGGTTGAGTTTTGTTTGGAGGTCTTTTTTGCTTTACATCAAGATATTAATCTGTGACGTGTTCAGCCCTCTGTAATCAAGATAGCTCATGTTTCTGATGCGCTGAAACTGCATGTCAAGTCCTGAAACTTTCAGTCAAGCTGACAAGTATGTGTCCTGTTGACTGTATCAGAACAAAGGTGGTGATGGGAACGAACAATTGTTTTTTGATAAAAATATTTCAAAATGATTCATTGGCTTGAATGACATTTTTTTTTTTTTTGTTCTTATACCTCTCATTTTTAACATCTTGAGAAGAGTCTAATTTGAACTAATGCAAATATAAACTGTTATTTCCCTTCCCGGGCTAACCTTGCTGCAATTGTACATCATCTTCCATACTTCTGTTACTGCTCCTACTTCTTGTACACCTGATTAGGTATTATTCTGTCCTGAATACATGTCCACCCTCTGTTCAAAGGAGAAATATTTGATTTTCATATTCTTACACTATTCCAAATCTTTAGCGGTGTAATGGCTACAGAGTATATTAGGACACTGCTTAGGACTATGAATAATTCATGCCGGCATGCTTTATTTCAGTGTACATTTGGCTCAGTAGCATAATTCAGTGATAGTGATGCTGAGGCTGTAGATTTCACTGTCAGTTCAAGAAGAGCTGTTAGATATGGCTTTTAGGGTTCTTATTCAGTTTTATTTAACATCTGGTCAGGTACCTCATCTGAGGTTTCACAACCTGTCTTCCTGCTGTGTTAATCTTGTGCTGCCGTATATTATTTCAGTGGCTCTAAAGAAGTTTTGCAGTGGATGACATATTAATGTAGCAGGAGATCAGGTGCAACTAAGAATGATATTTGAGATAAAGTGCAAGGATCTAGAATATCTTTATTTTAAAAGATTTTTCTCAATTATCTTTACATGTAATAATGCTTTTATTGCCTTTTTTGGGGGGGTTAGTGACAGTATCAGTTACATACGCTGGGTTTGTTGGTTAAGGATCAGCTTTTGCTACAGAGCACATTTATGATCATCTGAATACTATGAAGTGATACTTTAGGTTGAGTGATTCATCCTGGAAAACAGTATTTTAGGTGATCCAGAGGCTAGAACAGTGTAATGATAAATGAGCTGATTCACTAACCGTGTTCATGCAGCTAGCTAATAATACCTTTGTGTCAGTCTGCTTTGACTCCCCTGGTGAATGCACCCAGATAAGGTATACCAACTTTCAGATACCACTTTCATGTGTTTTTCATTTGATTTTCTTCTTCCTTTTTTCATCTTCATGTGAGACATGCTAGAAACTATGCACTGGAGCTAAGAGTTGTGAGAGGAAGTTGGTATCCTGTTTGTCAAGAATTCAGAAGTTAACTGCTAGATAGTTTTTTGAACCTTTGACAAGTTTTGTCAAACTCATTCTTCCTGACCGCTGTGCTCAAGTTATTACTAATGTCCTGTGCTTTAAATGACGTAGAAAGCATGGCCTTTTCCTGAAGGAAGCTTCTGTGAAACATACCGTTGGATAGAGCTGTTGACCAATTTAGGAGTTGCAATTCTATACTTTTTCTGAAAGTTTAGCAATCTCCTGAAAAAATGAATGTTAAGCATAGGTCCCCTTTAATTCTTCATCACCTCTTTGCTTGCTGATGATTTTTACTCTTATTTAGAGCATTTTTTCATCTGCTGCCATTCTGGGGAAGTCTTAACTCATCAGTGAAAGTCAGGAGCATCACAGTGCAGTACAGTTAATGACAACACCTTCCTATCTCAGGGATTTAGTACTTTTTCTGTAACCACTAGCAACTTAAGTTTGCTAGGTATATAGCATAACATGAAATCTATCTGCCTTTTGCTTTGTCCTGAAATTAACATTTCCAGGTGGATTGATTAGGAGCATTCTGCAGTCTTAATGCACAAATTGGTCTTTGGAGATCTGAAGATTGTTTTAGGAGAGGGTGGGGAACAATACTGAATTCATTTTAGCTCCTTTTCTAAATGTTCAGTGAATTTAACTGAAGCATATTTCTATTTTTTATGTATTTCCTTTTACTATAACATGGAATTACAGTTTGTGGTACAGTTTATGCTATAGCCAGAACATTAACTAGTCATGTTTTCACTGGCCAGTTGGAGTAAGGCAGGTCCCTCGATCAGTGCATTTGGGTAATGGGGGCAAGAGGTGAGTTTTGATTTTTCAGCACTCAGTGTCTCACAAGGAGCGGAGAAAAAGGGTCTCCTCTGTAGCACAGTCATCACTGACCTGGTGAAAGCAGTTCTTCCCACCACATGTAACATCAATAGCTCTTCTCTCCTGCAGTTTACCCTAGAGCAGAAGCCTTGCTGCTTGCTGGCTCCTCTTGCTCTGGTGTGCTCTCACTTCTGCATCTCCAGCTGCCTGTCTATGGCCATGGCAGGGCACTAACCCCAGCCTGGCTCCTGAGCTGATAAGCCATGCAGTTTGTTAGCTCCTGTTCTGTTTCATGTGCCACTTCCTGGCAAACTGGCTGCCCAGAAACATGTCTAGAGGATGTATGATTTACAGGTACTGCACAGAGCAGGAAGCTCTTTTCCGTTCCTATGATAGCTCTTCTCTTTTCTTCTTGAAAACAAAGCTGCTGCTGTTTTCAGTGAAAAAAAGCTTCTGAATAAACAGTTTTCTTTCCACTTTGGTTTGATTTTCAAATAGAATTTTCGGCAAAATATGAACACCAGCAGAGATCAGTGTTCCCCTTCCCTTTCTGTTTCCCCTTCCCTTCCCTTTCCCCTTCTCTTCCACTTCCCTTTCCCCTTCCCTTCCCCTTCCCCTTTCCCTTCCCTTTCCCCTTCCCCTTCCCTTCCCTTTTCTCTTCCTTTTCCGCTTCCCCTTCCCTTTCCCCTTCCCCTTCCTCTTCCCCTTCCCCTTCCCTTCACCGTTCTTTTCCCCTTTTCTTACCCTTCCATTTCCCTTCCCCTTCACTTTCCCCTTCCCCTTCCTCTTCCCCTTCCCCTTCCTCTTCCCCTTCCCTTCACCTTTCTTTTCCCCTTTTCTTACCCTTCCCCTTCCCTTCCTTTCCGCCTTCCCTTCCCCTTCCTTTTCCCCTTCCTTTACCTTTCCACTTCCTTTCCTCTTTCCTATTTCCTCTTTCTTCCTTTCCTTTCCTTTCCTTTCCTTTCCTTTCCTTTCCTTTCCTTTCCTTTCCTTTCCTTTCCTTTCCTTTTTTTGTATTCCGGAAGGCAGGAAAAGAGTTTCAATTTTCACCATCATTTGGATGGTTAAGTGTAAAAAAAATTTATAGGATGGAATGTGTGTACTTGTCATGGGCTGACCAGTTTTGAATAGGAAAAAGTTCTGTGGGAGAACCTGTATACAAGTTGGCATGTGCAGTGATATTTTGCTGTAAAGATACTTTGGAAGATGACTGCATGTTGACAATAAAGTAATGGAACAGGAATGGATAAATATATTCAGTATATAACTCCTGATGCTTCGAGTCAACCTCATTATTGCCAGCAGAAAATAGGACATCTTCAGAGCACCACAATGATAAATTCACTTCTCACTGTGACAAAGAGGAAAGGAAAAATATGAGTGAGGTAAGATAAACAGGAAATTCCACTGCAGGTTTAGGCAGCAAGACTAGTGAGGTACTATTTTGAGGAAAAATATTGCAAATAATATGCTGTGATAACTGACTTTATCTTTGAGTTGGTATTCATGAGGTTTATAATTAATTAGGATATGTTTTTACTGTTGCAGCTGAATTTGAACTCTACAGCATTTTAGCATGCTCTTTTTTCTTTGACCTAAATCCGTCCAATTTTTTGTCTTTGTTAAAAGTACAGAACAAAACCACTATTGTGTCTTGGGCTGTGCTCAGGCAGATCAAGGAAGTTTGAATTACTAAACAAAGCCATATACATTTTAGTAATCCCAAAAAATGTTTGAACTCTGTGCAATTAAGTGAGATGAGTGTCCACATGATGGAAATGTTAACTGTTTTTGCTGAAACGTGTTTGTAAAACAGGCAGTCCAATAGGGGAACAAAAGAGGGAAAAAAATATCTGAAAATGTAATCAGGCATAATAACACTTCAGCTTAGAGAGGAGAAAAGCATTTCATTTGTAGATGTAAATGAAATGTCATTACAGTTCAGCGTCTTCAGGACAGCTCTTCATTTATGTTGGTTAACATTAGCATTTCTTAAGGATGACTTAATATCTATTTGAAAGATATTTTTTAGAACTGGGAGATCATTCAGAAGAGCGTGGCTGCAGTTTTGCAGATATCATACGATCAGCACTCCTCAGTCCTGTGATTAAGATTTCTATTCTAACCAGAAGAAAATGAAATGCGCTTTAAAATGCTGTAAAAAATAACAGTATAGGCTATGTGCTAACACATTCAAGACAGTTGCTCATGATGTTACTAGGTTCTGTTTTATTATTTGAAAGTTTCTTCTATTTAATCTCTTTAAAAGACATGCTTTTGGTTAAAATCATGCTGGGTTTTCTTCCTCTGGATGCAGGGATCTTTGGTCTAATGATAGGGCAGGATCACCAGCTGCCTTGCAGGCTTTCACCCAGGCAAGCCTTGCTGATGCTTCATGATCCTAGCTGAAAGAAATTGTCCTTGCAGCCCAGTGGGTATGTCACTGTTCTCTCACAAGGCTTGTCCTCTGAATAAGGTGTTATCCTAAAGGCCATGTAGGAGGAGACACCTGCGTGCTAGGAAATAGGATGGCCACCAACTCTTTTTTAATATGGCTAATGAGCTGGAATTCTAGGTGAAAGGCTGATCCGAAGACTTTCTCATCAGCAGTATGAACAAAATAGGACAAACAGAATTAAATAAAAGTGGTTTCGAAGACTTCAGAATCAAGCAGATCCTGTAAACTACAGTGCCCATTCCAATACTTACTGGCTGCTGGGTGCTTCAAGATCTTCCAGTCTCCTAACTCATGCATAGACCTCTGGTTCACATAATCTTTTGCAAGATGCAACACTTAGATCCTTGTATAAATATGAAAAATTATCAGTGACATGTTTTAAACTTTTCTAATAAGCTCCATTTTTTTCTGTCATCTTCAAAACTCTTTTATTCACCTTTTCATGAAGCATTTTTCTACACTGGTTTTACAATTCACTATCAAATGTATGTCCACCAACTAACTTAGTTTTTTCTAAGAGTACCTGTAGCCACCAGCTAGCTTGCTTTTGGGTTCCATTTTCTTGCTATCCTGCTACAGAGAAACCTATGAACAAATAAAACGTCTCTGAAGTGTGATGAACACTGGAATGGAGGATTGTGTATAAGAGCAATTGCACGTGCATAATCTTGCTGCAAAGAGAAAGCACATGACAAGCTAGAAGTCCTGCTTGTGGTGTCTTTCCTTCTCCCATCTGGATAGATTTCTGTGGACTGAAATACAGAAATAGAGAGTCCCTTTCATTTCCAGAAGAAGTATTTTCCAGGCAGATTAAAGGAAAATGTACCTCCAGACTGAACTTTTTGTTATCCTGGTTGTATGCACAAAGTGCTGGTGTAGCTACATCCGAGTGAATTCCATGAGGTGGATTATTTCTGAAGGCAGGCGCAATGAAAGGAAGGTCTGCTCACACTACTTCAGGATGCTTTTATCGAATTTTTATTCCACAGTGAGGAATGTGTTTATACTCATATGGTTTAAAACCATATGACCCAGATGCAAAGAGGTATGTGTTGTCTTACAATACCTAATCCACCCAGTCTTCTCATTGCTTTTGTTATTTTCTTGAACATGCTCTACCTCCCTCCATGACATCTCCCAGTTTTAGACATGTTGGTTTTAGCATGGTTGGGTTTCAGGTGTTCTGATAATCAAGTAGCCTAAATTTAAATGTTGGCAGTGCTTTTTCAAATGTGATTGTATATTTATTATTAATGTGTATTATTATGCTTTCTACATTTTGTCCTTTTCTTAACTCTGAAGTATCTGATGGTTTTGACATCCATCAGGTTTATTTATTTTATTGTTTTGCTGGTCCCTGGAGATGTTTTAGTTAGCTAAACATGGACACAGCTGATGTCATCTCATGTTAGTGATAGTCCTTGCTTTGAGTGGAAGGTTAGATTAGATGACCGTTGGAGGTTTGTTCCAACCATCACTTCGATGATTCACTGTGTATTAGTCATTCATCTTCTGTGTATCAGAGGTGTCCTTAACTTTATATGCTTCCTGTGAATTCTTAACAAGCTTGTGATGGTGGGGGAGAAAGTGAGATGACTTTCATTTTCTGCTGCTCAACAGCAGGTTGAGATACCCAAGAAACCCAAATTACTGTTAGCAGCAGTGAATGCAACATTCATATGACATGTGCTGTTAGTAAATATCTGAGTCCTTCTGTAGTTGCTGACTGAAATTTCCTCCAAGGAAGAATCCTTGCACACTCGCAGTTGTTGGGGAGACATGAGAAATTGTACCTTTGGATCAGTTTCAGTGGCTGTCTGAAAAGCATAGCATTTTGTGCTAAGATCTGTGCTGGCAGAGTTTGATCAGATTGATTAATAGCAGGGAGGAATTAAAGAAATTACTGAACTACAGAGCAAGGGGTAGCAGTGGACAATACATGTGGAACTTAATTCACTGGTTCTTCTCCTATACTATGCCAGCTACAATGCTCACAAAACAGTAGGTTTATTTGGGACTGGTAGATGTGACCTGGACCCTTGTTTATATTTGTTTATAAAGAAGTTTGCAGAAATGCGAATGTTCTACATGTATTGCTGTATTTATTGGGCCAAGGTGTGGTATCATGCCGAAAACGCATCTGACAAACTGTGTACCCATGCACTATCACATGGCAAGAGATAAATAGATTGGCAGTGGGTAATGCAAAAATGAGAATCAGTTGTTTAATGAGCTGAAGATGAGAAATGAATAAAATTTAAATGCTTAACTTGGCTTAGTGAGAGACAGATGGAAGAAATCTGCAAATTTTGGGGGTGTGAAAGCTCTCCTGGAAAATGCAGCTCTATTGAAATCAAAATACTTCACAAAAGCAGGTCAACTGCAGTAGACTTTTGTTTCAAAAAAATAAAAAAGACTGTCAGACATTACACATTTTAATGTTTTGGAATACATCTTTTAAAATTATTAGTTTTGAAGGGATTCTTTGGATTTGTTTTTTGTCTATTTTGATTTCTTTAGAAGCAAGTGCAAACAATAAACAAATAAACAAAAAAGACGTGGAATTTTCCTTCCAAAATTATTGGAAGTGCTTCAGTTTTGCTGTAATTTGAAGCAAAGCCAGAGTATAAAATCCTTGGAAGTTGCTATCATCCATTCAGTTCCCAGGAGGCCTGAGGACTGAATTGCACTACAGCTAGTATCTTTTGAGATGCAGAAGTAACACTAATTGCCAGTAGCCATACTACAGCTCAGTTGCTTTGCACTCGGTATTAAAAGGGACTGACTGTGTGAGTGGTTTCAACATCCTGCTATGCCAGATGTCCAGCTGTAGTGGTACTGCTTCTCCTGTCACGCTGCACTGAAAAGTAGAAACTTTGTTCTTATTTTCCCTGCATGCTGCACCTAATCTCTTACAGGATCAAAACAATTGTAAGGGAAGATACTTTGTAGTGATACTTTCTGTAGACGGTATGAAAGATTTAGTAGAGCTTTTCTTTCTGTGCCTCCTTCTGTAAGATCTATTACCAGGTGACTGGGATAAGTGATAACTGGCATGTCTTGTCAAAAACAGGTTGGTTCTGCTATTGGCTATTACTGATTTCTTTATGCCATTGAGAGATTCTTTGTGTGTTTGTACGTGAGGGGTTCTGTGATGCAGTCTAGTGTTTGAGTGTTTAAGGTGTCATTTAGCGCCAAAGAATTAATGTTCTTGCAGGAATTCACAGAAAAAGTGTCTTGGAAAAATTATTTCTGCCACTGTATACTTAACAACAGTCAATGGTATCTTTTGCATTACAGTAAGTTGGTTTGGTATTTTATCAGACAAATTTTGTTGTCTTTCATTATGTCTTGTACATAGGATATTTAAAGAAACACACAGTTAGGACCTCATTTAGAAGTCAAACAAACAATTGAATCAGCTTTTGAACAGAGCATGAAAACTGGACAATTTTCATCCTGGTTCTGTTCTTGCAAAGCAACCTTTGGATTCGTGTATTATGGGAAACTCAGCATGATCCATTCATCACCTTTCTGTCTACTTCGCTTCAGTACTGGTGTTACTGTGAAATCCACATTCAGGGACTTTTTTCCTTTCAGGCATGCACATCACTCCTACTGTGTATAATTGGTTATATATGGGTAGCATGGGAAGAAGACTTCTTAAGTGCTTGCAAAGACTGCTTTACAGAACTGCAGTAAATAGCTACTTTTGCAGTGGTTTTAAAAGTGATTTATAAGTTTGTCTTTTTTAGACATAGTGACCTTTAAACTATCAAATACAAATTTCTGTATAGTTTAAAGACATCATATGGCGCTTTGAGATGCTACTCAAGAGCATTATATGCATTCAAGATCAATGGCCATCTTACTTTGGGGAATGGAGGAGGTAGGTGCTCTACCTAACTGTGTTTTCAACAGATTCCTTGCTAGAATGGAAACTAAATTCATCCCTGTTAAACCTTTAGTTCTTCTGTTTCATTCTCTGTAAAACCAACTTTTCTCTGTACAATAGGTAATGCCACCCCACTCTACGTGAAAGCTGGGAGAGTATGCTTGGAAAGTCTTTGGACTTCTTGTACTGTGTGAGATTGGGAAAGATGAGTCTGACAACAGAAATACTTTTTTAAGAGCCTATCTAAGAAAATCTTATATGGTTGGTCTTTGTACCACTTTAACTGGAATTCACTGTCAAAGAAATTCACTTTCAGAGTAATAGTTTTTATCATAAACTATACAGAGGATATTCTATTGTATTAGGGGGTTAAATGTCTTGAAATTTTTAAGGTGCTTTTTAAATTTAAATAACCAAAAGAAAGATTTAGCATTTCAATACCTAAGCAAGACAGGTAAAATGCATAAAGGATATTATGTCTTTAACAATTAATTAGCACACATAAGATGGCAATTTGCAAAAGTTACAGGCTGCATTATAGATTATAGTCAAAGTCACAATTAGAACTACAGCTGTAAATAGCACAAACCCAAGAGCTGTCTTCAAAATGAGTCATTAAGAAATTCAGATTTTTTCTGTTTTTTTGTTTGCTTTTTTTTTTGTTTGGTTGTTTTTGGGGTTCGTGGGTTGTTTGTTTGGTTTTTTTTTTTTTGGTTGGTGGGTTTTGTTATTTTTTTGGTTAATGAAAAGGACCAAAATTCAGCTTTATTTAAAATAAAAAGCATTATGTACAGAAATAATCTAATAGCCTTAAGCTTAAGTGCTTCGTATAAACTAAGTTTTCTCAAACTTTAGCTCTTTGTGCATGATGAAGAGATTTTCTAATAATAGATGCAAAGGAGGATCCAGAAATCAGTGCCAATCTAATGACAAAACAGGTCGTGAACTTAGCTTCACTTAGGACTGAGACCAATGTAATGCCAAGATGGTATTGGTCCTGATCTAAAAATCCTTCACAGAGCAGACAGATTACTCAGAGCAACACAGTTCCTGAATGATCATAGCATTTTCGCAAGATTTATTTTGATAAATCCATCAAACATGAGCCTTAGGTAGGCAGAGGCCATGTCTTTTCTGGAGATGGGCTGCAAATGTGACACTACTGGTTGCTCACAATGGCTTGCCTTCAGAGCAAGGTGGTTATTCAGGTGTAGTCTCGCCATAGACAGCCAGAGCCACACAAGCATATACACTGGAAGGTACAATGTGAAGGTAGAGATAAATACTTAAAAAACCAATCAGTTCATGTTGGTTTTACCTTGTAAGGGACATAGAAAAAATGTGTTCTCTTAGTGACTGAGGATTTTCCTTTTTGAACCTTTGTCTTCTGTATCTTTTGCTGAACTTTTCCAAGAGTCACTTAATTGCTGCCTTACAGAAGCCTTTGTGGAGTAAGCTGAAGCTGTGCAGCAGCCCTGAAGTCCATGGATAAGCAGAGGGAGCATGCTGAGAGGTTATAATAATAGAGATACCAAACCCTCTGTTAAACACCTTGGCTTGTCCCTGACTCTGTCAAAGATTTCTGCAGTATCTTGCCTCTTTTCTGTACCCCTACACAAGCCAGAGCTTACTAAGCTCAATGCTCAGTAAAAAATCCTCCTGAAAGCCTTACTAGTCTTTCACTGTTATTTTTGTAGTAGAGAAGCTCTAAAAGGAGTGTTTAGAATGTATTGATTCTCTTTTGTCCCTGTTTTCTTCAAAACTTCCAGAAAGATTTTATTACGTTTCGATATGAATGAGAGCACTCTCAGCAAGTTTGCAGATGACACCAAGCTGTGTGGTTCGGTTGATACGTTGGAGGGAAGGAATGCCATCCACAGGGACCTTGACACGCCTGTGAGGTGGGCTGATGCCAACTTGATGAAGTTTAACCATGACAAGTGCAAGGTCCTCCCACCTGGGTCAGAGCAATCCAAGGCGCAGCTACAGGTTGGGCAGAGAAGAGAGACAGAGCAGTCCTGCAGAGAAGGACTTGGGGGTTTTGGCTGATGAGAAAATGAACATGAGCCGGCTTCAGTGTGCACTTGCAGCCCAGAAAGCCAACCGTATCCTGGGCTGCATCAAAAGGAGCGTGACCAGCAGGTTGAGGGAGGTGATCCTGCCCCTCTACTCTGCTCTCGTGAGACCTCACTTGGAGTATTGTGTGCAGTTCTGGTGTCCTCAACATAAAAAGGACATGGAACTGTTGGAACAAGTCCAGAGGAGGGCCACAAGGATGAGCAGGGGACTGGAGCACCTCCCGTATGAAGATAGGCTGAGAAAGTTGGGGCTGTTCATCCTGGAGAAGAGAAGGCTGCGTGGAGACCTCATAGCAGCCTTCCAGTATCTGAAGGAGGCCTATAGGGATGCAGGGGAGGGACTCTTCATGAGGAACTGTAGTGGTAGGACAAGGGGTAATGGGTTCAAACTTCAAGAGGGGAAGTTTAGACTGGATATGAGGAGGAAATTCTTTCCTGTAAGGGTGGTGAGGCACTGGAATGGGTTACCCAGGGAAGCTGTGAATGCTCCATCGCTGGCAGTGTTCAAGGCTGGACTGGACATAGCCTTGGGTGGCATGGTTTAGTGGGAGGTGTCCCTGCCCCTGGCAGGGGGGTTGGAACTAGATGATCTTAAGGTCCTTTCCAACCCTAACTATTCTATGATTCTATGTTTATTTAATCATATGGTTAGGGACCCACATTTCTGTCAGGGGCTTTTCCAGCTCAGTGGCCCATCTTGGAGAGTGGGAGAGTATGAAAATGACTTACTGGAATCTATGCAAGTAGTGCAAGCATCTACTCTCAGGGAATATATCCCATGATGTCATCTTTAGCGCGTAAACTGCAAATATATTTCAGGCCCCATGCATGGTGAAGACAGAGCCATGGTTTGGGGGGTTAGGTAGCTTTGTGTTGCTTTAAAACTTTAAATATCACTGTAATAGTAATATACCTTGCTAATGTTTTAATAAGTTTGAATGTAGTATTTTTTGCTTATGTTCAGTGGTGTCCATGAATCAATGTTAATCAGTTGATGAGCTGACAGGGCTACAGTTTTCTGGTTTAAAAAAAAAATGAATCATTAGTAGGCTGAAGAGTCAGCATTCTTTATGGAAAGAGTAATCTTTTTTTTCAGATTCAATTAATAAAGATGATATTGATTAATTAAAGGAGGAACTTGCTATCACTTGGATAGGATGGAATTCAGTTACTATTTCATTCGTTTCTTGGTGATATGAAGCAAAGAAAGCCCTAGACATCCTGAGCTATAGTTTTACCGGAATTGCATAAAGCATTAGTGCGTCAGACTGTTTTTGTTGATAGCTGGATAAGACTCTTGTGTGTTCTAATATACAGACTCTTTAGCTGTTAAACTACTAGTTCTGAGCATTTTCTTTTTCTTAAATGATTTATTCCTTTGTAGATGACAGCATTACTGATATAACTTGTTGATCCTAAAACAACTGGACACGTAAACCAAGTGTAGAGTTCAAACAAGCACTTGCAATAGACTCCTTCAAAAGAAATAAAGCACAATGAAGCTGTAATTGTATTAACAAAAAATTGTAAAAGAGAAATTAAATTAATTCAAAATGTGTGAAGAAAAAAACCCCACTCCCTGATGCCCCAAAGCCGCTCACAAAAATTAATAACAATTATGAGATTCGTGAGCTTGCTCTGGTTTCATGACAAGGCAAGTATTTTTGACAGGATAAGGAGAATTCTTGTATTTTTGCATACGAAAGTGTCAGTTTTGGAAGCTGTACGTAAGTAAAATAAGTGGACGCACATGCCATCGAGTGAAAAATGTGTTGCACGTAGATTCTGATAAAATACAGTGGTTTACTCTTGTCTACATTCCCCATTTTATTCTTATGTACTTGTTGCAGCACGCGTCATTCACACAATCTGCAAACTAGTTGTGTGTAAGTAGCATGGTAAAATATTGGTGACCTTTTCCGTCGGCCAGATGAAAAGAAATACAGAATGACCAGGTAATGCAAGAATACAGTAATCCTGGCCTGGTAGGTAAATCCTACCGTTTATCATGGGTGTGGCAGGGTGTTATCTTTGATTAAGGTCAGCTAAGTTTGTTGTCCTAAAAACATCTCTTACAGTTTATGGAGGGTTTGTGGGTTTTGTTTTTTTGACAGGAACTGCTCAGTTTTTCTCTATTAATGTAGATGGTCTCTTCTAGATTTTCAGCACTGCTTTAGGCTCTAAAATCTGTTTGGCAGAAATGCTGTAGGAGCTGTGATAAGATGTGTTTTCTTATGTAACTTCCATTTTTCATACCTTACCATCTTAAAAACAGCAGGAGAAAAAAAAAAAAACAAACCATTAAACAAAACAAATTGCCATGCAGCAAGATATATCCTAACCTATCAGCTTAAAAAATGAAGGATATGACTTTTCTCACAAACCAGGGGGCAGCATCACTCCTACCTTAATTTTTATCACTCTTTCTGCACGTTTCTGTTGCTGTGCCAGTAAATCTTTACCCTTGTGGTCTGTCATGCTACAGGTTTATCTCCTCTAGCTTCTGGGATTTTGAAGCTTGCTGTTGTCTTCATTCATGATTCAGATGATTGTGTGGCTTGCAGCAGTGAGCAGGGCTCTTTCATAACTGGCCATCTGTGATAAGTTGCTGAGAAGGGCAATACACACAATCCACCATCATCATGGGTGGATGAATAGGAGTAATGGTGAATAGGGATTAAACAGTCTTTTTTCTTTTTTTTTTTTTTTCCAGTCCTGTATGGTAGGTTTTTCGTTACTGAAGAGTCCTAGGAGAAAGACATTTCCCTGGCTGACACCCTGTCCTTCATTTCTAGGCAGCTTTGCAGCCCTTTCCAAGCTGGAGAGTTCCCATAGAACTAGTCCCTTTGCTACACTGTTCCTTTGAAAGCAACAGCCCTAGCTCTGTAGTGCTCAAACATGCACTTATTTACAAGAATCATTACTAAAATTGGATGACTCCCCCACTGCCCGGCTATAGCAGCAGTGAGGTTTATGATTTTCATTTCCCAACTCTAGCAGCGGAGTAACATATGTAGCATTTGCCCTTTTTATTCTAAGAGATTTTAGGAAATCTGAATTTTTGTCCTTCTTTTTAGACTGACTCCTGAATCCTTCCCTTTTGAAAAAAGATTTAATTTTGTTGAAGTAATTTTTTTGAGGGAAAAAACCCTACTCTGAAGACCTCCCAGTATGTCCTCATGCCAAGGAAGTTTTTTATTCTTCCAGCTTGTCTGATCATGACGTTTCTGTGGATCCATTGCACATCTGCTTTATGAGTTCTGATGGAAAAAAACCAAAACTATGCAATCTTCTAAGAGTTTTTCCTTCTTAGGTGTATGTGTGGATATTATTTGTCAAAATTTTCTAGTCAGTGTGGTTAGTCAGTGTGTTCTGGTTGTAGAATTAAAATGGCTAAACCCATGCAAGATCCATTAAAAGCTACCCAGGACATTGCTCATTATGTTTGCAACAGGCATGCTGTAATTGCTCTGAAGTTGCAAGAGCCAGTCATTTTGTATTCGAAACATAGTAATGGTATGGTGCTTACTCACATATAAAAGGTGTTTTGATGACTCTGGTTCTAGTCAAAGGTAAAGTACATAATAAACATAGCTCCAGAGGCAGATCTGGAGTTCCCTGCAGGATATTATCCTCAGGTTGGATCATTATAACAGTTCTGCTCCTACAGTGGAAATCCCAATCCTGTCTAAAAGTTTCGTAAGTATTAATCACACTGAGACGATGCAGTAAGAACTGCTCTTGGTTAAACACTGCTGTCCTGCAACTGAAGCCTTTAATACATGTTTTTCTCCCCATGAGTATAATTGGACTCTAGGCATTTGTAGCAAACTACGAAGTAGTCCAAACTTCCTCTCAGTGAATTTCTACTAAGATTTTCATTTCACGAAACACAAAGAGTAAGAAACATAATTAATAAGGCAACATGGTGCTACCTGGCCCATGGAGAACAGCTGACTTGCTGTCCAGTGAAGCTGCAAGCCTTTGAACATTAGAGATAATAAGCCTTAGTGTAACAGAGCCTCTCCAAAATCTGTGAGATCTTTTGTGTACAGTACTGAATACTGAAGTAGATTGCTGCAGTAGTAGTGCTGGTTTATATAAATTTTGAAACCATGAATGTCACTAAATATAAACTATTCATAGGTTTATAAACATAGCCCTGTAGGCATGTGGCAATAATTCTGATGTCTCTGAACACAGCATTTTTTTTTTTATGTTGATACTTCACTTGACAGATGTATCAACTCAAAAGTAGCCAGACAGTTTCCAGCTGAATATACATTTGAGAGGGCTGATGCACATTGCTTAGTCTTAATGTCTAAAGTAGGTAACTCCAGAGCTATTTGCTCTGAAGTTTCCAGACTTAAATCCACTCTCCAAGTTAAGCCATATGCCAATTACCAGATCTTCAGCACAAGAGGATTAGACATATGGACCATTCCCTAATATTTCAGTGAAGCACATTTGATAGGAGGCTGCAGCTCATGCCTTGTCAGGGCTGAGTCAATGGAGTGACTTCACCTCCCTAGACTTACTCAGGCACCATCTATCTGGATTGTTCCCCATCTTGGTAGTAGACACCTGATTATTTGAGAACAGAATCAGGTCTTACACAATATTGTAGTGAGTCTAAGAGGGCATTTAAATACACAGAGTAGAAATGATTGTTTGGATAACAGTCTGAATAAACGAAGAACCAAAGAAGTTGCATTAAATTCCCAGTAATGGAGAAGAAATTGTGTTAGTAATCTGATTTCTCAGAGAAAAGAGTTTTATAAGCAGATAAATCTTTCAGAAGAATGTAGGACTTGCTCATAAGGAGAAAAAAAAATCAAACCAAAAACCAACAAAATAAAACCAACAGCAACTGGCAAACTCAAGGAATCTAAGAAAGGGGAGTGAGAGAAAGGGAAACCCATTTTCTTCCCTTCCCCATTCATTTTGACCAAAAAGATGCTATGAATCATACGGCTCTTGACACTTTCAGGAATGATCTTGCTGTCCAAATGGCTTACAGAGAGCTTCACTAGTAAAGAAAATGATCAATAGTATAAGATATTAAAAGGGATTTTTTTCCCTTCCTTACTCCAGGCAGCACTGTCAATTCTCTATTGAATTTATGATCGAAAGGAAATTAAACACTGACAGCATCACCAGCAAAGATAAGCATATATTGCTTAGGGTTAATGACTGGATAGATTTTCTAAATCAAGCTATGTATGCGTTAGTACCTCAGATTTCTATCAAGTAGTTATTCTCAAGTAACCACAGATAATGATAGCTAACAAAAATTCCTTTTATAAACCACAGAGTTGTTCTGTTACATTTTAAGCTCTGGATTCCCAAATGTCTGCCTACTGTCCTGACAGGCTCATTTACATGTGTGCAGTATTTCGTTTGAATACCATTATTGTTATGTCACCCACTTTCGCACACACACAGCCCTATAAGAGGAATTAGAAACACTGAAGCATTTTGCAGTCCAGCAGATCAGGAACACTGTGTCCATGGCAAATTCTAAATTCATAATTAAGAATCTAAATTAATGGCTCTATTAGCAAAGATACAGGGCTCCCAGGAGTTCCTTTATTTACTTGAGATATACTGGTCTTAAAATTAGGCATTCATTCATGGTTTCTGCACCTCTAATCAGATGTTTTTCTTAACTTTCCAACTTCTCAAGAGCTGCATGCTCCTTCAAGCTTGAGGCATAAACAGATTGCTTCAGCCTGGGACTTTTTAGTTTGCTTCTGTTTTAAATCATGTAGTAGGGGCAGGCTGGTGGCGGGTTGCTATCTGTTTCCTTTCAGCAACATCAAAGACCAGTTGTCTTTCCGGAGTTACCTTGCTGACACACTGAGGGAGGCTTCTTGATCACCAGGGCATGATGTCCTTTGGGAAAGCTACCCCACAAGACCAGTGATAATCAGAGGGAACTGGTTGATAAGGAAAGAGCTGTTGGGATACATACACAGACAGAAGAGCATTGCTACTGTCAATATTTAGGTTATCTTTTCAGTTGCTGGAAAAAAAAATGAGAGAAGCTCCACACAAAATGTTCTGGATCTTCTGAAGAAGACTATGTATTTCCACTGGCCACAGGGGGAACTTCATTTGCTAATCTAAACTAGATTGCTGAAGTTCATGCAGCAGTTCTCCAGCGTGGCTGAGTCAGAGTTACTGTAGATATCATTAACTTTCTGTTTTCTGTATGTTACATATATGATCTATTAATTTTTCACAAAAATTCAAGGAGGGAGTTGCAAACCGGGTTTGTTTCTTTCTGTTTTAATGAGGAAACAAAGAGGTGAAGAAAAAGCAGTTTTGCCAAAACTGTAGGAAGAATCTGTAGGGCAAAGAACATTTCCTTTGGGATGAATAATGATGGCGCATACATCTCCTTTCCTTTTCTTTCTTTGAAGGCCTGTATTGAGGCCCTGGTCAGACACAACCTTCCTTTGCTTGTAAAAGATTAAAGCCTAGATTGGTTTCATATGCTTAGTTGGTACTGGGGGGTTTTTTTGGTGTTTTTTTTTTTTTTTAATCTGGATGACTTGAAGCCTCTGGGGGTGACACAACAGAAAGATGAATAAAATCCAGGTCAAGTACATAACATTATGGAGCGCTGACACTGGATTATCAGAAGAAACAGTGTATGAATCAATTTTACGTAGAAACCATACAACAAAGTAAGAATTTTTGTAATAAACTTTTTTCCCTTTTGCTGCTTCATATCTGAGGCATTTTGTGGTTTTATCAGTGTTTTACAGACAAAATTACAAGCATCCAAATAAGGTGGGAGGCCAAATATAAGAGTGAAGAATGAGACCAAGCAGACCCTTCCTTTGTATGCTTCTCTCCACCACCGTTGCAGTCATCTCTTGAATCCCTATCAGTCAAAGCCACAGTCAACAAAATAACTCAGGATTAAATAGAAGAAACATTCTTCATTCTTGCCTTGAAGGGTGCTGAAGGCTTGTTATGAAAGATGAATGCCGTGACTGTAACACAGGCACAAGCGCCCTTGTAGTAACAGATCTCCCTGTCCAGGAGTTAACCAATCCAAACCATTTTGGTTTATCAGTCAAATGAAGCACCAAAGAAATTCCTGTTGCCAAAAAAAAGAGGAGCAGTCTAAACCCCACACATTACCTGTCTGTTAGTGAGCCTTTAAAAGAACAATGTAATCTCAAAGTTGGCATAATTCCAGGTGTGCAATTTGTCAGCATCACTGATAAGTGCACCTTGGCACAAACACAA
The DNA here is from genome assembly GCA_028858755.1 of Ara ararauna. Taxonomy (NCBI): domain Eukaryota; kingdom Metazoa; phylum Chordata; class Aves; order Psittaciformes; family Psittacidae; genus Ara; species Ara ararauna. The sequence continues at coordinate 68,512,364 of CM054377.1, read as the reverse complement.
AAAAGGTGAATAATACTATATGAAACTCATTACATTTCAAAAGTCTGTCACTGTCACAGTGAGTCTTTAAGTGAAAAACATATGATGAACGAAACTGTATGAAACAATTGTCATGTGGCAGATTCAAAGCAGGTGAAAAGCCAATACTTTATCAATTACTTATGATTACTTACAGTCACAAGTTTTGGTGGGAGTTTGGGCCTTAGCAGTCTACACTGAAGACTTGAGCATTTATGGAAACCATCGCAGTAACAATAGTTACTGTAGTAACAAGAAAAATATTGATAGGGGTGCAAGCTCTCCTGTTTCAGTCTTTCTTTGTTTTTTCCCTTGAGTTTTGGATGTGTTAACTATGTTTATTATATAACCCATGGGTTATCTATGTGTATCCGTATTGAGGGGCAATTCGGGCAATTTCTTTCTTAATAAAACAAAAGTACATGCTGGGTAAAAAAATTAGTCATCTTTCACATTAAATGTAGAATCCATTTAGCAAGTCACCACTCTGATGCTTAAAAGCAAGGGGACTTAATTTCTAGTCTCACAGAAAGATCTTGAGAATGTAGAGGGGACAAGAAGGTTGTTCTTTCAGCTGAGAAAGAGATGCTGTCTATTCTGCTTGGCCTTGAGGGTTCAGGGCTTCCCTTGTTTCTAAGCAGTAGCAGTGGTAGTCCCCCTTTGCATGCTGTAGTCTTCAAGGAAAAAGGCTTTCATTACGGAACACATATGTTGTTCAGGAGAGAACTATTTGAATTTTTTTCTGGTTGCTGCATGCAACAGGCTAATAACGTGAAAACTGTACATGTTAAGTCTTGGATGACCAGGTTATGAAACACACTAGTAACAGTGAAAATTGCTATAGTGCATTCCAATGCCTTAAAAAAAAAAAGAGGGGGGGGGGCATTTTAGAAAATATTCAGACAAAGAAGGGTTTTTTTGGGGTTTTTTTTTTTTTTCAGATGTTCAGGATCAGATTTCCAGATAGGTTGGTGATCACTGAGTTTGAGCAGTTTAGGTGTTTCGAAGATCAACCTCTAAAAATTTGTAGAGAAACTTCAAATTGCAACCAGTCAGTCTGTAAGGACCTAAAGAAGCTGGTGGGTCCATAATGGGAATTCAAAATTACAGCAGTCACAGAATTTAGTCCGTTAGGTATCTAAACACTGCTAAAAATTCTAGCAAGCACATCGATGCTTCTTTTGGCAGAAAGAAATACCTCTTAAAATCATGCCAGAAACTACTAAAAAGTATTCTAAATGTCTATCCTACCATAATTTTATTAGTGACCCTAGGAAAAAAAAAGGGAGAGTGAAAGAGAATGGCCTGATATTCTAAATTTGTAGAGATTGACAACAAAGAGAAAGATCACAATATAAGAGGAAAATGGGATCACCTTCAGGGGAGAAGTAATGTCTTTGAAACAGAATTCAAGAGTGAGAATTGCAAGGTTATGCATTTAGGGCCTCATAAAAAAATCTGAATTTGTCTGAAAGAGATATTAGGTTAAGTGGCAGGAAAATAAAAGCTATGTTCTATGGAGAGATTCAAAGAGCCTGACTTCTTAGTCTAGAAAAACAAAGGCTGAGAGTAGACATTGTTATTTTCTCTTATAACACCAAGAAGGTAAATATTTGCGATGAATGAACTAAGGAACTGCATTGGCACAAAGGAAAAGTGGGTATGAGCAGGAAACAAATTAAAGGTTATTAACTGTCAGAGGCATGGGTTTCTGCAAAAGCCTAGCAGTACAAGCAGAAAAAATCCCAGCTAGGTTTAACAGGTTATAGTGTTTGTAAAAGGCTTGATCTGGTGTTACTGGGTGGAACTGATGTCCCAGGAGGGGAGAAGTCTAGTGGTTTTAACTCTTGATGTCTTTTAAGTACTTTGTGCACTATACCATAGGCTTTAGAGTGTGTTAAAATAATTTCATAGCAAAATTATCCTTAAACACTAACTCAAATTTCAAAGAATGGATACACCTTTTCCTGTTTGTGGCGGTGGTTGTTATTATTTTGAAGGCAACATGGATAATCATATGTGACATATTTCAACCAATGTATTTTTGGAAGAAACTTCTAAGTGGCTAAATTTAAATTTTAGTATGTTAGTTATATCACATTTGCAATTATTAAAGAAGAGTGAGTATTTCTGAATTTGGTAAATGTCTGTATACATACTCATCACTAGAATATTTGTAGAATTGATGTGGGACTACTTACCTCCAGGTTTATGCTTGCCCATTGTATGGGCAATTTCCCAGGAAAATGATGAATATAATTTAGGCTTCCCTAGCATGTTCTGCTGGCATGTCCCATCTGTGGTCTCGAAGTAGTTTAGTCACTGATCAATCTAGTCATTGAGCAGTTGTTTCTGCTGAGGAAACAATTTGGTGTTCTGAATGCTTGAAGTACCACTGGTAGGAGCCCTGTTGTGTTAGATGTGACACAAACAAGTTAATCTATTCATCAGCTAAAAGATGTTGAGATCCAGAGATCATTTTATCTGGTTATTTATATGTCAGGGTGTGGATCTGCCTTGGTCATTTGCCTGTAGTTATTTGTTGCTAATTTATTTTCCCTTCACCTCACACCCCACCACCTCCAAGAAGAAAAAAAAAAAAAGTAATTTTTTTTTCTCTTTTTTTACTTGTGGGGTTTTTTTTTCTTTTCTTTTCCATCTTCTTGGATGCTTTGTTATTTATTCTCTTTCATTTATGCGTTGAAAGTAAATAAATACTTGCTCAAGAGCTATCTCAACCCAATGGCATTCCAGCAGTATATCCCAGGCTTTGACAGCCTTCTGAGAAGTAAAGTCTTTGTCGATATAAGCCAGCTTTCAAGCACTGTTGGTAGATCAAAAAGACTTTATGTAGTCCAAGAAGATTATTGCAATTTCACTTAAAGCTACCTCAGAAGGGAAATGAAATTTGTTATGGTTGTGTTATCTTTTAGATACTGTGGTCTGCAGCTGAACAAGAATTTCAGGACAGCTCAAATTCTGAAACTCTTTTCTGTTAAAAATTTATTGATTAGGGTTAATCTCATTATCTTGGGAGTTACAACAAGATATTACATGTTTTTGCCATGCTGTACCACTGGTTTTTAATGTTCACATAATTGTGAACAAATTATGACAGAGAGGATGTTATTAAAAAAAAAAAAAGAAAAGGTGATTCAAAATGGCATTCGCATACTGGATACATAAGGGAAAATGCTGTCATGATGATAGAGCCAAAATCTAAAATCACCCACATGAGTAACAAGGGGCATACAGAGAAATAATAATACTTCTCAGTACTAAAAATCATACTATTGCTGATTTGTAAAAAGATGCATCTAAAGAAAAGACAAGTCAGCGCTCTGTGTATGAGTATGAATACTTGCCATTCTTATTTTTCTTGACCCCTTATTGTACATGTCATGGATGAAAAAAGAGAATGACTTTGCTCTGTATAAGTAACATTGAGTTAGCATCTATCAAGAGAATTCAGGATAGTCAGACTTCAAAGCAATTGTTCTAAAATTTCTGCAAATTCAAACAATTATCACTACACTAGCATCAGGGGGTATGATACAAAGTATATTTAATGCTGTGATTTGGGTTTTTTCATGGGTGTTTTTGTTTGGTTGGTTTGGTTTGATTTTGTTGGGTTGCATTTTGTTTTGTTCTGTTTGTTTTCCCAAAAACATGCAGCAAATAGACCTTTCTATCTACCCTCCACTTAGTCCTTCACTCACATGCCTCCATAATAGCCTGGAGTATATTTACTTTATGGAATAAGCTGAAGAAAGCCTTATCATAAACTGTATATTTCATTATGTGTTTAAGAAAGAAAACTTTTTCATATTCCCAGGAAAAGTTGTAAGATGGGTAGGTAAAATGAAAAACAAATAAAAAAGTTACCAGGGAGAGCCTAAGCCTCAGCTCTATGTTCTACTGGATTGATGCTGACTTAGGAAGCATTCTTACTCATTTTGTTACGTTTAGAAGAGATATGCAAAATTCTTGAGAGGCTTGATGCTGAATTAGGTACATCCAGTATAACATCCTAACATATCACAAACAGAAATAGCTAATAATACCCTTTGTGACAAATAGTGGAACAGATTTTTTTACTTGCTGTATCATTAGATTATCTTGTAAAAAGAAACACTGAGAATAATTACATAAATTAAATTCTATATCCTGATGTGAAAAAGCATCTTTTCTAACAGTAGAAAGACTGAATAGTAAACACTGTTTTTGTTGTTATGCACTGAAGAGTATAAGATAAGGGGAGATAAGAAATACTCAAGGGTCAAGAGAAGCTGCTTTTGGAGGCCTTGTTCATGGCCATCAACTAGAAATCTGTGGTAAGAGAAATTTTCTTTTAAGTTCTGTTTCCAACAAGAAAATGTCAAAGGCAAAACATCACCTCAGCTCAGCCAAAAATTTCTTTGTTTCTGTTCTTTTTTAATCCCACCATTGGCATAATGGAAAGAAAATAATTTCATTTTCATTCAAAATATTTGTTTAATTAAACTGAATCAAACTGTATTTTAAGATACATTTGATCTGTGCCAAACAGTTTACTTCATCTGTTCTATTCTGACTTTTTTTTCCCTTATTCTTACTGTGTTGTTACCGTTTTCCTGTCTGCAGCTTCTGTGAAGGTATGGCATTCTGTTGTCCCACATTCCTGTTGACCATACTGGTGTTTAAGTCCTGTGAAGCGACAAAGTATTGCCATGTTTCATGATTTTTCCTCTGATGCCCATTGTAACTTCAGCTTCCTTCAGGAAAAGCACATATCTAGCCATCCTTCTTACAGAAAAAAACTTGGAAACCTGATTCCACATATATTTTTTTAAAAGACCACAAAAATATCTATTAGATATTTTTGATGTTATATTAGGAAGTCAAATATGCCTTTTACAGCCCAAAACATTATCCCCTTTTCATTGGCTTTTTGCTACTTCGGAAGCGTTATGTAGTGTCAAAGTGAATAATGTGTGAATCACAGTAATATCACTGCTATATCTAAAGAGACAAAGGTCCATGGTTTACTTATGCTAGGTAGTTATAGGAGTAGTCTGGGGTGGCATGTAGTCCAGGAAAATAACCAAAGGGCTTTTCAGAAGCTGGATTTATAGTAATAAATTGTTTGGGTTTGGGTTTTTTTGTTTTGTTTTGTTTTGTTTTAGTGACTGTTTTTTGTAGTGACTCTGTCGAAATAAAGCAGAGCTGATGAAAGTGTGGAAGGCTATGTCTCACTCCCGTCCCCAGTCTTTAGCAGAAAGAGAAATTAGGACAGGGTATCTTACACTGCATAAATTACACTGCTCTGTGCTCCTGGATTATCATGTGGAGCGGAAACTTAACCAGGTGGCCAGCATAGTCCTTTTGGAGTCTGTTTCCCATTAACTGTGTGTGACAGCTGAGAAAGAGCAGCCATCTTAAGCTTAGGTGTGTTGAATGCCATCCTTATTCTTCCTTCCTCCCTTCCTCTCCTCCTTCTCCCTCATTCCTTCTGTGGTGCCTGCTCACGTTGGAAGTTGGTGCTGGTCCAGGTGATAAATTATAGACCTATGTAACAGACTATATTTTTTTACTACAGCCGTACCATCTATTCATGTATTACCATCTTCCTCAGCACCAGTTTGAGTATTCAGAACTTTGGAGTCCCTTCAGACCACCGTTTGTATTTTTTTTTTCCTGTCAAATAGAAAGACACTGTATCTATATTCAACAGCTACCACAGAACACCACTTGCAAGTGATGGTTTGTCCAGAAGTGTGGAAGGTTACGCCGGCAGTGCACACTGCACGGCTGGAAGGCTGCTGCACCATTGCTCAGAAACAGCTCGGTTCCTGAGCCAACCATCATCTTCCCATTCTCTTTAGGCACTCCACCTCATTGATTTCAAAGCACCAGTACCTTTCCGTAAACATTCCATTAGGGGATTTTCTACTTAGATTGAAAACTCATTGTGTTAAATACCTTTTCCATGTTGCACTGCTGTTTTTTAAGCAGACATCTCCATTGATCTCACCGGGAAGTCTGCTTTAAACCAATGGCATAATTTGGCTCTTTAGCAGTAAGGTTTGTTCAAATAAGAGCAAGTTCTGTTACAGTCACAGGAATGCTTCCACACTGACAGAATCAGCGTGCTTTCTATTTTAAACCTGACTTTGAATTGCCATCCTACCCATCTCAAAATAAAAGTTTCAACAACTCCATATTTCTTATTGCATGCCTAACACATTTAAGTGTAACTGGGACAAGATAGCATTTAAATGCAAAAGCTTGGGAAAAGGAGATGATATTTTCTTTCTCAGAGCAACTGTAGTATTCAGACTGAGAAGCAGCTCTGTGCCCCATCATTAATCTCAGGTGATGGTACTGCAGCTCTATGCCATAAAGTCCTACATATGTCAGATAATCGTGACTTACCTCAGTCTTTAGACTTCTATAAATATATGGCTTAACAAAAAAAGTGCATTCAGGAGATGGCCTTCATTGTTTGTTCTCTTTCACCACCTTGGCAGTGTCATCTGTCTGTACATACACCAGATGCCCTAGAGGCAGAGAAAACAAAATCTTTGCTATAGGCATTTGTTCCCAGGCCAAGCAAGAGGAATTAAGTGCTTTACTAGAAATACATACTTCCAAAGACAATAATCATAAAGGGATCACCTAGTTTTACATAGATGGTGGCATGAAGTACTTGCAGGATGTGTAAGATCCAGTGCAGTTCCTGAGAGAAGGGTACAACATACGGCAGCATATTGGTGGAGCAGCAAGCAATCTGTTAGCAGCCTTATCTCAGCCCCAGCTCCTTATCAGGCTATCTTTTATAGACGTGCAGATCATGCTGAGGAAAGCATCATCAGTAGCTGTAATTGCTTCCTATGCTGGAGTACACCATTTGAAGAAATACTGCATAGGAAATAGCAGTGCAGCATCTGATGAAGGATGACAACCAGAGACACCGTTTCCCGTGGCCAGAATATGATTTTATGTTTAGATTATGAAAAAATCGATAATGTTTTAAGACCCATCATCTCATGTGTTAAGCAGTACATATAAAAATAACTATTAGACAAGACAGAAAGGTTCAACACTGACTATTCATATCTTTAACGTGTAATTTTACTGGAAAGTCCTGCCCCACCCACGTTTGATTTTGGTTTGGCTTGGGTTGGGATTTTTGTAATTTTTAAACTGTGTCTTCCCTTTCAGTGTGCTTGAAGGTCTGTTTAAATATTGTTTATTGTATGAATATTGTATTTTCAATGTATTGAAATTTTCTGTTCGGTAAACTTCCTACCACCATTTTTATTCTCCTCAAAATTATAATTTTGTTGGCTAGATTAGCAAACACTTTAAAACAGTCAATTTGCTCTGTTGAGATGTGGTGTAAAAATGAGAAGTAGTATCCAAATTCTTTGTTGGATAAAATTTGTCATTCTGTTTTACACAGTTTTGCAGATTCTAGTATTCACTCACAGGTATAATTTAAGATACCCACCTAAACACAGTGATAATTGTAATAAGCAAGTACTTCCTTAGGAGGTTCAAGGATTATTTTCCTCTTTTCAGTCACTTATCAAAATGTGATACATGTGTCACAGAATATAACAGAGTAACATCTAATAAGCTTTTAATGAAGACTTAAAAAGCCATCTAGATGAATCCTGGGCATCCTGCTCTCGCTGGCCCTGCTTAAGCAGGGGAGTGGACCAGATGACCTCCAAAGGTCCCTTCCAACCTTAATCATACTGTGATTCTGTGATGTTGTAATATCATTGCCTTTATTTGTTAGTGAGCACGTCACCACTTTACATTTAAAATGTGGTGACCTGCTAAGATATTTATTGCATACTGCTGAAACATAAGAGTGGTTCATTAGGTTTTGGTTTTGGTTTGTTTGTTTGTGAGGTTTTTTTTAATATTAAAACTGCTACATTTTCTTATTTTGAACAGAGAGCATAGATGTCTTCACTTTATGAGCACTTGATGCTGAGCTCAGTCACGCCAGCTCAGAAGTAACTTACTATTGTTACTCAGAAGTGACTTACTATTGCTAGTTCCTAGCATTACAGGAGCATATAAATTGAAGGATGATAGAAAATCTCTCCTGATGTTCATATTTTTCCCTGTGTCATAGTTTAAAAAAAGCTTTTTATTGCTGAGTAAATTGTATGTGTCCCTACCATGGGTTCTTTTCAGATCTTGTGGTCTGACTTCAACAGCAAGGAAGACTCGTGTCCCTTGTTTACTTCATTTAGGATTCCTTCCTGTATAAAACAAGCATATTACACCTATAATCTAAGGTAGGTTTTTAATGATTTTAAATAGTTATTTACTCACAGGTGGAAAAAAATGGTTTCTGTTGAGCAGCTTTACCTGTAAGGAGGAGCTTGATCTCTGTGAAGACCTGGGTACACATCTGTGCTGTAGATTTTAGTGTTTTGTAGAGATACCAGAGAGAATTTTAAATAGCTAGCTTGAATAGTCTTGTCACAAAAGCACAGAGCTCAGTTCAGGGTCATAACTCCATTTTTAGCATGTGTAGAGTTTGTGCTGCTTAGTACAAATTCTTCTGATACTCAAAAAGCTCATTTAAAGCAAAAGTGTAGCTGCATCAGATCTTGTTATAGAAGTCAGTGTCACAACTGGTGACACCATTCCCCAGAGGGGGAGCAGCTGACAGCTATCGGAGGAGCCTCTCCAAGTAGAGTGATCCGGGGAGAGAGAGTGCCTTTCCCTGCAGCTCTCTGTTCATGTAGAGCAGCTGTGTAGGCTACTCCTAAATCTAGCCCAAGAGGTGATGTTTTTAGTGTGATAGATCAAACTTTTGCTTTTTTAACTGGCCATGGAACTGCATCAAGGAAAAAGGGGTGTTATGAAAATTAAAGACCAGAAATGTTTATGTTCTGGTCTTGTAAGTCAGAGCTGCCTTTTGGCAGGAGGTCTCAAAATATGGTGGGGGTATGATGTCAATGTAGCAAGTGTGATTTTCAGCTGAGGAGAATTTAACACTGGCTCTGTCACTGAGAATTAGATGGAAGTGTTGATTTTTACTTAACCTTTTTATCACAAAAACAAAGCAAAGATGCATTTCTCACAGTGTGCCAAACTGGGCACTCATTAGAGGGCAAAAAGGGAAAGATTCAGCTGTTAAAGTATGCTGGGCAGGCTGGGACAAAAGAACAGGGTGGTGATCATATTTATAGAAGCCATAGATTTTCATCTATGTATCTGAAGGGGGCCTATAAGGATGCTGGGGAGGGACTCTTCATTGGGGACTGTAGTGATAGGACAAGGGGTAACGGGTTCAAACTTAAACGGGGGAAGCTTAGATTGGATATAAGGAAGAAATTCTTTACTGTTAGGGTGGTGAGACACTGGAATGGGTTGCCCAGGGAAGTTGTGAATGCTCCATCACTGGTGGTGTTCAAGGCCAGGTTGAACAGAGCCTTGTGTGACATGGTTTAGTGGGAGGTGTCCCTGCCCCTGGCCGGGGGATTGGAACTAGATGATCTTAAGGTCCTTTCCAACCGTAACTATTCTATGATTCTATTCTATGATTCTATCTGCGGTGCATCTCAGAGTGCAGCTGTATAGTGGAGGTAGCCAAGTGCTTCTGTACCTAGGCTGGCCTCAGGTCAGAAAGCAACACTATGCGTAACCTGATGCTCTTTCTGCAGAAACCTGTCCAGAATAAGAGCTTTCCCAAATTTCCAAAGCATTTGGATATAGAAGCTTTGTATCTGTTAGCAATCTATCAGTATCAATATTTAATAGTGTTACAAGTCCTTGATACTTCTGACATTTAGTTTTCCCATCACACTTGTTCAGTGATTTTCTCTAGTCATTCTTTGAAGTTTTTGATTTTTCATGTTTGCTTTATAACTGGCGTTTGAATTTTGCCATGTCAGTCATTACAAACCTCTAAGCCAAAGGTAGATTTCAGTCCAGCAAACTTCCCATTTTCTTGATACAAGAAGTTTCACATTGCTTCTTCAGTATGAAGCAATTTGAACTGATCTCTGTGAAGACCTGAGTACACATCTGTGCTATAGATTTCAGTGTTTCGTAGAGATACTAGAGTGAATAGATGTGTATCACTCTGTAGATGTGAAAGAGTGTGAATTAAAGTCCTGGCTGCAAATATTCTTCTAAGTTCTGGAATAACTGAGATCCAGATATTTAATTTTGGGCTTGGTTTTCCACTTTCACTTTGTGGTTCTCTTATGTGAGCAGCAAGGGCTGTTTCAGACATCTGTAGGTCTTAGCAGGACAAGCAGGCTTGTAGTCGTTGAGGAACAGAAGAACCATGGAGCTGTGTGCTGCTGGTTTTGTTTCATGGAGTGCTCCCTGACACCCAGGACTAAGACTCCTCCTTGTCAGTTTCCATCTCAAGCCCTTAACGGAAATGGCCTCTCAGTTATTTGGCAGCTGCATTAAAAAAGAACAACATATTGTCTGTCAGGAATGGGAGCAGCAGAGAGCTCATCAAGTCTGCTTGGCTAAAAAGGGACTTCTTCATAACTTGAGTCAGCAATGCTCCTGTTCACCGCAGCAGAACTGTCTCCTGTTCCTGTCCCCTCTGTTTTAGTATTACATATAAAGCAATGCTACAAGAAAAGGCATGCACTTGTTTCTTTTAATGCCATTAAGTCACTATCTTCAGAAACAGTGCAAAATTATCAGTTGGATTTCAGGGTGGCATTATGAAACCATAGTCATAAATGCTGTGCCTCTAAACTTTCCTAAGGTAGAGCAGTAGGATTTCAGTTGTTTCAAGGTCCTAATTGTCTGTGGATGGCACTCAGATATTTTACTGGCCTGTGGAAGCAAAATATCAGGCACTTCCAATCTTGAGTGCTGTTGTAAACAATAGCTCTTATACTCACTGGGAATATACTGCAAATGTACTTCTCTTTCCTCACATATTGAAATCACTTTAGAAACTATTCTTTAAATTCCATACACTGCAACTCAATTCAGGCAGATCACAATTTGTGAAAAAATGGGAAAATTAATTTTTGACCTAGCAGGAGAAGAGGAGGAACTGTTTCAGTCCTACCAATAATTCTGCATTTACCAAACATTTAAGCTTAGTAGCAGTCATGTTCATCCAGGCAGAGGAATTTTCTTGATAGACATTAGGTATATTGGAAAGTATTGGAGCATCAAGCCTGAATGAGCACTTAAGTGACCACGAAAGTGCCGTGGGGAGGGTTCTGTTAATGCTTCTTTTCACTTGGCAGCAGCCTCCTTAAATGTGAGGATATTCCAAGCATTTGTTGTTGAAAAGAAGAATGGAAATGAGAGATCAGCTGTTGGACCAAGGCCCCTGACCACTGCCTTTTAGGCAACGTAAGAACTGAGCTGGATTTTGTACACTACACACTAATAGAATCTCTTCCCATAGTGGATGCTTTCTGGGGCTTTTTTTGAGTATTCACTTTTTCTGGGAGTGGATTATGAAGGGTTATGCTACATGCTGTAAATACATCAGATGCAAATAATGAGGTCATTGCTACTCCTATCAAAACCAATGGCAAATTGGTCTACTTCATAAGAAGATGGATTGGGGTTTAAAATTGTTTGAGAGGAGATGACTGTTCCTTTTTATGATTTTTCTTTTCTTATTACTCCCCCTTTTCCCTTTTCAGTGCCATTACCATGTGGATTTAATCCTGTTCCACGTCCATTAGCCACTAGTGCTGCATTAATGTGAGCTGCCTATATAAGATCCTCCCTGGTGTATGGTCCTAGCTCCCATGGCATGTATAACAAAAGCAACTTGGTTTCCCATGGCTCCTCTCATTCACTCCTAATGTGTTTACCCATCCTGCCCACTTTTTCTCATCAGTTTTATCACTGGCTATATTAATGCCACCCCTGAATAATGACTGCAGTGGAGAGATGAAGTACTCAAAATTGATTCTGAAAAGACCAGAAGCTGGAAACAGATGGAAAAACCTTGCTGAGGGTGGTGTGTTTTTCTTAAGAACTGTAATCCAGCACTATTCAATGATTTTAAATGATCCAGTTGCCAAAAAGAAGAAATAATACTAATAACTACATGTTTAAATGATCTCAAGGATCCTTTTTTCCTCCCCCAAGTACTGTAATTCATTTCATCTGTTTTGATTACTTTTGCAACCAGCTCTTTTTATTTGGCATTTCTGCTATACTTTTTGAATGTAACAGTACTACTTTACCTTGAATACTTTTTCTAATTTTATGAAAATGAAGTATTTGGGTTTTCTTTTATATTGGTCTACAGAATGCAATATAATATTTCCTCAGTATTCATATTGAAATCGTCAGATGTGTATGCACACTGTCAATATCATTGTAGAATGTTAAATAAATTGTAACAACTGTGAGAAGCCTAGAATGACAAAGAAAGATGACTACAAGTTTGTGGAGAATAAATATAATGACATGACAAATAGCCAAGGAAACATGTGAACTAATTTTCAAACGTGCCCATTTTTCCCCCCGTTCCGCACCATACACTCGTACCCTCCAAACTGAGCTTGTGCATTTTAAGTAGTGCATACGTGTGAATCTGTAAAATACAGAGCTGACATTTTTCACTCAGGGAGGAGCAATTCTTTTCAAAAATTTAATACAACTAGAGAAAGGATGAAAAATTAAGAAGATACTGTTTATTTCATTATGTGCACTTAGGTTCACCATAGGCAGAGATGCATATGTTTAGCCAGTTTGCATATTCACTTCAGAGAAGAGTGCACCAGCCACTTCGGCTAAAGTCCACGAGGTCAGAGAGTGATGGTGGGAAATAGGGACCAAAGCTGGTCCAGCACCTTGTTGGTCCTCTGCAGGCTCCTGGCCACCTATCTGCCTGGTGGGTTTGCATTGCTGCCCAGTGCTGACTGCTACAACAGGAGCTTGGGAGTCTCAGTGAAAGCTGTTCCCCATGGAGACCCTGAGACAAAAGAGCACCTGGTGCTGTGCTCCAGCAGTTCTCCAGTTGTGGAGTTTACTGGTGCTCTTTAATGGGAATTAATGCAGATGGGATGAGACTCACATGTCTGCCAAGAAAATAAACAGGGAATTCAGCAAGTTGCATTCCAAAGAAAGCTTTAATTCAGGACATGTTGTGGTCTAAATCCAATGAGGAAACTGGTTTATACAGTTTATCCTTTCAGTAGTGTTATCCTTATAGAAGAACACAGGGGAAAACTAAAATGAAAACAATTCTAGCAGGTGTTTTGTACAAAGATGTTTACTACTATTAAACGAAACAAATCTGATGTATAATATAGCACTTACTGTATTAAAGTTGCTTAATCTATAAATGACATTCTATTTTATTTTATTGCTGGATAGGATCCTTCTGTTACCAAAATATTCAGTGGAATTGTTAACCCCTTACATTTGTATGCTGTAAAATTTACCACATTCCTACAATAAGGGGTAATACTGATTATTAATATACACATTTGCTTAACCTTCCCTAATTTGTATGTAGTGCATCTGTTACTGCACCAGGGACATGGTTCTCTGTTGTTAAGTTTCCTAAAATAAATGTTGAAATACTGTCACAGGGATGATACGGGTAAATTCCATTTTGTTCATGCAAGAGAAATGATCATTACATCTCAGAAGATCTGCAACTCATATTCTTCCATGGAAACAAAATCTTACAAAGGGGTACAGAGTCCTACTGAGAATTTTAATACCAAATAAAGTTAATTTCTCCTTTTTTTATTATTATTGGGAGGAAGGGAAGGGTGAAGGAAGAGAGCGTGGATACTCCTAACTGTAGTATGCTCTAACTGCAAAAAAAAGAGACAAGCAAAAGTGTGACACTGAAGAGAGAAAAATGAAACAGATTACTTGCAAACTGAAACCATGATCCATGCAAAGGTAGGAACTATTTTTTTTTTTTTTAAACATGCAGATTGAGTGACTGGAGACTAATCGTAATCATTATTAAAATCAAATTCCATTGTTTTAACCATTGCAATCATTACACTCTTACAGTTGAAATCTCAGCCACTGAAATGAGGATTAAAAACCCTCAACACTAAATGCCTTCTTGATGGGGCAAAATTATTCCCTGGGAGTAATTTGATCTTTAAGGTAATTTTGTTCTTTCATACAGGATCTGGATCAAGTTATTACCTTTAATGTCTAGGCAATGCTGTGAAAACCTAGAGGTTTCAAACAGCGCTAGGTGTTAGTAATTAATAATGTGTCCTTGAGCACTTTTGCATGAGTGGGAGAAAGTTTTCAGGCAGGTATTGATCAGACAGAATTTGGGTCATACTTGTAGGAGGCTGTAGCAGAATAGTCTCTACCAGACAAAACATCATGCAGCAGCTTGTTTGTTGAGGTTACACTAGGCTTATTTTTGTATTTTATTTTATGAAAAATGACTCCTGCTGTCACAAGGTCAGTTCTTCTGCAGCGCCATCTGCAATATATTCAGTGTTCCTTGTAGTCACTGGAAGGTCCTCTGTCCGTTGCACCTGAAAAAATCTTTTTAAGAGTTGAAGCTTAAGCATGGCTTGGGAAACTCTGTTTGAAATATTTACATTTGATTCATTCAGCTCACGAATTGCCATTCTTGTTCTATCTTTTCGCTAAGAATTTTCAGCTGCATGACAGAGATCCAGTGCTGTTGATGGGGAACTGAAGATAGATGACATATAGGAAAAAAATATAGTTTTATATATGCCAGAAGGCAACAGATTCGACTTTGAGATGTTCTCAATCAGATCTGAAGAGCAAAGTTAATGCGGAGGGTCTGCAATATAAAGTGATGAATAGCAAATTACACTAGTTGTCATAAAGCAATGTTTAAGCCTTTCTACTGGATAAAACAGGATTGTGTGGCTTACCAAATGAAATGCAGAAAAATGTCATTAATTTATATACTATTTTGCAAGTTTCTGGCACACTCATTGCTTTACATTGCTCAGTCTGTGCTTACAAGTTGCTCAAATTCAGCCACCTTACAGATGGGCAATGGGTAACAGTTTCATAGCATACTGCAAAGCAGTGGGAAGGAGGGGAAATTTTGCCAAAGATATTGACATAAACCGCTAAGAAAAATGCTGCAGAGCGAGCAAGAAATGCAGTTTTGAATACATACGGATGCATTCACACATGGGCAGGCTGTATGTAATCTATTTCATCTGTAGTAAGCTGGTAGGATGAAAAGCTGCAATTTTACTGATTCCAGGCATCTCAGACCTGACACATGCAACCCTTACCTCTTTGTGGTGAAGCAGACCCTTTAGAGAAGACTGCTTTTAGGGCAAAGAGATTTGTAAGGGCTATGAATATGTAGCCTGGAAGGCTTAATTTTATAGATGAAACTGTTATAGCTGGATATGGAAGAAGAACCTGCAGACAAAAATATCACTTTGTCGGTCATTTTTTAAACATGGGGTTATAGCCAAATGCCAAGTTTAATTGTAGTCGCTGTAGATTATCAGAATATGACTAAATGATGAATTTTTCACTCATGGTTGTGAGCAGTTAATAAACTGGTAAGTTGGATTTTCAGTGCATTCTTATGTATTTGCTTTAAACTTGCAGATCCTTAAAATGCTTAACTTTTTTCAATTAAGAATAATGATGATGGCTTTTGTTCACTTCTCTTTCCATTTTGCTGTGTCTTTCCATTTTATGAGGTAATAAAAGAAAGCAAAAATGAAGAAACATCCACTGACTTTTTGTATTTTCAGTCATTCAGCTGAAAAATGATAATCTAAGGATATTGCCCAAGGCTTTTAAAAATTAATCCCTTTTGTTGAATAATGAATTTCAGGGTTTTTTTTCCCTAAACCTTGTCCATTGGTCTTCAATGACTGACTGTGAAGCTGGCTTCAGCTCCACAGTGACACCGGGAATGCCCATAATTCCTTTCCTGTTGTAGATCATCAAAGAATGAAACATTGAGATGAGAATTGCTGATCATGTTTTTCTTCCAACTGATTTAGGAGGGATTATAGTGCATGCATTACGGAGTTAAGAGGCTGCCTTAATACACAGCTTGGCCTTTTGCCATGGGAATGGCCATAGACCAAAGTTGATGAATGTCTGTACTGGCTTATGGTGGTGGCAGTGGGTGGTGTTATCATTTTAAACAAGCAAAGGCTGAATATCTAATTTTTTTTGTCTGGTTTGCTTGATTCTCAGTTGAATCAACAATGACTCAGTACCTTCAGTGTAACAATGATTATTGGGAGTTACATCAGTGTGCACTGTGGCATATAAATCTGTATTCAGCATTAAATAGTCAAGACTTATATGGATACTCTCTGAAACTGAGAAGCTGAATACAGTCTTGACCTTATTCAGGACCATGCCAAAGCTGGCACCAACTTCTTGAGAGCTGACAGCTGACATCACATTGTACATAACAATAATTTTAAGGACTTGCCTCCAACTCTTCCAGAAGATATATTTTAAGATCAATTGCTCCTTTAATTATGGCTTAGATAGTTACAAGATTTTAAAAGATTTCGCTAGAAAACATTACAACCATGTGCGGAAAAATAGGCACACTTTTCCAGTATTATCAGACCAAATAAAGCCATTGGTATGTGTTTTCATCGGTCTGACGTAGAACATCCTAAGAGAAACACTGCATTCGCATTAGAGAGTGGTAGGTGCAAGAACTTGAACTTGTTCACCACATGCAAGAGCATCTGCACTTTCTGGAGGTGGCTGAGGTGTGCTGCTCACTGCTTGGGGATAACCTGGGAACATGGCAAAATTCTGTCATGTAGGGCAAAGGTAAGATGCACCATTGTGATGCACAGTCAGCTTATGTGGTAATTATGTACACCAGCATGTTCACTGACACCACTTTCTGGGATAAGCAGTACTAGAAAGCAAAGCTTCAGAAGCTTCATATTGATTGATGAATATCTTAAAAACTTCAAGAAGTACTTTTCCCTGTTTTCAAGTATAAGTACATGTAACATTAGAAATAAGTTATGAACAGAATAAATTTGGTCAGTTAGTTACTTATATTTCCACTTTAAATTGCACTTCTTTTTTAAAAGAGCATGATGTAATTATTTTATTTCCCAGAATATTCAGGTATTGGCAATTACAATTCAGAGTCTAATTCTGCTGTAGCTACCTTACTGTTAAGGACCAAAAGTCAGATGAAATTCAAGGTCCTCTGTATATATTGCTAGTAATCCATTTCCTGGATAACAGAAAAAATGCATTTGCAGTCTCTGTAAATGATCACTTAATACAAGGTGACTGTCAAGTGATTGTTAACCATTCCAACTTTTCCTTCCCTTGTGCTCTTGCACTAAGACAGAAAGGTTCTTAGAAATGTTGAATTTTCCCTCATTATCTAAAAATAAGAAATGTCAGAAACACCTGTTCTGAGTCTTATTTCTGGAATACTTACTGGAAATCTTAAAGATATATACTGCAAGTTCTCACACTTTAAGCTGAAAAACAAAAGTGTTAACAAAAAATCTTTTCTCCAAAATGTCAATCACTGGAGTGTCAAGATTTTTTTTTTTTTTTTTGTAGAAACAAAGAGTTTGTTTCTATAGAACAATAATGAAACATTCTTTTATTTACTCAACTTTTGTTTCCTGGGTTTCATACTGTCCTTTTTTCATGAGCTGCCTTGTCATTGTAGTTTACTAAGCTAAACAAACTTTGAATTTTAGTAGGAAAGCAGAGCTCATTCTTCCTCAAAAAATAAATCCAGAAAAAAAGTTTTCTGATTTCGCAGTGTCCAGCCTTGATTTCACATAGGGCAAAGAAAAAGGAAAAGATGCCAACCTAATTGTATTTTTTTGCTGGTCCCCCTTACAGATAGGTCTTTATTTATGAGAGGGAGTCCAGAATGACTTTGAAACTTATTTAAAAGGTTTTGCAAAAGATTTACCTGTTTCTCTTTTGCATCCAGCCTTGATCTCTTGTACATCCAGCCTTGATTGTAGTTTGTTTCCTTAAAATATGATGGAGTAGGATTTTTCTTTTTTTTTTTTTTGCCTCCTAGGTAGTGGACAATGCATATTGGTTATGTACTATACTGCACTGGTGTCAAATACAACACAGGAAAAAGTCATGATTTGTTCAAAATGAATCACCACTGCTAATAATTCATGCAGGATGAAATCGACACTTTTCAGTGAGTCTTTCTGCCATGGAATTGAGCAAATCAGGACTTATTTCTGTGGAATATTTGGTGGACTGGCCCCTTTCTGATGGTTACTCATGTATTCTCCCTGAAACTGCACTTTAAAGCAAGTCTTTATAAATTTGCATTTAATGGATAAATGGGTAGAAGTTAATGCTGTAGATGTTACATAGACTACTATTGCCCTATCTATTTTAAGGCTTTAAAATTGTAAAGAGAACAGTTAGGAAACAATTTTGTGTGAAAAACAAACCAGAGCATTTGTTACAAATAGCAATTCACATCTTTTGCTTACAGATATGAGGTATGTAATGCATAGTCTATTTGACCTGGTTTTGATGAAATGGGGAAATAATAAGCTGGAAAGGGTAGCTTCATAGTGTTCATTGCCTCAGGATTGATTTAGATTTATACAGCATGGCATGTATTTTATAAGATTAGCTTATTTTTCTTAGTATCAGAATTGGCGTTTTACCCAGTCACAGTTGCAGTTTCATCTCTGTAAATAAAACCAGCTGTAAAAACATGTTCTCTGTCCTTTCCCTGATTATCCTGCAACCCGTTTTATTCAATACCAAACAGTTTTGCCCAGTTCCTCTGATTTTGCAGGAGTTTATTCACACTGTGTGTTTCATGCTTATCATTTTCCTGTATTGCTCATGGTTCTACAGCTCATTCCTTGTGTTTTGCTTTTTAAATATCATGATTCATCTGTAGCTGTCACACCAGTTTACTAAGAATGGCACTTCAGAGAAAATAAGGCTTAGAGAAGTTGTGCGATGTGATGGTCAAAGGCAGCAAGAGATTTCAGGTTTTCTAATTTGCATACACTTCTTACCTAGTCATGCTGTTTAGATATTATATGTTTTTCTTACAATAATACTGAAAATCAAGGGGAGAGAGAAAGATTCAGGAAAGAATATCATCTAACCCAAAACCACATGCCACTGTGTGTGTGCATGTACTGTGCTATAGACTTCAGTCATTAGGAAAAGAGATGAACCCTTCCTTAGCCTTTAATAGTTTGCAAATGATTCAATAGAGATACAGAATCAGGGTGGAAGGATGGATTAGATTAGTTGGGTTAGATTGGTTTGGGATGGATGTGTTCTCAGTCGCTATTCTCTTCTGGCTGCTAGTGGAACTGGAGGAATTTTTCTTCCCCTCTAAAAAGCAATTAATTACTGTCTGAGTCTGAATATTCTTAATTATTTAGGTTTGTGTTATATCAGAAGCAAGAAGAAAGACTGAGTCAGAATATGATAGGTATGTTCTCTGTATCTTTAGAGGAAGAAGTAATCTGCTCTTGCTTAAAACATCTGTGTCTTGTCCAGTGTACATCAGTTCAGCAACTACCATCATCTCCAAAACAACTTATTGTAGTAGCTGAAATAATCTATAGCTGGACTGTGCAAAAGAACTTTGGAACTAAGTTAGAGGTTATGTTTTCATGCTTGTAATATTGGAATGATTTATTTTCTGTGCTAAATTTATTTACACCTCCAATCTATAGTTTTGCCCTTTTTGGGCCTTTTGAGAGGACCACTCCCTAAAAGTTTTGAGTTAGCTAAAAATGGGATTTACGGTCCACATTCACTCTGTTGGCTAATACATTTTCTTAGATCTATTCAGCTAATGCAAGCTCTATGTAATGTGCCATTCTATTCCTGGCAGACAGATGCAGAGAAATACTATAATTTTAAGACCTACGTTTGAGGTATCCTACATTTTTATGAGAAATTTGTGTTTGTTTATATTATGTATGAAATGAATAATGCTCACTGTAATACACTGCATATGTTCTTAAATTTGCATGCTCTACTCAGTCAGAATTTCCCGTAGAGAACGTTTTTGACCCATCAAGAGTTGCAAGTGTAAGTCCCATGTATCTTAACAAATAAGAATGTACTGGAACTGAGAAGAGAAAGAACTTCACAAAATCATTAGTCAAAACTTCGTGGAATGCAGAAAAAATGTCCCTGTTCCACTCAAAGACTAATTATTGTATTGCAGAATTTTGAGACACTAATAAGGACGTATTGAGCTTTTGCAAGCCTGTTGCCAGTAGGCAATTTATTATTCAATAAATCCTTCACCCATGATCAGATAGCTAATGGAAAGTGCTCCAGACTTGAAGTAACGGCATGTTCTTTCACTCTTAGCACAATGTTTGCATTAAAAAGATCAATCAGAATATTTATTAGCACAATATCTACAGAAGAGTATTCTGATTGACCCGGGATTGTTGAGAAATTACATATTATGCATCAGGCTTCAAAGTAGTTCCCTGGGCTTTGGCTGTGGGCTAGTTTTTCTCCAAGCTTTACTTTCAGGTCAAGAATTTTCTTATTCATTTTTTTTTTTCTGTATCTATTGTTAATGTCTATTGAACTTCCCCAGCAATCAAAATCTGAAGTTTGTCCTCTGTGTACTCCTTCTAGACATACAGTGCTGCACAATGTCTCTCCATAGCTTCTTTGGGCTTCTTCTCCATCAGCTAACTTAGCTGTGGGGATAACTCTCACATGGTATTTCAGGAAGTGTCTTGTCAAAACAGCTGGAGTCTGGAGCTGCTCTACAGAGATGTGTTACTTCTTTATGGAGACAAATGCATAAGGTTATCATGATGTTGAAATCAGGGGATTGTACTCGGAGAATTAGAATTCAGTTTCTATAGATGGATGAGTAATGATATTATTTATTTTCTTTTTTTTTTTCCACTAAGCTTCAGCTCAACATTTCATTAACAGAAGTACCATGCAGCTCTGATAAATTAAATGTTAAATCTTGTTTTGTTAGTCTTTACTTGCTTTGGTAGCCTTAGCCCACATAAAATTAAGAGCACAAACAAAAAGACTTTTATGTTCTCCAATTCTTTTGTTAGACGCACTTTTTTTTTTTGCATGAATCTTACTGAGTTGTGTCGCATCTTGAAGCAGATAGCCCAGAAACAGACAAATCCGAGTCTAAAATTGCATTAAACTGTTAGTGGACAGTTTATATTTATATCTTACCCTGTAGCTAAGATTGCTTCTGTATGAGAAGCGCTGGAACTACACTTGCACTAAATTACTGTGGATGTTCCTCGTGTCTTGTAAAGAACAATATGTATGCCCATGCTGCCTTTTGAAAGTTGCCCTGAGTCAGCAGACAGTATTGCCAAACTATTTGTCAATCCAGATAAATGGTGATCTTTTAGACAAGGTCCTAGATATTTCCTGAGAAATATTCCTTCCAGAGTGTGCAGGACCCAGAATACGGACTGGCTTGAGCAGTCCAATATTTACAGCATTTCTTTAGTTTTGCTGCAGTCTGCCTCTGAGTGGATTTTGGAGAACCTCTAATCTTCTTGCTATTTCTAAGATGTAACTGCAGACTGTAATTGCTAACTGAGACTATATTCCACTGCCATGGAAGTATAGCAACTTCTGGTGCCTGGGGACAGATACCAACAAGGATGTCCTCTCACACCAGTATGTGAAAGTTTCACAGACACCAGAGAGATGTGCTCCCAGGTTGCCAAACACAAAAAGCAATGCATATTATTTACTTAGCCTCTACTGATAATTCTGGATGCTTAACATAGCAGGTTTCTAACATTTTGAGCTCTCCCATATTTGTAGATATTCATTCTTAAGAGACTTCTTCATTCAAAATGAATTCTCAGAAACAAGACAGTCTAGAAAAGAAGTGCAATACTGAGAATTTAATCCATGGTTTCATCATGAATAAACAAAAAGAAGACTTAAATGTTTGGGACCTGCTGTATTGCCATATCTATAGGAAGTGTGGAAGCTCGTTTTATAAAGCTTCAGGACATCAGAGCACACATCATCTTGAAAGTTTAGAGAGATAATAGGCATTGTATAGGATATTATTTGATTTCCCATGATTTGATACCCTACCAGACACTTGCTTTTAGGATGCCATTTATTTATTAGGCAGCACTGAGAGACTTAAGGGTTCAAGTAAACCATGTCTATATAATAGCAGTCTTTTATTTCATTAATAATTAATTGGGGCACCAACTATGCCCCTGACTATCATTTTATTTGTCAGAGTTTTCAATGTGTCATTAATGCTGGTACTGCTAGTGATGTGTCCAGATTATCTGGGAGATATAGATGAATACAAAAGTCACGGGGCTTGAAATGAGATGCCTGGATTTGCACTTCTCTCTGATGTTTTGCTCAGCTGAGATGTGAAAGCTTCCCCATCTTGAGTTAATAAAAGGTTAATTTGCATTAATAATAAAAAAATATTAAAATAATATAAATAATACAAAAAATAAATAAAATAAGTTAATTTGCATTAATGCAAATTTGTTTGAAATTAAGTTTCCATGCTACATGGACAGAGAACAAAAATTTGTCAGATATGTGCATCTCTAGGGCCCTAAACCACCTATGAAGTCCAGCTCTTATGTACACATGAAAATCATCATGGAGACACAATCATAGATTGCTCATTGTGGTGAGGCCCTGGCCTGCAGATCCATGAAAGTGGCTTATTTTTGGACATGACAGTTAGTGCCAACTGCAGATGTAACAGTTTGCATTAGTTTGCTACTAGTTTAATTTGTCCCATGTTCAAGAACTTCCAAAACCACCTTGGTACTCCAAGACTGCATGGGTGGTTTTCCTCCCAGCTGTTTCTCACGACTAATTTAATCATTTCATGATCTGTATTAGACCACCGAGACAGGATTTTCCTACTGACCCCACCAGTGAGGATATTTCCTGTGAGGATAAAGATTCACTCCATCTCCATGAGTAAGTGTGGTGACCTTACCAGATATCTACTGCCTTCAGTCAGTCAGGGATTCATTTTAGAAGATATACCAAGCCACCTACCAAGATGAAGTTGCCTCTTATGTTATCAGAGGATAAGGTGAGATCTGTAATACTGGTAAGAGGACTCTCAGACCTCTGTTTGGAAATCATATTCTTTTTCATTGTCAGACTTAAATGGAGGGAAAGAGAGTAAGTATTGTTTATAGTATTTTCTGTTGGGGTTTTCTGTTTGTTTTTTTCTTTTTTACTGAATGTAAATATTCTTTAGTGTCACATAGATTAGAAACATATTAGGTCCAAATACAAAGGAAAAGGTTGGATGACTGAAGAAGAGGATGCTAAGAGCTGGTTTTGATGTTGTCAGTAGGTTAGTGTGTTTGGCAGAGATTGGAAGAAGTTCCAGTAAGCGTGAATTTGAACTAACCTGTCAGGTTAGTTCATCTTGTACTTCTTTTTTGCTTTCTGAGGACTCATTGATTTCATGCTGATCTGAGCCAGCCACAGACTGTGACATGTTCAGGCAAACACAGTTCCTCAAGAAGATGGTAAAGATCAAATTTGACAATACTTGCTCAAGCCTTTGACAGCAGATCGTGGCTTCCTTCTTTTTGGAGAGTACCATCATAAACTGCTGGATATGATTGGTCCAGCTGTATTTTTTAATGCTTAAAATGACAAATCTAATAAGGTCACAGGTGGATCAAGCTCTGTTGAATCTTGCTCCAGCAGTGCAATAGCATCCCATGGTCTGTGCCATCCATCCTCCAGTGGACAAGGGGCCTGGAGCAGAAATAACAGAAGGGAGCATATATCAGCTTCTCAGCCACTGCAAATCACTTTCTGAAGTAACTAACTGCTTCAATCTGTGCTGCATTTATATACCAGGCTGTCAGCTGGAGCCTCTGAAGAAGCAGCTTTGCTACAGGAAGATTAATGTCCAGGAGAAGTGGGAAAAGAGAGGGTTCAACCGGTTGACAGTTGCATCTTAAATTTCTGTTGTTCATTTCTTCCTGAGATGTTAGTAAAATGCCAAGACTAGAATAAGCATGGTGTTGAAATTTAGTTGCACATTGATGTCCTGTTTCCCTTTCTTTTTCCCTTTTTTCCTTTTCCATTTGTAGCTTTGTGTTGTTTCTGCATAGGAAATGCTAACATTTTTGGGGCTATCATGACTTCTGCTTGTTTGGTGAGCAAATTTAATCTCACAAGAATCTTTTCTACATTTTTCATGAATAGCTAGAAGAGTACCATCTTTAAGGCTGCAGGATACACTCACCAGAAATAACAGAAAAGATTATAATATCTATCCAGAGCAATAATTCCCTGAAGTTTGAAAAATGTTTAATAAAGCAACTTTAACAGACTTTTACAATAGAAAATTGGTGTGTCTGTCATGCTTTAAGACAGGGAAATTTAAAAGACAAAGCTGAATAAGGTGACAATTGACATTTCTCCAACTATCTGCCAGTACAAACATTATATCCAGCATATATGCATGCACTACTGAGCAGCATATATTTTTTACAAAATGTCAGATATTAATGATACAATATGGCTTTATTTAAATATTTCCTTAAATTTCCATCTTACCTGTAATACTCAATAAATGTATGAGGATTTGAAGATCATTTCTGGAAGTCTGATGTTAGTCTTCAGATTCACTGAATAATAGCCTGCTTGAGCAAAATGATAATGCAATGGTGTTTTCACTGACAAGTTCACCAAATACAGGTTTTTCTTTGGTGATTTTGTTGTTTTCTTTGGGGGTTTGGTTTTCTTTTCAGCATGCTAATCTTTATTCATGGATATTGACATCATGATGAAGTTTGTGAAAATGGTATTCCTGAAACACTGCCAGGCTTTGTGACTGCAAAGCTTCAGGGCCATATTTTCTGCCTTGAGTGAACTTGGAAATCTCAGTGGAAAAACCAGTGGATCTCTCAGATGTAATCACAGAAGATTTCTCTATAGGAATATGTTCAGATGGGATTTTTCAAGAAGGCTGCAGGAATTAAATGCCTTGTTTATAAATCTGTGTAAAATTGTATTGTCAGTCAGTACTTTCATCCCACAGCTGTTAGAGAATATAGAAAAGCTCTCCTTTGATGCATAGATGCCCTGTAACATAACTCACAGTTTGGGGGAACACATATGTCAGTCAGGCATGGCTGATCAAATTACTGAGCATACTAGCTCTGTAGGCATATTGCCTTTTTTTAATGTTGTTATTAGGCAGATAAAAACTATGACCTCTCATTTTTTCTGTCATTTGTAAAGTGAGAGTGAAAGGTGAAGGCTGCAAGAGACAACTTCACTTGGAGCTCAGCAGCCCTTGGTTTTGGCATGGGGTGTTTTTTCACTGATAATATTTTTTAATAGAATACAAGTCAATAATACCTTGCATGTGCTGGATTAGTAAGGCAGCCCTGCATATCCCTGCCAAAACAATCTTGTCTATGTGATTCTCTTGTTTCAATCTGTTCTGTTTGCTCTGATGTTGCCAAGACAGAAATGCTGACAGTGATGGCAAGTAGGAAAGGGGAGGTGGAAAAGGAGATAGGGGATTACAAAAACCCAATGAACAGTGATTCTGAGAAGCTGATGTAATGCAGAGAGATCTTTAGTCCTGAAATTATTTAAGCTACGCTGTAAAGTTCCATTTAAAATGTCCTGTTCCCTTTTCCATGAATGGCAAATAATGTTTTGCTGGTGTTCCATCAATTTGCTGCCCTGCTCCTCTGTTCTTCTCCTCCCCCTACTCATGACTGATTGTCTGAAGTTCTCGCAAGCTAGTAGGTGTGGATGAGATGAGCACTGACAAGTGCTTGTAACTGGCCTGTTCATTTTTGCTTCTGAGTGCGTGTGGATTAGCTGTCACTCTTTCTGGTATTTATACCGCTGGCACTGATGAAGATACTAAGCTTGCTGCTTGAAAGCCTTTCCATTTAGGGAAGATTTTATTTCTTTATTTAACACTGTTACAACAGTGCTGGCTTCTGCTAATAAAAAAATTAAAAGTAAACGAGCTTCAGTAATTACAGTAGGAACCATAATTCCAAGATAATTTATATTACAGGATCTTCTCACTTTTGTTCTGCTAGATGGGTGAATTATTTGAGTCCTGTTGTAACCCATGAGCCAGAAGGCGTTTTCCACCCAGCTCTACAGTAAGCATGTATTTTGTTGTGTTTGGACAGCTCCAGGAAAGAGGCAGGATGCTGGGGCCCCTTCAAACTGGCCAAATTGCCTTCATTTACTCAGGCAGCTTCTCAAATAAAATGGGTCTTGTTGCACAAATCCAGCTCAATATATGAGCTAAATAATCCCAGCCATCCTCTAGATACTTAGAAGGACTACCTGACTGCAGTGTATTAATTTTCTGTTTATCTCACCCAACTTTGTGTCTACTCTAAGCTGTTTAAATTCTCTCCATATAAATATTATTTTGCTTTCTATTGATTGCAGCCACACAGTACAGTATGGCATAATGTGTATATGTTTACAAGGAGGTAGTTATCTCAGCTTGTATCTATATATAGTCATTCAGAGATTATTGGTAAATTTAAGAATAAAATTTTCCGTATTTAATTATTGATCATGTTTAATGTGCGGCTAACAAGGTTTATTTTTGAAGGGGCTATTATGGCTTGGGATTTTTCTATGCATCAGCAAAGTGAAGCAGATTAAATCTCTTCAATGAAATGAGATATGAGGACATATCAAATTGTTTAATCGCTTGTGTAATTTTAAGTGCAAAAGCAGTCTGGTGTCTTGCTTATGTCATTAAAAATAGGGCACTGAAGGACTTTCCTGACTTACAGCAGTACACATACATACCTCTATTTCACAGAATCACAGAATCATTGAGGTTGGAAGGAACGTCCTGGCATCATCCAGCTCAAGAGCAGTTCACCCCTCCTGCTCAAGCAGACTCATCTAGAGTAGGTTCCCCAGGACCCTGTCCAGTTGGGTTTTGTGTAACTCCACAGACTGAGACCTCACAACCCCTCTAGGCTATCAGTTCCAGTGGTTTTAGCAATTCCCATTGCTATAAATTGTTAAATAATGTAGTAGCACATATGATAAGAGTGAAACTAAGATATAAGGGTGGGGATTTTTTTCAAACTTAAGAAATAATATCTTCAAATGCATGCAAGATCACTTGATGGAAACTAGATATAAAAACCTGCACATCTGAACCCCACCTGGCTCTCAAAAATGGGGATAGAAAGTATAATAGAAGTAAGTACAAAGCTTGTTTTCTTTTGCATTGTCTACATTTCCTGTGCTTTTAGAACTCGAGTTTTGCTCCTGGCTAGTAGACATAGTAGCTCTAGATATTTCTTTGCAAATAAAATGTGGGATTTAGAACGGGAGAAGGATATTTTTACAAGTGTGAAGGTTTGTTTTTTTACCCTAGTATTTGCATTGTTTTTCCACATATCATGTTTCTTTTGTTATGTGTATAAGCAATTTAGATTAATGTCCTTATTGATGTGTGCAATATGAGAGGTCCTTTGATGGCAAGTAGTTTTATGTATCCTTCAATACCTATAGACATTTGGATGTTTGGGAACATTTTATGGATGTGTAACATTCTCTAGAGGTTGTAGGCCCATGAACTCTATGCACAAATATTTTTTCTATTATAGATATGTAGGCTATATTAGTGTTGTGGTAAATAAGAAAATTTAATTTAATTTAATTAATAATTTTAGGTTATTCTCTGTGCCCATGTGTGAACATGTCAAAGTGGAAACTGATAACGAAAAAAAAGACATGGAATTTTTCAGAGTACCAGGTGTCTTTTGTGAGATATAAAAAATAAATACATATATATGCTAAAACTAAAGGATGAAGTATTCATTTAGGCAGTAAATATTATAGTACAGATGATAAAATCTTTGCTAAAGTATTTAATCACAGCAGTATGTTTATAAAACTACATTGCAACAGTCAACTAGGTTATCCAGCAAGAACAAGACGAGAAAATATGAAGAGTTGCGAAGATAAACAAAACTAGAAGTGTCTTAGAAAGCAGGAAAAGTTCTTTCTAGAGGGGACAAATGTGACCAAGCATGTGTTTCAAAAGCAGGCATTTTATTTTGTTCAGAACAGTTCTTCCAGGATTATGCAAGTGATCCAAGAAGGTGCAGATAGCTAGAGGATAACCTTGGAAGGAATTCATAGCCATACACCAGCTGTTAGGCAGGCAATTTCAGATCCAAGGGTGCTAGAGCACCTATGTACTAGTCTGCAAGTGTACAAACTGATACTTGTCAGTAAAGCATGATTAAATAGCTCCTGCGTGCAGCTCAGCAGTGCTAGCTGCAGGCTTGATCTGAGGCTTTGGGCAGAAGGAAATGTTAGAGAGAAACTACGCAGCCTGTTGCTTGTGCTTAGTGGCAGAAATGCCAGCTGCAGAAGAAGCCAGTCTGGGAATCTCTGATCATGATCCTGAAAAGAGGGAAGATGGAGGACTTCTTTGGCACAGGACTTATTTGTAATAGATAATCTGATCAGAACAAAACCTTCTTGTTTTTCTTCATTCCTTTCTGCTGCATTTGAGAAACAGAACTTGTTGCCGTTTTTTTCCCTTCGTGTCTGTGTGTGTGTAAGCAGCATTAACTCAACTAAAATGCTTATAATTTTATTTTAGTGGAAATAAATCTTTTTCTTACATTAGTAGAAACAACATTTTAAAGGCCCCAGTTTTGGATAATGTTCAAGCCAAGAAACAAATAATAGCAATAACAATAATTCTGTCACCACTGCGTATCTGTGAAAATCTTTTCTATGGTCACACCTGAATAGAATCATAGAATCATAGAATAGTTAAGGTTGGAAAGGACCTTAAGATCATCTAGTTCCAACCCCCCTGCCAGGGGCAGGGACACCTCCCGCTAAACCATGTCACCCAAGGCTATGTCCAATCCAGCCTTGAACACTGCCAGCGATGGAGCATTCACAACTTCCCTGGGCAACCCATTCCAGTGCCTCACCACCCTTACAGGAAAGAATTTCTTCCTCATATCCAGTCTAAACTTCCCCTGTTTAAGTTTGAACCCGTTGCCCCTTGTCCTCTCACTACAGTTCCTCATGAAGAGTCCCTCCCCAGCATCCCTATAGGTCCCCTTCAGATATTGGAAGGCTACTATGAGGTCTCCGCGCAGCCTTCTCTTCTCCAGGCTGAACAGCCCCAAATTTCTCATCCTATCTTCATACGGGAAGTGCTCCAGAGCCCTGATCATCCTCGTGGCCCTCCTCTGGACTTCTTCCAACAGTTCCATGTCCTTTTTATGTTGAGGATACCAGAACTGCACACAGTACTCCAAGTGAGGTCTCATGAGAGCAGAGTAGAGGGGCAGGATCACCTCCCTTGACCTGCTGGTCACGCTCCTTTTGATGTAGCCCAGGATACAGTTGGCTGTCTGGGCTGCAAGCGCACACTGCCAGCTCATGTTCATTTGTTCATCAACCAACACCCCCAAGTCCTTCTCCTCAGGACTGCTCTGAATCTCTTCTCTGCCCAACCTGGAGCTGTGCCTGGGATTGCTCCCACCCAGCTGTAGGACCTGGCACTTGGCATGGTTAAACTTCATCAGGTTGGCATCAGCCCACCTCACAAGTGTGTCAAGGTCCCTCTGGATGGCATTCCTTCCCTCCAATGTATCAACCCAACCACACAGCTTGGTGTCATCGGCAAGCTTGCTGAGGGCGCACTCAATCCCACTGTCCATATCACTGACAAAGATGTTGAACAAGACCAGTCCCAACACCAATCACTGAGGGACGCCACACATTACTGGTCTCCAGCTGGACATTGGGCCATTGATCACAACTCTGCATGTGGCCATCCAGCCAGTTCTTTATCCACCAAGTGATCCACTTATCAAATTGATGTCTCTCCAACTTAGAGACAAAGATGTCATGTGAGACAGTATCAAACACTTTGCAGAAGTCCAGGTAGATGACATCAGCTGCTCTACCCCTGTCCATCAGTTCCGTAGCCCCATCATAGAAGGCCACCAGCTTGGTCAGTCAGGATTTCCCCTTAGTGAAGCCATGCTGGCTGTCACCAAGCCCCTTGTTGTTTTTCATGTGCCTCAGCATGCCTTCCAGGAGAATCTGCTTCAAGATTTTGCCAGGCACAGGTTATATTGAATGTCTATAGAGTTTTATTGAAGAAAATGAAGCCGCTTTTCTAAGAGTAAGTCGCTGAAATGGGGAACAGGGAAGTCTATACAATAGCTAAAACCTAAGGGCTGCGTTTGAAAAACTTTGGCTGAAAAATGTTATTTTATAAATAATCTCACTGAATTTAGATGAAAAGTTTGCTGCCCAGTGAGCATAAATCAGCTAGTCTCTGAGTAGAAAATTTGAGGAGCCAATATTTATTTGTTTATAACTCTAAGTAAGTGCCTTAAAGATATTACTTAATCTTGCTGAATAATGAGTATAGATCTATGCTGTGTTGTACTTCACTATGAAAGGAATAAATAGATAATAACAGTGTGCATCAGAGGAAAATATGTGGAGCTCTGGTTGTAAAATAGAAGCTCATAGCCATGCAGATTGGTATTGCTCAGGAAGGTGCACTTTTTCCACCCTGTAGACCTCACCGTGAAATGGTGTGATAAAATGGCAAAAGACTGTTCTTAAATCTTGCCAGGGTAACCACTGGTAACTGGTCTGTTCGAGCATTGTAACTGCTTGGGAGAGCACAAGCAGTTTGTTGAGGGTTTTTTTCTTTTTGTTCAGAAGCAAAAGCCAAATTAAAGAAATGCTCAGCAACAGATGTGCTCATCCAATGGCGCTGGGCTGAGGACAGTCTGAAAAGGCAGCATGCATTTGTATTGAGTAGAACTGGTGCCTTGAAAGGCAGGTACAGAAAATTAATAGTTCAAGGACAGTGCTTGTAAGCCAGGAGGACTTTTGTTTTGTTCCTCTGGGGTAGCTGAGGACTCAAATTCGGTAGTATCATTCCTGTCAGACCATTGTAACTGGGAGCCAAATCAATTCTTCTTTGTTTAAGAACAGTTCTCGGAATGCTTGATCAATATTCACTTCCCTTTTTGAATTGTTACAGGGCTAAGTGATTTGTACCTTTGTTGTGGTACATGGCATTTATTACTCACAGACCTCATTGTGCAGTGCTTATCACCTAATAAGTCCAGGACTTAGAACATTACTTTATTTGATCTACATGGGACTGTGTTGTGGTGTAAGCCATTTGATAACTCAGCACCATGCAGCCGTTGGCTCACCCCTCTCCTTACCTGCGTTCTGGGCAGGATGGGAAGGAGAATCGTAAAAATATAAACCCCACAGGTTGAGATAAGAGCAGTCCAGTAACTAAAGTATAATACTACTACTAATAATACTAATAATGATGATGATTATCATTATTATGATAAGGGAAATTACAAGGGGAGAGAATATAAAACTAAAAGGGGAAAGAAAAAAAAAATAAACACAAGTGAATGCACAATACAATTGCTCACCACCTGCCACCTGATACCCAGTATGACCTGAACTGCGATCTTTGCCTCCTGGGTAACTCCCCCCCAGTTTATATACTAGGCATGATTTGCTGTGGTATGGAATACCCCTTTGGCTAGTTTGGGTCAGGTGTCCTGTCTCTGCTTCCTCCTGGCTTCTCTTGCCCCTCCTCACTGGCAGAGCATGAGAGACTGAAAAGTCCTTGATCAGAGTAAGTGCTACTTAGCAACAACTAAAACATTGGTGTGTTATCAGCATTGCTCTCAGGGTAAAGCCAAAACACAGCACCGCACCAGCTACTAGGAAGAAAAAAAACTGTTACAGCTGAAATCCGGACAGGCTGTCAATCAAAAGATGCATTTTTCTTCAGAGGTCTCAAGAACCATATTAAATTACACAATGAAGAGATGGCCAGTTTGCCATTAACAAGTTAATCACAATTGAAATCTTTTTCTTTTCCTGGAATGCAAATGAGATGGAAAGGACTATTCCCTCTCTTACAGGTGACAGTACAGCAAACCTGTCACCTCTATCCTTGTCCATTCTCAGGTATTTTAGGGAACCTTGAGCCCTCAATAATGACATGCCACTGTCTGTAATCATTTCAGGTGGAAAACAAGGGAAACATCTAAATAATTGTTATCAGGAGCTGTGAAAGCTGCTTTCTAGCTACCCAAGTGCCGAGTGACACAGAATAAGGAGGATTTACTCCAAATTGCTCCATTCAAAAGTACAGAGCAATTTAAGCTTTCCAAACCCCAGAGTGTTTTGTGAGGAAAAGGTCTAGTGAGTCAAGTGTGTGTCAGCCAACAAATTCCTGCTTAGTTGACACAGAGCCAAGAACTTCTATTGCCTTACTTTTGATGCTTTGCAGACGGTGATAATACCTCTCTTGCTCCAAGAAGCATCATATATGTTACCAAGACTTTAGCTTCATAAAGGCATAATAATACTCTTGAGGTGGTTACTGGTATGGCAGCCTGTCATGGGGCTACGTTTATTGCCTGAATGTTCCTTGCTTTGCATGCTTAGTGAAAGGGTAACCAGTCTTTTCTCCCTCTGAGATTTCTTGGTTAGGTAACAGCCAGTAATTCGATCATGTTCTCATTCAGTGAGTGAATTCAGTGAAAATAGTCATTTCCTTTTAGTGATGGTCGCTATTTTTTCCACCACATGTCAAATAAAACATAATCTTGAACTCTTGCATCTTGTTGGATCTCCCTGAAAAAAAGAGACTCTTGAAAAGTTGCAGACTTCTTTGTATAATTCCATCTGGAATTTGTATTGTTTATGGTGTTTGTGTTTGTATTTACTTGACTGAAAGGATACTGCATATAAATATGCCTGAAAAATTTCTTCCACTTATTATATTCTTCCAGCACAGAATGTGCTATCTGTATTTTAAAAGTAACTCCAGAAAGTATAGGACTACCTTCTATATGTAATTTTTCCATCTTCCTGGGTTTGTTGTTTTTTTTTTTTACTTTGGCTTCTCTGAAATTCATTCATGAACTTTTGGACCTGTTTCCTCAAATAGCTGAGGTACCCTGCTAGCAATTCTACGCAAGGTAAGCCTAAGCAGAAGTCTTGATCCAGTTCATTTTCTTTCAAAGTAAACTTCATTGCAATGAGATGCTTTGGTTCAGAGAATTTGACTTTTATACTAGCAGTGCTTCTCAAATAAATGACTCTTGGAGGGGGAAGTATCGTGCAGTGAAAACTGCCTTTGAAATTTCACAATTCTCAAGATTTTAAGGGGTAAGGGTAGTCATGCAGAACAGTCATTCTGTCCACCTGAATGGTAATTTACAGATGTGAAATGATCTCTCTCTAAAAGTAAGCCGGTGGCAAGGATGTAGATTCAGATGTTCATATAATAAGTTTAACCTGGAACACAATGGCCACGCTACAGTGGACATTTCACGGTGTCTTTCAAACTGAAATCTTCTCTGTTTGATCTACTGTATCAGACTAAGAAATTCTTGTGGCAAGAGCAATTCTGTGTTAAAATGCTTCACAGCAGACTTCTTTACCTATGTGACTTGGCTACTGATGTTATCAATATGATAGTTTGATACATGGCAATTCTTATAAATTGTTATTTTCTAAAATTGTATTTCATTACCACTTCTTGAAGGAAGCAGTTCAGTTAGAATCATAGAATCATAGAATAGTTAGAGTTGGAAAGGACCTTAAGATATCTAGTTCCAACCCCCCTGCCATGGGCAGCCACACCTCCAACTAAGCTGCGCCACCCAAGGCTCTGTCCAGCCTGGCCTTGAACACCGCCAGTGATGGAGCATTCACAACTTCCCTGGGCAACCCATTCCAGTGTCTCACCACCCTTACAGTAAAGAATTTCTTCCTTATATCCAATCTAAACTTCCCCTGTTTAAGTTTGCACCAGATGATAAACACTGAAAATCTTTGAAAGGCAGATTCTTTGCTAAATCAGAATAATGCAGTGCTTTTCCATTACTCTTCACATGCCACTTAAAATCTGCCTTTTGAAGTAGCCCAGCTGCAGTCTGTTCTCTGGCTAGTGTGACCACACAGTTTTCAGAAGGTGTTGTCATAAGGAATTTTTTTTCTACAAGATTATAAGGCCAAACAGTACTCTAATCATTGTGAATCTAAAATATATCCCACAGAAAATTTTTTACTGACAAAGTCCAGAGAATTATTGTCCTTCTCCCATGTAGAATCTTGCCATTCAAGTAAGTAGTGAGTCTTCTGGACTTTCAGATATTTTTTGCATTATCATGAGAGGTTTTCAAAGACAGAAAGATGAATTAAACCTCTGTGCCTCTCTGATTTTCACTGAGTTGATGTTTCCAGTGAATAGGCTCCTGAGTCTCCTCTAGATCTTTGAAAATTTTCAACATTATTCTTTTAATTCTTTGAGCATCCAATTCCCTGGCACTACTGCTTTTCAAACCTGTATAGAAACACTCATGTGAACCTGGAGGAAATATGGGCTCTATAGTCAGCTCTTAATTGCCCTACTGGGCCCATCTCATTAAATGTAATGTCTTATTATCCATCTACATCTTAGGCTTCAAACATAAAAAGTGACCTTAGGCTGTGAACCTGCTACTAACTGTACAAGATCAGATTTCACTACAGCTTTCACACGACATCTTCAAGGGGAAACTAAGGTATCTAAAAAAGGGTTTTAATGACTGGGTAAGTGACCTCAGTGAGCCACAGGATCAAAGCACCTGGCATGTACTATCCCACCATTTTGTGAAACAAATAGCTGCATTTTATACTGTATCTGACTATTAAAAGCTTGATGTAATTTTTGCCAAGAATCGGTGAACAAAGAACCTAAGCTTTATTTTTGCACATGAAAGCACTTGGACTCATGCACAATTAACCCAGTTGCTATTCTGCCCCTTCAAGATAAATAAAGCCAGTGGCTGGGTCCCATAATTGCTATAGTCTTGCTAATCATAAATCACTGAAAATTATGATGCATTTTCTGGTGGAAAAAAGTTCTTTCATCAGATAAACAGCCTTAAAAGCCTTTGTGGACAGCAGCAGAAACCATTTCTGCTTGGGTTTCTCCATATGAAATGCTAATTACATGTAATTGTACACATAGAATACTTGCATTAAATGCTGTTCTATTAAGTCCATACTTTGCTTCTAGAGAGTTCAAATACATAAAATTATGACTTAGGAAAAAGTCTGACTGTTTTTATCAAATGTCTACTAATAAGTAGTAAATCCCTCCTCCAAGTGACATACCAAGATGATGATGTCCCTTTACGGAAGTGACAAAACTGATACAGCTAGGAAAAGGCCACTATTGTGTCTAAGATTTCTATTGGAGAACATATTTTTATACATCTAAAATATTATCATATGAAAAATTATATCTTGATCTGATAATCTAGGCTAACAACACAAGTATTAAGAGCAATATTTATTTTTATATATGCACACATGCACACACACATACACACTTATATAAACACAACAGCTGTCAAAATGAAAGTGAAATGAAGCAGCCAAATATAAAATTGATGAGTAGACACAAGTAGTCAGGGAAGAAAATCACAAACCCGACTCATTGTGTTTGAAGAATAATGTTTCAAAATATGGTATTAAAAACTGAAACCTTTTATTGTCCTCTTGAATTAATTAGCTGGAACACTGTAAAACCGCAAACATGCAACTCATTAAAAATAATACTCCAGGAAGGAAATAATTCGCTTGCATCTCAGCATTGCATGTAATAACATCACAGGAAAAAGGAATGGTAGATGAAGTCTTACAGTAGATGATTCATTACTTCCTACTGTAGTGCTTGCAAAGCTGTAGACCTATAGTCATACAGAAGAGAACCGTGTAAAGCTGGACTAGATTAACTGGATTTGGCCATGCATTTCTCATGAACTTCTTCCTCGGTGGTGGCTAGGTCGGGCACTTGCAGAAATCCTCAACATTTTAGTACACACTGTTCTCCTCATGGATGACATGGTACACTTGCTTTTTTCTTTTTTTCTGTGCCTCTGAGTTCTGTGACACTTAGTTACCTGTAAAGAACTGACTCTATCAGAAGTCATGTGTTATAGAAAGAACTGCAAAATATGTTAGTGAATGGGTGGTGGGAAAAGGTCTGCTTGAAAAATGAGTGAAGCATTCTCTACAAAGGGTACTTCACAGCAGGCTTCTTGAACTCAGCAAAGTAAGGGATGTTCCCATATAAAGCTTAACAGATGCAACTGGTCCGATTCAGATGTGACAGAAATGGGAGCAGACGAGTAAGCAACACTTTCTTGTGTTCGTGCTAGAGTCTAAGATGATGTTACTTGTGTAGCAAAGTGGAGAACAAAGCTAAATGAGGAAATTTGACTTGTGAGAAGAGCATAGTGCAGGATCCTTACTGATTCTGAAAACCAGACAGATTGAAAAGAAAATATGCACTATGTAGGCCAGAGGCTGGGCTTTGAAGTGCTTGGCTGTTTGATGAGTATCTCCATAGGTTCTTCCAGCTTCAGCTTTGTGTGGGCAGTGATCTTATTCACTGACACTGTTTCAAGAGCCACGTTTTTTCATGGGATACCACATGAAGAACCAAGGCATGAGGACATGAAAATGTGCTGTGTGCTATGGAGATGCTTGTGGTGCCAGTCAGTGCTGCAGACAGTTGCAGACTACTTACTGAGACAGACTTCCACTTCTTTTACTGAGGAAGAAAGCCAGCTTTACTTTGTTGTTCTCTGGAGCTGGGATCTACAACTGTTTCCAGATTTATTTGTGTACATCACAGGTCACAAGTTTTACCCCCTGCCAAGTTAGGAACTCATAAATTATCTAGATGTAAAAAGAAAAAAAATCAAAATTCCTCTTCAAAGATAGGGAAGATATATGCTCAAGTATTAGTTTAATTAATGTTATGCAATTAATTCTGTCTGGAAGAATGAAAAATAGAGTAGGAAGAATGAAAGCAAATATTACAGGTGAGCATGCAAGTCTTGGAAAAGTATGTCCTCTGAAAATGGAAGATTTACAGAGAGGAAATAGATAATTCATGACTTCAAGGGAAGTTCTGTAAATCTTTTTCCATGATGTATTGTTTACTTTCCCGGATAGTATTTTGCATGTCAGTGGAAACATTCCCATTAGTAAATGTAAATCAAATTATCCATATTTTACGTCCTTAAAACCTAAAGTATTTCTTACAAAATTAAAAGAACTGATAGAATAAGTGTTATGTAGAGAGCTTGTTCTTAATTTCAGCTGCACAGCATTCATTATCGTACCTCAAAAATGCACGGACGCATCTTTCATTTGGTGGAGTATTACTTCTGACAGCGCAAATTAAATCTACCTACAGTGCATGTGTCCTGTTACTGCATGGAAATATTTATTAAGTCTAGTATGTGCTGCTCCAACAGACAATACAAAGATAAACAATTGACTGCAATCAAAAGACAAAACAAAAGCATTAGAATAATGTTACTTATTTGCATAGTTATCAGTAATCCATGGAGAATATAAAAGAATCACTTCTAATGCATATGCAGCTGTACAAGGGGCTGTGCATTTTGAAATTAATATAAATGGCTGTGTATTCAATCAATAACAAATCTCACATCAAAACTGTCCAGCTACATTTCTCCCACTATATCTGTAGCATTAAAAGCCATGTCCCTAAATAGTATCATGTGTTAATTTCTTTACAAATAGCATTTATGGAATAGTTAGTTGAAAACATTCACTGTATAGATACTTATAAATCACTTCTGGCATTTAGTCAAAAGCACTGCAGGATGTCCTTGATTAACCCTGCCCTACATATCAGAGGTATGGGCTGGGTTGGGCCACGTGTTTTGTAGGATTCCAGATTGGTGTTTCTACTCGATGCAGTTATAGGATGCTATATGGCAAAATCTAATTCCTTCTCCTGCATCTATGAAGAGCTTCAGAGAAGCAGCAGCCAGAGAAGGACTTGTCTTCTTTCTGTTGTGTTTCAGAAATCCTAACAGTCTAGCTGATGAGCCTTCTGGAGCTATTCAGCAAGCACGTACTTGCATCAAAATATGAGGCAGAGAGTTTGTTGCCCTTTATATATGATGAGTTAAAGACAGTACATGAAGTAGTGAGTCTCAAACAAAAAAATAAAATGGTAGCAGTAGAGCTTAAGAGAGGTGGATTCCCAGGCCATTCTTTTTTAACTGTTCTTGACATAATGAATGAATTTAAGTTAGGGGCCCAGCGGGACAAGTACCAAACACTAATAGATTGTGCGGTGACTCTTGGCCTCTTCTGTACTGTATATAACAGTCATCCAAAGCCTGGCAAAAAAAAAGAAAGAGGAATTTTGATTTCAAGCTTGATGCTGGATGGGCAACTGGATTTACTTGTGGGTAAAAATGATGTTTTTTTTCAGGTGAAGGTTTTGGTGGGGTTTCTGGATTAAATTCTGCCTCTCTAAGAAAGATAAGTTCAATTCCCCAGCATGGGTGACTAGCACTAACAAACAGACCAAGGCAACGTCTTCATGGCAGCTATTCCTCTCTAGAACTCTTCAGAAATTGTAATTTCATTTTAATCAGAAATAATTATCCCAATACTTTCCAAAGCAGAATACAACACTAAGTGACACTCACTTTGTCTCTGAAACGAAGCTGATGGGAGAAAAAAGTGTACAGAGTTATTAATGTAAATAAATATTTAATCTTTTTCTGTTCATGGCCAGCTCTGGTTTTACTACATACATGTCATCATATATAGCTATGCAATAGAAGTACTATGAGAAGCTGATCTCTTTCTATTTGTATTCATTAAGAGTAAAGAATCAAAGTCTGAAAATCTGAACCTGTCCTATCTCAATCATATATAATTCATTTTTCTTCTACCAGAGTCTTTATTGAAACTCCCAATGACTTCATTGGAAGCAGCACTGAGACCTGAATTCCTAAAACTGTTAAAATTAAATGACACTCCAAGAGCAATACTCCTCCTCCTGTTCTTAAAATGGGCTAATACATTGATTTTGAATCTGTGGTTTGGAGAATCAATCTCAGATTAAGTGCTTCTTTGTGGCAGGAATTAGAAGTATAGCAGTGGGAGAATGCTTTAAAGGAATTGTTTATAGTGTCTTCCAACAATTACTTGTTTTCATAATTCAGCATTACTGATGGTGATAAATTAGAATTATATATTGTAAAATAGCATGGCATCTGTTCTAGAGGGGCAGAGGAATGCTGATGTGAAAACCCCTCTTAATGGGAAGCAGTTGATATGTGTGCAAGCACTTTTATAGTTTTGGCAAAACCCCATAAAAGTGTTATTCTGGATTTATTAGCAGGAAATAAAATCCAAATTGAAATAAGATTTTTAAATGGCACACAATACCAATACTTTTCATGTCACCAATAGAAAGAATACACATCACACTAAATACAAAGTTTAAAGTTGCAGTACGATCTTGTACACAAAATGAAGAATGTTTACCCAAGGAAAACTCCTGACTGTGTTACTGCCTCCTGAAAAAAATAATAAGCATTATTCTCTGTATTGCCTTTTCTATAATTGAATTGCTGTTATTGATATAAACACTGACTTCACCATACGCTTTTAAATATGTCTATAAAGATTCAACCCTGACAACCTGTCTTGCTGTCCTTCGCTCTTGAAACCTCAGTGAGGTTTTAGCTCAAGTTGCCATTCATATGCAGTTTGAGGCAGTTTCAGGACACTAACATTTTTACTGTTTAGATCTTAGAATAATTTTGAATATTCCGTTGAGTCAAGTTATGGTTATTGACTTTTGAAATACAGATGATGTGTTGTCTCTTTTTTTTCTATTTTGGAATGCAATATTTATGGCCAAGTTCTACTTATTAGATCCATCTCATCAACGCTGTGGAGAGTAACAGGGTTTGGCCAGTGGGCACATCATAATATTAAAAACCAGACAATTCCCCCACTATCATGTTTCACATTTTCGCATCAATATCTGCAGGGCAGTCATTTCCAGTCATTTTTTTGTGGTCCACCATTGCTTTCAGCTTCATATAGCCAATTTTTTTGTTTCTTTTAAAAATTAATTTAGCTCAGTGCTGGTCTTGGCTCTAGCTTTAACTAGTTTTAGGACAGAGGAAGGTGATACAAGAAGTAACCTTTTCAGAAGCAGGTCTTCTTGCTCAATGTGTTGGTTTTTCCTCTGTCTGTGGAAAAGTAAATCTACTTAGAAATGCCTTTACAAGCATGCAAAGCCCTCACCTCTCATCTTCATAATTATAAAAGAGAACCTCTTGGCAGAGAGTTAGGTTCTTGGGACAAGATAAATTATAGTTTTATTAAAACTAGTTAACCAAACTATTTTCTACAGATTGGGATGTATTAAAACATTTTTCTTTCAAAAAGGCAAGTGCAATGACTGCCTAATCTAGCTTTAAAATTATTCTAAGTAGTATTGATGAATTGTCCACAGACAAAGAAGAGAGCTTGTTAGCCAACTTGTGAAGAGAATCTGCAAGTGAGAAGGTGGCACTTGGTGATCTCTGATTGGCAAGCAGGACAACACAACTTTGGCATGTAAATCAGTATAGTATAGTGTAGTTGTTAAAGCTGATGAGCATCACCTGAGCCCAGAATTACTACAAATTTTAGTTTAAAATACAGTATTTAGAGTCACCAATCTAAATAACATTGATAGGTATTCTGCTCTTGAGCAGCAAAACAGAAGGAAAGGAAGAAAAGGGAAAGGAAGGGAAGGCAAGAAAAGGCAAGGCAAGGGAAAAGTGAAGGCTGTGTTTAGCCAACCACAGCTCTGCTGAGATTTTCCACATCCTGGGACCAAAGGGTAACCTGTGTCCTGCTCTCCTTTTCTGTCACAAAGAAAGGAAACAAACATTTCTATAGTGTTTCTCTCAGTTCTAGGTGGAGGGAATAAGCTTGGCTCATGAAAGAAAGATAGAAGTGAATTTGAGGCAAAACTAGGTGTTGACTTAAGAGAGCATGACATGATGTGATTTGGGGTGGGGAAAGGCAGGGGTTTACACTCCAGGGCATTGCTTTATCTGTTATTAAGACTGGTAACCAAAAATGTAGTGTAACTGGAATATACCAATACTGTGCGGTCTGAAAACACAATAAGGGCTATCAGGCAGGAAAATATGACCAGAATGATTTATTAATATCACAGGCAGTATCCTGAGTCCAGTCATGATTTTTGATAGCTGTGGCCAGGTTAGCCTGTTGTCTTACTTCAACCTCAGATTACCACAGAAGGGAAGTGCTGAAATAAAAACAGAGTAAAAGAGCTAATGGTTTCTGGCCTGGGAGCCCGAGCTATTTTCTCCTCCAGGTTTGGAGAAATGTTGTGCTCCTGGCCAGTGCACCATCACTTTATTTCATATGATCATTTCTTGCTGTGCAGCAAGACTGGAATTAAATTGTGCTAGAAACTGCAAAGAACCAGCTCAGGAATCAGGGAAGCTAAGAGTGCTCCCACTTGGGCTATTTGCTTCATCTCTTTCTCTGATTCATGGATGTAGCAGGACTTTGACCTTATCATGTTTGAAAACCCGAAATCCCATGAGAAATGTCAAGATACTGAGGTACAAACAGACCAGTTTGAAGTCAAAGTTTAGATACTGCAAATTTTTGTGCATGTGCAGGTAGGACCTCTTCCTGAAAAGAGATTAGCTACTCAAGTTACATTGGATAAAGGAACAGACCTAATGTATGTGTTAGGGCTTTTAAATTACAATGATCATAGAATCATAGAATAGTTAGGGTTGGAAAGGACCTCAAGATCATCTAGTTCCAACCCCCCTGCCAGGGGCAGGGACACCTCCCACTAAACCATGCCACACAAGGCTATGTCCAATCCAGCCTTGAACACTGCCAGCGATGGAGCATTCACAACTTCCCTGGGCAAGCCATTCCAGTGCCTCACCACCCTTACAGGAAAGAATTTCTTCCTCATATCCAATCTAAACTTCCCCTGTTTAAGTTTGAACCTGTTACCCCTTGTCCTCTCACTACACTCCCTCATGGAGAGTCTCTCCCCAGCATCCCTATAGGTCCCCTTCAGACACTGGAAGGCTGCTATGAGGTCTCCACACAGCCTTCTCTTCTCCAGCCTGAACAGCCCCAACTTGCTCATCCTATATTCATACAGGAGGTGCTCCAGTCCCCTGATCCTCCTCGTGGCCCTCCTTTGGACTTGTTCCAACAGTTCCATGTCCTTTTCATGTTGAGGACACCAGAACTGCACACAATATTCCAAGTGAGGTCTCACGAGAGCAGAGTAGAGGGGCAGGATCACCTCCCTCGACCTGCTGGTCATGCTCCTTTTGATGCAGCCCAGGATACCGTTGGCTTTCTGGGCTGCGAGCGCACACTGCCGGCTCATGTTCATTTTTTCATCAACCAAAGCCCCCAAGTCCTTCTCCTCAGGGCTACTCTGAATCTCTCCTCTGCCCAACCTGGAGCTGTGCCTGGGATTGCTCCCACCCAGGTGGAGGACCTTGCACTTGTCATGGTTAAACTTGACTTTTATCAACTTGATATTGCAATTGTGAATGCAGGAATCTTTCAAAATTCACAATATAGTGTTCTAGATGTTTTGTGAAGGTAAAATACCTCGATACCTTGCGCATTAAACATGCATGCATTTTCATATGCTTTCATTTCAGGTCTGCTAAACTTTCTGTATGATCTGAATGCAACTGTTTTTTTGGAGTAGTCAAGTCTGATTATAAGCTTCCCTTTTTAATTTCCTTAGAAACAACCGTAAACCCAAAGAAAAATAACAATTTTTTTCATATTCAGGGGTACCACGTGAATGAACTGCTGACTCATAACTGCTTGTGTTTTGCACAGATTGCCAGCCTGGGAGAAAATGATGAGACTGTAACGTTGTCTAGCTTTGGAATTTTATGGATGCCACTTACTAATACATATGTGGGGTTTATGTCAGTGAAGGAGTCAGTGTTTTATCTTCTAAGAATTCCATTTAAAAAATTAACTCGTGATTAATTGCTGCACGCTTCCATTATTGCAATGTAGATGGATTTTAAAAGCCTTTTGAAAAAAAGATGCACCTTGGGGTATTTAAAATGCAGCAGCTGTAGAGCACTCTGTAATTTTATTTTGTATTTTTTATATTCATAGTGATTGAAAAATCAACTTCATTTGGGATCACAGGATAATAACATCAGTTCTGTTCTTCTCCAAAGTTTGATTTTCTGTTTGTGTTTAAGCAGCTGACAACCATATCTGAAGCTCATTGATTATCTGCTTATAATAGCACATCGTCTTGATGGAACGACCAACAAGCCTTTTCCACTTTGTCAAGCGTATTCCAAATAACAACAAAATAGGGCCAAGTTATTTGAAATTCAATTAGAATAATGATCATCTGGTTTATTTATGCTGGAAAAAAAATAAAAAAGAAGTATTTAAAGAGCAAATTGTGATCAATTTCAATGGTTCATAATTTTAGATGAAATGCATCGCTCCCTTCACTAGCCTAAAGAGAAAATCTATCTGGGGATTCTAGCATTGCCACATAGTTTTATTTACTTTGTTTCATAAATGAGAGGAACACCTTGAAGGAGTCCACGCATTCAATTAATGTTATGTAATCTACTGAGTCTAAGGTTTTCTCTTCGACTTCTTTTAAAATCTTGTAAAATCCATTGCTCCTCACCAATCTTTCTCAGTCATCCATGTAACTTGAGATTTACTACTTCTTCATGAAGTCTCACCTGATTAACATCATTATACAAATGGGTGAGGTCAGACGGTTTCTTTTTTACTATGTATTTAAAATCAAAATAATCTGGTGGG
The DNA here is from genome assembly GCA_028858755.1 of Ara ararauna. Taxonomy (NCBI): domain Eukaryota; kingdom Metazoa; phylum Chordata; class Aves; order Psittaciformes; family Psittacidae; genus Ara; species Ara ararauna. The sequence goes on along the minus strand of CM054377.1, from coordinate 68,468,588 downwards.
TAATCTTGCTCCACTTCCTACACTATTTAATCTGTACAAACAAACCAGAAGACAGAGATGTCTCCTTTCTTTGGTAAAACCAAGGCAACCCACAGAATGTCTCTGCTGAAAAACACAACTGATTGCTTACAAATGAATTGATAAATTGCAGTTTGCATATTACCGCAATAGAAAATTAATGTAGTGGCTTGGAACAAGGCAGATTTCAGCATTTTTGGACAATTGCTTACCACTGTCTGCAAAGGAAAATTTTGTTTCTTTGTCACTGAATATACAGAGATTTTTATATGAACAGAATCAAATTCTGTCAAGAATCTGAATTTGATTCACAAAAGAATGAAATTATACTTCACAATGGATCTGATAAATGAGACATTTATACATGAACAGGCCCACTCATTTACCTCTGATTTTTGAAAAACTTTCAAAAAGCAAAGTAGAAAGAAATTTCATGGTCTGCTGTTTATTTTGGGAAACAAGTGTTTGAGCCATGTGCTATGAGTGAGTCAAACATGGATGTTTGAATTTCTTATCAATATTTTGAGAGAATGGATATAACACACAGCCTTAACATCAGTTAAAATGGTGGGCTAGAATGTCTGTGAATGTAGCTCAGAGATGTTTATCATTCTAGGATACTGCAACTTGGGTTTGGTATTTGATCACAGCAGTTTAATTTGGATCTATCAGAAGATTTTGTTTGAAGTAACAATTCTAGTGCTTGATCCTCTAATGCTAGAAATGTATAAAAACCAAGAGAAATTTTGATATCAGTATGTCTGCCCTCGATTACTCCATATAAACACTTGAAATAAGAAATTATGGCTGAAATGAAAACTGTCAGCATTCTGGCATTGAACCCAATGGTGATATATGTTATGGCAATTCCTGTCCTGTACCCCTTTTGGTGTGGCTGGGCAACTTAGCTACCCTCAGCTACCTCTGAGTTTGTGTGACAGGGAAAATGAACTAATCAGAGCTCTGCTGTGATGCAACAGCATTGCAGCATCAAGGTCTGTGAATTCTACCAAGAAAATGCAAGTGAGCTCATCTTTCACTTTTAAATGAGTCAGGTTTCCCTTGGAGCCTTTAGGTTAGAAGAAAGAAATAAATACTTACCAAAGGCTACTGATAAAATCTACACTTTTTCTTCATCTTTTATTTTTTAATAGAAGAATGTGCAACCTCCCTTCTAGCAAAAAGATGTAAATTGTAAATTTTAAGAAACAAATCGTGCTGCACAGCAGGTTTAGACAGGCTGCTACAGTTGGGGCCTTAAGGCATTCTGTGGCTTCCCTGTGGTTAGCCATGGTTCTCATTTGTAAAGCCAGGAGAATTCCCACTGTTGCTGTAATCATATGCACGATCCTTCTTCCATCTCAGTGCGCCCAGCATCAGTTAAAAAAGAAAAATATGCCAAATGTTGGTTGTTATATAGTCAGCTATCCAAAAGCTTAGGAATCTGGTATATTTTGCAGGATTTAATTTTGCCCTCAGGAAATGAATTTAACTTTTCAGTGGAAATCTTAAAAAACAGAAGGAAAATAGGAAAAAAAAACCCAAAAAACTAGTGAAACACTGAGCTGTGAATGTTTTCCTGATTCAGACATGACAGTAAAGGCATCAGAATTTATTTTTATTGAGATGATTTTAGGTAAAGCATTCTCATTCTCCCTTCAACTCTAGTTTCCCAAGTATGGAAAATCTTTTCAGAATAAGCATGAGTAGATATCGTGATCCTTGCCACTGTATACTCTCCCATGTTCGGTCAGCTCAGTGCTTGCTGAATTCCTGTACAGAGTTTGATCCTGCATCTCTTCTGTTAACAGCCCTTGAAATAATTTCAGCATGTCCTTTGGATTCCCTTTACTCTTTTGACACCCAGAAAATATAAGTCAGTGAGTTTCACAGTCAGTTACATTTTGTTGGTAAAAGTACTTTTGTTTCTTTCCCTTTGAAAATTTCATATTCACTCCTTCCTGCCCTGTGAAAAAGATGGAATATCTGTTCCATACTTACCTTATCTGGGTCTTTTATGATGCTATAAGCCTCTCTCTTCCCCCTTGCTGCCCTGTGTCATTTCTTTTTTATTGTTAAGGAGTGCTATCTACTGCATCTTGCCCATTGCAGAAGCTGCTTTCTTGTGCCTGCTGCACCTCCCTTCTTCCCCTGCACCCCCATAAAAGCAGGAAAAGCCTAGATTAGAAGGGTTTTCTGGAAATTATCTGCACCCACCTACAGTTGACAGCAGGGGGTTGGGTTAGGTTATCCATTGGCCCAGCAAGACAAGTCCTGAAATACTTTCAACAAGGGAAATTCCATCACTTTTGCAATGTCTGGTTCTTCTCACAGTGAAGAACCTTTTCATATACACTGATGAAATTTCCTTTTAAAGCAGCTGATGCCCATTGCTTCTTGTCCCATTGCTGTGCCCTTGTGATAAAAGCACATTCATCTTCTCTGTAACTACCTCTTAGGTATTGAGAGAATGTGATTAGACGACTCTGCCTCTTTTCTTCTTTGTATTGAGCAAACTGAATTCCTTCAAGCTTTCAACATGCATCAAGGTCTTCAACCCTCTAATTGATTTTGTAGTCCTTCTCTGGACTATCTCCAATATATTTCAATGACTCTTTTGAAGTGGATGTCCAAAATTGGGCATATTATTACAGATGCAACCAAACAAATACGAAATAGTGAGAATCTTTCATCCTTTGGTTTCATTTTGGCTGATGCAGTAAAGGACCCAGTTTGGTTTTGTTGCTGCAAGGATGTAAACAAAATCCATTCAGTCCCTGGCCTCCACCACTGCTTGAGATTATTCCATCCCTGATGCAAGAAGTCACAATTATCTTTGTTAAATGTCATTCAGTTTGCATTGGCCCAGTGTTCCTCCCTGTTGAGATCTCTGTATGATGTGGTATTTAATATATAACTTGTTGCATCGTATGCTATTCTTTCTCACAGGGTTTGGAGCAGTGAAGGTATGGACCAGTAGTAGTTTTGTGCAATAGCATAATAATAACAAATAATAAAACATAATAGCAACAATAATATTAGTATTAATATTAACGTTCAATTATGCTAACTTTTATTATTGGTTAGCTGGTTATTATTATTTGTTTTCTGCTTTGTTCTCTGCTCCTTTACTGGTTATCAATAATGCTGTATTTGCCTTTTTGACCACTACTGCCCCTGATTGTATGTTTTCACTGAACTGTCCATGGGGATTCTGAGATCTGTTTCCTCAACAGCAATAGCTAATTCAGACCAAGTAGTGTATTTGAATAGCAAGAGGGAATTTTCTTCTCCTTACTTAATCCTTTACATTTATCAACATTGAATATCGTCTTTTATTTTATTGCACAGTTGTTCAGCCTTGAAAACAGACAAGTGAGATGGGATATGATTAAACATGAAACGGTAATTTTAAACAAAACCAAGTGTTCAGCGTTTCTCTCAAATCAGGACGCAGAAACCATAGAAAGAAGTTGCATAATTTTTAAAACATAAGGACATACTTTTTTTCCAGACTACCTACACTGTTTTAGGACCTGAAAGTATGTATGATTTCAATATAAATTTGAAAAACATATTTTAAAATGATCTTTTAAGACTGACTAAGGACAAAACAGTCCAGGCTCAGAAAGTCCCAAATACAACCATTACTAAAATTTCTTTTCATGATTCTTAGTGTTTTTTTCACCATAAATATCTGTTTCTAGCTATTGTCAAAGTTAGGGTACTAGACCATATGTTTTGATTTACTACAGCCATTTCACGTTACACTTCTGAAGAAAACCTTCCTCAACTGCTCAGTGTATCTTAAATTGAAGTTTCCTGAATAATTCTTTAATGTCTACTTCCTTTTGCTTCTAAAGGAAACAAAAATGGAAAACTGTTCCAAAACTGGAAACAAAACTAGAAAACTGATGAATAGCATGTAATCTATTTTGAAGGAAGTCATGGTGAGAAAGTTCCTTGCAAACAGCCAAATGAATGTGCACAGAACTGTATTGGAAGGATTCATAAACAGCTGTTCCTATATAAATGCTTGAAGTGTAGTAGTGATCAGAATATGTATAAGGAGCAAGCTTTCCCAAACTCTGAAGTTTGAGACGAAGAGTAGATATTGACACATTTTTTTAAAGAAACACTGGAAATACATTCCACAGACTCTATTTCTGAGAAGTACAGAACTGAAATAACTTGTGATGCTTACAAGACTTTATGTTATATTTCGGGATGTTACACCCTAGCAGATTTACACCCTGTGTCTCCCTTTATGTTTACACAGAGCACCACTCAATTTTTAAAATTCCCTTGTCTTTCCCCAGATATCATTAGAATCATAGAATCGTTAGGGTTGGAAAGGACCTGAAGATCATTTAGTTCCAGCCCCCCTGCCAGGGGCAGGGACACCTCCCATTAAACCATGACACCCAAGGCTCTGTCCAACCTGGCCTTGAACACCACCAGCGATGGAGCATTCACAACTTCCCTGGGCAACCCATTCCAGTGCCTCACCACCCTTACAGGAAAGAATTTCTTCCTCATATCCAGTCTAAACTTCCCCTGTTTAAGTTTGAACCCGTTACCCCTTGTCCTCTCACTACAGTTCCTCATGGAGAGTCCCTCCCCAGCATCCTTATAGGCCCCCTTCAGATATTGGAGGGCTGCTATGAGATCTCCGCGCAGCCTTCTCTTCTCCAGGCTGAACAGCCCCAACTTTCTCAGCCTGTCTTCATATGGGAGGTGCTCCAGTCCCCTGATCCGCCTCGCGGCCCTCCTCTGGACTTCTTCCAACAGTTCCATATCATTTTTATGTTGAGGACACCAGAACTGCACACAGTACTCCAAGTGAGGTCTCACGAGAGCAGAGTAGAGGGGCAGGATCACCTCCCTCGACCTGCTGGTCATGCTTCTTTTGATGCAGCCCATGATTCGGTTGGCTTTCTGGGGTGTGAGCGCACACTGCTGGCTCATGTTCATTTTCTCATCGACCAACACCCCCAAGTCCTTCTCCACAGGGCTGCTCTGAATCTCTTCTCTGCCCAACCTGGAGCTGTGCCTGGGATTGCTCCCACCCAGGTGGAGGACCTTGCACTTGGCATGGTTAAACTTCATCAGGTTGGCATCAGCCCACCTCACAAGCGTGTCAAGGTCCCTTCTGGATGGCATTCCTTCCCTCCAGCGTATCAACTGAACCACGCTGCTTGGTGTCATCGGCAAACTTGATGAGGGCGCACTCAATCCCACTGTCCATGTCACTGACAAAGATGTTGAACATGACCAGTCCCAACACCGATCCCTGAGGGACACCACTTGTTACTGGTCTCCAGCTGCACATTGAGCCATTGAGCACAACTCTTTGCGTGCAGCCATCCAACCAGTTCTTTATCCACCGAGTGGTCCACCTATCAAATTGATGTCTTTCCAACTTAGGGACAAGGATATCATGTGAGACAGTGTCAAACGCTTTGCACAAGTCCAGGTAGATGACATCAACTGCTCTACCCCTGTCCATCAGTTCCGTAGCCCCATCATAGGAGGCCACCAGCTTGGTCAGGCAGGATTTCCCCTTACTGAAGCCATGCTGGCTGTCACCAACCACCTTCTTGTTTTCCATGTGCCTCAGCATGCCTTCTAGGAGAATCTGCTCCAAGACTTTGCCAGGCACAGAGGTGAGGCTGACTGGTCTGTAGTTCCCTGGCTCATCCATTTTCCCCTTCTTGAAAATGGGGGTTATATTTCCCTTTTTCCAGTCATCGAGAACTTCACCTGACTGCCATGATTTTTCAAATATGATGGACAGTGGCTTAGCAACTTCATTTGCCAGCTCCTTCAGGACCCATGGATGGATTTCATCAGGTCCCATGGACTTGTATATGTTCAAGTTCCTAAGATGGTCTCGAACCAGATCTTCTCTTGCAGGTGGGCTCTGGCTCTTCATTCTCACAGTCCCTGCGTCTGCCCACCAAGGCTTGGGTGGTATGGTCAGAGCATTTGCCAGTGAAGACTGAGACAAAGAAGTCATTAAGAACCTCAGCCTTCTCCAAATCCAGGGTAGCCAGTTCTCCTGATAGCTTCTGGAGAGGGCCCACGTTGTCCTAGAATTCTCTTTATGTGCTTGATATTTGTTACTTATCCTTTCCTATGTGTTCTTATTAGGAAGGCATCAATTCTAAAATTGTTGTGGCTAGAATTTCTGGCATTTTATAATATTTTCTTCTTTTACTGGCACATAATGGAAATACACCATTATATACGCACAAGGGTGTATTTCCTTGGTTGGGGGTTGCAGCTAGTTCAAGGATGTAGAGTGAAGAGTCCTTTTGGTTTAGGGTTCAGATTTTCTCTCCCTTCTGCTTCCTTTTCTGCTTTTAGGTAAGGAAGTGGATATGAGGTCAAGCATTTTAAACTTCTACTGCCACTGAAAGAAATGATCCCGTCCTTTTTCCACCCCACTCTTTTATTCCCTTGCCTCTGCTCTCTCTGATGCTGCCACAAGTTTCTAGAAGGAACCAGTTAAACCCACAAAGGCAGAAACATTAACAGAGAGATACAGGACTATGTTTGGTTGCAGCATCTGTTCATGCCAGCTTAAAGTGTTAACACTATAGCTTAGTCAGGCTTTATTTGCTAATATTTGCAGCTTCAATGAGCAGCTTTTACAGTTCCAAATGGCTCTATAACAAGTTAATCACACATATCTATGTCTATGATACTGAAATGTCTAAACCTGTTAATTTTTCATTTTCTTTTCTGAACTTTGATAGAGAAATAAAAAAAAAAATGTAGTTTTAACAGTAGTCTGTAAGACCTCAAAAAGTAGACTTATAGAAGTTAATTTCTGATTTTCCCCCATGAAGTTGCTTTAATGTTCCCGATTGAGTTTCTTGTTAGTGTAGAAGTCAGCTTCTTACTTAATAAAATGGTATCAGTAAGCACTTGTTAGCTGAAGAGAAGGCCTGTAACTGCACATTTAAGTTAATTTTAGCAGCTATTCAGACAAATTCTCACCTCCCCTTCACAGATACATTCTAATTTCCTAGGAAAAAGTCAGAAAAAAAGCCTGAACAGGGTATTTCCAATTAGCGTGGCTTTCATATATTTAAATTCTGTCTCTTTCTGCCAGATAATTGAATGAAACGTGATGCATTCTTTTGATCTTTGTCAAGATGATGTAAGATGTAGATATTGTTTCATTATACAGTTCATGTTGCCATAGATAGTATTATGCCACTTATAGCTTCTTTGGCACAGCTCTGGAATCAAGTGTTCAGCAGTGATTAATGACCAAGAATATACAGACCTACTATTGAGTCTAGGATCCCGCTAATCTCTGCTCCTGTTTTTTCTCTCAATTCCAGCATCAATTAGTATGACTTCTGTGAATGCAGCATTTCTGATGACTTGTCATACAGCTTGTACTGCCAGCAGTTAGCATAGTACTAGTGTAGACCTAATGATCATTAAAATCTCAGTTGTCTTAATTCTTTCTTATTACTGTATCTTCGATGCTCTTTTTCTGCCTTGCAAATTTTTATTTAGTGTTTAACAGAGAAAAGACTTTTAAACCTGTGCGAAGTTTCCTTATACACTGAACAATCAATTAATACCCTTTGATATGTTATGCCACTTGATATGTATGTTAGCATAAATATTTCATTATTGAAGGGGAGATCATTCTGCCCTAAAGCTTTAATTAAATTAGATGTTTTTCAGATGATTGCCAAGATGAAACAGTCCATTATGAACAATTGCCACTGCAGGAGATTTCTGCTTATTGAAAGACAAAAGGGTAATTTCATCTAGGATTGTTGCAAACTGTACGAGTCCTTCATACTGATAAGGGAATTCTGCCTCTTTTAACCTTGATATGTACTGTAGTAATGAATTTATGAATCTTTAAATTCAGTCACATCATTAAAGTAGGGATATGTTGGCACTGTCAAGTAAATGATGAAAATTTATCTACATAGCAGTTAAAGAGATTAGAGTCAATACCAATTTGTCAATAATTACCATTGCTTTAAAAGCAAAGCTAACGCGATAAAAGTAGGCAGCTATGGATCTTTATTATATACCAACTGCAGTTTGGGTATTGGGGTAATGGGTTTAAATTTAAACAGGGGAAGTTTAGATTGGATATGAGGAAGAAATTCTTTACTGTAAGGGTGGTGAGGCACTGGAATGGGTTGCCCAGGGAAGTTGTGAATGCTCCATTGCTGGTGGTGTTCAAGGCCAGGTTGGACAGAGCCTTGGGTGTCATGGTTTAGTGGGAGGTGTCCCTGCCCCTGGCAGGTGGGTTGGAACTAGATGATCTTCAGGTCCTTTCCAACCCTAACTATTCTATGATTCTATGATTCTATGATTTCCAATGACGTAGTGTTCACATGGCAAACTAGAGCTTTAGGAAAACTAAATATCCTTGAAACTGTGCTGCTGAGGCACCTCAACTATAACTCCCATGAGATGCCTTCATGGTAAGATAGAATCCCAGTATTTCATTGTCAATCAAAAATATTTCTGTTTTGGGGCAAAATGTTCCTGTATTGCAGTTTTGCCTAATTATCTGAACATCTTCCACAGATCAGAATCCTGTTTTTTGACATGCTGTAGAGTCTGTAGTCACGTGTGTATCTCCCACTGAAAACACGTCACAGCAGTTCCCTTCAAAATATAGTACAGCTATGCATAATATATGATGAGACTCGAGAGATGTGCAATATGAATCAAAGTTTTAATGTCCTAGTTTTCCAGATTTTTATTATTTATTCACTGTGTTTTTAGAGGAACTCTGTTTAAGAATCATGTCAACTGTGACAAGACATAAAGCCAAGAAAGACTTTCAGTGAAAAACTGGAAAAGACTCTCTCTGAACATGTTTTAATATTGAAATCAGTACTGGGGAACTTGGTTCTTATTTTGCCAGGGGGAGGAGGATTGCATCAATGTAGTCCCACTTGCTGACAGCGGGTTCTCACTGAAGATCTTAGGACAAGGAAATTCAAAGCACAATAGTTTTTCTCTGTGTCTGAAACAGCTGCTTTTACTCAGATGGTTGGTCTGTATTTGCTTCTTTGTATTTGTTGGCAAAGGTCTTCAAAAGAGACAATGTAAAAATTGAACACTCCTTGTCATCTTGGACATAATCTTAAGTAGCCAGATGCCTGGCTTGACTTGAAGCCTTATTTGCCTCCTTATTCTGCAGAGCATACAGACATCAGTAAAGCTGTTTAAACATAAAATAAACAGCTCAGCCTCACATCTGAGTGCAATCCTGTTGTGGGACTGAACCCTGTCAGGTTACCTGAAATATTTCCCTTCCCCAATATCAGACTACTGGAGTTCACTTGAAATTTTAGTTTAAACACAGTCCTTACATAGGCTGCAGCCTTGTGGACATTTCAGCCATATCCTTAGTTGCTGACTGTCAGGGGAGACACCTTAAAATACTCAACAGTGTGTTTGATTATATGGTTATGTCTGCACAGTGAGGGAACTCATATCTAGATTAACATGGAAGTGAGAATCAAACACCTTGCCATTTCTGCAGGAATACTGTGAAGGGCTCTGTCAGCAATGTGAGATGCTCTTCTGCTTTGCCGTAGGGCGAGACATTACTGCTTAAGCAGAGATGAGGGCTTTCTGCTATTCCTGGAGTCGTGTCCAAGGAAATAGTGAAGGAAAGGATTTGTGGAAGTGCTTTTAGGGTCTCAGGCATGGAGCAAGTCAGAAATGAATTATTTTAGGTACCTGGATAATTCTGTTGTACTCTCATTTTCATCAAAAACCCTATTTACTGAGCAGCATATTCTTGAGTGTATTCATTGAGCATTAAGGAAAAAAAAATGTTTGATAATTTCAGTATTTTTATCATTGATGGTAACTGAAAAAAAAAAGAAAGAAAGAAAGAAAACAGTGCAAATCTGGTTTACATACTTTGAATGACTGAAAATTGATTGTTTTATTTAAGAATTTTAAGTATCATTAAAGTAGTAATCTAGAGAAGGTGCTGTTTGTCTGAGTACTTTACTACTCAGTGACAAGGCAGCTGATAAATCTTTATTGAGAAATCATTTGAAAACCTAATATGTAGGATGACTTCTTAATGGGTTGTGGATGCTCTTTTTTCACTTTTCTAGCTGTATTTTTTTGCTTTACTTGGGACAGTAAAAGGAGAAACGGACTGGTGGGGGTGCAGGAGCATGAGGTCAGCATGAGGGTGAAGTTCAGAAAGTGGGAAGAAATCAAACCACTGAAGGGAAATGCATAGGTTTTCTTATGGATATGAGGAGAGGGTCAATATGGTGCCTGCATAAGCAGCGAAGGAAACTTGCACATTTTAAATGCATTCAAGGCTGACTTTTCAGTTTGAAGTTACTTCCGTTTTGCATACACTGGCTGAAGGGGGGGAAGTTAACAAGGCACAAGACAGGCTACAGTAATGTGATTGGGCTGGGTTTTTTTTCTGGAAAATCATCCTGATTTTGTGTGGGATTAACTTTTTGCTTTTGGATCTACTGAAATCAAGAGCACTGTGCGTCTAAGTCCTTTGCCCAGCTCAGAAAGGATGAATGGATGGACCAGTTACTCCTCTGGCTGCACTGTATCTCAGTGGCTGCAATGACCCAGCTACAGCCTGGCAGAAGGGGTTGACAACCAGAGGGCTGGGAGCCATGCTGAGAACACTCCAGTTCAGGCAAGGGGAACAGGAGTGTCTGGGGAAGATAGGAGACAGAGCGCTGGAAGACAGTAGAGTGGGAGGTGCCTACAAAATGAAGGAGCACACCCATACAGTGGGGACGGATCAGGAAAAGCAGGTACAGCTTAATGCCCCTTTTCTCATTAGAAAGAGTGGTCTTTGCTGCCCCATCTCTGCCCTTGCCAAGTGGCAATGCTGGAGCTGAGGCAGAATTGATGAGAGCAAGACAGTCACAGAACACATGTTCTTAGTCTCCTGCCGGCTTCCTTTCCTCCTGTTGCCCTTGCTCATGTCTGCCCTCACTAATGGGGTAAAGCTGAAGTGCAAGGCACGTCTGTTCATTCAAGGAAGCGAACCAACAGCACTGTGCAGATGGTTTTGTCAGGGAAATTGAGTGCAACGGGGAACTAAGCTGGTCAAGGGCAGCCTAAACTAGTCTCTGAATAGCGTGGATAGGGCCACATATACCAGCCTGCAGAGAAGATTCTTCGAAGCAACTAAAAATACCATTAGCATGGACATCTGCTTGACATCTGACTTCAGCTGTTAACTGAGATACCCACCTTTAAAGGGCTTGCCTGACCATATAATGTAAAAGGCTGCATGGGAGTTGCAGTGAATTGCTTTTAATCTCTTTTACCAGCAGAGGGGAAGGCACACTGCACTCCGTTATGTGCCACTTTGCCTTTCATTTGCCCATGTCCTCATTCCTCTTCTTGCTGATGATGCTCAGCAAAGCATCATTGGGTTTAGACAAAGTTGGTGCAGATTCAGTGAGCTGTTCTTACTGGCTTTAGACTGTCTGAAAATGCTTTTGCCCAGGGAAAATTTTGCACAGAAATGGCTCATGCCTTGCTTCCTCATGCTATGTTGTTCTGTGGCTGTACAAAGCAGCACAAGCACACTGCATTTAGCCAGTTACAGAACCTAATGCTAACCAACCTGCACTGTATAGTAATGAAATATGGGGAAAACATAGTTTTTGCCATGTTTTAAGAAAAAAACACCACCTGTATATTAGAACTTGAGCCTGCTGAAACAAGTGACTTTTATGAGAATGGGCTTGTGAACCTAAAGCAGTCATTCATACCCACATAGGACATTGGAGTAACCCAAGTAAAATCAGAATGCGACACTGGGTAAAGAGGATATTTGTTTTGTAAAACATTATTCACATGCAGATTGGTGCCAGCTTACCATATTGATAAGGTTTTGTGAATAGTCTTTGAAAACAACTGTACGTGCAAACTCTTTGTGAATTTGGAATGCAGCTGAAAATTGAGCTGTAAGCAAATTTCTTCTGATCTGTGTACTAAGAAATGGCTGATGCCCTGTATAATGCAATGAAGAAGCTCAGGAAGAACACTGATCTGCACTGACAGTGTTTAGGGTTTTTTTGTAGTTACCTCTTTGCTGGCCTTGTGATTCAGTATGATGTGGATGAGCTGTTTGTACTAGTACACAGGAAACCATTGAACATGGAAAATAGTACTTACTAAAATAGATCACGTTCCCAAGGGGAAAACAGCAAAATGGCATGAAATTCACAGAATAAGGAATAACTAAAATTGCCCAATTATTTAAACTGAGGTATTTTTCTGTCAATATAAGATCTTACTGTGCTTCCGGAGCATAATTTAGAGAAGGCATTTTGCCTGCAGTTCACAATATAAATATTTTATATGATCTCCCACACGATTAGAATAATAGAGGTAGTGTTATTTAATCCACTCCTGGCAAAGCAGATGCTTGCCAGAATGCATAAGGCACTCAAGGAACTGTTTTTGTTGTAGTTTAAACTAGTTTGTAGAATGATTTATCTAAAGGTAGATTCGTCACTGTGGAAGTGGATTTGATGATGTTTGAGAGACACAATTTAAAGTTGTGTGAAGGCTTGTAAAAACAGCACATAGTAAATCAAATGTTAACAATAGAAGGATGAAAAAAAGTCCCTAAAAGGTAAGCAGGTAAATCAAGAGTCTTGGGAGGGCAAGGAGGGGCCTGGGACAGAGCATTTCTAGTTTGGACTTAGTAGATATTGTGGCCACAGGTAAGTGGAGTTAAATATACCTTTTGAAAAGCTGTTGCAAGTATAGGAACTGCAAGCCTTAGCAGAGAGTATGCAGGTGCTGTGATTTCTGTGTAGTGGTCTCAAAAAGTGTGTTGTAACCCAGCAGGGATGGAGCAGCTTGAAGTTTAATAAAGCTTTTCCTAAAAATAGAACTTTTAGAGTGTATTTTAATACCTAAAGAGACAGTCAGCATCTCTCTTACTCCTCACCTGCAGCACGTTTCAGTTGCATATATCTGATAGACTACAGTCCTTGAGTGTGAGGTGGGTATTTAGTTGTCATAGGAATTAGCTTAGGTGGTCCAAATACTCCTTCCCTAGCTTCATTTCTACAAAGCAGAGGATATAGCCCTAGAGGGCAGGGGGGCCCAAGACTCTTGGTTGATATTCAAGAATCACATGCTGCAAGCTCAGGAGCGATACATCCCTACTAGAAGGAAGTGCTGCAGGAGGACCAGGAGACCTCCTCGGATGGATAAGGAGCTGCTGAGGAAAATTCAAAAAAAAAAAAAAAAGGCTTATAAAAGGTGGAAGCAAGGACAGGCAGCCTGGGAAGAAAACAGGGATGTTGTCCAGGAAGCTAGGGACCAGGTTAGGAAAGCTAAGGCCCACTTAGAATTAAACTTGGCTAGGGATGCTAAGGAAAACAGGAAGGGATTCTATAGGTACCTTGGAAATAAAAGGCAGACTAGGGACAACGTGGGCCCTCTCCAGAAGCTATCAGGAGAGCTGGATACCCTGGATTTGGAGAAGGCTGAAGTTCTTAATGACTTCTTTGTCTCAGTCTTCACTGGCAAATGCTCTGGCCATGCCACCCAAGTCTTGGAAGGCAGACACAGGGACAGTGAGAATGAAGACCCTGGGCCCACTGTAGGGGAGGATCTGGTTCGAGACCATCTTAGGAACCTGAACGTATACAAGTCCATGGGACCTGATGAAATCCATCCATGGGTCCTGAAGGAGCTGGCAAATGAAGTTGCTAAGCCACTGTCCATCATATTTGAAAAATCGTGGCAGTCAGGTGAAGTTCCTGATGACTGGAAAAAGGGAAATATAACCCCCATTTTCAAGAAGGGGAAAATGGATGAGCCAGGGAACTACAGACCAGTCAGCCTCACCTCTGTGCCTGGCAAAGTCTTGGAGCAGATTCTCCTAGAAGGCATGCTGAGGCACATGAAAAACAACAAGGTGGTTGGTGACAGCCAGAATGGCTTCAGTAAGGGGATATCCTGCCTGACCAATTTGGTGGCCTCCTATGATGGGGCTACGGAACTGATGGACAGGGGTAGAGCAGTTGATGTCATCTACCTAGACTTGTGCAAAGCATTTGATACTGTCTCCCATGACATCCTTTTCTCCAAGTTGGAGAGACATCAATTTGATAGGTGGACCACTCAGTGGATAAAGAACTGGCTGAATGGCCGCATGGAAAGAGTTGTGCTGAATGGCCCAATGTGCAGCTGGAGACCAGTAACGAGGGGTGTCCCTCAGGGATCGGTGTTGGGACCGGTCATGTTCAACGTCTTTGTCGGTGACATGGACAGTGGGATTGAGTGCGCCCTCAGCAAGTTTGCCAATGACACCAAGCTGTGTGGTTCAGTTGATATGTTGGAGAGAAGGAATGCCATCCAGAGGGACCTTGACATGCTTGTGAGGTGGGCTGATGCCAACCTGATGAAGTTTAACCATGCCAAGTGCAAGGTCCTCCACCTGGGTGGGAGCAATCCCAGGCACAGCTCCAGGTTGGGCAGAGAAGAGATTCAGAGCAGCCCTGCGGAGAAGGACTTGGGGGTGTTGGTTGACGAGAAACTGAACATGAGCCGGCAGTGTGCGCTCGCACCCCAGAAAGCCAACCATATCCTGGGCTGCATCAAAAAGAGCATGACCAGCAGGTTGAGGGAGGTGATCCTGCCCCTCTACTCTGCTCTCGTGAGACCTCACTTGGAGTATTGTGTGCAGTTCTGGTGTCCTCAACATGAAAAGGACATGGAACTGTTGGAACAAGTCCAGAGGAGGGCCACGAGGAGGATCAGGGGACTGGAGCACCTCCCATATGAAGACATGCTGAGAAAGTTGGGGCTGTTCAGCCTGGAGAAGAGAAGGCTGCGTGGAGACCTCATAGCAGCCTTCCAGTGTCTGAAGGGGGCCTATAGGGATGCTGGGGAGGGACTCTTCATGAGGAACTGTAGTGATAGGACAAGGGGTAACGGGTTCAAACTTAAACCAGGGAAGTTTAGATTGGATATGAGGAAGAAATTCTTTCCTGTAAGGGTGGTGAGGCAGTGGAATGGGTTGCCCATGGAAGCTGTGAATGCTCCATCGCTGGCAGTGTTCAAGGCTGGGTTGGACATAGCCTTGGTTGGCATGTTTTAGTGGGAGGTGTCCCTGCCCCTAGCAGGGGAGTTAGAACTAGATGATCTTCAGGTCCTTTCCAACTCTAACTATTCTATGTTTCTATTGATTGCTAGGCACTATAATTTTGCACACTTGAGCCATGGTCTAGTATTTAGAACGGGATTGTTGCTAAAATCCAATGGAAAACATTTGATACTATGCCCTTTTCCCTGAGGTGATTGTGCTTACAGCTTTTGCGCATATGGAAAGATAAAAAGATGACCGTTTGTTGTGTGTATTTGTTATGTGGCATGTCGTTCAGTACTCTTCCATTTATTTACACTTTGTTTTTCATGTTTATTGTAGCTTTTATTAATGTATTTGATAACATGGCATCAGCTGTAAGGCAGAAATATTTACTCTGTTGGGGTTTTCACTATAGATTAAAAAAATTCACCAGCCCCTGAATGGATACGCTTGAGTTGGAAACTCACGTTAGAGTAACAAATATTATAATGCAGATGAGCCAGACAGGAGAGAAGCAAATTTATAATAAGGGGCTGCTCTGGCAATATTAATCTGCCTGATGTAGACTGTGTGATGAATCATCCAACATCACCACAAGGACTGCTGGTGAGCTCTGCCTGCAAGTGGGAAAATAAAAATTGTGCATGGAAGGGTGGAGGGGAGGGCACATGCAAGAGATTAGGAAAGGACAAAGAATAGCTATTTAAAACTGGACATCTCAAGCCTAACTAGTAGTTCATATTATATATAATTCAGGCAATTCTTTGAGTAAATCATTTCATATGCTCCATGAAATGCAATTTGCTTCCATGGTCAAGCATGACAAAGGTTTCACAGAATTGCAGTTGGCAAAGAGCTCTTCTAGGATAGTTAATTTAGGGCCTGTGAGATTGCTGGGGCATCTTGTCAGAGCATTAAATAATCACACAATGTCATGAGGGAATATCTAATTAAGAGCCCAATTTCTCAAGGGTCTGAATACCTGTTACAATGTGCCGAGAACCCTTAATTCCCACTGACAAGAGCAGCAGCTCAGGGTGTTCCCTGCAGGCATTTCATAGGTTTGTGCCCTTACTTCATTTGGCCGGGGTAAGTCAAGGCCAGTCAGGTGAAGCGACAGTAATCAAACAAGACAAGAAAATGACAAATAGGGTTACATCCCAGCAGGAATGTTATTACTTGCAGATGATGGAACACACCCTGGTGTGAAGCCCCTGTAAAAATTAGGGCCAGATTTAAGGGTGCACTCTTAGGGCTTAAATTTGTGCCTTTGAGAAAGATCCACCTGTAAAAGACAGCATGAATCCTTTGTCAGCCCAGGCTGTCATCCTGTGGGAACAAGTGTCAGAGTTCCCATCCCCAGTTCAGTCCCAAGAACTTCAGTGATTTAGGTGACCTTAAGAGGGTTGTTTGCCTTACAAAGGCAGAGGGCATTTCAGCCAGTGTTTGGAAAGTATAAAACTTCATTTCCGTGAAATGTGGGTGCTAAAGTTCCCTGAGCAGCATTCTTGGTATGACTCAAGAGATACAACAAAATTTGAAGTGAGCAGATGGAGACTTACCAGTAAGACTTTTTTATTTTTTTCCTTCTTATGTACCTGCAGCAGTGTTAAAAAGAAGAATGTTAGATTAAATCAGAATAGACATTGTATTTTGGCTTATGATACTTCTCTTAGGCAGAGATGAAGGTAGAAACAGCGTTGGGGTTTTTCGTATAAACAAGCATTACAAAAGGACTGAATGAGAAAGGAGCATGGCTTTATGTTAAGCACTTTTGGGAGAGTGAAAAGTTAAAATCAATCCCTGTGTTGTCAGGCTCTTAAGTGAGGAATGATGCATTAGACTACCTGATTTTATTTGATTTGTTGGGAAACCATAGCTGCTGTGCCATTTCTTGAACAGAATTACAGGCTTCATTTAAAGAGAGATGCAAAGCGCACATATCATTCTGGAAGAGATCAACATAAGCATTTTCTATATCATGAGTAATGTTTACTGGAAGAAATCAAATTACTGTTACACAGACCATCTGTTTTCTTTGCATGCAATCATGTAAGTGTTTTAGACAAGCCATCCTTTTTAATCAATTGTAAATCTCTTATGGGATGGCACTGTTTTCTGTAATAAGATCTATTTTTATGATAAATGTGAGAGTTTTAAATACTGGTTTCTTCTGCATAAATATAGTGTACATATTGTTCATAACATAAAGAGTAGGGGTGTACAGCATTAGTTATTATCTGCCAAGAACTTAATTTTAGGTCTTTTTTGGGTAGCCATTTTGGGTATTTGTTGGATCTGCAACTCTTGGGTTCAACTATTATAACGAATTACATACTGAGTAATACAGTCCATTTGTAGCCTGGGAAGTTGCTTCCTACCTAAATTTAGTAAATGTAATATATGAGGTCTCTGTTTTGTAGCGTGCCTACTGTGATCAAAGTGAATACTGGGGAAGATGATTGTCCATTGTCTTAATGCTTATACTTAAGAGACTGAAGAAAAAAAAAGGCACGTTTTGTTGGAAAATGATGCTATGTAATGACATTAGAGATACTTAAATTTATGGTGTTTAGAAGTCAGTGATGGACTGTGATATTTACTTCATGTTTAAGGTTAACACATTCATAGAAGTATATGGTCCTGTTCATTTTAGTGGATGACTATATTACGCCTGTCATTTTATTTTTTATCACTTCTGTCAGCTCCCCTGATTCTCATATCATCTTTGGGTGCACATAGATTGTTCTTGAATTCAGAGGGAGACGAAAGCCTGCATCTTAAGTCTCCTCTGATTTCAAAAGAAGCTGTGTATGCACAATACCCAAAGTTGCGCTGCATTGTATCAAATGTACCTGAAATAAAAGAAGAGAACAAGAACTGTAAGTAACACAATTGGAAATTCCCCAAGAAGGTTGGCTGTCATTCTCAGTGAGGTCAGCAAGCCTGAATTTCATTTGTTCAGACACTTTCAAATCAATAGTATTTTGTCTGAATAATTAAGCTACTTACTCAGGCTTGAAAAGTGTGTGGTGCTAAATTCTTACTTTTCTTTGGTAAACATGAAGAGGCAAAGAGAGAGAAACAGATAGAGAATGCACCTAGAAAAATGATAGTGCCTACACTCTGGTGCATGGTACAGTGGAGGCTTTCTGCCCACGGAAACATCAGGTGACATGAGAGACCCCTAGAAGTCCTCTTGTGAAGGCTGGACTCAAAAATTTCCATGTCCTGTATATTCCTACTTATTACAGCTTGTGAACTGCCAGTATGCAGCACACAGAAAGCTACTTTCCAAACAGCTAATGAATCCTAGAACCTACCTAGATTTGAAGCTTACCTTGATCAGTCAAGACTCTGATGAGAACTAAGTCATCAGTTAATCTTTTATCAGTCTGCATTAATTCAGTAAAAGGAAAAAAAAAAAAACCCAACAACCAGAAGGTGAATTGCTTACAAAATCATATAGTAATAGAATGAGAAAGATAAAAAGTAAAAGTGCAATTAGTAGTGATATAACAGTTTTACACAGTTCACAGTATTTGCTATCAAATTCAGCATCTCTTCTTTCAGGACAGTATTAAAAACAAGATAAAATTTTATTCTTTTTTTATATTTTCCTTCTTTTTTCTTTTTACTTCTGCCCTTCTTTTATTCAGAGGGAAGAAAACTGCAGGCAAAGTAAACATTTCATAGAATCACGGAATCGTGATCAGATCAGACTTCTAGAGGACATCAACAATGTCCTAGTCCAAGCAAGGGAAACTTAGATAACGTTGCTCAGGGCCTTGTTCAGTTGAGTTTGGAGTATCTATAAGGATGGAGATTGACCAGCTCTCCCAGCTACCTACTACTCTGTCTTTCTTTTGCTGCTGATGTTCTCTTAGAAGTTTATCTGGTTGCTTCTCATGTCCCTCCCCAGTTTCAAGTCCAGCTGAGGTCTGGCTTCCCCAGTTTCATCCAAGCAGGCCAAAACAAGGAAGCTCTGCCCTGATCCCAAGTAAACCTTCCAGCTTCTTAATCCTCTGTCTGCCCACACTGCCTTTTTGCTGAGCCTGCATGACTTTCCACATGGCAAGCTGGGGAGTCCCTGCGCACTGGGAAGCCTGTCCTCAGCAAGCAGCTTGCTCTTCTGGACCACTTTGCCATCTTATTTTTCAGGAGACACATTTCAGTTTGAGCTGTCAAAAAAAAGTAAATAATGCAGATGTTTGGTTTATATTTTTCAGGTCATCCTCCTTACTTCCCATGCTTCCATCTTAACATCCCCAAATGTTTTACAGCAAGATATAGTAGTGTAATCTGAGTGATATCAGCACATTGTATTTCCACAAGGTTTTCTTTTTAGCATGATTTTTCATTTGTATGTGAGCGAGTTTACTACAGATTTTTTTTTTAAGTGTTTGTTTAGAAGTTGCCAAGTATTTTGCCTTTTCTCCTAGTTTGTGGTTTTTTTTTCCCCCCCCCAGAACATTGGAACAGTCACCGTGTGTTCTCTAACATCTTTAACAGAATAGGCACTGTATTTTCCAGTTGTATTGTCTGGTTTATACAGGAAAAACATATTGATGTATTTACAATATTAATAGAAGATATTGGACTAGTAATGCTAACACTGCTTCTTGGAATTTATCAAATTTTTATTAAGAAATAATTCAGCAAAATTATTTAATTTGCTTAGTGACAGAGTGGTAAACTATGAATTACTGTTGTCATAGTTACACTGTATTTTGATATAGTAGTTGCGTTCATCTAAAGAGTAATAATTTGCTCAGTTGCCAATTACAATAAAAATCTTAAAAGTACAAAACTCTTGACTCTATTTTGAGTGCTGTAAGTAGAGAATACTGTTGTTTATTTTAAGAATTTCCTGTGTCTGCAGTGCTGATTATACTGAAGTAGTAATCAATGACAAGATGCCATATAGGAGACTTTATTTATAGTAGCTTTATAACTGGTCTAAAGTGAGATGATAGTTATTGATACTCATGGCCTTCAATAGAAAAATCTATGAAGAGAAGTTTCAAATTTCATCTACAAAGTTACCCCTAGTGAAAGTATTTCAGGCTTTGTGAGGCAATTGAAATAATTACCAATTCTTTGTTGGTTTCTTTTTTTTTCTGAGTTACTCCAGTCTCCTGGCTATTCAGTTGACAAATCAGAAAAATTATTCAGGAAAGCCCTGAAATCCTCAAGCTAGGCATTTTCCCATTTCTGCTTTTAATAATGTTCTTAAGTGCAGTTTGTTTAAGGGTTTGCATGTTTGCTTTTCTCCACTTGACCCATGGCAGCCCGCTAGTCAGAGAGGATGTGATTTGTGTGTGCATTCTGAATTTTCCTCTTCCACTTCTTTACCAGATCCACTTTTACCAGGGAATGGAGCAGAAAAGGGTCATAGATGGTTACCATGCTTGACTTTGAACTGGTCTCCCACAGCTCACTTGGTCATAGAAGGAGGAAAAGAGGGAAACAGAAATACTCGGTCACCGTTTTGAAATGTATTTAGGTCTGACCAGCTCATCCTTAAAGAGGAAAAGTCTATAGGTATTCAAAAAAACCACAAAACCAGTGCATAATCCTTAAGGAAGACATTCTGGAGTAAAAACAAGTAGAAAAGATAGTTTAGAGAAGATACAGGAAAGAGAATATGCATAGAATGATGGGATTGAAGAAGAATTTCAGAGAGGATCATGGTCATTGCTGTAGTACCTAACCAGTAGGATAGAAACTGTAAAAATAAATGCGTTTAATACTGATGAAAGAAAATCTTATCTGAAATGTACTCAGTTAAGTAGTAGAATTGATTGATATACTATTGAGTAAAACACTGGAAACTCCCCTACAAATATTATTTCTCTACATCTAATTAGGGCAGCATAACAGGTTCTGGTGCTTACTAAGCAATGATCCCCCAGGCTGCTTATATGGAAACCCTCTCTTGGGGCCTTTATTCCTCAGCATTGATTGCTATTGAAGGCAGGAGATAGGAAAACCTTGAATCATAGCATGATTGGAAATGATTGTTTCAGTGCCTTTACCTGCCACATTGGTCTCTATATGCTCTTTGTCACAGGAGACCATTTTACACCAAGAGCAAGAAACGTGAATTCATTTGGCTCTTCCATATCTCTAAGGGACCTGATGCATGAGTGGACTAGAGAAAATAAAGAGGAAAAACAACTCCAAAGACCTACAGAACACCTTGCTGGCAGGGTGAGTAAATGTCCTGGCATCGCAGTCTCATGTTATCAAGTACATAATGAGGGATTGTGCTTTAAGCATTGCCTCAGGAATTTCCTTTCCAGTAATTATTGAGAAAAAGATAATAGAAATGTATCCTGTTTCCAGGTCTCTGACACTGGTGCCCCACATGTGTTCAGAAGTACTAGGCCAGACATCTCCTATATTTTCAGTTTAAGCTTTGAACATGGAATTAACAGAATAGACAGATCTGTCTCACAGGATTTTTTTTTCTTTTTTTTTGTTTGCATGTGATTTTCCAATTTTTGCATGTTGTAATTGTAAGGTTCTTTTCAAATTGGCTGCATGAAACAGAAATATCTAAATATTGCTGAACCAGTCCAAACTACTTGTGATTCAAAAAGAAATCCAAAAGAGGAAAAAAAGGAAGACAACTAGTTTTCCTAGTGCTGACTGTACTTAGACTTCTACATACTTGGGCTTGTGTTCCCTGCTTTCCTTAGGCAATTTTTTCTTGATTATAAAATACAGTGGAAAAAAATTACCTAGCTGAGAAGCAAATGTGTAATTGACTTATGTGACAGTCAGAACCTAATTATGTGATCCCCTTTTCTTTTTGGGTTTGCCTGTTCAAAAAAGTGGTAAATGCAGAGACTGCAGCTGAGTTTGGAGCATTTCCTGTAATTCATAGCAGTGAGCCAGGAGGTCTGTCACGTACCAACAAGCCAATCCAACAGATTCAAAAGTCCCAAATGTAGAAGATGAGTTTTTTTTTTTCAAAAAGATAATTCCAATCAAACCAGATGTCATGGCAGAGAATCCAAACAAAACCTGAAGATTAACTTGGAGTCCTCCACGTGGTGGTTTGTGTCTCTACAAAAGGCATACTAAAATGCTGCCCTCCTCCACTGGGATGGCCAAAACTCCCACTGAGTGTGTGCTTCCCCACTGTATTTGGTCCTTCCCATTTCTGCACCCTAAACACTGGCAAAGCCTGAGCTATTCTGTCTCATGTGCCAGGGCAAAAGCATGAGCTGAATGAGTAGGGAGAATCAATCATCCCTTCAACCCAGGCCCAATGGACACTTCTTGTTTAAAAGGAAACGTAGAGCAGCTGAATTATGGTTTTCGGCGTGTGACAGCCTGCCCCAGCTAGGAATCTTAAGGCAATTTGCCAGAGTCTGCAACACAATAGAACAAAACAAAGGGTACTCCAGAGGACAGGTACTTTCCTGCCAACAGCTCTCTGATATGCAATGCAATACCTGGCAGTATAATAGTGCCTTTACAGTTGCTACTAGATAATGTGTTTTGTATTTTAGGCTGGTTTTTGTAACACACAAGCATTGTTTTTTGACTTTGATGAAAGTCTGCTTTTTCCCACTGCATATTCTTTGAGGGGATTTATGTAAACACGAAGGCTATCTGCACTTTGCCTTACTCTCCAGTTAGCAGAGGGGAATTTTGCTACTTTTGCATTTTGTTTTGGTTTGAGGTGTGTTTGTTTGTTTTCAGTAAGTTCTGCTCTGAGTGTGCTGGAAGATTACGCTGGGGCCCAGAATTTCTACGGAAACCAGGTTGTTATTCCCTTATCCAATCTGAACCCAGTGGCAACAGCAACAACAGCCCTGTTCTCTGTTGCTGGACTCTGGAATCCTTGGGAAAAGGTGTTTAGGGGCTGAGAAGTCACTTTTCTAGCAGCTGCTTCTTGCCTCCTTATGGAAAAAGCAGTGGAACAGATACAGCCTGTGGGCACAGGTTTGTCCATACTTCATAAATAACATATCTCCCTCAACAATGTAATTACACTCTCTTGTTTTAATACAGTAGTGTACTTTCTGAACTGCCACTTGTTTCCCCCTTAGTTCTGCTTCATTTTACACGATATCTGTGCAATGGAGATGGGCTTGATGTGCATTGACACAATGATGCCATTAAGTGAGGGTCGGTTTGACTGAAAGCAATAAAGGTGCTCAGTAAAGGTCTTAATTTAGTTAAGGATTAAAGTTAATATTATTTTTATTCTTAAAACTATTTCTATTTCACATGTAAAATAGAATCATCCTCAAATTCAAATCTTATTCAAGCTACATGAACAATACTACAAATAACATAAGAAGTTGGTAAATGATTCAATGTATAATTAAAGGTTTCACATTTAATTCTGTCACTGTAGTGATTTATGGTTTCCATTATTTTGCCTAAGTAATGGGCTTCTTTTTTTCTACTGTCTTTTCTTCCCTTCGTTGTTGTTAGTGTCTGTAATCTTATGGCAAGGAAATTTATCACAAGGACAACATTTTTGTCCTTAGCTACGAGGTAAAAAGGAGAGTTAAATCAAAATTTAGAAGATACAATGCACTTCCTGCTGCAGTGGGTGACAGAACTGTAAAGTGTTTACAGTGTTGGGCCTGAAATGCTTTACGTGTAAGAACAAAGAGCAGGATGTAGTCTCTGTTCTTCTCTGCTGTCATATTTAGGGCTGAAACAGGTGTCTTCAGCAGCCAGTCCCAGGAAGGCTGAATAAAGACATAGGGCTGGGACACACAACCTCCCTCTGTAGTGCATGCCAGAATTGGGTGGAAACCTGCAAACGCAGCAGAAACTGTCTTGAAATAGCCCATAGCAAAGGCTGAGCCCAGCCCAGTGCCTACAGGCTGCAGAGTCCAGGCTCTTCTCTGGAGGTAGGTCCCCATGGCAGGGTTTTTTTAAGGAGTCATCAGGCTTTGTGGTTGCCATTGCAGCCTGACAGATACACGGGATCTCATTGCTTGTGTGAAACTGAGGGCTCGTCCTTTGCCAAGTTGCCCAGCCACTGGGCTGTGCTGTCCTCTCAGGAGGCTTTCTGCCACCTGTGTGAAATCTGCAGCTTTGCTCTGGCAGGGCTGTTGTGGGACTAGGGGACCACTCCCAACTCCTGTTTTCCAGATTAACTTGTAGTTCTGCTGGAAAGGGCTTGCCCATGCCACCTTGGAGTGAGGAGAGCCTGGAAAGTGAGAAAGGCACTTCAGCAGCCACTGGGCAAGCATTTTCTGGTGACAGTTCTCCTATTCTGACATGTAAATTTGTATGTGGCCCAAATTTTCTTTTGACCAAGAACCCGTTTAAAGAAATAAGATTTCTTCTCCTACTAATATATGGTACTAAGATTTTCCTCTTAGGCTCATTTCACACAAGAATTGCTGTTCTTTTGCAGACTACTGCAGGATGAAATAGCTTGGGTTTATTTCTGTTTGGGAGTTTGAATTCACACCCATGTTAACATCTCATAGAGCTGTTAACCCGAGCAGAAAAAATATGTTGTCTTGCCTTCACTGTCTTCACTTAAATATGGCTTATAGGTGCACTTATTGCAGTTCACAGCAATATTTTAATACAGTTTAATTATGCTCTGTTGAAGGGATTGTAATTTACATTCTGAATGCTATTGTATAATGTTATTGTGTTTCTTTTTATTCTTTATCTCACTGAAAATATTGGGGCCATTTTGTTTTAATCCTTAGCACCAATTACAGTAGAAACTTGTGAGAAAAGATCTTTACAGAATTATAGCAGAATAAAAGAGAATAAAAGTGAGCTTTCTGGGAAATGGTTATGTAGAAAAGGACTTCTGTTTTGTCATTCTTTAGTATGCCTCTGTCTTCTGGACAAGTTTTCCTGAAAATTGCCCTAATATTTTTCAGCTATTGTTTCCCTCTTTTTGTTGTTTCTTTCTTTCTATATTTTTTTTTTCCTGGCACAATGTGTTAAGTACCCACCAAGAATACACCATTCCAGAAAGTTATAGAAGTCATAATTCCAGTACTGACTTAATAGTTTTTGAGGATGATGTTGCTGCTTTTTGAGCAAATGTGTGTTTGTTTTAGGGAAGGACTTGTTCACATGAAACTTGTGATTTTTTCTTGAGTGTTAATAGCTATTTTAAGATCTAGCAATCCACATGAGAAGTTCCTCTTACTCTACTCTGTCACCAGACGTTTAATTGACAGCCTGCCATTTTCCCTGCCATTGCAGTCTCCATTTGAATCAGAGGTCCCTTGAAATTTCCTAACAGCTTTCTTCTAACTTAATTAGCAGTTGGTCATTACCTCTCCTTCAGAATAATAATTAAATACGTGCCACAAATCCAAGCCTACAGCAGTACTGTGTTATACTGTATTATCCACCTCTTGCTATTGTTGAAAGTCTCTTGGTGTAACTCATTTTATATGTACGAAAAATAAGTGTAATATCAGCTACCCTTTAGGATGGTTGAAGTTTCTAATCTTTCACAGGTGTAGGTCACTTCATGGTGAGGTCAATGGTCCCAGTCATTTCAGTGGGCTTCCTTGTGTAAGAGTGTAAAGAGTGTAACATTTGCCTTCCTCATGAGAAGCTTCCAGAAGAGCATTGCTATGTCCTGCCATCCGTAATATTTAGCCTTTTATGTGCTTAGGAATGAATAAGTTGTATTTTGGAACCGTCATATACAGGTTTATTTGACAACACTGAGGTGGGTTGGGTTTTGTTGTTTTTTTTAATTTTTCACAGTAGCTGAACAGCTTTTGCTTTTTCTGAGCAACAGAAGCCTGGAGTGTTAATTCATTTGAGTTTGAGGATTACTGTCTTTTTAGTGTTTATAATCAAATGTGTTAGTGTACCCTTGGGGAAGACTCTGCTGGAATGAAATAGCACCGGTTATTTGAAGTCAACTGGTTGAGCTGTCCTAATAAACAGCAGTGAGGAATTTGGCCTCTGATCCATATGCCAATGGGCTATACTGGAGTTTTTACCTGCACTACTAGCATATAACAGTTTGGAAGCAGAGTATTTTTTTCTGTCATCTGCCTGACAGTATTAGAATCATAAAATAGAATCATTTAGGTTGGAAAAGACCTTTAAGATTATTAAGTCCAACCATTAACAACCGTTAGCACTGCCAAGTCCACCACTAAACCATGTCTCTTAAGTGCCACATCTACTCATCTTCTAAATACCTGTGAGTATTTAAAAATACCAGCCACTCTTCCCCAAGCTTGTAGCATTGCATGAGGTTGTTGTGACCAAAGTGCTCCTGGTTAGGTGGTCTGTGACTCTATCATCTACCTTGTTGGCCCTGATTCTTCCCCTTAAACACTCAACCCTACTGTCACCATCAGCTCTAGACAATCAAAATGCTCCCTAACATAAAGGGCTACCCCACCACTTCTCCATCTTTGCCTATCCCTTCTGAAGAGTTTATAGCCATGTTGGTTGGAGTCTATAGATTCTACAGTGTTACATATGCCATATTAAAATTTAAAAGATTGAGCAGACATTTTCATGGACTGGGAAATCATGTGCAAAATTTGAGGCCTGTAGTGCAGGATGCAAAAATTACGGTTGAGATACCTGAGAATGCAAATTCAAACCAGAAACTCACTGCTCTGATGGGAGTCCTGTTGAGGTAGAAAAGGTCCTTTTTTATATCTCATAGTATATCTTTTTGCCTTTTTACGTGCATCTATTACATGACATTACAATTACTTCTTCAGAAAGCACAGGCAAAAACCGCTTTCTGTAGATTACAAAGAAGAATAGACACAAGGGAAATGGTGCTTGTTTCTAAAATGCATATATTCTGTTATGCATTGCTGAATAGTAGGCACAAGTAGCTAGCAAGACTTGAGTACAAGAGAAGTTGATGCAGAGGAGAGTTAGCATTGTGATGTGAATGCATGTGCAGATTTTTATTGCTTACTTGCTTCCAGGCTAAACTCTTCCATCACAAGAACCTCAAGCCACAAGAGGCCTCAGGACCCACAGGAAGACAGCTTTTCTGAGAGGGGATTATCACTCTTTTGATCACTGAGTTCTTTAAGAACTTCAATAGGCATCACATAAAGCTTCCGGCTGAAGCAGCACATCTGCAGTTTGACTTACTAAGCAGTGACATGAAGAGAGCTGGGCTGCTGCCCAATGCCTGTGACACGGCATCAGGTAGACCTGGTCCCAGGGTGAAATACCCACAGCTGGTTTCTGCAATTTCAAACACAAGACAACATTGGACAAAAAACGAACACTGAAGCTGTTCCTTTAATTCTCTCCAGTTCTGCTGTGCTGAACCCAGGCTGCATAATTTACCTGCTCCCCTCATATATTTGCTAAAAATGAATGAAATGTCATTACCAAGAGCTGCTGGAGTCAGATTGTCCTGGAATTTGTGGCAGCGACCTTACTTTCTTGTAGTACTATAAGGTAATAGTATGAAGATTTGTAGCAGAATGGGATGCACTCAAAGACAGAAATAATGTTAAATTTAACAATTGTGTGATATACGCGATTCTCACTTTCCAAATTTTCAAGAAAAAACCTCATGAAAATTACTATAAGCCCTTTGCAAATATTACTGGATTAACCCAGCCTGTTAGTATTCAAGAGAGCAGCACAAGTAGTCTGGAACTTCATAGCCAGACCTTTTGATGTAACAAAAAGGCAACATTTCTCTTTCTAACCACCTAATCCATACAAGAAAAAATGAGTGAAAGACTCAATTTATTTTTCACAAACAAGTAACAGCTACCTCTTCTTGTTTACCTCCTACTGCATCTGCTTTGATGAAATAATTGCATTCATTCTTGCTGAAATATTAGCATGAAATAATTAATATTTGCATTTAAAGCAATGTGTGTTTGAGCATCATATTAATGCTGTGTTCAGGTGGAAGAAGTTATTTTATTCACTGTTTCCAGCAGCCCAAGGTTGTACATAAAGATGAAGTTTATTAAGTTACTCTTCCAATTTTAAGCGATAAAAATTATTCTGTTTTGCAAGACAAATAGTGAACTTGGAGTATCATTATTTAGCACCTTTAAAAGACTGGCAGCAAGGTACTAGTTGCTCTGTGGTGTTATAGAGTTTTACAGCATAATACATAATCATGTGTTTTGATTGATTCAAAATAAGACGGAAAAGTATGGCAGCTGTTTTAGTAAGGCTTATTCCTTTTTTTCTTAATGTACAGTTCTGTGGAGTGATGGGTGGGGGGAAAGGTAGAGTGAATGGAAATCCCTGGGGAATTTTTGAAGCTGAATGGAAGAGATGGGTTCTGATGGGTTTGATAGAAGAATGACTGACTTCCTCACTTGTGATATTGCCTCTAGCTGTTGTATTTAAGAGGCAGTAAAACTCTATCGATGAGCAAGAAAGATGATTTGGAGCAATAAAGACTGAAGGTTAATGAAAATGAGAGGTATCTTGAGTAAATGAGGAAAGCCTGTGGAAAAGGCCAGAGTAGCTGGAGCAATATTCAAGGGAACAAAATAAATCTGGAAGATAGGGAGAAAGAGAATTGGTGTGATGGGATTGATAATATTTTTGTTCCCACAGTCTTTGGGATTTATTCAGTGTTCTGTCTTTATGCATATGAACATACCTCCCACCAACCTGGGTTTGAGCATATCTGACTCCACTTACTACATTAAATTTATCTCCATACTTACCAAAACTTTTTGGGAAAAAGTTTCAAAATTACAAGCCCAGGTAGCTAAATGAGTTTCTGTTAAAATGGAGAGAGCCTTAAGTAAGCAAATTAAATATTAAATCCATATCCACACAGCTCTCTAGCCTTTGGCTTTCTTTTTCCTCAGGCAACCCTGGACTAGCCTACGAGATTTTACTGACTTCAAATGCATTAAATATATTGATCCGCAGAAAGCTTTGGCGTCAGGCTGTCTGTAGCCTGTGTCATGCTGTCGGCAAGGAAATGCTTTTGCCTCTGTCTACAGAAGGAACAAAATGAAAAACATTATCAGGGTTTCAAATCACTGTGGAAGCCAGAGAGGCCAGGGGAATCAGCTAATGGCAGCTGTATTGCAATTAGTGGGGAAACGCTTGGCTAAAAGCAGCAATGATATTTTTAGCATCTCAGAAAAATTTAAACAGTGTATTTTTTGAAAAATTACTTGTTCAGAAATAACTGATGTAGTTAGTATATACCTTCTCATTAGGGTCAACTGCATTCTGGAGAGGATACTTTACTTGTCCTTTCCAATTTATAACATCATGTTCTTTCTCCAAAATGTCATTCCCTTGAAGTCAGTACAGTCTTCATTGAGTTCGGGACTAGCTTCAAGCTGTGAGAGGATAATACAAAGCCATTTAATTTTGCCTCCTGCTTCCTTTCACTTTTTCAGTAAGTTGCTTAGGTTCAGTGATTTGCCTCCATAAGTGTCTTAGTGCTTAATCAGGTGAAAGGTTAGTTATGCAAATACTACTCTCCTTGCAATAACAACTCATGCAAACTGTTCTCCATCATCTTCTCACAACACTAAGTCGAGGCTCCAGTTACAGTAAGGACTGAATATTTTTAGTTTTTTTCCATCATAGAGTTTAACTAAAAAAAATGTGACTTTGGTCACTGAAACCAATCTGGATTCTCCAAAACTAGTTAGAGGATATGACTGCTGTCCTGAGTCACTTGCTACTCCATTGAATACGTTTTCCTCTCAGTAATTGCCTGAAGAAACTTTTCCTTTGTGAGGGCCAGAATAGGACTTTCAAGCGCCTTTTATTGGACTGCATAAACCCATCCCCTTACAGTATACACCACCTTAACACACTACAAAATTCCCCTGCCCCCAGGAGCACCAACCCACATTTCCCTTGACCCCTCATACTTCTTTCTTCCCTGTGTAGACAGCATTGAGCTACTTATTGCATTTTGCCCTACAGGACATCTTCTACTGCTGTTACCAGCAGCCTGCACACGCTCATCTCTCTAATATGCAGCTTTCACGCAGCCATAGTTGTCTCAAGTCCCTACCTCTTCCCTCCAAGGTATGGTACCCCTCTCCTGAGCTAGCCACACTGGGTCTGAGAATTAAGTGTGCTTCTGGGTGCTGTCCACTCTTCAGAGAGGGAAGATAATCTGAGTCTTGTATGTTTGAAAAAAATTTGCTATATGAACATCTATCTTTTTTTTGTTTCTAAAACATGTCTGTAAGTATTTCCACTCTATCAATATTTCACACCTCAGTGCAGACATTGCAGCTGGTTTATATGTTTTTTATTTTACTTAGGCAACATATACTTTCGTAAAGTATGCAAGCTTCCCTAGAAAATGTCTTTAGGGAGCCAATGTTGAGTGTCAGTACCATTTCCACAGGTGCTGCTGTTTTGCTTGCTTAATTCTGTGATTTGATTATCCTCCCCAAGGTGGGGAGAACCTTCCTGTACAGCCCAGATGAAAGCTCTCTTCTCATTGCAGCCAATTCTTAGCTGGTGCCTACCAGTCAGCACTAGAGTTCGTTTTTGTTGTGGAGCTGTGTTGGAGCAAAAGAAGCAAATTGTTCTGGTGAGATAAGCCCGCTTTGCAAATGGAACTAGGATGTGTTTCCTAGATTATATCTTGTAGTTAGTTATCATAATGATGTAAAATAATATTGATTTCCCTAAATGAAGTGTTCTACTGGAGTGGCTTATTTGTATTATCCTTCAGCTTTGAAATGCAATATCATATATCGTATAAATAAGGGTAATGCTGGGGTGAATTAAAAATATTTTCTATTGTGTATACAGTAATCTCTCTGGTAATGAAGGAAGAGGGTTTAGAAGCTGCTTTTTTTTCTCTCTTCAGGGCAGAGGTTGTTACTTGAAGAAAACAATGCAGCTGCTTAATTTATTTGGAGCTAGTGGCTTAGGGGCAGCTAAAG
This sequence comes from Ara ararauna, assembly GCA_028858755.1. NCBI lineage: Eukaryota > Metazoa > Chordata > Aves > Psittaciformes > Psittacidae > Ara > Ara ararauna. The sequence continues at coordinate 68,437,574 of CM054377.1, read as the reverse complement.
CCAGAAGTGGCTGAGATGTGGGTGAGATTAGGGAAAAAGAGGAGATCTGAAGTTATATCTTGAATTACATGAACACTGGTGCTGTTTGCTCTTTGATCTGTTTGGCCTGTGCTATTCAGTAGAAACTTAAATTACAACTGTAGGATTGGAAGGGACCTCCTGAGTAATTTTGTCTTTCCTTTTGCCATCACAGCTGCTGTAGTATATAAATCCATTTGAGAAGGCTGTCATAGTCCATCTTCAATTTAGCAGGGCTCGTTGCCCTATTATAGACTGGTTGTTCCCCAGCTGAACTCCTGTGAAAATTAGAAGCCTTATAATTTTTGGCAAAGGCAAGTTCAAAGCCTGCTTATTAGTATTTGTTTTATTGCCAATATTATCCTTTCGTTTAAATGTTTTTGCCTCTTTACTGTGTGTGAAACTTTCTCAAGTTTTATTCTTGTCAGAGTTAACAAACTAAGGCCTTCGGGGGGTGGGTTTTGTTGTTGTTCCATGATTTTAATTAGTTGTTCTGTCTATTTTCTCAATCTTTTAAATTCTGTAAAGCTATGATCACTCACCGTTTCAAATTACTTTTCCACCAGTTTTTACAAGATTGATGCTTCCTAATATAAACACATTTCTTTGATACATTTTTGGGCTCTCCTAGAGAAGGAGAGATTTTTGGTAGCTTGCAGGTATCCTGAGTAAAGATGAATCTCTCCTAGCTTTGTATATTTGTGTCTGAATTAGTCACTGTAGAGAAACAGGCAGAGTTAGGGTGAGATTAATCTGACCTAATTCAAGATGAAAGGAATTTGAGCCCTAGATCATGAAAAATTATGAAAGCCAATGGTGGCTTGGGTTTGTGAGAATTTCTGCATTTAATCAGCATAACCCTACTTCTGACTAGCAGATTAGCTTCTGATTTATTGTGGTAATTCTTGTTACTATCTATGAGTCCATGTACTTCTGTATATAATGGCAACACACTAGAATATGATGGTACTGCTTCTCAGTTCCTAATATGTGATATCAAATGATGAAGATAAAAGCCAAGACCTGCTTGTACAAAATGGACCTATTTTCTATATGTTTCTAGAATAGTAGACAAGGAGGGTTGATTCTGCACTTAATCTTGCAAAAGTCATTGACTCTTTTTTTTATTTTTTTATTTTTGAACTCTCTCCAAGACTTGAAGGCAGAATTTCATTGTTGGCAAAGCAGGAGTCTCTCAGACAAAAAAGTGTTTTTTAACTACTTAAAGCTGTTAGGTGCCAGACAGGGCTGCTGCCAAGGAATGGGAAGGCAGACAGGGGACCTCAGATAGTGTAAAACTTTGTTAATGGTTTTAGTAGGAAAACCTTTCTGCTGTCTAACCTACTAGTTATTATTCAAGTAATATCATTGAACACCTAGAGTAGATCAAGAATTTTCAAGGTTGGTCAGTACTACACAAACCTTGAAGTACAAAAGTGTTCAAAATGCTCGAAGGCCAACTTTCAATCTTGTGCTGAAGCCAAGGATCAGCCTGGACTTGTATCGATTTAATGTTCTCAGTCAATCTCTTTTCTAAGGAGGCAGCAATGTCTGTAAAGGCTTGCTGAATGACACTTATTCAGAATCATTTGTAACAGCCTAGTTGGAAATGCTTCACAGTTGTTCACAAGCCTTGTAAGCAGGAAACTTAAAGCTAGTACAAGGCTTCCAAAAAGTGGCTTCTCAAATGTGTATACTAATAGTCAGTGGTGATATTTAGAGTTAATGAGGATACTTTAAAAATATGTTAAACTGGAATTCTTCACCCAGAATGGCTGGTCCTTAAACCCAGTCTTCTGGGGATGAAGGGCAGTGCAGGCTGGGGAAGCACTTTTGACTTTGCTGGGGAATAGGAAACATTCCTTTAAAGACAGTATCTGTTTGGAGCTGCTCAGATTACACAGAGGCGTGAGAAGCATAAAAGGAGCAAATGTAGTCAAGACAGTCTGAAGCTGTTGGATAAGCTGGTGGCCTGTGTGGACCAGGCTGGAGCAGGTCCTTGTGTTCTGGGGTACATGCATCCAAAATGCCTGGAGATGCTGTTATTGCTGTCAAATGTAAAGGGAGCAAAATTCTGTGGAGGATATTGAAAGAGATTTGAATTAGTATTATGTCTTGCTCACACCATGCTATGTAAATGGAAGACCCACCAACAGGTTTGTCTGCCAAGGCAAAAAATGTAGTGTATAGCTGTTGCATTTTGCCACTTTAGAGGTTTTGAAACACTGATTTATTTCGTAGCAGACTTGCACTTTCTGAAATAATGTTAAAATTCATTTAGCTTACACCTGATATAATGGCTGTACATCACCTTGATGCTTTTTGAATGGACAAACCCAACTTTATTACTGAGTCATTCTTAGTCACAAGTAGCTCTGCTGCTTGACTCAGCATGCATGGGCTTCATTGTACAATTGTGCCTTTCTGGGGGCAGAGCTGATGGATGCTGTCCAGAGTCTGTTCCCATTGAGAAGCAGCTGCCAAAGCCTTTTGATGTCACTGCAGAATTTCTCTACTACTTTATCTTTGCAGTTGCTCCTATGGTTGTAACACTGAGGAATTATTTTCAGGGCAGTGTGGTTCATCTAACACTGTTTCTGCTCAATTTTTACACCTTGTGTAGGATCTACTTCTTAATTAACACCATCCCCCTGTGTAGTCTAATGATGCTGTTCTGAATTCATATCAGTCTTTTCAATGTCATTCATGTCACGCTTCACTATCATTTCATATCACACTTTCCACTACCATTCCATTGCCAGCTTACTTGAAGACTTGTGAGCCAACTGCAAATGATGAGAGCTCATTTTGTCTCATTTAACTGTACTCTACTGTCATGGCAAGAAAACTTCATGTTTTGGTGTAGAGCAGCTGTTTCGCCCATTTCATTCATTTGCAGCAAAGCCTCGTGGGATTCCATAGTGCCATCGCATATTTTTTTTTTTTTTTTTTTTTTTACCTGGGGAATAATATGTTGTAATTATGAGTGTCGTAAGGATTGGAGCTTCATAATGCTGTCTGTGTCTTCTCCAGTAGCATCTGTGCTTGCAGTCTAAGGATCACACCTGCCTTTTAGAAGACTACTGTTGAGGTTGGCCTTTGGTGATAAAGGGTTGACCTTGATGCCCTTTCCAGAACTAGATACTGGTTTTGGAACATACTGTCTTTGTTTTGGTGACTTTTAAAGCCCATAATTCTTGAAGGGCAGCTAGGTTTATCAGTGAAGTTGTAGGGGGTGTTTTTAAAACTAGCTCTGGTCTGAGCATCATCTGACTGATTTTAAGTCTAATTTATAATCACTGATGTGTGTGACACTCTTCAACAGTAAAGGTGAAATAAATCTTCTTGCTTTATGAAGGCCAACCAGTAACCTCTTATGATTTAACCTTAGCTGGCAACTAAGCCACACACAGCCACTTGCTCATTCTCCTCACCAGTGGAATGGGGGAGAGAATCAGAAGGGTTAAAGTGAGAAAACGTGGATTGAGATAAGACAGTTTAATAGGTAAAGCAATAGTCATGCATGCAAGCAAAGCAAAGTAAGGAATTCGTTCACCGCTACCCGTCAGCAGTCAGGTGTTCAGCCATCCCCAGGAGAGCAGGTCTCCGTTATGTAATGGTTACTTCGGAAGACAAAATATCACTCTGAATGTTCCTCCTTCTTCCCCCAGAGTTGTGCTGAGCATGAAATTATATGGTCTGGGATATCCCTTTAGTTAGTTGGGGTCTTGCTGTCCCAGATGTGTCCCTTCCCAACTTCTTGTGCACCCCCAGCATACTTCTGGTGAGGAGCTCTGAGATGCACTGTGTGTTCTTGGCTCTGTATAAGCACTGCTCAGCAGTAACTAAAACACCCCTGTGTTATCAACAGTTTCCAACAAAAACCTAAAACAACCCAATACTGGCTACTGTGGAGAAAACTAACTCTATCCCAGCCAGGCCCAGCTCAAACATGCATGCTTTGAGGGAAAAGATTTAAACACCATATGTTAAATAGGCACTTCCCTAAGCCTCTGAAATGGAGTTTTTCAGGAGCAAATCAAAGGACCACATTCATGTTGTGACATTGACACATATGATCAATTGGACTTCTATCTTTTTTCCATGCCTCAAACCTCATTTTGCAGTGATGTCCCAATGAGTTTTGTGGCAGAGAGCCTTCAACCTATCAAGTTCATGACTGGCATGGGGGGGGTGTGTGTGCGCACAAATAAAAAATTGAGAGTTATCTAGCTGTGTTTCATTTTCTCTGCTCTTTTCCTCCACGAATGTCCTGACCACCAGCAACACATTGGACCTCCTGCAGTGCCTTGCTTTGCTGCTTCTGCATGTCATCTGCAGTATCCTGTTCTTCCAATATGAGAGGTGTTCTGGTGTAGGATCCCAGTACAGAAGGTTTTAGACCATGTACCCACTCTTTCTTCCAGCTGTGTTGGGTTACAGGGGTGCTCTCACTGAGTGCTATAGGCAAAGTCTCTGACCTGGCTAGCATGAGGCCAGTATGGTAGGAATAAGGGAAGAATGGTAAAAGCAATAAAAAACCCAAAAAATGTGGAGAACTCCAGCTTCTTGTCCTTTTACTTACTCACTTTTACAAGTGATTCTAATATGGCTTAGCTCATGACTATTAACAACTGGCTCTGTGCCAGTCAGCAGGCCTAAAGCAAGGGAGAAAAGCAGGCTTTCTGTTCATTTAGTCCAAAGAGACAGTCTACGGTCTTTTCTCAAACTAGCTGCTGCCAGTTTCCCTCCACTGAGAGAATGAGAGCCCTCAACATTTTGTTTGGTAATAAATAAGTATGAAATGATTTTGTGAAGATGTAAGTTGGGATCACACTGACACATTCTTTGCCTTTTCAACAAGCAGCTTTGGAGGCGAGACAAAACCTGTTAAAATTTACTACAGATTTCCTAAAAGACCCTGGAAAAAGACATAAGGAGAAACAAGCGGATCCATTACAATTTTAGATTAATAGAGCAGTTTCTGCAAAGTATATGGACAGGTTGCATTTGGGGATGAGAGGGCAGGGGGTTTGGGGTTTGGTTTTTTGTGTTTTAACAGATGCTGTATAGTATACTTCAAGGCCTCAGTAGACAGTTCACATTTCTCTTTGTTCCCCTTCTGAAGTACAAGGAATACAATTGTAATCTTTCCTCACTTCCCTTCTGGCGTTATAATATATTTCCTGAGCATCTTCTGAGATAAATGTAACAAGTGTTAGCACATAGCTATTAAATCTTCGAGGACTGCAAAATAGCTGTTCCTGTCTGTCCATTCTCAGCCTTACAATAAAGCACCTTTTAACGACAAAATCTATCAAAGGTATATGAAAATCCTCGCATTCTGTGTTTTCCCATTCTACTTCCTGTTAAGCCTCAAATATACAAAAGAACATCGATGTCAGCTGTTACTCTAGATTCATATGTGCACAACTGAAAGTGTAATAGAATTTTTTTCATGGTTTCATCATGGGACTCAATACAACTCCTGCTGTTCCATACTAACTTTAATGCTTGTCCAGGATAAGATCTAGAATCCAGATGCTGTTTCAATCATATTTGTTCTTGGTAGTATAAATTATTATTCACTTTGGTTTAAGATTTGAATTTATTCCATCCTGTACTGTTTAAAACCTATCCCTGCAGAAAGATCTGTTCTGGACTTGCGCACAGTGCATCGTTATCACGTACATGGAGTAATTTACTGCTTTTAGCCCATCAATCTGTATAATGAATTGCATGTGGTATTTCCTGCTTGAAATCACCTTTCTATAGATCATAACATTTTGAGGAGAGGAAACATTCTACTCTTCAGGCTTTTCCAGTGGTGGTTGTTTGGGATTTTTTTTTCTTCTATCAATTCTACTACAAAGATGATGTGATTTTAAGGCAATAGAGATGAGGAGCACTTACTCCTACTATATCTTCAAGCACATGCATATCCTTCTTTCATTAACTTAAACGTTTTTGTAACAAACATGGTCTACTAAAAATAAGTCTCTAGTAGATGTGCAAGTGTCTGCTAGTTTTTTTAAACTGAAGACCGGAAGGCTTTTTTCTTACATTCTGTATCTTCAGATCCACAGATGATGTTGTATTACAATGCTTTGCTTCCTATTGGCAAGTTAAACAGTTGTCCTCAAAGTTATCTCCTAATTTTTCTTGCTTTTCTGTCCTTTTTTGTGTTTATAATCCAGAAACACAACACTTGCTGAAATAATCCAAGGAGAATTTTTATTTTACTAATAAACCCCATTCCTGGAAGCTTTAAAGCCATTTTCCCTTAGTGTTTTGTAAAAGAAGAATGTGAGTACTACTGAAATCAAATAAGGTTAACCCTGAATTGAATTTCTCAAGTCAGTGTTCCCATAGTAAATTGAATAATTCCACGGTACAACTTTGCCTTTCCCTAACGCTTCATGTAAGGCCAGATGTTATGTGAAGTAGGGGTTGTTGTTCTCAAAGCAAGTGATTTTATTCATAGCTTGCTTTATTTGGCAAATCTGTAGAGCCAAATTTGTATGGACTTTTCCCTTCTCTCCCTGACAGTAGCTACCTCTGCTCTAGTTAAATGTGCAGCATTGCTGTACGTGCAGAGATCAGAGCTGTCTGCTCTGTCAGTTGGACATCACATCATTTCTTTAAAAATTAGGTGGGCTTAACAGCAATATTAAGTTATAGTTTTTAACCTAGGCCTCAGAGAAAACTAGGTTGCATATTGTGATTTCTGCATACATTTTCCTTAGCAGTCAATTACTTCTCTAGTAAACTTTTTCTTTCACTGGGCATTTTATAGCAAGTGTATACTCCTCACACAAACAGCAAAGAAAAAAAAAGCGTTTTACCCCCTCCCTTTTCTTCCTTATTCTTCTTGAAAGTCTTAGCCCTAGAGTAACAGTATGATATCTGCCTTCAGCTCTGAGCACAAGGCCTTGGTTGGGGTTCAGCGGAATTACAAGTCGCAGTAGGGATACATCTTCCTCTCCTTGCTTCCCATCTAGCTGGTATGTGTTGTCAGGTGTTTTATGGCCCCACAATAACGTTTTCACTGATGGAGGTAACTCCTGTGACTTGCTTTTAACTTCAATACATTTCATGGCTAATAAGGTGTTCAGAGTTCGCTTATTTTCTCAGTTAGGAGTTAATCACTGAGTGAAATCTCTAGGTCTTTCTCTTGATATTGTTTAAAGTGATTTTGCAAACCTATGCCAATGCTAGTTAGAGCTCCAATCACACAGAACCTCACAGAATCACTGAGGCTGGAAGAAACCTCTTGAGATCAACTGGTTCAGCCCCCATGTTCAAGCAAGGTCAGCTGGAGCAGGTTGCCAAGGACCTACTGATGATGCTCTTAAATCAGGCCAGGATGCTGTTGGACCTCTTTGCCAAGAGGGTACACTACTGGCTCATGATCATCATGTGGTTCACCAGGACTCCAAAGTTCTCCTCTGAAAAACTGATTTCCAGCTGCTTGGTCCCCAGCATGTTCTGGTGTTTGGGGTTATTTCTCCCTAGATGTAGGACTTTATTTCTCCCCTTCTTGAAGTTAATAAATTTCCTCTCTGTCCATTTCTTCAGCCTGTCAGGTCCTGCTGAATGGCAGCACATCCATCTTGTGTATCAGTTGCTCCTCCCGCTTTTGTATAGCCTATGAACTTGCTGAGAGCGCATAATTTCCCTGTCATAAATCTATGCTGTCCATTCCTTGCCCTTCTTGTATTTGGAAAGTTGTTTTATCGCCTTCCCAGGGACAAAAGTGAAGTTGACTAGACTGAGTACAAGTCCACTCCCAAGTATATTAAATAAGTCCTCCTGTATGCAAAGCGCAGATCACACCAAGTCCTTTGGAAACTGCTAAGTATTTAAGTGTAGCCTTTTAGGCTAGATATTCTGCTCTAGGATGCAGCACTATGGAATGATCTAGTTAGGCAGCAGGGAGGCACCCCATGGAAGGTAATTTTGGTAGCTCCTAGCATTTGCAAGCATATATTAGAAGTAGGCAGACTTCATCTCAATGAAAGGTATTCCTGTCTTGATTACAGCATGTTCCTCTTCCAAGAGGAAGAAAACCCAAACAGCAATAGGTTGTTCTGACCCTCCTGCCCTACCTGTTGTTACCCTAAGCATGCATGTTACCTTTGCCGCCGAGGTGGCAATGTGTCAGTGAGGTCTCCTCATTCCCTCTTTGTTCTAGGCTCTCAATCATCTGTCTGAAATGTTTTCTGCAGCTGTAATTGACAAGTTAATGTACTGGAAGGCAGCTACCTTTCAAGGGGAGCACTGTGCTTTGTTGTAATTTCTAGATTCTTGTAGCTGTTCCTCATCTTTAAAAATATGGAATTGATGTAATCTTTGGGTGAATTGTGCTCCTAATACAGTGGGGGGGGGGGGGGGGGGGGGGAGGGGAGGGAGGAAGGGGAAGAGAAGGTTTTTAAGGCAACTATTTTGTCTATGCTCACAGTTTTATCACAGCAGCATGTTGCAATATAAAATTTAAGAGGTCAGTAAACAACTTGGCAGTAACTAAGCAATTTAAACAAAAGCTTCTCCTCAATATTTGATGCTTGGGAGGGGGAGAGGTGGAGAGAGCCAGGGTTCTATTGTTTAATGTGTTGCCAGTTTTAAATGTGCCCCAGTTTTAAATAATCGTGCTTAATAAGGATAGTAACTATTGTGGGACAATGGCAGGCTTTTTTCCACAGATCATTTGTTTTTGAAATTGATTGCTGAAACACTGCCACTAATGAGTCCTGTATCCTCCAGTGAATGCAAAAAATGTCTGTATTGTAGGATTTACAAGTCTGAATTGGTTATGTCCCATAGTATAAGGGTTTTTGACAGTTTGGATCAGGAAGATATATGTAGTAAATGAAGGTACTGAATCATGTTATTGTTTTTTGAAGGCCTTTATATGCTCTTTTAGTGACCTAAAAGTCTTTTAAAATATTCAATCTGTGATAAAAATTATTTCTGTTAGGGGAACAGCACTAATCTAGTGATGTGACTGACTTTATTAAAAAAAAATCCACATGTTAATTATTAGAAATATGATTGCTTGGTTAGTTTGCACTACCTGATCAAGACTTGGTTTATGGGCTATTGGATCATGCTATAATTGTCTAACAGATGGATAGCAGATTAACAAAATACATGGTTCTGAATTCTTCATCTGTTTGCATTTCATCTTCTGTGATGATTGGGGGAGGGGAGGTTTAGATTGGATATTAAGAAAAAATTCTTCACTGAAAGGATGGTCGGGCATTGGAGCAGGCTGCCAGGGCACCAGTGGAATCACTGTCCCTGGAAGTGTTCAAAAACTGTGTAGATGATGTTCTTGGTGACATGGTTTGGCGGTGGACTTGTCAGTCCTGAGGTAAAGGTTGGACTTGATGATCAAACTAGTTGATTCTACAATGAACTTCTAGAGTTACCGTTTAACTATTTTCAAGGAAAATTTAAAGATCTCTTTCAAATTTTAATTCTGCTGGTTGGAAAAGATTTCTATGGTAGATGAATTTGCACCAGTAATGTATTATGCCAGAATTCAAGTCTATCATATTTGCTTTTGTTATTTGGATGGCATGACTTGAAAGCACCATGTACTAAAGTAAATATCATAGTTTTTAGAAAGAGCCATACAAACCATTCTCAATTATATTGGTAAGTCAGTAGTGTTTTTGACTCAGGGACGTTGGTCTGACCTTTACCTGCTGTTTTACAGACTTGCAGTGCACATTCAGCATCATTCACATTGGCACACAGGTGTAGGTGTGCACATGTTGCGATGCAGGGCAGCATCTGCTGTAGCGGGGCTGAACATGGAAACAGCACCAGGATAGAAGTGGTGATGTCAGCCAGAGCAGGCACTGCAGCAGCACCAAATCCTGCCAGCGACCATGCACAGCCCTCCTAATACCCTGCAAGAGCACCAAGCCTTCATCTTCTCCACCATGGGGCCCTGTGCAGAAGGACTAGTCAGTGACATGGGGGAAGTCCAGAGCCATGGCTTTCAAATAGCTTTTTCAGCTATAGATATTGACCAAGCAAGGTTGGTGTAAAGTGGTGTTCAGGAAAGTAGTTAATGCTGTTGCTATAAATCAATCATGCACACGTTATTACTTCTTAAAAGGAGTTCATACCTGCTTTTGTCTCTACGATTTTTCTATGATAGGAAAACTGACATGCTGTTTCTCTGGGATGGAAGTGTTTTTGTTAAAAAAGTATTTTCAGTAGTGGAACTTGTTTGTGCTCAATATGTACCATTTACAGTCTTTATGCTTCTAGATTGCATAAAGTAATATAGGTTTGGTAGGCTGACATCAGTCAGCATCCTTCCCACCACTTGCTCACTCACCACGCCTGTAGAACAGGAAGAATTTAGAAGAAAGGCAAGAAGATTCATGGATTCAGATAATGGCTGTTTAATCAGGAAAGCAAAAGTTGTTGGTACAAGCAAACCAAGAGGAGGAATTAATCCACTAATTCCTATTCCCAGGCAGATGTCCAGCCACTTCAAGGGAAGCGGGGCCTCAGCATGCGTAACTGCTGCATGGAAAGACAATTGCCATAACTGTGAATATTTCCTTCCTTCCTCCTCCTTTTCATGAGCTTTCATTGCTGAAAGCATTATATGGCATGAGAAAAATCCTTTTGTCAGTTCGGGTCAGTTGTCCTGGCTGTGTTTCCTCCCAGCCTGTTGTCCACCTCAATCTAGTCACTGAGGGGATAGAGGTACATGGATCATGAAGGAAGGCAAGCTTTGCTGATATGCAAGCACTGTTCAACAATAGCCAAAACACTGATGTGTTATTAACATTGATTTAGCAACAGATACAAAACACACAGTAGCACAATGGGCTACTGTGAAGAAAGTTAACTCTCCAGTCAGACCTGTTACAATTCCTCACCATTTGCATCATGCTCCAGTTCTGTTATCTGGTACATCTAAGTATCCTCTGACTGTCCTATTCATATATGGTTTCACTTCTTTATCACACACCTTTCCACTTAACTCACTCACACTGCATTACAACATTTGATCCTTCCATCCCATACTTTTTTATTTCTTTCCATTCCATTCAACATTCTACCTGTGACTCAGCCTCTTAATGGAGAGAGTAGGCCTTGGTGGTCCCTTTCAACAGCTTGGTACCACTTCTGCATTTGCAAAACCTTTTCAGCAAACCAGGCAAGATGTAGTTTTGGGTAAAGTATCCCAGCTTCAGGTAGATGTATTGTCTGTAGTTCCAGTTGCTTCAATGCTGTTCGGGTTGTAACTTCCTTGTTACTTTAAACAGAGCTACTGAGCACTGCAGAGATTATCAAGAGCCTTAGTTGTTGGGATGGTCCATAAGCTGGGGCTTTTGCATGAGGCCTATGGAAGCTGCTTATGTAATGCAGATGAGCCCTGGGACTTGCACTTTACTTTTTCATGTGAAAAACTCCAATTTGCAGAGCAAAGGGGTACTGCATTGGTAGTTTTTAACTGTTGATTTCTATGTGCTGGTAATGCGCTTGCTGCTCTGTGCCTTTGGAAGCTAATTGCATGAATGTTGAACCCAGTTGAACTAACTAATTGCAATAAATCCAGACGTTACGGTGATTATGCCATGGTTGGATCTGAAACCTAGTTACACGCTGGATTTTTTCACATAGCGAAGGTAAGCCGTGTTTAAATAGATCTACTCTGCCCAATTCTTGAAGGCAGGAGGCCAGAGAGGATGGGTAAGCAACGCAAGAAGGGTTTTACTGAACATGAGATGGAAGGGAAGTGGTACAGCACTGAAGGTCTCCTGACATGACAAAGTGCTTACAGCTAACCCCTTTGAAAAGCAAAAATGTTTGTAGACAAGAGGATTGGCTGAGCATACAAAAGTTGTGTGTAGGGCAGCTGTGACCTGCCAAGGCATGCAGAGCTTCTTATAGGGAAGGTGTTTACCTGGAGGAAAGCCTAGTCAACACCCCTTCATGTTAGTTTGAATGCAGGGATGGGGGAATGCCAAGCAATTGTAACCCTGCAACCAGTGGTGAGCAAATTTTTGCCATGCCTTTCTTTTGAAAGCTTTCTTTTGCCTGAGCACAGGACACCACGCTGGATGTCTGTAACATGATCACTGTGGCTCTGTCCTGGTGGCTTACACGCAGCTGCATGCCACGCTAACCAAGGCAGGAAAACCCCATGAGGAAACTCAATATGGAGAGAATTACAATAGCTGGTCTTTGTGGCTGCAGGGGCATGTGTTTTGCTGTTGTGAGGCTGTATAGGGATAAATAAGGGGACAACCTGTTTAAACTGCGCAGCTGCATGAACTCTTTTCACGCTGTGTCTGACACCGTGCCTTTTGGTGGAATGGCCAAGGTCAGAAACGTTGTAACAGTGCCTGAATGCCATGTTGCTTTCACACACCCAGAGCAGCAGGCATGCTGCTTCATGTCACGCTTCCAGGGGCTGAGTGTCCCTCCGCTGAGGATAGCTGCCTCTTTTTATGTGGATGTGTTTTGACGGAACAACTCTGGAAGTGGAGCTAAGTCAAGCAGGTGGTTCAGAATAAGGAATACCTCATGTTTATATTTATATGCTGAAAATAATCTGAAAATGAGCATGTGTACAGGTCTTCTATGAAACAAAGGTCCATGAAATACTGTTTCTAATGGGAAGTATGTCTCTCTAGTGTCATACATTCTCATTTTGTGGAAAGGAATTTTCCAGACATCAACAAAACAATCTAGTGCTTCAAAAAAAGATATGTCATAACTGTGATAGCCAATTAGATTGCTTTCATTTGAAATTGGAGAAGAAAAAGGTTCGGTATAAAAAGAATCACTTTTCATCTTGAAATTGTTCCTGAAATTAAAGAAACACTGGGATTTTCCACTGTCACGCTCCCATTCTCCTCTGCGTCACCTCACTGCAAAACCAGGGTGTACACAGGACATCACAAGCAAGTAATTATTGCAGAGACACCTGTATTGTTCATTTTCAGATCATAAGTAAAGCTTGAAAGGGTGGATGGTACTACAGAATTGCTCCCATTCAGTGTCAGACACCATGTTATCCTTAGTTTTGATTGGCTTTTCTTTTTCATATCCTTTAGGATTTTTTTCCAAGTCTGACCACTGTTGAACAGAGCTCTGAACATATTTTTCCTGATAGCTGCCATCCTGAATCTGACCACTGACAGTATAAGCCCTTTGCAGCTCATTAAGTCCTTTAATTTCTTACATTCCTTCTCAATATTTTACATTTCATAAGCTATTTGTACATCTGTGTTGGCCTTTGTCAGCGCAGTCTTCTCTGTTCCAGTGTTTCTCATGTATTCTATGAATGGGCAGGAGAAATAAACAAAATTTAAGTATAAAATAGTATAATGAACAGTTCTCTTCATCTGTCCAAAACTTGCGATGTTCTGTGATGCTTAGGAGGGCCTGAGGCCCACAGCCTCACCTCATACATAAAAATCACAAAAATTTTTCACTGGGTTGGTTTCTTTCCCCTCTTTTTTCACTGAGAGTTTGCCATTAGACCATGTCCTTTTTATTCCCACCAGAGGTGGAATTCGAAGAGGACGGACTTACTAGTGCAGTGCTCCAGAGAACAAAATGAGTGCAAAATGAGGTCAAATATGGGTATCTAAAGAGGAGATAAAGCAATCAATGCAGACATGATTTCCTATTTTCCCCCCACGTACAGCACAATGCACACTCTAGCATGGCCAAATGATACTGAGCAGTTAATGTAGCCTTTTTTACACTTTCATACCTTGCACCATCATTGCTACTTAATACTTGTACCTGTGATATATGGCAGATTTTCAGCCCTCTGTATAAAGCCAAATTTTATAGCTTGCTTTCCTATGTGATGATAGAAAGTGTTGGTATTGGTCATACTAATTATCCTTCAGTTCCTCGGGGCAGTTTGGAAGAGCTAAATGGCATAAGTTTCACCGGTGGATTCAATTTTAATTCTACAAAAACTGATTCTCATTGAATTACACCCTGGTACTGAATAATTGTAGACTAGAAATTCAATAGAAAATATGGCTTGCTTTGTTGTATTGCAAGTGTAACCAGTCATCTGGGACTGAGTTTTCTCTTGTCTGCTCCCCTCCCCAAGTGAAGAGACAAGTAGGCATATGGAAGTCTCAGCACTCAAATTGTCATTTGCTAAGGTCAGAATAGGAAATGAACATAGGAAAAATACTGTATTTACCCAAAGCCATTAGAGACTAACCTTTACTCTCTTCTGTGCCTTATCATTTGGCCTAACCACTGGCAAATGGAAATGGGTTTGCTTGCTTTTTCCTCTAAGTTGCTCCTTTAGTCATTTTGTAGAAACCCCAGTATCAAACTTAGCATTCTCAATAGAAAATCCATCTTCATAGCCACTTACTAATGCCTCTGCTCTTGCAAATCTTTCCCTTGCTTTCTATGGATGAACATTATAAATGCAATTATGGTGTTGTGTAGTTTTTAGTTCTGTGAGTTCCCATCTTCATCTTTTGAACTTCAAGTCATTTTTAAATGTTATCACAGTAAGAAGAAGTGGAATACTCTGCTCTCTGTTCTCCAGCTGCTAGGAGGAAAGGGGGAAGAGAGAGAAATTGCTTATATTTTGCTAGATAATGCAAAATTAATTCAGGAGATTGAATATTTAGTGAATAACTTGTGTGTTACTTCTAAATTTGGACCGAATTGATCTAATAGTTTTGGCTCAGAAAAATGCCATGATAATCCCATTAATGAAATTATTCCTTCCCCCAAACCACACCCCCACCTGTCATCTTGTACTGCAAGGATGGGATATTCCAGTTTTGCCTCTCTGTCACAATGAAAACAGATATCTATCAAGCAAGACAGCAAGTGTTTGTGTTGTCAGAGGATGGAGTTTCATTCTCACATCTACTCCAGTGCATGTATGATGGCAAAATTAGGAAGTCTGTCTTGAGTTTTATGCCACCCTAGAAAAGGTGATACACCAGCATTTAACCAATTCTCCTGCATGTAATAGGTTTAACTTACCTTGGACTAAGGAAATGCCCTGCACAGTGGCATACTGGATAAAAGGGAATAACTAGTGCTTTCTACTTCTGTTCTTATGTGCATCCTTAATTTCTTTAAGTGCTCAAACCTGTATATTCAACTTTGGATTTGGTAGAAACTGAATGCAGACAAAAGTGTTGTGAACTTTTCTGCATTCGTGTTTCTTTTTATTCAATGAGCAAGCCAAAAAATGCAATCTACACAGCCTTACATTTGAATTTTTTTGCAGGGACGCTGGTGAAATATGCAACAAATGAGAGCTCTCTCACTGTGGTCTTTCACCTCCAGACAGTGCTATACAAGATCTTAAGCTCTTGTAATGCAATTGTTGTTTCATGTTAGTTTGTGAGGGGTTTTGTTGGGTTTTGAGGAGGCTGGTTGGTTGGTTGGTTTTGGTTTTTTTAATTTCCTCTCTCCAAAGTGGATCTAGCTGAGGTGTGGGGCAACTTCTGGGGCAGAAGGTGGCTTAAATCCTTGTTACAGTAAGTGTTAAGTTATATTAAGTATGATCTTTTGGGTAATGATGGTTTCATTATGTACTAAAAGACCTCACTGGACAGCTTGTTTAAGACACACTACCTACGAGGAGGGGAAAATTATTGCATGATAAACCTTTAATACTCATCTTATTTGCATTTTTTGACTATACCATCATAAGAAAAATGCCTAGAGTAGCTATTTTTGAATGAAAACTTGCATTAGCCCTCACCTCTAAAGTGTAATTGTTAAATTGCTGGTGAAAGGTTTTTGTTGTCAGTGCTGCTTGCATAGAATCTGTCAGTTTGCCCAAGAGCCTTTAATAACTCTTGGTTTTAGAGCACTCTGCTTCCAAACTGTGCATGCTCAGAGAGAATGTGAAATAGTGACTTGTAAAGCAAAGTCATTTCTCAGAGGCCCCCAGAACAAAAAAACCCCATTTTGTTTCATTTTTCTGGCAAGATGTTGAATGATAACTCTGAAGCAGTTTGGGCTACTCTTTGTAAACCTGAAGTATCTTTGTACTGGCTTCCATGCATGGGGAATCTGAGAAGAGACTTACAAAAGAGCATACAGCAACAGCAAAACTGATGTGAATACCAGAGCAAAGAACTGCTTGAAGTTCATATTTATGCCCACTGAATGGTGTTCTCAATTTCAGTGAAGTATTCTTGTTTCATGGAGATTTTGCAGAGCTTTCTTCAACCCCTCTCCCTACTGCTTTGCAAATGCCACCTCATTTATCCAAGGGATTCTTGGTTATCTGTGGTGGTAGGAGGCAGCAGGGAAGGACAACGACGCTAGGTAGCTGTGAGAAACAAATACAGATAATACAAAACATATGCAAATCACACTATGAAAATGCACAGTAAATGTGTAATGGAAATGAGATGCCAGTGAGCTAATCCTCACCTGAGCCAGTTGGACACTTGCCATGTGATCCTTCTTACTGGGGTACTGAGTCCAAGCTGGCTCTGCCTGGAGCCACCACAGATGCCTCTGTGCCTGCAGCCTGTGCTATCCAGCACCTGGGTACTCTGCCCATGGGTGGTAATAAATTGGCTGGGTTTAATGTAAATGTGCTTTTAAAATTTTTACTGGGTCCTTTAGCACTGTATTTTTAGTCTCAGCTGAGTTTTTTAGCCCACTCTTAAGGCTATGAAACTCTTACTCTTTGGTAGGGGATCTCCTGTCTTTGGGATGAAATTTCTGACTTTCCCAGAAATGCCATGACATTGCTTTCTACACGATGAGTGATATTCTAAGAGTTTAGCTTTGAATAGACATGATTCTATAAAAGTACCATCTGGAGGAAACAGAAAACAAACTGGTGAACAATGTTTTCAGAGCGTGTAGGAAAGCTAGTAAAATTCAATAAAGTGAAGAGGTGCCAGGAAATTAAATAAGAGTAGTAAGAAGCAGTGGTTTTCTTTTGAATTTCCAAATTTCCCATTTTAGTTGAATGTGAACATGCTTGTTCATCAAATTTTCATTAATAATATGTAGATCCTTGTCCCGGTTTCAGCAGTAGCGGTCATTTTTCTGCTTCTTAGCAGCTGGTGCAGTGCTGTGTTTTTGACTTTCAGCCTGGGAACAACGCTGATAAAACCGATGTTTTTAGTTGCTGCTCAGTAATGTTTAGTCTGACCAAGGACTTTCTGAGTGTCATGCTCTGCCAGGGAGGAGAGGAAGCTGTGAGGAAGCAGAGACAGCACATCTGACCCAAACTGACCAAAGAAGTATTCCATACCACAGCACGTCATGCCCACTATATAAACTGGGGGCAGTTACCTGGAAGGGCTAAATCACTGCTCAGTCAGACTGGGTATCGTTCAGCAGATGGTGAGCGGTTGTATTCTCTTAACTTGTTGTTTCCCTTATCATTATTATTATTGGTGGTAGCAGCAGTGGTTTGTGTTATACCTTAGTTACTGGACTGTTCTTATCTCAGCCTGTGGGAGTTACATTCTTTCGATTCTCCTCCCCATTCTTCTGGGAGCGGGGGGAGGAAGGGGGGGGGGGGGTGAGCTGTGTGGTTCTGGGCTACCTGCAGGGCTTAAACCGTGACAATCCTTATAGCTGATTTTTGTAGAATAGGGTAAGTCTTAAGTTCACAAAATAAAAGCAAGTCTTTAATGAGAAATGAAAGCCAAGCAAGAACTTGGTGTGAACATGCACACATCTTTGTTGTGCAGGTGAAATGCTGAGCATAAATTTATGACCATAGTCACCTGAAACATAGGATGGAGGAGATGCCTCCCTGCTCCCCAGCATCTGCTGCAGACAGCTGAATTGCTGCTGAGCACAGGCATCCTCTGACCTCCTACAGACACCCTCCAATGCTTTTCTTCATCCTAAAGTCTTCATCCTGGCTTTCATCATAGTTTTAGAGCAGATGGATGGTGGCTTGCATGAGGCTCTCCCAGTGGCCTGTCCCCCACTTTTAGAAGTAGTGGTCTTTCCACAACAATATAAGCGGGGATAAGATTTTAATACAAGTAAGGAACAAGCTATGTCTCATGCTTTTGAACTACAGCAAATGTCCATCTGTTGTTTGAATGCCATTTGGAGTGCTTAACCCCTGCCAAATTCTACTGCCTTTGAAGTCCATGGGAGTCTTGCCACCGACTCCAGTGAGACAGGATTTAGCTGGCAGAATTTCTGTTATCTTTTGTTTCACATAATTTGTATGTGGACTATAACAGATAATAATATATTCTTACAGTTAAGGCTGGGTGAGAGAAGAGGGGATTTATAAGCAATATGTATCTCCAGCCTAGTAATAGAGAAATCTACAGTTCACTCTGGGGTTTTTATTGAGGTTACAATTCCAGTTAAGTTTTGATGATAATGTCTGTCTTTTCTTATTCCCTTTTAGGAATTGTTTACTGGTAGTATGTCTTGACAAAAGGAAATTTAATTGCATGAACTTGGACGTCATACCAATTGTTTAAAAAAAATCAATTATTTATACAGTGCTGCTTTTCCTGAACAGTGAAGAAATATTTACCCTTGTGGGGAAAGACAGATGAATGACTCCAGACACTTGTAGTGAGTGATTGTGTGAAATATTTAATCAATCTTTAAGTAACATACAGTTCTACACTTGTGGAATGTACAGTCTTTTATTTTTGGATCACTTGCATGCTTGTTATGTGTAGTACACTTTCTAGCATCTCCTTAGGTATTACCTGAACTTAGTATTTTCAGGATCTGTGATTACACCATATGCTGCTATAGGGAGGATTATTCTGTCAGTGTTGTGTCAGAGTAGCATGGAATTGCAGTCTGGTGCATAATTAGAAGGATATATTCAGGAACATTTCTTAGGTGACTGAATTTACATTGATTATTGAGAACTGCTACCTAGTAATTCTCTACTTGAGAAAGGAGATTGTAGTGAGGTGGGGGTTGGTCTCTTCTCCCAAGTAACAAGCAATAGTACAAGACGAAATGGCCTCAAGCTGTGCCAGGGGAGGTTTAGATTGGATATTAGAAAAAACTTCTTCACAGAGAGGGTAATTGGGTTTTGGAACAGGCTGCCCAGGGAAGTGGTGGAATTACCGTCCCTGAAAGTATTCAAAAACCATGTAGGTGAGGCCCTCAGTGACATGGTTTAGTGGTGGTCTTGGAAGTGCTGGGGTAATGGTTGGACTTGGTAATTTTTAAGGTCTTTTCCAACCTAGTTGATTCTATGATTCTATAAGCGCACATCAAATTACAGACTTTGCATGTATATAAGAAGCATATATACACTTAAAATGTCCCAAGCTGATAGGGCACTGAAAAAATATGGAAGGATGAGCAGAAGTAGTCTGTGGACCAAATCAAGTGCTCAGAACAGACTAGGGAGAGGTGTTCTCTGCAAAGTGATTTTTCTGCTTAGTGGCTCTCATTTTTCCCAGTACCAGACTGTTCCTGTCACACAGAGACAGCTGGAGGGTGGATTCAAAGAGCTTAGAAGGACCTTCATGTCAGCCAGCACCTCTGAGAGAAAGCAGTCTCTCTCTTTGGGTTAGAAAGGAGAGGCTAGTTTTGCATAGAATATTTCCTAGATGGGAAGAGACTATGCTTTTCTGGCACATGGTAGATTTATCCGTGACAGGATAAATAAAAGATGCCTTAGAGCTTCCAAAAAAGCCAGCCCTATCAGCTGCTGCAGCTCTGGCATCAGACAAAGCAGAAGAAAAGGTCTAAATCGCCCAAGATAAAGGTTACTCTGCTTTCTGCTGGCAGAAAAAAATAGTGGTTGCAGAAAGTCTCTTTTTTAGCTTTTGCTTTTTTGCAATTCAGAAATGCAAATCATAATACATGATGTGGTTTTGATTCAGAATCTCCCACTGCTGTTTTAAAGCAACCTTGCATATATGGGCTCATACTGAAAACATAGCAGATAATATAAAACAGGTGGTTCCAGACTGTTTGAAACTATAGTTTGTTGTTTAGGGTGCTGCAGAATTTAACGTGAAACTTCTAAAACATACTTGCGTTGTACTTCAATGCCATGGTGGTTATCTCTCACTGATGAGATGCAAACCCATATGACTGAAGAGCTTGTTCTTGTATTTCTTCTACCAGATGCTAGATGGGAGTTTCAGGTGTCTATCAATGTTCAATTTGACCTAAAAGGAGACACACTTTATGTTTTGAGGATGAATCATTGTAAATAGAGAAAGAATAATTATTCCTAATTTAAATGGGATCAGCTATACCAGGTGTGTTACCTAAGTCTTATCTAATTTTTTTAATCACTGTGAAGCTGTTGAACTCTCTGAAGTTTCTGACTCATAAACCTGAAAAGGAGAATCATGGCTTCTGTTTGTAAAGTTGCATGTAAGACTGAACACAACACTTGTCATGGTTGCCTTGTGCAACTACTATATATTTCATATGAAGTGCTATTTTGAGTATCAGATTAATTATTTAAAGCTAAATATGGTTTCTCTTTATAAAATATGAGATTTGTGAGTGGCAAAGGCTAAATTGTATAGAATAGTTTTGACAAAAACACTTCTTTTTTTGCAGTAATCTGCTAAAGCCAGATGTATATGAGCAGGGATGAAAGTAAAATTATCTTTTAGATAAAACTAGTCACTGTAACAGAAATCTATGAATGAATGTTTAGACCAGCTTTGCAGTCTGTTAGGTTCAGTGTCCTGTAACTGCTACTATTCGCTCTCAGATGTTTCAAAAAAACCCAAAACTGAAAACAAACTGAAAGAAATCCATCTATAGGGCTGATAAGATTTATTTAATATTGTAGCTAAAAATAATTTATCAGAGAAATCTCATTTGCTCTTTTTTCTCCCAATATATCTTGTTGATATATTTTCAGCTGCATTATGTGCTGCTGAAGTCATAAATAACTTTCTATTAAATGAAAATGTACACTTGATAAGCTAGTACATAAACTATTATTAAACATATAAACTATTGAAGCACCAGTTGAGACACAGAGAAAAAAAAAAACCAGAAAACTGATCTTTTCAGGCTGAGAGAGCTGGGGTTGTTCAGCCTCAAGAAGAGAAGGCTGTTACAGACACTTTAGTTGTCTTTTACTGACAGCCTCATTTACTGACAAAATCACATCATGGATTACATTATACTGCTGCTTTTCAAGTTTTCTGGTAACAACCTTTTCAGATGGGTGCCCCACTTAATTTCTAACTGGTGTACTCACAACAATTGCTTTCTGTATCCTTTCCAGCATACAAGAAAATATCCAGATTTTTTCATGCAACTGATCATTATGCTTTGAACTACATACTTTCCCTGTTCTAAAAAATGTGAGGACTTTCTTGAACAAAGAAAAAGCAAGGGAGTAGAAGTATATCTAATGATGTTTAGGATTCTGTTCAATTCAGGGAATTGAAGTCATTCATAATCTGATCTAGAGTTCATGTAAACAAATCAGATTCAGGATGCTGCAGTTA
The DNA here is from genome assembly GCA_028858755.1 of Ara ararauna. NCBI lineage: Eukaryota > Metazoa > Chordata > Aves > Psittaciformes > Psittacidae > Ara > Ara ararauna. The sequence continues at coordinate 68,416,107 of CM054377.1, read as the reverse complement.
AATGCATGCTTAAGACTTATGGGAGTACATGGCTCTGGTTTTATTACTAAAGCTTCTAAAACTCATTTGTTACTGCCAGAGTCAGTGATACTTGAATGTAAATTAAACCAAGAAACATAGATGATCTTAAGGTCCTTTCCAACCCTAACTATTCTATGATTCTATGATTCACATGTTTCTATTCCATTAATGGGGGCTTACATTTACTATCCTATTGTATCATAGATAATGATTATTGGTAGGTCTAGTCCCACAGTGCTATGTATCAGATTCTTACTATATCTGTAACCTTGCCAGAATGTATTGCAAGAAGTCACAGGGATGCAGCACTGAGTGAAAGACCTTATGTGGGTCTGTCACCCCACTTCTCGTCAGTGCTTAACAGCTTGTGAAAGTGGGTGACTAGCCTCCTGGATCTTGTATTTCCCTGTCTGACCTAGTGGCAAGATCTGTCCAGCCTTCAGCTCTGGGAGGCAGACAGGCATGCTAGCAAGAAGTGCTGGTACCTTTCTTACACCATACAAAGTGTACTTTATGTTTCTTTTGGATTAGTCTATGTCTTGTTACTTTTCCAAATAACTGTATCTATGGGTTTATATCCTTAAAATTAATATCATGGCCTTTAAATTTAGATTATTAAACAAATTTTGTAGCTAAGCAGAAGTAGCTGAAAGACTGTGCAGATCTTAACTGAAGCAAGAGATGGTTTTATCCTCTGTATAAATGTTTCCTAAGCTTGAAAGTGAGCATGTATAAAAATCCACAAGATTTTTATACCTAATTTTTGCCACTACAGAAAAATAGCCAGTAATATGTTTGTTAGTGTCAAAATGTATTACTTTGGTTGTCTGTACATCTCCTTTTTCTCAGAAAATATTTAGATACAGTTGAGATTTAATGGTTATACTTGATATAATATGCTTACAATGGGCTTAGAAGGAAAAACCTGACTTGCAGTGTCTGAGTACACACTGTTTAGTCTCAAGAGCTTCTCTCCTGTGCCACTTTTGAAGAGCATGACAAAGTCATGCCTTCATACTGTTCCTGGTCTTGAATGGTACTGTCTTACACTTGGCTTGTTTCTTCTGAAAGGTGGAAGTCTTGTGAGCAAGTAATCTTTCATTGATCTGTGCTTCACCCAAATGTATCCAATAATACTGAAGTGGTTTTGACTAGTCTTGTTTTTTGTGTGTGTGTTTGTGTGTGTGCATGTTTGAGAACAGAGGTTCCTTGATGCCTGATCTGTTAGTGTTTTGTCTGAAGGTCCTCTGTGAGTGGAGCATGTGAGTCATCTGAAGCTTTCATATACTGTATTAACAGCTATTGGTTGGCAATATTAAAGGAAAGTGAGCTTCTTGCAAAAGTTTGGGTTTGTATATCAGAGGAAACTTAATCTGAGGGCCTTTAAGATTTAATTCTTATTTCATGTAGAAAGTATCCATGTGGTGCTTGCAGCATCTGCGTGGTCTGACTAAGGAAATAAACAAAAAAAGATGTTTCCACATCTTTATGCTGTCTGACTTTTCTACTTTCTCCTTTCTTTTTCATGTTCCTTTCTAGTCTTTTCTGCCTTTTGCTTATAAATCTTTTTCCCTTCCTGCAAGCTGTATTTCTTCTACTGTTTGTTTGCCAACTGGCTGTCTGCTTTTCAGGGTGTGGCATCTGTAGGTGCGACAGGTCAGACTGTTATATCTTCCCATTCAAAACTGACTGTCATGGAAGCAAAGAAACAATGCTTTTCTTATTCATCTTGGCCTCAGAAGCAGTCCCCTCAGGATCAAGGGCATGAAAAGGTTTTGCCTCCTTCTGTTTTAGGCTGCAGGACAAGGCATACAGTAAAAGCAGTTTCAGATTCAGGCTGGGTGCGATTTCTTGCCCACACACCTCCTTGCGCCAATCCCTACCCGCTCCCTGGAGCCTGAAGTTCATGCCTTGCCACCTTCTGTTTTCTGCCTCCTGCCCTGGGAGGACTTGAGTACAGCAGCAGCTACCCCCATGGAAAGTGATGCTGGCAGAAACCCAACAGGCGCTTCTGTCACAGGAAGCAGGCTTGTAGAATAATAACTTGTAGAATAAAAGAGGTGGTAGGGATAGGGTCCAACACAATTAGCCAGCTTTCTGGTGCCTCTGATATTATGAATTAATTCATCAAGCCTTTTTCCAGCAGCACCAGCTGTGGTGGGGTGTTGCTGTGGAACACAGTGTGCATCATCACTGCTTTACCTGGTTGCACTTCAGGCTTCCTCTGCTCTTCACAGGTTGCTGCAAATGGATGCTTTCAAAGAAGGATGTATTAAATGTCATACACCTAATATTAATCTCTGTTTTCTGCTGTTGGGGTGGGTGGGGGACCTTGGGAGTATTGTTTTGGGGGGGGGGTTGTTTGGTGGATTTTTTTAATAAACTGAGTTATCATATACTATCATCCTGGATAATTGAGTTGGTTAAGTGCTGCCTTTTGTGGGGAATTGTGCCAGGATTTACCAATAGCAGTAGGACATTCCCTACTGAGTGCTGTGGGATACATCATCTTAGGATTTGCACAAACACATCTAAAGCATCAGTGATGCTAATAGGAGTTTTGTCACTGAGTTCTGCAGAATTTAGGATTTTCCATGTAGCTCTAAAGAGAGATCTGGCTTTGCAGTTGTTGTTCTTTGTCTTTTGTACTTAGCTTATATATGACCCATATTTAATCTGAGTGCACTTGATAGAAAGCTTTCTACATAAGCTCTCTGGATTCCTGTGTCTCGGCTTGGCTGCCTAATCAGGAAGAGGATTTTTAAAGAATTCTTTAGGAGGCATAAAAACAAGTGTGCTTAACATAACTGCAAGTGCAAAATAAGCAACGTTCTGCTGAAAGTTCATATGCCAAACACAGCTAATCCGCCATATGTGTGACCTGAAAAGTACAGGCATGGGTGTTCTTCTCTCCCCCAGTTTCTTAGCCTTTTCATCACTGCTGCAATTGTAAGTAGTCCAGTAACACTATATGCTTGATCGGTGTGTGGGATCTAGGATGGCATTTTGCAGTTAGGGTTGCTGCATTGCGAAGCATGCCTCTAAGTGAAATGAAAGGAATACCATAAGCTTTTCAGCTGTGGCATGTCTTTGGGGAAAACAGAGGAGTATGTCAACCTTTCAGTAGCCCAGGAAGGATGTCGGATACCAGCAAATATTCTGCTCTCGATTCTTATTTAAGCGTTTTTTATATTCCTGATGATTTTTCCATACAAGGGACATAAGTTTATCCTTGCCTGCTGACTGCACCTGCTGCAGCCACTGGAGTTCCTTTGGTTCCAGCACAAAGGAAAGAATAAAACTTATAGTGTCCTGGACCATAGGGAAAATAAGAATACAAAATAAAGAAACAGAAAGAATAAAAAAATAACCAAAAAGAATAAAAAAGGATGCATTTTTTGACCATAGCATAGTGAATACATGGCTTTCATAGTCTTGGGATTTGTCTGGGATTTGTTTCCTTGCCTCCAAAGACCAGTTACAGAAGATTAAGCAGTGGCCAGCGGTGCATCCCCTGGAGTAATTTGTGGCCTTATCCTACATAGCTGTCACACAAATGGTAGAGCTTTTACTCATTGCAAGTAGGTAGGTACCTCTCATGGGTCCAGTTCTGTGATATGTAATTTGTCAGTTATTATGTTGCTGCAGGATGTAATGTTATCCACTGATGTCAAGACTGGAGAAACCACCACAGTATGTACTGTGTCATAGCCAAAGTTATAAGCATGTGCTAAATAACTCTGTTGTAGCCAGAATACAATTTGGCCAAAGCGAATATAATCAGTCATTTGCATGCACAGCTAAAATTACTGAAGAGTAACTTCCATATAAGAATTCATTTAGGAAACTGTGGCAACTGCCTAATTAGCTATAGGTATGGCTTTAATTGCAGTCTGTAGCCAATAAAGGATATGTTTGGTCTATAGGAAGAGGCAAAGGAGTAGAATATGTGCATGAGGCAGTTTAATGTTTAAAGTACTGTTTGAAAGTGCAAGCTATTAAAAAAGTGAATCTTGCTGGAAAATGGTCCCAAGCCATAAAATATTAATTGATCATTAAGTCTTTGTAAGAGATGCTGATATACACCCTGTATCTAAATGTGTCCCCTTTCACTTCCATCTGTTGCTTGTGTACACCAGTGAGGGGTAAAAAAAAAAAAATCCTTAAGAATCAGAACATAGCAAAATATTTGCATTTTATGGAGGGTGTGATACACAAAGGCTGACCAATATTTCACCAATAAGAAAGATGAGTAAATGCATTAATGGTAAAGGTTTTTCAAACTAAGAGAATATAGATGAACATGTCTCTTTTGGAGACATGGCAGGTATGGAATATGGTATTACTAATTTTATATCAAAGACTTATCTTGTAGCATAAGAGTATATATGTACCATATCGCTATGGAAGCTAGGACAGGGCTTGAACCTTTGCTGACCTTTGGGCTGAAGCTTTTTAGCTTGCAGACAGAGCTGAAATGATAAAGAACTCTCCCCAGCCCAGATCTTGCAGTGATAAAGAGAGAATCCAGGTACTTTAGATACCTATGCAGGGAAGATCCTCGACTGATGTCATATATCTGAAGGACATAGCAACAGCAGTGATGCTGCTAATATTCTATAACCTCAGAATTATTTATCAGTGCAGTGATGATTCTTCACATGTAAATCGTATCTCCCAACTGAGAATGGCTCTATGTTCTGTTGCTCAAGCACCTGGTGGGGGCAAGTTAGGTAGGGGAGGAGTGGTCCTTAGCTGATGCACATAGCTGCGGGTCTGTAATATTAATGGGTGGCATTTGGAGTTTCTGTAAGATGTTTTGTAGAACCAAGAAATCTTTTACTTACCAAAGTAGTCATATTTTATTCACTCTGAATTTTTACCAGGTAGTAGTAATGGAAATGCATGCCTCAGTTTCTAATGTTTTAAATGTTTCATTTTGCAAACTTCAGTTTTGTTCAGTTTGCATCTGCCAGAATTTCTTAGTCATAGCTTGTACCTTCGTGGAAAGGGGAACACCTGGAAAGAAGGTTTTCTCCTTGACCTTTAGGAGGGCAAGCCAGTGCATCACGCTTACCATGCTCTATGATGCACATTTATGTTGTCATCAAAAATGGTGCAGGGAATGGTGTGACCCGTACTTTTCCTCCTCAAACTTGGACCTGATAAGTGCAGCAAAGCAGGTACATGTGTACCCATGGTACTCCTGTGTACGTCTCACTTGTCTTTCATAGATAAATCAGCTATTGTCTATGCTTTCAACTACTCTAGTTCTTCAGTATCAAACCCAAACAAGTTCTAACTAATCCTAACCACATATGCATTACAAATCAAAATTTGTAAAACACGTGGATTCATTTATTTCTTCTGCTTGTTTGTGTAAGTAGTCATATTAATATAGTGATGAAAGGGGCTGCATATCAGTCCCCATCCAGTCTGCTGATGTCACAGGCAATTGTGCAACTGCTGTGATGCCCACAGTATCTATTGCATGTCAGCAACACACAGGGAACCATAAAGCATTTTGTGACAAATTTAATCTAAAGTAAAGATAAAAGCACAACTGTTACTGTTTCCCTCCCTCCGTACAGTCCTTGCCCAGAGAATTTGGGAGAAATTGCATGTGTTATCCACACTCTAAGTCCTGCGACAGCACTAGACTTAGTTATAGAAAGGCTCACTGTTTTGGACCTGCACTTTGTGTTCATACGCTGTTATGTGGAGCCCTTTTAGAGCTCCTATCATGTCCTTAAAGGAACATGGAAGGGTTCTGAAGAAGTATACATGATGCTAAAATTAGATGGTTGAGGACTTTGTTATTGTCCTATACCCTGTGTTGTAAGGGAAGTATAGGACTTTGTTTCTCTGGAAGTTGGAAATGGCCTGTAATCTGCTTCCAAGCTCAAGTGGGGATGTTTTTGAAAAGTCTCTGACTAGCCTAGCAGCTGAAAGGATCTGATGCAATTGGGGCTGAAAGTCAGTGGAAACCAGCTGGAAACTGGAAGGCTGTACACAGGGAACTAGCTCCTTTCTCCACTCACTTTCTCCTGTGTCAGAATTACTGATGTTCCAGTACTCTTACTGAGCAGAATTTTTGAAGCACAAAATGCATAATGACTGATAGTGTCATCAGTTTGGTGACATACAGAGGAAGAAGGATGATTTCTGCTGTGGAACACTGACAATTACAGGCAGAGAAGATTGACATAGGTCAGCTTTGCAATTTTGGTTTTTTTTTGTTTTTTGTTTTTTGTTTTTTTTTTTTTTTTTTGCATCTATCCATCACTTAAGTAAATTCCTTGCCTGAAGAAAATATGAAAAGTTGAAATAACATTTTGAAATTAAGATTTCTTCCTAGATTGGTCCCACTTAAACAAAACATTTTGTCTTGATTTTTATGTCTTTTTTGAGTTAAATGCTTAGTTGCCGTGCAAAAGCTTTTAGGTTTTGGAGGTATGTTTTGGAGTTTTTCTGGTTTTGCTTTTGTCTTTTTCTTTCGCTTGGGGACAGGCACCCTAAACACTTAAAATATTTAACAATTTATTTTCACTTGAAAAACAAAACCAACAAACCCTTGTGACAAGAAATAAACTAAAAAAAATTAGGGATGGTTTCCAAGTTGACCAATTCTATTCTAGCCCTGTAACTTCACTTTTGAGATTCCAGCCAGACACGTTGCACGCTTCTTGCTAATCAGAGACACGTCATAAGGAAGGACTATGGAAATTACCAAGGTAGTTTGGATTCTGGTGTCACTTTTTCCATATTAAAATGATACTCCAACATGTTTAATTGAGACCTGTTACTTCTCAGCCAAGTAGCGTTAGTTGTAGGTCAAGTAAGTTTTTCTAACTTGATGAAATTCCTATCATCTCCCCTGTTGACGGAAAGTACTTTTCTGCCTGCATATGTTGAAGATCTTGTTCTGAAATGTGAAGGTGCACAGGAGTCACTGGTGCGATTAATCTTTTGTGGTCGTCTTTCAAGTGAAACTAACTTCCATGCTAATCTGTTCTGTGTAGCTGTCAAGCTGTTTGGAAGAGTTATTGATCCTTACTACAATAGAAAAGTGACACTTGAGCAAGAGCAAACTGCTTTTGAATATTTTCTGGTGTATTGCTGGTATTAACGCTATTCAGGCAAGCACTTGGCCAGATATGTTGTTTTGTTTCACCTGTTGGAGCTCTGTTCTTTGTTTACATGGAGATGCTTACAATCTAATTTACATAGCACTTTAGAAGTGGACCTCCACTTTTTGTTAAAGGAGATTGCTATGTACTGCTTTGTTTTCTATGAACAGGGAAGCAAATAAACCTTAGCATTGCAGTTTTTTCCAGTACTGAAAAAGGAGAGGAAGAATTGCTGGAAACTGTATTATACATGAAGCCAGGACTAGAAAATTGTCTGGGTTGCTGAGGTGATCTAAAATGGCTGGAGGCAGGGCAAGCATGTGTGTATCCACATATTTTTGATTGTATAGGTAATAAAAGCCATATGGCTACAGTAGTCTTTTGCCATAAATGGGTTAAAAGGAAGACCTGTAATGACTGAAAACTGTGAGCATCTTACAGCAATTTAGAGTAGCAGAACCTTGAAGAGCTTGTTTTGCACTGTCAGAGATGACACTTGTTCAGAGATATCTTCATTGAACTGCATTGAAAGATGCAGGACAGATTTAGGGAGGCCTGATGGTAAAGGGGAGGAGGTACATATAGTAGCAACAGCAAGAATGAATATGGCAGAGGGAACAATGATGCAGTTGTCATACTTGTTGGTGTGAATCCTTTCCAAAAGAATGTCAACTTTTTTTGGCAGATGAATTATGATTTTATTGTCAAATTACAGAAAAAATTGAATAAAAAATTTCAAATGCAATGTGTGGAAATAGAGCACACCTTGAAAACAGTCCAGTTGGAGACAGTCAAACTGTATTATATTACATCCAATATACTGCAGTTTTTATGGAGAACCCTGCAAGTTTTCTGGCATTTCAAGCTAAAATGTCATGGTTTGGGTGGGATTGTTTGCTCAGGGGTGTTTGGGAGGCTCTTGAGGTCACAAACAAATAGCTAGGTGTAAATAGTGCCTACTGTCAGGAAGTTTCTATGTGAAAGATTTAAAACTGGTTTGGACTCTTTTTCTTGAATTGATAAACTATTTGAAAAAGTATTTGCAAGAAGCACATCTCTGGTAGAAGTCACACGAGTCAGGTGTTGGTAGCTATTTTTACATGGTATGCAGTAAATGTACTGAGTTATGCTCTTATTAGTCTACTGTCCCTCCAAACCTACAAGAAATGAGCCTTTTGTTTTATGCCTGAGGCTGGGAATGGTCTCACAGATGCAATTTGTCATGCAGGAGATGGGTGAGACTCTCGGCATCTTCTCCAGTGACCACTCAGAAATGCTATCTGCTTTCTCCTCTGGCCACAAAGCAAATGAAACATGCAGGACTTGTAGGCCCTAGAAATAGCAGCAGTTTGACAACAGCTTTTTTCCCAGGAAATGGTTTGGGGTGGTGTTCTGAAATAAATAAGGGAAACGATGTAAGCTCTGCTGTGTGACAGGGATGCACGGGTAAATTGGAGACCTTTCTTGAGGCCAAGGTGAGGCACACTTAACATGAGGAGGGAAGAGGACCAGGCACTGTCAGGGGGACCAGAAGCAGGTAGAGAAAGGAATGGTGTCTTCAAAGGGCCCTTAAGAGGAGTGTATTCAAAAAAAGAAGTATGGAGGGAAGAAAGAGTTGGCCTATGACTCCTGTCTTCTTTGTGTGCGTGCGTGCGTGTGTGTGTGAATATATGACCAAAAAGAGGAACAGCATTGACATACTGTTTCTGGGTTGTGCTGAGAAATTGAAAAGTGAAAATCCTAGGGAACTGATTATTTCAAAGGAAAATCTCAGGTTTATAATTTTTGGGCTACTTACAGATGAGTATGTATTCTGTACTGGTGTGTGACAGACTGTCAGAGAATGAGTACTTTGTTAGGTACTAGTTAATTTATTGTGACATTCATCTGTTTGCAGTGATTAGCTTTATGACAGACTTTTCTTTTTCCCAATCAGCACTGATGTAAGGAAAAACCTAATCTCAGCAGGTTATTTTAACTATCTTTAGTTTACATTCATGGGTGCAAGAATACATAGGATACACTGTGAGCTCTGCCTCTGAGTTAAGGAAGTGAATATCCTTCTTTTTAAAGCTAAAGCAATCCTCCTCTGCTGTCTACTTAATTCTTTTCTACTGGCTCCTTTACCAAAGACTCTGCCCCTGGCTCTGCTTTCCTGAGTAGTAGTGCAGTGCCCACTGTCATCACAGCTTTGACTGATGGCATCTCCTACTGCTGCAGCAGCTAAAGCTTGTTTGGCATTGCTCCAAGAAGCTTTAAAAATAAGTGGTTATTAATGGGTTAGAATGTGGTTTTCAGTGAATATATTATTATATAATTCCATGATTAAAACATACAAATAAAAATTTTTCTAAGGTTCTAATAGCTGTCTTATGGGATGTTCAAATCTAAAACTTCTATCAATACCTGATCATTCATTTAATTATTTAAGGAAATTAACACTTCCATTCTTCAGTCCAAGACTGGAGTGTCTGACACCCCGAGTGTCCTGGGTTCAGCCAGGAATGACACGAGCCAGGAACACCTGAGTTTATGGAAGCCCATAAGCCTCTCTTCTCTTGGAAAATAAAGTCGTACACACTGACTGAATGTTGGGTTGAAAATTATTTCTTGTATGTCCAGCAAAATATCTTTTAAATGTCTTTATGCCAGTAAGAGATTAAATTGTGTTTGCCGATTAAAAGTCTTAAATCAGCCATGTTAGTAATAAAGTAGAAAAGAGAAAATCTGAGTATGTAGGACTGTAACGCATGAGAAGTGATCGCCATTTATGGAGTTTGAGTAGCTGTCTGCCAAACTCCGTATTCTCTGCCCTGGTAAGTCTGGTAAACACAGCACTGCACCAGCTACTATGAAGGAGAAAAACAACTGCTACCGCTGAACCCATGACAACCCACTAGGGCATACTGGTGAAGAGACAATGCAGGTATTACCTGCTAGGGCCGTGTCGGTCTGATGTGCCTTTGCTGATGGGGAGCCAGTGCAGCCTTGTCCTTGGTCCCTTCCTGGTGCGCAGGGGGCAGACCATGGATGGGGGAGGCTGAAGGAGCAGGGAGGTGAGAGGCTGTCTGTCTCCCATAGCTCAAATAAAGAATCCTCTTTACACTCCTTAAAACTCAAATAATGTTTTCACACTGCTAGGAAGGATCCTGCAGGCACCAAGCACAGAGAAGGTGCTTAACAAGTAATAAAGAATAGCAATAACAACTGATTAGGTCTGGGCAGGTGAGAGGATGGGGAATAGTTTGCAAATATTTAAAATCTTAAATGTGCTGCAAGCAAGTCCCTCCATGCCGTATTGTTAATTGCCTAGACAACAGAGGCTGTGCAAATGCCTTCAATCACAGGTTTCTATTTAATAAGCTTATTGTAATGTATTGCTATTAAAGCTCTTCTAACAGTTTGTGAAAATTTCCAGCTTTTTCTCCCAGGGCAGCATTGCAAATCAGGCTATAAAATTCACTGGTAAAGCTACTTTCCCCTATTAAAGTAAGCGGATGAAAATACCTAGTGGCAGAGCAGAGAGTGGCATCCTCTGAGCAGAGTGATGGGATTGTAAGGCAGCAGTGGACAGCTGCTGCTGTGCTGCTAGTCCAGCTTAGCATGTCTTAGCCAACTGATTGCTAAAACTCTTGGGGAGAGCTCACAAATCCGTCAGAAACATTTGCACATTCACACTACTAAAAATGCTTTTGGTGGCAGGAACTGAATCTTATTTGTTGCTCATTCATAGTTAACTAAATTCTTGCTCTGTACCAGCCCAGTTCAGAGCAATACCATTACAGGTACTGCTCCAATTGATACCAGAAAACTTGAGAGCAAAGTTCACCCTAATGAAGTTACCTCTGAGATTAATTTGTCTCTTTTTATTGATTTGGTTGAACTTGTTTCTTAAATATGTCTTCAATACAATGCTACTTGTGAGATTCTGCTTGCAAATAGTTTGTGTGTGTGTATGGTGGCAACAGTCAAAAAAGTAAGCAATGAGAAGGAACACACAAAAATGATTTTGTGAGGATGATACAGCCTAGGAAGCAGTTCAGTACAGACAGAACAGTACTGCTGAATGTGTTATTCCTTGGCTATTTATGGTCATAGATTTTCTTTCTGATGCTTTGTTCCAGGTTAGATTTAGACAGCACACCAGAAGGTGAAATAAAAGCAGAAGTGCAGTATTTTGACCCCCAGCAGTAAGCGTCACATTCTGGAAGATGTTTCTTCTACTAATTTGGTTAGATTATTTACCAGTCTTACAAAATATTTATGGAGATGAAATATCTGCAACAAAATCATCAACAATCAGTTGAGACATTTTATTATTAAAAAAATGTTTATGTGTGGTAATTTGAAGTTATCACCCTATGTAGTATCAGGTAATATAAATGACCCTTCAAGATGGAGGTTGGGTAGAAGAAGAGAGGAAACTCTAAAAAGATAAAACACAGGCAGATAGAGGTAATTGAGTAATTGTGAGGTAACTGGGTTGCCTTTTCTTTTTTGGCATTTTCCAAGCATGACACTATTAATTTTTGAGAAGGTTGGACATTTATATGAAGATTTTATAAAAGGGATTGTATATAAGCTGCCATCACTAGCTCCTCCAACATAGGCTAGGTTATGGAAGGTCTGAGTTCAACTGTCCTGGTTGCCTGGCCACTTTGGGGTCCTGCTGGGGTGGGGAGTTCTGCAGCTCCTTACATAAGGGGTTCAGCTGCATTCATCACCTTCTAATATATATTCTTATAACAAATACTATCTCAGGTTTCCAGCAAAAACCAAGAATGTTTTTAAACTGCAGATCCCAAGGGATGTGAGAAGACGGCAAGTGTTGGTAGTTTCACTGGACTTACTAGACAATCATCTTAGAGTTCAGAAACTGCTACAAGGTGGCTGTTGAGACCAAGTCACCAGCAGAGAGAGAAAAATAAATGTTGTATTGATTAATTCTCAATCTTCATCCAAGACAAATCCATTCAGTCCTAACGCCATCTATCTGTGGGATTTAAAGGCAGAAAATAAGCTAATTGATGTAACTAATACTCTTGTCTACTAAATGCAATCGTGAATAAAACCTGTACTCAGATTTCCTTGAGATGAGAAGAATATTTCAATATGTTATGGTGTTTGTTTGTTTTCCTTTAATTAAACTTCTGGGATAGAACAAAAAATCTAAGGGAAGAAATAACGTGGGGGAATAAAAAGTCAGGTAAAAGATTGTTAGAAATAGTAACTGTCATGGGTTCAGCAGCAGCAGTCATTTTTCTCCTCCTTGGTAGCTGGTGTAGCGCTGTGTTTTTTGATTTTGGGCCTGGGAACAGCGCTGATAACACCAGTTATCCCTCCGGGAGTGGGGGGCAAGAAAAAGGGGGGAGTGGGTGAGCAAAACTGCGTGGCTGACTGGACTTAAACCACGACAGTTCTTTTTGGCGCCCAACGTGGGGCACGAAGGGTTGAGATAACGACAGGATTAATAGCCACTCGTCACAATGCTGATTTGTTGGCTCTTAAAGTTGTTGCTTTTGGTTCTCTTGCGTTCATGGTTTCAGCCTGTTGTACCTTACTTACAGCCGGTATTTCTTATCTTAGCATGTTTCAGATATGGGTTTTGGTTTAAGGTTCTTGTTTTATTGTACTTTATTGGAATGGCTTGTGATACGGGCGGGCTCGAGAAGCCATGGGGGGCGAATGTGTACCTGGCAGTTCGGCTGCTCTTCACCGTCCTGGCGAGGCTGTGGAGAGCCGAGGGGGGGCTGCCTCGGGAGCCGCCGGCTGCCGAAACGGCCCGGGGGAGCGGACCCGGGGAGCAGGAGCTGAGCCCCCCCACCGAGCCCAGCCCGACGGCTGCCGGGCAGAGGAAGGAGGTAGCAGAAGGGGTGAGCCCCCCGACTGAGCCCAGCCCGGCGGCTGCCGAGCCGCGGGAGGGGGAGGCTACCGAGCGGCAGGAGGAGACGACGGTGGAGGAGCCGAGCCCCGTAGCCGAGCCCAGCCCTGCCGCGGCCGAGAGCATTCCCCAGCAGCCGCCCGCAGAGCCCCGCGAGCCGCAGGAGAACGCAGAAGACCCCGCAGCACTTCCCAGCAAGGCAGAGGAGGAAGATCTGGACTCAGACAAAGAGCAGCTGGTGGTGAGAGAGCCGGCAAGCGCAGCAGCTACACCAGCCCCAGTGACAAGCACAGCAGCCTCATTTGAGAGCTCTGAAGGGTTTGAATGGCCTTTGGGTACCCTTGAGACCTGCCTGCTCATTGTGATGGGGATCAGCATGGTGGCATGCATACAGAGTGTGTTTTACCCACAACCATTTTGTCTGGCCCCGAGAGTTAAGCAGAGTGGGGTGTGGGCCTTGTCTGGGGTTAGTCTGCAATCTAGGATGACTAAGAGATTTTCCTCAAGCCTGGACAGCCATGAGTGGCAGGGTGTGTGGGACAGTATGGGCGAGTATCTTGTCCACTGGGCCCCTCCAGTGCTTTGGAAGCATCACAGATGGAAGGCAGCTGTATGGAGCCCCCACCAACAAGCTGCAGAAACTGCTGGAGGGGTGGATGAATTATTTTGAGCCTGGTGGGCCCATGACACCTCAGGCCATCAGGGCAGAGATGCAACATACAGATGGACTTATGATCGAGGGGTGGACTTGGCAATGGACACTGTGGCCCAGGTTACTGACGAGTGTGAACTCTGCACACAGCCTCTCCTGCTCTAAAAGGCTGTTACAGAAGATGGAGCTTGACGTCACGGACCGAATGGACTCAGCAGCTTTGTAGGGATTGGTTTATGCACTAAGGGATGATCTCTCTCCCTTTCTCTGTGTATGTGGATGTATACATATACATGTGATGGTATATTGACAATGTGGAATCTGAGCATGACGTGAATGGTATGGAATAAGGGGTGGATAATGTCATGGGTTCAGCAGCAGCAGTCATTTTTCTCCTCCTTGGTAGCTGGTGTAGCGCTGTGTTTTTTGATTTTGGGCCTGGGAACAGCGCTGATAACACCAGTGTTTCGGTTACTGCTTAGTGATGTTTTGGTCTGGCCAAGGACTTTCTGAGTTTCATGCTCTGCCAGGGAGGAGGGGAGCCGGGAGGAAGCAGAGACAGAGCACCTGACCCAAACTGACCAAAGAGGTTATTCCATACCACAGCACGTCATGCCCAAGATGGAGGACGGAGAGGAGAGACCCAGAAGGGTGGGGGGTGCACTGCGTGGTCGGGCTTGGTTTTAGGTGGTGAGAAATTGTATTCTTTCCTTGTATTTGCCTTGTCATTATTATTATTGGTGGTAGCAGTGGTGATTTGTGTTATACTTTAGTTACTAAACTGTTCTTATCTCAACCTGTGGGAGTTGCATTCTTTTCGATTCTCCTTCCCATCCCTCCGGGAGTGGGGGGCAAGAAAAAGGGGGGAGTGGGTGAGCAAAACTGCGTGGCTGACTGGACTTAAACCACGACAGTAACATTAGAACAGACTCCAACCAGAGAAATGTATTCTGTAAGTCACAATTGTATGGCTCATGTATTTTCATCACTTTTTTTCTATGCTCACAGCTTAGAGCTTTTTTAGTATACCATTCATCATGCATGTAGTTTGAAGAATAGCTGCATAATTACTCTATTTTCTTGTTTTGCTTAATGAAAGAAAGACAAAAAGGAAGTTTTCCTGCCAAAGATAATGTATTAATGCAAACAACAACAGTGATGGAAGCTAAACTGCTTTGTCTTAATATAAACAGTAAATAGGCTAGGATATACCGAAATTGGGAAATTTTAATTTCTGCTTCATTAAAAGATTCAACATGTTGTTTGCAATGTGACTGCTCCCCAGTTCCACCCCTGAGGAAGTTTAACACAACTTCATTGAGCGATATTTGCTTAGAGGCTTGAAGGAAACTTTAATTAAAGGAGGTTATAGAAGGTATCACTTTCAAGATATCAGATCAATTCTCGAAGGGTTTTTGTTAGAGACTTCTGTGTTGAGTTTCATCTCCATGTCAGCAGTTCTTAATGATGACCACTTTTTTTCAAGCTGTGTATAACGATCTTAAAGTCTCCAATATCTATGCTTTCAGAAGTGTGGGTGATTTAGGGGAGAAGAGGGGTGCTTGTTGTTTGTTGGAGGTTTGTTTTTTTTTTCTATCCTGAGCTGGAAGGTATATTTAAAAGAAAACTGAGGAGCATTGATGCCAAGTTGTCTCAGGTGCCTGCCAGACTGCCAAAGGGGACTTGGCAACCTGGTGCCAGTCATCCAGCTTCTCCAGCTGAGCTGAGGGGCACTGCTCTGCCCATCAAAAAGGCACAGGTTTTGAGTATAACGTAATGCCCATGCACAAACAAGCAATTACACAAGGTTTCAGGCTGCAGAGGGCCTGTTGAGAGAGCACGCATCCATGTAGATGCGGTGACTAGCGTCAGCCTTCACATCTGCACAATAAAATTCTTCCTTAATTCTTTCTTTTTGTCAGAGAGTAGCAAAGGCAAGAGAACTTTCATTTATTTAGCTCTGTGAAACTAGGCATGAATCAAACACTCTATACATTTGGGAAGGGGAGGGATGACTAGAACCTATTACTGCCTTATCCTTGATCATTGATTAAACTTGTTTCCATTGCAAGTTTTGTTATCTTTTAAAGGAGATTTATGGTAATTATGCCTTTTCTCTTACATATTTTTCCTCTGATTACTTATACAGAGAAGTCATACATAAGATGGCACAAGTTCTGTTAAGTGACAAGAAAGACTTGGCAGAAAGAAAACATCTATTGGAGTCATGACAATCCTGATATTTCAATGACAATTCTTTCAAGGAGTTCTTCCATCTTCCAGCTTCTGATTTACTTAAAAAACAATGGTCTCAAAAGTACAGACTGTGTGTCTATAACCAGGAATGGTGAAAACTGAATTGTGCTAAAATTAATGTCTGAAAATTGGGGGAAAAATATTCACAAGTCTTGTATGCTAGGGTTGGAAGTATAGGATTTGATTACTGGCAATATTTAACAGATGAGTTTTCAGCTTATATATACACAAAGTCCCTGGCATCCTGATGCTGATGCACAAAAATATAGAATGCTTGGCTGCTTAACAGAAAAATAAAATCTAGCATTATGTAGGTTTTTAGGACATCTCTCTTGGTACAAAACAGATGTTCTGATTTCAGAGAAATATTTAAATAGTTTTGATTATGCATCTTTGCTAAAAACAAATACATACACAAAGATATTTTGCAGATTCTTTGCTGAGAAGCATATAGAAATGTGTGTAGTGCCACCATGGTTTTTTACACTGCAGAACTGTGCTTGAGGTCAAGCCATTCATGAAGGAATGATGCCCACATTGATACTTCAATATTGTTCCTCACAAGCTATTATGCAGCTGAAAAGAGAGAAGGATATTAAGATGTGCATGGAACAGCAATGCTTGTGTGGCCTGTGGGATGCCATGATTCTTTATAAGTAATACTGATTAAAAGATTTTGATTACTGATATCAGAATTATTTTGGAAACTGTCCTTTAGTTTAAGCCTCTGAGTGCCTACGTAAAGAGGTTGTACTTGAGAACAAACTTTGTGTCATTACAAAAAAGGAAGATCCAGGCTGTGGAAGCTGAGGAAATTTCAGACTAGGAATGTGGCACCATTTTATAACAGGGAGGGTAGATAGCAAATAGAATGCTGAAGTATGTGGGAACTTAAGAGCCTCTAGACCTTTAGGTCAGTATGGGATGTCTGGGAAGGATACTTTTTGTTCAAGCTTATCTTTTTATGAGAAAGACATTCTTGTATTAAGACTAAACACAAGAATTAGGAAATTAAATTCTCTGAAGTGAGATTAAGAAAGGCCGACTAGATAACTTCAGTGATACATTTTTAGTCCCATCAAAAGGTATCGATAAGGAGTCTTGTTTTTTTACAGTTTTATGGTAGTTTTCCATACTGCATTGTTGTGGACACATTAGATTATGTACTCTGTTTCATACTTGCACATACATATGTGAGTTGGAGGCATTACTTTTTTACAGTGTTGCTGGTCATATTAACATCTTCACCTTTGGATGCTACCTGCTGTCTTATGAAGACTTGGATAGAGATTCTAGGTTTAACCTTGGCCCTAAAGATGCCACCTTCCTGCTAAGGTTTACACCAACACCAGAATTCAAATGTTCTGGATACAGAACATAAGCAAATATCAATGAGTTTCTGTACTTTTGCCACTGTTCAGTGTAGAATAGCATTAATGAGACAAGCTTTTCTGTATTATTCTTTCTAAAGCAAAGCTGTCCACTCCAGATACTGGAATCTTCTATACTTTTTGAATATGTTTGAGGATAGTGGATATTTTAATTTCAAGAAATTTAGTTTCAAGAAATGCAACTGCAGCTCTTGAGGAAAGAGCCACATTTGTAGGTAGTGTGGTAGGGAGAATGGCTAGAAATCCTTGTTGTCTCTTGCTTCTATACAATATCCTCTTATTTTTCCATCCTTTTGAAAAAAGAGATGGACTAAATCTCCTTTCCTTGGTGAAGGTAAGGTGTTTCATTTCTGAGGGTTTTTGGCTTTTTTTTCCCCTTATTAAATTCCTATGCACTCACTGAGAGGAACTAGATCAGGGTGAGATAACTTCCGTAAACCTGATTGCTCCTTCTAAAGTCTTGCATGTGTTCTTGAAGTATCTGTGTGACTACAAAAATCTGAAAGGGATAAATATTATTGTGATGTTGTGTGGACACTCAGGCACTATTTGTATGTATTCCCTCTTCAATATATATAAAAAACGAAGGCAAACTTTTATGCTTATGAAATAATTATATCGTTTGTTAACATTTCAACTGTAACACATAATTTCAGTATAAGGTAAACTCCAGAGTTACTGTTGCCTGAAATTTGGTCTAGAATGTATATTTTCAGTCAAACACAACTGAGCAGCACTGGAAATGTGGAGGCAAAGCCCAGTTTGTGTTGCCAGACATTAGCTGAGTATACTGAGGCAGCTTGGAAAAGTTAAATGGAAGAGAAATAGAAATTTCATGTATAAACCATTCATGAAGTCCATATTATGTACGTATCTTGAAGGCTATCAAAAATACCTATTATCATTGCATAATGAAGCTTCAACAGCCTTTGGTGTTTTGAGAGACTATGCTGTATGCAATTAATTGTTAGTATTGAAATACTACAGTTTGAGTTCATAGATGCTCCTGAGCAGACTGCCTCATCTCTGGGCTTGCTATAATAAGTTCAGCTTAAGTTTTGTGGAAAGAAGAAACAGATGTTCACAGGGAAGCTGAGAAGCAGTTATGAGCCTCAACAGAACTCAGTTTATAGCAATATCAGAGAGACTAATGAATAGAGAATCCTCATTGTGGCAACAAGAGTGAGAGCACAGAGATTTCTGTTAGAGTTTCTACTAAACATTCATATTGGTTTGATTGTGTTCATGTACTTGCACAAGATCATTTAGCTGAAAGGAGACTTTTTCTGACTCTGGACTGGGAGAAGGCGAAGGTTCAGATACTAAAGTTGTAGAAAAGAGAAAAGGAAATGTTAAATGGTTGTGTTTTTTTGTCCTTATTTTTGTATCTATTAAAAGATTCTGTTTTGAGGTGGGTGGCTTAAAAATTGCATACATACCTAGAAAACAGACTAAAGCTTACTTAAATAGCATGGAATTAATCTGGATACCTTTGTTTTCATAAAGGTATTTATTGCTGTACACTGAACACAGCTATAAATATCATACATCCTGAATAAAATATGATTGCAGTGGAAAACTCATTTGCATTTTTTAATGATTTATTTTAGATATTAGTTAATCTACTTTATGTGCAAGGATGCATTTACACCATCCATATACTAATTAATTATTCGATTATCCCTTTAAGTATATCATAGTTATGTTCTTTTTTAAATTATCATATTTAAAAAAGATGTAACTACCTACAGTAATTAACAACAGGAATGAGCAAGTTGCAACCAAGATGTGCTCACTGGCCTTGTAGTTCTGGAATGGGTCACTGACTCCCAGCTGTCAGAGCTTCTTCAGATACTGAAGTGTGAGGTGTCCCTGTCCATGACAGGGGAGTTGGAACTAGATTGTCTTAAGGCCCTTTCCAACCCTAACTATTCTATGATTCTACTGACCCTTCATCTGTGGCTTGGGCCAGAAGAGATTCTGGGGCTCAGGTGGGAAAGTAAATAGAAGAATATTTAGAAGTTCCATTAAGGAGTTTTACTTTCCTAAGGATGTTGATTCTCACCTGTTGCTTTCTGTAGGCAATTTTAAGTATTTTAGAGCCTGATTCTCAACAGCTTTTGTGCAACTTATGTAAGTACTGGCTTTCAGTGGTGAAAAGATCAAATTTAGTCTCTTCAGGTGGAACTGCAAGACATTTGCCTAATCAAGTTCTACTGAGCCAGCAAAATTTAAAGCTTATCATTCCCACAATGGGACTTCTACACTACTTACTGGCTTTGTATGTAAGAGAGAGAAACAGGGGTTTGTGTCTGTTCAGCTCTAAGTTTAAGGTAGAATGAGCGCAACTGAAAAATGAGATACTGGGATGCCCTCAGTTTTAGCCGGCAGTTTAGAAAGGAGTCTTACCTTATCTTATTTATCAAATCCGTCCAAATGTATTTGTTGAGTATCTCCTCCCTTCAATACCCACCCTTCCCCAGTCCACCCCCATCATAGAAGCACAGTTGATGAGATCCTCGACCTTAAATATATTCACAAGACATTTCAATTAACTATTCTGTTTTCTGAGGCAGAGCACAGCAGCTTGAATGTGTAACTGGGGAAGAAATACCAATATTCTGACTTTATTGTGGGTTGTGTTTGCATAGTGGATTGTCTGGGACCTTTTTGGGGAGGAGGGCTGGGGAGATGGGCCTTCAATTTTAGGTCAGTGAAAACACAAAAAAGTTTGAGATTATTGTTTCCCAGAAGCAAGAGTTGCCAGCATCTCTGACAGGGTCAACTGAAAATATGTAAATATAAGCAGGCAGCTCTACTGAAATGAATGGACAGCTTGTTCCAGCTGAGGTTTTGCTCTAGTATTTTGGTTTTTTAAATTCTCTAAGCTTGCATGAAAACATGCTTATTCTTACACCACAAAGTAAACTTTTTTGCAGATGCCCTGCAGGCTTATAAACAGCTTAAAAGTAATTCTGAGAGCTGATGTTATTAGCAGCTGGAGCTCTGTTTGATTGACTGGTAGTATGAAACCAAGAGCCCACCACTGAACCTTGTAGAGTTACACGTATACATCAGTAGCTCCAAGTAAAAATGAGATCATACCATCATCATTCCCCAGTCTCAGCTTTACATTATAGCCACTGCACATACATTTTCTGGGTTGGTTAGTGTTGTCATCCTTTTGCTTTCATGGGAACTGATTTCATTAATAAGTTCAATATACAGTACTGGTGCAGACTTTTGTTTTCCTTTGCCTTTTTTTTTTTCGTATTTGCCACCTACACTGTGCAATGTGAAGGCAGGACTTTCATACAGTGAAGAGGGAACCGGAGGGAAGAATGAAAATGTTTCTGATTTTGCTTATTTTAAAAATAATGATTTATTTCTGTAATTTTTTGTTTGCAGCCTTGAGCTTCACAGTTGAAACAAGAATTCAAAGGATAAAAGTATGAAACACTGAAAGGTAAAAGGTGACAATCACGTAGTTGTCACCTGTAAAAATAATACCTTTTTTTTTTTAATTTTACATATTCTCAACATCTGTATCTCCCATCCACAGTCCCCTTCACTCCCTGGAGTTATTTGTTTTAACACCTGTCAAGAAAGAGAGTGAAACATTTTCCATAACACACTTAGCTCAGATTAGCCCTCATACCTCTGCCATGGTGATGTGCTTAAGTCTCCCACAGATGCAGCTATTTTAATATTTAGAATATTTCACACTATAGCAGCTCTGAGCAGACAGTAAAGAAGTGTAAACAGAGCACAAAATTCCTGGTATGATTACTTTCTTGCCTTTATTTCTACTTGTTGAGAGGAGCGAGTGTCATGACTGGAACATCATGTATTCAGTGTTAGTATTTTAGGTTGGAATTAGCTGAGATTTATATTGAGAAGACTTATGGTAAAGGAGCTAAGCTACAGAGATTTTTATCTAGGGTTTTGACTTTATCAGTAATTAGGAGTGTTTGTGATCTTCTAAAGAACCCAGTTTTAGCACAAGCAGGAAACTTGATGGCTGATTTTAAGGTTGAAAAGGCATTTACTTTTCCTCATAAATGAGCAAGGATCAGTGAAAACTGAGTTTGTAAGTCATACAAAGCTTGACAAACAGACCTTCTATCTTTAAAATTTTTTGTAGCCTGTGGCAGTTTTTCCTGTGGCTTTCAAAGGGGCTTTGAATCTTGAGGCTTTACACTGTGGTTTTCGAGTAACTTTGAGAAGATGTATACTTTTTGTGAAAGGAAGCGTTGTTTTCCAAATCCTTGCGGTTTTGAAACTGAAGTGTTTCTGACCATAAAACACGTTTGGTCCTGAGAGGCCTTGGGGAGGATTAGGTAGAACCTCAAAGGCTCTTCACAAGCCAAAGGATGTGCTAGAAAAAGCTGATTTGGGAGGTAGCCTTCTCTAGCAGCTCTGGAGTGGTGTAAGCAGAGCAACCCAAGATCCAACAGATGGTTAAGTGTCTGTGATTCACTGTCACAGCTCAGGTTAGAGCAGCCTGAAGGCTGGTTTAATTTTTGTTCACTGGATATGATGACTAAGAGAGTGTGAGTAGTGAGGAAGACAGCAAGACAACAGCATGTTTGAATCATTTGTTTGTTGGTTTCACTTTCAGCAGGTCTTCAGAGGCAATATGTGAGACAGACCTGTAGGAACATGTTTATTTGTTTAATATCTTCTATCACTTCTTTCTTTTTAATCTAAAAAGCAGTAGAAAAGATTTTTACCTCAAAATTTCAGGATTTTTTCATTGGTTTTCAGTATGTTCAGCCCTCAAATATATGTCATAACAGAATTTCAGCTTACCAAAAGAAAAAAAAAAAAAAATCTTCTTTGATGCTAAAATAATACCTGAGGCTTCTAAGTGTCTAAGTAGTTTTTCTGTTCCCAGTATATACTTTGAGGAAATGTGAGTTTGGCATAGCAGAATGAGGTATGACCCAGCCTTTTCAAAGTCATAGTGTTTCATTTGAATATTCTTGTTTGTTGTCTAATTGGTTATTTTTTTCTGAAGTTCACAACAAAGGAAAATGCCAAAACATTTATACTGTAGTTTATAATTCTCTTCTGTGCTTTCCTGAGTTTCTTAATTTTCTTCCCTCTCCTGAAATCTTACTGCTTTTATTTTAGACTGATTTAGAGTAATATCTTGGCACTTTTTTCTTAGCCCCCAAGATCTAAGGACAAGACCTAGACTTACAAGACCAGTGAGTGTTCCCTTTCTATGCCAAAAGGTACCCAAAATAATTTTCTCTGGCTGTCTTCAGTAATAATGGTGGATCACTAGCCTTAGTGTCAAGTTTGATGCTAAGGCTGATATGAACTGAAACCAGGTAAGATGCCATGCTAATTAAAGTAAGCTTGCCACACAGCATCAAAAAGATTTTTCACCATTGAACCCTAGTGCTTAATTGTTACTGTATCTTTCTGTTCCCTCAACTATTCCAATAAATTCAATATTGGATGGTATCTGCTTTACAATAATGTACAAATGGATTTTTTGCCCCCAAAGAGTTGTATGGTTCTCAAACACTATATATCGAGTCCTCCATGATAGTAATCTTTGTTCAATTTCTTCTGTTGCCTGTGGACTGATTTTCTTATTTCTGCTTTTTGCATAGTATCTGTGGCCATTTTAAATAAAGTGGAAGGAGCTAGACACTTATTTCCACGTTAGTGTTCATCAGGGATCATCTCTTCATTGGGGATTCTTGGAGAGACTTTGCTGCTAAGTAGCATTTGAGGCTCAGGTAACTCATCTGGGGATGAATCAACGACTTGTTTTTAACAACTGATATAGCTGTAGAAGTTGTAATAGCTACAGTTAACTGGAGGTCATCTGATGCCAGCTTTGTGAGAGAGTTCAGTGGGACTTGTATCTAACTCCTAGGTGTAAAGCAATGTATCACTCAGTGGTATAGAGAGAACTCCTGCTGTTTTCAGTCTACATAATACCATTGCTGGTAGCTGTCCCGCTGGGATGTCTCTGCTGTAAGGTAGTCTTTCACAGAGGAGGGGCACAAACTGTGTAGGTCAGTGACCTCTTCTGCTAGATTGGTTAGGAGTACTACAAGGCATTGGTCAGCACTGCTTAGGGCTTAATATGTTACTCATACAGTTAACTTATTTTGTGTCTTACACTTGTTAAGTGGAAGCAGTTGCCACCATTGAGCAGTACACAGGGTTGTTGTCCCACTGTGGCTAGTCTGTGTTGCTGACTAAACCTTATTCCCTGCACTCTAGGGTAGGGTGTAGATTTTGTGACTACATAAGAGCTGATAGTAACCTTTAGGAAAGCTTTAGGGGTTTACTTTGGCTGTGCCTTTCTTGCAAATTTGTCAGGAAAAAGCTGCTTCAGATTATTCCTGCAGTGAATGGGAGTGAAGAACAGGCCTGAGGAGGTGCAGAGCTTCACCAGTTCCAGAATGAACTGAAGTTCGTGCATAAAGCTAGAGCAGTTAGTTGTCTTTAACACTAAGGGGGATTCATTAGCATTCTGCATTTGGTGACCCTCTTTGGTACAGAGAAAATGGACAACAGGGACATGTAAGGAGGAGTAAAGTTTTTTTCCATGGAAGAAGCAGTGTTATGATGCTGCTTCTTGGTTTGGGGTTTGGGGGTTTTTTTATTAGTTTGTTTTTAAACCCACTTCCAGAATGTTCCCTATTCAGATTTTTGTCTTTTTATTCTCTGCTTGGAAAAAGAGGAAATCTGTCTCATAACACTACCATTTTTATTCTCAGGAGTTCTGTTTAACTTGTTTTCTCCTTTCAGAGAGTAACATAAAAGTCTTTTTCCAAGCGAGGTGCTTTTTTTTTTTTTTCATATATGCATTCAGTACAGCACCTTGCTAAATAAGGCAGAGATTCCCACTTGGCACCTGTACATGCTGTCCTAACAGAAATATGAATGTTGTCTAAAGCTTTTATTTTGAGGTTTTTAAACAGTCCTCTTCTTCTAAAGTTTGTTTCTTCTAATGGGAATATAATGATCAGTTTCTCACTAAGATGCTGGTTTTGATTAGCATATTTCCGTTGCCCCGGATAAGTTACCTGCTTGGTTAATGTCTATTAAGAAATCCTGTATTTTTAGAAACCTTTCTTAATAAATGTATACTTCAGTAACACAGCTCATCACGGTTATTTGCATTCCTGTGTGTACAGTATCAGCTCTTTGTCAGGTTGGTCCCTTTGTCATCAAGCGAAGTAGGAATTCTGGATGTGGAAGTCTGTGTATACCCCCTTACCCAAAAATAAGCAACAGATGCATTTGCTTATGCAGGGGTTCTGGCAAATGCCTGCTATCTTCCCCTGCAAACAAACATATCAATTCCATAAGCACTCTAGGTATGCAGCTTCTACCCTTTTGAAATGCACACCATTCTTATATGAAGGGGTATAAATCAATCTTCACTTTAGGAGCATAGCATTCCCCCAGATAGATACTTTTTAGGTGTGCTTAGTTTGACATGTAACGGGTTATATTCCACACTCCAAATATGAAAAGTTTCTTACCAGGATATGGCATTAGACTAAACCTGATGTCTTTGGGATGCAAGCAGGAGACCTGTTACGCTGAGTCAATGTTCTGCTCTAAGAGGAAAGAAGGGAGAATGCCTGGACTGCATTTATGAACAAATAGAAGTTAACCATTTATGTCAATGCTTCAAGCCTTATTCTTTTTTTAACCTGACCCTTCTTTATCACAGCAAACTAGAGAAGAACAATGGCTCTTAGAAATGGATATGAGAATCGTCAGCAGAACAGTAGCTATGGTAGTGCATGCAGCTATAATTAGCTTCAAAGGGAATTAAGTCTATGCATCAATTGGCAACAGAGCAGGGACTTTGCCTCTTAGAATAAGATAACACTGAAGGTGGCATTTCTAGTCACATTTCTTATGTGGTTAAAGCCCCTTCTGTTCCACTGTGTTCCATAATCCTTGCTCATCTCCATAAACTGCTTTCTTTTAACTGCCATTAAGCCAATACTAGGAACCTTTATTTTTCACAGATATGCCACATATACTTTATTTTCCCTTTCCCCTCTTTATTTTCTAGCCTTACTGCTAGGGACTTTCATCACTTGCCTTTGTAGAGCAGTTGATGTCATCTACATGGACTTGTGGAAAGCATTTGAAACTATCTCCCATGACATCCTTGTCTCTAAGTTGGAGAGACATCAATTTGATAGGTGGACCACTCAGTGGATAAAGAACTGGCTGGATGGCCGCATGGAAAGAGTTGCGGTCAATGGCTCAGTGTCCAGCTGGAGACCAGTAACGAGTGGTGTCCCTCAGGGGTCGGTGTTGGAACTGGTCTTGTTCAACATCTTTGTGGGTGACATGGACAGTGGGATTGAGTGTGCCCTCAGCAAGTTTGCCGATGACACCAAGCTGTGTGGTTGGGTTGATACACTGGAGGGAAGGAATGCCATACAGAGGGACCTTGACACGCTTGTGAGATGGGCTGATGCCAACCTGATGAAGTTTAACCATGCCAAGTGCAAGGTCCTCCAGCTGGGTGGGAGCAATCCCAGGCACAGCTCCAGGTTGGGCAGAGAAGAGATTCAGAGCAGCCCTGCGGAGAAGGACTTGGGGGTGTTGGTTGATGAGAACATGAACATGAGCCAGCAGTGTGTGCTTGCAGCCCAGAAAGCCAATCGTATCCTGGGCTGCATCAAAAGGAGCATGACCAGCAGGTCGAGGGAGGTGATCCTGCCCCTCTACTCTGCTCTTATGAGACCTCACTTGGAGTATTGTGTGCAGTTCTGGTGTCCTCAACATAAAAAGGACATGGAATTGTTGGAACAAGTCCAGAGGAGGGCCACGAGGATGATCAGGGGACTGGAGCACCTCCTGT
Source organism: Ara ararauna (assembly GCA_028858755.1). NCBI lineage: Eukaryota > Metazoa > Chordata > Aves > Psittaciformes > Psittacidae > Ara > Ara ararauna. Next base: position 68,389,910 of record CM054377.1, on the reverse strand, counting down.
ATGAAGACAGGCTGAGGATGTTGGGGCTGTTCAGCCTGGAGAAGAGAAGGCTGCGTGGAGACCTCATAGCAGCCTTCCAGTATCTGAAGGGGGCCTATAGGGATGCTGGGGAGGGACTCTTCATTAGGGACTGTAGTGGTAGGACAAGGGGTAACGGGTTCAAACTTAAACAGGGGAAGTTTAGATTGGATATGAGGAAGAAATTCTTTCCTGTAAGGGTGGTGAGGCACTGGAATGGGTTGCCCAGGGAAGCTGTGAATGCTCCATCGCTGGCGGTGTTCAAGGCTGGATTGGACATAGCCTTGGGTGGCATGGTTTAGTGGGAGTGTCCCTGCCAGTGGCAGGGGGGTTGGAACTAGATGATCTTCAGGTCCTTTCCAACCCTAACTATTCTATGATTCTATGATTGCTGATACATTATGTAAGTGTAATCAGGCAGAGTAAAACTGGTTATTGCATTACCAGTAACCCCTTTCTTCTGTTCTGAGATACTTCTACCATAAGTACTCGTATCTATTTATGCTAATTCATTATACACTGATGTAACTACTCTCTCGCAGGTTTTTTAGTGTGTGTATATATACGTATGCATTTCATTACAGTATTAAAATATGGTCACCCATATACTTATTAATAATTAATAAGTATAATTAATATTATGCAAGTTGTATTTGCAAAGAATCTATGAAAAATAAAGGTGTTTTTCTAGTTGTTACTTTAGTTAGTCTACCTATTTCTTTTGTCTAGTGAGAGACCTTTTTAACCTTTACACTTGATTCAGAACTTAAGGTTAGTTGAAAGTTGCAGTTAAAACTTCTGTACTCCTTTCATACCTATTCATGTGATACAAATTTTCTCTTGAATGTCTCTTTTACATGAGTACTGTGGGTTGTTTTTTTTCTTCTTCATGCTAAGTTTAATCCCTTTGACTATACAGGAAGTTTGTCAAATTTTAGCATGTTACTGTTCTGTTCAACTTTGTGAATACCAGAATGATTTCTTAATTTCCATGTGTTTCCATCATATGTGTATTAGAGGCAATTGTGAAAATTCTGCATAAGAACTTCCATTAACTTCAGCAAGTACACAATCACAGATTATCTCAAGTTGGAAGGGACCTATTGAACCCAACTCCCTGCTCCATGCAGGACTGTCTAAAACTAAACCATATGACTAAGAGTGTTGTTCAGACATTCCCTGATGAGCCTGTCCCAGTGATCAACCACCATCTTAGTGAAGAACCTTTTCCTAATTTTCAATCTGAACTTCCCTGATGAAGCTTTATTCCATTAGGATGTGTCTGAAAACTGGAAGACGTTGCCATCAATTCTAAACCTTCCTTCACTTTCCACTTGCCTTTTTACATTTTCCTTATGCATGGCTAAACTTTGCAGGTCTTTTTCTTGTAAATAAAAATCTCAATTTTAAAATTGCTGTTATGGTACTTCACCTATTTCAGTGGGTCCAAATTCTTAAAGACCTGAATTGCATATTGGATAGAAAAGCTCACAGCTTGAGGGACATGTTTTTTTGATATATTTAGATGCCTTGTGAGACTGTATGAGCAAGCTTGACAGCTGTCTTCCATTTATATACAGGTGTACTCCATATGGATATAAGAATAAGCCTGTCTTTTACAGACTAGTAGAAATTGTCCTTTATTTTTCCTTTTTTGGTGTGTCGTGTTGAAGTGTGCTTAATCGGTAATCTATGTCTCTAACTTATTCTATGTCCAGCTTTAAAGAGAAGGAAATTGTTCAAATTAAAAGGACATCATTTAAAAGGACTCTTCCCCCCCCCCCCCCCCCCCCCCCCCCATATGCTTCGAGGGAAAAAACACACTGGCAGAAGGAATTCTCTGTAGAAGTGCTTTGAGGGGATAAGGAGATAATCATGTTTTTGCTTGTCTTGCAGAGGATAAAACAGCTTCCTAACCTTTTTTGGGTGATTTTTCAGCAGTGACACTCCTAAGCTGACCACACTGAAATAGCTTCTCAGGTTGCAAAAACTTGCTTACCTCATCCAACAGCTGTCACCTAAGCTGGTAACCCTGTTTCACTCTCCAGCCAAATTGTGACTATGTGGTCTTGCTTTCTCCCTTGCTTTGACCTTGCTACTTATTGGCTAGCCAGCTCACTTTGCCAACAAAACAGACAATGATGGCTAATTTATTTTAATTCCCCACCAGTTTAATTTTCTTAGAAAAATGCCCATGTCAGTGCTGAGAAGGCAGCGCAACAGCTGGCTGGTGGGTTGGAGGACGGTAGCATCTCCTAGGACTTGAAGTCAGAACGTCTTGTCCTACTTAGAACGGGCTGATCTCTTTTTTCCAAAAGAGAGTTTTGGTGTTTGTGAAGTCCTCTTTTACCTACTACTTGTCTTCCTGCTAGCTTGATCTACCCGGCTTTACATTCTGATTTGAAACATAGCATTTAGGTGGGCACTTCTGAACCAGCTACCATAATTCAAAAGAGCTCACCTCTAGACAGATTTTTTTCAGATGCAGAATTCCCTGGAGTTTCAGCAGGAGTTTTGACAGTGCAGGTGATGCTGAATGAAGTCTATAGTTTACAGAGCTAATTAGCCCATCCTTTGATTTGGCTCAAATACTCCAGCAAAATTTTGCTGTTGGATACATATGTATAATTATGGCTGGAGATGGTAGTACTGGAAGAAGTGATCTCAAAGCAAAATTGGTTTTATTAATATTTTTATAAATTAAAGCTAGTAATTCTTTACTCTGATTCTTGCTATGCTTTTGCATTTTCCAAGATATAATCTGCATCCAGTACAAGTCTTTGTATCCAAGACTTTTATTCTTGGTTTTCCCAAAAGCCTTCAGTGTTTTTCCCAGCATCGGTAGCAATCAGGATATCTCCCAGAAGGACAGATTTTCCTTCCAGCTGTGTTCTACAAGTGACTTGAAAAGACTTAGCTCATGCAGAACAATTCTGCTGGAACACAAGCCACTTACTTAAATGACTTCCTTTCTTTCTTCAACTCTTCATTCAAAGGGGATTCATATACCACCCACACCACAAATTCTGTCTTTAATTCAAAAGCCAATTGACATCAAACAGGAATGAAAAGCCCCTCTGCTGTCCTTACCAGCAGTGCAGTGAGCTTTCCCCTCAGGGGAACTGTGGTACCCAAAAAACTTCTTAAAGTCCACTTGTTCAGCAGCTCTTCCAACTGCCTGCAAGAGCAGCCACAAAGCAGTGCTGCTGGATGCTGGGAAAGTCCCATTATGATAAACTATGATAGTAGTACCGGCTGTTCCTGTACCTGATGCACTTTGAATTCACCTAGAGTATATTTGAGGGACTTGGTACCTCCTGCAAATTCCCCTTTCATAAATTATTGCTAATTGGAAATAGCTTGATGTTCAGTGGTGCTGAGAATCACAATTCCCATTGAAGCCTGTGAGTGTACTTGCAGCATTAAGTAGGTATCCCAGCAATGCATGTGGACTAGGTACCTGGTTCTAATTTAGTTCCTGTATTTTTTTGCCTTTGTGAGTAGGCATGCTAGTGTAAGAAAAGTATTTCATTTTCAAATCTTTCGTGGCTTTGTCTTTTAAAAGTACTGCATGTGCTATCTTTTTACATGGTTAGTGAATGTTCTTTTCTCCTTTCAAGTGAATGAAAGAGGATCTAAGTAAATTCTGTAATGGACTCGTGTCGGAGTGACTGCTGGAAAAGTGTCCCTGTAGCACTTCTACATCAGATAAATGTTGTAAACTGAAGTAGCTAATAAAGCTAGTCATCTTTCGGTTTAACATTTCAAGAATGGGGTCTTTTCCAAATGCTTATTTTGCTCTTTTTCCTTATTAAAAATAAAAAGAGCCAAGCTGTAAATCCCAATCCATTTCCTTACCCTTCTGTATTGCTCCTTCTGATGTTTCCTCCAGATGTCAATGGAAGATCTTAGTGGCTTTAAAAAATGCAAAACTTACTTTGTCTTTGTTTTGTTGGTTTTTTTAGGGGGGGGTGGAGGAGGGTAAGGGAAGATTCTTTGCAGATCATAAAATCATAGAATAGTTAGGGTTGGAAAGGACCTGAAGATCATATAGTTCCAACCCCCCTGCCACTGGCAGGGACACCTCCCACTAAACCATGCCACCCAAGGCTATGTCCAATCCAGCCTTGAACATCGCCAGTGATGGAGCATTCACAACTTCCCTGGGTAACCCATTCCAGTGCCTCACCACCCTTACAGGAAAGAATTTCTTCCTCATATCCAATCTAAACTTCCCCTGTTTAAGTTTGAACCCGTTACCCCTTGTTCTCTCACTACAGTTCCTCATGAAGAGTCTCTCCTCAGCATCCCTATAGCCTCCCTTCAGATATTGGAAGGCTGCTATCATGATCTCTTTTTACCTTAGCTAACTGGCCTTTCATATTATGCTTGATACAAATCTCCAACAGTGGAAAAAATATTATTTTGATACATGAAGTAGCTGGATACCAAGTAAGTTACAATGTTTTTTGTGTTTTCAATTAATTTAGATAAAAAATAACTACGTTCTCTGAAGAAAATAAAACGTGACATGTTTTCTAGTGCAACTGACTGCTGCAGAGCCAGAGGGGTGGAATGGGGGAGACAGACACAGGGCAGAACCCACAATATGAATTTTCCCTTGTTTTTTTTTTGTCTTTGTCTGTCCAACCTGTTGCAGTTGGGCAGTGGATGAAATAGAAGTGATGGCTGTGATGTGTCAGTAGCTGATGAAGAGCTATTTTGCTATTCAAGGGCCATTCAATTCCACATTGTTTTTCTGCCCAGTTGTTCCTGTCATTCAGGTTATTATTGCAGTAAATGTTAAAACAATGCCACCTGATACTGCAGCTCACTTGATATATTTAACTTGATTTATTGTGGTCCATTGTCAGGATGCTTTGAGGGACAATTACAGCTACCATTAGCAATTTATACAATGTAAAAACTTAGCTATTGGCATCAGTAAACATCCCCAACTCTTAATATTTAGATCAGTTGCAGCTATTTATTGAAGAATACTATGAAGAATCTTTTTTCTTGAGCCTAATGAAAAGATAACAGACCAAATCCAAGTATTTCGTGCCTCTTTTTTCCTCTCCTCTCTCCTCTCCCATATCTGTGTGTTTTGACAAAACATGGAACAAGCAAAGCAACAGAATGAAAAGATTCAGTCTCTGAGTATCTGCTATTGCCTACAATGCAAAGGCATGCTCTGGTTGGCTGGGGTACACTGCTAACCCTTCACCTCATCCCTCAAGGCTTCTAAATTCCATTTCTCTCAGGTACCATAAGGAAAATTAAACATTTTTTAAGGTCTTTGCATTGATCTGGTGTCTATGATTGACATTGATCTGAATGTCAATGCATTTCCCTTTTCAAATAGAAAGCATGTGAGTCTGTTCAGGAAGAAGTAGCTTAGCCTGTGGTGAGGGGCTGTTTACTAGGAAATGGGTTACCTCACCTCAGGTTTTCTCTCTGCCCAGTTCAAATAGTTTTATATCCTTTATCACTCTCTGAGACAGAGCTAAGGCACTTGAAGCTGATTTTCCCAGTATCCTAGCCCGTTATATTTGTCTTTGCTTGCTTTTCTTGCACCTGAAAAGGTAATTTCACTGGAAGCATTGTTGAAATGGAAATTTCTGTGTGAAACATGTTGAGTTTGATGAGTTAGCATGTATTTAGCAGTCTGTACAGCTCAATCTTAATGCATAAAGTTGGTTGGGGAGAGCAATTACATAAACAAAGTAGCAAACAGACTACAATAGAGTTAATGCTGAATAGGGATTTTGCAGCTAGTGGGGGAGGTGCTGTTTATTTTGAGCTAACTCATACTTTGTTAGTTCAGTTACTGGCAATTGGTCTGGGATTTGAGTCTCTCGCTCTGACTCATGAAAACTTAATTTTGCATGACAGAAATGCAGAGTGATGAGTATGTGTTTCAAATTTTGAGAAAGCTGCTAAGGAGGACCCCATCCTGTGCTAATGGAAGTCCTGCTGCTACTCTTGTGAAGTGAGAATAGCAAACCTGAGGAAGGGGTGCATGGGTAAGTTCTCCCATTAGCGTTATCTAGTGGATAGCATTTTGTGCCAGGCTCATTTCCTGCTAATGCCCTCCCCTGTTCTTGGTTTGTTCTTCTTCCCTTGGTATAAAAGGAGTCTTTTATTGCTCTTTACTGTGGTCTCTGCCCACTCCTTTACCTTCATTGCACTTGGTTATCTTGTGGTGGCATGCACAAATTACAAAGTAGGCTCATTCTTTTAGCTTTTAAAGGTTACCAGAACCCCTGGAGTTCTTACCACTGAAGTGACATGGGGCAACAACAGTATTGCAGCATTTCCACAGTCTTAATATTTTTATGTATGAGTCTTGCTTCTGTTGCATCTAGCTGAACTGGTGTGGTTTATCATCTTCTGTAACATACTCAAACCATGTTATGGGGTGATGTACATTTGAGAACATTTTCTAAGCATAGTTCTGAATTTTTGGCTATTGTGCCAACTTCCATAAAATCAAGAGACTCAATATCATGTAATTTATATAAAAAATAGAGAGCTCTAAATGAAATGTGTTTGGTCTGAAAGGTGTACATGTAGAAGAAAGGGAGACCTTTTGCAATCTGTCGCTTACCTGTTTCACAGAAGCACTGTGGGTGTTTATTTGGGCCCTTAACTTTGAAAATAATTTGAACTGCATACAGAAAAATATTGTAAAAATCCCGGCAATGAGGTCGGATGCTAAATTGCGGGAGCACAGCTGGAGGGACGCCAGTCTGAGGTCGTTCTGCAATTTCAGTTTTGAAGGTTTTATTTTTTGTTTTGGGATTCTCTGTGGAGCCTCCAAGGCTTTTGCCTTTTTGCTTTGCAGCTACTGTCATATTTTCCTGTGTTTGTTTACCTTTTTGGTGGCGCTGGCTAGCCTGCTCATTGCAAAAAAGTAAATCGAACCAAGTCAAACACTCTGCTCAGTGAGAACTCTGCCATGTTGGTTCCTTTGTTTTTTCTGCCTTGCACTTGACAGTGTGGATTACTAGCAAGCTGTTTCCTTCTGCAGCTGGTTCTGTGGCTATGCCCACCTTTGGCTTCCTTCATCTTTTTTGCCACAAATGATGCTGCAACTTCTGTGAAGAAACTTGTCATAAGAATGTAAGAAACAGAAAATTATTAGTCTTGATGCTGCTCTCTACTAGCTTCTGTTGCACTTGCTGTTCTGATTTCCCTGTGCATCACTGTTCATATTTTACTTGCTTAATTTCCAAGGTTTTGTTTTTGTCTAGTTCCTAATTTTCTCAAGTACTTCTTAGAATAACACCCTTGAAAGTATACACCACCCAAATGTGATCATGCATGCGTCCACTAATCCTTAGTGCATATTAGCTTAGTGAATCATTTCAGGCACTTGTGATAAAAATATATAATGCAACCATCTGCCTTTCTAGATCCTCAGCAAGAGATATAACCTGGTCTTATTTGTATTGGTGTGACTCCAGAATCCTTTATATCAATTACTGGCTTTTATATAAATTGACTCTGTTTTTAAATGGAATCAGGGTTGGGTGAGTTGCATATTGGCTTTGCATTTTAAAGGGTGTTACTAGACTAATAGGGATTTCACAAATGCTGTTTTCACAGGTGGGAGCACCCTGGCAATATTTGCCTTATGAAGTTCAACACTGACAATGTGCAGCATTCCTTTAGGTTACAGTTGGCTGATCCTGCCTTTGGAAATATAATCCTGGCTTACCTATGTTGTGAAGTTGTGCTTTTAGCACATTCATTACATTTTGTTCCCAGTTATGTTCAGATAGCATTGTAGAGGACTAACTTGGAGCAGTATTTGGCTCCGTTCTTGAGACAGTATGGGCATAACTTGAAGCATAATTTGAGATGTACTGTCCTTTTACTAAGGCACTTATTTTAATAATTAAAAATATTTAACAGACTATCTGTGACCTCCTATAGGATACTTCCTAACGCGTCACAATTTTTTGTACGTGTAAACAATAAAATAAAATAAAATAACACCTGAAAGACCTTTTCAGATTTGAAAGATTAAATATCGGCAAGTAACAGCAGGGTGTATTGTTAAAATCTCACTTCTCAGTGAGACAGCAGATCATATGAGGAAGCTAATATTATAATGGCTCTCCTCCTATGTGGTTGTCAGGAAATCAAGCAAATGCAAAAAGAGATTCTTATCTGGTTTTGCCCATGGTATAAGGGTCCCTGAAGAACAGCTTTGGTGTTGTAAAATCAGGGTAAATGAAAATGAAGACTTCGTAGTGCTTGGGGTGTTGGGTCTTTTGGGGGGGGCATCCTTGTGATCTGTTTCTCATGGCTTGCAGGGAAGGGCATGAGTCTAGGTGGGAACAAGGGAAGAAAATTGTTCCTGGGAGATATGGTTGATTCTGTGAATAGGTTAACAGGATGGGTAATTAAAATTATTGAGTGCTATGTCAGTTAAAGCAAGAACAGTCCATCTTTTTCAGTCAGGTCTGCATTATTCTGAATAAACATTTATGTGGCTTTGACCCTGTACAGTCATTAAAAACAACTGGTTTAGCTTTTGATGTAGGTCTTGTGAAGCTTTTAGAGAGGGATATAGGGTGAGCATGTGAGACAGATGGTATTCCTCCCACAACATGCAGGATCTATATACATATTCTTGGGCTCCACCTACAGGCAAATTAATGCTATGTCTAAGAATGGATTGGGTTTGGTGGGCACCCTGCCCACTGCTAGCGTTGCTTGTATATTTTCACAGCATGGTTATGTTAGAGTGGTGTTCTTGGGACTGCTGTTCACTGTTTCTCAGCGTAGCCTTGAGCATTGTGCTGACAACTTTATACTGCTGGCAATGTTGCTTCCAGCACGTTCAAGGCTAGCTTGGGTATCTATGTCTGACTTTTTACTGTTGCCCATAGGTGTGCCCAGCCTTGTCTGGTTTGCATTGGGAACAAGTGCAACTTTAGAAGATGCCTTGGACAGACTGCTTAATTGTTTTTTTCTTTCCTTCGTTGTGTGTGAGTTAAAAATAATGCTTTTCAAGTTACTTTGAAAATTTAGGCACAAAGGGTGCTCCATAAAAGCCTCAGCATGACTAAATGAAATAGCCTACACAGTGATGGGGGTATAGATAAGGGTCTAATGTCCAGCTGGACTGTGTCCAACTAAATTTAGAGGAGCTGGCTTTTAGGTGGGGCACTGCAGTTCTTTTTAAATTGTATGGTTGTTCTTAGACATAGCCTTAAAGGCTCAAAATGTGATCTGACTAATTCTCCAATTTTCTTTAGATTTCTCCCATCTACATACTTTTGGACAAGTTTACTTCTTCTCCATTTCTACCATATGCATGTATACCTAGTCAGACAAGACAGGAAGGAAGGGGGAAGTTCAAGCTTTTACCAGAGTCGTCTTCTCAGGCTGGTATAAAGAACCCCCAGGATGTATTTTATGTCTTCTGCTACTGAGTACCTGACTGAGGAGGTTAATAAGAGTGATACCCCTGCCACGGGCACCCCCAGAGCACTCTAAAAGAACCAGTTAGTAAATCCTTCTGCTCCAAGTCACTAGAATATGTTCCTCCTCAAGGCGAACAAGGGAAGGGTAAGAGAAAATGAGGGGTTATCCCTGGGGGTTGTCTGCTCACTAACTGCACAGCTGCTGTTCTATCTGCTTCATCTGAGCAGATGCTGAATTACTATTCTAGGGCTTCTGAGGATTATCATCTTTCTTTTTTCATCCTTTCCCGCTCCCCCAAAATAAATACTTTATACCTTACCGGTGTCTTTTTCCCTGTTACTTTAAGGATTAAGCAGAGTGACCTGTCTCCAGATCTAAGGATTTGAAGGAAGATTCAACTTGCATTATTGAAATCTTCTATTATAGATGCTGGAAATACCATAGCTTTGACTTTTTTCTGTAATTGCTTCAAATTTGTTTAGTTGTTGCCGTAAAATGTATGCTTAATATAGACTGCTATACCCAAGGCTTGTTCTCTGTTAATCAGCGGCAAACACAGTAAGTGAATGTGGATTGTGTGTGTAGAGAAAAATCAAATGGATGAAGACATAATCAGAGCTATTCTTCTGCTCAGAGTGAATATTAACAACAGTGCTTTATGATAAACTATAATTGAGGACATTAACTTACTGGGGAAAATCATCTTCCTTGACAAATAGGCACATGTTGCTGTTGCATCAGGTGCTGACAGAAGCAATATTAGCTAGTTTTCAGTCAGTCTGCCTGCATGCATGCATGCATGTCTATAAAAGAGTATTTTATGATCCAAATGACTATTCTTTTGAAAGTGTTCCAGATTTCAATTTGATTTCTCCACTTGCTTTCTTTTCTTAGAGAGTTAAACAGGTTCCATTTCTACTCTGTTCACATTTTTGCAGCTACAAGCATAGCCTATTACATATTTATCTGTGCCCATACATATTTAGCTAACTGTGCTTTGCCAATTGCAATATTATCAGAAGCTTTTATGTGAAGGTAAGCCTGATTATTTTTTTTTTGGTCCAAATTTATATTCAGATTATTCTTCTTTTATTCTTGTGTATCTGAATCTGGGTAATTCTGTTGGTGTTAGTGGCAATGCATTTCAGTTTCACTATTGAAATAGAGAGAAGCAGAGTATGACTCTTAATCTGTTTTATTGTTGTGTTGCATCCCTAATAGAGCAAAGAAATTCAGTCCAGTCTATGGCAACAAAAATGGAAATGTTCATTAAAAAAAACAACCAAACAAAAAAACCCTCAAACACCAAAACCAAAACAATAACAAAGCCTGAATTAAAGTAAAATCCCATACTTTTCATTATCAGGAATGGAAGCAAGGCAGCATAAGAAAATGTTGGTTCCATTTAGGATTATACAGAAGGAAAATTGCCTGTGTGACTGCTGGGGGTGAGGGGGAAGTGGTGTTACTGTATTTCCCAGTGGAATATACTCTATGCATGGCAGTGAAATTGTTTGATATAGCAGCAACAAAAGCAGGAACTGACCACTATGAATTCATGTAATATCAGAAAGGAAAAAAACAGAAAAGCATGTGCAGTAGATGAATGCAAAGATGGAAATAAGAGAGATCCTTGTTCCGTAAAAGAAATCCCAGTAATTTGGCATTTAATTTTGGCTGTGGTGATTCATCTCTCTTCAGAAGTTTCTCAACAACGACAACTGTTGTATGCTCTCTTTGAAACCCACACACTCCCACTGAAGCAGGATTTGAATCAGCATGGAATTTGGCTTATCAGGCTGTGTCTAGGAAGCCAGCAGTTTTTGTCATGCCAGATTGCATCTGGATTGAAACTGAAGAAAAATGTAGTGACACGTTGTGAAAGGAAAAAGACAAGCTTTATTGGCTTCAGTGAAATCTCATAATCAGATAAATGTTTCATACTTTAGTTATTATAGTTATTTAAGCAGTAATTATATTCCTTAAATGTGTGCTTTAATGTTGTTGGAGATGTTTCTAGTATTAGAGATGGGCATGTAAGTCACTTTTCATATTGAGGCAACTTCTGATCCTCATAAGAATTTATCATGCTTTTTCATGTGTTTCTATGAAAATCAGGATGGAAGAATAGAATATTTTGTCCAGAAGCCACGTCTCTAGGAGGATATTGATGCAGTGTCCTAAATCAGTATGGTTTTATCTGAACAGTGGTTTACTTATCTTACTCCTAAGAAAAAATGAATGCTCTTAAAACGTGCATTAGTAGAGTGGAGAGAAAATTGATAAGTAGAAGTTCATGTTTTTCTTTACAGGAGCTTACATAGGCTGAAACTGATTCCCTTTCCTGAAAGTAGTCTGACTGGCAGTCCTGTACTTCTTTCTCTACAAGAATAGAAAGCACTTTGGCTGCAAATTGAATACTAACCTAGGAGAAACTGGATGATTGCAAACATCCTCTCCTGAACATTTGTCAAAAGCATAGCTGTGGAAATTAGCTATTTCTAGCTAATTATAGCTAGGTTATAAAGAATGTCATTTTGATGGGGATGAGGGAAGAAACGGGCAGGAATGGGACTGTCAGCGTTACTTCCGAGAATGACATGTGGCAAAAAAGCAATTAGGGTTATTCGGAAAGCTTGCCCAGAGCACCTTATTTCTACCCTTTATCATTAACGAAGAAGGAGCTGCCCTGTTTTAGATGTGATTTTGTCTGAAGCTATCAGGATAGTGCCGCAAAAAATATAGGGTTTATTTAAGCAAGCTGTTGTAAAGTTTAAAGCTGAATGTATAATCCTGGTCTAATAAGTAGGTGGGTTATTCATTACAATGCTAAAGTATTTATGAAAAAAAGTGGCACCTCAATCTGCATTTTGTGTTAAATCACAGCACAAGGCCAGTGAAATCTGGTTTTATCACTGTCAGTGCTGTGTGCACTGGGGGGTTGAAGGCTGAGATGCTTTGAGTGTAAGAAAACAGTGTTAGAGTTGTAAGGGTCCTGCAGATATGAAAAAAGACAGAGAAGAAAGCATAAAAACTCAGTGTTCTGAAATCTCGGAGATTTGTCCCAGTTCTGTGAAAAAATAAAGCAGAATGAGATGGTTATGTCCCAGAACATCCCACCTCTGGAGTTAGTGTCACTGGCTGATGACAATGATGCTGATGTTAAAGAATCATAGAATAGTTAGGGTTGGAAAGGACCTGAAGATCATCTAGTTCCAAATCCCCTGCCAGGGGCAGGGACACCTCCCACTAAACCATGCCACCCAAGGCTATGCCCAACCCAACCTTGAACACCGCCAGCAATGGAGCATTCACAACTTCCCTGGGTAACCCATTCCACTGCCTCACCACCCTTACAGGAAAGAATTTCTTCCTCATATACAGTCTAAACTTCCCCTGTTTAAGTTTGAACCCGTTGCCCCTTGTCCTCTCACTACAGTTCCTCATGAAGAGTCTCTCCCCAGCATCCCTATAGGCCCCCTTCAGACACTGGAAGGCTGCTATGAGGTCTCCACACAGCCTTCTCTTCTCCAGGCTGAACAGCCCCAACTTTCTCAGCCTATCTTCATACGGGAGGTGCTCCAGCCCCCTGATCATCCTCATGGTCCTCCTTTGGACTTGTTCCAACAATTCCATGTCCTTTTTATGTTGAGGACACCAGAACTGCACACAATACTCCAAGTGAGGTCTCACAAGAGCAGAGTAGAGGGGCAGGATCACCTCCCTTGACCTGCTGGTCACGCTCCTTTTGATGCAGCCCAGGATACGATTGGCTTTCTGGGCTGTGAGCGCACAGTGCCTGTTCATGTTCATTGGGCTGCTCTGAATCTCTTCTCTGCCCAACCTGGAGCTGTGCCTGGGATTGCTCCCACCCAGGTGGAGGACCTTGCACTTGGCATGGTTAAACTTCATCAGGTTGGCATCAGCCCACCTCACAAGCGTGTCAAGGCCCCTCTGGATGGCATTCCTTCCCTCCAGCGTATCAACCCAACCACACAGCTTGGTGTCATCGGCAAACTTGCTGAGGGCACACTCAATCCCACTGTCCATGTCACCCACAAAGATGTTGAACAAGACCAGTCCCAGCACCGATCCCTGAGGGACACTACTCATTACTGGTCTCCAGCTGGACATTGAGACATTGAGCACAACTCTTTGCATGCGGCCATCCAGCCAGTTCTTTATCCACTGAGTGGTACACCTATCAAATTGATGTCTCTCCAACTAAGAGACAAGGATGTCATGTGAGATAGTGTCAGATGCTTTTCACAAGTCCAGGTAGATGACATCAACTGCTCTACCCCTGTCCATCAGTTCCATAGCCCCATCATAGGAGGCCACCAGATTGGTCAGGCAGGATTTCCCCTTACTGAAGCCATGCTGGCTGTCACCAAGCCCCTTGTTGTTTGTCATGTGCCTCAGCATGCCTTCCAGGAGAATCCGCTCCAAGATTTTGCCAGGCACAGAGGTGAGGCTGACTGGTCTGTAGTTCCCTGGCTCATCCATTTTCCCCTTCTTGAAAATGGGGGTTATATTTCCCTTTTTCCATTCATCAGGAACTTCACCTGACTGACATGATTTTTCAAATATGACGGACAGAGGCTTAGCAACTTCATTTGCCAGCTCCTTCAGGACCCACGGATGGATTTCATCAGGTCCCATGGACTTGTATACGTTCAGGTTCTTAAGATGGTCTTGAACCAGATCCTCTCCTACAGTGGGCCTAATGTCTTCATTCTCACAGTCCCTGCGTCTGCCTTCCAAGACTTGGGTGGTATGGTCAGAGCATTTGCCAGTGAAGACTGAGGCAAAGAAGTCATTAAAAACCTCAGCCTTCTCCAAATCCAGGGTAGCCAGTTCTCCCGATAGCTTCTGGAGAGGGCCCACATTGTCCCTAGTCTGTCTTTTATTTGCAAGGTACCTATAGAATCCCTTCCTGTTATCCTTAACATCCCTAGCCAAGTTTAATTCTAAGTGGGCCTTAGCTTTCCTAACCTGGTCCCTAGCTTCCTGGACAACATCCCTGTATTCTTCTCAGGCTGCCTGTCCTTTCTTCCACCTTTTATAAGCCTCTTTTTTCCTTTGAATTTTCCTCAGCAGCTCCTTATCCATCCAAGGAGGTCTCCTGGTCCTCCTGCAGCAGTTCTTTCTAGTAGGGATGTATTGCTCCTGAGCTTACAGCAGGTGATCTTTGAATATCAACCAAGAGTCTTGGGCCCCCCTGCCCTCTAGGGCTATTTCCTAGGATGAATTTGCAGATGAAATCACAAAGCCTCAGTTCTGTGAATATTGCTGGGAAGAGCAGATGGAATTATTGGTTTATGCACAGACACTTGAAAAGGACAGGCCCATGAAGGTGGAAAAAAAGCTCACTCAAGGTAGCTCCAAAGCTCTTCTGAGGCTTTCTATAAATTACAGTTGGGCTCATCAGGCTCTTATTTGATTCTTCAGCAAAATGGTGACTACTGGGACACTTGAGGATCTGGGCTTCCACTGACACAGCACTTTGCTATAATGAGGGTCACAGCAAACACAAGTCATCACTTAACAATAGCACAGTTACAGGTCTTGGGATTTTTGTTGCTGGCTTTTTTTAAACAAGTTTAACATGCCCTATCCTTTTTTCCTTTGCAGTTGGGGTAGATTTTCCTGCTTCTTTCCCAGTAATCAGATGATACTGCAGTCATGGTTTGTGCAGGCTCACCTTGGGTTAAATGGTCTCCTCCATTTCAAATTTCATGCAAACCGGATTTAAATTCGATAATGTTTGTTTAAGATTCTGCGATCAGCACTTTGTACTAGATGAGAAGAAGCCCTGCATTTAAATTATTCAGCCTCTAGGACTGATGAAAATTGTCAATCACCTGCTAACATATTTAACTTATCCCTGAGGACACTTACAGGTGCAAAAATTCTCATCCAGTTGCATTTGTGTATCATTGGGTTTATTTTGTCACTGACTCTGTCCTCCTTGCATTCCAATGCATTTTTGTGTTACCCTGCAGATGGTGGACAGAAATCAGGGTTTGGTTATAAAAATAATAAATTCCATCCTCTTCAAATTGATCAGACTGACAATGAAGCAAATAGCACGGAAGTGCACAATTCGTATTCCATGACATTAAAAAACAAGAGCTGGCATGTCCTTCCTGACACAGGAGAAATACCACTGCAGCAGGTTATTCAGTTAGCACCAGCTACAGAGTCAGTATTGCAATTATTTATGATATTTACTTGCTGTCCAGGCATAAGGTGAAAAGATATTGTTAATGATGAAGTGACAGCAGGGCTGAAGTGGGATGGGGTGTGAAAATCTCGTAGGGTGTATGCAACAGACCTGAACTCACCTGACTTTCCCATCCCACAGTGTAAAAATGCTTCCACCCCCCGTCAGGGTAACAGCCAGAACCTCCCAGTGTTTGGTTAAAATAAAGAATTCAGAATTTGGTAGGATCTTTCCAGGACCAGCCTTTTCAGAAGCCACCCTGCCTTCTTGGAGTGGGGCATGAGTGTGGCTGCATCTGTGGTGTCCACCAAGTTTAGGGGCAGAGGCTGGCATGGGGATGGTGGGGGACAAGGTTGCATAAGGCACCAGTTTGGCACATATATGGTGCAGTGTGGAAGGTGTAGGCTGCCAGTTGAAGTGTCTCCCCTTTGTGCTGGAGGCAGTGCTGCCCATGAAACAAAGATTGGCTGTGGGGCCTGAATGATGGCAGGTACCATGGTTGCTGGCTTGGGGCTCAGTGGAGCAGCGAGGGCTGGCTGACATGGATGCAGTTTCATTAGGAAGCTTCTAGCCTGCACTCCCATTTGCAATAACATTTTAATCAGGGCAGTCAAATTTCTCTCTCCAAAGGAAAGCATCACTGGGCACAGCAAGCAAAGACAAGAGGGAGAGGTCTGTTCTCCTTTGCTTGTTCTGGGTTTGCCGCTACTTCTCTGCCTTTGGCTTGTTTGGGTCAGGTGTCCTGCTTCTGCTCCCTCCCGTCTTCTTGTGCCCTTCCTCACTGGCAGAGCAGGAGAGACTGGAAAGTCCTTGAACAGGCTAAGTACTACAACAACTAAAAACATTGGTGTGTTATCAGCACTGTTCTCAGACTAAAGCCAAAACACAGCACTGCAGCAGCTACTAGGGAGGAGAAAACTAACTGTTACACCTGAACCCAGGGCATGTAGTGATAGGAATTTCTGTGAGAACCTCTTTATGGGCTCTGAGCAGACCTGCATGCATATGCTTCCAGAAGGACAGTATAGAGAATACATTTTATTACTTCATACCTAGTAGAAGCTTTCCCCAGCACTACTGAACAAGGGGCTGAAATTCCAGGCTACGCATTTTTTCTACATCCTGCAGGTCTCTACTTTTTTTTCTTTTTTTTTTTCCCCGCTTGTGATTCTGGATCATTTTGTTTGGAAATATTATTTTCTGCCTGACTCAGTGGTTGTCTGTATGGTAAATCTGAGGTACAGGGGAGGGGACTGCTTCTTCTCTGGCAAAAATTTAATGAGGTATGCATTTTTCTCAGCTCTTAGTGGGAATAAAACTTTCTTTGGGAAAAAAACCTCTGAGAAATGTATCCAACTGAGAGTTGTCAGCTTTATGTGGACTTCTTAACTCGTTTGCTGGCTTAAAAAAATTTCAGGCCTAGCAGTCAGGTATACCATGTAGATGTGCTATACACCCTAGAGGGCTATGAAGCCAATGAATAGTTACCTATATATAATTCAAGTATATAATCCATGATACAAAATAATCCTAATCTTTTAATGCTTTCAGAAATCCACAAATCGGAGCATCCACATTCAAAACAAATTGCTAAATACTTTGCTTAGATCTCTGATTTTCTTGCTTTATAATAAGTATTTGGGAATAATTATTTTGTCTTTTATTATCTGTCATCTATTATGACATTTCTAAATGAAGAAGGATAATAAGTATGTAACTTGAATGCAAGATTGTGGTTTCCTCATCAAAGTTCAGTGTTAAAAATGTCTTTTTATTATTTTGAAGTTTATCAGGTAAAAACGAGGAAAGAAATACAAGATTGAATCTCTGAAACTACATGTAGCATGACATCTTGAGGACAGTAGCTGATTAATGAAAGAACGATAACATGTCAAATAATCATTTATTATAGCTATAGGTGGCCAGCCATTTCTGAGGACCTTTGTATTTATTGTTTTACTTGTTTGAGGTGAAGGGATCATGCTGTCATTTTAATCACCAAAACGTGTACTTACATGTAAGTTTGGAGAGTGCCTCAGAAATGTAAAGAGAATAAATCTGTGCAGTTTGCCAAGAACCCAATACCCTCAGTTCCGATATTCTGCCTGTCATTTGCAACCAGGGAGATGTCAGTAAGAAAAGCAATTCTTTTTAAAGGGCTTGGGAAAGGGAATAAATTCCCATCTCATGTTCAGCTGCCATGTGCTGGAGCCAAATAATTTTGAAAAAATCTGCATTGTTTAAATTTTCGGTGTGCTCTGGAAGAGATTTCCCAAACCCATTGCCAAATGGGTAAAACTGATAAATAAGCCACATTATCAACCATGTATCACACTGTTAAATTGCACTACCATTCCCAATCCTACCGTGACACCTTCATATCTAGGCCTTCATAGTTATATCTATTCCCTTATTTTTGTGGTCTCTCTTTTCAACACAAACATATGCATTCATGCATCCAACTTTTTATTCAGTGTAGCTATGCTAACGCTGACTCTCAGCAATCAAAGGGTAATATCTGTCCTCTGGATTTACAATTCAAAACACCATGTTTCAGGAATCTGATTTACAAACTCATTAAAATGTGTATACCTGCTTACTTTTCTGCTGAGGTATCATTGTGTTACCCGCATTGGCCTTTGCATAAATGTGTGTACTGGTGCAAGGTTTAGAAGAAGCAGGCCTGTGAGAAAGTCATGCACAGTTAGAAATTAAAGCCTAAGATGTAAGCTGAAAAGTGCTGCTGTTTTGGTGTTAAAGCTGGTACGTCAGGATGATGGGCTGTGTAACTAAAATGGTCTTAACACATGCTGATTTGGGATCTTTGCAGCAGTCCACTGAGGTCATTTCAGAAGGGGCTAGTGCTTATCCCTCATTAGTCCTGAACTGTTGCTTTACATAGAGATGAAAGTTTCTTCTTTTCCCTGGGTTTATCACCTTCATCAACACCATAAGGCAGATACTGTTCTTTTCGTTTTCAAGAAGGTCCAAAACCAAATCTTGATTTTCTCTGGCACGTGGTCAAACCACAGACCTGGATCAGAGTGAACAATTTTTGTATGTCCCTGATTGTCTTGCATTGAAGTTTTCCTGGGAAGCAGGAATGGGATGCTTGGTCTGCATGAGGGCCAAGAAACTACATATACCTGCTATGGGCATTTGTCTGCTTAGCACACACTTACCTTACTGCCCAGCTGCAGGTAAAAAAGGTCTTGTTGAAAAGATGCATGTGCAAAGCACAGTCCAGCTCCAGGAACACCAGCATGGAGTGGTATCAGTGAGGGCAGACTGGGGCTGTAGTCTGGTGACAGCAGCCTTACTCCCTGTAAGGTGGCTGGGGTTTGCTGGCAGGGATCTGCTGCTCATGCTGAGCTCAACTATGGTGGCTGTGTGGTTGCTGGTACCTGAGTTAGTAGAGGTGTGTCCATGGAGGGCTTCAGTCGCACTTTCATCTTAGCACTTGGACATTTGTGAAAGTGTGTGTGCCTCTGCATATGTTTGTGAGCCGTGTGCTGCAGACAAATCATAGGTGAGCTAATAGCAAAAGTTACCAGCATCTGAGGGTGCAGCCAAACATTTCTGAATGAGTCTCAGAGGTATGTTCATCATCTTTGTTCAGTGGTTTATTAATGGTGGTTAGAGATACGTATGGCACCTTGGTTCTTCATTGTTGTACATGGAATTGAGTGGTATTTTCAGGACTGAAACATTTTGTTGTGTTGAACATTGCCATTTGCAACATACGCCTCACCTGTGATGTTTCACGTTTTATACTCTAGTTGTTGCTGCTTAACTGACTGCAAAATGATACAGTACTACCTTATCATTAGCTACTAATATGGTAATTCAGGAAGTATGCAGCTAAAAAATGTAATTCTTATAATTTCCTGTTTTCTCTACATCAGAAGAATAGTATTTCACAGTGCATGTAGGAACAATTTAAACCCAGTATCTATCCACTGCAGGAATTGGTTTGGGTTTGTTTGCTCAAACGCCTCAGTTTCCTCTTTGTAGGTGAATTTATCTGAGCTAGGGTAAATTGCAAATATTTCCTGTTTTTATTTTCCTGTTGTTAGATTAGGAATAGAAAACCTGTGATAAAAGATGTGGCTTTTGTGGGAAATGTACTTACTGCCATGCATGTATTCAAAGAAACTCGAAACTCTTTGGCTTCTACAATGCAGATGTAGTAATGAAACTTAAAACAGCAAAATAGTTGTCTCCCTATTTTTGTTTGCCTGAAGCATTTGTATTTCCGCAGTGAGAGCAAAATCATAGGGTGCTACTCTTCAGTTACATATAAAGTATATAAAAGCATCTTTTTCCTTCAGAAAAACTGGCCTGTTTACAATTTTGCATATCCTTGGATATTTTGGAAATTCATCAAAGAATTCATTATCTGCTTGATGGAATTAACTAAGGCTAGTTCAGACTACATTTTGATGTTATTTTTCTCAGACAGTTGGGTTCTCAGTAAATTCCCTCCTCCCTCCTACTTCCCAAACAACATGCTCCTTCAGGATATTTTAGGGAAAAAAAAAAAGTCAGATGGCCAAAGGTGGTATCCTCAGGTATTTTTGTTCGCTTGTTGGTTTGGTTTGGTTATTGCCGGTCTTGTTCTTGGGTTGTGGTTTTGTTTGGGGCTTTTTTGTTTGTTTGTTTTTTGGGTCTTTTTTTCTTTTTTTTTGTTTTTCTCAAGACACAAATTAAAATGCTCATGTACTTTTTTCACAATGCTACTGCCCTGTCCCCTGTGAATTGCAGCTTGAGTCTTCCTGTTGGCTTCTCTATTTCATTAGAGACTCTGCTCTGTAGGTGGGATAGCCTTTCCCAGACTATACTATAGCAAGGTACACCTATGTTTTGTTCCTGTGCTGGTTTTAGCTGGGATAGAGTTAATTTTCTTTACAGCAGCCAGTATGGGGCTACAGTTTGGATTTGTACTGGAAACACTGTTGATAATGCAGGGATGTTTTAGTTACTGGTGAGCAGTGCTTGCACAGAGCCAAGGTCTTTTCTGCCTCTTTGCACCAGCCCACAAGCAGGTAGGCTGGGGGTGCACAGGAAGCTGGAAGGGGACAAAGTCAGGAGAGCTGACCCCATCTGACCAAAAGGATATTCCATACCATATGATGTCCCAGAAATAAAAAGCTGGAGGAAGAAGAAAGGGTAGCGGAATTGCAGTGGGCATTTGGAGTGATGGCTTTTATCTTCCCAAGTAATGGAAATGTAAAATGGAGCCCTGCTTTCCTGGGAATGGCTGAACAACTTCCTGCCCGTGGGAAGTGCTTGATGATTTCCTTCTTTTGCTTTGCTTGCATATGTGACTTTTGCTTTACCTGTTAAACTGTCTTCCTCCGAACCCATGAGGTTTCTCAATTTTACTTTTCCAGTTCTCTCCCCCATCCCACCGGGGGAAGAGTGAGTGAAAGGGTGTGTGCTGCTTAGTTGCTGGCCAGGGTTAAGCCATGACAGCTCCCTTCCTGCCTTTACATAGTCAGGGCTACAGAGTGAGGCTGACAAAGACAAGTGCAAGTGTAAAAGAGGCAAACTGCTACATGATGTGCAGCAGGGTGATTTCTCTAGAAATGTTCTACTTTGCTTGGAGGAAAAAAACTACTGCCCAGTCAAGCCTGATATTGGTGATGACTGTGACTGCAGTGCAGCGGCAAGCTCACTTACCAGAACACATAATTTTTCACTTTGTTGCTATATTTAATTTTAACATTCAGTTCTATCACATGAAATAATCAATGAAATGACTTGACTCAGTGTTGACGTGAGCAAATGGTTTAAAAGGTTTGGGGCTTAAGTAATTTGGAATAGGATCATATATTTTGCTTGCCATGTCTTGAAGAATTTTTTAAGCATGGTGGGGTTTTCTCTGATTTAATAGAAGTCATCAGGAAAGATAAACTAGTCAGAACTTAAGCTTCTCAGAGCAGCGATTTGAATTCACATGAGATCAGGGAAACTTTGTGTATCTATTGTTTTTGAAGTACAAAAATATTTAAATAGAACTCAAAAAATGAGCAGCTTTCAGACAATCTGAAAAACATTAGAAAACAATAATATTTTCTTCCCCAAGACCAGTGAATTACGTAATCAAAGGCCAATGTTTGCTGACTTGAGGTAGAACTATACATATTTGTAATGGCTATGTTTAAATGCTTAAACCAGAATGTCCACAACAGACAGATTTATGTGTTTCAGATTGTACTATGTGTGTTTCACACACTGTTCATCCTGATGTCTCCTGTTCTAATTAACATCTTCATGTTTTTGTTTAATGAATAATCTATTACTCAAGAGTTCTATTTAGCAAGGCACAGAACATAAGCTGTGGTTTGTTGAGTGATCCTTGTGAACTCAGACCTTTCCCTGTAGTATTAGCCATGTTATTTGGTTTACCTTTAGCTATGCGTGTCTTTGAGGTTTTAATGGAAACCTGCCAGAAACTGTTGACTGAGAAAAGAACTGCGTTTCTTCAACATCTCCCACCTCCGTGCTTTATGGTTAGATCTTTATGTTTAGGCTGAGAGAGGCTGTCTTGAGGTTTATGGAGTGTGATTTGACAACAGCAAAAACCCCACAACTCAGCAACCCAAAGTGTACTATTGCGAGGATAAATAAAATCTTGAAATCCCCCAGGATACTGTCAGAAAGCAGTGAACTGTATTGGTGTTCCAAACTCATTGTTGGTGTAGTGCCCTCAGTGCTCTCCAGCAATGGTAGGTTATGACCTTACTAGTAACTAATGTGGGATTTATTCACCAGCAAAAACATACAAGTATGAAGTTCACACAGTTTTTTGAAAATGCTAATTAAAATCAAACACTTTTAACTTCTAATCCCCCTCTGCAGCTATTTAAAATTGCCTCAAAAAGAATAGTGAGTTTTTTGTCACTAAGGCTGTTATAACTGAGGATTTGACCTACCACTTTCAAAAGGCATAAGGATCAAAATTCACCTAACTTTCATAAACATGTCTTTGATGCCTGAAAATTATTTGTGAAACTTTTGTTCTAGGACATATTTTACTGGCTTTATAACTTGCTAGTGCAACTGTGAAGTTTTTCTGAGAGACAATTTATAGAGTTGTCCTTAAGCTTGAAAAGCTTCCTGATTTTCTTTTGTTTTTCATGTTATACCAACCAATGCAAATAGAAACTAGAGGATAAATAGGACAGGAGAAAGGACAAAACTAGCTTTAAATGAAGTTAACAATAATTTTATGGTGCTGTAAGTATTAACAGTTGTTATTAATGACTTCATAAATTGGATTAGGACAGAAGTGAGTAAGAGCCCTCTGGATATCAAAAATTTGGTTTTCTAAACTGAGAGAAACATCCTTGGATTGTATCTAAAGTCCTCTTTCACTTGAAAAAGATGTCATATCTGTAACATATTAGAGAATCTTTTAAAAGCTTCACATTGGTTTTGCCCTTGAAGTGTAAGGTAGAAAGATCTTTATTATGTATTATTAACATTTTACAGGGAATTGATCTTCCCCATTTGATGTTGTAGACTTTCTTTCAAGGAAAATTCATACTGAAGTACCCTGATAGAAATTTTCTTTCCCTCTTGCCTTTTTCAAAAGCACAATACAGGTTATAGAGCCAAATGAAATAAAAAGTAATCATGCTTTAAGCCAACGTCTTTGTGTTTTCGTGATGTAGAAATGTTTTGGAGGCAGAAAGTGACCCTTGGGTAAACTGTCCAGCTCTGGGCACCTCTCTAAATTGTAGTCATCTGTCTGGAACTGTCCTTCATGGTTTTGAGCGAGCTGGAGTTTTCATGGTGCTGAGTGCTGTAGCCTTCTCTGTACACTTGTGCAGCATCTATAGAAGGCACTTTGTAAGTCATCTTCCAAAGCTCCTGGGAAAGGGAAAAATTTTCTCCTCTAACCTGAGGCTTTGGGACTGTTTTTGTGTCACTTGAGCTTGCTTAATCATTGTCTGGTGTCTTTGTATCACCTGATAAGGAACTTCTGTAGCAGTTACTTGGAAAACTCATTCATTAACAGAGCTGTATTTTCAGCTTCCATCAGTAAACACAAAATGTTTTACTTCTGCCAAAACTTGCTGCCCTTGGTTTCTCGGCTTTTGGTCTCTCAGGCCAATCTCAGAATACAAGATCAAAACAAACGAAGATCAAAACCATAGTGTTTGATGGGATGTAGGGTCACTGGATTGCCTTATGGATAAGGAGAAAAGATACCTCGTATTCTTAACAGTTTCAATATTGATCCCATAAATTGGCTTATATTATGCTGTCACTTGTGCTTAAGAAAGAAAAATGAAAGAACCCTAGAATCTATTCAGTAATTAAAGACCTGCTCTTGTTTTCTGAATAACACTCATGTGACTGTCAGGCCAGCATGCGTTTCTGACTTTGTATACATCTTGTTTGCAAATTTTATATCTTGCTGAAGGTTCTTATTTTAATAATTATCTTCTTGAAGCAGGAGGTGTGAAAGCAACGAGGATATTCCTTCAAGAAACATCCTGATATATAAACATTGACGCTATACATAAACTTGTTTGAATTTGTGTGTTAATCTAAATGTGATCAATTCATGTTTCAAAATAGAACTAATTAGGCCGTTATATGAAGTATAACAAACAGCAAAACAGCATGATTTTAGGGGATACAGAATCCCCTAAAGCCAAGTCATTAAAAAAAAATCTGAACACGCTTGTATTTAGGATTTCAAAGCAAATCATAACTTGTGCTACATTATGCTGGATCACCATTTGCCATGCAGTAGTTTGCCTGAACATATGGAAACCCTATCCTGTTTTGTAATAAAGTAAGAGTCTATTACCTCATCAAACTATTGCATTTCATATTTTCTTTCACTGAATATTCATTGAGAAAACATCAATGAGTATATATCAGGTGCTGAGGAAGAAGCTTCCCCCTGAAACCAGGACACCCTTCTTCCCACTTTCCTCTTGAAAATATGGGACTTGGATCTGAAAGCAGAAGTGTGGGTACAGTTGCAGTTTGGGGATGGAAAAATGCTCTTCAGTTTCATAGAATCATAGAATAGTTTCAGTTGTTTGTGATATTCTCCCACCGTTAAGGCTAAGAATAAGTGCGCATCCCTATTCTTACTAATCTGTTAATGGCATGGGACTGTGCTCTCTCAAGGGGTGGGGTACAAGGGAGTGCTGCCCACTGGCACTGTCACCCATAGAGGACAACAGGGAGCGAGCTGTATGCCACGTCAGCTCCTATCTGACAGGTCATGTTCAAATATGTGTGGACAGGTTACTTTCAGAGGTAGCTCTGAAGTGGAAGCAATTTAGTCCCTGTACCATGTTTCCTAGCTTTGCTATTTCTTGGTATTTTTTTAATTTGTGTAATGAGTTATGCTGCAGGTACATGTGACATCTCAGTTCCTATGCAAATCCAGGCTGGATCCCTTAGTAGTCATTCAGATGCAGCACAGTCTTAAAAAAAATGTTCTATTTCGTACAAGGGAGTCCCACTAAAAAGTCCAACCAGATCCCAGACTTCAGGCAGGGAAATGCTCTTATGAGGGGACAAAGCTAGAAACTGAATTAGTCCTATTAAATTGAAAGAAATCAAAAAAGGAAAAAAAAAAACAACAAAAATAACCCACAAAACAACCCAGATGAATGGTTTGAGCAGGCTGATAAAAAATCAGTATGAGAATTATGAGAATTTAAGAACTTCTGTAAAGTAACAGGCAGTTAAGGCAAATGCCTCTTTTTTTAGATTACCTTATGCTTTTAGAGCTAGAAACTTCCCTGGTTGACAGCCCAGAGGAATATTGATAGGCCCAGAAGGGAAACTCTGCCTGCCTTAACTGTGACAAAATCTTTGAAAGGAAACACAGGAATACTATCAGCACTTTCAGAAAGGAGAACAACACTCCAGAGTCCTGAAAGTGCTTCAGAGAAACTTCCCATTGGGGATTTATGAGGAGTTTAAAGAGGCCATGTGAATTCACAGGAGGGAGCTAGGTTGTCCTTTCTTCTTTCTGTCACGTAGGGAGTCACCTGTGAGAAACTTTTCTCTCAGTAAGGCAACAAATTGCTTTAGGAGGCAAATAATTAATGTGAGCAGAAAGAGCAGCATCTAGCGATGGGACTCAGTTCCCGCAAGACGCAAGCACTTCCTCTGAAGACCTGAAGACCCTTTTAGGGATATACTCCAGCTATATGGCTACTGGCATTTTGGGATCTTGTATAGCTGCCAGATTAACGAAGATCTGGTTGCATAGGTGAAGCTCGAAACTAGTCTTAAAATGGCCTATGAAGAACCATTGCCCTGCAAAGTATTTTTTTTCCTAATATCCTATCTAAACCTCCCCTGGCACAGCTTGAAGCCATTACCTCTTGTCCTAAATTGATTTTATTATTTTATTAATTTATTATTTTCATATTCAATTATGCATTCAAATATCTAGTGGCATCTACAGGCTCTTAACAGAATCAAATTAAGGAAGGCATGCCATACTTGATGGACCTATAATAAGACATTCTCTTCACCACTTTTTTGGTCAATGAATATCTATTAAATAATAGGGGTAGAAAAAAGTACACATTGTTCCTTCAATTGTGCTGGGTTGTCTGAGGGATAAGGGTGGAAAAATGTGTTTGAAAGCTTATTGTATAAAAAAGTAAAACAGCTCATTGTGCAAAGTTTTGGTGCAAGACTGTTCAAGGAAAGGAGAAGTAAAAACTTTACATTCGCATGCACTAACATGCACTTTTTTCTTTGGGGTACATTTTGTGATAAAGCTATTGAAGCATGAATATTTTGTGCTCTTATAACAGTGCTTCAACTTTGTGACGGAGGATAATGTATGCAAACTATGGTACCAGTTGAGCACTTTTATCAAAGGTTGTTTGAGCTGGAAGTCTAACCAACAGCTGTTTCTCATCAATACACTTGCTGGGTGCGCAACCACATGTAACTGTGTGAAGTCTTTCACTTGTGCTTTTTTCCCCCCATATTCTAGGAAAAATAGTAAATTATGCAAGATTTTTGTTGGTCAGACTTCGTTCAAAATTTTGCAAATTCAGGGCTTACTGACATGCTGGACATTACATTTTCTTGGATTTTTGCAAATAGAAAAGGAAGGTTTGGTTTGGTTTGGTTTCTTTTCCTCTAGGATAACTGGAAAAGCCAGCCAGAAAATTGCTGCATCTGGTAGCAGTGCCTGTGGAAGTAACAATTCACGCATGCATGTGTAATAAACTAAGATCAGCTTGAAATGTTTGGTATGTCTAACCTCTACAGAGTAGCAGTATTTCCATCTCTCAGTGAAAATTCTACTGTCATTTTATATCTCCGAGTGATGGAAAGTGGCCCTTAACAATGGTTGGGACAGGAAAACTCATTCTTTCCTCTAAAAATTTCAGTACTTTTTGTGTCTGATTTTTGTTTCTACCTTCTGTATTTTTTTGCATTTGAATTGAAATGCACGCTTTTTAATCATCCTTGCTTACAAAAACTTTTTTTTTTTTTTTTTAAGCCATGGCTATTGCAGTTAATGATACCACTTCTCCAGAGAAGGGTAAACCAAAATGAAATTAATCTTCTGAAGCAGTTTCTCTGTAGCAATTTCTTGTATTACGTCAATATTCTGAAAGTGCAAAGCAACACAAATTCAGTGATTTCTAGAGGACAAGTCCAGTTATAGCGCTCAGGGAAACAACCTTTAAAGCACATGGCCGAAACCTAAACCTCTACAACAAAGTTCTGACTTTACAGAAGCATAAAGCAGAACCAAGTGCAGAAATATTTGCTGAGAAGCCTTTCAAGGGTGATGTGATACATGTGTGACAGAAAACTGATGCAAAGTTCAAGATATAAGTTGCTTTGATTTTATTTAAGTTTTTATATTTACTTTTTCTCAGCTGGTAAAAATTTTTTACCTGGTTTGCTCTGCCTCCACTTCATTTTAAATTTGCCCCTGCCCTGCCTTTCCACCACCAACCAACAGCCGCTTCCTCTATCAGTTGCTGTACCTAATTTTCTGCTTTAAAACAGGCCAGGTGAGAACTGTTCAGATGCCCATTTATTTAAAATGCTGAAACACACAGTGGGTCATCACTTCACGCATTGGGCAGCTGCTTATGAACAGTGGGGTCTTACGGAGCTGCTCCTAGGTAATGTATGCAAGGTACCTGAACTCATAATGGTCATTTCTCTTTTACCGCAGATCTCGCAATGCTCACCCTTCCTTCCCCTGCAGCAAAATGGGAAAAAAGGGTGAGGAGAACACTTGAAACCTTGACATTTATTTTAAAAAGCCAGAACACGTAGCCCTGATTTTTGCTGAGGAAATCTTGTAAACACTGGAGAGCAAATCCCAGACACTTGGTATCAAGAAGGCAAATGAAAGGACTCTGAATTTTGGAAATATTTTATTTAACTACTTTAGCAATTTGAGGTATATATATATACCATCACATTTTAGCAGAAAGCTTCTGTTCCATCAGAACAGAATGTTGTTCCTGTTGCTGTAAGGAGCACCTGTGTTTGAGGCAAGGTGCACAGACACTGACCTTGGAAGGGGCTGAGCAACTGTGGAGGATACCATGAGAATCTCTGCTATTTATTTTAGCTAGGAAGGTACATCAGTTGGAAATTGGGTCAGTGCCTCTGAGGAGGTTTGGGGATCTAGGAGCTTTTGGTGGTCTCTGTGCTAGGAATGAAAATTGTGCCATCTCCCATGCTTGACAGCACATTGATCTTTCCCGTGGCCACACAGCCTGCCCTAGGTTTCCTTAAAGTGACCAAGAGGACATATGGTTGCGTGATCCTGTGTGGGCTGTTTCTTCACTATATCTTCTCCCTCCTACCCTTGGATGTTTCATTTAATTGGGTTCTGCTTGGGTTTTGTTTGACAAGTTTGCCTGGCTATAGGAAGTGATTTGCTAAATAAAAATACAGGTTGATATTGGTGGGTTTCTTATTTATGTGGTATTTCTTGCTGTGACAAACAGTTTTTTCAAAACTGAGACAGTGATCATGTTTTTCACTACCTGATACTTCCCTGTTCAACGTAGTACAAACATTTGTATTAAGGTCAGTTTGAAGAATTTTTATAAGAGATGGCATATAGAAGTGGGTTGTTTGATAAATAATGGTGAAACATTTCCTCAAGATCAAAGAAAGTTATTATTTTAAAATAACTTCATAATTATAATTACATTTTAATTTCTAATTTAGTCTTCAGTTCCAAAGCGTCATCTAAACCTTAGAGAAGTTCAGGTGCCTCGCTTTTCTACAGTCATTGACTCTAGTTAAAGGAGGAAGCGAAGTACAATAGTGAAGTTAATTGACCTTAAAAGGTGTTTGCAGTAATTTTGTTGCTAACACGGAAAAAAAATTAATTATATTTTTAAACCAGCTTCTCCCAATTTGGGAAATTATCCAAGTTGTTAAAATAACAACAGCAGTAGATTTCAGAAGATGATGATTTGAGTCATCAAGCACAGGGAGAGGCGTCCTGCTGTACACATACCTCCGAGTGCAGTTTTAAAGGGGTGTGAATGTTGATGAGGGAGAAGAACAGGCTGGGGTAGTTCAGAAGATGTGAAGCCCTGCACTTGTAGCCCCCTTTTAAGGGCTCAACTACTAGCCACCTAAGGACACCAAAAACCTTAAAAGCATTGTTGTTCGAGTCTGTCAAAATTCAGTGTATTGATTTGGAGTAAGGCTAAACGGCAGGCTTTAGAAGGCAGCACAGACCAACTCAAAGTCAGTGTTTTACAGGCAGCCAAGAGCTAAAAATATACCGGGGTGAGTGGAGCAGGCAGTTGTGTGCTGCCCTTCACTGATGGGGAGACTGATGGAGCCCTTCTGACAGGGGGTTGCAGTAGCAGATCTTCACTGATTAAAAGGCCAGGTGTTGTGTGTGTGAGGACTTGTGGACTAAAGAGAAAAGAAGATATCCTGTGTGCTTGAAGGAAAGGGCAGAGGGCTTTATGTCACATTTAAAACCAAGAATTTTACTACTTGGGATGGTGTGCCCAACAAGTCGTGTCAAAACAATAAAATGCTGTCCCTTTTACATCAAATGTAAGTTTTATGGATGAATTCAGGGCTTAAATTTCTGTGGCAGGAATTATCAGAAGTATATACTGAATGCCAGTTAAATCAGTTAAACTACTGATTAAAAGTTAAATTAGTTTTCACAGACAGAGAAAAGAAATGCTGTTCTTTAGAGGTGGAGGAAGAGAGGTTTGCATAGGGTTTAATAGCATAACAGCGTGTTTGCTAATAAGATTCTTGCTAATCTCAGTGCCATTGCAATGAATGCTGAGGTATCCATATAGGAGTAAGAACAACGCAAAGAACATTACCTGCCAGTGTGAGCTGCTTAGCACTCATTCTCATGATAATTTTGGATAGGCAATATATTCAGAAGAATGTGCCATCAAATAACACACTAAGAAATGTAATTCACAAACACCATGTATGATTTTGAACTAATCTTTTTTGTTTCTTTTCTCCCTTGCTTCCTTGTACAGACAGTACCTTTCTTTCCCTTTTCATCTTTGTGAGTTGGCCACTTCCATTACTTTCTTATTTCTGCTGAGGCTGGTAAGCTGGTTTGATGCATTTAGCAGTCAAAAGTGCAGTTCTGTGTGCATTTGTGTTGGCTGAGTAAGCAAAATGAAAGAGGCTGACTCTGAAAGTGAAAAGGTGATTTAAGCTGGTGTCATAGTGCTGTGCAGTAATAAAACACAGGGATTGTTGGACACACATTATTTGTACAATTATATAATTATAAACAATATAATTGGAGGCAGTTGAGCTTGAATGCAGCAGGCTGTTATTTAGCAATCATCTCTTTCAAGGCTCATTAAACGCAGATTTATACACAAAATAAAAGCTTTCCACTATAAAGGCTAAATATGTAGTGGCATTTATTCCTCAAAATGTAATACATAGATCTAAAGCTGTCAGCATTTATAATGGATTTAGTCAGTGGCTATAAATGAAGTTGTTCAGTGGGTATGACAATACCAAGCCCTTTGCCTTTATTTAAGGCATTGCTTCTCTGACTTCATTTTATGTCTGTTTTGGAAGGCTTAAAGAGCCTGCACATAGAGCTGT
This sequence comes from Ara ararauna, assembly GCA_028858755.1. Classification (NCBI taxonomy): domain Eukaryota; kingdom Metazoa; phylum Chordata; class Aves; order Psittaciformes; family Psittacidae; genus Ara; species Ara ararauna. The sequence continues at coordinate 68,359,117 of CM054377.1, read as the reverse complement.
GATCTTGGATTTTGAAATAGCAAGGACCCTACAGATGGTGTTCTGAAAGGTAATGAAGAACTCTTAAAAATCATCGGTACTTTGGCCCTATGTTAATCCTTTAAAAACGCATAGTTCTGAAATGATGAATGAGAAGAAAATTAAGAAGCTGAAATATTCTGTTGCTGCTACCCCAAGTCATTTAGGGTTTTGGAATGTTTTTGACATATTTAGTTTCTTGCCTGAAGTTAAATAAATTTGTATTAAAAAAAAAAAGGGAGGAGAACCTTGTGAGCTGAAAGGAAGAATAACACAGAATTACAAAACTCCTAAGGTGCAATATCTACAGCACATATCGTGGTACAGTCTGACTCAAACATTTAATAGTTGACAGAAGTTTGGAACTTAAATGTGTGTATAGGTATATAAAGTGAAATTTAGGTGCTTAAATATTTTTCATCAGGCTTTTTTTGGTCATCTAGAACTCCCACTGAATTGCAGAATTATGAAGCAACAATAGAAATAACTAGGAAACATTCTTGAAGGAGAGCCTGCAGGCCTCATATCTGAGTATGGCTCTGTGAGAGTACAGCTCAGCACTACAGAACACATTATCCATGTGTGCTAGAGACGCTTCTGTATTTATTTCAATCCACAGGTGAATTTTTAAGTGCTTCATTTTAATGCTCTTCCTAACATGTCAATTAACTCCAGTCTCTGTTTGTAATTCTGTTCAGTGTGTTCAATTTTCATTCCTTCTTTAAATGATTTGCAGCAGCCTGATAGTTGCAAAGCTTCTGTGAGTTTCAGTATGCTTCTGATCATACAAATGGTCTGGCATGATAGAATCACTGCATCACTCTTTCCAGCTTATGGTACCTGACCTCAGCAGTTTGTGGCTGTCAACCTTTTAAGAAGTTATTGCATTTTACATCACTAGCTTTCACTTTGCTATGTCAGAAATCTGTCTGCACAATAGTTGCAGTTTGAGTTCACTTATGATACTGGAAAAATTAATATAGAATAAGTTATTGTAGTAAAATGTTTTGAATGCATATAAACTATTCTGGTGTTGATGCCTTTAGCAACTTTATCTTAGTTTTAGCCTCTCGTAACTGTGATGCAGAGCTGTAGTTCAGGGCCATTTTCCTTCTCCGACTTCTGCCTTGTTTGCTGATTTACCCAAATGTGTTTACTCACAATGTTTCTCAGTCATGTTAGTGAACTAACAAGGTCCGGCTTCTTGTAACACCGTTCTAAAATGCTGCAGTCTTTTCCAAGTTTGGAGATAAAGCATTCCCAAATGCAAGCCATGAAATTCAAATGTTGCTTGGTAAAGCTGGTTTTGTTTGCTTTTTAGTGGGGGGAAAAAAAAAAGAAAAAGAAAATGTTTTCTGTAACATAGGGACAGATGCTCTAGCAGTCTTCACTGGCTCCATTGTAAAATGGCCTTACAACATTACCACAGTGATTTGATTGAGGGTTTTTTTTGTTTCCTTTCTGCCCTTTATGCAAATGTAAATTCCCACACAACATACAAAGCAGTGGAGATCACATGCTTATTAAGTTAAAGACTTTCAGGTTTCAATCTTCAGTGGTGAAATACTGTTGCCTGATAAGTTGCATGAGTACCTCAAGAAATTAGGTTGTGTGATTTAATTTCTTTGTGGACATATATTTATGTTTTGAAAATGCCAACTCATTTGTGCGTTCTGCACAACGAATGGAAACTGCTTAAACAATCTAACCAGCTAATCTCTTAGGTTTGGGTTATGGGTTTGTTTTTTTCTGTTTCAGAAGACCATAGATAATGTACCTCAGCTGGAAACAGCCTTGGAAAAACTTGTATTGCTCATATTCCTTCTGTATCTTCCGAGTGCATATCTTGGATCCTTGACCTTTTAACTTTTCAATTATGTTAAACTCCAGAAATGAAAATACTGAGTTATGTTAATCAACACTCCCTTTTTTGTTTCTATTTAAAGTCCTCTCCTTTCAAAGAAATAGCCAGTAGTCTCCTTGTGTGATGGATAAAAGCAGTAATCCATATCTAGTGCTTTATTGGCATTTCATGGCTAGGAAAAACAGCAAAGTGAAAATTTATCTTGGTTGATCACTGCAGTAGAACATACTGGCTTGTGTGATGTGCAAAAAGTTAAAGCTAGACCCTGAATCAAGGATTCATGTTTCCATATGTGCCTTGGTTTTTTGTTTTGGCTTTGAGTTACCGTCTCATGATGCACCACTGCTATGACACACGAGTTGCTATTGCTATATCACAGGGGTTTACCACCCTATGGACTGGCATAGAAGAGAAGCAGCCCCATGGGATTTCTCTTTAAATTAATGTTAGTAACATCTCCCTAAAGCATCCAGTCCCTTGGAAGCCACTGACAGGGGCATTTCCACCACAGGAATCCCACAGCGTCTTTGGCTTCCATGATTTCTGGTGGATGTCTTTCTTCTCCATGAGGAGGAGCAGTTAATCCTCCCAGACATCCAGTTTTGCTCTGCTTAGCCCATCGTGACTGGCTTATTGGGAAGCTCTGCACAAGAGCAGGGCAGTGGTTTCACAAGCATGTGTCTTTAGAGGCAGTGTGATATCTGAGCCATTGCTGTTTCCCATACGTGAAACAGGATATTAATGTTTTGTCTCAGACATTGTGGAGTAATAAAGTTGAGGGTCTTCAAATTGTTACTTGACACATACAACACATATACTGTAAATGCAAAACAACCTTAAGAAGAAAATGGCAAAACATAGCATGCCAAATAGTTCATATTAAACACTGAGCAAATTACTCTTTTTGGAAGCCTTAACTCTTTTAAGAGCTCAGATGCTCTTTTGTGTGACTTGCACATTTTTCTGATTTTATTCATATCAGCTTTCATATAGTACATTTCCTACTCCTAAGGTCTAGTCCAAAGATAAGATGTTCCCTGTTGTAAACAGCAGTACTGTTGAAAAACAGCACTGTGCACATCTAATAAGATTTATTCAAGGACCTTTCGCCTCATTAGTATTGCATCACTGCATGCTGTGCACTGAAAGGTGCTGGGCTTTTGAAACAAAGAAGCAAAAAGAGATTGAGGCATGAACTCTATCTTGATCTAAAAAGGAAATGTTATTGCAGTTCCATATATAAGGAAACACAAGGTTTGAAATTAAAAGAAGAAAAATTTGTATTAAACTTAATGTGTGAATTTTCAACAAAATCTTTTACCTAGATGAACATATATGTCAATGATTAAATAGATTGCTACTATATTTCCTTTATACAGAGGTTGATTCATAAACTTTCTTCTAATCAAAAATGCAAGCACAGAAAGGCACTGTAGATTAACAACATAGTGAGTAATATTTCTCAAGAGATTATGGACCTTCAAGTCTACTAAAAAATGCCTTTCCTTCAGTCTTTAGCAAATAGATGACAAAGATGTAGTAGATGTGCCAGTGTTTATCTGCCACTCACCTTTTAAAATATTCTGAGATCCTTATAGGATGGGGAAAGCCCTTCTCCTTTAAGGCAGTTACTAGTGCAGAGTCTGCTCAGATGCCTGGACTTCCCACTGAAGTCCGCAGGATTTGTGCGCCTTCAGGGAAAAGCAGACTGAAACCTTTCTGAGAACAGCAGGGGACTAAGGAGCTGGTTTCACTTCCTACTCCTAATAATTATAAAAAGACAGAGGTTTGGCTGCCTCTAGAACCTAATAGAAATATTTTTTCAAAGATATTCAAGCCACCAAAGTAAGGCCATGTAAAACAAAATGAAGTATACCTCATGGGAAGGGGATGGATCAGCTTTGGATTGTTTGTTTGAAAGCAGTGGATGCATGTAAGCCGAGCTGCGGAGCACTGTCCAGCTGGCTTCAAGCACATCTGTTTTAATGATTTAAATGTTCCCTAGGAAAATTGTTGTAATAGCAAACAAGTGATGCAAATCAGCAGAAAGAGCTAATTTTGTAACTCATATGAAGGTATGTGTGACAAGGCAATTTGCTTGCAGGCAGTATCAGAAACTTGATGGTCTTTAAATGGTCCAGTAGAAATATCCTCCTCCCCAAATCATTTATTCAGTTCTGCATCTCTTCCTCTTTATAGCATGAAAGCATGCTGTGACAGCATTATTCCTGAGGAAATTTCCTGATGAATTATAAAACCAGATTGCTGGTTTTTCCCTTGCGGCATGTAGCAGTGTTAGTTTTTACTTTCTTGTTTGCACTTGGGTATGTGTCAACATGGTTCGCCACAAAACAAACAAACAAACAAAACCATGGAAATAATCCCCTCTCTCAACTTTCCGAAGGAACTGCTTTTTTTTTTTCTTTTTTTCCCCTTATATCCTAAGATATTGATGCCTATAATCCCTGCCCAAGGCATGAGCAGGGGGCCTGAATGATATCTTTTGCCATTCAGGCACCTATCAAGTTAATGGAAGTTCTGCCACTCAATTGAGTGGAAATGGGATTGAGCCTTTGCTTACTGACCTCATTCTGATGAGGTAGAGTGTTCTGCACCCGTACAACCAAGGGAAAAATATGGAAGCCAACATTAATGTAGATTGTGTGGAAAAATCAGTGTCAGGTGTCGTAGGTTAAACATTCCTGACTTGTGTCTCTTTTCCTAGCTTACCCTGAAACCAGGTCTCTTGTGCTGCTTAAGTAGAGCCAGTGAAACAATTTAAGGCAGTAATGATGAATTCATGTTTTGTGCTTCACTTCAGAGGCAGTTAATATAGCATATGACAATTCTGTACACCAAAATATGTAGATTGTGTTTTGTATAATCTCAAACTCACAGTCAGTAAATAAAATTCATGTTATATTGCTGTCATGCTAGTAGAAAGTTGAAACTTGACCTGTGTCCTGGTTTTGGCTGGGATACAGTTAATTTTCTTCTTAGTAGCTGGTGCAGTGCTGGGTTTTGGCTTTAGTCTGAGAACAATTCTAATAACACAGGGATGTTGTAGTTGTTACTCAGTAGCTCCTACCCTGGTCAAGGACTTTCCAGTCTCTCCTGCTCTGGTAATGAGGAGGGGCACAAGAAGTCAAGAGGAAGCAGAGACGTGACACCTGAGCCAAACTAGCCAAAGCGGTTTTCCATACCACAGCACATCATGCCTAGTGTATAAACTGGGAAGAGTCACCCGGAAGGGCCGACTGCTGCTCGGGTCAGGCTGCGTATCAGTCGGCAGGTGGTGAGCAATTGTATTATGCATCACTTGTGCTTTCTGAGCTTTCATTTCCTTTCTTGTTGTTTCCTATCACTATTGTTATTTTCTTCAATTGGTTCTATTATAACTATATTTTACCTTTTTTTTAGTTATTGAACTGTCCTTATCTCAAGCTGTGGGGTTTACATTCTTTCTATTCTCCTCCACATCCCACCCTGGGAAGGAGGAGAAAAAAGGGGGTGTGAGTGAACGACTCCATGGTGTTGTGTTGCTGGCTGGGTCTAAACCAGGACAGTCTGTTTTCTTTTCCAGAACAATATTAGCATTAATAATACATTTTAAGTGTGTTAATGAGGCATTGGACACCTCTAACTTCTGCTCACTTCCTAGGGAACGCAGGCTACTAGAGCATCTTGTTTGCCTTGCTTTAAAACTCAAGAAATTTCAGTAAAACTTCTCTAAATCTCAGTTTATGTGAATATAAGAAAACGAAATACTTAACAGATATGATTTTCATGGAGCTTATTTTATAAAAATGCAATTAATACAGTGGTACTGTTGACAGCAAACAGCCTCCTCATCTCCCTGACTGTCCTTACTGTTTCTTTCCAGGCCCCTTCTTTTCCATTGGATTCTTTTGATTTTTCTCTGAGAGAGAAATAATATGTAGAAAGGAATGAAGGTGAAAAGTGGAAATGAAAGAAGAAGGGCTTGTTTTGCTTTCTAGTCTTTGCAGATGTGTTCAAAGGGCCATAAGAATTTGTGTGTACAGATTTTTTGCAACCAGTAACCTTCAGGGTTTTTTGTAAATCTGCCTGAAATACTTCTTAGAACTGAATGCTGAGCCTTGGTGAACATTCTGTATAAAGATTAAAACGAGATAGGCTGCTGGTTGGGAAATCTAAGTTATCTCTAAGTATTTGAATTGTAGTGGGAAGTGAAAAGAAAGTTTTGGGGTGGTAAGTTCTCTGTGGTGACAAAGTACTTTTGGATCTTCCTTGCAAAAATCTGTGGCTTATTAGGCATAAGAGGGCTCAAGAGGACAAAGACTTTATCATGGGTGAAAATGTATTGCTTCATATTCAGCAGGTCAAGTTTTCTTTGAATTGAGGAGGAATTGTGTCTTATGAATATCTGACGTGATATGTAAGTTGATTTTGACATCTTTTTACATTACTGCCACATGACAAATATTGATCTCAATTATGCTAGTGTAAGTGCAAACTACAGATGTATTATTTATTTTGCATTTACAGTGCAAAATTATATTTAAGTGAAATCAAAATTTACCTCCTTTCCCTCTCTCCCAAATGACACTTCAAAACCAAGGTTTAAGTTAATATTGATGAGCTTTTTATTTGAGAAACAATATACATCAGGAGATAAGTGAATAACATCCCCCCCCCAACTTCAATATGCTTTATTTCTTAAAAAAAAAGGTATATTTCTTGAAATAAGATGGTAAGATTTTAGTGTGAAAAAGGATATTTGTGCTTATGGGGAGTCAGCTCAGAAAATCTGGTGCAATTAACACATAGTCCCTATGCTTACACAGTAATAAACAGTGTTGTGACCAAGCAAGAGTTTTGTTTACCCTGGAGTATGTGAGGCTGTTCCAGTCCCAGAGAAACAGTGGAGAGAAACGTGAAAGGATTTGGTGTAAGCTTGTGTGAGGCTCTAAAAATCCTTTGTCACAGGGGTATCCACTGTGGAATTGACTACTGGAAGGACTGCAGCAGTCATAAGCAGTTAGGCAATGGGAGGTGTCCTCCACTACTTGTGTCACTCGGGCAGATGCATTGTGGGGATGTGTATTTAATTGGGTAGAGCTGATGAGACAGAGTTGAACTGAAACTTGCAGTAGAAATTTCTATGTATGCACAAAGAATGGAAACAACGAATAAATGTCGTCTCTGAAACCCAGCTTAGGATATTGTTTAATGATGTAATTGTTCAAGTCAAAGGGTAACTTCTGAGCTCACCCAGACAAGGTACATATTCCTGGTAGGATTTTGAGTCCTAGTTACAATACACGTTGTTGTCTACATTCTGGTTTTTATGGTTAGGATTTAAAAGGCAGGAAAAAAGTGGCAGTGTTTTCTCTACTAGTCTGAACATGATGATAGATTTCTAGAACTTTGTTGATACTTCAGAGTTTTCTTTTTATGAAACTGCATAGGAAAGAGTTTAACTCCATTCAGTCTCTTTTACTTTCATCACTTCTTTGCAAGGTGTCAAATAGGTTTGGGGTTTTTTAACTTACATTTTTCATTCATTTTGGTACAGTCTATCAAAGGCAGACTGGTAGCAGCAGTCCAACACTGGGATGATGAAATGACAGTAAATTTAATAACAGGGGGTGTAAAACATACAATAATTATTTTTAGCACCAGAGCAGTTTGCCTGATATCACATACGGATTGAGTAGCTTCTAAAGTGTCAGTATGTTGTGATTTATAGTTCAGAAACTCATCCCTTCCTAGAGAAAATGAACCATTGTTTAACTTTGTGTACAACACCTTGTGATAAATTGTACAGGCAGGGACTTAATGTGGTCTGAGCATTAATTCCTCAAATGAGAGGCGCACTCATATTGTGGGAGACATGAGAGAAATTTGTGTTGCATGTGTGTAAGTGTGACTGGTAACACTGGATCAAATGGATATATATTTCCATTGCTGTGTAGCCTTTACGGCTTGGATAAATCAATTCTTGCTTGCTTGTGAGAAGCAGAAAACGGAAAAACGATGCTGCAGAAATATGTGGATCTTTCCTTCCTTGCAGAAAAGGAAGGATTCATCTCAGTAGAGGACACTCCATGAGCTCATCTATTCAGAACTGGTTTTCTTTGTGAGTGTGCATGTGTGTGTATCTCCTCTGTATCTAGGCATTTTGTAGATAGATATTTCTTTAAAAGAGGCTACATTTTCAGGGTAAATTTTTCCCTCACTGTGTCAGAAGCAAGTGTCAATGTTTTGGAAGGTCTGATCCTGAGGAAATGGAATCCAAATTGTGCTACAGGCTGAAACTGGAAACATGAGGGCTCATATAATCTATATCTAACAATAACAATATATAATATAAGAATAACAGTCTGTGACATGCACATAATGTCAAACCATGGAAAGTTGTGAAAAATTATTTAATTTGAATGTGAGAAAGTATCTGTTTTGTATAATGAATGTTGACCAACCTGGATGTGACTGAGGAGTCCTTGCCCCATGGATGAGACATGCAATATTGGCTGGCTTGCAATGGCAGGAAACTCGACGTAGGACCTTGGCTAAGGCTAAGAGCCACAGTGTCAGCTGTCAGTCTGTTTATTAAGTGGAGTTGAAAAACAGTGAGGTTTGCACTTGTAAGTGCATCACTCTTGTGCTGTATCATTGAAAAAGAGGGAGGGCAGAGAGCAGAAAGAAAGGGGAAAGAGAAGTGATTCTTATGTAATCATGTTTGTGCATGAAACTTTTCCTTTGTGTGCATTCTCAGTGGTCCTGTGGAGCAAAATACAGAGCTAGCTGATTATCAGCCAGGAGGCAGTCCTTGCTTTTCTATTTTATGGCATCAAACATGCAATTTGGAGCAAGGCCAGGGTTGGATTTTAATAAAAAAGTAGAGTAGCCTGTATCTTCTACAATGAGGGTACCTACTGCTCTTTAGTCTCTCCTCATGTTGGCTAGGAGGGCATATATGGCTGAGCCTTTGCTATGATATGCTTTTCCAAATGTCCCTGCACTCGGACCTGCACATGTGGCAATGCTTGTACTATGCTTAATTAGCAAGAGATCCTTGATGAAGCTTTGGTGTCTGTTCTAGCAGTTCTCTCAGAATGAGTAGATATGAAGAGATTGGCAAAGATTGTTATTTTAAAGGAAGGAAATAACAGGAAATCTTATAAATGGCTATATTTCGTAATAAATTCATAACAGTGTGCGAGAAATCCTCCTTGAAGAGCGGAGATAACATACTTCACCTTTTCTCAGTCCCCACCTTACTGCCTTTCTACTGTGGTATATTCTGAAGATCCTTTGAGTTTGGGTGGTGAATTGCTCACTGATGCCATGGCTCAGCAAATCAGCAGGTTCACATTCTTGAGACTGTAATGAGACTTAAGCATATACTGAAATGCTTTCTGCTGAACTTTCACGTGTGAACAAAAATTGTAATATGGCCGTAACTGTTGTCATAAAACTTAATTTTGTGTTTAATATTCTGTGGTTGAAAATGGAATATGTTTTAAAAGCTCTAGCTTTCACTTACCCATATATGTCACGTGTACTTCATGGATTGAATTTGGAAGTATTACTCCTAAAACCTCTGGGGAAATGTAATTTAATGAGTTTCAATTTGTTACCAGCACTACGTCATTATCCTTTCTGTGCTCTTTGATTAGTTCACAGTAGGAAAAAATGTCATTTTGGTGTAACTTGAGAAATCAGCATGCGCAAACAGATGTATTGTCTGTTGTCTGTAACTGCCTTGAAATTTCCTTTCTGCAGCTGGACAAGGAGAGAGAACAACTGTGAGAGTGTATCTGTTTGAAAACATGTAGTCTCACAGCATGGCAGATTTGGCATGTGACAGGAGGGTCTTTCCCAGTGTGGTTGTTGTTGTGAATAAAGCTTTCCTTGACCTGCTGTTTCTCTGTGGTGCCAGCTCTCTATTGCTATCCTCAGAGGAAGGGATAAGGGAACTGGAAGCACAAATCCTTCTGAGTTTGTGGCATTTATATTGTGAGACAGTTGAGATCAAGTTCATTTTGCTAAGCTGCTCACCCATAATGGATCTGTCACAGCAGCTTGACAATGTATTTGTATTCATTTTGGACAGCCTTTGCTGCTCAGCACTCTCCCTGTGAAGGTTCCCAGCAGACCACTCAGATTTAATGTTGTCATGTAGTAGCTCCTCCTCTCCCCCTCAGAATATGTCTATTCTTTTCATAGACTAAATAAGCCGTTGTCTGTTCCAGCCATGCTTTACCTTTGAATTGGTATCAAGTAGCTGAGAGCACCTCTTAATTTGACCCCAATTTTCTCTTTTTTTAGCTAGCATAAAGATGGCACAGCCAGATAATGGAGAGTATTTTGTTTCAGAAACTCTATTCTGTTTCTTTTTGGAATTAAAAATCTGTTTGAGTTTCTGGTTTATCGGTAAGTTACATACAATTGTTGGTTTCTGATGTAAAGATGTGGTGGAGGCCATAGGAAGGAGAATAATGGTATCACACGAACTGAAAATCCAGCCTTCCTGCCAACTGTGTCTGAGAAACCAAGTTAGCTTTCAGAGACTGGAGGTGCTAATAAACAAGGAAATAAATGACTGCTTTTTCATGTCCAACCGCTAACGCTGAAATTATGTACATGTGCGTCACTCCAAGTTCAGATGCAAAATTCGGTGTCTTTTATTCTGGTAAAGGCTTAGTTGAATCTGAAATATCATTTCAGTCTTAGTGTAGCAGAAGGATGTTTTGTCCTTTCCCTTTCTCTTCCCCCAGCAAGAAATTTTTTTCCAGTTCAAATCACCGAATAAACCTGCAGGAAGACATCAATTTCTAAATATAGTAAGTTGAGCTTCAGGCTTTACCAAGGTCTGGGGAGCCAAGTGGAAATGAAACCACTGACTTTTCTCTACTAATTCTTCCCCTGGGTCTCTCCTTTTCGGATTTCTTTCTCTTCCTTCTCGTCTCCCTTAGCCCCCATTCAGTCCTATTGTTTTCTTTAACAGTAGTTCTATAATGCTTCCTCTCCTTCAGGAGGCATCCTAGATAGGGTGGCTTATGCATGTATTAGTAGATCTGTGCAAATCCCTAGGCTTTCAGTTCACTTTAGAGGCTTGATTCCAAGATTGAGTTCAAAAGAACAGTGGCTTCCCCAGAGGGTGCCAGCTGTCACAGCGGTGTCCTGGTTCCAGGTCCTTGCTGCGTTGTATGTGGAGTTTAGATTTAATAGGATCCCGTAGTATTTTCCTTGTTTATCCTAGCAGTACTGTCTTTAATAACATAACATTTGAACTGGGTTTTTTTTTGTGCTTGCAGAGACAGATAGAAATAATAATAATGGTCAAAGGGTAATGTTGTAAGATTTATTTAAAAAGAAAATACAAGTTCAGTGAATTCTGCTATCAAAGTGTGTCAGTTGAAACATAACTGTGAAGAGAGTGTAAAGCTTCCTTCATTCTCGACAAGGTACATTTAGCAAAACTAATCTGGAGACTTTTTGCTCACTGGTGAAACTGTAAGAAATATAAAATTCTGTACCTGGTGCTTCTTTGTATCATGTTTGTACTGTCCTATCCCAGAGCTGTCCATCTGTGGCTTTCTAATTTGCACAGTGTCAGTATACTTGCTGTTGGTCTTCCATTACCTCCACATGCAAATGCGTGTGGGAGAAAGGGAAAGCACTTGACGAATCCACTGCTTTCCTCAAATCCCCTGGAGACCTTTCCAGCACTTCCAGTGTGTGTGTTAATTGTAGAAGCTGAAATGTAGAACCTTGGGCTGCATTGACCTCGTCATCTGTTTTTCAGATAGCTTATCCATCCCATAAATCCTCTTGGAGATCAATTAAAAGTGACTGTAGAAATTATATAGCCTGGATGTAATAATTAAGCAGGTGCTAAGCAACAGCCCATTATTCATGTATCAGGGTTTTGTACAGCTTTTTTTTTTTTTGTCTTTTTATAATTGCTTGAAGAGAGATTGACTGAACATCATCTCCAGCTGCCGAAGGACAGGGTTGAGTGATGGGAGACAAACCTTCTGAGAGGGACTCACCATCGCCAGAACAGAAGCTTCCTCTAAAGAATATCAGTTTAGGAGCTGCTTCCTCCTTACAGGGATTTACATTTTTGGCTTAATGATGAGTTAATTCTGAAGGGGAAAAAGACTTGTGTGTGTGCAAGGTATGGATGTAAACAATACTGCTTCTGTATCAGCCTTATTTAAAATCCATTTCTAGTTATGCCTACAAGAAAAATCTGGCAAACCTGTGGTTGAGCAGTGTCATATCCGGGACTGTAGTTCATGGAGCACTGAAACTGAAGGTCGCCGTGAGGTCCCAACCTTGCAGGCAAGCATGTGTGCAAAAATTCTGAACCATTTTAGAAATGGAAGGTGAAGACAAAACCAGGGCATTTATTTAGTGCTGCAGTAAATTTAGTTGTTGAGCAAGCAACTTCTGTAGCAAACTTAAAATTTTCTAGATAGAAAAAGTAGCCAACCTGTTTGGGATTTTTCCCCTTTCTAAACTACTTTTCATGAAATTATGGTCTGCTTGCAAATTGGAAGCAGAAATACCACACGGGGAATGAAAAGCCTCAGCTGCTTTTGCCAATAGAAATAACTATGTCTAAAAGGACTCTGCCTAGACAGCTTCCAGTGGGCTGTAGAACAAGCTGGTTCTGTGTATGCTGTGCCGCAGGAAGTAGAGCCTGGAGCCTGGATAACATGGTTTCCTGAGTAGTCAGTAGCTGGAGAGATTTCAAATGCTTGATTGTCTTCAGAATGAAACCTTTCTGCATGGGATTGATAAATGTTACTTTAATTCTTCGTGAAGTAGTGGCAATGTTACTGAAGAAGGGTCTGTTTCACAGCTATGATTGTGCTTTCACCAGTCAGCTGCATGTCAGGGCCACTGATTATAAGCAATTTGGGGCAGATAAAACATCTTCCATTGCGCTTTGTATTGTGGCTGACACAAAGAGGCCCTGCTGCTATTTGGCTCTGCTGGGAGCTATCTAGTAAAATGCACAGGCAAGATGTTCAGATGAAAAGGGTACTGGATCGTTGTGAAACTGAAAAAGCTTTTGAGAGATTTCCAGGTTAAACATTTGCTCCTCTTCTCTGTTGTTTCATTCCCAACAAATATTTACTTCGTCATAAAGAATAACATGCATTTCTTTCTTTCCGTAGTGAATAAACATGATTGCAAAGTCAAAATCAGATCTTGCTCAAGACAGGTATTTTTTACCTCCCACTTGGCATACTCTTGAATGTTTGCATACTGTTGAATAAAATGTTTGCATCATTTTAGCTCAATATTATGTAATGTGAAAAAATCAACCAAAAATATTCTCGACTATTTTGTGAGATACAAAATACACTTTTGGATTTTTTTTTTTATTTTTTTATTTTCTGAAGGAATGTTTTCCCCGTTTTACGAGTGAAGTCTCAAAAGGCCCTAAAAAAAGCCCTTTGTTTTTTCAAGATGTCTTCTTTTGTATGAAAATAAGAGTTTCCAAGGTGGGAAATTGTTTAATTGATTCCAACATTTCTTTTGAGTCTCAAAATATTTAGGATTGTGGTCTGTACATTAATGAGCTTCTTCTTTTCAAAAATGTTTGCCATACTTATAAAACAAACTTCTTTTTTATTGTTGGGGTTATCTTTTGTAATAAAAAACAATAAAAAATAAAGGACAAGAGCAGTGTTTCTTTGTTACCAGGATTTTACAGTTTTTCATTCTCCTGAACTTGCAGCATAGTAGTTTTGTTCACTGATATACTGCAAAGCTGTGAGTCAGCATTAAAAATATTTTCAATATTTTCCTGGTATAATGTCTAGATCCTGCAACTATCTTTTCCCTATATATATATATCATCTAGATGACTGAATATTAGTATTAGGTCCTTTTACCCCAGTCCATAGGGTCACCTGTTGACTAGCTTGAGTTGGGATCACAGCAGCAGTTTTGAAGAACCCTTGTTTCCAGTGGTTGGCAAAGCAGTAGTGTGGGGATTTGGAGGAGACTGAATGAACAGATAAATCTGTTTTCCAGGAGGAAAAAAAATGTGAGGAAAGCTCAATAAAATGGAGTGGTTGACAGCCGTTATGTGATTTCTTTAATAAAGTCTCTGACTTCTCTCAGCAAGGACAGTGCTGGAAATCAGGGATAATTACTTGTAGTATTCACCTGAGATTAATAAAGTTGGGGAAGAAGAGAATAACTTTTTTTACCCCCTTTTTTTCTTGTTCTTTAGTGAAATGAATTAAATTGATCCAGGCCTGTCGGTTCTAGGACTAAAAGCCATCAGTACCAGTCAGCATCCATGTCTTTTGTTCTGACTTGAGTATCTGCAGGAGATCACTTGCAAAATCCCCACAGCTGGGAATGATCAGTGGGAGGGAAAACAACAGTTGTCTATCTGAAAAAGAGATGTATTACAGCCTGACTGTAGTTAAATGTACACTGTCTTTACCAGGAACATTTCTCTTAGGTGGAGTTGTCTCCCACAAGTACTTCAGAGGCTGGAGATACTGCAGTTTGTGGCATGTTCTTTTCTCTTTGAAGATTTTGAAATATCTGTAGAACTGTTCTAAGAAAGAAGAAAGTGGCAATGAAATATATCCATGATTTCTGTATATTTCAGATATTTTTAAAGTCTGCATTTTGCAGTCAGTGTGGATTTGTTTACTCTAAAATTGCTAGCAGAGACTGAATCTGAGCATTTTGGTTTGAAGTGATGGAAAGGTTCAATACCCTCCTTTCTTTGCCTTCCAAAAGACTGTGTTGCTTTTAATTAGCTGTAGTCTCTATGCTAAACTGAATGAAATTGCCCAGCTGTGTACAAGCCGTGGGCCAGCAGTAGATATTGGAAACTGGAAGCAGCGAGACCCTTCTGCCAGAAGTGTTCGTAAGCCAATCTCATGTTGTGAGTGTTAAATAACAGTGAAGTGCTTAGATATGTTTGCAGATCTGTAATGTAACCGCAGATCTTTATTTGGCCAATATGTGCCAGTTTCTGCCTTTTAAACTCAATTGCAGTAAGCCATTATTATTGAGAGTTTTCATATTTATCAGGCATTTGCATACTGTGATTTGAGCGGCAGTGCCCTTCCTGTGTTTACCGAGAATACAAGGTAGTGTTTTAGCTTGATCCTTCCCTGGCACTTGCTTGACAGATTAATTTGGAGCTTTCTCTAGAATTAGCTGTGGAAGATCAAATGGCAAAATCAATGGGGGCCCTTCTGCAAGCTGATGATCATTTACTGTGTGAATAAATTACTTTTTCTGCTCTGTTATGTAGTTCTCCTAGAGCTGCAAAGTGAGACCACACGGCCTCCTCATGCTTACAGCAGATTTTACTGTACATTGTAACTTACACATACATGGAATGCATGTTTAACTTTTACATTTCTTTATACTATCTAGAACTTCATTCGGAAATATGAGCTGGAAAAAATGTGAGAGTGATGTAGCTTCTGAAATTGACTTTCAAACTAAAATTCAGCTGTTAAGTATTTTTTCCTTTTTTGTCCATAGACCCCTTAAAATAATCACAAACAGTTATTTAGTACTTTTGCATAGAAAGAGATCTTTCTTTAGTACTATAATCAAGTCACACTTCTAACAACCACGTTGTCTCAGATGTATAATCCCAACATGACTGAAACAAAAGTGCAAAGTTTCAAGGTACCTTGTAGGAAACTAGCATCAAACATACAGTTCTTTAACCTTAGAATCATAGAATAGTTAGGGTTGGAAAGGACCTTGAGATCATCAAGTTCCAACCCCCCTGCCAGGGGCAGGGACACCTCCCACTAAACCATGACACCCAAGGCTCTGTCCAACCCAGCCTTGAACACCACCAGGGATGGAGCATTCACAACTTCCCCATTCCAGTGCCTCTCCACCCTCATAGCAAAGAACTTCCTCTATATATCCAATCTAAACTTCCCCTGTTTAAGTTTGAACCCGTTACCCCTTGTCCTCTCACTACAGTCCTTCATGAAGAGTCCCTCCCCAGCATCCCTAGAGGCCCCCTTCAGATATTGGAGGGCTGCTATGAGGTCTACACGCAGCCTTCTCATCTCCAGCCTGAACAGCCCCAACTTTCTCAGCTTGTCTTCATATGAGAGGTGCTCCAGTCCCCTGATCATCCTCGTGGCCCTCCTCTGGACTTGTTCCAACAGTTCCATGTCCTTTTTATGTTGAGGACACCAGAACTGGACACAATACTCCAAGTGAGGTCTCACGAGAGCAGAGTAGAGGGGCAGGATCACCTCCCTCAACCTGCTGGTCACACTTCTTTTCATACAGCCCAGGATACGGTTGGCTTTCTGGGCTAAGAGTGCACACTGCTGACTCATGTTCTTTTTCTCATCGACCAACACCCCCAAGTCCTTCTCTGTAGGGCTGCTCTGAATCTCTTCTCTGCCCAACCTGGAGCTGTGCCTGGGATATCTTTCTTAGTATCCTTTTTAATCCATAAATCGCATAATTTTTACCTTCATTTTTTAAGTATGTATGTACACATTATCCTACCGTAAAAGTAAGGTACAATATTCTGTTGATTTAATATAACTTGATAAGCTTTAGAAATGACAACATATTTTTTACCTTCTGCATATTTGCTTACACAGGATTAAATATTTATTTGCTTTAAATAAAAAAAAAAAAGTTTTTAATGTTTTTTCTGTTTTAGTTACAAAACCACTGTTGTCCTAAGAACATGTGTAGTTTTCTAACTCTACAGCTTGATCAGCAGAAATCAGATGCTCTCCTTGTCAAAGACAAATTATTCTCCCATATATTTACTATCCAAATGTTTTATTCACTAGCTCTTTGTTGTCTTCAAGCCTTAATTCTTTTTTCACTAGGTTCAGAAAATTATTAAAATGAGTACTTTAGATGTGGATAACACAAATTACTAACTTGGCTGATGAAACCAAATGATTAAGGGCAATAAGAATTATATCTTGTTGCAAAAATTATAGGAAAACTTTGTGTTATAGAGTGATTTTTCAGTAAAATAGCAGGTGAAACTTCATATTCAAGCAATAGAAGTAATTCATAATTAGAAACAGCCTACAGTATACATATTGGATGAATGATCCTGAAATGAGCTATTGGCATTTCAATGACAGGCCTTGGAGCAATGCTCCAGTGGCTCCGTGAAAACATCTCCTCAAACTCCAGTGGTCAAAACTGGGCAGTAGTGAGCAAAGCAGAAAAAGTAATCATGTTGCATGTACACTTGCATAAATCCATGGTGTGCTCACGTATTGAAATGTCCATGCTAATCTGGTCTTCTTTCTCTAAAGTAAAGAGGGAAATCGGAAAAGAATAGGGCCAGCAATCAAGAGTCTAAGACAACTTCCATATATTAGGAGATGAAGTTCAGTGGCGCATTCCAACTTTACAATAAACATATCTGAGCAATAACCCAGAGTTGCATCTAACCTTGAACGGTGTGGAAAAGAAAACAGTTGATTTATCCTTTTTCTCATGGTACAAGGAATCAGCGTATCAAACACAACTTTTAAACCTGAAAGCTTAAAAACTGAATAAATAAATCTGTTACAAATTCATTTACATAACCATGCTGTGAAATAATTTAAGAAATTCTTGGTGAAAGCCCCCTGAAGTGCTATCAGAGCGAAGGCGTAGACACAGACTTTGGCTTGGGAAGTTCCTTTGCTGTCGAGCAAATATTGCTGTCATTCCCTTGCTTGTTTACTTTTTCCTTAGGCATCAGTTGTTGATAGCAGTAGTCAAATGCAGAGTAGTGAATAGTGGACATTGTGTCAGTGTGGTGGGCTTTTTTTCCCTTACTAATGCCGTACACCAAGCACATTTTAAGTCTTTTAAGTAAAAAAGTATTTTAAGGGTTGGGTACAGTGCTTAAGTGTTGGATTTCATATATGAAGGGAATTGGTTTTGTATAAATGCGTCTGTATATGTTTCATGAAAATTTCTTAAAATCTGAAAGTCTATGCCCAGATAGAAGCTATTGCTTACTGGCTGGGCAATGTCTCTTATTGGCCTGCCAATTCAGGCTCTGATTTTCTTTATCATCAGCTTCACTATCCTTGTTTTACCTCTTGAGCACATGGACTTGCAGTTCTGACGAACAGGGACAAATTGTATGGGACACCGGAGGAGCTCATTCACATTCAGGTTGTGTAAGCCTGTGTGTGCTCTTCTACCTGTCTGTGAGAAACAGTAAAGTTTTACAAGGCTGATTTTTAATTGTATCTTTTACTCGGGTGCAGAGCAATCTCTGGAGGATGCCTTTTCACTTCTTAAAATGGGAAACAGCAATGCAAAAAGATCATGTTCAAGGTAGAAAAAGTGGATGTTTGGAAATTGCTCCCTGGCTTGTCTTCCTTGTTTATTCTGAACTGTGGAAATACAATGTCTGAGACAACCGTGTAAGAAAACAGTGGATTTTGAAGGGCATTTTCGGTATTAGAGTGTGAGATCTTTTTAAATTCTAATTCTGCAAAGCAGATAATCATGATGATGATTTTGTTGCTTCAGAATGAAGCAACTGTAGTTGTATTCTGTTTTAGAAGCTCTTGGATAAAGAATTTGTATGTATAATATCATTATATTTCATTAGCAGTATAACCATAGTATACTTAGTATTATCAAAAAAACAGAATGTGGCTTGATAGAAGCAGGCTTCCTAATTCACTGGGACTTTTTCATCATATGTTTTGCAGAGGCCCAGAAATCCATGAGTTACTACTAAAGCCTATGAAAAGCAAGTTTATTGTCAATGACCTTGAATTTGCAGTGCTTCAAATGAGAATTTTTAAGGGTCTATTAATCTCAAAATGGTTGGAAAAAAATAATTTTGTCATCTTCTGTATTCAACTGTTCTTTGCCCACAGCTGGTACAGTATGTTATGTTAGACAAAAAGTAGCAAAACAGGCTCTTTTTTTGTATGTGCATGCACAACCATCTTGGACTTGGTGGGGTACAGTACCAATTATCTACATATGGCACAACTGATTCTTTGTTTTGAAATAGGTTGCTACTGTGGTGGGCTTTCCCAGACATGACCTGCGTGGAAATGGGTGCAGCAAATGCATGGCGTGTTTGTGTAGAGTGAGTTAACATTACACCAGGGTGTGTCTGAATTGACAGCTTTTAGCAGATGATGCTGCAGCTGAGAGGCAGCAGACCATGGAGCTCACAGCAGATCAGGAAAGCTATACTGAAAAGGGCACTTCAGGCCTTGGGGGAAGTCTGTGCAGGTCCTTGCCATTGCAAACTTCTGTTCTGCATTATTGGCCCACTTCCCCTCTGTCTGTGCTGGTGGGGGAGGTTTCGGAGGTGGTCTGTGGGTCATGCAGACTGCCCTTGAAACCCAGTGTCTAACTCCTCCTCAGCCTTCCTGATGCTACTCATTGTCCTCACCACCTCCTGCAGTTCAGCCACTATCTGCTGTAGGAGGTTCTCCACCTGGCCACCCCTTCTGTAGGCAGCTCTGCTGCCTGTCCTGCACAGGAGAAAGGTCTGGGCTCTTCCTGCATCCCAAGGTTTGTGCTGCAGCCTCTCCCTTCAGCAGCTGTCTGGGTGGAAGCTTTGACAACCACCAGGGCAGATGGTGCAGAGCCCACCCCACTAGAGCTTCAGCCTTTGTTCTCAGATGAACGCCACCATTCTGCCTTGAGGGTCAGGCAGGACAAGTGCCCTTGGCCTGTGCAGACAGTCACAGAACGGTGCCCAGTGCTGGGTTATGTGGACCTCCAGTCTCTCCGCTCAGCCAGTGCAATGTCCTTAATCTGTGGAGGTGCCCTGTCTGCCCACTCCGCTCACAGCACTCTTGCCCAGTGTGGGAATGGGGAGCAGCCGCTGTTGCTCCTGGTAGGCCCAGCACTTCCCTGGGCATCATCCCATTGTCACCATCTCGGTTCGCTGCCACTGCCACCTCCCCCTGGTTTGTGGCAGTAGCACCATATTTAAATCTGCCACCGTTGCTCCTGTATTCCATTCTATTTAAAATCAGAGGCATTTTCTTTAGATTACTGGAGGAAAGCATTAGCAGTAGTACAAGTTCTGAAAGCCATTACTGCTTTTTCAAGACAATTGATTAGCGCTATTCTATTAAAATTTTATCTCACCGAAAGTACAGTGTTATTTAATGAAATTTATATGAGAAACTGGAGACTGAGTGCCTCTTATGTCTGTAATTCCAGTTTTTCAATGTGATACATAGCATCTAGCAAAGGATTTCTGCAATCTCAGAAACAGTAGCTGTAGCCTCCTGTAACTCAGTTTCCTTCCTACTGCTTTTATTGGAATATTTGTACATTTTCAGAAATGATTTATTATGATGGAAGCAACCCTCCCCCTCCCTCCAAACTTAATTAATCAGTCCTTTAGGTGACTAATTAGACGTGCTGAATTTCCAGCAAAGTGTAATGTTTCATCCTAGTTCTTCACGCCTGTGTTACCCAGTTGGTATCTGTAAACTGAAAGAGGATGTTGCTACAGTGCATGGTTCCTAATAAAATTCAAATTAAATAATCACCTCAATTATAGATTAAAAACTCAGGTTCAACAATTATTCGAAGAGCTCTACTTACTGAAAACCCTCAGTCATGTGCCTGCTTCTTTCTCTTCCTGCCTGAATTTATAGTTCTCTCACATAGACACAATTTAGATTTACCTTAAATTGTGCTCTAAATGGGTTCTATTATCTCAACCCTGAGCAACCTCTTTCTGTTCCTGGAATATGATATCATTATTCTTGAGCTACATTACCTACAGTCTAGGTTATATTTTCTACACTGACCATTTTCAAGGAAAACCTTTTCAGTTCCTGTTAGTGAATAGATATTTTTTGGCGGTTAAATGTGGAAGGAGGAGGACTGTGTCTGATCTATTCATTTCAGTTATGGTAATGGTCTTTAAAGAGCATTCTTACTTAATCATAGATGATACCAAGGTGTTTGATGTCCAATCTAATGTTTATAATACCGAATTATACTTTATTTTGTAGATATTTCATCTTAGGTAGAGTTACTCCTGAGTCACTGCTTCCACAAGACTCCCAGGTTACTGGGTTGACGCTTCTGGTGAAAAGATTCATGTTTTCAGAGACTTGGTCAAAAGTCATGGGAATCCCTTTCTCACAAAAGCATATGATTCTTACTGTCAAGTACCTGTGTGCCTTATACCCATTTTCTTACTCCCTTTAGTGATCTAACTTATTTTGATTTACTGACTTTGTTTAGGAAGCGCGTTTTCTATAAAATAATGGGGGTTTTTTTCCTCTATGCTAACCCAAAAATACATCTTTTTAAAGGCTGTAACCCTGCAGAGACTCTGTACAGAAGCCTTTGGAGTCAAGAGGTAATCTGTATATCAGAAGACAGAGTAAACAGAAATTAGGATCACAGATTTTTCACATAATAACTACCTAAAAATCAGGGAGTTCTTCAGTTCTACTAAAACTTCTCTACTGTGTATTTCCTTTGTATGCTTTGCGTGATAGATTTTTGAGAATGTATGGTTGGCACTGGATTTGTGGGTGCTGCTGAAGTGTTAAGATATGTACTACTGACAACACACCTAATGTGCAAGCTGTGTAATGTTTTTTGGGTCCTTTCAAAAGAAACACTTGCCTTAGAGTTCTGTGGAGGGTACAACGGTAGCAGTGCCATTAGACTGAAAAACTCAGCTTATTTATCCACAGTACAAAAGTGACATCAGCTTCCAAGGGACTGCTAAATCTCTGGCCCTATTGGTCAAAGGTGAAGTGCTGAGGCTGGAACAGCTACTGAGGCTGAGACCAAGCTCAAGAGAAAGCAAATGAAGAAAAAGCTGAAGACTTAATTTGATTTTCTGTCTGGAGCTGGTGCCTCAAGTCTCAGTAAACACAGGCACTAGGAACACGAGTAAGGAAGGAGGGGGCTAGTGCTAGCTATCAAGGAGATAGCACAGTTAATTGGAATTTAATTTACAGGCTGGTCTAGCTGTCCATCAGTGCTGCATCTGAATAAGTGACAGGCAAGATCACTCAAGGCAGAGAGAATCACCTGGGGCCAGGACGAGTGCAAATGTGATGCTGGTCCTCTTCCTTTACTAAAAGGACAATCCTAAAGAAGCTACAGAATTTTTCCAGGTTGCCCTGGAATTTCAGATCTGATCACTTCTGTATGCAGTC
Source organism: Ara ararauna (assembly GCA_028858755.1). NCBI lineage: Eukaryota > Metazoa > Chordata > Aves > Psittaciformes > Psittacidae > Ara > Ara ararauna. The sequence continues at coordinate 68,337,064 of CM054377.1, read as the reverse complement.
ATTCCTGCTTCTTCTTCCACTTCAGAGGAAGCTAGGGAAAGAAGCATGTGAGATCACAAGGTGTCAGGAGGCAGGGGCATGGCCTGGCACTATAGAGTTGATGCTGCAGGATTTTTCCACCCACAGATTGCCCAGGAGAAGGGGGCTTTGGCCATGGAGCCAGCCAGGAAGATTTAAGAGCTGGTGGAGTTCACTGTGCTAAAGCAAAACCTGGCATTTCATAGTGTGATTTTCAAAACTCCAAAGGAGTGAAACCTCTGAAGTTACCCAGCATAATGTGGTGTTTGTAAAGATTTCTTAACTTTCTAAGGTTTCCATTCTTTCTTTCCCCTCCATGATTTCTTATGAATTTTGGAATAGCAAGCTGATTACAATCCTGAGAGAGAGCAGGGAAATCTATTTGCCCTACCATCAAAGAAACAGAGTGATGGTTGTGCTAAAATAAATGAATGTGGAATTCTGTCAATTTTGAAACTTATGTTTGCTGCTGCCCTTTATATTGTTCATAGAATAACAGAATGGATTGGGTTGGAAAGGACCTAAAAATCATCCAACTCCAACCCCCCCTGCCATGGGCAGGGATGCCTCATGCTAGACCATGCTGTCTAAAGCTCTGTCCAACCTGTCCCTGAACACTGATAGACAGGGGTAGAGCAGTTGATGTCATCTACCTGGACTTGTGCAAAGCGTTCGACACTGTCCCACATGACATCCTTGTCTCTAAGTTGGAGAGACATCAATTTGATAGGTGGACCACTCTGTGCATAAAGAACTGGCTGGATGGCCGCATGCAAAGAGTTGTGGTCAATGGCTCAATGTCCACCTGGAGACCAGTAACGAGTGGTGTCCCTCAGGGGTCGGTGTTGGAACTGGTCTTGTTCAACATCTTTGTCATAGGTGACATGGACAGTGGGATTGAGTGCGCCCTCAGCTAGTTTGCCGGTGACACCAAGCTGTGTGCTTCAGTTGATACGTTGGAGGGAAGGAATGCCATCCAGAGGGACCTTGACACGCTTGTGAGGTGGGCTGATGCCAACCTGATGAAGTTTAACCATGCCAAGTGCAAGGTCCTACAGCTGGGTGGGAGCAATCCCAGGCACAGCTGCAGGCTGGGCAGAGAAGAGATTTAGAGCAGCCCTGCAGAGAAGGACTTGGGGGTGTTGGTTGATGAGAAAATGAACATGGGCCGGATTCAGTGTGTGCTTGCAGCCCAGAAAGCCAACCGTATCCTGGGCTGCATCAAAAGGAGCATGACCAGCAGGTCGAGGGAGGTGATCCTGCCCCTCTACTCTGCTCTTGTGAGACCTCACTTGGAGTATTGTGTGCAGTTCTGGTGTCCTCAACAAAAAAAGGACATGGAACTGTTGGAACAAGTCCAGAGGAGGGCCACGAGGAGGATCAGGGGACTGGAGCACCTCCCATATGAAGATAGGATGAGAAAGTTGGGGCTGTTCAGGCTGGAGAAGAGAAGGCTGCGTGGACACCTCATAGCAGCCTTCCAATATCTGAAGGAGGCCTCTAGGGATGCTGGGGAGGGACTCTTCATGAAGGACTGTAGTGAGAGGACAAGGGGTAACGGGTTCAAACTCAAACAGGGGAAGTTTAGATTGGATATGAGGAAGAAATTCTTTCCTGTAAGGGTGGTGAGGCAGTGGAATGGGTTGCCCAGGGAAGCTGTGAATGCTCCATTGCTGGTGGTGTTCAAGGTTGGGTTGGGCATAGCCTTGGGTGTCGTGGTTTAGTGGGAGGTGTCCCTGCCCCTGGCAGGGGGGTTGGAACTAGATGATCTTGAGGTCCTTTCCAACCCTAACTAGTCTATGATTCTATGACTTACCCCTTCTTTTGGCAACCTGTGCCAGTGCCTTCACATCATCTTTTATGAGAATGTGGATAGGTGCATTCATCAACTTCTCTTAAGCTTTTTGCCATATATATTGCTCTGTGAGCCTAACTAGTAAGAAAATCTTTTTTATAGGAAGGCAGATAGAGCCCCTGTACCTCATCACATGTTGTGTTTACTTCACTGGTTGGTTTGAACTGTGGCGTAGTAGAAGAGATCCTGTTGCTTAGGTATGTCCTTATGGCCTAATGACCACCGAAAGTGATATCAAACTAACACAAAGTATTCACTTATGTACTTTGCTAAATGAGTCTAATTGATTACAGGCTGCCTGGGGTGATCAGATCAGGTCTAATGAAGTTGAATCACCTCTAATTCACTGACAAGTGACAGGTTTTTAGCTGTTCATTGAAAGTTATTACTTTGCTTTACTAACGTATCTGATCACACAGACTTCATTATTATTATTATTTTCTTAGCTTCCTAAGCATTAGAAAGAGCTATTTTGGATTTTTACACAGTTTGTGGAGAAGAAAAATAACTACTTTAAATGCAGGGAAAGATTCCTGATATATTCAAAATGTAATATTGTCTGGAAATGAGAGCCTATGAGAGACTGACTGGCTGGGTATATTGGGTTATGGCCATAATCAAACAGAGTCCACTTTAATTTATCTGATTATTATACATTCTGTGGTACTCTAAAATTGTTTAGATTCTCTGACATTTATTAAGAATAAACTTCTCTTTTACCTGGGGGTGATTGCATAATGCAGAATTATTAATGGTTAGTCATAAGAAACTAATCCAGTTAAAGGCAACATGAAGTGAGGGAATGAGCACAGAACCAGGAGCTAAGTTCTTCTGTTAATTTGATACATGGTCTTGGAAAAAATCACTGCTTACCGCAGTCTCTCAATTTTCCTTCAGCTGAAGAAGGAATATTAATATTTATTTCCCTATTTTGCCAGAGTATTGGGCGAATTAGCTAATGCACATGTTCATGATTAAAATGTTAGTGTTTCAAAACTGTCAATTTCTTTTTTAAAAATCTAAGGTTTATATGTATAACCTTGTATTTACCTTTGTATGCAGATAATTAACAATGAATCTGGAGACCTGATTATGCTATTTATATCTTTAATTACCAATCCATTTGTTTGAAAGGAACATTCTCTATTATCTACTTAAATTTCTCCTATCATCAATAATACCCATGTGAATTTATCTTCACAAAAGCTGTGTGAGGAAGTGAATTACAGATTAAGGCCAAAACAGACTATTATGATAATCTAGTCTGACACTCATAAAACAGAAGACAAAGAATTTTCTTCCAGTAGTTTCTGTGGCAATGCCCTATTGCATTTCCTGTTTTTTAACAGGATTAAAAAAGCTCAAGGAGAATCAACTCTGATTTTTCAAACCTCTAGATATACATGTAATTCAAATCAAAACAAGTAAAATTTTACTTGCTCTTAACTGCTCACTGACTTATTTGTGGTGAAAAAAATGTCTTGTGTATGGAAGTATCAATGAGGTTTTTTATTAGTTTGCCTAAGGTGACACAGCATAGGAGAAGGCTAGGAACAGAACTTGCTTCTTCTAGAGTCCTCATTTATTTCATGTAATTGCAAGGCTGTATGGGTGATAAATAGCTTGGGCTTACCTGTGGTATAAGCTTTTTTAAATTAAAGGCTCAAGCTCTGCAACAAACTTTATACGTCCATGTAAAAACTCATTTGCTTTCATTTTTTGGCCACCAGAATTCTTTCCTCTAGCATGTGAAATACTATTTGAAGAAAACACTGAGCCCTGAAAAAGAGAAAGCCTCATTGGCATTGTGTGCTCCTTATCAAGCAATATTGCATTTCTAATAACAAGTATTATAAATTGTGGAGTTGTAGAATAATTCAAGATAGAAGGGACCTCTGGAAGCCATCTGGTTGAAGCTACTCTCCCCCTCAGGACCTGTCCAAATCAGGGCTAACTTCACAGTTGGAGCTAATTTCAGAATAAGGTCATGTTACTTGGGCTCATCTATAAAATGTTTACTATTTCCATCTTCCTAACAGCTCACTGTGGTGGGATTTCTTATCTGACATTATCTAGTCCTCTCCTACTAAACCCAGTAATAATGTGATCCAGGTGAGTCAGTCCTTGATCATGTTGTCTACATTTTGCTGGACACCAAGTTTTCTCAATATGCTTGTGTTTTGGGAGATAAAGTTTGACCAATAATAATGAAATATAGGCCTTGTACAGTTCTTAGCCCATTTGACTGAGTTACAAATAATAACTTGCAATATTGTTTTACTATAGTGCAATCAGAAGCAGAATTTAGTATCCTGTGTTAAAATAATATTTAATGCCTATGTTCTAGCCCTCTGAAAAAAAGACATACAGAAAAAAAAAAAACCAGATCCCAGGACTGTCAGACAATTTCTGTTACCTTTTTTTAGGGGGTGTTTTTTGGTTTGCTTCAGCCTCTTGTCAGGCATTTGTAGAGAGCGATAAGGTCCCCCCTGAGCCTTCTCTTCTCCTGATTAGATAACTCCAGTTCCCCCAGCTGCTCCACTTAAGACTTGTTTTCCAGACCCTTCCTCAGCTTCATTGCTCTTCTTTGGATACAAAGTCCAAAGTTTACCTTCATCCAGGAGAAATACATTCATTAGCTCTGAGATTCCATTGTGATGTGAATCAAAGTATATGTGAGGTAGTCTTAGAATTGATGCATGGAAGGAGTCATTCTCTAGGGTTACATTAGCATAAGTGACATCAGAAGTGGGCTTTTTGAGTTTACTGTTATGACACATCAGAACTGCTGGAAACTGGGCTTTTGTGCTAAGTGAAGCAGGTGAAGCAAGTACTTCTTTATAGTAATTGTGTCAAAGTTTTGGTTAGAATTAAAATGAAAGGAAGCTGTGCCAGAAATGCTCAATGAAACTGTGGTATAGGAAATGTAGCTTTCAGACTTCTGCCACATCAAGCTCGCTGCAACCACATGACATGTTTTCTAAACTCACTTAGATAAGCTCACAAAACATTGACAGGAGCTTTGTTCCAGCAGGCTTCATGCCTCATTGCATATCATCTGTTCTTCTGCAGCCAGCATAAACACATTTACAGTGTACAGTGTGCCTTGGTGAATTTCAGCGCAGTGCTGCAGTGTGTTTGTGCCTGGTTTGGAACATGCTTCTGCTGAGTAAGCCAACAGTGCACAGATCCAGCCCTTAGGATTGTGGCACCATAACTGCAAAATGCTCACAAAACCTGCTCCAGTTCTTCAGTAATGCTGTTTATTAAGACACAGTACTAATTTCTCATAATAATGTTTTTTACAGTAATTTTTAATGACACGTGTGGACTTCTCTTTCTAATTTTTCTGTGGCTTTCACAAAGTGGCTTTTTAATGACTTCTATGACGTGCAGCTATAATTAGTATTAGTAGTTCACACTCTCATAAAACTCATTCCTTGCCTGAACAGAGGGTATACTGCTTTCCTTAGGTGTGAAAGTGTGAGTGAATACCCAGCTTTCAAAACATGAAACGGTTTCCACTCTGAAACAGAAAGAAAATAGCAGAAGATAGGCATAACAAACAACTGAACATTGAAGAGTTTATAAGGTGAATAAAATTAAAATTTAAATGCTTACAATTTTTCCAAACTGAGCTGTTTCTGAGGCTCTAGGTTTGGTCTCAGTTGTTAGTGATAAAATACATACGTGTATTAATCAGTTTGGACAAATTTCCTTCCTTCGCACATGCATTCGCTAACTGGCTTTAACTTATTGCTTATGTTGAAAAAAAAGCTTTAATATTTTCTGAGGGCTCTTATGAGACAAAATTCTGGTCCAGCTAATACTATGACCTTTTACAGTGGTAATGTTCTGACAAGTAACTTCCCTGAAATCAGTGCTATAAGCTACTTCTTAAAAAATATTAATATAGCTGTTGACCATTTGGACACTGACTATAGAGGTCTGATAGTAACCTTATGCTATGGTATTAGGCTTTTTCAAAGTATTCCATGAACTATGCTATCCCTTATTTACTCTTGCACTGAATTTGACATTACAGTTACATGGTAAGAAAAGATGGTGACTGTTTTCTCAGTAATGAAAACATTGTATGAATATTAAAAAAAAACCAAAACAAAATAGGCAAACAAAAAAACCCCAATCTTATTAAGCAGTTAAAAATCAAAGATATTTTTTCTCCCTTCAGGAGCAGCAGGAAGTAAAAAATAAATCTGAGATTAATAAAAGTTTCACCTCTGTTAAATGATAGACAATGAAAGAAATGGAACATAAGCAAAAATTACCTTTTTTTTTCCCCTGTTATGTAAGTTTTATCTAGTAAAATATTCACTGAGGATTTTTGTGTAGAAAGGGAAAAAGCAACCTTAATACTACCAATTAGATGGTGAAATGACTATTGGAAACAGAGATGATGAGCGATGCTGTGCAGAATTGGTAAGTTCAAGGGAAAGAGCATCCTCAAGCACTGGGCAAATTTCAATCCCTTCAGAAAGGAAAAACTTGTGGCTTCTGAAAACAATCAGCATGGGCAGCTGTTTCACTTGTTTCTGATTCACAGCAGTGTAGCCACTTCCTGACTGTCTAGTCATTGTATATGGTTTTATACCTATAGTGTCTGAACAGTTTATGGCCCTTAATGGGAGTTCATCATCCCAATATTCTTCTGAGTGTGGAAGTGTAATTTTTTCATTAAGGGAGAACCAAGCACTCATAAAGTGGTGTCATTCCCTGTGAACATAGAAAGAATACATGGTTGGGATTCAGGGACACAGGAATACTCTGTACTGTGTCATCCTAACATTCTTCTATCCCTTATCCTTTCTCTTTGTTTATTTTTTTTTTCTTTCCTTTAATTTTTTTTTTCTTTTCTCCCTCTTCACCCCCAAAAAAAATATCCAAACAAACAAACAAGACAAACCAAAAAAACCCCACCAACCCTAATTTCCTAAAGAAAAAGGACTCATGCTCATTCTCTGGATGTATATGAGAGACCTTTTCACAATAGCTTTTAAATCTACTTCAGTTCAAACTTGACAGGGAGGTATATTTCTAAAGCTATCGATTTACAGTGACTGTCATAAGCACAGGCAGCCAGGCTATGTCTGTACTCTGCCTGAACAAAAATCGACCAAAGAAGATCAGTCTGTGTTGAACAGTAGACACTGCACACAGTCACCTTGAGAAATCTGTGCTTTTTGGTTCTGATTTGTGTGATAAGGTATTTTTTAAATTTTGTTTTGCATTGCTTGCATTGGACATTTTCTTCTTTTTGCAGACAATGTCTTCTTGTTGCAGACAAGCTGTCAGTTGTACATCAGTGTCGTGTATTCTCCACATACATGAATTAATATATGCATACACATGCGTATATATATATATATGTTTCCTGACCAAAGTACAGTCAGAAAAGAGGAGAACCCATCCTATTTCCCCTGTGACTTCAGACATGCTTACATAAATTTTCTAGTTTCCAGACTGAAAGGAAGCTAATGAGCTTTCCACGAGCTCACTGGGTAACCCTATCCTAGGCTCAACTGCTTTGTGAGAAAATGCCTATTTACATCCCCCATATTTAGTTATGGTTCCATGTGAAGAGCAGTGGTTTGGCTGTGACAAATGTTATTGTAATGAGTGAGCTAACGTGTTCTTGGCAAGAAAAAATTGGAGCTAACAGCATAGAAATACTTACACCATGAAAGCATTGATGGTGGTGAGAAAAATAGGGAAAACAAAACAAAACAAAAAACCCTGAAAACCACTAAAATATTGAGGGATTCCTGTAACCTGCCTATTCAAATGCTGAAATAAAGCAACTTTAGTAAACAAAGTTGCTTGGATAGCAGTATTTATTGTACCTTCTTTCGTTTAAGCGATTGAAAACTTGTTTTCTCTTAGAGAAGATTTTACTGAACACTTTCATAAGACTTGCAGGTTTGGGTTGGTTTTTTTTTCCTGAATGACTGTTGTTTTTCAGCCTACATTGCAGTTCTAGGTAGAATTAACTCCATACTGTGTGAGTGCAGGAGGTTGGAAAGTAATTAAAAATCCCTAAGAATATGTCTGAGCTCTATCAAAAGAGTCAGATGAAAACTCTTCTGTTGCAGCCTGTCAAGAATAAAGCATGCTTTAGAATAGACTGTTGCTAGCTATTATTTGTTATAACACACTGGACTCATTCTGGAAGAGGGCCCTCTAGAACTGAAATGGAATGGGTTGCCCAGGGAAGTTGTGAATGCTCCATCGCTGGCAGTGTTCAAGGCTGGGCTGGACAGAGCCTTGGGTGGCATGGTTTAGTGGGAGGTGGCCTTGCCCATGGCAAGGGGGTTGGAACTTGATGATCTTCAGGTCATTTCCAACCCTAACTATTCTATGATTCTATATGCACTGTCTAGAAATAATGAACAGGGAGTAATCATGTGCAGATCCTCTGGATCTAACAGACCCTACGTTAGATTGAGGCTGACTGCAACACAGGTGTGGTACCTGCTCACTGTATGGTCTACAAGCATAGCTCAGGGCACAGAGCAGAGACAGACAGGAGTGGCTTGCTCTTTGGCTGCAGCCCTGCAGCAGTAGTGGTATATTGGATAATGTCCATCAATGTTTTTTCTAAAAGAGCAACTATAGGTTTAATTTCCAGTGATTATAAAAAATCTCTTTACCCTAGACCTAGTTTATTGCAAGAGGTGATACTTCCCAGAGCACCAAGAATTCTAAAAGCCATAAGGACTTGTTTGTGCAAACTGCCAGACTAGTATGCCAAGCATGGGAAGAAAAGAGTTCTGAAAGAAGGACAGGAGTTCAAATTTGCTCTTTTTTGTACTTATTAATCAGTGACATGTTCCATCCCTGGATTATGACTGATTCAAGGCAGATGTTTTCCAAGCAAGGATGGAATCACACATATATTAAATGATCTGTGTTTTGGATATTGATTAAGTTTTATGACCTCCAGTAATTTGTGTGTTCCTGAAAGGTTTCATGGATTGTTCACCTTTTAACAGCTTTAATTAAAGTAGATGTGGTACAGAAAAATGTCTAAAAGGCATAAAGATGGGTAGAATTTGACCTGGTTTAGATACTGAATTTAGTTCTCCCAATTTGCCTTATAGTTCTCCCATCTTAAGTAATCACAGCAATTTGGCAGTTGCTTTATATGGGGCTTAAACTACTATCTAAAAGTATCCAAAAAAAGAAAAGATTTTAATTGACATTTTGCAGGAGAAAAGAGCATCAGGATTACTGGGGCAAGGTCTGAATTCTGTCAAAATTTGGAGCAGTTGGGGTTATGTTACGTAGTTTGTTTCACCGAAAGGTACGTGTAAGACGTAAAAGGGCACGGCTACCTCTCTTGGAGTAGACAAAGTAGTTCTAGCATGTATCATTCTAATTAGCAATTAATTAACAATGGAAGATTAGGCTGAGATTTTTCCAAACTGCTTCTCAAGTTTCAGGCTGAACCAGTTGACATTTATAATGAAGGCAATGCTCTTGCATTAATGACTGGTTGAGTTGTTTTACAAGATTTCTGAAGGTGGCTCCCATTAGCATTGCCACCAGGTAGAAATTAAAGGGTTTGGCTGTACATATTATATTTACTAAGTTCATAGGCATTGCTTCTCTGGGATTGTATCCTTGCTCAGGATGAAGCAGTATGCGTGGAAAAGGAAAGGGTATTGTTTCCTATAGCTTTGGCTGAATCCCTCTTCCAGAACCAGAAATTTAAAGGTCTTCAGAAAAACAGCTGGTGGCTTTTAAATAAACTCGTGTGCTAGTCCGGTGAAGCAAACAGTTCACATCACCAAACACAATACAGTATCACAAACTGTAGCACAATCTCAGTGGCACTGATTTCAAACTCACAGTTCAAATTAACATTCGACATTCCTCTGAGTGTACTCTGAGTGTACTTTCATAAGAGGAGTTTGTTGATGGAGATCAAGACTGTTTGCTTGATTCATTGTGCCTGAAACTCTCTCATCCTAGTCCTCCCTCTTGGACCTTCTCTTCTTTTTCTGCATGCATGAAGCAAATGCTGTCATACTTGATGCTTACAGGTGAAGAGTAGGTGAACAAAGCCCTGGAAATCTGATGCAAATTGCAGCAGAAATATCAATTGCCAAGGGAATGTTGAGCAATACGAAGGCAATGGCTCTATCCCCTAGATAGATCTTCCACCTTCATTTATGCAGGACAAAGGCTTGATGTTTGCTCCCCAATGAAAGTTTCCAACTTGTCAAGTAATGTGTAGACTCTATGCCTTTGGGCCAGCTCTCTAATAGATTGAATGTAGCAGGCTTGTGCAGCTGTTCTGGCAGGAGAGGAAGGAAATCGCTTCCTAAATACGCCACCCTATAGGTTCTGTAAATGTTTAAACAATTTGTCAGCTGGGAAGATCAAAAGACAACAAGGTTTTGAGATACAGCAAATGTTCAGGTTGATGCTGTGAGAAAAGCAAATGCAGTATTTCTCCCAGTGCCTCTGGTAAAAGGATGACTCTCTGTCCCTTGTCCAGTCTTTAGGCCATTATAAAATTACCTGTAGATAATTTTGTGTATGTATATGTATATAAACAGGTAATGACTTTAATTTCAGTAGTAGTTAAATGGGTAATTTTTACAGTTGTTTTAGACATTCCCATACAAGTTTTTGAAACATCTGCATTGGATTCTTTCCAAGGTTGCAATAGATTATTCAGTGTATTTCTTGTTTGTGGGCAAAGCTTAAATGTGAAAACAAAGACTGACTGCTGAGACGAAGTGAAGTTTCTGTGACTTTGAGCATGGCGCTATCTCTCTCACTTGTTTTAGGCACCTCCCAGTTTGGCCATAAAAACAGGGACGCTTTCATGAGCAGTAAGGAAAGAAATGAAACGTATACTAAATAAGTGCTAAGATCCTGTAATCCATCTTTGGTTTTTATGGTAGCATGCTGGCCTAACAGTAAGATGACTGCAGTAGCACAGCTTCTTAACAATGCCTGTACTGAAGTGGAAAAAAATTACCTTTGTATTCTATTTTTAATGAATGAAGACTCACCAAGATAATGAGCTCCCTTTGCAACTGAAAAATTACATGAGTGAGTGCTGTAAAGGAGTTGGAGAGATTTGGTTTCATTTTGGAAAACATTGCCACTGTTTTGATGGATTTTTTTTTCTTTACTATCTACTTTGTTTCCTCTCCTGCTATGCTTTTCTTTGAAAAGCAATATTGTGTTTACCTAGTGGCAGCGAAGGATAAGTTGTTCTTAGCTGTCAAACAGGAAACTTCAATTTGGGTTTGACCTAGAAACATTTAATAGCAGTGTCTTTTTCAGTGTCAGATAAGAAGGTTGGGGAAGTTGGAAGCAACCTATGAGATATTAAAAAAGGGTCTACTTCAAAATGCATGAAAAAATAAAATCATATGAGAGAAAAAATAGATCTTTCATTACTTGTTAGAAAGCAATAGGGAAAAATAAAAGAAGATTTTTTTTTCCCCCTTCCTTCAAGTGGTAAAGAGATTGATAAAAGCAAAGTAACATGAAGTAGATTTTTATCTTAGGGTAACAGACATTACTTTTTCTCCCAAGTGGACTACTGTACAGAAAGCAAAAATATTTGCTGTCTGCAGAACAAGTTACAGGGGATGGCAAATTCTCTGCTAGCATTTTCAATGAGATGGCTGAGGTTGCCCCACCCTCTGCCTTAGATCTGTGGGTTCAGAGATGCCAAAGTCTACCAGGAAGCTCTCTTCCATATCAAACAAGTCTGCCAGGCCTTTGCTCAGACAAGCATTGCTGCACATTAACACCCTAGATGTTTATCTATTGCTATCCAGCTCTTGTTTATGAGTAAACACAGGGAGAAAGTTACAAATATGACACTTTGTGCTATGTCAAATGGTGACAGAACTGGTTTTGGAATAGTAATGTATTTTGAACATTTTATTATTTTTTCTATTTCCACCATGAAGTGCCATGGCATCTATTTATCAAAGTTGTTCCTGAACATGAGGAACACTAAGCAGTCTGTTTTCTTGCTTTGACTGTGAGTGCTTTTGTGGCGTGTTGCACAGTGGAATTACTAGGACCCTTGGCAGTGGTAAAGGTGTAGATCTTGTGGGCATGGTGTTGCCTAGACATACTCTTTGTCTGCACTAACTTATGTAAGTTTTTAGACTCTTGCTGAGTGCTTATTCCTCTTTAAACAGTAACCCTATGTAATTGTTATGTTCACTTTGCTGTAGTTAATAGCCTATTTTAATACTAATATCTAATTACATAGCATAAGGTGGTGTTTGTGGGGGTTTTAAAATATTTTTTAATTTCCTCGTCATGTAAATGTCAACATCTCTGGTTGTGTGAGTCCCGACTGTGAGAGTTCTAGGACTTATTACACCCCAATACCATAAGGCATCCATACATTATTCTTCTTTCTCCAAGATAGGCACTTTATACTCGTTACGTTATGCATACGTGCTGGCTTGTGCCTATAGGCATAGACTTACATTGCATAGATATAGATATCATTACAAGATTTTGTATTTTTATTCCCTGAAAGACTTTGGTCTTAAAGTGCAGTTGCTATTCAACTGGTATTCTCAAAAGTAGTTTCAGTCTTTCAGAAGAGGAATCTGCTTTTTTACAATGCCATTGACTGTCCATGAATAATTGATTATTATGTCAGTCTGCCTCTATTATTACATGCAGGCTGCAGTGCTTATGAAATGCATTTAATAAAATTTTTAGCTAAACAGCATTGAATGTCATTGTGGCTGAAATACTGATTCTTGACAGTGTTTTGAAAGTTACTGCTGTTAGTTTATGTTTGCAGAACTTCCAGCCAGCTGTTATGTTTAGCCCAGCCAGCTGCATCTTACAGTCAGGACCTCTGGCAAACAACAACAATAACAAGGACAAGGACTGCTAGATGTAGTGCAAGTAGATTCTGATCCCACTGACACATATTTCAGTGGAATAACTCTAGATATCATTACAGTTGCTCTCCGTGTATCACATGACTGAGCTGTAATCTATTTCCCCCAGTCACATTAGTCAAATAAACAGCAATAATTGTAATGCAGTTCAGGCTAGAATTTCGTATCTGAATGGCACAAAGTCTGAAGAAAAGTAACGATTAGTGGTAATGTTAGCTTTGTGGATTATTTACAGATTTTACCAGAACTCTGTGAGCCATAAATGATATATCCACACCTTTGAAGCAGAGCTTACATTATGAAGGTGAAATCTTTTTCATTAGTTTTGAATCAAGCAAATATAAATAGGACAGCTTTAAAATTTTAAAAATTTGAAAGGAATGCTGACATTCAACATGGTAGCTGCTGACAAAGCTTGTATTGACGGTAAATTAATGCTGGAAGAGCTTTGCAGTGATAGGGACTATTATGTGAGCTTTTGAAAGTAATTGAGAGAAAACTGATCATAAATGAAAATAAACTGAATTTTCACTGCTGCTGAGGATTTTGAGGTATTTATCAGGAACAGGATAAGTCATCAAAAAAGATGCCATACTTGCTGTTGTCAAAGATCTGTTCTGGAGCTTTGCAGTGCATGCACGGGCATAAAAGATTTCTTGAGTAGCAGAGGACAGTTTGTTTAATAAGACTGGGGAAGAAGCAGGGGATTTGACATTCTCCAATGTTCTGAATAAAGAATCTTCATTATGTTTGTCATAACTGAGTCTTATCCCTTCTCTCTAAATAGTGCTGGAGCTTGCATGCATCTAATCACACAAGGAGACAGGAGGTTTCATCCTGCTCACTTCCTTCTGCACTCAAGTGCAATTTGGCCTGAGATTATGATGATTCACAATGCATCTTATTAGAAACATTAAACAGAAAAACGACAAATTCATGTCCCTCCCTACCAAAGCCATTAGCAACTGATTCTCCAGGAACCCATGAAAAGAAATAAACAAGAAAATAGCAGAAAATTCAGGAAGGTCTCTGAAATGAGAGAAATCTGACATACAGAACAGTAAGGTGCAGATGCACTTACTTAATATAAGCCATGTGCACTGAAGGTAAAAATATTTGGAATTAATTTGATTCACTAAAAGAATGAGATATGAATAATGGGGACCTTCTTGCAGATGTTAATCTAATTCCAGGGCTGGAGGTAACCCATGAATAGGCATGCTTTTAAGGGAGTGCACAGAGGCCTAGGGAGAATGCGGAAGTCCCTGAAGAAATGTATATGATTAAGTAGGTATTTTGAGTTCAGTATGGGTAAGGAGAGACACATTAAAAACTGCCTGGTTGCTATGACCTTAAACAAGAACCTTTCAGATGAAACCCCACTTTGACACCATCAACCCACTTTGGGTTTAGCTTAGCTTTACCCTAATGGAAATGGAATATGCAGTACTGGCTCAGCTTTTAGAAGTCTAAAAAGATCTAAGTAAGAATCTGTGTCTTACAGTATGATAAAATCAATGTTGAACCCTCAAGTCCTACAGAGTGTTCTTTACTGCTAGCAGACAGATATCCATGGTGGTGGACCAAACATAAGATCGTAAAGCAAATACAAAATATCTAATCTTGTGTAGGAATGCTTGTGAGCAAAATGAAGGCATAAATTCTTAAAATTGTATTCCTATCAAAGATGACTTTGGGAAGGGAAACAGAGATGTCTGGGCCTCCTATTCATTGATGTTAAGTTAAGCAGTTTGACTACCCTTCCCTCCTCAGTGCCTCTTTTGTATATTTAGCACTCACAAAAAAGAAGAGGTAAAAAAGGCTGATAGATCCTAATAGATCCTAGTTTCAGCAGAATAATAATCCTAGTAAACTGTGGCACTTGAGAGAATGAGGGATATTTCCTTGTCTTGTTAGAACAGTTGAAATATTCAGCTATTATTTCCTGTAAGGTCTTAGGAGTAATTGTCAGTAGAAACAGAACATCAATACTAAAGATTAAAAATTACCTCAGGTATAAGTATCTATTTATCTTGTTTTCCTCCTTTGTAGTTAGTGTAGTTAATTTTTCTTACAGTTGGATGCAGACATTATTTTACTTCTATTAGCATGCACTTTTTGCACATCTTTTCCATCACAAATATGGGTTAAATTAATTCATCATTTATGTCTTTTTTTACCTACCTGGGACTGAGTATGCTTTCATTGTTTAAGTACAGAATTTGAATGGCTATAGTAGATATGTGGTTTAGTGTTTTAAGCTATTTTTGGTCCTCTTTAGAAAAGCACTTTATTTGCTACAGTGATGCCATTCTTAACACTGCTTTGGGAGCACCAAACTGTTACAGACAGTTCTTGGAAGAAATAATTAGCATCAAAAGGGACAGAAGTGAACTATCTAAGAGGATATCTAGTGGAAGGTGTCCCTTGTAGTGGAAGGCAGGGGTTTGGAACTAGATATCTTTAAGGTCCCTTCCAATCCAAACCATTCTGTGATTCTGTGACTAAGCAGCATATGACTGAGCTAACTTTTGGTGGAAAGGGAGGTGCTTGTCAGTCAGCAGTGTGCCCTGGCAGCAAGGAGGGCTGACAGTATGCTGGAATACATTAGCAGGACTTCAGTTAGATCCAGCGGAGTGATTATTCCTCTTTATTTAGCCTTTCTAGCCCATTTCTTGAACGTTCTATCCAGTTTTATTAGCAGGGCTTCTAATAAAAGAAAAATTATAAGCTGGAACACATTCAGTGAAGAGTCATCAAGATGGTTGGGGAACTGGTGCATTTGTCCTGTGAAGAGGGGCTCACAGAATGGGGCTTGTTCAGCTTAGGGAAGAATGGAAAGCTAACAGTTGCCTGCCAGCACTTACAGGTTGGTTAGCAAGAAAACAGAGCCAGGCTCTTTACTGAGGGGCATGGTAGGAGAACGAAAGGCAATAGTTACAAGGTAAAAAGGGAAGATTCAATCTGCTAGATATAGGGAGAGACTTTTTTGCATGGGGACAGTGATTCTGGCAATCTCCATTGTAGGAGAATTTCAAGACCTGCCTCGATAAAGCCCAGAGCAACTTGGTCTGACCTCATGGCTGACCCTGTTTTGAGCAGGAGTTTGGACCAGAGACCTCCTGAGGTCCCTTCCTACTTGACTGGTCCTATAAGTCTGTAAAATAGAAGAGTTCTGCAGGCAGTTTTTAAATCTTCTGTGAGACATTTCTTGGCAATAAGTTCCCCTATCAGTATTCTGTTATTGCCATAATAGACTAAAAATGTAGACACCTAAAATGGCCTTTAAAATATACACCTGAATAAAAACTCCAAGATGGACGGTCAGACCTTGTAACTGGATGTGCTGGAGGAACCAGGCCCCGTATTTGGCCCTTGCTCATTTAAAAATATAGATAAATAAGCAATTTAGGCAGACGTAGACAAAGTTTGGGTCTGATTCACCTTCCTTGCTCACTGTCAGTCCTTTTCGGCCAGAAAAAGACTATGCACAGTATTGCATACCAGTGATGCATCAGATCAGCTCACTAATATGCCAGTCCTCACAATGATCTCACTGCTTGATATGTCACTGGACTGAGGACATTTGAATGTGGCCAGTTTCAAAATATGAAGAGTGTGATTAAACAGACTAGGTGTCAATTTCGGGACCACATTTCTCCAGCTGGTTAGTGATAGAGAAATCTGTTGTAAGCTGACATGAGAAACTTTGAGTTACCCAATGAAGTTAAGTGTTTGTGAAGAAGCAATTAATTGAATTCCTTCCCACCTCTACAGAAAGTGCAATGATACCCTGGAAGGTTGTTTTGTTTCAGAGAAACTTGATGCTAATTAAAAAAGACTCCATATTCCAGGCATGCACTTTTGGTTGGTGGTTGTCTGTAGCCTTGGCATCCTGCTGTGCCCACATTTACAGCTCTGTCCTCCTGTAACATTTCCTGTCTTCCTGACTGCATCTCCACGCTCACCTTTTTAAACTCTTTATTTTTTAGGACTGAAGTAATTTATCAAAAACAACTCGCAGCATTTACATCCTATTAAGAAACACTCTGAACTCATTCTTTATGACCGGTAACAGTGGTGACAATCATTTTCATTTGCACAGAAATTTATTCCAAAGCTTCTTACAAATTGGTATGCAGTGACAGGTGAAGAACTGTAATTCCATTAGTAAATTATGGTCATTTCAAAGGATCAAAATAAGCAGCTGTTTAATAACCTTGATCTTGCAGAAAGTGATGTGAAACATCTGAATGTGAGACATTGTGTTCCCTTTTTAATGCATGTTAATAGAGAAAAATAATCTTGAACTGAGTAATAGTTTTCAGCATCCTTAGGCGCAGTTGTGATTCAGTCCTAGCAGGAAATAAAAAGGCAAGTGATGGGGAAAGATTCCCCATCACATTACTGCATAGGTATTTTCTGGAGATATTAATGTATCTGTCTTGCAGTATCCTTGGAAGAGAAGGAACTCATAGAAACCGGATAGCATGTTTTTTGTGTGCAGTACCTTCAGTCATGTGGGTGCGATTCAGAGTATCTAAGTAGAGTAACTGAGAAGACATGAAGATGTCCTATTTACTCATAATCTTCACTCATAAAAGAATTCAAAGCGGACGCTAAATCAAAAGTTGTCTTTGTCTAGTCACTGCGAAATTATACTCAGGAGTGATATTTTAAAGATGCACTTGTAATCAGAATGATGCTTCATTTCAGCTGCTGAAAGGTTGATTACAAAATGAGTACAGGGATGAAAGAAGAGACAATCATCTTAAACAGCGAGGGATACGTCAGCTCTTCTCTCTGAGCCAGCTCAAGTCTTTGTGACAGTGTTGACAGAGCTTCCTGCTCCTGACACTGTCAGGGGCAAGGTGTTAGCCACTGTTCCTTAGGTGGACCATTTCTTCCCAGCAGTAGCTGCCATATTCTCCAGCTTAGCCTTGCCCTCTGTTTTAGCAGCAAGACTGTTCAAGAGAGAGAAGCTGCATGTGATACTGATATTGTCGGTTCCCTTCTCTAGCCACAGCCAACTGGGTAGTACGGCTGTCACAGGCATCTTTTACTTACACCAACATAAGGTCCGTGTCTCCTGCTGGCTGTTGAAAAAATAGTGTGGACTTTGAATCATGGAAAAAATAGAATAGATAGTTTTCCCCTTGAGGATATCTGGTTTTGATGACACTTGCAAAACTTTTGAGGGAAAATTAACTTTTTCTTTTTTTTTTTTTATATTTTTTTCACCATGTTAGATTTCCAGCTTTTGATGCGGACTGGAAATGCTTCCAGGGTGTCCCAAAGCATGAAGGAGAACAAATAATTCAGTTTAGAAAGGAAATCATGTTGGGGCAGTCCAGCTTTCAGACACAGAGAAGCAAAGGCAGTGAAGTTGGTGCTAAAGGAATGTAAATATTTCAGTGTGAAGGATAGTTTTCTTTGTAAGTACTGATTATGAAAGCTTCAGGAACCCCACTGCAGTGCATAAGGACTACGAAAAAGTTGTATCAAGCAGCAAGAAATCCACAGTATTCTTACAAGATTGCTTGTCTTCTAATTATTTAACAGAGCTTTATTAATGCAGTTTGTACATATAAAATGATAGGTAAACAGGCAATTTTACTTCTCTCCCTGTTGTATAGAATAAGTAACAATTTCTGTACATGGATGTCTGTGTGTGTGTGTGTTTATATCCATTTAAATGCCCGAATACAATTTTGATATACATAGTAGAAGAAATCCTCAGGGTGATACAGCTACTTCTCCATTCCCTCTCTTACTCTTTTTCCTCCAAGGACAGACCTCTATTTTTTCTTTCTCCCAGTTGAACTTGATATCAAGAGTTAGAATTTAGGTCCTCCTGAGTCTGAAACATTAGTTTCACTTTAACTGCTTATAACATCTAGATTTTCAGATGCAGTGTTTTAGAGCAACAGTTTTAAACTAGAGCAAATTGTAAGAAGCTGTATGTTAGGAGCAGTGGGGCAAATTCATCGGGTATTTCTTACAGCTTTCAAAAGCAGAACACTTCACAGCTGCTCATGAATGCATCATGTTCCTATTTCAGGGTACACCTCCTGACTAGTAGAAGAGCTGCAGAGCATGCCCAACACAGAGTGTTCAAGTGCTTTGAACTTTGCTAGGTCAGAACTTTTCAGAGGTTTAGGAGAGCTAAGCATGGTTGGTGTGCATGGCCAAGGTGCATCTGTCATGTCCCGTCTACTTTTCAAGTAGCCTTGTTAAACATAAAAGGAAAATATGCAGTTTGGTAATCTTCTTCTTTCATGTAAAAACAGAAGGTCATTTTTTTTTAGCATGTTCCCTAAAGGTGTGGGTTTTATGGCTTAAGCCGCATTAAACAGGCTATCAGCTTAACAGAACAGTTTTTGTCTCTGATGTGTTCTTTTCAGATGCATGCTGTACCTGACAACGCACTGGAAGATGGAGGCAAAAACTGGGGATAGAATCAAAGAATCATAGAATAGTTAGGGTTGGAAAGGACCTGAAGATCATCAAGTTCCAACCCCCTTGCCAGGGGCAGGGACACCTCCCACTAAACCATGCCACCCAAGGCTCTGTCCAGCCCAGCCTTGAACACCGCCAGCAATGGAGCATTCACAACTTCCCTGGGCAACCCATTCCAGTGCCTCACCACCCTTACAGTAAAGAATTTCTTCCTCATATCCAGTCTAAACTTCCCCTCTTTAAGTTTGAGCCCGTTACCCCTTGTCCTCTCACTACAGTCCCTAATGAAGAGTCCCTCCCCAGCATCCCTATAGGCCCCCTTCAGATACTGGAAGGCTGCTATGAGGTCTCCAAGCAGCCTTCTCTTCTCCGGGCTGAACAGCCCCAACTTTCTCAGCCTATCTTCATACGGGAGGTGCTCCAGTTCCCTCATCATCCTCGTGGCCCTCCTCTGGACTTGTTCCAACACTTCCATGTCCTTTTTTTATGTTGAGGACACCAGAACTGTACACAATACTCCAAGTGAGGTCTCAGGAGAGCAGAGTAGAGGGGCAGGATCACCTCCCTCGACCTGCTGGTCACGCTCCCTTTGATGCAGCCCAGGATACGATTGGCTTTCTCGGCTGCAAGCGCACACTGAATCCGGCCCATGTTCATTTTCTCATCAACCAACACCCCCAAGTCCTTCTCTGCAGGGCTGCTCCAAATCTCTTCTCTGCCCAACCTGGAGCTGTGCCTGGGATTGCTCCCACCCAGGTGTAGGACCTTGCACTTGGCATGGTTAAACTTCATCAGGTTGGCATCAGCCCACCTCACAAGCATGTCATGGTCCCTCTGGATGGCATTCCTTCCCTCCAACATATCAACCTGTCATGGGTTCAGCAGCAGCAGTCATTTTTTTCCTTCTTGGTCGCTGGTACAGCACTGTGTTTTAGATTTTGGGCCTGGGAACAGCGCTGATAACACCAGTGTTTCAGTTACTGCTTAGTGATGTGTTGGTATGACCAAGGACTTTCTGAGCCTCATGCTGTGCCAGGGAGGAGGGGAAGCCGGGAGGAAGCAGAGACAGGACACCTGACCCAAACTGACCAAAGAGGTATTCCATACCACAGCACGTCATACCCAGGATGGAAGAGCAGAGAGCAGAGACCCGGAAGGGTGGGGGGGTGCACTGTGTGGTCAGGCTTGGTATTAGGTGGTGAGAATTGTATTCTTTCCTTGTATTTGCCTTGTCATTATTATTATTGGTGGTAGCAGTAGTGATTTGTGTTATACTTTAGTTACTAAACTGTTCTTATCTCAACCAGTGGGAGTTGCATTCTTTTCTATTCTCCTTCCCATCCCTCCGGGACTGGGGGAAAGAAAGAGGGGGAAGTGAGTGAGAGAAAGGGCTGCGTGAGTTAGAGAGGCTTAAACCACGACACAACCAAACCACACCGCTTGGTGTCATCGGCAAACTTGCTGAGGGTGCACTCAATCCCACTGTCCATGTCACCAACAAAGATGTTGAACAAGACAAGTCCCAACACCGATCCCTGAGGGACACCACACATTACTGGTCTCCAGCTGGACATTGAGCCATTGAGCACAACTCTGCGTGTGGCCATCCAGCCAGTTCTTTATCCACCGAGTGGTCCACCTATCAAATTGATGTCTCTCCAATTTAGAGACAAGGATGTCATGTGAGACAGTGTCTAACGCTTTGCACAAGTCAAGGTAGATGACATCAACTGCTCTACCCCTGTCCATCAGTTCCATAGCCCCATCATGGAAGGCCACCAGACTGGTCAGGCAGGATTTCCCCTTAGTGAAGCCATGCTGGCTGTCACCAACCACCTTGTTGTTTTTCATATGCCTCAGCATGCCTTCCAGGAGAATCTGCTCCAAGATTTTGCTGGGCACAGAGGTGAGGCTGACTGGTCTGTAGTTCCCTGGCTCATCCATTTTCCGCTTCTTGAAAATGGGGGGGTTATATTTCCCTTTTTTCAGTCATCAGGAACTTCACCTGACTGCCATGATTTTTCAAATGTGATGGACAGTGGCTTAGCAACTTCATTTGCCAGCTCTATCAGGACCCGCGGATGGATTTCATCAGGTCCCATGGACTTGTATATGTTCAGGTTCTTAAGATGGTCTTGAACTAGATCCTCTCCTACAGTGGGCCTAATGTCTTCGTTCTCACAGTCCCTGCGTCTGCCTTCCAAGACTTGGGTGGTATGGCCAGAGCATTTGCTTGTGAAGACCGAGGCAAAGAAGTCATTAAGAACCTCAGCCTTCTCCAAATCCAGGGTAGCCAGTTCTCCCGATAGCTTCTGGAGGGGGCCCACGTTGTCCCTAGTCTGCCTTTTATTTGCAATGTACCTATAGAATCCTTTCCTGTTATCTTTAACATCCCTAGCCAAGTTTAATTCTAAGTGGGGAGAGACACTTAATTGTGTCACTTTACTGAACTTCTGTGGAATTGTGTTGGTTTTCCTATAGAGAGGATGTGGCATGGCACTTCAGAAAGAATTTTAGCTTGCCTGTGTTCCATCTAAAATTCTGCTACTGCTTTACTTACATGGATTCAGAATGTGCCTGGGAAAATTTATGTAAGAACATCATCAAGGTTTGCCGAACAGAAGATCATAGAATTATAGAATGGTTTGAGCTGGAAGGTATGTTAAATATCTAGTTCCAGCCCTGCCATGGGTAACAACACCTACCACTAGACCAGGTTGCTTCAAGCCCCGTCCAGCCAGGCCTTGAAAGCTGCCAGGATGGGCAGCTTCTCTGGGCAACCTGTGCCAGTGTCTTACCACCCTCACAGTAAAGAACTTCCTCCTAGTATCTTATTTAAGTCTACCTCTTTCAATTTAAAGTCATTCCCACTTGTCCTGTCACTACCTGCCCTTGTAAAAAGTCCCTCTCCAGATTTCTTGTAGGCTCCCCTTTAAGTACTGGAAAGTTGCTTTAAGGTCTCCCCTGAGCCTTTTTGTCTCCAGGCTGAGCCACACCACCCCCCTCCAACTCTCTCAACCTGTCTTCATCCGAGAGGTGCTCCAGCCCTCTGATCATTTTTGTGGCGTCCTCTGGACTCACTGTAACAGGTCCACGTCCTTCTTGTGTTGGGGGCCCTGGAACTGCATGCAGTACTGCAGGTGGGGTCTCACCAGAGTGGAGTAGAGGGGGAGAATCACCTCTCTTGACCCGCTGGCCACACTCCTTTTGAAGCAGCCCAACATATGGTTGGCTTTCTGGGCTGCAAGCACACACTGCTGGGTCATGTTGAACTTCTCATGGACCAACATCCACCAATCTTCTGCCTCATGGCTGGCTGCTCTCAATCCATTCTCCCCAGCCTGTATTTGTGTTTGGGATTACCCCAAGATAGCATCTTTGCCTCCGGAAGTCCTTTTGTTGCTGAAGTCTGGGAGAAGTATGTTTGGACTTATGATTTTCTAGGCCTCTACTGTTGACAGTGGTAGTAGGCTTTTAGGTCTTCATTTTACTTTAGTAAGTTTATTTGTAAACTTGTTAACAATACAAAGCATAGAAGAACTGAGCCTCTTGTAGGTCATAATGTGTTATTCAGACATATATAACAGTGGATAACTCCAGATGCAGCATTTAGAGAAAACAGTATATTGAGATGAAGAAATTATGCCTTCACTAAAGTACCTTGCACGTGTCTTAGCAAGAAGAACTAACAGGAGTAGCCAGAGACAATTTCCCCAAAATGGTCTTTTGTCAGATTGGGATGTCCAGAGAACAATCAGGCACTGATCTGCTGACGCTTCTACTAGGGACAAGAGTAGCAATTTGCGATTCTAATTCTTAGTCAAGATAGAAAGCATCAATATCTTTAAGTGAATAATTGGTTATCTTCTTTCCTAGATACATAGCAAATGAAAACCAAATGGGTTGTCATTTAAATAGACTGACAAGAAGGGAACTAGGGTAGTCATATGTGTATTTCAAAAGGAATAGTGTAAATCTAAGAATTAGGATGGAACTGGAATTTATAACTAAATGAAGACATGGACATAATAGTGTATGTCAACATCTTGCTGGAAAGAAGACAATTAAAAATACACTAGTGCCAAATATACAAGAAATATAAGGTGTAATAATAATAAGTTAAAGGAGATAAGATTCAAATCACATCAGTCAACTCACCATTGAAATTTGTAACATCAGAAGCAATATGAAATGAAATTCCAGGCATGAATGGGAGCAATATAATACTTGCGACACATTACTGACTGCTTGACCAGAAAATGGCAGAACCAGTGTAATATTCTGAGAGAAGCAGAGAGTAGAGAAAATTATTATGGGGTAACTTAAAGTTTTCCCGTGTGAACATGGCAAATGTTATTTCAGGACATAAAGCAGAGATAATTCTGAGGTGCTATCAATGATTTTTTGATGTAGAGCAGCCGGTCAGGGTACTCACACAGGAAAATTCAGCCCTTGATTCAGTAGCAATGTAAGGAATGGCCTGGTTGAAATCTTACAGCTGAAGCATCATTGTATTAGTGGTGCCACCAATAATGTATTAAGGTTGGGCATCCCTTCAAGAGCAACAGGTTAGCAGAAAATCGCCAGCTCCCATTCAGAAGGTAAGCTGTGTAAAAACGAGAAAGCATCATTAATAGAACCTAAAAGAAGCAGCTGAGTTCTCCTTACCTGTAGCATGAAGATTAACAAGGAACACTGTCCTGGAAATAATGCACTAGAGGAAGGACTGAAAAAGGATAAAAATATGACTAATGAACAAATTAATGGAGGTTACTAGAAGAAGCTATCCTTTAGGGAACTGAAATTTAATCCAAATTAAGAAATTACAAAGGATCTTAAACTCTGGCCAATTGCACAAAGATGCAGACAAAAGAAGAGTTTGAAGAGCAAGCAGCTAAAAGAATCAGAACTAACTTTGTTCCCTATCCATATTCAGGAGCAAGAAGCCTTTCAGGGACAGTTTAAAAGGCCAAGCACAAAGAAGAAACACTTGAAGAAGGGGTAGAAATATAAAAGAAACAAAATTATCTTGCCGATGGGACTAATGAGCTCTTTACATCAGCATTCCCTGCTAAAGAAACTAAGGAGGGTCCTGTTGCAAAACCTTTTTGTGGGGAAGGACACAACACTGACTTTGTGTGAAATAGAAATAAATGTCGAAGAGGTTGTGGTAGAAATAGAGGAAATGCATACTAACAGAAGAGGAGGACTGGGCACTATTCATAAAGGGTCCCAAAATAACTCAGGGGTAAAATAGCTTAAAAGTAGCAGAGTGTAATGTCCTGTTTTAAAACTCTGTTGGTATTGGGATACAGGGGGATAGTGTGACGCCTGTCTTTGAAAAAAGATTTAGGTGGACCCTGGAAAAGGCAGTTGTGTAACTGATATCCGTGCTGAGAAATTAGTTGAAATTGTAACAAAAGACAGACTTGTGGACACCTGGATAAATATGATCTATTTGAAAGAATCGGTATGTCTGCTATAAAGGAAGTTTTTGTTTTCAAATCTTTTCTAGTTTAAGTAGTCAGAAAGTATGTGGAGATAAGTGACTCAGCTGATACAGTCTGTTTTGACTCCAAGTCCCCAACAGAGGTCTTTGAAAGAGTTAAACTGACATGTGAGAAGGGTACAGAATGACTTTTTGTTTTTTTCCTTTTTAAGGGCATTTTTAAGCAGAATAGTATGTGGTACAACTAGGAAAACCAATTCATTTTCAAAGAAGTTTTCAAATGAAAATTCATTTTCAAAGTTTTAAGTATTATGATTCAGGAGAGGCTACTCTTGCTAAGACAGGAGGACCAAATGGATTCATATCAAAGTGAGTAAAATCAGGAAAAGCAGTAACAGCTGCTGCAAAAAAAAAAAAAATAAAAGTGCAGAAACAAAAAGCAAATATGAACTGCAAGCATTTGATTTTGGGAGAGGGGGACTGTCGAGTGTCTTAGAAAAAAAGACATTGACACTGCATTGGGAAATTATAGCACTTTTTTTTTTTTTTTTTTTTTGTGGGTATAAGAGTGGCTGATGAAATTCTAATACCAGTAACTCGTTGAAAAGAACCTGTCCTGGGTTCTAAACCTGTTCTTATGCTAAACCTGCCATGGTAAGAGAGAAACTGTGTTATAAGGAAATAGAGTCACTTGTGACTCACCATTTAGGGTTTGATTGGGGTGGGGGAGGTGAAAGCAAAGCTGTGTCTTCAGAAGACCTAGAAGCTGTCACATGCAAACAAATCTATTGAGGAAGAATATAACTTTTATTTCTGCAAGTTCATCACACCACACAAAGTCTTTCTTGGAGTTATAGCACTGCTTGCTTTCTTGTAATTTTGTTTTGATTCTCCTCAGTTACTAATGTGGCTTTTTTCATAAGGTCCTTTTCTTTCTCGTGGGTCCAAATTTCCATTTACTCATATCCGTATCTTAGGAGATCTATAGTTCCCAGAAGGAGTCCTTTTTAAAATGTTTCTCTCAGTGCTTTTTTGTTGATATTTTTATGTCTAAGCAAAGTTTAATAATGGAAATTAGGGGAACAGCACTACAGTGTGGGAGGATGAGAGAGAAAGACTGTGTCTTATTCTGAAAGGGAAAAACTTCTTGGTTGCTGTTAAAAGGGGGGGGAGGAGAAGAGGGAGGTGGAGGATTTTTTTAAGTTGTTCCTTATTCATATGTGTCCTTGTTTCCCTGGCATCTTAAAGAAGGTACAACCCTTTATGCCATGTGCCATTGACAATTAGTCGGTTGTTAACAGTGGCTAAGATAAACTTGTTTTTCTTGTTTGTTGAAATTTCTGTTACAAAATGAAAATAGAAAGGGAGGAGAGGAAGGAAGAAGAAAGGAGTATGAAGAATATGTCAGGATCCTTCTGGCAGGGAAGAGGTGGTGGCTGAAAAGAAAAATTCAGCTTCTCTTAGGCATGCTCTGGATAAGACCTTCTTTGCTGGTGGTTTTCACCAGTGTTATACAGCTCTGCTTCCCAGATTCCTATGGGCATGTGGTAACTTAAATTATCTTGGTCTGTAGCCCTGGTGGCTGCATGCAGAAATTTTTAAAGCAATTATAGAAACTCAAAACCCAGATGCAGCTACAAAGAATTCTCAATGCATTATTTAAAAGGGAGGAGAAGCTTAAATTATTTATTATTTATTAGACATTAAAAAACCTATTTAGAGCAAGACTCAGGTTTTGACTTTGTAATGAGGCCAAAACTGGAAACTAGTGAAACTAGTCTAGAATTCCTCCCTCATTGTAAACACTTCAGTTAAAAACAAGAAACCAATGAAACAATCCTCCTGTGTAAAAAAGTTACTTTGCCTTCAAGTCTGTGTATGTAAGCATCAAACTAAGGAAGGGGATTTGAACAATCAAATTGCAGCCTAATCTTTGCAAGTGAGTGCACAAAGATTTTAGTTGATGCAGAATTCATTCCATTGTCTCAGACTTTTTCCTACCTCAAAATTTAAGCCAAATGTTCCCAAAAAACTTCAATGTGATTAAGAAATTTTAAACAGCTGGAGGAAACTGACTGCAAAAAAGACCACAACCCAAACAAATGATAAAAAAAAAAAACCGCTCTCATATTCTATCTTTTACACTGGTAAAAGAATAAAGTGTTTTGTAAATGTTACCTGAATGACTTATAAACATTGGCTAATTAAGGCTCCCAAGAAAACCTTTGGATAGGTGGAGAAAATATGGAGTTTCCCAAACTCCCCCATCAAGGTATTGATAGAAATGGAAAACAAAGATCATCCAATTTCCAAACTTGCTGACATAGGAGCTGGTGCTCTAAGTCAAATGTTTGTTGAAGGCTCCTACATTTTTATCAGAACATTTTTATTTTTTTTAATGATTTCTACTTAGATAGGAGATACCCTGAAATGCATTGAATACATTAGAAGCCGCATTAATGGTGAAAGCAAGATTGTGCATATTTTCCAAAGTTTTGTGAGTAAATAGGTTCTGTAATGATTATTCCTCCGCTTTTCATTTGAACACGCAGGAGCAGTAATACTTTCTGCTTGCCAACATTTACACAGAGCCCTTCTCTTTTTTTCTGAAATACTGACTTTGAATGTTTAGGCTGATTCTGTTTTGCAAATCTCATGACAAAATTGCTTCTGTCACCTGTAGTGGAAAAGTTAGGGTTCATAATCTAATTCTCTGATAATGTAATGATGCAGGAGTTACGATTAGAGCTCTTTCATAACAACTGAGAGAGGGGGAGTTCATTCAGCCTTTTCTAAGATAGTGAAATGACAAATATGACACTTATTTCAAAGTATGACTACAAAGAATCACAACTGACATTCCTCAGAAATACATGGCATCTCTTTGTCCTTCACAGGCTTATCAACATTAGTTATAGTGCATGTACTTCCTTTCTTGAAGCATTACATTTTACTATGAATGCATTTTAGTTCATTTTTTAATAACACGTCAGTGAGTAGTTGTTGTACTAAGCATCTAATTTACTGGATATGGATATTGTCTTCCAGCCCTTTCAGACCTCTAATGTCTGCACATTAGTCTGTTACTATAGCATTGCAAAAAGAAAACCAGAAATCAGATACTCTAATACTATAATATGCTGTACGATCACCTCATCAGTTTTCAATTCTGTTGCTTACTGTAAACCCAAATTAAATTTCCTGCACCAGAATGGATGAACTCAGAAATTATCCTGGCACTCCAAACCTGGAAATAAATGTATTAGCAGGTTGAGGTCAAGGATTAGCAACATGAAGCACATTAACAAAATGCTAATATAAGCAGACCTTTCCTCCTTTCCTGTGACTTTAATATCTCAGTCACTCTTCACCCATTTAGAATGCCTGGGTCATCACAGTGTTATACGATGGAGACCTAAAAAGCACTGCTTAATAATCAATATTGGAAATAAACTGTATATAAGCTTTGGACTTAAGATGTTTGCAGGAGAAATGTGGCTATGATGTCTCATGTAGTCCAGAAAATTTTATCAGGAAGAAACAGTAACAGGAATAGTAATCAAAGGATGCCATTGAGCTAGGCATCATACACAATGTACAAAAAAGATCCTGACATTTTCCAAGAATGTGGGAGCTCTTTGCTGGGTCTGCCTGCTCAGGTGGCTGCTGTTTAGGCTGTTGTTCTGGCTACTCTTTCAGTTGACACAAGAGACACGTGTATGCAGTGCACTGTGAACCATGCAATTTCCATTCTCAGTGATGTATGGAAACATTGGTTGTGGTTGGACCTTCATCTCCTGACATGCACACAGTTCTTTAGGGTGTTCAGAACTTATTACCGGTGCTGTTGGATTGGATGGAGGGGAGCTTGGAGACTGGATAAAGGTGAGTGTTTGGCATACTTTTCTAGGCCTGAGCTGCAGCTGGGTATGTGGATCAACACATGGACAGATATCAGGTACGTCAGGATTGAGTACATGGTATATAAACCTATAGTATATGGCTTGAAACCATAGTATAAAGCCAGTAGTGCAAACTCTTAGATAGGCTATTCTCAGATAACAGCAGGAGAAGGAAAATGTTATGTTAGGCTTAGTCTGATCATATAAAATTCTTTTGGAAGAATGCTATGGTTTATTATTTTAAAATTATAATAATATTCCTGTTGTATGTTTTCCCATGGAGATGAATCTCAACACACCCTTCATCATCTGCTCCCAGAAACATCTGTTCTGTTTTCTGTTGCTTTGTGCTCTTGTGGCAACCCTTTAAATTCCATTCACTACATCTTTCCTTTCACTTCACTTTCCAAATATTCCATCTGTTGCATCAGCCATGAATATGAAAAGAACTTTAATACTGTAGAGTAGCCTTTAAATCATAGAAAAAAATAGAGGTAAAAAAAAAAGAAAACAAGAAGACATTGGGAGCACCAAGACAAATGAGTGCTTAGCTGAGCATTCCTACAAGCATATTTCTTGAATGCCCTCCTTCACCTTCTCTGCACATGAAAAAGAAAAATGCATTTTTGTGTTTTTTCAAGTTTTCTGCTTTGGGTGACTGTGGAGTGGTTTAAGCAGTGAGACCAAGTGAGGCGAGTTCATTTCTGAGGAGCAAGCATGACTTGCTGATCACCTGTGTTCCTAGGGCTAGGAGATACCCTAAGGAATGTGGGAAGGAAACGGCCCCTAAGTACATTCTCCAGAATACTAGCAAACATCATTACAGATATGGTGCATTAGCTGCAAGAATGCAGCAACAACAGCTGCCATGATCTGCTTGTGAACTGGGGAAATTTGTTTATCCATTTTTCCCTGCTTCAACTGTTGCATGATACAACTGTGACTCGCCTCCCTTTCAGTCCTGCCCCTAAGTCTTTTGAAAGAAGTCTTTGATAGGCAACATTCTGAAGACAGTTTTGGTTTCATGGTAACTATTAGGTGGTCTGCAGTGTATATGGACACTTTCAGAAAGAATTAACGAATAAGTACAAAACACTTAAGAAGTTCAAACAAAGAAGGTTTGAACCCTTTGGCTATAGTTCAGACACAACACATTGCTTGCAAACCATGACTTGAGTATCAGCCTAGAGGCTGGTGTCACTTCCAGCCTGTGTATAGAAAAAAAAAAAAACAAACTATAGTCTAAACTAATCTGGTCTGCCAAAGTCAGAATGCATCTTTTGATATGTGGTAGGTCATCAGCTGAATCTCTCTCACACACGTAGGGTAGTGGGTGTTAATCTGTCAAAAATGGAAATATGGTAACTAGTAACTTTGTATAAGTATGGGGAAAATGAGCAGAAGAATGGGAAGCATCTTGAGTTTTAAACATTTTCATAGGTTTTGCTGCTCTGTTTATGAATTTCCTCTCAGTTGGCCTGAACAGCACTTTTTTTTTTTTTTTGGTTTCTAAGTGATTTGCTGAATGTGGCAAAAACTATTGCGAGTTCTTTACAACTGTAAAAAAGTGGATTTGTGCATAAGTATTACTGAGCTTGTAATTCAAGAAGAGTCCTTTTTGCCCTTTTTCAAAAGATGAAGGATTTTTATAGGAGGCTTTCAGCCCTATTTCTAGATGAAGCCAATTCATAAACAAAGGTCAAACAGAGCATCTAAAATCTTTTGGCATTTCCCTACTGCTGAGATGATGCACTCTTTTCAGTCTTTCCATGAGTCAGATTTAATGAACAAATCTGGTGGGTTCATTGGCATATATTCACCATCAAAAATCCTCAGTGATAAAGGCTGGTTATTCCACCTGCCAAATAATTCAGTAAATACTCTGTGAGAGAAAAGGTTTTCCTCTCCGGGGCTGCTAAGGAAGCTAAAATGTTTCTCTTCATCTTTGTTTAATTTTTCATTCTGATAATGAAATAATTGAGAATCAGGCCTTAAAGGTATGATTGCTTTATTAATAATGAATGGGCAACATTAGAAAGGGCTAATCAACCTGTTAGACTATTCTTTAATAATGTGTGCAACATAATGTTAGCATCATAAAGCTCTCATTTGAAAAGATATTTTCCACAGTGGTTGCATTTTTGTTATTACTGATTCATCTAATGCAAGGAGTAATTTAAATCCACTTCTCAACTTATCATTGCTATCAACTGAAATACATGGGATTACATTTTCAACAGGTGTAAGGAAGTACAGTTTTGTTTGAGTGAGTATAAATACACTGATTTATATTATGCAGAATCTTAAACTGCAGTTTAGGCTAATTCTCAGTGGCGCTCAGGATCACTCATCCACATCTGGCTGTTTTCGGTGTACTCCATTTGTCCTGTGTGCCCATCCCCTCTTCTGCACTTCCTGACGTGCAGGGACACTGCTTTTGTGTTGCACAAACCACTGGTATAGCTTTTCTGTTTTTATCTGTAGCCTTCATTTCAATTTGTGTAATTAAGCTAAGCATGGCACCAGCTGAAATTTAGTAACAATAGCAGCCTGAGACCAGCTTTTCAGAATAATTTTTCTTATGTGTGCTTGTGTTTCAGCCTCCAGAATCCAGCAGTAGTTTTGAAATGTTGTATTTATTCAACAGTTTGGAGATGGAGCATTGGTAAAATTGAACAGGACTTTATGATGTGTTTATTAGCCATAGCAAGAGCTGGATGACATCCCTGAGGTGTCCACAGTCTTCCCCTTAATGTCATTCTTTTCAATAAATGATATGTATTAGATACACCCTGTGTAGCAACAGCATAAGCTGGGACATGTCTTTAAGTGGAAATGCATAAAATGAAAGGATAGGATGAAAGGCTGAAAGGTGCTTTGTGTGTTGTCAGTTTCGAGTTTTATTTGCAGCACTAGTTGAAATAGACCTTGTCAAGCTATATACTGCAAATGTGCTAGTAATCTGGTGATTTCCTTTCATTTGTGCTCAAAATTGCACCCAACAGCTCTGACAATAGATCACAGCAATAATAAAACCTCATTTGATTGTATATAAATGTGTATACAAAATATGTGTAATTAGGCACACATATATACTAACATGTGCAATATATTTGCATACATATATGCATTCACTGTACATGTGTTTATACATATAGTTTTCCAATAAATAGAATAATTGCAAGAAACTCTGCAAATCCAATATGTCGAATTTGGCAAGATTTTCAAAACAATTTTCTTGGTATTTGTATGTTTCTTTGCTATATTCTTCGGCCACTAGGAAGCAGCTTTTCCCTGGAGGTGTCTTTGCCAGTGGACTGATATATTTTCAGCTCCTTTGAGTGCCTCAGGGAAGACCTAGAGGATCTCATAGCACTGTCCAGGAAAGGGAAGGAAGGACATTGTAAGGCAATGAATATTTCTGCAGCTGGGGCTAAGTCAGCAATGGCATTAATATGTACACCCTTGTGTCGGCCCTTAAAGGCCTGGGAGAATTCCAAGTGCTGAATCCTGTCCCTTTCTGCAGAATGAACAGCAATGTAAAAATGCCAAGTGCCTCCTGCCAGGACATCTTTTGTGTTGACATCTGCAAGAAGGGATTCCTTGTGAGCTCTTCAGATTACACACTGAAATCATCCCTCCTTTAATCTTGGCCACATCACTGTTCTGTCCTCAGTGTCAGCTTGAAGGCTTCCTTTCCCTTCAGATCAGAGCTGAAGTAAAGACTGAATACTGGAAACCTCAGATTTCCAATACAAAGGTGTATTACACAGAAATTTATTTAGCTAACAACAGTTAAAATTTGGTGAAATAATGGGCTGGGTGAGTTTGTAACCTATCTATACACTCACTCTGGTTGTTAAATGCTGGGAAAAAACACTTGACAGGCTGCAGAGGAAATCATGAATTCACACGAAAATGTACTTTCAACAAATTTCGCTTAGAATAAAACAATGAAAGAAAGCTTTTCTCTTCTTTCACAAAAGAATATATTTCTGCCTGTATTAGCATTCCACTTGTGCCCTTGACTTGTGGCTTAACCTTTTCATAGGCTCTGTAACACAGTCCTTTGTTGAAGCAGATAGTAGAAATCTTTACATCAAAAAGTAGTACCATGATAAGATATGGTGCTATATCTAGGCCTGATTTCTTTCTGCTTACCCTTTCTTTTCCTCCTGTGTTTTCTAGCTTTTTAACATCTCTTTTTTTTTTTTTTTTTTTTTGATGTCACCTTAATTCTCCCACGCCTCCAAAAAAAAAAAAAAATTGGAAGAAAAATACAAGCAAAATTACTTATTTGCTGCATTCATAATGCCACAAAATGAACCCAGTTGTGAATTCTTTATTCTGGCTGCGAACCCTGTCCTTCCCTCTCTTTCTCTCTTGTTCTACAAAGACTGTGCACTTTTGCCTGCAAACAATAGCAGTAGCATACAAAAATGTTCTTTTCTTCCATTAGTTTTTTTTAAGGTATTGCATGGTTAGGTTTTCCCTGTAAAGAAGTGCAAAACACAACACTGCTAATAACTTAGGTGATTTTAGAAAAACTGAAAAGACATCATCTGAGAGCAGTATCTGAAGGGGGACTATAGGGATGCTGGGGTGGGACTATTCGTTAGGGACTGTAATGATAGGACAAGGGGTAATGAGTTAAAACTTAAACAGGGAAGTTTAGATTGGATATAACGAAGTTCTGTACTGTAAGGGTGATGAGACACTGGAATGGGTTGCCCAGGGAAGTTGTGAATGCTCCAGCCCTGGTGGTGTTCAAGGCCAGGTTGGAAGAGCCTTGGGTGACATGGTTTAGTGGGAGGTGTCACTGCCCATAGCAGGGGGTTGGAACTAGAGCTTAAGGTCCTTTCCAACCCTAAATATTCTATGATTCCATGATTTGTCTCCCACTGTGAAATCCTATCACAGAACAGTGCAAATAACTGCAAGCGTTTAGAGGTGCAAATCCTGCCTGGCCTTTCTGCAACACACTGTAAATCTGTGTGCAGTGGGCTTTTTCCTTCTGGAGGTCTCTGCATAATACTCAGGTGGGAACAGCTGCCCCCACGTTAGGACGAAATGCCTCATGGACTGCTCCACTTCTCTGTTTGGTCCTGTGTTTCTGGGCAGATTATATCTTTGAGTCTTCAGTGTGAGGCAGGGAGATAAGGATGGATGGTGCAAGGGAGGCATTCCCAGGGTCTGGAGGAAGTTGTGTGCTTGGAGCTGGAACCAGAGCACCAGCCAGAGCCACCCCTGCAATGCCAAGCTATGTGAGGTGGCCTGACTCCTTCCAGCTACCTGATTAGTTCCCTTGACAAGCAAAGCTAGTTGAAGAACCCTTATAATGCTACAGAAGAGCCGAAATAACACCTGTATTGTTAGTGAAAATTAATGGGTATAACATGGATAAAGAGATTTTTGAATACTTTCCTGATTTGCTGTCTTGGCCAGTCTGAGAAGCAATTCTCCAAAAAGGCTCTCATCATCTTATGTTGCTTGGGTGCACTTGACCGCTACTCTCCCAAAGTAGGCATATTTAAAACTTCAAAAATCAGCACATAGTTGTGTGTCTGTTCGTTCACCCTGCCATGGTGTCTCTAGCTTCAGTGCCTCTACAAAGAGTCAAGTACAAGAGAGAAGAGCAGCAGCAAGATATCACCTTCCTAGCTGTAGCTGACTGGTAAAAGATTCTCATCTTACTTCCTACTTCTTAGGTGCCCATCCTGAACACATACACACATACACACACACACACACACACACACACCTGTCATACACCAGCAGCCTCCAGGGTCTGTCCCTTCGGCTGTCTCTGTAATGGTGTTGTGGTTTAAGCCTCTCTAACTCACGCAATCTCTCTCTCACTCACTTCCCTCTCTTTCTTCCCCCCGCTCCCGGAGGGATGGGAAGGAGAATCGAAAAGAATGCAACTCCCACAGGTTGAGATAAGAACAGTTTAGTAACTAAAGTATAACACAAGACCACTACTGCTACCAACAACAACAATAATAATGACAAGAGAAATACAAGGAAAGAATACAATCTCTCACCACCTATACCCAGCCCGACCAAGCAGTGCACCCCCCACCCTTCCGGGTCTCTGCTCTGTTTTTCATCCTGGGCATGACATGCTGTGGCATGGAATACCTCTTTGGTCAGTTTGGGTCAGGTGTCCTGTCTCTGCTTCCTCCCAGCTTCCCCTCCTCCCTGGCAGAGCATGAGACTCAGAAAGTCCTTGGTCAGACCAAAACATCACTAAGCAGTAACTGAAACACTGGTGTTATCAGCGCTGTTCCCAGGCCGAAAGTCAAAAGCACAGTGCTGCACCAGCGACCAAGAAGGAGAAAAATGACTGCTACTGCTGAACCCATGACACATGGTTTTCTCTCATTTGAAGCAAGAGTTGCTCTTCCTTTTCCAAATCTTCTTGTAATTGATTACATACTCCTTCTCAACTTGCCTGGTCATCACATGCTTTTATATAATATATCATTTTTCTCTCAATTTACAGTAAAATATCTATTAGCTATCATTGGAAAAATTGAACCTTTTCCATCTGTGGGTAGCTTATAAACCCAAGATATATTTTGCATGTAAATGGAGCACAGTACATATCAATGGAGTTGAAAAGTCAATCTTAAATATCTGTTTAACTTTTATTAAGTTGCATAATGATTATTCCCTCTGCCTAAATGAAGTTTAGAAGTATTTCATTTTCATTTTTGTTTCTCTTGTTATGTGGTCTTATTTGGCTAATTAATGGCTTATTTGGCATTCCAGACAATACTTGCTTATGTAGAATAAAATTGAAAAATTAAAAAATGAAAATTTCAATTAAGGATAATTAACCTTCTTCACCTATTATTTATTACATTGTGCTAAATTTACACAGGATTTTTATGCCTTTATATGCCTTTAAGCAAAATAGACAATTTGTGACTATAATCATAAACCTGTGATTTTTGTCATATTGGTTTAAATCAAGAATGATGCTATGTAAATTATTTGGCTTATCTTTCTGGCTTTTATACTGGAGTAGCTGTATACAAAATTTACAGATTATCACTTAAGGGTGTGGAAATCTCTGATGATCAGTGTTTTATCACAGCTTCAGCTGTGCTTTATCAGCAGTCTCAGTTTTGGCCCTGTACCTACCTCGTAGTCAATGTCATCATTAGTTGATTAGAGTAATAAGATCCTCTTCGGAGAGACTTGAGCTCAGTTTTGGTTGCACTATTGAGATGAATCTGAGATTCTGAATTGTGAGTACTTCCTGAGCTTTGTATCTGGATTTAAATGATGAAGAAAGAACAGACAGCTGTAATAAAGTGTAATTTATTTTGTATCCAATTTTCTTTTTTTTTTTTGCAGTTTGAGGTTAAATTTACTACTCATTACAGATGCAAACTTTGAAGTTTTGGCCTGTTTCTCGCCTTGCAATGTGTAGAGATGCCACCTAGGATGTTAGGGAAGCTAAGGGCCAGGGCCCAGAAAGGAATTGAAATGACTAGTTGTGATGATGAAAACTGCTTCCCACAGCTGAGGTTTGTGGTTGCTTTTATATCTAGACTTTACCTTCTAATTAAGTTTCTATGTTTTCCTCTTTTGTCTCAATCTAGTCTTCTCTTTTTGTTTATAATATTGTTTTTATCAGAAAATATCACTTTATTAGCTGTACTCTTCCCTATAAAGGTAAGTCCACTTGATATTAATGGTAATTTGCACATGCATGTTTACATACTCTTCCATTCAAAATGATAACCAAAAAAAGTACGCTGAGATCAGGAAAGGACCCTGAGTAATTCTGAATCTGATTTTTTAAGACATCCTTTTTGTTGTCTGAATGAGTGTGAAGCTCTCAGATCTTAAAAAAAATAAGCAGTGTCTGAATATACTCTACCTGTATAGGAAAACAAGTTTGCTCATTCCTGAAGTTGAGTATTTTAAAAGACGCCAGCAGTTCATTTTGATGTTTTTGCACTATTTTTGCTGTGATTTGATTCTTTCCTTTTGAAAATTCAACGTGCCTACCTGATATACATAAAAAAAAAAAGGGACTTGTTCCATTTAGACATGTGGTTAGGTTTAAGATTTTAGATGAGTTGATGTGCTGAATAAATGACGGTTAAGATCTCATAGGCACATGCTTTGAAGACATATTGATTGGAACATTTAAGTCAAGGCTGAAGAAAATTGTGCTAAATATCCAGTGCAGGAGATTTCTAAATTAGTTAGTATCTCCTTCAAAGAAAGCTGTAATTTTAACTTACTTAAGGTTATAATTTTTATATGGCTTTATTTTCTTCTAAATTAAAACTGAGTGCTTCAGGAGAATTGATGATAGTCACCTTGAAGTTGAAATACCTTTGTCAAAATGTGAAGCAGAGGGAAATACACTTTTGGAGTAGAAGAACCATCTGGTGTAGTATCACATAGGTATTTTATATATTTCACAGAAACTGCAGCTATTAACTGTATATACCTTGCATCAAAGAGGTTATCTGATATCTTATACTCAAAAAAAGAAATCTCTGTGCCATTTCTGTGGATGAAACTAACACTGTGGTTTACCAAGGAGTGGTAACACACCTCTGTGTGTGTGTGTGTGTGTGTGTGTGTGTGTGTGTGTGTGTGTGTGTGTGTGTATACATATATATAAAATTCAATATGCTGAGACTTTAGTTGCGAATATTTCCATATGTCTTCCTTCTGGGCAGTGACACACACACACTATTGTCATGGTTTAAGCCGTAAATCATGCAGTTTGCTCACTCATTCCCCCCTCTTTCTTCCCCCCCACTCCGAGGTGGGGGGAAATGGGGAGAAGAATCGAAAGAATGTAACTCCCATGGGTTGAGATAAGAGCAGTCTATTAACTAAGGTACAACACAAATCACTACTGCTACCACCAATAATAATAATGACCAGGGAAATACAAGGGAAGAGGATACAACTGCTCACCACCCAACGACCGAGCCGTGAGCTAACTCTTCCAGGTTCCTGCCCCCAGTTTCTCCATCCTGGGCATGACGTGCTGTGGTATGGAATAGCTCGTTGGTCAGTTTGGGTAAGGTATCCTGTTTCTGCTTCCTCCCAGCTTCCCCTCCTCCCTGGCAGAGCATGAGACTCAGAAAGTCCTTGGTCAGCCCAAAACATTCCAAGCCGTAACTATAAACATCAGTGTTATCAGAGCTGTTCCCAGGCCGAAAGTCAAAAACACAGTGCTTCATCAGCTACTAAGAAGGAGAAAAATGACTGCTACTGCTGAACCCAGGACAACTAGTCAGAGTGCTGCACAGTCACTTTGCTGTTCTAGCTTGGGGTAATATCTGACCATAGAAATGATTCATCTGAAAACAGTATAGCTGATGCAGTCGCTGCACTTGACCCTAAGCATCTGTTTAAGTAAGGTGCTATGACAGTATAATGATATGTTCATCTCTCATCTTCAGGAAAGTCTTCTTCATCTTCCTAATGACTATTAACATTGCCCATACTCTTTTGGAGTAATTTTCTGTAGCTTTCGTCATCTCCTTAAATGTTAATATTTTCATTTTTCCCTTGATAGCTTATCTAAAAATCTAGTAAAATTTCCCCTTATGTATTTCCTTCTTCTTCTGAAACTATTTTTAAACCACTTTCACATCAGCCTTTTGATTCCCTATTTCCATTTCTATATTTTGTTTAATTCCCTAAAATGTCGGCTCAGTTCACCTGCTCCTACAACACCTCTTGTTTTAATTTAAAACTTGACTCTCAAGTGACTGCTCTCCAGCTCTTTCGTTTTTGTACCCCATAGTGAGAGGACAAGGGGTAATGGGTTCAAACTTAAACAGGGGAAGTTTAGATTGGATATGAGGAAGAAATTCTTTCCTGTAAGGGTGGTGAGGCAGTGGAATGGGTTGCCCAGGGAAGTTGTGAATGCTCCATCGCTGGTGGTGTTCAAGGCTGGGTTGGACAGAGCCTTGGGTGGCATGGTTTAGTGGGAGGTGTCCCTGCCCCTGGCAGGGGGGTTGGAACTAGATGATCTTCAGGTCCTTTCCAACCCTAACTGTTCTATGATTCTATGTTTGTTCTCTCTCAGAGCTGTGAAGTCACTCATATTCTAAGCTTTTCTATCAGTTGACCTCTACATGATCATTATTTTCATTGGCTTCTCTTTGTATTTTTTAGTTTTCTAATGTTTATGCTTATAAAACTGAAGCTACGTAAAAGGAAACATCTTCTATCCTGTAGTAGGCACTGAGGCTGATTTTATTATTATTATCATTATTATTATTATTATTATTTCTTAGGCTTCATATCAATGCATGTAGTCAAGAGCATCTAGAAAGTAGAGGGGAAAAAATCTCATAAATGAAAGTTCTCCAGAACCTGAAAGTCAGAATGAGAGTATGTATATCTATGCCAGGTCTTGCATCTGGCAAGTTTATGATCTCTGTGAATCTTTTATTTTGAGTTTGACAGAATATATGAACTGCTGTAGTAAATGGCACACTTTATAATCTCTAGAAATACTTAATTTCAGGGATCACAGACTTTGAAGGATCCATGAGGAAAACAGATGAGCTAGTATTTTACATGACTTTCTCCTGCATTCATTACCACTGGATCTTGTAATTTCTTTTAAAAAATAGCTGTAACTCCTGAGGTCATTTGTTCATTGATCTTGACAGACAGTGGTAAATTGAGGTTCTATTAGAAGAACAGCTTTCCTGTTACTTGCAATGTTTGTCAATTCCACCCCTCTGCACAGACAGCTTATGAGTTCTGGGTAATCAGATGCAGTCTGATACAAGAGTTACAGACTGCACAACAGTCACAGGCTGAGTTGTGAAATCCAAACTGGAGTCTTCCAGAGCCCTTTCAAATTGTGCTGATAGGGCATTTTTATTTATTTAATTTTTAATCAGTGACACTGGTAGCTAATGTTCAATTTTTACAAGTTCTGGTCTGTCATGGTTTAAGCCCAGCCGGTAGCTCAGAACCACGCAGCTGTTGGCTCACAACCCTATATCCTCCCACACTCCGGAGAATGTAAACCCCACAGGTTGAGGTAAGAACAGTAAAATAGCTAAAGTATAATACAAAACTACTACTGCTACTAATAATACTACTACTAATAATAATAATGATAAGGAAAATAACAAGGGGAGATGATATAAAGCTAAAAGAAAAAAGGAAAAAAAACAACACAGCTATTACACAGTACAATTGCTCACCACCCACTGACCAATACCCAGCCTGACCCCAGAAGCGATCTGCCCTTCTGGGTGACTCCCCCAAGTTTATATGCTGGACATGATGTGCTATGGTATGGAATACCCCTTCGGCTAGTTTGTTTCTGCTCCCTCCTGGCTTTTTGTGCCCCTCCTCACTGGCAGAGCATGAGCGACTGAAAAGTCCATGATCAGGGTAAAGTGCTACTTAGCAACAACTAAACCATCGTTGTGTTATCAGCATTGTTCTCAGACTAAAGCCAAAACACAGCACTGCACCAGCTACTAGGAAGGAGAAAAATAAATAGCT
This sequence comes from Ara ararauna, assembly GCA_028858755.1. Classification (NCBI taxonomy): domain Eukaryota; kingdom Metazoa; phylum Chordata; class Aves; order Psittaciformes; family Psittacidae; genus Ara; species Ara ararauna. The sequence goes on along the minus strand of CM054377.1, from coordinate 68,296,936 downwards.
GTCGCAGCTGAAATCAGGACATCGTCATATAACTGAGTCATGATGTAATCTCTTTGAGAGAAAGATCTGAAGTTTATGTGAGGTAACCAAACACTTTGATCTGACAATCTGGTGTTCTCTTTGAATATTCAGGTTGCTTCTGTGTGATGCTTATCAGTGTGACATTTGGGTGATACAGGTACATTAATACTTTTATTTTTATAATTTATGGTAGAATGGGTAAACACTACTATACCCATTTTTGAATGAAGAAGTGAACTGTGTAAATGAAATGAGATGCTCCAGAGCCCACAAAAAACCCTTTGGTACTACATGCAGGCATGTGCCCAAAGGCAGTCAGCTGTAGAAACTAAGCCCGAGGAAGTAAGAAGAGTCTGTGACCACAGGCATGTTTTCTCTTTCAGTACAGCAAAGAAATTATTCTCTGAATTTTTCCTGACAGTTGTCAGCAACAGGAATCAGTTACCCCATTTCAGATATTATTTCTAAAAGAATGTAAATGCTTTGACCAAACTCACTCACAAGTCTCTATTCATTCCCAGGTTTTATGAGCTTTAAAACCCTGTCTGTCACCTTGAAAGAGTTTTTTCTTCCTATTTCTTAAATCTTGTTGCCTCTTTTTTTTTACTTATACTGAAAAATAACTCAAGCCAAATGGTGCATTATGGATGGCATAGCCATTCCTGCAGCCCGTGGTTTTAGCTGTGCAGCTCTTCTTCACAGGACATTTTTTGCCCCCTGGACTTTCCTCCCTTTAGTCCAGGTGGGCTCAGAAGCAGGTGAATCATTCCTTCTTCTCTGGACACTGATTCTAGATCAGCAGTGCTTGCATGGAAGTCCACCTCCTGCATTCCTGTTTCTGTTTCACGAGCTGAACTTTATGAAGCTGATGCCTCGTGTGGTCTACATAGAATCTTTCACTGCTGATCATGTTTGGAAGGACCAACCTTCCCAAACAAATCAAGTCTCTGGAAGAAACTAGAGGCCCAGAGCAAAACACGACTGCTGACTAAATATCTGCTTTATCCAAGAGAGACCCTGGGGTTTGCCCCGCACAATGTAGTTGACATCCTAGTAAGGGATATTTGCCTGGGTTTTACAGGTGCATCACTAATACAACCATATTAAGAAATTATTTTTATTCACAGAATTATATTATATGCTTCAAATAATTCATGACAGCACATACTTCAATTAAAAAAAAAAATAAAATGAATTAGTCTTGTCTAGAGAGGGACTTTTTCTCTGTTCCATTGAGGAAAACACTCAGTTGTTCTGGGGATTATGCTTCTCCTCTTTCATTCACAGGGGAAATCTGTTTCTATTTATCACATCTGTCTTCTTCCTGTGTATCCCTTAGGAAACATTTTTTTGAAGACTAGGAAAAAATAAAACTAAATATGGCACAAAAATATCCCCTTTTAAGCTCAACACAATAATTTTTATCTATTATCTGGCATATATTATTTTAAATACCAGCAAAATTATACCCTAGAATGAGCTGTGCTGCACACTGAGTTTTAATCTCCTTCTCCCTAGCAACCATCAAAAAGAACAATAAGGGCAATAAATAGCCAAATAGGGCATCAAAAATGAATAAAAATAGTGTCTCTGCTGGGGGAAACCAGTCTTTAATCACTTTTCCACTGATATCCCTAAAATTGAAGGTTAGAACAATGAACAGTTTGAAAGAGCAGTTTCAAAGTAACCTCAGAAATGGTCTTAGTCTCCAGAACAATAACACTTTTCTAAAATAAACATGACAATACCCAGGGATCCTGCTGACTTCAGGAAGTTCAAAAGACACCCATGCACCAGCACACAGAGAAAAGAGAAGCAACAGCCTCAGGCCATGTTTTCACTTAAAAAAAAGCCAAAAAAGATACCTTTATACTGCATTAAATATGTTGAGATGGCGGCAGTGTTCCTTTATTATGACAGTGGAGGCAAAAGTGAATATTCAAGCCTGAATATTTTGTACACCAGCAGGCTGACTGCAATGCTATAGCCAGGAATCAAAAATGTAGCTGCTCTGTCATTCTATGTTTACCACAAGTTAAAATGAACAATGGTCCCTCTTTCAGTGCAGGCTCAAAGGGTGGGGTTTGTGTTTCCAAGGATCAGTCTCCAATTAAAAGAGCAGATTGCAATTAAAGTTGCCTGCATTTGAGTAAAAATGAATGGTCATCTAGATAACTCTTTTCTTTATTGCTCTTTGCTCTCTCTGCTCTGCAAGGGATCTGAAACATGCTTCAGAGGTATACTTCAATACCTCAGATGTCTGTGGTGAGGAGAATTAAACCCCATCACCAGGAGTCCTTTTAGGTGGAAGCAGCAGAGAGCTAGCGCTGTGCCTGAATATGTGAATTTTAAACTCATTAAATATTGAGAGCAATGCAAAGTAGCTAAGTGCTACATACCACTCTTACTTGATTTTGGAAGAAGCCTAGGAAAACTAGTTGTCTGCACTAGTTGCCTAGCATCACATGGCCCAAACACATGCTACTCTCCAGGTCAACTGTAGATTTATAGATGCCATTTTACCACTCTGAGTAACTGACCATAGTGCTATGCCTCTTAATAGTTAAAGGGTTCAGCCTCTGGGACTGCTGAATATTTATTTTTTGTTGAAAAACAAAACATAACATTTTGTTAACAAACATAATATTTCACAGAAGTTTTTCACAGAATATTTCAGTGGAAGTTTTGCTGCTGACTTGCAACAGCTTTTCAAAACCCAGCTCCCAAGAGCTCTGACTTTCGCCTGAAAGTGATGCCTTGCATCAGAAAGTGAAATTCAAAGATATGAGGGTGTAGTTTATTCTTCATTAATGAACCAAAGCTGTTGTCTGCCTGAATGCACTATTCATTGAGTGGGTTTTGTCCTGGTCTATGTGTGGAAATTGATGCTGTAGTTAGCTGTGCAGGTTATCCAGGCCATCAGTTCAATCTGAATCCCCTGTGTCATTGTGCTTCCACTCACACCAGGGAGGGGTGAAGTTTTCAAAAGCATACAATGGGAGCTGGGTAGTAGCATGAATGATTTCTTTGCTTGTTTCAATAATTATTATCTCATGTTTGTTTTGCTGTTTTTTTATTTTTTAAATTTAAAAATAAATGAGCCAGTAGATCAATGACAATACGGTCAAAAATTAATGAAGATTTCTTGTTTATAAAGAAATAGATTGGACAGAAAATCTCTGTGGTTGCTTTCAAAACAGAAGATTCTGGCTTGAAAGATTCTGCAATTTGCAAGAGATTTCTTACCTTTAAAATACTGTTGAACTAAAAATGCTTTTCAAGGAGAAATATTTCACCAAAGGCAATTTTGTATTATTGTTGTATTCTGTCTTGGTTTTTTAAAGAGACTCAAAGCTTTCCAGTAAGAGAAAAAGCATAAACAAAACCAAGAACTGTAATTTTTTGCTCACATTTTCATAGAGTCTGCTCTCATTTGTTGTTCTGAACTCAAGACACTTTTTATTTCTTACTTTTTAATTTAGTCTTGCAAGTTCACAGGAGAAAGCTGTCACAGAGAGTTTTCTTATACTGTTCTTTTGCCCCTGTGAGTAACTTGATGAGTTAGCATGTGCATTTACACTATGAGGTGTAGCCCCAGTGTTTTCTGAGGAAAACCTCTGCAGTGCAGTAAAATGCACTGTTGGGAGATGTTTCCTTATCTCTTATTACCTTAAATTTGCTTTTTGTTATGATTATTCAATTATTACTAATTTTGTCCACTAAATGAAAGTGATTTCTCTCCCATTTCATTGCTTATGACATTCCAGTACTTCAAGATGATTTTCATACGCCCTTTAACCACAGCCTTAACTTAACTAGGAATCGATCTTTTGATCTTCACCCATAAATCACAATGTCCTGTTCTTTAATATTTTTTTCTTCTCTTCTGTAAAGTCCCTGTAGTTTTTTTAATGCATTTTTTCCAGAAACAGAAACTCAAGATTTTAGGTGTCTTCTCATTTGTATATTCAATGGGATCTATCTTATATCTCATGTTGGAGATAAATGCCATACTTCTTGTTCTGTCGTGAAAAGTTATCAGTCCTGTAGAGCTAAAATGTGTATTGGGTTTCTTGTTTTGTATTTAGTGTTGAATGCTAATGATATAAAATAGGTCCTGCTGACAGAATCCAGCATGGTCTTCAACTGGAAACCATGGTGACAAGGGACCTTCTCTTACCTCACCGAGTCACTCTATGACTGGTGAACACAGTACACTTGCTGGTGAGCACAGTACACTTGCTCTTGAACAGCACACTGTCTCCCGTGAATTATTTTGTCTCACTTCTATCTTTACAACTGACTGCAAAAGAGGAAGACCAAACCCTGTGTGTTAGCTATATATTTAGATAGCTGTAGACACTATATTTTTAGATAGCTGTGCTGGAAATCATCAGTATCACCTATGTTTCAACTGAACATCATTGCTAATCCAGAGGCAAAATTTTGTTATGTTAACCTTCAAAGAATTTAATTAGAAATGTATGAGACATGTAAGTGCATAGTTGGTTTTACAAGTTGAAGCTTAGGTAGCTTTTTGAAGCAATAAGATTACCGTGCACAACATTTACAGTCAAATCTTTACAGCTATGCTTACAAAGAGTAAGTTTGCTATAAGAGATGGGGGGGGGGGAAGTGCACATTTTTACTCAAACAGAGCCTTTCTTCTCTTTTGTGAATAACTTGCAGCCAAAACTGAATTTCTATAAACTTGTCTGTTGCTAAAGATTGTGTCAGAAGCCACTTATGTGTATGTACTGTAGCTCTGTGGCAGCAATTTTCGTTCAGAAAAAGTGAAATTTTAAAGATATTAGTGTGACTACTTCACTGTGGGAATATATAAATGCTTCTAAGTACATCAGTGACCAAGCTCTTTGATGCGCACAGGAAACTTGCCACAAATGCCTTCGCTCTTGTTAGTCCTTCAGGCAATTCAGATTTCTATTTTTCTCACCAAGCACACTTTTCTGGCAGAATCTATGCTCTCTCTGGGAAATTATCCTTCAGCAGTAATGTTTTCTCGTCTTCATCTCTTCCTCTTGTTTTTTCTTTTCCCAAAGTGAGCTTTACCTCTGAGGAAATGATGTCTGTCTGGCTAGTTAACCCCTCCTAAAACTTCCACACTCTGTTCTTCTTTCCTCCTTCATAAGCACCACTAATCTGTAGCACACAATTTCTTTGAGTATGTGTTTGGGCACATTTAAAAAGCTAGGAGGGAAGGGATGATTACAGACAGGTACTGCTGAACAAAAATGATTTGTCTATATATGTTGCAGGAGAACAGCCCCAATACCAGGTGGCAAAGTCAGAGCTTTTGTAGAACTGGAGGAGTTTCCTTTCCACTAATGGATTCCTGTAGTCCTGTTAAAATGGTCAGTAGTATGGAGCAATCAGGGCTGACAGATGCCCACTGGCTCCCAGAGCAGGGATTTTGTTTCATCTAAAGATATAAGAAGTAATAGTGGCTGACACAGCAAGGTCTCTTGGAGCCTCTCTTAGCAGGATACGTCTTCCTACACTTTGCTCCTAAGCGCTCAGTATCCCATAGCAACCTCTTTTCTTCAGGGAGCTTTAGATTTTGACATATCATTAATACATGAGTTCAGGAAGCAAAGCTGCAAAGCTGGAGATTGGTTCATGGATTTAGCTGAGGTAAATAGCAAGGAAATTTAAAAGCGGCCCAAAACCAATTTTATGGTCCTTCCTTTGGGATTAATGCCTAAGTTTTTTTGCCTGGTAATAAAAAGTTGTCACTTGTAGGTGCAGGTAGAAATTTTAGAGGAGAGATGTTTTTAAAAAAGAAAGCTGCAAGGTAGCAAGGCCAAACATTTTTAAACACTAGTGTATTTTACAGCATCATCTGCTAATTGAAAATGAGGGCTAGTGGAATTCATTCAGTGCAGCAGTATTGCAGAACTGTCTAACTGCAGAACAGGTATTAATGAGAGGGCAGCAAGATCACTGGGAAAAAAAACCAGGCTGAAATATAAACTTCATGTGTTCATGTGTACTTTGGTGTATCACAGACTGAAACACTGCATGGAAATAACAAACCGCCTCAATTCACTGCTTCGGCAAGTTGAGTCTTCAGCCACTGGAGGGTAGTTTTTCACATTTTGCCCCCAAGTCATTCTAACAGAGGCATTTTCATGGTATGAGACTCATCCACAGGCTGTGAAAGATGATGTGGATCTTTCTAACCTGTGACAGATGATATGGAGAATATAGGAAGTAAACGCTACATATGCTGGCTGTACTATTCAGGATCATATCATCATTTGTTGACTTACTTCAAGCTTGAATTTCTGTCAAGCTCAAAATATGATGATTGGTCAACAAAACCCAAGTTCCCTTTCCTCTGGAGTGCACATGGCCGTGCTTAGCAAGAAAGATACAAATATTTTAGCATTGCCAAGTGCGTGTTGCCTGCCTGTGATAGACTTATATCAATATTTGGATTGTATAGTAAGGAAGGATGCATGGATGCAAGTATGGAGCCAGATTCTTCCAGTTCTATTTATGAAACGCAGAATCTTATTTCTCCAGATCTTATTTCCCCCAAGATGATCACTGGTTTAACTGAAGGCAATTCCTGAAGTAAAGGCCAGGTCTACAAAGGAATACAGGGAGATAAAGTGTATTCATCAATATCATTCTCAGCTGTCTCTTGGTACAAATTTGGCAGAATGTGACTTCAAATTTTAAAAATAGTTGTTTATGGTGGTGGGTAGAACTCAGGGACTTCCAAACTTAATACCTTGTGGAATAATTTCCCATGGAATTGGTAGAAGCTCCATTTATTCCAGAATAGACATGGAAAGCAACATGTATATTTTATCTAGAGAAAACAGATGGTAGGTTGTGTAAATTCTCTGCTCTTTCATCTTATTTAGCAGCACTGACACAGAGCAAGGTGTCTGAATGTATTTTGGAAACATGAGTTTACATGATCATACTTTATTGCAAATAGGTGTCTGAAGCTGTTTGTCTAGTAATTCCAGCAAAAGGTCCTGCTTCATTGTTTGTGATTAAATAGTTTAAATGTAAGTTGATGCTCATCTATGTTGACATGACAACTTCAGTTAGGAGTTAGCATTAGCAAAAACCATTCTGTCTGAATGCAATTCAGCTACATCACATCTGAGAAATGGTAAAAGAACATTTTAGATGCTGAGCTTTCTAATTTAGATCTGACATTTTGCATTTGTTCTTCAGCCATAGATTTTGTAAAAGCATTTAGAAGATTTGGGGTGACAAATATCATCATGTTCTGATCACTTGCCCAATGTAATTTTCCTTAAGACAAAATACTGGTTTAGTCAGAGCGCAGAGTTAATTTGTCCATGCCCAGCCTGAAATTTACACTTTCAGATATTAGGATGTCCTGGTTTTGGCTGAGATAGTTTTAATTTTCTTCCTAGTAGCTGGTGCAGCGCTGTGTTTTGGCTTTAGTCTGAGAACAATGCTGATAACACACCAATGTTTTAGTTGTTGCTCAGTAGTGCTTACCCTGATCAAGGACTTTTCAGTCTCTCATGCTCTGCCAGTGAGGAGGGGCACAAGAAGCTGGGAGGGAGCAGAGACAGGACACCTGACCCAAACTATCCAAAGGGGTATTCCATACCACAGCACGTCATGCCCAGTATATACACTGTGCGGAGTTACCCAGAAGGGGCCGATCATTGCTTGGGGACAGGCCAGGTATCAGTCAGCAGGTCGTGAGCAATAACCCTGGCATTAAGGAGTCCCATGCTCTTGGGTTAAGCCACAGCATAGGGAAAGATGACAGTGCTGCCTGATGGAGTGCTTGAGAAGCCTGTCAGTGAAGAAAAAAAAAAGAAAAAAAAAAAAAAGGAGAGAAAGCAAAATAACCCCAAATTTTAATAATAGTAATAATAATAATAAAAAAAAAAACTACCAAGAAAATATTGAGCTTGAAAAAATTACATGTCCAGTCTTAGAGAAATGCCCCAGCAGATATCCCTGCTATAGCATGTGGAAATGCTGCAGCTCTATAGAAAATGATAGACTCATAGAATGGCTTGAGCTGGAAAGTATCTTAAATATCATCTAGTTCCAATTCCCCTGCCACGGGCAGGGACACCTTCCACTAGATCCAGTTGCTCAAAGCCCCGTCCAGCCTGGCCCTGAACACTGCCAGGGGATGGTGCAGACACAGCTTCTCTGAGCAGCTTGCGCAGGTGTCTCACCACTCTCAAAGACATATCTAATCAAAATCTACCCTCTTTCAATTTAAAGCCATTCCCCCTTATGCTATCCCTACATGCCCTTGTAAAGTCCCTCTCCAGATTTCTTGTACGCCCCATTAGGTACTGGAAGGCTGCTATAAGGTTTCCCCAGAGCCTTCTCTTCTCCAGGCTGAACAAGCCCAACTTTCTCAGCCTGTGTTCGGAAGAGATATGCTCCAGCCCTTTGATCATCTTCATGCCCTTCACTGGACTTGCTCCAACAGGTCCCTCTTGCTTTGGGGGTCACAGAGCTGAACGCAGTACTGCAGGTGGGGTCTCACTGGAGTGGAGTAGAGGGGGAGAATCACCTCCCTTGATCTGTTGGTCATGTTCCTTTTGATGCAGTCCAAAATGTGGTTGGCTTTCTAGGCTGGAAATGTATACTGACGATTCTTGCTGAGCTTCTTGTAAATCGACACCCCCAAGTTCTTCTCTCATGGCTGCTGTCAGTCCATCCTCTCAATCCATCTCAATCCATCCTCTAGGCTGTATTTGTGCTTAGGATTGCTCCAACTGAGATGAAATGGTCATGACTAGGGTGTGCTGGGCACTTACATAGATGAAGGGTTGCTGCTAATTTTTCTATAGTTCATCATATGTGCTTAACCATTACCCTGAGACAGTGTTTGGAATATTGAAAATCATAGAATCATAGACTCATAGAATAGTTAGGGTTGGAAAGGACCTTAAGATCATCTAGTTCTAAGCCCTCTGCCAGGGGCAGGGACACCTCCCACTAAACCATGCCACCCAAGGCTATGTCCAGTCACGCAGTGATTCTTGTTCATCCTTCATACCTAAACTTTAATGTTTAAATTGTATGATACAATGCTGTCATTTCTAGTAGTTTTACTGCAAGACAAGTAGCCATACACTTTTTTTAAATCTATAGTTCTTGTGAGAAGTCAATAAAAGAAACTTGATAGTCTTCATGATTGCAGAGGAGAAGTGTGGAAAATATGGTCTTGTTGTGTTTTAGAGGTTCAAAGTCACATTCAAAACTTCAAATTTTGTGATTACTCAGCTTGCCAGTAGTTATTGTTCGGTTTGGAGGTGATGATAGATCCTTAACTGCAGGTTGGTGTTTGTAAATGCAACATTTACAAAAGCAATAATAGCTATAGTAAGTTGTGATGTGGTGTTCTCAGAATATTAAAAGTGAATTACTTGTGGTGGCTATCACAGTCCAACAGTTTCCCAGGTTTTTTATGGGATAGAATCATAAAATCATAGAATAGGGTTGGAAAGGACCTGAGGATCATCAAATTCCAACCCCCCTGCCATGGGCAGGGACACCTCCCACTGAACCACATCACCCAAGGCTCTGTCCAACCTGGCCTTGAACACCACCAGCAATAGAGCATTCACAGCTTCCCTGGGCAACCCATTCCACTGCCTCACCACCCTTACAGGAAAGAATTTCTTCCTCATATCCAATCTGAACTTCCCCTGTTTAAGTTTGAACCCATTACCCCTTGTCCTACCACTACAGTCCCTAATGAGTAGTCCCTCCCCAGCATCCCTAGAGGCTCCCTTCAGATATTGGAAGGCTGCTATGACGTCTCCACGCAGCCTTCTCTTCTCCAGGCTGAACAGCCCCAACTTTCTCATCCTATCTTCGTATGGGAGGTGCTCCAGTCCCCTGATCATCCTCGTGGCCTTCTCTGAACTTGTTCCAACATCTCCATGTCCTTTTTATGTTGAGAGCACCAGAACTGGACACAATACTCCAAGTGAGGTCTCACGAGAGCAGAGTAGAAGGGCAGGATCACCTCCCTCGACCTGCTGGTCACACTGCTTTTGATGCAGGCAGGATAGCTTCTCTATGTCCAAAAAGATGGTCATAGATCCTCAGGAATTGTTCCACTCTTTAAGGAATGGCAACTTTTCTATGCACAAACGAACCACCCTAGCCTGACCTAACAAGGTATGGGGCGTGGAGACTGCATTGCTGAGTGTATGTGGAAAATGTGTGATTAAATGGGGGAAGATTGGCTTAGGTCTTGACTTAGAAAAATGTGCTCTAGTTATACTTTAATATGCCTCTAATATATGTTTCTCAGATATTTTATTTAGCAGGACTTCCTGCTATCGAAAGATATTTAAATGAAAAAAGGCCTAGAAAAATTGCAGCAACTGAACAAAATAAGCATAAGTATGCTAGTTTTGGTTGTCAACCCGTCAATTTGAATTGCTTGTATATGAGGTGCTTTTTGTAAGGGTGGTAACATGCAATATCCTGCAGACCTTGATCGCATTAACATCAAACAATCATGCAGCTACTAGGGAAAAGAGGGGGCAGTTGTGAGTAGTGTATTTCTTATCATGTCTTTTTAAAGGCAGGTTCCATGTCAGAAAGAGCAGAAACAACAACAACAAAGAGGCTTTTCAGCTGTGACCAGGCTTTGGTGAACTGACTGGCTGCAGATTGCCTCATAAACAATAAACCAAACAACTGATAAAAGCAGCTTCAAATATCCTTTCTGTACTAAGAGACATATACTTGAGTGAGTCTTGCTGTCTTTACGCATTTGAGTTTCCTAGCTGCAATACACAGCCAGAACTCCCTTGTGATATGATTGGAAGTTTTTAATTTTAAATTAATTTTAAGGGTACTGAAATACAAACACGTAAGAGGGGAGAGAATGCTGATGTGTAGCATATCCTTTTCTTCATCTTTCATCCCTTACTCTTCCCTATCACTGAAGATTCTTACATAAATTTTGTTATGTGGATATCTAATTGATTCTGGTTTTCCTTTTGATTGAAAGCTGCTTACAATCAGCAAGTAGGATAATGGAGCAGAAACTTGTTGCTCACGCAGAAGTTGGAAAGCACAATGTGTCTCTGTACATATATAGAAAAAGGCTGCTGGTTCAGGTAGCTGCTTGCCTTGTTCCTATTTCACCATCATGACCCTAGGCCTCCGAAACTGATCCATTTGTAGTAGTTAAGCAAGCTAACAGTTAACATCTTCTGTACCCCTTCTCCACCCCCATAGTAACTCAAGTGCTCTTCCCGTGTCCTTTCTGATACCCCTATGAAGCAAAAGAGGGCATGTGCTGTGTGTGGTGTAGCACTTCATCATCTGGGAATGACTGTCCAGCCAATGGATTTATGTTTTTGTAGTGGCATATAGCATGCCTTCTCTCAGTTTTTTTTGCAGTAAAATGCACAGAGCAAGATAGCAAAACAGAGTGCTAGGTGTAAAAGTTACCTGCGTTGGTTCTATGTGTTCTCTTGAGCTCTCCTCTGAACTGCTCAACTGATACAGGGCTTCGTAATATTCCTTGTCATCTGGTGCTCTGCTCCTTGCACGGCTGGGCAATGACAAGTCATCAGAGATGTTTTCCATCTCTGACCACAGGACGTGTGGGGGCTTTCTTCATGGATGAATATACTCATGATCTGTATTACTTTTTTATCCCTAAGTCTGAAGTAAGCTCAGGAGCTAGGCAAAAAAATATTTTAAACCAGTCAACATACCTAAATGTTTAAATTTGAGCTGGCTGCTACATTGGGTCTTTAAGCATCTTACGTTCTGTTCAAGTAAATAAGGAATTTATTTACAGTGCTTCACAGAGGAGTGATGTAAGGTGTCCAAGTAGGGTTAATATCTTTCATTAGATTACTAATAATAGTCAGAAAGATGGACAGGCCTTTAGCAGCGTGGTGCTTCGCCTATGTCACATATACAAATGAGTGTGCAATAAGGAGTGCATGTAGCAAGATGTGATATGCTTTAGTTTTATCTTCGTATCCATTGAAATGTCAGAAGGCTGACATTTAAGTGAAGGCAGAATATATTCCTGTTTCTGTCTGACAGAACCATATCATCTAATAGCTTTATTTTTCCAATACTGTCTTGCACTTATATGGCTCCTGCTTGTTTTCACATGTAAGAGCACCCCAATGTAAATTTACATTATTCTGATAGTTAAGAAAACACACATGCATTTCACAGCCTGTTGACAAGACAGAAAGGTACAATATTACCTGTATCTTAGATGTGCAGAACCAGAAACTAATCAGAGTTAAAAAAAGAAATTCTGTAACTATTTTCTTAAATGTAGAAGGTTGAAAAATACTTAGGCTCAAGTGCCAACTTGGATGAGAGATGTGGCATCTTCAGAAAGGTGCAGGTAGTTCAGCTGTACTCGAACTCTTAACATTGTTCAGCGGTCAGTGTCAATCCTATGACTCAGATCAACACAAATAGGAAGTTAGAGGTAAATTACAAGGGAAAGATAGAAGGGAAATAGCAAGTGTCTTCATGTGTCTAGTCATTCCTTTCTCTCTAAGGTGTCATTGAGCAGGATCATCTTCATATTTTTGTAACGTTAGAACAATTGTCACAGAAAAATTTTTAAATTATACTCTATCTGACCCTGCATCTTTGTTGTTGTTGTTAAATGATGTCTCAAACTGTCTGTTTTGCAGCAGGTATATTTAACGCCTGATCTTTCAACACCTTTTCATTTACCTTCAACCTCTCACAAAGTTCTTTGGAGTGGTTGCAGTTAAACATGCTTATGATTTTTCGGAGTTCAGTAGAAAGAAGACAGGTCGCAGAATCAAAATAGTGATGAGAAATCAATATTACAGTGATGGAATCCCAAAAGTCTATAGAGCAGGGAATCAGAAATTCTCTGAGGTGCTGTGCAGACACTGCACTCCCTTGACACATGTGTTTTTCCTTCTAGCTTCCTCAAAGAGCTGGATGGGTAGCAAAACCTCAAGGTCATGTTCTGTTGTTCTGCAGGCAGCATGGCATTCATCACTGTGTCAGCTCTTTGGCTGCATTTTGTCAGCACTTTATAATGTTTTGTTTACTTTCCCTGTCTCCCTTACCTAGGTCTTTCTTTCTTACTCTTGTCCTTAAGTATGGCAGATGGCAGCTCTGTTTCAGAATGTGCTCTAGCAAGCTTTGATTAACACTTAGTAGGCATGAGTTTTCAGGCTTTGCTTCCAGTCATATGGCAGCTCCCCATCATTAATTGTTATTGTTTTCACTGAAGTCTTTTTACTGAATTGGTCAAAGTAAATTCCATGTTGATAGTCTGAAAAGTGGAGAGTGCGCTTTACTGGTTAAATAGAAAACAGTAGGATCTTTGTCTGTATTACAGATCATTTAACATCTGCTCTTGTATTTTATGTAGGGTAATGACTTTTCATCAACCAAACAAATTTTTGGGACAGTTAATTTCATCATCATTAGAAATTAGTATCTTTATCACACTTTACTCTTAGCCCAGTTCCAGTTTCTTTAGAAGTGCTGCATGACACCCCACGTCATTTATTTTACGGATACTTAGGCAGGGGTGCTGGTAATCTCCTGAGCATTCTTCAAGCTCTTCATGGTGGTAGCATGGTGGTAGTCGGTAATTTTATGAAACTAAAAGGGACAGTATAAGACTGGAATAAAATTCGGGAACTTTAGAGGTTTCCCTGAGATTCACTGAAACTCTACAATGAGCAAACGTAATGCCAGTAATATTACCCAGGAGGTCAGTTCATATCCTTCCTGCCTTGAAGACTCAACTGTTACTGATGCTTCAGAAAGCTATGTGTCTCTGTGTGGAGTTTAATAGCGCTGGGTCTTACAGCTGATTTTCAGAGAAAACATAAAGCAAATGTCACCTGCTTTCTCTCTCTTCCTACCCACCAGTTGCTGTATTGTTCTCCAATGTCCTGTGCCACTGTTTGCAAAGCTTGATGTTGATGGACGCATATACAGTCCAAGATGTGGGTTTTGATGCATTTTTTCTAAAGCTATTCCCATTCAGAGTGGCAGGCTGACAAATGTGTCTTCCTGGAGTTCCTTTGAGTTACATGGCAGTTGCTGTGGTGAGATTGTCATAGGAGAGAAGATATTTGTAGACTGTTGTAGGTCTGGCTGGGGAATAAGGACTGCAGGCTGTACACTGGTCTCCTTGTGCAAGAAGCAGGGTGACCTCCAGCAGAGGTATCTTTGCTACTGAGGATTTTGCAAACCACTCATATCTTTCCCCTTGGGATTCATTGCACAGTGGTTGGGAGGTGCAGTAGAAGCCTCTGAAGTTTTTGGTTTTCCTACATGCAGGAGGAGACATTTCATATTTTCTAGATAAGTGGAAGGTGTTAATGAGTAGGCCGATGGAGAATCATGGTAGAGAAACCTTGGTAGAGTTTTGGGAGACTCAAATGATTTAGGACTAAAAACTGGTTATAACCTAGTGAAGAGTACACAAAAAATCATAGGGGGTATGCTTAAAGCAGTAGGGTAAACCAAAGCCCTGGTGACTTCCAATACCATATTGTAAATGAGAAAAGTGCAAAAAGTATCTCAGAGAGGATCACCCAGTGAATCTCTTAACCATAACTTAATTAGAGGCAGAGCTTGAGCGTTGAGTTCTAGGATGAGTCCACCTCTGACTGAGGCATTCAGCAGGGCCAAAATGGAGATCTCACCCTGGCTCTGGTCTGGAAGCAGGACTGGTTCTCAAGGGCTGGGGGGTTTTGCACAGCTGCAGTGTGTAAATCCCAAAAGTGGATCCATTTAACATATCATAAGGCATAAAATCATAGCTACCTGAGAAGGATTTTGTCATCATTAACACTGACAGTTATTTTGCATTTTATAGAATTAAAAAACAAAGATGATTTTCACAGCCCTGCAGGAGTTAATCATGACCTGCAAGAAAGCTCTGCTTGTGAAACCCCTTTGGAAAGCATGATTCTAAAGCAGTGACTTGTACGAACAGTACTGTTGAGAAAAAAGCACTTTTCACCTAACTCAAATGGTTTGGCCTAGATGGGTACAGCACTTCATCAGTATCTACTGATGTTTACATTTTTAAGTATTTGAATAATTTTTAATGTATCTAACTTAAAGTGTTTAGAGATAGCAGTGATTTCCCCTTTCTTAGAAAACCTGTGTATTTCTCTCTGATAATGGATTGCCTCTTAGTAAACATAACTATCCACCTGTTTCTGGGAATAGTCTTAAAAGTAATGGAGTATCAAATTCTGCTTTTAAGAGGATTTGTGTAGATACTTCCATCAACCTCCAGGACTTAAGTTTTAGTCTCATGTAGCTAAAAGAATTAAACACAGAGCAACCTACCCTCTTTCTAAACCTATATTTTTTTCCCTATTCATAAGCTATGCACTCATGTTTGTAAGCTAAAACAGCTTGAAAATATATTATTGGAGAAAGACATAAGGTCAAACAGATTTTTCACTCAGTTCTGAATCTCAGGTTTCAGTTTCATTTGCAGGGAATTTTAACTACATAATCAGTGATTACTCATCTCCAGGTCTCAGTTTTCTATTAGGGATAGGTCAGCTAAAATGGTTTAGACTACCCTGTCATGCCTATATCCATGAAACTTCATAATCATTTCAGATCAGAGAGGTTTGAAACATGGAAATGCTTTAATGATGTACTTTTCTTGCTCATGGCACTATTTGAATGTTTGCCGCTAGGTTTGGGCAGTGCCTTGGTGTTTCTGAAGCTGTTTCTATTGCAGCTCTTGTTCCCACTAAAGTGGTGTGGTTTGGGCTTTTACCTCAAAACTGTGGGTTGTTGCTGTACATAAATTCTGCTTAATGGTCAGTTCAAATCAAACTACAGATATTTGGGTATAGCCTCAGAGTGTGACTCTTCTTACTCGAGCCTAAAATATCTTAAGATGGTTAGACCAGAGTGCTAGTCACTTGAATTAATACAGACTGGGATGTAATGAAACTGTACCACAAGTAACTTCATGTGTGAAACGATGCTTCTAACACTGTTCTTTTATTATATTTCTCAAACAATAATAACAAAGGCTTACTCTGAGAAAATGTCAGTTTGGATGAAACAGGATATTTCTAAACTGTTCTGTAAAGATATTATACAAGTAATTAAGCAAAGCTAGATGTCAGGATGACAGATGCAGTCACAGTGTAATCACTGTGTTGCCTTCATACCAAGAGCATTGTCACTTCCTTACTGAATGTATGTATTCAGAATGTAGTATTTTCTCATTTTTAGTCTACATATGTAGGTGTTCCAAAAAATGAAATATCCTATTGGAGAGTGCAGATTGTTATAGTCTGAAAACTGAATTAGAATTACAGTTTTTATAGTTGATCAGCATGTATGTGTGTGTGTGTCTTTCAAAGACATAGAAGTCATACATTCGGTTTGTTGCTTATTAATAATTCCTGTGCTGGACAGAAGTCTTCATATCATCTCACAGGATTTTTCCCTTTTAATCTCAGCTGAATCCGTACTGTTTTCATTGCTTGTGTACAGTGGAAAAGTCAAGGCCTAAATGCTATAACAAAGTCAATGAGACTACTTCAGAGAACAAGAATTGTAGATTTGTGTCAGTTTTGTTCAGGACCGTGGTTTCTATGCTTTGATTGGTGTAGTATTCATGGACCTAAGAGATCTGTGCTTGGAAAGGGCAATGAAAGCTCTTGTGTAGTGCAGCACCAGCAGCCTAGTGGGCGTCCCTGCATGAATATGTAACATTTTCAGTCAGTTGGCAGGCAATTCTTACCACTAGAAGAACATAGTAAGACTTGCAGCTCCTCTACTACACTGATCAAACCCAGTTGTCCCTTTCTTCCCTTTCAGTTCAAGCTCTGATAATAACTTCTCGATTTCTAAATAATCCTTCTACCCTACCATCCGTGGCAGAAGGCAATGGTCCTTAAAGTGTATCTTTCTTATGGTTACTTTCCATCCTGCCAGGTTCAGGGAAACATCTCTACCAAGAATACAATAGGAGGCTCTGGAAGAATAGACTGAGCAATGAGAAGTTTGCTGGGACCTTTTAATCAGTAAAAGGTTGAGGATGCTGAATCAGGCAAGTTGTGAATTGAGGGTACTTTTGTGTAGTATCACCAAAAATCCACCATCTTGTCCTTTTCATTAAGCACATATAGCTAGCAAATAATCTGACTAGATGATCTCCTCTTTTGGCTAGTTTGTAGCAATTCAATATCTAATTCAGTTTAGCAGTTCAGAATAGCACAAAACTCTGAACACTTGAAAAACAATAAATAGCATACAGTGCTCTAACATGATTCCTCGATGATACAAGCTACACCAAGTGCAAATTAAAACTGTCTCTGCTTTCTACTAGACTTTGCTGAGAATTTGAAAGAAAATTTAAAATTACAGTCCTTTTCTCTTGCAGTGATCCCTTGGAGGCATTTGGGATGATCAATTCTAGGGTGAGAACTTGTGTCAAAAGTACTGTTCCTTCTGTGATGCAATTTCTCACTCTTTTAAACCGAAGTAGGTAACCTGCTCTTTCTCAAACAAATCCTAGAGCCACCAAAGCATTTTTGAAAACAGCAGGTAGACAGAGTATTAGTTTCCATTGTTAATTTAGTTTAAAAACAGACAAAAAGGTTAATGAAGTTCCTTTACATTATTTTTATTTCTTTGTTTCTGTTTGTTTACTTGTAACAAAAGGGAATGTGCATGCCATTTTTTTAGATCTTTGATTAAAAACAGAAGGTTTTTTGGTTACTTCTTGGAGCAGTTTCCAATGTCTCCTTACTCACCAGCTGAGTAACATTATTCTGTGATATGGAGAAAGTGTAGCTGGATGGGACAGAATTTGGGAGAAACCAGTTCTCAACTAAGCTTTTTTAGGAAGTGAGAGCAATAGCAATCTTATACTTGCCTCCAGACATGAGTACATGTCTTTGACATCACTTTTTCTAATGACTAAAAAGTGAATTCTATTCTCTACTGTATTATACTATAAGGAGAGAAAAACTGTTTTCAAACCGGGCATCCCCTTGGACTGGGAAGACAAGTTAATTAAAAGTATGTGTCTGATCTCAATCATGTTATTTAATGCACTGTTGGAAAGTGCTAGCAGCATATATTGTAATTATTTTTTATTCATTTATTTTTATTCAATTTATTTGAAACTCTAAATATTTACTTAAATTGTAGAAAAAAGCAAAGCAGC
Source organism: Ara ararauna (assembly GCA_028858755.1). Taxonomy (NCBI): domain Eukaryota; kingdom Metazoa; phylum Chordata; class Aves; order Psittaciformes; family Psittacidae; genus Ara; species Ara ararauna. The sequence continues at coordinate 68,278,704 of CM054377.1, read as the reverse complement.
TTATAATTGAAAATCACTGGTGGATTCATCATACTTCAGTCAGTTCTTATTATGAAAAGGAAAGAACCATAACCTAAAAGAAAGAGTGAAATGTTTGCTCTCTTTTTGCTTTGTATCTGAGTTTCCTCTTTGCTTGAAATACTTACTATAGGAAACTGAGCTCCTAATTTTCTCTTTCTGTTCTGCATAGAGGCGTAAGAAATAAAGTAGCAATTTAAAATATACGTCTGTGAACCCTATTCTTTCTGTATGAAAAGCTGGTTGTTACAATCCACAGATGAAATAAGAAATTAATGTGCCGACTGCTCTCTGTTTAATACTTATGGTCTCATAAAAGAAAGCTTTTAAATGTAGCTGTGAATGAGAACAACAAGATAAGTAATTTAAAATTGTGTTTTAAGCATTAGCTTTCAGAATGACTCCAGGAGAGGTCTCCATATCAACCATGCTGCCAAATCCTGTGCCAAATTCAGCTGTGGCATAAGGATGGTGTCTGCTTGTTTGTAGGAAATAATGAGCATATGAGAATTAGGCTTGTTTGCCTTGTGGTGTTAAAATCTGGATGCGTGCACTTGCATGGCGCTGTATACAAGACAAGCAATACTAGATCATAGCAATTGTTGAATGAAAGGAAGTAAGAATAAGTATGAGACACATCCCTGAGAACTGCCAGAAAATCAAAATTCACCTGGGAGAAGTGAGTGCATTTTTAGAAGCTTGGAAGAACATGGAGCCAGGAGGTTCACCCTTCTCTAGGAAAATGGGAACAGTAGTGCTGTATTACAAAATAAAGCCATTGAGTAGAAAGCCCTGCAGACCAGATGCTGATTGCTATGGCTGTTCCAAAATTTTATGATAGAAAGAAAATGCTGGCACTGGAGTTGGTCCCTAGCAGATATCTGGAAATTTCCAGTAACATGACACTGCCTCTGGCAGATATTGTCAAAGCACAAGCCAGTGCTTTTAGTTGTGCAGGATGTCTGTGTGCAATGGTGGTATGCTAATACAGGGATCACAACTCACTTTTAGCTGAAGAAAGAGTGACAGAAACTACATCTCTCTGACAGCCCTCAGATACAGGAAAGTGAAGAACTCTGCTTTGCACAGCAGGGACCACTGGCGACTTGCAGAGAGGCTAAAGACCTGTAGAGGCAGACAGATCCTTTGTCTGAAATCAGGTCCAAGGTAGTGACTGCTTTATGATTCCTTGTATGTAAATCAACAAAACTGAATTTAGGCTGCTTGTTTCTGATGTGGTGCTAGTGATAGAAATCAAATGTTTTCTCTAAATAAGCTGGATTTAATTGTCACTGTGCTCTGAGCTAGGCATCAGGATGCTGCTCTGCAATAGCTACAGTATGATGGAGCAAGTTGGCAGTAGTCTGAAATATCACAGACCATCAAATGCAGGAAATTTCAGAGGTGTTTTTGGATGACCTATTGGTAAAATAGTCAAGGAAGGGGTTCGGGTGGGTAAGTGGATGTGACAGTAAATGTTTTGACTGCAAGCTTCAAAATGCTGAGGAGATGAGCACGAGTTTAAGTGAAATACCCAAATGCTAGTAAAACAACAGCAAAAAAGGAGTTCCTTTGAACCCCACTGTCAGCTCATTACAGTGTTTTCAGTGAACATGCAGCTGCCACTGAAGTGAAACGATGTTGATGAATGTGTAAAATATGAATGTGGATAGCAAATGAAAGATGACACCAGTGTAAATTATTAATCAATTATTAATGCCTTCAACATTGCTTGGTTTCAGAGCTTAGGCAAATCCTGCCTTGGATTGTTTTGTGATGGTAACTATTGAAAGTTCTCAAGTCCAGAGTTTTTTCTTGTATTTCTCTGTTTTCTCTAGTACTAAGGAAACAGTGAAGTGTGGTCAAATTTTGCTAGTGAATGGGCTACTGTTTAAGGAGGTCATGAAAACCCATTTTGCTTTTGATTTCTTCAGGAAGGCTTTGAAGTTCTGCTCAGCATATGTATTAAAGTGATTATGGGAAGCAGTGGACTTAGTAGGTTCAAAAAGAGTATTTTCATATCCACAGAAATGTAAGGCTCTTTCTATAAAAACTTTCTTGTCTCAGAAGCACCATTCCTGTACATTATGGAATTGAAATGTGTGCTGGTTCAGCCTTCTAATGCTCTACTTTGTTGCCATCGTGGGTAATGTCTTGTGCCTCTTTACAGGCTTGTGTGTGGAAAATTGTCTATCCAAAACTGGAACAAGATTAACAACTTCGCATAGTCTGAAGAAGAGAATGGCTGCTAGGTATGAACACCTGGCGAAGGCTGATGTAAAATTAACACTTCCTGTACATAAGCTCTGTCGTTAGCAGTAGGACTAACATAATAGTTTTTGAACCACTCAACATAAATATGAAGTAGTGCTTACGAGGCATATATCAGTGCATTTTACGATTACCCATTACTTATTGGACACATCAAACTTCAGACATAAGCTTGGCTACTTGCTTGTTCCAGGTCAATACAGGAACTGCTCAGCAGAAAACAGCTAAAGTGTTTTGCTTGTGATAACGAAAATGCATTTTACTGTCTTTTACACAAGCAGCAGAGGGAAAAATACATTACCTGTTTTGCCACTGTCTTTCAAATTCTCCTTTATAAGGGCAACTCTAACTCTGTGGCTAGTAGAGGGAGTTATTTAATGGGAGACTGGGGGAAACTACCAATTTGACATCAAAGTTTTGATTTTATTATAGTTAAATTTTTGATGTAGCTTATCCCCATCTCTATTTAGATATGCATGTGTATATATACTTGCTTTTATAGAGTCAGTAAAAAGAGCAAAATAAAACTAAAATATTTATTTTTATTATGTAAATAAACCATACTACTCTGAAGTCATATTCTCCCTAGAACTCACACGTCTATTAAAAGTTACTGTTCTATTTGATTTTATAGTTTCCATCTGGTCACTTCAAAATATTCAATGGATTTATCTTCACAACAGACCCTAAAGATAATGAAGAACACATATTTCCAATTTACAGGTGGGAATTAAGTAGACAAAAACTATCAGAGATACTAGCTCGAGTCTTTTCCTAAGCCCCACTCACTGCTGTTCTTCTACACCAATCCCTCAGCTGGCTAACTGAAACTCTGATTCAGTTTCTGCTCCGCCACACAACTGGCATTTTCAGGGTGCTGCTTTGAATCTCTAATACTCATGTCATGGGTTCAGCAGTAGCAGTCATTTTTCTCCTTGGTAGCTGGTGCAGTGCTGTGTTTTTGACTTTCGGCCTGGGAACAGCGCTGATAACACCAGTGTTTTCAGTTACTGCTTGGTAATGTTTTGGTCTGACCAAGGACTTTCTGAGCCTCATGCTCTGCCAGGGAGGAGGGGAAGCTGGGAGGAAGCAGAAACAGGATACCTGACCCAAACTGACCAAAGAGGTATTCCATGCCACAGCACGTCATGCCCAGGATGTAAAAACAGAGAGCAGAGACCCGGAAGGGTGGGGGGGGGGGTGGGGTGGGGTGCACTGCTTGGTCGGGCTGGGTATAGGTGGTGAGCGATTGTATTCTTTTCCCTTGTATTTCTCTTGTCATTATTATTATTGGTGGTAGCAGTAGTGGTCTTGTGTTATACTTTAGTTACTAAACTGTTCTTATCTCAACCTGTGGGAGTTACATTCTTTTTGATTCTCCTCCCCATCCCCCTGGGACTGGGGGAAGAAAGAGGGGGGAGTGAGTGAACGAACTGCGTGTGGGGTTTAAACCACGACAACTCAATATTTTATTTGCAATATAGGAGCATTAACACTTCACAGCCACTCATAAGAATGTAAGAAAAGCACCTGAGAGATTGTGATGAAGAGCGCAAGTAACTTTTACAATGGGACAAAAATAAACCTGTAACTGTATTAAATTTGGTTCTTTCTGTGCATTTACATCCCGCAGCTTACTTATGCCAGTTTTAAAAACCTTTGATTAAAACCAGATAGTGATAGTGAAGAGAAGGTAGATTTGGTGTCCTCAATGACACTGTCCTATACTGCTGCAGCTCAGAGGGATGAAGGTATATCCCCTTCTCTCCCTATTGGAATAGTTTGAGTACTGCAGGGCAGGTGATAAGCCGGGTGATAAATCCAATCGTAGAGAGGGAAAGAATGGACCTTCCTCAGCAAGACAGAAGTCCAAGTATTTTAACCAGCTTTAAGAAACCTCCCATAAGTGCATATTTTTCATAGCAGTAGCTCATGTTTTCATAGTTTGTCCAACTTTGGGAGGATTTGCATGAGAGTAAGGAACATTTCTGACAGAAAAGGTTTCCCACCGATCTTCCACATTTCGTGTTACTCTTCCAGTGTATGAGATGCTATAGTTTCTCAGGGAATTATCACCTGAATTGTCTGAAATAGCAGACCAGGGGGGTTTTCTCCAACCTCATTCATGGAAATGCCTAAAAAGTTGTGTCTGAAATTGGGTAGTGTGATTGTGTATGGGAAATCCAGCTGCAGACTGTCAGAAAATATCAGCCCAGTTGTTTATTTACCCTTCTTTTCATGGCTTCATAGGAAGAATTGGCAGGTAGCACTAATGACTGGCAAAGCTATGAGTTCTGCCAGTGATAATGTTATTGATATAGCTGCCAATGATATTGGCTTTCTAACAGCACAGGATGGCTAAACATGACTAGTTCTTTCTGTGTCAAGATTCAAGATACCTGCTAACCAAAGACCAATCTTAAGGATGGCTGACATGCTACATCAGGCACAAATTTACCACTTACATGAGCAGCAATGATGGAAGTTGAAGGTTTTGACATGTTTCTCAACTTGTTCTCAATGTATTTACGCTTTGTGGGCATACGAACATTTAATATGGTACATTGGCACAACAGAGATTGCTCCTTTATATACTGAGATGTACATGAGAGTTATTCTAGAAAGTGCAAGAAAGAAGAGTTTGGTAACTGCTATAATTGGAAAATTTAAACGTGATTCAGCTTTTAATTAAGAGAGTCATTCTCTTTCATCTCTCTGCTAGACATGTAATTCTAGCTGGTCCTTCATTAGTACAGCTTTCATCAGCGTGAAGATAAAATTGTGTTTAAGAAATTAGTTAAGATTCGTGTTCGGTATGAATTTTGTTTGCTATCTAAAAATGTGTTTCATTTCTCAAATCACAGAGTTTGACTGAATATGTTATAAAAAATATTTCTTCTGAATTCTTTTAGTATTTTTTTTTCTTCTGGGGGGATGTGATAGTGTTATAAATGCCAGAGCCACTCTGACACCCTTCAGACAGACATGATGTCTGTCACACACAGTTATGAATTAGCGAAGGAAAGTTTGAGAGTAAATTGTGTTAGCAGAGGTGAATGTACTATGACATAATTTATTGCAAGCAGTGTTTTGCAAAATTAATGTAAAATCTAATTTAGTCTTTAAAGGTTTAAAAGGAAAAGATGGATTGCATCAGATCTGTTTTGTCCTGTTTCCTGATTAGTGAATTCCAGCTGATAGCCTAGGAAACCCACACCTCATTACCATGTTTTGAAACATCTGTTAAAATAGATCCAGTTGGCAGAACTCATCTTCCTTTCAGAATTGCCAGCTACGTGAATAGAACCGTTATTACCTAGGCAAGGATCACCATGTTCAGCTTTCCTGTCATCAGCCACTTTAAGACATTATTTCATTCAAAATGTCTGTAATTAATTGAGGGAAGCTATTCATGCAATGTTATCATAAATACTGAAACATAGAATCATAGAATCATGGAATAGTTAGGGTTGGAAGGGACCTTAAGATCATCTATTTCCAACCCCCCTGCCATGGGCAGGGACACGCCCCACTAAACCATGCCACCCAAGGCTCTATCTAACCCGGCCTTGAACACTGCCAGTGATGGAGCATTCACAACTTCCCTGGGCAACCCATTCCACTGCCTCACCACCCTTACAGTAAATAATTTCTTCCTCATATCCAATCTAAACTTCCCCTGTTTAAGTTTGAACCTGTTACCCCTTGTCCTCTCACTACAGTCCCTAATGAGTAGTCCCTCCCCAGCATCCCTATAGGCTCCCTTCAGATATTGGAAGGCTGCTATGAGGTCTCCACACTGCCTTCTCTTCTCCAGGCTAAACAGCCCCAACTTTCTCATCCGTATGAAGATAGGACTCTTCATTATATTTCTCGTTCACATTTAATCCTAGAAATAATCCCTGGATATCAGGCATATTAATCTTGATTCCACATCTTATAGCTATATACCTGTTAATGTTATTGTTACAACATCACAGCTGCTGCTCTGTAAATGAGCTTCCATCAGAAACCAGATGCTGAAGTTGTGTTTTACATGAAGGGAGATGGTGTCCTTTGGTCCATGGTTCTGGGCTAGTGGTTCACATGCTCCTTGTAACAGCACACACTGTAACAACCTACCTCTCCAACTATCCCTTGCTAGAGCAATACTTCCCTTAATTCTATCATTAAAGAATCCAGTAAGCTTTTAATGCAACTTTCTCCTTACCTGCTAATGAGACAACAGCAGCTGAGAACAAGTTAAAGAGCCACTACTGCATAACTGGCCAGCTCTCCAGACTAGTACACCTGTCTTATGAAGTCCCACAATGGATGGCCCAGGTTAGTGCTGTGAATGTGTTGCAGGGTTGTATTGGGTAGCAGGATGATGGGTGCTTTGAACTCATCTGAGTACAGGCTGCCACTGCATTAATAATATTTCTGGTCATGCAACTATGTGGTCAGATCCACCTGAGGGGGGAAGTTATTGCACTTCTTTTCATCATCTTCCCTGTTTCTCCTGGTTGCACAGTTTTTTTGAGTACCTTAGGCCAGCTCTGGTGCCTGTCCAGCCTCCCCTTGAAATGCTTCATTTCCATAACCTGTTAGGAAGCTAACCCAACAAAGAGAACATAGCTAGACCTAATACAAGGAAAGAGAAGGGTCACAGGGCTATGTGTGGGATAACAGATGGGAGGAACTGCACAGGAGAGATGGGAAGCAAGAACTTACACATTTGGCGGCTGTTTGATTTGAGTATCCTTATTGCCAGGCTGATCTCACTGCTGGAGTCCCATCTGACAAATTATTAGCTGATTGCTGAGGCAAATAAGTGCATGACATCTGTATGGATTGGTGCTGATTGTTAGCATATAACCAAGCCTAGCCTACACTGTAACTGCAAATATTGGTGAGATGCTGTCCTATTGCTGTTAGGAAAGCTGGTGACACAAAGGAGTTGTCAGTAGTCCTAGAAAAAGAAAACATGGCATAATCCCTAAATCCCCTGCCTAAGCTCTTTGTGTTCTCAGTAAAGTAGTTGTCTTGCTCCTTCCTTGCCTTTCCACCTTTTCTTACTGCTGGCTAAATAATTGCTGCTTCTCTTAACTCAGCCAGCATTCTGTTAGGTGAAGCACCTAAAGCAGCAAGTGTAGTAATCACAAAGTGGCTTTCTAACAGCATGAGTGGCACTCATCAGTTACTTGTAAATTACTGTCCAAGCATCTACTGTATGTGTGTACTCTTCCTTTACTGTTTCATCCAGAGGACTTGATACTACCACCATACTTTAAGAGAAGGTGCCTGTTTCTGCCAACCAGGTGGGCCAAAGTTGAAGTCCTTGGCCTGATTTCAGTTTGCCATGACACCACCAACCTGCTTTTTGGGTCTCTTTTTGAACTCCTGCATCTTCTATCTCCATAACTAATCCAGGAGTAGGTTGCTAATCTCACGTTCGCTGTTTACATATAAATCAAGTATTGTGAATGGTTTAGCAACGTACTGTGGTGCCATGTCTTTAGGTTATGTTTTACAGTTGTTAAAAAATTCATACTTCATTTGTGATTGTCTTCTGAAGGCTTTCTCCACATGATGCAAAAAAAGACCAGTAATGAACTGCTGTTCTAGCCACATCCAGCACCACAGGAGGACTCTGGTCCACTGCCACAGCTGTTGGATTCCTTTGCTTTTCTGGGTTCAGAGCTTGTTTTGAAGTATTACTAGTTTCCATAACATAGATGATTTGGATCACATCTGGCAGCATGGTCAACATTCAGGTATTGAAAATAGCCAAGACAGAGCAACATTCGTGCATCTTTCCTTCTTCTGTATTAGCGATAGACAATGTCACTTGTAAATCTATTGGTGCTTATAATCAAAATATGTCACTTTACTACTTTCATTTGACGTACAAAATATGTTAGACATTCCTTACAGAAATGTACTTTAATGATATTATAAGATAAATGAAAAAAAGGGAGGAGAGGAGAGAACACAGCCTTTTTTCATACTGCTCACTGTAGGGAGCTGGCTTGGGGGATGGAATAAGGTGGCAACTTCTAGGTGAGCACTTCCTAGAAGAAAGTGTAGTTAAAATGGGCTTTCTTGCTTGCTTGCTTAAAAGAAAAAGAAGACATGCTTTGTTGGTTATGGAGCTGGAACAGGAAAAGCATGAGTAAGACCGATGTTTTTCCAAAACCTCTTTTCCAATGGCAGTCAAGCCTTCATCCCTCTGTGCCTGTGGGAGCAATTATTCTTCGTTTATCTGCCTATTTGGATTGAAAATTCTCTTAGTGACAGCTATCTGTTACTGAACATTTTTGTGATTTCCCCCAAAATGGGACTCCTGATTCAAGAGAGGCCTCTTAGAGAGACTACTTTTTAAATAAAAAGTAGGGCTAATAAAGTCAGTCTTACTGAGGATGAATGTGAAGGCTGGTGGAATTTCAATAGCCTGATCTCAGCTGTATTGAAAACGTAGAGAATCTGAATGCTCAGGCACACATCTGAAAAAATGGAGAGATAACTTCACTCTATCGGTGTAGTCCTGGGGACTGAGATTGGTGGTAATTGTTGTTGCTGTCCTTTGGACATTTTTTTGTTTTCTTGGAAAAAAATTCCTGTTCTTTGTGGTCTCTTCCTATGCATCTTAGTGTTGCCTTTGAGAACTTTCTCTGCCTTCCCTTGTGCAACTTTCAGGAACGTGTTGCACAGAGAGCTGCCTTAACTGGCATGCTTATCGTGTTCCCATTCACCAGGGGTCAGGAAAAAAAGGACTTATATGCAACCTGCCTTGGGCATATACTTTGCACCTATTGGTAAGGTGGCAAATTTTTCATAAGGAGATGTTTTCCCTCCCTATTATGGCTACCATTTGATTTATTGGAGGCTGAACTTCCTGGGAAATTCACCCTGGTTCTTCCCTTCTTACTGGGATGCCAGACAAAAGTTTGGAGGTAAAATGTTGTTACTCATTTTCATTTGTCCCCCATTTCACATTCATGTTACCTCTACCTCCCCTCTTTTTGCTTCTCTCTCTAAAGGTTGAGAGTGTCTAAAGTAATTTATGCTCTCACATTTTGAATTTTTCCAAACAGTTTATAATGTGATTGCCAACTGCTTTCGTGACTGAAAGAAGCTTCAGAGAACCCAAGGGTGTAATATAAAACAATCTTAGTGACTTGAAACCAGAAAAGAGCTGGGTTAAACTTACTGTCAAGATTTGACCTTTCTGTAGTTTTATGGGACTGCAAAGGTCTACTAGGACAGAAGCATTTTTTTTAAGAACTTCCGTTTGTAATGCAGTCAGCACACCAGAGTGCACGTCCATTCCTGAATATACTGCAGTTCAAATAATAATAACAACCTATTGTATTTCTATGTGTCTAACCTGCAGGTTACCTGCTCAAAAAATAGAATGTCATTCAGCAGCAGAACGGGTTGTATATATGTGTGAGTAGTAAAGAAAAAATTTCCGGGCTGCTCCTCCATTATCTCTTCCCTCCCCCTCAGTAACTCCTCTTTTACCTTCCTTGCCTCTTATATTATCTGAGGGTGCAATATGTATTTTTAAGTAGTGCTTTTAGAGGTATTTGAGGTTATCTGAGGGCAAGGGCTTTAAATATGAAAATACAGTGCTACTGATAAAATTGCCTGAGTTTGTGTTAATCAGCTGCAATGAGCTGTTGAATTTACTTTAAAAAAGAATAGTCTATTCCTCCCTCTTTTTGACTGAAAACAGGAGAGGGTTGAATTCTTAACAGTGGCAAAGGAGAATTGCTCCGAGTTAATTTTCATTACCTGCTTAATTGCTAATACTTTGTGCAATTATATTTGAACAGCTAGTTTCTCTCTGTCCTGTGCAATAAAACCCACAAGATTACCAAATACTGTAAGGGCACCCTGTGGTAAACAATGTCAATAAACACACCATATCTGTGTCTGTACATTTACTCCTGTAGAAGTGAAAGGAACTGGTTTATTGTCCCCCTCACTGTTTTGGAGCCACAAGGAGTGGGATTCTGTATAGTGGAGCAAAGCAGTGGGCAACACTACTTTCTTTGGATATAAGGTTTGACTTTAAATCAAAATATATACAGCTTCTGATAACATGTTGAGAGTTGGATTGGGGCAAATTCACAGTGGCCTGCTGTAAAAGAAAATTTTACCACTAGTTTCTTGGTAAAGAAAGCAGAACTGTACTAAGATTCCCTATCTAATCTCTGCAAAATGTTACTGTCCAAAGGATGCTTCAGGGTGTCTTACACCTTGTCTAAGCTCCATGGACTTTCTAAATTCAGATGCTCAAGTTTTTAATATGTATGAGACCATTAGAATTCAGCAGTATGCACTGTGTGAAAAAACAATATAAATGTGTCATAATTTTTATTCTTTCTCTGGGAGAGTTTTAAGATAGCTTAGAGTTCAGAGGGTTGTGCTGTGCTGGATTAAGCTACAGCAATAAGGGTATTACTGCTTCCAGGTGTTCATATACTGTGCTGTGAGAGACCAGGAAGTATGTGGTAGAGAAGCAAAAGAGAATGCTGTTCTCGTCAGTATCCTGCTGAGGTCTGGTTAAACCCTGTAGCTAAATCCAACAGGCTGAGAGTAGGTTTAACTAGCGCACGGAACTTGTGAACTTCAGTGTCCAGAGAGCTGTTGGGTTTTTTTGCATGTTGTTTCTGCTATCCTTGGTTATCCTGCAGTAATTGCTAAGAGAGTGAATGTACAGAAGTGTAATATCTTAAACTTCAGCACTTTAATCCCACAGAATAAATCTGTGAGAACACTGCAGGATATCAGATCCACAGTTTAGAAACACTGGTAGAATTGTTTTTTCTGCTTATGCGATCATGACTAAATGTTTGTGTTCCTTTTGGGTATGTTTGTTGTGGGTTTAATTTTCACATCAGATATATAACTTAGAGTACAACTCTTCCAGATTGTTTTCTCTTAAACCACATTCAGTGTATTTGCTGTGAATACAAATGTGCAATGCAGAAAATAAGTGCCGTAGTAGGCAGCAAAATCTATCATTATTTATTCACTCAGCAAAGCTATAAAAACCGTTTACTACATAATAGACCAAAGTTATTCCTTTTGTTCCTCCATTTATTTTAACTGAGTTATACCACGGGTTAAATGTGAACCAATAAATCTGTGTAATATCTTCTCACCTGCTAAGATGTAACACAGTTCTAAAATTATTCAGGTGTGTTTTGGTTGATGATACAAGACTTCGCTGTCTTTTACTGTGATTCTTTCATAACTGTCAGATCATGCTTTGCTTAGTTTCATGGAGCCAAATGATGGTAAGTTTTATGTTACTGGTTCCATTGTTGTTATATATCTTTTTATGGTTACTAGCTTACTCATTAATACAAGATAAAATAAACCATAAAGCTAAGGAATAGCTATACCAGAGATTAAATCAGAAATGGAAAGGAGCCAAACACTGGACTAAGACATCCTCCACTCAAATGCATTTATGGCTGTGATCAGACTCAGAGAGGGAGCTGTGTAGCACATCTATTGCCTGAAGAAACTTTATTTCAGCACTGTGTGTGCTTCTGAAATTATCTCATATATCTGCCACTGAAATGGGGTTAGTGCAGGATGGCAAGAGTTTAGACAGAAGGATTGAGGGGTATGCAAGAATTAACATAACAGAGACTGTAGAAAAGCCAGTTTATATTGTCTCTGTTTAGTGGCAAAATGTGAAAAGGGATCTGTGCCAATGTGCTTGCAAATCCTGGCTGCACTACATCCCTATTCTTTTATAGCCAGATAGACTTCAGTTGTGTGCATGCAAGATGCTGTGACTGTTTTTCCTTCACTACTTGCTGGGATGCAGAGATCCCTAATTTTATCTTCACCCCTTTTTTCCCATTAGAAAATTCTGCCAGTGTTCCTGATCCTTACACACACCATCCTTGGCATAGTTTGTCAGAATTTTTGCCTGACACACGCACAACCCCCCTCAAGAAAAAAAAAAAAAAACCAAACCAACAAACCACAACAGAACACCACTTAATAGAAGGGAATACAAGCTTTTCCTGTGGGCAATTTTCCCTTTCACAGGTTTTTAACCATTTCTTTGGAAGACAAGAATGACCGGTCACCTGTCAGGTGTCAACTGAAATATCTAACTTAATTTTTGTAGGCACCCACCAGGTAGTTCACTGAGGCTTATCTTATTATGATTTTGTTGCTTTGTGCATGGCACTTAATAAGTTAGGAGGGTGCATTTTTTTGGAGTATTTTATTCAGATAGGAAACCTCTTTCAGTGGTGAGTCTCCCCATTCAACTTCTGCAAAAGCTGCATGTGAATAAACTCAAGCTGAGCTGGCTTGATCAAATACAGAGCATAGTGTTACATGAACACCAAGCCAAATGCAGATATCGCTCTGACTTGACAGCTCCTGATGTTACTTTAAACTTTCCAAACCATTGGACCTCAGGACCTATTAGGCAGTCCTTTTGAGTAGATGAAATTACAATGGGTTATCAAATCAAAGCCCGGATAGTCTGAAAAGCAGAAGTCAGCATAAATCTGACATGCCCAAGCCTCCAAACTATACTTCAAGGTATAACCTTACTGTAGATAATAAAATCTTACCAGGAATAAATGGGGCCCATTACTTCTTTTTTCCCCATTGTGAATATGAAATTCTGATGATAGTCACTTTATTGCTCTGCATGAAGCTGCATATATTATTTAACTACTATGAAAGATTTCCATCTATTCAGCTACGTAGGCAGCTTTCATATGATAAAGTTTTATTCTGGCAGGGGAGTATTCTCAAGCTTTACTTTGGGTAAGTACGTTAGAAGAAATTCTATAATCTATGTAAGTCTGCATTGTAAAATTCTGGTCTGCTGCCTGGATATTATTTCCACTAAGGTTGTCAATGCAAGAAACTTTTTCAGAAATCTTTAGCACATGTTTGCTATGTAACTCAAATTATAAGTACAGATAAATCTTGCTACGTATTCTGAAAGGGTAGATCTGAAATGGATGTGAAATCAGTGCTAAGACTAACTTAAAAGAATGAAGAGCTTTGTTGTCACACAAAATCCTGCATATAAAACTGTAAATCTCCAGTTCGTGGCACATTCTGTTTTGGTGTCCTTGTCACTAAAATAATTTTATCATTTATAGGCACCACTATACTCCTTTGGTTTACTAGCGTACATTTAACTAACATCAAGTATTAATAAAAGATCAAGATAAGGATCGCTACATGCCATCCCACTGTCGACAGCTGTCACGTCACTTAATACTTTGGGGGTTTGAGTAGGGAAAGTGAGCATAAAAGATTTTCATCTCCATCACTTACTTCAAGTGGGTTGTTTCCTGAAAGAATCACTAGCATACTATTTTCCAATCCTTTTTACAATAGGGTAACACTGAGGCATTATCACAGTGGAAATTATAAGCAGGAAACACTATTTCAGGAAACAGAGCTCTGACTTCTTTCCTGTAAGTTTCTAGGAAGCAGAACTGTTCTTACATTTAAAATCCTGTACCACACTCTGGAACAAAGACACTGATAATAGGGTAGAATAGCTCATTTTGGTTCTGTTGAGCTCAGAATTCAGATTTGCCTTGACTTCAGTGAATTACTTCTTAGTACATTTCATCAGATAGACTTTTTTTTCTAAAAGATTAAGGAGTTCAAAGGCCTCTGTTCCATTCTTTCATGTTATGGCAGTTGCTTTGGAGATCATGGTGGACAGCTCTATACTTCTCAGGTCTACTAGAGATACGGACAAAATGGATTTGGTGTATCATGAGTCCTTTTGCACTCTTTGCCTCATTCTCTTCTTGAGTTACTAATACTTCAGGAATCTCATACATTTTCTCAGGATAGCCCAGTTGTCACCATGATCCTTGCATACTTTGAGATGGACTGTGCTTACCTCCATCGGCTTTTGATCCCTCTCAGCATTTATCATGCTGCACCTGCTTTACTATCATTCGCTTTTCCACCTCCTCAGATCAGTTCTGTAGCTTCATGGTCTTCTGATCTTGTTCATGTTCATGTAGACTCTGATCCTTATTGTCTTCAGCCCTGTTCTTGATCACCTCTTTTCTTGGTTTCCCTTCCCATCTTTAGCATGTTCTTTTGACCAAATGTTGTCTTCTGTTCCTGCAGCTCCCCATCACCTCTTTACTGTGTCCTTGGACTTCTCTTTATAGGGAGTTCTAATCGTGCCTGCTGCTTCTTTCTGCTGAGCCCTTACTGACTGTGTCTCTGAATTTCTGGTAGCACAATATTCTCAGACACTTCAGTACAGGTCTTTGTTTTCCCACATGTGATTAAGGGTCAGATTTTACTCTTTAAATGATTGCTAAGAAGTAGAAAGAGAAATGATGAATCAGAAGTTCTCTAAAACCAGCAGCATGGTAAAGTTTACCTGCTCAGTAATTGGAATAATAGGAATAATTATAAAGCCCTTAGTGCAAGAATGGTTTTTTTGTTTTTAAACACCTGCCACAGTGGTATCTCCCATTTCATGACTATACTGCTTTGGCTCTTTCTCATTAAAAGATAATTTTTTAAAATAACACAAACACTAAGCTTGAAGACTGAGAGTCCATGGAGAAATTGCATTCAGAGGCAGAATCTTAGCTAGATAACAACACTACCATCTTGGTTTTCTTCTTATTATTTGACATTCTCTTTTGGACTTTATTGGGATGAAATAAGAGAAGGTGAAGTTCAGAAAGTTACTGCTGTATTTCTGAAGTAGATATTTATGTGTTGCTGTAGAATCTGTTTTGAGACCTGGATTATGTCAATCCAAGCACTGGACAATGAACTGAGGCTTGCCAGGGTCTCTGATTTTTCTACAAATATTGGCCACGTAGTGTAAAAAGTTAGCTTCCATACACATCTATTTTATAAAACAGAATGAGCAATGGCAAAAATACTTGAAGAATAAGCTACGCTACAGATCATACTGATGACTTAACCACTTTGAACTGTGGTGAGGCTACACTGACTGCATTCTCTTTTTGTTTTCTTCCCTGTGCTTTTCTAAAATGGGAATTAAAAGTGTTTCTAAAGAGCATAGCAGGCATGTCTAAAGGAAGTTTTAGCGTTTCCCAAGAGCTCCTAATTTTACTGACAAAGTGGAAAGGAGAAAGGGAGGAAGAAAATGCTTCAAAATAGTAAAGCACATTTTAAAAATTTAATTTCATCTCAGAAGAAATATCACAGGCAGCAATAATCAAAGAGAGTTTGACTAACATAGCATTAATCAGTGTGAAAGGAGGCAGAAAGAAAACATCCAAAGAGAGAAATAAACTTAAGATCAAATATATCATTAGTCTTCTCACTTCTTGGAAGAGTCTCAAAGGCAATATTTTCTTCAACAATTACTGGGAAAATGTAACGGAACATGCAGTGTTATTAACCTTACTTCAGACTTTTTTTTTACGTCAAAATCTGATAGTGCTATGTCAAAAGGATCTTTCACAGGCTTGTCCCCTTCAGTTCATGCTCCTAGGCATCAGACTTTATGTAAATCTGT
Source organism: Ara ararauna (assembly GCA_028858755.1). NCBI lineage: Eukaryota > Metazoa > Chordata > Aves > Psittaciformes > Psittacidae > Ara > Ara ararauna. The sequence continues at coordinate 68,262,896 of CM054377.1, read as the reverse complement.
TTATTATCAGTATCAGCAGCAGAGACAAAATTCAAAGACAGCATACTGTTGCAACTCTGGCTTTCCAAACTTCAGGCATGCACATAGTAAACCTTCTTGAGAGCTATGCACATGATCTTTCTAGGATCTGAAGGAAGGATATTGTAAGTGGATACTGCAGACAGTGAAGAATAAATGTGTGTATATATATATATACATATGTTGAAATTCCTTAGATTGACCTCTGAATTTTGCCTTATTTACTTCTATTTCAAGTTTTGCAGTCAGTGTCTTACAGTTCTCTTATTGGTACATTACTGGCAAGTAGCCATAGATAGAAATCCATAATCACATGAAGGCTCAGGAAGCAGCTAAAGGCTGGAGCAGCTACAGAGACTGGGAAATGTCTTTACAAATTACAAGGGAGGCAAGATGAGCAAGTAGGAAAGTCAGTATTTCCCATCCAATCAACAAAATGCAAACAAATAAACTTGAAGAAAAGCTGGGGTTTTTATGTTGGAAACAGACACAATAGTATTTAATGCAGATTAGGAACAATTTCTATGAATTTAAAGTAATTGTACTATCTAATAAGATAATTTGAAAGACAAAAATAGCTGGCACCTTGAAGCAGAAGAGTGAAGTGACAGTTGTTATTCTTTCTAGAAGGGACAGACAGACAAGTTTTTGTCACTTACAGAACAGTAAGCATTAACAAGGTCTGGATATGGGGAAATTTGTACTGCAGTGTAAAGTATAATGTGCTCCTTATACTCATTCCTAGGTGTTTTGCAGGCTGGTCTCTTGGAGCTATATCCCAGGTCTTCCTAGTTCCTAGTCAGAACTGGAGCTGGGATGTTGCTGTCATCTATCAATTTGCTTTCATTCTGATGTGTAGCGATAGTTTAGTTTTGCACACACATCTTCTTTGAAGGCAACTTAGAAGATGAATAGCAAGCACATTATACTTGGGAAAACTGATATAAGGTGAATGAGAGCACTGAATACTTACGATTCCCATACTCTATGAAGTACTTAGTGATCAGTTTATGTAACTTAAAACATTTTAAATTTCTATTCAGTCTCATTTAGAAGCTGCAGTCTGTACAGCTTAATCCACATTAAATAGGTCACAAACTGCTTTACCTCTTCCAAGACAGTCTCCATATCCTACTTACGTGAAGGGACTTTACATTTTTCATTGACTTTTCATAGTTTTGCCTGTTCTCCCACAGAGATCTTAATTTTGTAGCTGTGGGCAGTTTTATGAATCTCTCATTCTAAAAATAATTCCTAGATCTAAAAACTAGTAAATCAAATTAAAACACACGCACAAACAACAAGAGCAAAGAATATTGAATATTTTTTTCTGCTGACTGTAAGCTAACTGCAACTGTGAAGCGTGTCTGCTTGACTGACCCAGGCATCTGCTGATGCTTCTAGCAGGCCCTCCAGGTTTTGCCCTGGGGTAAACTGGATTGTAATTAGTGTAAGGAGGTAAAAGCATACATAGAGATCTGTTCTAAATTTGTTTGACCTTGACCCGCGAACTAGTCATGGCTAAGAGAGAAAATCCTCTTTACTGCTGAGCATATATCGCAAGCGAACAGTTAAGCAGAACACACATTTTTAGTAGCCTTGTCTTGTGTCATCTTGGATTAGTATAGATTTTTATGTCTGTTTAGACAACTAAGTCTGGGAAAGCCACTCAGCAAAACCACGTAACATTTTGCACTAGGTTTTGTGGAAGAGGCAGTTTCACATTAAAGTGATATATTGCCATTTTGTAGGAGAAGTTTTGTGATTACATTTAAATTTCCCAGCCATTGTAGCTCCCCAGCTTTCCTGGAAGGTGAGATGGAGGAAAGTGAATTTCACCCTTTAGCATAATCATGGTTTGGTCAGATGGATCTGACTACTTTAGCTCTTTCGTTCAAATTAGGAGAGCACTTCTGATGCAAGTCTCCCAACTCTTCCTGCACACTGTGCTTTGGTTTGCAGTGTGGAGCTGCCTCAGAACATGTGAGATGCTTTCCTCTGATATATTTACTCATTTTCTCGAGAGGTGTTCATAATATGTTCCAGTAATAAATAAGTATTCAGTCAGCGTAGTTAGACCAGGGCTAGTCCAAAGTGAAAAACTGCAAAATAGGCATAATGCAGTTGTGGGATATGCAGTTACAAGTGTTTTGCTCCATGGAGCCGCTCTTGCTGGTGTGTATAATTGGCTAAGGGATATCCCATGAAGTTCCAGGTACTCAGTATGTTCACGTAGGCAGAGATTCCCCCTGCTTCCATCTGAGTAATAGAAAATAATTTATTTACTCCCTTATATGCTGGGACAAAGGATACAGCACTAAAAAATGTGTATAAACTAAGGAAGAGAAAGCAAGATTTATGGTATGGATGGTTCAAGGTACGTTTCTAAAACAAATATGCGCTGTAGGAAGCTGCCCGTCCTGGTTTGACATAGATGAATCATTCCAAGCATTGGTGGCATCTGCAGACACGTAATCCTGGATAGTCAGTTCAGCAGAATTAAGACCTAGTTATTAAGTGTAATCACCAATGTTTATAGAGCAGATTACTGCTTTTGGGTACCACTGATGTAGATATCTGATGTATCATCAGTGACGTACCAAGTGAGAGCTTGATTTCTCAAGGCTCATTATGTAATTAGTTCATATTTTTTTACTGAGTGTTTTATACTGTAATGTCTTCACATCAGCTGCAAAATCTGTAATGTAATTTTCACAGATAAATTATCAGAGTGCAGAAATTCTGCCGTGTTAATTAAGAGTAAGAAATGTACTCATTGCATTTGTGAATATGCAGATCATTTCATAAGAGGTCGCTTCTAAACGTATTAAAGGAGTTTATATCAGTAAGTATGTGCTCATGTTTTGGGAAACTTACAGTGTTTTTTACTATGGTGTTGTGTTTCTTTTTCTGTAAACATGTATGGATACATTATATGTGTGTAGAATGAATTATTTATTTATATAAGGATGAATTCTGCTACTCCCTGAAACCTCCAACTAAGAGCATATTGCAAAGGTAGTTCACCAGAACCAGATGAATTACTCATGGATTTAATGCTCTGGTTCTTCTTTGGTCTGCTGACTTGCTCAGCCCTTCCTTCCACCCGTTCTGCAGGTGGCAGTGGGGAGGGCTTCCAAGTCTCCTACACAGCCTGCCATGCAGACACCTCAGCAAAGGGAGGTCTTGGGCATCTCTCTCCCTGTGTGCTTTTGGCGTAGACAGACCAAGAGAGAAAAGAAAAATTTCTCCTTGCAGCTTCTTATGGATAAAGAGGCTTTTTTCATCCTCGTGGGCAACTTTGGTGTTAAACAATCCAGTCCAGTTGCCTGACAATGCCCAGAGTAACTGCTGCCACCCTTGCACTGCAGTGCAGATGTACAGTATGGACACCAAATGGCTTGCGCCTGTCTCTTTCTGCGCTTTATTTGGAGAGGGGAAGGAGTGCAGCAGGGCAGAAGGGTAGCCTGTTGTGAAGTGGTCTCTGACAAATCCCCTTGGGCTTGACCTCCAAGATGAATGCAATCCTGTAGATTATTTACCCTGAGTTAATAGAGTCAGTGTTTAACATTCATTGTATTTGATTAATGAAGGTTTTGCTGTTCCTTTGCTTAAGGAGAGGACAGATGTATATGTGATCCCCTGCTTCCACTTAAACAAACAAAAAATCAAGTTTCAAATCTTACTCAAGGACATACTGCATCAAGAGGACAATATATAGCCTTCAGTCTGAAATCAACTGTCAGAAGCAGAAAGTACTATGGTTTTTTTAATCGTAGGTGAGAGCAGCTGTCCTTGATCATCTAACTTTCCATATCATTGAACACTGCCTGGTGTTCAGTGAAGAAGCAACAGCCCTGGAAACTCAAGGTAGGTTCAGCCTTTGTGTTCTTTATGTTCATCAGTGTAATATCCCACATACCCTGCCTCAGGTCCCCTTTCGGATGCCAAGTGCCCACAGTAGATGCTGTCTAACCTGAATGATAGCTACCATCTCATGTTTAGTTTGACGTGCAGTACTGACTCTCAGACGCTGCAAATAATTTATTGCCATTTACAGCAGTTCAAGGCCTGTATACTAAACATGCAAATGTATTAGTCTATTCCTCCCTTTGTCTGCTTTATTTACTGATTTATTATTATTGTTATTTCCACTGAATCCTGCAAAGTGTCCATATTAAGTACAGGGTGACCATTTAAATCTCTAAACCTAAGACTGCTTTATATTGTATTAGCTGGATTCAATTAGATGCCAAGATGCCAACACCTGTACACCTGCCTCTCACTCTTTATTTACTGTTGCTGTTAGTACATTGCTTGCTTTTCAATTAGAGACAAGACACAGCTCAGTTCCTGTCTAAAAATTCTATCCACTTGCCATAAGCACAGAAGTGGTCTTTTGACACTCAGGTCCATTTGTCCATTCTGGGCAAAAACAGATCAAGAATAGGATGGTTGCTTACCATGAAGTCGACTTAATAAAAAGAAACTTGAAATGATAACACCTGGTTTTGTTTGTGAAAAAACAACAGGATGATGATGATGATGAAATATTTTAGTATGAAACACATATGAAAAACATGAAGCATATCTGAAAAGCAAAATCTCTTTTTTCACCAGACACGTTCCATGAGTAGAAACTTACTATTGTAGTATAAAAGCTTAGTATTGTAATAAAATAAGTAGAAATATGCAGTGATCCATGTTGCTACTAGGCAGATGTACCCATTGGCCACACTTTAAAATCACGCACCAGTGCGCTGTCATATTTGCAGCTCACCTAGTAAATACAGAGATTGTCACTAAAGTAGCAGCTTCAACACTTTCGTTAGCTCTAATGCAAGCTCCTAGAACTGAAGAAGTTCTTCTTTATTTACAAGAAAGTAGGTAGTATCCACAGCACTGCCACCACTGCTGGCTCTATAGCTAATGGTGCACACAGCAGAACATTTTTCCATAAATGTTTTCCAGGACAGAGACTCTAGGATTAGATGTGCTGTGCTAGAAAAAAATGGATGCATTACTGCTGCTGAAAAGATTTAACTGGAAGTGAAGTTGTTTGGTATTTTTCAGGTACTGCTACTAAGGAAAACAGGAAAAATAGCAGAAGGATGACTTCATGCAGGCTTGTGCTGGATGAGTGACTTACTTTCTCTGCATAGGTAGCCTACTAATTTGTCTGGATAGTCAAGGGCCTACAGTGGTGTTCATTTCTTTTGTTTTGTCTGGAGACATGACAGCTTGTCCAGATCCAGTATTTCTAGGTCAAGGATTGGGCAATTAAGTTACCTGAACGGTTTCTGTCTGTAGCAGCTTATATCACATTTTTTGGCTGATACAGGCCCCTCCTGTTGTTGGGTCTTATCTCAGCAGAATATTATGTATGTGGACATGTAAGGCTTCTGTGGCATACAGCTTCCTTCATGGAGGCAGAACTGTCACTGGGCTTCCCACTGTTGTATTTGGCTGTTGAAAAGAAGAACAAGCTACAGAGCTTTGTCCTGTGATACAAAGGCTTTTTTCCTCCTGAAAAGAAAAAATATATAAAAGATTTCCCTAGAAGAAAAAAAATATGACCTACATTCTAGGTGTGGCCAAGGGCTTTCACATCAGTTTAAGGCAAATGTGCTTAAACAGTCTTCAATTTATTTCAGTGCCTTTGGGAACATGGGATAGACATGTAATTGTACTCTACAAATCATTCTGGGTATAAATAACTGCCAATTCAAGTTTGCACTAAACTTTTCAAATCATTTCAACAGCTGCTAAAGCATGATAATGAATTGATTTAGGAAAAGTACTGCATTTTTTCTTTTTGTATACTTAAAAAGATCCTTTTCATAGGGGAACTAGGTAGAGGATTTTCCAATTCCATCTTTATTTTAAAACAGCTGACTGTAACTAACATATCCAAGAAATATTCCCTGGTGTATTACTGCATTACATACCAAAAGTCATTCAACAGCAGAAGAATCAGCAAAAAGTGCAAAACGTTATATGCAACTTTATTTTCATGAAGAATCTGAATGTGGCGAGATATTTATTGCTGCATTTTTCCTTACACCATCAGAATAGCTTTTGCGAAGACCAGATTTTCAGACAAATACAGACTACCAAGCTGTCAAAGGTGGTCATAATGAAGTTATTGTTTCTGGTGCTAATTATTAAAATTAATGGAATAAAGCACCACTAAAAATACCAGCAAAGGAAGTGGACATAAGATACAAAAGTACTGTGGAATCTTCCAGAGATCAGAATCTGAATGATATTGAGGATGTCTGGATGAATGGGAAAAAGTAAAGAACTGACAGAAGTATTCATGACAAGATGAGTGAAAAAGTTTCTTGCCCAGTCTCTTGGCTGAAATTGTACGTGCGAGTTCTCTGTGCTTGCTGCAATTATTTTGCACCCTACTTATTCAAGACATGCAATCACGACTATATTATTTATAAAATGCACAAAGAAACTGAAAATATTTTATTTTATTCAGCAAGACTTTTCAAGATGCCCATTTCCCCCTCTAAAGTATATGAAAAATAATAAGGAGAAATTACATCCTAGTAAGTGTCAATTAAAAAATGAAGAGCATTGGAACTGATTATTGAGAATCATTTGCTATTTATAGATTATTCAGAACAATATATGCTTTGTATGGTTTTTTAGGATGATAATGGGAGAGTTTTTGAACCAGAAACCTAACACAAAATGAAAATCGCTGCTCTGTGTGTGTGAATTTGTGTGCATTTATTTGTCTTACGAGGCTGCATTTGCCAGGTATTGCATTGCTGAGGAACAGTCTGACCTGTAATTTCTATGTGTTGCCAAAGCAAAATCTTTACAGAAAATCCAGGAAATGCATAAACCACAGTTTTTCTGGATTGTGTAACATACCATTTTAATACATAGCATTCCTACTTAAGGCTAATTCTCTATTGACAGCTTCATGGGATTTATCCAGCTGTGATGGCTTCTTTATTCAGTTCAGCTTTTTCCAATTTTTAGCAGTGAATCACAAGAGAAAGCAAGGTGTAGGGATATGAGCGACTGATAGCTTATGAAGTAATATGTTAACGAATCTGGTAAACCACTTTCTGTGCTAAGTGTAGTTAGGCCTGGGCAGAAACAATTAGCGAACATTCATTTTTCGGAATTCCTGCCAAATGTCAATATGCATGGCAGCTCAGCATCTCCTGTTCTTGGACACAAATGCTATCACAGTCATTGTTCTCTGTTTCTGGCAGAAGATTATAATATCTGTTCTGAATCTGCTGGCAATAATCTTATTTTACCAGAATGCCACATTCCAAAAGTTCATAACAGGGTTCCCAACAGCTTTTAGTGCTGGGAGCACTACTGTACCTCCAAACCTGGCCTCCACCCAGCAGCTCTTATCACAGCCTGTGGAATACCAGAACAACCTGCACTGAAAGATGGGCTCATTTGAATCTCTAATCACCTCCTGCATTGCCACACCAGTACATGCTGCAGATGTCATGTATCTCTTGTTAGAATTGTGAAATAATCCTAGGCATGCTTGTCTTTAGGCAGTAAAACCCAGAAGCAATGCTGAATCAAAGCCACTCGTCTTATTCCGGCTCTACATATCTTGTCTTAGGAAAAAAGGACCAGAATAGAGTTAATTTCCCTGGTATGGTAGACAAGATGTTTTATGATCTCATCGCTAATCATCCCTCTTGTCCCTAATATGCCTAAAAAGTTGTATTTGTGCTTGCACTTGCAGAGATATCCTACTGTAATAGAATTCTGTAAAGGTTTCTTAAGAAGTTTTGCTGATACATCAGTGCTCGATACATGTTTTGCAATCTAAGTCCCACATGCAGGGTCTCAACCTCACCAGAAAGAGGAAAGAACATAACTTTGCCAGCTGTGTTGATCATGAGTGTGATACAGCACAGGTGTGTCTTCAGATAGCTTGAATGCGGGAAAATCTGGTGCAGGATGATATTAACATTTGCATTTTCAATAGCGTACTGAGGCTGTCCGGTGCTCCAGAGGCTGGTATGCAAATCAGGTGATGCAAAAATCCTAAAAGAAGGTGCCAAAGTAAATTTTTATTATGGTTAGTGTTTCTCTTGACAGGAGTTTGACTTTGAACCTAAGGGCATCCCATTTTAAAGAGACATTAATTGTCAGCCTGCCACATCAGCATGTACCACAGAAACCACTGCACTGATTGAGATGGGCACTGTGTGTCTCCACACGCGGAGTATGTTCGCAAAGTGCCTGACAAATATGTGTGCAGGATGAAAAGAGGTCTGGTGTCTTGAAAGTGTTTTGATAGCTCTGTGGCCTGGAGAAGCTGGTCGATTCATCTGTTTCTTAGTCCCAGTTTATCTTTCTTAACTGAATTATGAGATGTGAGAATATTCTGGTTTTTGACCTCCTTTTTGGTTTCATGGAGGACAAAATATCCTAACAGGTGTGACTAGCAAGACCTTAGTGCTTGGATGTGAAATGGGCAATTAGAGTAAGTAAACTATAAAATATTCATAGCACATGACACTTTTGTGATTCCCTGGCAGATTGATAGCTTCAGTCAGGCTGAGGGAACTGGCTGCCTAAGATTTATATTGGCTAGTGAAAAGCACTCATAATAATAGGCCCTTCTGGTAAAAATGACAAAACCTGGAGATCAAAGCACATAAAACAAGAAGTGAAATAAAAATTACTCTTTTGTGACTCTATTCTGTCCTAGGTGAGACTAGCTAGTCCAGCACGCTAAATTACCTGGCAGATGGCTTGGTTGCTTTGGCCTGTGTAACACTGCATTAAGAGTGGTGGAAACAGCTCTTCTTTTAAAATGAATTCCTGGTAAGGAATAACTGGCAGAAAGGTTATAAGGTTGTGGCAAAAAGTACTTCACAGAACTTGACCTCACTAAAGAGTTAGTTTAAATTGCATATACTCAAGCTAATGCCCCTCAAGTAAATGTGGCTTGAATGAGGAAAGCCACCCTGTGAATTAACACCACAGCAATACAGACTAGCTGTGTTTGTAGCTTATGTGATTCCTGAGCTGATTTCCACTGATGGGCCAGCTAATTACAGTTAAAAGTGTAACTATTCTCAAATGAGAGTTATTTTTTCCATGAATGGGACCTGAGTTATCAGCAGTACATAAGTTAACTGAAGCTAACTTTACAGTGAAAAGAAGTCATGTACATCTTCATGATCTGGTGCTTTCAGATAAGTCAGCGACCAAAAACACAGAGCTGCTGATACGTAGACTGAAGAATACGACCTAGGGTGAAAAGCATGGAGCTGAAGTACACTGTTTTAGAAAAGAATATCCTGCCTGCCTGGAAGATTTTGGCTCTTGACTTTGTTGAAGATCAGATCACTTATTTTGTTCTGTAGAGCTATTTTGAAGACTTTGGCTTTAAGACCTGATGACATTCTCCGGCTGAGAAGTATGAAGAGCTCTAGAGAAGTCTCAGGCTCCTATATGGCTCTCCTGAAGGGTCCCACAAAGTCTCCATGCAGTTCCCAGCTCACTTCACAGGCTGGGAGTAGTATCATCTCTGCCTGTGGCTAGAGGCAGATCTTGGGAAGGATGTTCCCATTGAAGTTTGCATGTTTCTTCCTTTTGCAGAGGGCATTTATGCTGGGAAATTTAGCAAATAGGACATAATCCTCACCCTGAAGTTCACAGGAGTTTTGCTCAAGTAAAAGCAAGAAGGCACAGCTTTAGTTCTGCAGTTATGTTTGTGCTTATATTAGATACAAGGGAAAGATATGCTTAAATAAGAGACTGGCTGCCGCTGAAGTGACAAAAGACAGGTACATGGCGCAAAGGGGGAACTAGCTGGCAAGCTATTAGCTAATGCTGTAAAAATACAAAACAAGGGCACTGCTGAGGCATTGAAGGACAGTGTTACTTTGCATTTCTTTCTCTGCCAATATTTGTTACAGTCTTGGTGTCTACTGAGGAGTAGTAGCTGAGTATTTAAATTCTCTTTAAAAATCATTTATGAAAAGATATAAATTGAAAAATATTTGCCTGTGGAGGTGGAATAATTTATTTGAATGCAGTTGTGTCTCTAGAGTAAATACTCAGGCAGTTGTTTGAAATGTGTATCAATTTGCTCAATAGCTACTCAAGTCTGACAGTTAAAAGGAAGTTTACAAGCAGATTAAGGGCACTGCTTTATAAATCAGATTTCAAGTGGATGCAAAAAGGACAGAAGGGAACCTTCCATGTTCAAATTCATCCAAGACAGGCCAAGTTTCCACATCAGTTCAGTTCAAAGAGAGGATCATAAGCTTCTTTTTGTAATGACTAGATACCCAAGCTATTTTATGTGCAAGGTCAGAAGGTTTCCTTCTTTCTGAAATACTGAGAACCTGTGTCTGTGCTCAGGACAACATGGGGACCACAGCTTCCTTTAATCCGGCTAGTGATTTAGCCTTTCATTTCCTTGTTCTCTCTTTTCTTTCGTATGCCTTCAAATATTAAGTAACAGTTGTATTTTATATCCTTTAAAAAAACTGGCACGGTTCTGTGTGAGGGTTCAAAAATCTAGGAGGAAGAGAAATACAACCAAAGCTAATCACTAAGGTCTGTCAGTTTTTTCCTGTTGTCACTATTTCAGTTGAGGACAAGGGCTTTTTGTTTGTCTGAGAAGATTTAATTTCATTTTGGATTAAAATATTTTTACTTGGAAAGCTTTAACATTATTTCTACGTAAAAGCCTCTTATACCAACACAATGTGTTCCCCATCCCATTCAGGTAGAATGCAGTTAGTTTAGGCCCACTGATTGAGCTACTTTAATAGGTACAGCCATCAATGATGTGCATAAATACCTTAAATGCTGATCTTAGATATTCAGAGCTGAGCTTTGGTCAGCTACTGATGCACAGATCTGATGGCAGTGCCAGTAAACACAAGAGAAATGTTTCCACTTGCACCTTATTTTGCTGGCAGTAAAATTTGAGCAACAAAATGTTGCTTGACCTTTGGCTGATGATCCATAGGTACCTCATTTCCAGTATGCAAAGTTACCCTTCTACTTTGCATTACCTTTGATGTCCTTACTCAGAAGAATGAAAATTTGAAAAACTACAATTTTCCTCCAGCTGTGTCTTAAATCTATAGCTATGGAGCTAGCACACTGGCAAAGACTTTGCTGTTGGCCACTTTGTGATTTAATTCTTTTAGGTAGTGCTTAGTCAGGTAGTGGAATAGTTTTATCACTGTTAGAACCTTGGTTTAAAGGATAAGAAGTGTATTTTGGTTGATGAGGTTACAAAAACATTTGCTACCTTTTGGCAGTGATATGGTAAACCATTTTATGGATTTCTATCCCTAGTGCAGAGCAATATGGTGCAAATTGCAGCTGAATGCCCAGATCCGATCATATGGCAACCTCAGTGCATTTTCAAGTTATTCATGTGCAGTTTGTACAGCTGACACCCCCCCCATTGATGATTGTGCACTAAAACACACAGAATCCATATGCTGCTTATCAAGAAGCTGGTACCACAACCGTTGCCCACAAGTGCACTTTTTACGTCTCTTACCTTGAATAGCCTCATACTGAGGGACTATAAACGCAAGTGAAACAGTCCTGGAGATGTCAGATCTCATCTCACTTGTACACAGTACCCTTTGGTATCAGCTATTACACTTCTGGAAGGCTCAGATTTCTCCCCATTTTTTAAGGAATCTGGTTTTATTTCTTTCTTTTTATGTATTTCAGGATGCATGAAACTAGGTGACCGTAATCTGGCAATTGTAGAGATAAGGTAGTTAATTTTCAGTACCTCCTTACCCTATTGTCTGTTGTCCCTTTAAGAACTTCCCCTTCTCATGAGTTATTGTCCAGGAAGGAAGATAACTCCTGTAATTTGGAGTAGTGGAAATTGAGAGCATGAAACTCTAGGGCAAATAGTTCTCCAGCATCATTTTCTGGTCTGGAAAAAGGTAGGGCTCCAGTGCTGTGCTCTAAGCCTCTGGGTTTTTTCCAAATATATTTACAAGTTGAGATGCAAGATGGACTTCTGTGCTAGGTCTTTTAGATTGGTTTTTTCTTCTCTTTGTGGGACAAATACTTTTGCATCACATTTCACCTGTTCTGTAAGAATTACCACTGGCTGGCAGGAGAATCTCATTATCATTTCAGAGCGCTTTCCCAGTGTTCCTTATGTTACTTATTGATCTTCTGCAGGTGGCTGTTGTAATTTGGAAGCATGGCAAAGTGTCAAAAGGTTCACTTGCTTTATATTTGCTCTGGCAGGCCTACAGCTTGTGTTTCATTTTGGGAGCAGGAGCTCTCAATGTCCTTTTTAGCATTTTACAGAAACCTAGCAAGCCGGTAGAGTAAAACTCAATTAACACGTAAACTTTTTTCTTTTACAAAATTGGTTACAAAAGACTAGTACAATCAACAAATCAAATTTGCAGTTGGAGTCACATTGATTTTGCTTAGTTGATTAAATTGATATTTTAATGAATTAGTATCAGTGTGAAATTAAATCAACAACATCCAGTTGTAGATGGAAGGAAGATTCAAATTATGAAGCTGAGCAGCATAACCACAGAAGTGCAAGGGATTTAACCAATTCTCCAGCCCTTCAAGGCACAGCTGTGCCAATCAATTTGCTTCATTACTTGTTCTTTGTTTTCTTCAACCCCCCAACTTGTTTTTCTGTACAGAAGGTGGGATTCACAGTGCCCTCTTAAAATATGTTTACAGTGTAAATGTTGATGCAGCTAAGCTTCTCAGTTAGCACCTTTTTAGTTCATAGAGAGTAATAAGCACTTGTAGGATGAAAATAATTACATTCTAAATTACATGTTTAAAAGTAATTGTATAAATCGTACCTTATAAGGTTTTATTTCTCTTCATAGACTATAAAGAAAGTGCGAGATACTAACATGGCTGTAGACCTTTGCATTGTAGATATCAAATATTAGGTGGGAATTATCGTATCAAAATAGCTCAATTTCTTTTTTCCAGAAGATTAGTTTCACACAAACAAACCCTTGCTGTCTCCAGTGAAGCATGTTTACTGAAGGTAATATTTGCTAAAATATAGATACTGAAGTGTTAGCACTGTTATACTCACAGATGTGTATTCACATCTTGAGAAGTGTTACAGCAACATCAGTAATAAGGAGGTAGAAAACTCCAGTGCAATAAAATACAGGGGGAAAAAAAAAAGGAAAAAGTATTTAGAGAAAAAAGAAAAAGCTCCCCTGCTTGCATGGGATTGAGCTCTTCACAGGTAGTAACACAGATGGGTGGGGTTGCAAGTATGTCTGCTTTGAAAATCAGGCTCATAGTTTTCTTAATGCTGACCACTTTTAGTCATAGAGGTCTAGAAGAAATTCACCATCTCTGGAGCCTGATTAGACATTTATGGTTGCAATCCTAAGTTTCCTTCTCAAAGAGGAGCAATTCTAAGTATAACTCATATGATCTGGTAAGGTGGCCCAATTTGGAGTAAGAGGTATGACTAGAAAGAATTTCATTTGCTTTCTTTTCTCTGCAAATTAGGTATCATATGCTGGTTTTTAAATTTATAGAAATGCATTCCAACAGCCATAGTATTCAAATAAGTAAGAAAAGATAGTCTTATGAGTAGGAATTTGCAAGAACTATGCCATCCTGCATGGGGGAGGACAGCGAGAGTGTCTATGAGTTCAGTTTCTTTAATTTTCTCTGGTTTTGGTATAGCCAGTAACTTTTCCACCCTCTGGTCACTTACGCAGTTACCTTTTCCATTTATCATTGTTTTGTAAATGGGGACTCTGATAGTTTCCTGATACCTCATCAAGCAGCAGAAACTCCCTTCTGAGAGGGCAAGCCTCATCAGCGCCTGCACCCTGGAAGAAGTTCCTATGGGAACTCACACCTCCTTAGTGAGTCAATCCAGTGCCTCAGGTCCTCCAGAAACCACACTGTCCTGGTTTCTTTGCTCATGAAGCTATGTGCTTGAGGCATTTCCCTTTGTGCTAAGGATTCACCTATACGTCAGTGCCACCCAGCAGGAACCTGAGGTGTGAAGGGGGAGGCCTCTGGTGGATGCCTTCCCCATCACAGCAGGAGCCCTGGTATACAGCAATGATTCTAGCAGAAAAATAAATTTGGTTGATTTCTCTTATGTGACTTGATGCATTGACTGTCAGCTGTATTGGCAGAAGGCTTCACCAGCTCAGCTGTGGAAGGGAAGACTTACAAGCTATTATCAGTATTTTGTCAAATCTTGAATTACTGGAATAATTGTATGTAAACCTTCAGATACATTTAAAAGCTCAGGACTAAATATTCATTACTTCTAAGATTGAGGAATCTAGTCACGTTTTATTAAAGATATACGCCTGAACTCCAGCTCTTTCTTATCTGGTACAATAACTTTGTAAAGGATTCTGAATAGGAGGTTCTCGCTCATTTTGTTAATGCACTCTCTCTGATACAACCATCCTTTGTGGAGGATGCTTACATTTTGTTGTCTGTCATTCAGCTGGTCAGCAGATAACCTTCTTATCCTAGTATTCTCCAAAATTTTCCAGATAGAACTTATCCTTATCTAAATTGGACACTCCAAGTGCTGCTCATGTAGCTGAGAGCTAGTGGCAACACCTGCTTGCTGAAGCATTTCTTTTCCCTCAGAAAGAAAAAAAAAAGTAGTCCAGAGGAAAAAAATATGAAGAAAAATAAGACAGCACTGGAATCCTTCAGAACTCCAGTGTAATGTAATTTACATAGACAAGCTTTGTTTAAGAGAGTATTACTATTGTAACCTAAGGCAGTGAAAGCAGAGAAACCATAGGACAGGAATAAATACCAAATGAGTATGCACAATAGGTAATGCTAAGCAGGTTTTCCGTCATTCCTGGCCATTGGAGATTTGTTCATTAATAGATTTAGGCTTAATGCTAAATCGTAAGATTTATGGTTTGTATTGAAATGCTTCAGTTTTAATTTGTTTTACAAGTCTCACCTGAATGTAAGACAACTGGGACCAAAACTGACTTCCAACAAAGAAACTCTTATCTGCCTGCTTTAGTAGCACTGCAACACTGCTCTGAATTTGCAGAATGTTCCTCTGTCATGTTCACTATCCTCTTGTGAAGCTGAGGGCGCATTAAACCTCTGTTGAATCATGTCGCAAGGAAATGTAGCAGTTTTTACTGTAAATTAAAGATCCAAATACAGTAGGATTTTTGAGAATGACAAAGATCTCCTTCTTAATTAAAGGAAAACCTCCTGTTGTGTTTCTTATTTTTAAAATTAAGTCTTTTTTTATGCCAAGAAGTAGGGAAAACAAACACTGATGTATTGGAAGCTAATAAATGTGATATACATACTCTACTCACTTTAATTAAAAAACTGTAAGCTCATAAAAGCAAAGCCCCAAAACCAACAAAGACTTGTCAACAGAGGAAAAAGTATATTTTACGAAGGAATATTTGCATGTCCTGTGTAAGTACTGTACATTTACAGTGTAGTACAGTATATCATGAGACTTTTGATATTTACACTGTAGTCATTGCAGGTGCAAACTTGCCATTCATGGTAAGGCAGCTACCTTGAGGTCCTAGATCCTTAGCAAGTCTGGTTTATGGTATGCTTGCATACCCACAGGGAGCAAGTGCAGGACACAGCTTTTAGCCCTGTTGAGGCCAATCCTTGCATCCCGCTCCATGGCAATATGTCGCATGCTCTTCTCCCAGTCATACTCACACCCAGGCAGAGCTGTATGCAACACCCAGATCAGCAGATGTACACAGCCACACCATTGCATTGGTCTGAAGATGGGCTGTTCTTTTTATTGGAATATTTTTATTTAGATTGGGCAGAGAAGAGATTCAGAGCAGTCCTGAGGAGAAGGACTTGGGGGTGTTGAAAAAATGACTTGGTCGATGAAAAAATGAACATGAGCAGGCAGTGTGCGCTCGCAGCCCAGAAAGCCAACGGTATCCTGGGCTGCATCAAAAGGAGCATGACCAGCAGGTTGAGTGAGGTGATCCTGCCCCTCTACTCTGCTCTCCTGAGACCTCACTTGGAGTATTGTGTGCAGTTCTGGTGTCCTCAACATAAAAAGGACATGGAAGTGTTGGAACAAGTCCAGAGGAGGGCCATGAGGATGATCAGGGGACTGGAGCACCTCCCGTATGAAGATAGGATGAGAAAGTTGGGGCTGTTCAGCCTGGAGAAGAGAAGGCTGCGTGGAGACCTCATAGCAGCCTTCCAATATCTGAAGGGGGCGTATAGAGATGCTGGGGAGGGACTCTTCATGAGGGACTGTAGTGATAGGACAAGGGGTAACGGGTTCAAACTTAAACAGGGGAAGTTTGGATATGAGGAAGAAATTCTTTCCTGTAAGGGTGGTGAGGCAGTGGAATGGGTTGCCCAGGGAAGCTGTGAATGCTCCATCGTTGGAGGTGTTGAAGGCTGGATTGGATATAGCCTTGGGTGGCATGGTTTAGTGGGAGGTGTCCCTGCCGGTGGCGGCTGGGTTGGAACTAGATGATCTTCAGGTCCTTTCCAACCCTAACTATTCTATGATTCTATGATTTTATGATTTTTTTAACTTTTACTTTTTTTGTTGTTAATTCATAACTTTTCATTGGAAGTTTCTTTCTGACTAGAAGAAATTAACTTTTCTATTCATATGATTAAAATACCATTGCTTCGAAAGACTGAGAGCTAAGACTACCACCAAATTAAAAAAGTAGCATTGAACTAAAATTACAAGCTGCAATTAAATTGTGGGATCATTAGGGTAATCATTCAGCATTGCATTGAAAGTACAAGAATTTTCACCTTGAAAGTTCACATGAGGAATTAAGAAGCTGAACTGAACATGTGTTTGACTGTAGATGTCTAGCCTTTGTAAGCATTACTGTATGCTCTCCCTTTACACCCTTTTCTACTTTGTATTCCTGTATAGGGCTGAATGGAAACCTTACAAAGAAAATCTCCTAATGAAATGTTTGTTTCTCTCTACCAGTGTATCGTTCTATTCCTTTTCATTATAGCTTTACACTGCAGTATCTCCAAGTGTTTGTTTTTCAGATTATTTACGCTTTAGAAAAAAAATAAACAGGTCAGAAAAAATTTAAAAAAATTAACAAAGGATGGTTTTTTGGTTGTTTGTGGGGGTTTTTGCCTTTCTAATAGCAAAAAAGAAAAAATTATTTGAGGTTATTTCCAGCTGGTCACAAAGACTGCCGATTGTATTCACAGAACAAATAAGCTTTAACATAGAATGGCTGTAATGTACTCTTCTGTGTTTACAAGCTAGCCTGCAGAGCATGCTGTCACTTGGGAATTTTCTACCTGTTGTTCCGTTAACAAGCAAGGGAATAACAGATCATTGCAAGAAGAGGAGGAGTTATTCAGAAAAGGTTATAGGTAAGACTTCCAATTAACTCAGCTAGCACAGGTATTATTGAAATTTTGAACTTTTTAGTAGTCTTCCCCCTTATTAGACTTACAATAGAGTATCAATATTCAGACTTCTTCACAGTGTGTTATCAGATACAGTTTTTGCTAGGTAGTAGCTAGTTTGCACTCTATAATGAGGTTTCCTGTTAGTGTACTATCCACGAGACCTTGCCTTTAACCAGTTTGCTGTGCAGTATGGAGCTTGCCCCTCTTGGCACAAGAATGTGTATGTGGGCTTTTTATTGATGATTATCTAGTAATCATAGTTTTCAAAGCATTAGTTTGAGTGTGCTAGTTGTAATATCTCCAGTATGATTATTTAAAAATCAAAAACTTGCTGTTGTATTTGCATATTTATGTGACTTGGTGGGGAAAGAATCTAAGACAAACATTAATGCTGCTTCTTAAGTAACTAGGATGTATATGTCTTTTTGATGTGTAGCTTAACCAAAGTATGCAATGTCACCCAATCAACATTTTCATTTCTATGCCCAAGTTCATACTTACCTCACATTTTTCCTTCTACAGAAAGATGTCTAGTATCTGCAGTCATTACTGATGCTGTTCCTTAACATGCTTTTCCATTTTCTATTCCAGAATAGGGCTGAACAGAAACTTCTAAAAAAGATCTCTTAATGAAATGTTTATTTCTCTTTGCCTGTCTGTCTGTCTCTATTCTCATGTTATGGCTTTAACACGTAGTATCTCTGAGCTAAGTGTATTCCCTTTCTTTGGCCCTGGTGTCCCTTGGACTCTTCCAGAAGACTCTTCCATGACTCAGTTCACTTAAACAGCAGGAAGAAGCCTCTTCTGGATGTAGTTTCAAGATATGGCTTGATCCCAACTGACTGGTTTGGTATCGCTCAGATGCATATTAGCAAAATACGGCAAAATAGGAAGATAAGAGCATTCATCCCAGGCCCATCTGGAAGAAAATTGAGATAGTCCAAATATCTGATGTAAAAATATCCTGAATTCACCTTATACTTTCACAAATACAGCTCAGAATAATACTGAGAGCCTGTCTCAGCATTTGTTGTTGTCCCCTAAACTTTTAAAAATAAGCTTGATCCTCAAGGCTTAGAAAATTGCATGCCACTGATTTAGGCAGTTTAGAAATATACAAACATACACCTCCAGAGCTGTAAAACATTAAACCTCTAAAGCTCTTAATGCTACTGTCTAGAATCAATGTTTCATTTCCTAAGCTCTCTAGTAACTGGTATATTTTCTTTACTAACCTGGAGTGATGCAAATTGCTCATAAAATACCAGCTGCTTTAATGTCTTTCTTGATAAGGTTATCTTATGTGGGAAAACATTGTGATTCAGTAGCAATCTTTAAAAAAAAGGTCAAAATAATAAACAGCAATAGCAAAAAAGAAGCACAATATGTTGAAAAGAAAAAAAAGAATTGTCCTTCAGAACATGGACGTGGTTTAGATATGCAGCTTTGGACAACATACATTGCATACTTGTGCTTGTTTACATTGAGTCCAGTTATACCCATCTCTGTGATTTTACCGGGTATGTAGACCTGCACCATGAGTATATTCTGAGCCCTGTAGGAACATGCAGTTTCCTTTCTTTTTAGAAAGGCTATAGAGACTCAGATGGGCATCAGCCTTAGGCAGTGCTGGGTTGCAATACTACTGTCTTGCTACTCATAGCACCTTTCTGCTTGTGAATCCGATCATCACAGCAAACAGGAGAAAAGAACTGTGCTCTTGCTATTAAATTTAAGGGAATATTGTAACGTACTGTAAGCATTCACCAAAATACATATGCCTAAATGAGAAATAATATATTTCTAGCATACTTTCAGATTCTTTTACCAGGGCGACAAATTGTGAAACTTAATCAAAAACTGAATGAAGAAAGTGCTAGTCTGTCTCTAATAAAATCCACGTTTTGTGTGTTAAGGCAACAGTATCAGTCTGAATCCCAGCTGACGATTACTTTTACAAACTTGACGCACAAAAGAAATTGATGGTTTTGTAATCTGAACATCATTGCTTTCAGGATCTGATAAGAAGATAATAAAAGTTAACCTGAATAAGAAATAGGCAGATTTCGGCATGCATCCAGGTTAATGTAAGGACTGTCATGTTGCTGTAATATTTTTCTTTGGTCTGCCAAAAAGTTGACTACCTTGTGCTAGCTAAAGTGATTTAAAGACTGCACTTTTTTCTTTTTGAAATCTAGGCTATTGGTGAAGGTGAAGGCATATTCAAAGGAGTTTAAATTAGAGGTTTGAGACACTTATCAGCGTATTTGTTTTTTTGATGAATATCACACAGTAAGCTAAATCTTATATACACTGATATTCTTTCAGAATTCATACCAACACTCTACCACTGTAGAGTGTTTCTATGAATATAGAAGCACTCTAGAAGAGGTTGTTCACCAATAGGCCTGTCTTACCAGGACAAAGAGAAATGTAAATGTAATGTATGTTATGGCAAAATTGGTTCCTGACACAGATGGTTTATTTTGTACCTAGAAAAAAAACAGATATTGCAAGTACCATTCTACCATTACCAAAAGTGTGGGTGGAAGCAATCCCTGTTCAGTTTTTATATTGTATTTTGCCAGTGCACTAGACATGTTCAGAAGCTTATTTGTCAGACAGCTATGGAGAATCATTCAACTTTGAAGCATTCATTCGTATCACAGTCACATTCATTCACTTGGGCATTGCAAATCAATAACTGAGAATGATTTGGGGAACATTGTGGATAAAACAATCTCTCAGAATATAAACCTTAATGAAGTGGATATTGTGTACATTTTGTTAAGTTGGCTAGATTCACGTGTTTAATTCTAGCCACAGTTTGCTGCTAGGTGTGTCCTTTTAGTGATTCAGATTTCCGTGGGCATCTTTTTAAACTCAGAATTAGTTTTGAAATAAATTAGTTTTGAATTAGTTTTGAAATAAAGGACTTTCCGTATGTGAAAATCATGGCACTTCTCAGTACAACATGTTGATGGCTTTGTTTCTCTAAGTTCGTTCTGTGTTATTTATGTCTTACAGTAAAGATGCCGAGCCTGTATCCAATAGCTGTGCTTGAACTGCAGTACAGATTTTTAGAAAAGCATCAATCTTGACTTGACATCACTTGCAAAATGTAGCACTCTTTTTTCAGTAGTTAATTACCCTCCTTGGTTAAAATTAAATACCTTTCTGAATTTATTTATATTCAGCTTTCAGCCGCTGGACCTTTGGTAATTAGGCAGGAGATAAACTCTTCTACTGTCAAACTTCTGCTTCTCATATTAGATGTGAGACTATGATCATGCCTCAACCCCTTAACCTTCTCTTTGATGAGCTAAGTAGATTAACCTTCTGGAGTCTTTCACTAGAAGGCATGTCTTCTAATTCTTTAATCATTCCTTAAGCTCTGTTATGAACCTTGTCCAGTTCTTTTTGAAGTTTGGATGCTTGAAACAAGCACAGTGATCCAGCCACAGTTACACTGGTGTAAAACATAGGGGTAATATATAGTATTTCTGTTCCCCACAGTCAAGTTTTCTGAGTAAACTGGGAGTCGGCCTGCTTCATTTTATACAGATGAAACACAGAGACACCATCTTACCCTTGAGATTTACTGTCTTTTTTGCCTTGCTGCATCCATGGTAGCATTCTGATTCTAATTTATAGTGTTGCTTATCTGCAGACTTGCTAGAAAGTGGCTCGGTGGGGTTGGCAGGCTTCAATTTAGCTTTCACGTACAGCTTCCCACTCTGTACAACACATAAGATTTTTCCTTTGATGATGGTCCATTCTGGAGCAGATGTGTAATCAGCTGCGGCACTGAATTGACATTTTAAATAGCCTCATTGAGCTTCCCTCTAGTAGCAGGATGTGTGTGAGCTAAGAAAAGGCAGCACCCTAAGGTGTTTGCGGCTTTGTTCATGAATCCCAATGTGTTCCTGGGTTGGGAAAATAGGAAAACAGAATTGCTGTGTGTTGGTCCTCTGTCAGCCTCTGTCATCCTAAAACGGAGGAGTGGCTAAATCAACACCTGGACAGCACACAGAAATAGACCAAAGTTAATATTTTATTCTTTATTTTCCTTCTAAGTTCTTAACAGCTGTAAGTGCCTCATGGTGCTCTTTTCCAATATCACCTATTTTGTAGTCTTTTCTATTCCCATAGTGTTCTTACCACCCATAGATCTGTGTAGTATGGAGGATTACTTAACAGTTCAATTCCTGTTCTTGCCATTTGACCCCATCCTGGTTTAGCCAAATTCCCAAGTCTGAGAGTGAAATCAAAGCTTGATGAAGTCAGAAGATACTCTGTTGTGCCAGGGCCAGGCTCTTCCTTCAGACTTTTTCTGCAAGCTCTTAAAAGTGTTTGAGTAACCACCTGCCTGTGGCTCACTACTTATATTTTTTTCCTGTGCATTTTTAAATTGAAGGTAATATTTCAAGTGCAGACTAGTTGTTTTGACCCTTACACTGCTCCCCGCTTTCAGGGGAGTGGTGTCACTCAGTTCAGTGAAAAGACCAAGTGTACTATAGAGTACTTTACTATTTGTTGATAAATAGAGGGTGTGGTTGCATACAGCGAGCTCGCAGAAGGTCAGCCATTGGCTTCATTCACTAACAAGTGTTGTCCCCATTGGAAAGGAAGGAGAGGCTAGTTTGCGCTGGGCTTACACAAATCTGATGTATAGATTAACTTCTCCAAAGCTAATGTATGCATGTAGGATGAAATTAAGAAAAAAAAACCAAAACAGCCCAAATTGAATACATTATGTCTAGCTGAGGGGTATTATAGATAGTTTGGTTAGAAGATGTGTTGTGGTCGGATTTACTTTAATGCAGGAAAGTAAAGCTTTCCTTTCATTCAAAAATGTTCACTGAGCTTCTAACATGTACCTCAGCTTTTCTACAAACGTGTACAAACAACCTTTCAAAGTTTTGTGAAAATGTATTCTTGTTTTAAGGTTGAATAGTATCTATGATGGAAAACTTAAGAGAAATCAAACAATCACCAGAACCAGAAAGCTGAAAAATGCAGTTGCAGATATAGGTCTCAAGTTTGTTTTTTTTTGTCAAGCTTGCAATGACTTTGAGAATGAATGAATGAATCTGTGACCAATAACACACACAAAGGGAATAGACACCAGTTTTTTAGATGTATTATTGAAGGGTAGCAAGAAATGCTGTGGAAATTTCAGCAGTAAGAGATAATGTTAAGCGTGCTATTTTTTTCCTGGTTCTCATTTCTATATATGGACCATGTTCTCATTTACTGTATCTCTTAGACATGTTATGTGTTTCAGGAAAGCGTCCGCTTGCCTTGGTTTCCTTGCCGCTTTTCATTAGCAATAAAGTAGCAATATTTCTGGGTATTTCATTTTATGGTTTTCTTCTTTCAGTAGTGATCTCTTAAGAGAAAGCAAACAGTGAAAAAACAAACAGTGTTCATCAACTCTGTATGGGTTAAAACAAGTCTTTGCAAGTGGGAATGGTCAGTAATTTCACAGAAAAAAGTCCACATGTGGTAATGAACTGTTTATTAAGCGTCTGGTTATGAAATTGTGCAATCTTTGTATTTTAAGATTATTTTGTGGTTCAGAAACATGTCATAATTAGTGCTGCTATTAGAATTTATACCGTCACATTTGTTAAATACTCCAGCAAGGGGCAGTGCAGGACACAGAAATCTGTCTTCACAGTAAATCAAGTCCCCCCTAGAAAGGTTTAAATCATGTTTATTTTGGTTATTCTTTGTGTTTGTTTATCATAGAAGTTCAAGCAAACACTCTTTTGGTTTTGGTCTATATGCAATTTCTGAGATGGTGTTAAAAAGACAAAAAACCTTTCCTAAAGGCAATTAATAATTGTATATCATCCTTTAGTAATTCTAATATATATTAAGATAATAGAGTAGTATATATTAAGCATGTCTAAGTCCAGAAATGGAACACAAGGTTAGGGTTGCAGAATCAGACCTGTCACTTTTTATCTTTCAAAAAACAACTATAAGAAATTTTTTCAATATTCTTGCAGATAGAGGAAATTAATAACACATCCTATCTGTACATCCTGCTACAAGCAGCAGACAGGCAATGATTTGCAGCTTTATGCAAGTCAATAGAAAACGTCAATCAGACCAAAATTTCATTCAGAATCATTTATGGAGCTAAAGAAGACCTGCAAATAATTTTTTCATTGTACAAAGGTATTTTCTGTAATGGAAAGAATTTCGCCTTGTTCTTACTCCTTGCAGTCCTATCACGTCAGTGGGGAAAACAGGGTATAAAAGCATGCATAAGCTTTGTGCAGGGTGTTTTGCATCTTGTCTTACATTTACCTCCTGATTTTCTTAGCAATTACTAACCCAATGATTGCTCGTGAATTTTGAAATATCTGTGTCACAGAATCAGAACCCTATTTCTCTGTTAAATTCTGAGCTTGGCAAAGCGATTTTTTGTGAGCAGCAACCTATTTGCTAATGGTGCGGCAGTCTATGAAATGTCATCAGGTCGAAAAGATGAAACAGAGAAGTGTAAGTATGTTCTGAGGTAAATTGGACATTCTGTTTGTAATAGCCTAGATATATTCACCTTGTCAGAACCAGTAATGTCACTGACCTGGGAATCTAATTCTAGTTGACTCCTATATATTTAGTTATATTTAGTTTACTTAATTCTACTGTATGAATTAAATTTTGCGAGGATCCTTCATTCCTCCACTTTGAGTGAGCCTTATCTTTTTTTAACCCAGGAGTTTGCATTTTCCATTTAAGAATTGCAGGTGGATGGGCTGATGTGAGTTTAGTGTAGTTCTAGGAGTGACAAACCCAGGTGCCTAGGGTTTTTTGAGGATGTGCAAGAAAATATTTGGGTTTTCTACAACAATTGTTTGGAAATTTAAGATAAAAATAATTAGTCTGTCAAGATTAGCTGTGTGTTAACTATGCCCAGCCTCCTGTTCCTCATTATAATTCACCTGTTATAATTAAATGCTTCACAACATTTAGCTTTCAATAAGAAGTGTGAATGTCCTCGGTGGGCTGGGTTTTAGTCCTGAGTGTTGGTACGGTGGGTTGGTACCCTTTTCTGCAGTCAGTAATGGATAGAGGGCCTTTCTAGTAGCAGTGTTAACACCACTCAGTGCTTCAGACCCCCAAAAGGAAAAAATAACGAAAGTCAATTAAACTTATTCTCAGTGTTATGTCAGATCACTAACACTTCATATTTAAATAGATCTTGAAGATCAGCTAATAATAAAGCCTTAATGGATTCAGTTAGGCAAGCTCCAGGGTTTTGCTGTGCTTGTACAAAGAAGTTGTCTCACTCCCCCAGTTTTATTAAAATAAAACAGGACCTGCAGTGGAGCTGACAGCTGAGCAGTTAGGTTACAAATCAAGCAGTGATGGTAGGGCAGACCGAATGAATATTGCCAGTCGACTTGTCAAAGGCAGAGTGAAAAACAAGGCTTGATGAATAGCAGAGTTTGTCCAATGTATAGTAAGGATGCAAGAATAGCATGAGAGGCCCCAGGCCAGCAGTACCTACAAAAAGACATGCCATAGCGTGATAATTTTCCCATGTCATGTAGGCGTGGACTTTCATTAACAAAAATATACCAGAAGTTGAATTATGGATATTCAAAATGAGAGGTGTTTAGTTAATATGTGCAGCAGAGACAAGCAGTCACAGTAAACAGAGTTGAACCTAGACCATGAGCTTTTTCTCCCAGCATGTGAGTTTATGGGCTAATGACAGCCTGTCTGGATGATGTTAGTGTATGGATTTGCAACCACAAGGATTATTTTAACCCACAGTCTTTTGCTGCAATCAGTTAATGGTGATAAAATGAGTTCTCAGCATCTACTTGGATCACGTGATAGGTTATCCCTTTGAGTGATTTTTAGCATGTAATTCTCCCTCTCCAGGGAATACATTTCTCCGCAGCCTTACATGGCAAGCATAATTGGCAGAGTAGTAATGATGTGTTGCGATTTTGCTTTCTCATCTTGATGAGATGTACAGAAGATGATCTGGAGTAACATTTTGGGCACTTGAAAACTGAAAAATAATAAATATTTTTGCTAAGATAGAAATTTTTTTCAATTTATCAGGGATAGCCACAAATATTTTCCAGATCAAGGTGCCTCAGATACAGAACTGCATCTCTTCACAACAGCAGTAAAGTGAAAATAAGAGCAGATCCAGGTTAAAATAAAGGTATCAGCACTGTGTAGTATGATTTAGGGTTTTTATTTTTCAGTTAAGGTTATGGTAAGGCTACATAATTACTACTTGCATACAGAAGAAGGTCAGTGTGTACTATAGGCGAGTTCAAGAAAATTATCTTCAGAAGCAATAAAGCTATACTAATTCTTTAAAAAATGAGCAGCTGTGGAGAACAGTAGTTGAATTACAAAGAGAAGCAACAATGAGGTTACTGCAGCGGACTGCACAAGATCTATCTAGTGGCCTTGTTTTCTCTAAGTTTTAGCATTTACAGTGGCCATGAGCAAATTAGATTGCAAATGCTGACAAGAGGATGATGGACACCAGTCTCAGCTGTGGGTTATTGCTGCAAGCTAGTAATACAAGGCACACACCCAGCAGACCAAGGAAGCACCTTCATCACAGCCCATTCTGTAGTCCTGTGGACAGGACGCCGTCAAATCTCTTAGACTTCAAATCAGATCAGCCAGCTTTGCCTTGGTTTGTAGCCAAGGCACTTACTCTCTGCCACCGCTGTTTTCCAGTGCCCTTGTAATTTGGCAAACATACTGGAAATGTCTAAAATCCTCTGTTCCTCAGAAGAATTCTTTTAATATCGATAGCTTATGAAGAAAAATGCCCGGTCTCCAAGGTGGTTTTGTTTTCTTCCGTCTGGACTGCCCTCTTACTGGAGGAGGGAGATGTTTTAATACTATTTAGGAGCAGGATATTTTAAAGGTAGATCAATAGAGAGCACGCCCTTTTAGCTAAGTACACTGATACAACCTTTCTAGCATGTACTTAAAAACTTATTGTGTTAAGAAAAATCTAGCTGAATAGGTCAGAGCTATTATTCTGTTGCCTTGTACATATATATATGTGTGTGTATACATATGCGTGTGTATATATGTGTGTATATATATATCTGTTCTCTAAACAAAGTAACTGCTGTGTAATAATATACGTATATATATGCATGTATATATATATCTGTTCTCTAAACCAAGTAACTGTTGTGCAATAATTTATTTGTGCCTAAGATAGCTTAATGTAAGATGAATGAAATACAGTTCAGGATGAGCTTTCACTGATTATTTTTCAATGCACTTGAACAATTCAGATATGGTACAATAATATTTTATTACAACACTGATCAGAAATAATGTATTGCATTCTATTTGATCCATCTCATTCCCTCAGACCTGTAAAATACTAAACATGAGTAACTTCATCCCCTTCAACTGGATCTACTCACAGAAAGCAAATTGTGTGTATGCATTGGTCTTTTTAGGATTAGCTGTAAGAGTGAAAAAGGGGACGTGTTACAATTGCTAGGTGGCATTCAACTCAAACATGTAACATAATGTAAATAAACACAGAAACCCATGTCTCTGACTGCAGAGGCTGTTATATGAAATTTTCCTTATCTGTGGGGAGGCTTTTGGAAAAATCTAGTTTGAATGCTGAAATGAGTTGAAAGTAAAGAACAATGCATTTAAAGCCTGTAAAGGTTGATACTTAGTGAAATGTAGGTCAGTCAGATTACACCATACGGTTTTAGCTGCTGTGTTTTGTCATGTGCCTATAATAAGAAAAACCAACGCACATAGCACTTATACTAGAGAAGCGTGTTTTTCTCCTAAGGAGGGAAGATTGATTGATAGGAATGTGGCCGGGCTGAATCGGAGCCTGATGTCGAGTAACTAAGCTGTGAAAAACAAGGGATACCGTGTGACACAGATCAGTGAGGGAATGGACAGCACAGCACAGATTTTTTTTTCTGAAAAACCTTGCATTCAGAAAACTGATTTCCCTTGACTTAGAGAATAATACACAAGGATCAGGTGGTAAAAATCTACACTTACAAAACAAACAAACAAACCTTCTTCCGCCAGCACCATCTCTGCTTCTGAATGTTCAGTCTGTCGTGCCATTAGAGCATGTTAGTCCTTTGACTCTATCAGGCTCTGCATCAATACCCACACACAGCATCCTCCTTCTTGCAGAGGTTTATTTGTAATTTTCCTCAATAAAGTGGGTGGACACCAGAGGTAATGCAGCAGCTGATAAAGTGCTATTTTATATTGCTTTTTCTTAGGTGTAATGTTTCTCATCAGCAAAAGCATTTAAGTCATAAATCAATTAGAATGGCTGCTATTAAAATGTTTCTGAAGTTACATCAGAACTAATTAATTTGTGATTACAGTTGCTGAAGATGTAGTTCTTTATCAAATGCTGTCATTTTTCCTGAAACCTGACAGTTATATATGTTACATAGTAATGCACAGTGGATTCTTTTGTTTTAATGAGTGAAGGGTTGTGTACTTGCTAATAAAAGTCTCTTCATAAGAGCAAATGACCAAAATACCAAGCCACTCAACATTTTTTGTCTTACAAGATTTCCTTAATCTTTCTCATGTTGCTTTCTACAAGTCACGTATATCTTTTGGTGGTAATTATTCAACAAGAATTGAGTAGCTGCTTCAGAAAGGTAAGCTGCTTGCTATTATTCCTCCAAACAGTGTGGGAAAGGCTGATGCTTGTCTCTGGGAAGGAATTTAAATGGTGTTCACATGGCTTCGCATGAGTCTAGAGAAGTCTGAAGGAGGGAGATACTAGACATAATGAAATACATGGTGCAGGTGGAAGGGAACATGTTGCCAGAAATGGTACTGAATCTTCTTAAAGTAAACTGATGGGTAAGGAAGAGCTCAAGAGGGACTGATTTTCAAGAGGAGAGAGCTTATGGGGTACAAGATGGTTTCTAAGACTCAGGCTGCACAGCCACTGCTTTCAGGGCCATGGACTTTCTCAGGCACAAGGAGCAATTATGATGTCACTGGCAAGCAGGCCGAGTTGATTAAAGAGTATATTTAAAGGTATGATTTTACCTTCAGTTTTGCATCCCAAGAATTGGAAACAATGTGCCTGTCTGTCATGTTCTCTGCTGACAAATTATTCTCTCCATGGCAGCTTTTGTTCCCCTGTCCCTGTCCCCTTTGGCAAAGGAGCTAAGGGAGTCAGCTTTGAATCACATCTCTTTGCTGGTACAGTGTACCCCCCTTGTTGGCATCTCCCATGAGCTAGAGGCAAGAGGGCAGGCTAGAGACAGATTCCTGCTGTTAGACTCAAGGCCATACTGTAAGACACTTCTTACAGATCCTTCTGTGTAGCCAGGCTGCAGGTGCATTGCTTCCAAATGTCAGTGTTGTGTGAGAGGCATGATACTTGGCAGCTCTCTTAGTTTAAACAAAAGGGGTTTTCCTGCTGGAAACAGACCCAAATAAAGGTAAAGCACATCATGATGGTGCTGATTCACACCATAGGAAATTTATAGGCTTGTCCTTGAAACGGGCACTTCTTCTTCAGTAGAAAATTATGGTATCTACTCTCTGTGTTACCTCCAGGGACTGAAAGGAGTTATTCATTCATTACACATTTATGAGCTTGGTTATTCATCTCCTAATGTGTCTAGGAGTAAAAATGCCTATTTACTTAGATGATGTCTTGAGGTATTAAAGCTCTTATAACAGCATATTTCAGTCACAGTGAACTTAATGGTCTTATAGGATCTACTAATAGCAGAAGCCTCTGATTTAACTCCTTGCATTTTGTGTATCATGGAATTCATTAGGGATAAAACTGAACAGATATTTTTGCTGGTTTTAATGGTAAAGGTACTCAAATGATCAGGAAGCACAGTTTTAAGGAACAGTTTAGGCAGCAATAGAAATGTTGTCACCACTCTAGGCAGTCTGTCCAAGAGCTTCAGGATCTTTCCTTCAAAGAAAGCTTTTCCTTGTTTCTGACCTGAATCTTCCTTGCAGTGCTCATTATTTCCTGTCCTGCCTGTTGTGAACATGAAGAACAGATTCAGTTTTAAATCCTCATCTGGGTCTTCCTGTAATGGGAGCAGCAGAAGGATCGTTTCATTTCTCTTGCCGGTGTGCTTCTGTTAGGTATCCCCAGACAGAATTTGCCTTTTCTTACAGCAGAGTGAAACTCACATAGTGATCCTCTATGATTCTTAAATCCTTTTCCCATAGTACTGTTGCAGACACTTGTTTTCCATCACTCATAATGAGTGTTTGTTAGAGAAAGAAAAAAAGGTGGGTATCTTAGCATAGGGCAAAACACACAACACAAATTATGACAAGAGTCTCCATTGCAAAGGCATTTACAATCGGCATCTTGAACTGTGTGGGGTGAGGCCCCTAGACCACTGCTCTGCTCATTTCTTGTAATCCACCTGTCCATGGTCCAGAGTCACCACCCAGCACTTGTTTAATGCATTGCTATTTATGTATCCTAACTGCATACAAAATGTCTCTTAAATAACTCTGCTACAGTTAAGGACACTGTCCTACATGACCATTTCTGCAGGAATCATTTGTAGTGATTACTTAAAATGTCTTATCTATGCAAAATTCTACATCAGGATCCACCAAAAGCAGTCTTTGAGATACTCCACCCAGGGTGTTAACACATCCAGCTATACAAATTGGACTACACACAGTGTGACCTGGGAGAAGGGAGTAATTTCCAGAACTGTCCAAAATTACCAACAGGAAGACTTCTGTAACATCAGTCAAACACTTGACTGTGAGTTATCATGATATCACCTAGTTTCAGGCTGGTCCCTCATCTCTAACTAGTCCTTTATCTTATCTATACAGGTGACTGGCTGGGTTGTTCCTCAACTGACTAAGGGATAATTGAAGTACACTGGGTGTGCATAAGCCACAGCCCTGATATGCACCTACACCCCAATCACATGTATGAAACAAACTTGATTTTCATACGTATAGCTCACTTAAAACTCTCTCCATGCCATACTTCTGCAATTGATTTTTCCTGCCTAAGAACAGTGTAACTCGCTCTTTTCCATACTGAGTAACACCCTTTGTTTCCAGATCACTTGTGTAATTTATTGACATTCTTCTTGGTTGCTGTCTTACTTTTTAACATCCTTGCAGTCCTTCATAGTGTGATTGGCAAGCACATTTTCTATTGTCATCTACATCACTAGTGAAAATATTGAGCAATACTGGATGCAGGACCCATGGATAACCCTGCTTATTCCATCCTTTGATTTTGCAGTAAATGTGATGCTTCATTAACTAATCTGATAAACTCAGTCATGTCTGTATCTGTTGTATGAACGTTTCATTCAGACTTGGTTTTCCTCAAATTACTTGTAAGAATGTTGTATGAGACAGCATCAGAATCTACTCAGCTAAAACTTCTCTTCTAAAATGGCTGTTATCATGTTGTAGAAGGAAATTAGATTGGTTTTACAATATTTTTGGCAAGCCCAAGTTGGCTGCTAGTCATTCCTTAACCCACATCCATTATCTTTACAATTCTCTGAAACAACTAGTAGAAGTTCACAGTATTCTTATCTTTCAAAATCTA
The DNA here is from genome assembly GCA_028858755.1 of Ara ararauna. Classification (NCBI taxonomy): domain Eukaryota; kingdom Metazoa; phylum Chordata; class Aves; order Psittaciformes; family Psittacidae; genus Ara; species Ara ararauna. The sequence continues at coordinate 68,231,851 of CM054377.1, read as the reverse complement.
TAATATTTTAAGTTTTTCCTCATTTTATTACCATACATGTGTGCAAAGATACTATCAAATAAATCCTAATCTGAATTTTAGGCATACAGAGAGCAAAAGGTTGATCACTAGCATCACGTGTTTTTATTGCCTAAGTAAAACATGAAAAAACATGCAAGATTGATAAAAGGTAACAGTTGAAACCTGTGTGAAGTAAATGGTCAGCACTGCTAATGGTCTGGTATTACAATGGCTTCACCAGTAGAGGAATAGAACCATGTTCTTCATTTCCACAGTGGACTGAAGTGGACATAATCCTTGACTCCTTTATAAGAAGGGTGTGAAGGATGAAAAGAGAGTATTCAGAAAGTGGTCGTATAGATCACTTTGATCCAGGCAGACCTTCTGTCACTGTGAAGACTACAGGAATAAAATGATCCTGGCTTAGTAAGATGGATAAATTACCTACAGACCTTTCTGTCTCCTTTTCTGTATTCTGCATTTATAGGCATCATGGAAAATACGAATTTTGAGAAGGAACTTGCAGAAGGATAATCAGGCAACTTCATATGCTTATGTGAAGTTCATCTTAAGTATGAAACAGAGGGCTGGAGAAAGCATAACTATGTGTGTCTGGATATTCAGCAAGTAGGTTTTTAAGACACATATAATTGCTCCATTCAAACTTTAGGTGAATGCAGGTGCTCCTTATCCAAACAAATTGTTTTCAGATATCTCTGTGACCAAAAATGAAGACCTTAATTTATTTTTATTTGAAAATTAAGACTTAGTAGTTTATGGTTGAGGTGATGTTATTTTCAATTAAAAAAAAAAAGTTTCTTTTTAAATTGATACTTATTAATCATTTTTAACTCTGCAGATGTATTACATAGGTTCATTTCTTTCTGTCCGAACAGAGGTACTTCACAGCTTAACAACCGCAGCTAATGATTCAAAAAGTGCTACACAGAGTAAGAGCTTCAGAAAACGCAGACGGCTGAGTCTCTCTTTAGCAGATAGGGGTACTTTTTTCTCACTGGCATTATAGGATGATGTATTTCAAATTCAATGTTATACTCATTATTCTGAAGCTTCCCTTTGTGAGATCTATCCCCTTAACATTGAACATACTGTCTGTCCTATAAAGACATCGTTTTCCCTTGACATGCCTTTGCAGATGCTATAACTCCTTCTCTTGCTCCCCACCCAACCCCTTACCCTTTGTCTGGACAGAAGGGAAGAGGGAACAGGAGATAAAATGGTGCAGTGACATTGTCTCTTGACACTTGAACCAAAAAGGGCTATTCGGATGCAAGTCTTGGTGCTCCTGAATTTGAATCTTGTCTCAAGCAAATAAGCATTGTAACCAGACTGAGAGTTTTGCATCCAGAAGGTTTCCTTCTCATATTTACCTTGAAGTCTTAAGACTCCAGAAGCTGAGGTAGACTTAAGAATACCCTTAAGAGGTAGATAAACCTATGTGAATTAAGATTACTAATCTCTGCTCTGAGATTAACAACCTTATCTTCTGTAATTCATTTCCTTAGTGTATATATTACTCTATTTGTAGCCACACTGCTTTTATTGTATTAATGATAATCACATAATGTTGTGAATAAGTGATCTTGGTTTAGGTACAATTATCCCTAATCTATAGATATAGATAGGCCTGGAACCATTACTGGGATCACATTTTATCCTGCATATTGCTGTCTTTGCCTTCCATTCTACTGAGCTCTTGGCCAGGCAGGTTTGCTTTTTAGCTTTGATTGAACCCTGCTCCTCAAAACACTTTTGCCACCCTTGGCTCCTTTCTTAAAGTCTACTCTTCTCTCCCATCCTTTCTTTCTCTTCTTCAGCTTTTCTTCATAAATATCTTCTGAATTTTTAAAATATAAAGTAAATAAGTTTCAAATTCTCATCTTCTCTTCCTGTTGCTCTCATCCATGTAAGGACTTAAAAGAGACAAAATTTCCCACTCAGTCAAAAATTTCAGTCAGCCTCCATCTGGTGCTTCAAGAAAGAAAATCATAGAAAAACAGAGCCCTTCAGGAAAAGTGTAGATCTATTTGCTGCACTCTACTTCTGTCATGGTTATTATGCCATAAATGCTAGGCACTTCTTCCCAGGTTTTTACTCTGTTTGGAATGGACACAACCCTACCAGAAGCTTCTCTCCTCTGCCCTCCTTCACCACCATCTGTAAGTATGTCATTACAATGGCTTTGGTATGGACTCAATATCTTAGAAACAAGGTACAGCAGAGAAAAAGTTAAATGTTTCAAATTTTCTGTGGAATGAGGAGTGAATTCTGATTTTCTGGTTTGGTTTATCTTCCTGGAGGATTTACTCTGATAGCTGGCAATTTATTGATTGAATCTGCATCATTCAAAGAAGCAAATTAGTGGTTTGCTGTCAGATCCTGTAATAAAGTTCCATGCTGTGATTTGGACTGTTTCAGCAAGAAAGCATCTTTTTCTACTGTCTTGTCTAATTTGTTTTACTCCTGAAGCACAGTAGTAATATTACCAGCTTGTTTACAGCAGTGCTTCAACACATTCATTGCTCAAATGACAGAAAAAGATCAATGATAGGGGACATGCTTGTTTCATTTGTGCTGTAGACAAATTACAAGTGTATAGAAAAGAACCTCCTTATTTTGATTTGTTAGCCAGATTTGATCATTAGTTGAAATGTCTGGATTGTTTTCTGGTTTGTTCCCTACTTTCCTAATCAATGGCATGTTGAAAAAATTTTAGAAGTTGGTATTTGCAATTTGTATTTTTTAAAGTGGTACTTGTACATATGAACATGAACTCTTGCAAATAAAAAGCATGGTAAATTCTTTAATAGAACTCTGTATTTTATTGAAATGGACAGAGTCTTGGGTGACATGGTTCAGTGCGAGGTGTCCCTGCCCATGGCAGGGGGATTGGAACTAGATGATCTCAAGGTCCTTTCCAACCCAAACCATTTTATGATTCTATGATTCTATCTTTTAATAATTTTTGCAATATTTGCTCAAGTATAGTAGTGTTCTGTGTGCAGACGTATGTGCAGGTGTGTGATCATTATCCCTGACCTTCAGATTTCTCCTTTTATACTTCCATTAAGCACCAATTTGTTACTAAAGCATACTTTGCAATTAAAAATTTATTACTTTAAAAGAAAAGGCAGCTTCCTGGCTAGTTCTTAATTAATCTTTATTTAAGACACTTGAATATTTATAGTGACTTCTCCTTTCATTAGAAATCCTGTCGTAATTCAAATAACTTTTATGTTTCTGAAGAGTTTTCACTTTCACTGCCATGGGCACTAGAAAAATTCAGCATCTGTCTCAATCTGTAGACTGTGATGCTATTGCAGTTATAAATAAATACATAGATGTCAGGTTTAATCGTGACAGAATGGTGCAGTAACGGTCAGATTTCCCTTAGGTCTCATTGCCCCTCCTTGAAAAGTGGAACAAAGCACAGGTAAACTATTAGTGTGCCTGCTAGACATGAGCAAAGTCCTATTAACTTCAGTTTATGCAAACTGCGCAGCTAAAGGAACAAAGAAGTGTTTGACCTATGCGCTTAACCTTCTGCCTGCACCAGCACATGTTGTGCTGGAAAAGCACACTGCTCCCCTGAGCAGCAGTGAGCTCTGGTGAGTTTATGTTGTGCTAAGGATGGCTTTTCCTGGCTTCTCTGCTTTATGCAGGCAACTGTCCAGTATCTGCACTGAGGGCTGGGTTGTTCTTCAGCCACTGACTCACCAATTGCCTATACTGCAAACCCCTTGGCTTAGCCCACAAGACAATTTTTAGACTTTCTCCACTCTGCTGAATTCTGCTTACCTTACAGATTTTCCTGGGAGTGCCCAGGCTTGAAATCATCAGCGGAGCCCTTTCCAATATGCAACCTTGCAATTCCATCAACTAATCAGTGGTTTTGGTAATGATCTGCCTGATGGAAGAGACTATGCTTCCTTATCTTATAGACAAGCCTACCCTGGAGCTCAGCAGCAGGAGGTGGCCAGCAGTAATTCCACACTTCACAGTCTCTGACCTTCTTTCCATCTGTAGAAACATTTTTCTGTCTATCACTTTTTTCTGTTTTGTCTGTTTTCTCTTCAGAGAAGATAAAGACAGCCATGGAAGCCAAAGGAAACATAATTTCTAAGAGGAATCCTATTTTGTACACTTACACCAAACAAATACCTTTGCTGCTGAAAGGTGGGATATAGATGGAAAGGACTAGTTTAAGTTCATAGTCAGGGACTTACAACTCAAGTGGGATTTTGCACCACATATTCTGTGAGAGGTCACACTCAGTGATCAAAAAGGATACACTGGTCTTTGCAGGAGAAATTCATAATCTGTAAGCAATGGAATCAAGCATGGCTTTATTTTGACATAAAGAAGTAAGGTGGCCTTCTGCGTGGAAGTAAAATTATGGAAGCATCACTGTGTTTCCGCATGGTTGAATTGCCTTACGACAACAGGATACACCACAGTGTTCAGGGAAACAGCAGGTAAAATTACTAAGCGGATATGAGAAAACTGAAATCTAAATTACAGTACAAGCAAATGACCTGCTGCTATAAACTGTACCCTTACAGATTTCCTCACTGATTGCAATATGCTATTTATTGTGTGTATAAGCTACAGATTGATCAAAATTATTTGTTTCCATTTTTATCTTGTTGGAAAACTATGGGAGATCACTGTTTGTGTGAAATATATTAATGCCAATCATTCTCTCATGTGGAATGAGGACACTGAATAAGCATTATTCTTGTAGTTTTTAGCTGAGTTTTTTAGCTAAAACCACAGGTGAAAAGGTGGATTTTTCACACTGTTTAACTGGAAATACTTAATGTAGCCAGGTATCAATATTGATGCTTGAATGGATTAAATGACATTTTAAGTATTGCAGCGCTGAGTAAGGCTAAAATAACAGCATAATTGGTAATGTCTGATATGCATCAGGGATGTCAGCTGACCATGTTAAATGAAATTTTTCTCATCTTAATCATGTGAATGATTTCAAGGATGTCCCTGAATGAGATTCTTTTCTAATGTAAAGCCATTGATTTCATATATAAGTGAAATGAGATTGTGCTTACAGATTCTTATAATTTGGTATGTATCCATTCATTCTACTCCTGGGATAAAAATAGTTGATTAAATTGATGCTATGTTAACAATTTTTCTTCCTAGAACAAAATAGAATCATAGAAATCATAGAATGGTTTTGGATGGAAGCGCTCTTAAAGAACATCTGGTTCCAACCCTGCTGCCATGGGCAGGGATGCCTTCCACTCGACCAGGTTGCTTCAAGCAAAGTATACTTCTATCTCTTGTAGAGTTGGTTCTCTGTCCAAATTGTTATGTTTGTGTTATGGTTGTTCAGTTTCTCTTTGCTGGAGAGTGGTTCTTTAATGGGTGTAACTTCTGTGATGTTAGCAGTAACTTTCAACAATTCACAGTGAGACTTTTCTTCTCAGCTGCCCTCTGATAGCATCATCATTTCATTAGCCTTAGCTAATTCCAGAGGTAGAGCAGTTTAGCAGATAATGCAGTACCACAAAGGTTAATTAAGGCTCACCTATGTGACATGAGGCAAGTTACGTCGTTTCTCTGGCCTTACCTGTAAGAGAGTCCCTTACCTTTAAGAGATGCATCAGCTGCGTAATTCTGTCTGCAGTGTCAGAACTCACGTAGTATCTAGGATAGCTGACATGAATTCTATTTCTAGTTCTATCCCTTTCATTGCTATGCCTGAGGCAGGTGGCTCAGCCTCTTTGTACAGTCTGCATAATACTGCTTCTCAAATAGTAAAGGATTTTGATACCTACAGCAAAAGGGAATGATAACTCTGAAAGTGCTTAACATTTTTACTGAGTGATACAGCACAACAAACATGCTAGTATTTTTTAGAGTTGAGATGGCATATTAACTAGAAATGGTCTCTCAGAGATTCCCCATTCTTAACCATTACTGTTCAGTGTCTACTGCATAGAGAAGAGGTTATCTCCTACCGACTATCAGTGAAAAAACCTTTGTTCTTTCTTATCTGCACAGTTTTCCCTAGCTGTTAGTCCTATATTGTCAAATAAGGATACTATGCCGACCACCACTCTTTTTTGTCCATCCTCCCCCAAGCAATGCTTACTCAACTGTGTAATGTTCTTCACATATATCTTTGTGTGGCACGTGTCCTTATGAAACTAAAATGAGGCAATTAGAAAAAGTTTAAGCATGACTCTTGCTTCCTCACACACCAGGATAACCTTCAATAAAAACCAGCTTGCTCCTAGATGAGGTACTACAGTGCCTGCTGCCTACAATTACTCATGTGCTTACTAATTTTGGAATATTGCTCAAAGTAGAACAGCAGCACATCACAAACACGTACGAGATTTCACTAGCACAGCAGCCATGAAAAATCTCAGTGTTTTGTGGACAGTGGGACCAACCGAACAGTCAGTATTGAATTAAGGAGGAGACAGCTGGAGAGACTTGAAATCTTTTCCTCTCTTTTCATATATTGTGGTATTGCATGCCTCTTTAAATGAAATAACAATGGGGAAGCCTCAAGGCAGATTATCTGCTTCCCCTCTCTTGGGAAGTCTCTTTTTTCCTTCTCAGCATATTAGAGGTGGCTGATCCATTTTAATGCAATGTCAAAGGCCTTAGGGATTTAAAAAATGTAGTGTGTGTGGTATTGGAAAGGCAAAGAAAAAGCATTGACCCTACCAGATGTGATATTTTGAGGTGGCATAGAGGTTTTAAGGTAAAATTAAAAAAAAAAGAATGCACTTGGCTTGACCAAGCTTAAAACAAATTAAATCATTCCAGATGGTTGTTCAAACTTACAGCAATTCTAATTGGTTGCCCCCAAAGGTCTTTCATTCAAAATTCCTTTGCATTACAGATTACATGCTCGTCACAGCAAACTTGTTTTCTTATAGATTAAACTGATTCGTTACTGCTGTAACATTTGACAGAAACATCTGTTAGATCCAAACAGGTATTTGGTTTGATGACATTTTACTTCCTTTCATGAAGAACTGAGAAATATTTACATACATGTGTAAGGAAGCATTTTGCTTTGCTGAATTTGCTTCTACTTTCATCCTGGAGAAGAGAAGGCTGCATGGAGACGTCATGGCAACCTTCCAGTATCTGAAGAGGGCCTACAAGAATGCTGGAGAGGGGCTCTTCATCCGGGGCTGCAGTGGTAGGGCAAGGGCTAACGGGTTCAAACTTAAACAGGAGAGATTCAGATTAGGTATAAGGAAGAAGTTCTTTACTGTGAGGGTGGTGAGACGCTAGAATAGGTTGCCCAAAGAAGTGGTGAATGCTCCATCCCTGGCAGTTTTCAAGGCCAGGTTGGACAGGGCGTTGGGTGACATGGTCTAGTGTGAGACATACCTGCGCGTGGCAGGGGTTTGCACCTGGATGATCTTAACATCCTTTCCAACCCAAACTGTTCTATGATTCTATTCTAATTTTGTCCTTGCATGCAAAAAACAATATTCAGGTGCAAACTAACATGGTAGCTATTTGCTGTTTGTTATTCAGTCATTCCTTATTCACCTGTGCTTTTTTGGAAAGTTGTTTCCATCTGTTCAGTAAGTAGAAACATTATTGTTACTATCAGGTGGCGTTCATGAACGATATAATTCTTCCTGCGCCATAAGGCACATAAGGCAGAAGTCAAAACAGTTACTAACAATGCATAGCCAATAGCAAACAGCTGACACAAAATCCACATGCTAAAAATGCTTTGTCCAAAAAAATTCAGTGCATAATTAAGCAATGCATTGGCAGAAATCTGCTCATTAAAATATTTGGAAGCAGGAAATAGGGTTGTATATGCATTTACTATCATTTACCACTAGCTTCAGTGGATGTGGTGGGGAAATAGCGTTGCATCCTCCTGCTCCTGAGAACAGAATAGTTCCTTGTCTGTACAAGGACTCATCAGGGAGGTTCAGATTAAGTTAACTGAAAGTATGGAATTCTTGTATATAACCGAAGTGCAACAAAGCCAGTATGGACCCTTTCCCTGAAAGCAAAGTAGCAGGACACAGGGGGTATCTGCTCCAGTGCCTAGAGCACCTCCTCCACTTCTGCCCTTGGTACGCCCTCTATTACTTCTTTTTCTCTTTCCTTTTCTACCTATGTGGCATTTTCTGCCCTTTCTTAAATATGTTTCCCAGAGGTGCCACTAGTTTGGCTCCTCACAAAGGCCACATGCAGCTCCCCCTTTCCCATCGACACTTTGACCCCTACACCCAGTGCAAAGAATTAAGCTGTTGAAAGATAGTATTTTTTTACTCTTTAACTTATTCCTATTAATTTTGTTATGTCTTTAATTACTCTTGTTTTCATTGAAAACCAAGGCCAGGACTATATGATGAGCTATTGGCACACCAGTGTTATCTGAGGTGTGTGTATTGCAGTGCTTCTGGGCTAGTAGATTTAATGTCAATTCTCATACCAGGGGGGAAGCCCTGTAGGCATACTATAGTTCAAATAATTTGTAAGCCTGGTACAAATCATCAGCAAAAATCTACTTTTTTGCCAAGGTTAAGTGTAGTTGGGTGAATGAGACTCTAACATGGGGTGGGGCAAGCATGTCCAGTAGATTAAACTCAAGGTGCCTTTGAGCTGCTTCATTGTCTCCTTAAGGGTTTCAGTTGACTTGGGATCTTTTCTACAATGCAAAGTTTAACTCTTCAGATGTGCTGTGGGAGACAAAGCAGTAAAGTGGTACGAGGTAAAAAGCTACATTGAGGAAATGCTTTTGTAACACTAAAATGAAAATGTTTTGACTAGCTTTAGCTATCTAACTTTGTATTTTGGCCACTGTTGTTGATGGGATACTGGCTTAAGTAGACAGATCTTTTGTCTGACCTAGTATAGCCATTGTTATTTACTCAGTTTTGTAAGGTATCAAAACACTAAAAGATTATCACAGGTATGTAAAGAGTATTATTATAATTATCATTAAATTCATTTTTATTTCCATAAGTATGGATAGGCTTGTAAATTATCCAAAAATAAGACCCTCCATTTTTTCTTATTATCCTAGGATGTGAAGTTACACAGGGGGACTGGGGAAACTAGGAATTTTCTGCCCTCACAAACTTCCCTGCATACTAGCTGGAGGCACAGTACACTGTTTAACATCTGCATGTTGCAAGAGATCACCAAGAATGCAATAAAAGAGCAAAATGAATCAGGACATTGCAATAGCTGTATTTAAACCAGACCAAAGCATAACTTCCCTTGGTATCATCCCACGGTACTCTGAAATGTTTCTTAAGCTGAAGGCTTGTGATGTGCATCTTTGTGTAAAATACACACCAGTCAATGTTTCTTTTACCACAGCAGTAAATTGCTTTTTGAAGCCCACACATGTATGGGCTTCATCCACCACATCCTGTGGCAATGAGTTCCACCATTTAATTACGAACTTTGTGGAATGAATCTTTTTTTTGGGTTTTATGGTTTAAACTTGCTAACTACTCATTTTATTGGGACTGTTTCCTGTGCTATGAATTAGAGTGAAAAAGCATTCTTTATTCACTTTCTCAACGCTGCTTATGATTTTCTGGGGCTATGTAAGTCCTTTCCCTCATTTGTCCCTCTTCCAATATGAAAATCCTAAAGCCTTTTTTTTCCCACTCCTAGTACAGAAGCCATTACATACCTTTGATCATTCTGTCACTCTTTCTTTATCCTTCTATTGCTATCTTGTCATTTTGAGATGAGGTGACTTGAAATGTATTTAATATTCAAAATGATAGGTGGGCAATGGAATTTTTTGGCAGCATTATCACGTTTTTTTCTTCTTTCTGTTCTTTTCCTAATGTTTCATAATATACCATTTCCTTTTTTTGACAGTTGATTAGGATTTAGGTGACATTTTCATACAGCTGTTTCCAAGCTCCCTTTCCGAAGTAACAGTCAATTTCACTGTGTGTTTATAGATTTCCCAGGGTACAGATATGAGACCGCAGTTATTTGGCCATGAAAACACAGCTAAATTGCCAGTGGTTTAGGCTGTAAACTGGAGATTGTTGGCAGAATTTAATATTCACTCAATTCTACTAGCAATTTATGTTGTTCTAGGTTTTGTTATACCAGAGGTTTCTCACAACAATTATGTGAGGCCATGTGAATGTTTGCCAGCCATGGACCCCATCTTTTTAGTGGGTTGTTGATTATTTTAGCAGAACATTAATTCTAACAAGAAACTTATTCAGGAAAGAGTTCATTCAATGAGTTTTATCTGGCTAATTTTGCCACTCTAAGGCATATGCTGACCAAAAAACCAAGGGAAAATAAACAAATGTATAATCCTTTGCTGTACTAACTTAATGGAGAATTCATTCCATAGTCTTCAGTATCAGATAGAGATGCATAGTCCTTCAATTTTTTCATAGCTGGAATGTGGTATTACTATCCTAACAGTTACTAATATTGTGTTCTGGAGCTTAACGAAATCTGGAATTAAATAAATCACCTCAGGATTGTTAAAACCTAGCTGCCAGAGAACTTTAAATAGTTGTTTCTAAAGGAAGTGCTGACAGAATAAATATATTACTGTAAGTCAGTCAGTCTCATCTCTGACTTTAAAACACTTACTATGTTACATTTAAATGATCACTGACAAAAATTATTTAATGGGCCAAAGAGACCTCAGCAACCTATCGTAAGCAGAGATCTTTTTTGCATGAGGTTTTCAGCACTCTCCTTTCATAGAATATGAGTCATTTGACTTTTTGCTCGTTACCATAAACTGGCTGCACTGCAGTACAGAAGCTAGGGGTGTATGAAGATTTCCTGTTAACACAGTTTTCTCTGAGGAGGAGTTCTGTCTCTTACTAATTCTGTTTATTCCTGTGCATTATAGGCAGAGTTTTCTTTGTATGCTCCCGGTCTCAGTCCTACTGGTCTTGGAGAGATTGGTGATGGAAACATTATTTTACACCTGTAGTGGGTTGACCTTGGGCAGCAGCCAGGCACCCATCTGTCCATCTGCTCTATCTCTTCCCCTTCTCAGCACAAGAGGGGGAGAAAATACGATAGCAAATCTTATGGGTCGAGATGAAGACAAGGAGGTAACTCACCAATCACTGTCATGGGGAAAAAGAAAACCAGACTCAACTTGAGAAAAATTAATTTTATTTATTTCCAATTAAAAATAGAATAGGACAGTAAGAAACAGATACAACACTAAAAACATCTTCCCTCTACCTCTTCTTTTTGCCAGGCTTAACTTTATTCCTTCATTCCCAACTCCTCTACTTTTGCCCCCAGTCTGCATAGATAGAAGCGCTGGTCAGCTCCCACTCTTTCAGTTTCATTTCAATTTGGAGAGCTGAGATGGCTCCTTGACTCAGTCAACTGTCCTGTCCATTAAGGACAATTGGAAATTACAAAGCTAGACATGAAAGGCAGAATAACATTGTGAGTACAAAGGGAAACACTCAGCTATTGGATCACAAATAGGGAGGCCAAATACATGAACTAGTCCAAAAGATAGCCAAAGAACTCTATCCAATTGTTTGAAAGACATTTAGAGATATGACTTCATGTGTCTTTTTTTGAGAAATCATTTACTCCAGAGTATCTGTTTATTAAACCAGAAATGAGCCAGATCTCTTTCATTTTCACTGTTATCTCACAACTGAACAGCTTAGAAATATAGGTACGCAAGAGAATAACTTAAATAATTACTCTTCTTGTCATTCAGACTCCCTATGCACCCCAGTAAGCCTGATCTGAGCAGTTCACCTTATAGCAGCCCATAAACCATCTGCGATTTCAGTGGTGGAATAAAAAATTATTTTATGAATTAATAACCCCATAATATGGGAAAAGTTATTTTTGACAAGTTTTGCTTTAGTATTTGATAGGTGATATAATTATTAAGTTCTTGATTCTTCTTCTTTTCAGGGCATACTCAACATTTTTAATTAACTTCCTTGAGACAGCAGAGCAACTGCAAAACCAGACCACCAACAACAGTTTTTTAAATATCACTGGTCTTCTGACAAGTAAGTTCTTCATTCTCAGTTTTGTTTTCTTTCCTGTATTCCTGACTTTCCTTTACCCTGTATTTTATCCTTGTATTTGTCATATGGACTACCATATTCACATTCAGGGCCAAGAGAATATGAATGCAAATTGAATAGTATGAAAATGTTCTTATTCTTTCTCATCTAGAATAAAACCTATCAATACTAATGATACAATTGAGATCAAGTACTGGCTCACCTGATTATTCCAACTTCTATTGGCAGTGGCACTAAAGTCATACCTCTGGATGTTTGGGAGCTTTTGCCTCTTAAAAGGTTAAATGTTTAAAACCTCTTTTGTGTCGGTAGAATTGTGTGGCATCAGGGTCAGGAAATGCTTATCCATTTGTAGTTGGGAACTTCCTTTTCTTCTTGGGAGTCTCCAGAGGTTACTCGTTGTGGTATATGTAACCCTAAAATTTGCAAGGATTCACACGGATACAAAAACTGTCTTCATATGCCTCCTTTGCCCATTTAGTCTCCCATGTTCCCTCTGCCTTCCTTACTATTTGAAAGGTTGAACTACTTAGTCTCAGACTTATACTACATCAGGAGTTTGCTAACACTGCATCTAAATCAGTACCTTATGCAGTGCAGTCCACTTAGTCCAGCAGGTTATACCAGAAAAGCCCTTTAATACAACTTATTTCCATAACTACACTTATTATCTATGTAGCAGCAATACCTGACTCATTTTCTCCCACGCAACTCTGCATTGTCTTTCTCAAATTCTCCTGCATTCCCCAAAATTTAGATCTTTGACTGCCCTTAAATCTTACCATGTCTATTCAGGCTTGATACATACTACCCCAAAGTAGTAAACTGATGTAAAATAAAGGAACTCCAGCCTTCAAAAGGGTCTTTAGAAATTTTTCTTCTTCTATAATTGTTTGATTTCCTGGACTCTATCGTGGCCATACTGGGAACTGGGAACTGGGAAGAGGAGCTTGCATGATCCTTGGCTTTAATTCTAAAGGAACAATAAAGAAATACTTTCTTCAAGGTTGTTTAAGCTTTTAAAAGTAACTGTCCTGGTTTCAGCTCAGATAGAGTTAATTTTCTTCCTAGTAGCTGGTGCAGTGCTGTGTTTTGACTTTAGTCTGTGAACAATGCCGATAACATACCAATGTTTTAGTTGTTGCTAAGTAATGCTTACGCTGATCAAGAACCTTTCAGTCTCATGCTCTGACAGAGAGGAGGGGCACAGGAAGCCAGGAGGAAGAAGAAACAGTACACCTGACCCAAACTAGCCAAAGAGGTATTCCATACCACAGCACGTCATACCCAGTGTATAAACTGGGGGCAGTTACCCAGAAAGGCCAGACTGCTGCTTGTGTCAGGCTATTTATCGGTCAGCTGTTGGTGAGCAATTGCATTGTGCATCACTTGAGTTTATTGTTCTTTTTTTCAGTTCCCTTTTTAGTTTTACATTCTCTCCACCTGTTATTTCCCTCAGTAGTAGTACTGTATTGTACTATAGTTATTGGACTGTTCTTATCTCAACCCCTGGGGTTTACATTCTTTCCATTCTCCTCCCTATCCCACCCAGAGGGGGGATAAGAGGGAGTGAGCGAGCGGCTGCATAGTACTTAGTTGCAGGCTGGGTTTAAACCATGACAGTAACCTAAGTTGTTACTCCTTCCAGTCTGAGAGAAGCCCAAGGTGAAAACTCTGGGACAAATATAATGGTATCTCTCAAAAAATAGCAGAGATTTATAGCAGGGAAAATAAAAAGTATTTTAAAATTTGGAAGTAAAAATTCCTCTACAATTAGAAGAAAGAGTATTAAAATGGCTGGTAGGACTGGGAAAAGTAGAAAGGAAAAAGAACAACTTGCACTGGAAGGGGAAGGAAGAGGATCCTTACTAAGGGGTAAATATGCTCCTTCCTAGTCAGGGCTTGTTGAAAGAGAACTTACAAGTTTTCTTGTTCATAAAGAATAGCATTTATAAGAAAATATATTTTAACTAAACGATGGAGTCTATTCATCCTAGCTTCTTAAGCAAGAGATCTTTTATTTCCAGAGACTGCTCCACCAAAATAACAATGAAGATTCTCACATCATGTCCTAGGTTAAGCAGTAGCAGTCATTTTTACCCTTCTTAGTAGCTGGTGCAGGGCTGTGTTTTTGACTTTCAGCCCGGGAACAGCACTGATAACACCGATGTTTTTAGTTGCTGCTCAGTAATGTTTACTCTGACCAAGGACTTTCTGAGTCTCATGCTGTGCCAGGGAGGAGGGGAAGCCAGGAGGAAGCAGAGACAGGACACCTGACCCGAACTAGCCAAAGAGGTATTCCATACCACAGCACATCATGCCCACTATATAAACTGGGGGCAGTTACCTGGAAGGGATAGATAGCTGCTCGGGTCAGGCTGGGTATCGGTCAGCAGGTGGTGAGCGGTTATATTCTCTTCCCTTGTTATTTCCCTTATCATTATTATTATTGGCGGTAGCAGCAGTGGTTTGTGTTATACCTTAGTTACTGGACTGTCCTTATCTCAGCTCGTGGGAGTTGCATTCTTTCCATTCTCCTCCAGGAGCAGGGGAGGAAAGGGGAGGGGAGTGAGTGAGCAACTGCGTGGCTGAATTACCAGCTGGTTTTAAACCATGACACATCACTACCACGCTTTGTCTTTCTTTGTATTTCTATACAGCTACTGTAAATACTGTGTTATTTGCTTCTTGGAATATATTCCACTTTAGTGTACCCAGTGGATTTTGTGAAGCTCAGTGCCTGGTCACAGGCTGGCTCAGCTTTGACAATCGCATTTGATTACCCTGTGGATTACAGGTACTAAAATTTTAGGAGATTATCACTTTTTGCCACTGCATATTTCTGAGAAAAGGGTTAAGAGAATGCATTCCAGTCATACCGTATCTAATATTTCATAAACTTTTATATCATTATTAAGCAAGTTTAGCTACTAGTAGTATCCAAAAGACTTCTTTTGTATTATTTCATATAAAAGAAGAAAAATTGCTGTAAAAAATACGCACTATTTAATAACTTCTCACATAAATTAGTGAAAATACAAAAATAAAAATCTTGGTGTTAATACTATTTGTATTACTTAAATAACATTTTGTTAGAAGCTACAGATTGAACACCTGAAATTTCCTATTATACACAAGCAGATAAAATTGTAAGATTTTTTTCTGTTTCCATTGTTTTTACAAGTACAAAACCAGCTTCCTTATTTCTTCTTGTTAGTCTGGTTGTTTTTCAGGCATTTTGGCTATAAGCATTTAGTCAAATTTTTGAATCTTACTTGTGGTCTGAAAGGAACACAAGGTCATGGCTTAGATTTCTCTCTTACCAGAAAGCAGATGCACTGAATATATCACTTGTTACTAAGTGATGTCTCTTCTAATTATCTTCGGTTCTGTGTAGTTCATTTTCCTATCTGGACCATAACATGTCAGAGGCGTGAATAACAATACAAGCTTCCATATCTACTTAATTCACCATTCACTTGGATTTTACTTAGAGGAAAGACAGGCTAGAGCAAACAGCTTCTATTCTTCTTGGATTTGTCTCTAAGACAGTTTTGAAGCTCTGTCCTGTTCAGCCTGAAAAGCAGATCGTAAAGAAGCTGAGGCCATCTGACACAATGAATCCAAGCCTAATAATTGAATTACTGAAACTCTGTGGCATTAAGCATATCAAGGCTGTGCAAAAAAACTGATTTATCACTTCATAAACCTAGAAAATAAATAATAAATAGTGCATCATTCTGAATGGAGAAAAGGACAGGTTTCATTGTGAGATGGGGGGAGGCAGGGAAAAGGCTCCATTTCAGTTTAGGCAGATTAATTGATTTTATCTGATAACACTTTGTTTTGAATCAGATGTTAACAAAAGCAAAGGAGAAGGATAGGTAGATTCACAGCATTGGTAGAAGTAGTGGTGGTCATATCTCTTTTTATTTTGTAGTGCAGAGTTATAATTGTCATAGGGCAATTCCCTGTTCTAGTAAGTAGCATTGGAGCCCAAATCCCTCACCTCTGATTACAGTACCTTTCAGCTATCTTGGCTCTACAGTATTCCTAGGCAATGCATTTATTGGCATTTACTTCAATCAGTTCAATGTTCTGAAAAGAAATTAACTCCATGCAATGTCAATAGAGCACGTGCTAAATGAGCATATTACAGAAAATACTTGGCATGAGGAGTCATAATTGAGGGAGGGTGTTTGCATCAGGTTTCGACAAGGTTCACCATTAGACGTATGTTTTCAGTATTTTTCAGACAAACTGGAAGCTGCAGAGTATCACCATCAATGAAATTTGCAAATGATGCTGAGTCCAGGCCTCTTGCTATAGCAAGCAACCTGGGTTGCTTGGTAACCTCAGTCCATCTATATCAAGTGAAATAGTGAATTTAAGGCTGAATACTACCTTCATTGAGAGAAAGAGGAATTGTGTTCTAAGGAGTCCTAACCTGTAAGTGAAATATTTCAGGAATCACAGCAGATAAGCAACTCAAGTGAGAAAATTAATTACATAGAACTGGGGTCATTGCTTTGGTCATGAGCCTGGCTTCAGTGAGAGTGATGCTAGAAGGCTGTGTTTCAGTGTCCTAGCTTTAAGAAAGGGTGTTGAAAAAAACAGAGTCAGAAGAAGACCCAGAAAATCATTAATACAGTGAAGAAAATGTCTGCAACAGATTTGAATAGCTCAGTCTGCCTTAGCTTTTTTGAAGAAGCCACAAGCCAATTTGATGCCCTTACCATGGGAAAAAAGCAAGCAAGGAATGTAGTTGAAATAATCACTGTCTCTCTTTTGTATGTTTACTTTTTAATTAGTTTCCTAGAAAAGAGTTGGTTCCTCTCAGTTGGTATCATTAAAGTAGTTTGGATTTCTGCCACAGTGTAGTGGTAAATAATACAGTGGGTGACCTTACTTGTTGAATAATCTAGATGGGGTTGTACTTATTACCCAAATAAGAGTGGCTAATTTCCTTTTACATTGTATTATCCTTGCTTACAATATTGTGAACTGGCAGCGTAATAGAGAAAAGTCTTTGATCACTGTAATCAGTCCTGTTTCAATGTTGTGAGAATATCATACACCATGTTACTTTGACCACTACTTTGTTTATATTAGGTACTTCTGTTTGTAAGGGTGGAGCTATATTAATATATTAAGTATATTATAATATACTAAGTTGCATTTAATAAAAGCTCCCGATATATTTATTCTGATTCCTGATATTTACTTTTTGCTATCTTAGAAACCGATGAATGACATTTCACAGTTACGACGTTTATTTATGTATTACTTACATTAAGGTGATTTATTAGTCAAATTAACCATTCCTTTTACTGAGTAAACACAGTTGTGTGTTTCTTTCTGCTTACTGTGTCTTGCAAGATTTTAAAATTAGCAGATTTCAGCCTCTGTTGTGGTGCTTTTACCTACAGTAGAAAGTAAAATTCTCTGCCTTTATCGGCTCTCAAAAGATGGCTTTGCATGAACAGAGCTAACCTGAATAAAGTGAAGAAAATAACTTCTCTGCACCTGCAGAGAAGCTATGAAACAGCTGTCAAACTTGGACTAAACATATCGCCAGAGGCTGTTTTTTCTGTGGTCACTCAGACTCTCCCAGCTCAATGGTCAGCAAATCTTTACCAACATATATGAAATACTTGACTACTCCATGTTACTTAATTTAAATCAAGTTATGGAATTTAAGAAGGTTGACAATACACTGTTAAAATTTTATACTTCATTTTAAATGGTCCTATTTTAAAATAAAAGGCATATATTTAATCTGAAATAATGCATCTGTTTAAAAACCAGTTTGAGTAAAATACATTCTTTTGGATTAAAAAATACAAATTATGAATGGATTTCTATCCAGGCTGCCTGCAGGACAATGGAAAATGAAACAAGCAGCTCTACTTTGCATGATTATTTGGAAACCCTTAAGGTGTTAAAGAAGTGAAAGAGTGTCTTCTCTAAGGCAACAAGTGTGTTACACTTAGATGTTGATTTGTTTATTTAATAAGCATAACAAAAAGGTAAAATACTATGCATTATCTTTATGAAAATAAACAGAATTCTTATCATAAAGAAAACAAATATTTTTCTCATTTAAGGAATTTCAGATCCAGATTATACGGACACTAAGATATAAAGGGAACATAATTTTTTTGTTTCACTCTTTAAAGACAAGGTAGCAGCCAGACAAGTATGTTTGATTTCTGTTTGGTAGCATTTTTAATAAAGGGCTAATTGAAAACTAACCTTAAAAATGTATAGATCCTTACTTCCAAATATATAATTCCGTGTGTACCATTAGCAGAATCCAATATATTTCCTAGAAATAGAAGCTACACAATGTGAAGACAAAAGAAGCTAAATATGTACATGGTCTTCCTTTTTTCCTACAAAATCACCTTGAATCTGAGGCACTTCTCCAGCTCCTTAATGTAAAATTCTGTTCAATTGAATGTAATGGATTTACTTTTAGTTATTTTTGTCTCAGGTTTCTAGCAGGATTTCTGTAGTCAAAGCCAAATCGCACTGCAATCTTTGTTATGGGAAAAGGCACAAGAAAATTCAGATGAATGTGGAAAGACTGTAAATAACAAACATTAGCCTCTGACCCAGCAATTGTCCACTAACAAGTGCAATTATGTAGACAAATGGTGCTGATCACAATCTTCTTTCCCCACGACTTGGCAGCTGCTCAGCATAGAGCACTGCTGAATAGATAGATATGCTTTTGACGTTGGCATGAAGGAATAAACTGGCCCACAGTGAGAGAGAGCGCTCATTGACAGGGCTGACAGGTATAACAAATAAAGCTCTTGGCCACAGGAGATGCTGAGCACCTGTGACACCTGTCTTTGCTAATTCAGTTTTGTAGGTGAATGCATGAGTGAAAACGAAGGCTCACAGTTGCCTGTTTGGGGGACAGCAGAGAGTACAGCTGAATGAGGAATTCAGTTCTAGGGAGCCTGTAATAAGGCAAGAAATGCCAGTGGCATTGGACACAAAAAGGCAGAAATTCGCCCCAGTTCAGGTGTGTCAAAATTCTATTCAGGGGTTACCTTTCCCCTCAGACACTTTGTGCCAGAGCAGGTATTACCTGTCTTTGCTGCCCGTGTTCAATGATGAAAGCATAGGCGGCACATTCTCCTGTGCAGCAGTAGGAATCTCTTCACAGCAATGCCTTCCACTCCAGATTCTATGATAACTAGATGATCTTAAGGTCCTTTCCAACCCTAACTGTTCTATGATTCTGTAAGAGGAGATGACTGAGCAGGTTCTGCTAGGGCCTTGGGTGCCCTAATCGCTGCTCTCATCCTCACAGTCTCTCTCATTCCTCAAAGATCCCATGGACCCACCTGTCTAACTTCTGGTACCTAACTCAGGGTCCTAAGTTTAGAGATACCATCACCTCAAACTCTTCTAGTTAGCATAGAGAAGGAGTACTGGGAGGGCAAGACCTTGAGGGACCCTGGTCTATTTAAGGTCTGAGTGAGCCTTCAGAGCTGCCTATTTCTCTCTATTTTAGGCTGAAGGCAACTCCTTCTCCTGAATTAGGAGCTTTGGTTAAGTGCCTAATTGCAGGCAGGATCACGGTGAACTTCTGTCCTCATTCCTGTAAGCTAAGTGCGTGGTCTCCTCTCCTTATCGTGCACAGACAGGCTGCTGCTCCAGGCGCTCTGCAACTGTTGTCCAGAGGGCAGAGGGAGCTGAGCAGTAGGGATATGGGTCCCCTCAGCCTCCTCCCGTAGGCACAAATCAAGGATGCCCATCAGCAGCCCTGGGAGTGAGAGTGGGAGCTTGGATTAGGAGGGTCTGTGGGGTCAGCGTTCCTAGGTTCTCAGTCCTTTGGGTGAAGAACAGGCCAGCACTGCATCACCCACATTAAAAATAGAAGAAATCAGTGTCACTGCAGCTGGGATTCCTGGGGCTATGGTGTATGTCTGTGACACCCTGCCTCCAGCAGCTCCTCCTGGGCCTCTGGCAAAGGGCTGCAAATCCCTGACACCATTGTTTTCCTTTCCTTTTTCTTTTTTTCTTTCCTTCCTTCGGTTGTAGTTTTCTTTCTACTTATTGAGATTTATATAGTGCAATAGAAGTGCAGAGCTTCTGTCTCCTGGCCTATCAACTTCATCAGGCTTGGGGAATTGAGGGAGAAAAAGGAAAAGAAAATATGTGAATATAATTACTGTAATGTTGAATTATTTTATGCTGCCATATGGAGTTAAACTGGCTAAAAAAAAGAGAAGATTTCCATGTCAATGCTATTTGTTTTATAATAGAAACTTCCCTTTTCTTCACCCTTCTGCTTCCAGAAGGGTCTTATTCAGTGTATTCAATCCTAGCCAAAAGGTCACTGTTGTCCTACAGGAGAGTCCTCCCTCCCCTTCCTGGCACCTCTGGATGCTGTGAATGGAGCTCTCTTTCTCTGAAACTGTGATCTGTCAGCAGGAAGGTGCACTAAGAGCCACAGAGTGTCACCCTTCACTCCTGCAGGTCAAGTGCGTCACCCCTGGGTGCTGCAGAAATGTTGTGAGCGAGGGACTGGCAACGCCATCAGTCCTCCTGGCTCTGACCCTATAGTGCTCAGCATCCCGACCAGCTTTCAACTGCATTGTGCCATTAATCTAAATTAATTCAGTCTCTGACAGACAGGTCCCTAGGTAGGTGATTTTCAGGTTTATATGAAATTTCTCAGCCTAGTTATTTAATACTTGCATATGCATTTTTCATTGTGGACTCTCAACTTTGACAAGGCATTGATGAAGTAACACATCCTGGAATATGAAGCAGTCAAGTAGCTGTTCATTCTAACTGAATCCTGACACTCCTAATCACAGTAAATACTATGTTTAATCTTATTTTTTTTCTTACGGTACTCAGTGGGAGTTCTTATGGAGTGACTTTCAAATCTGTGTGAATAATGCTCTTCCTGGGCTTTCTGTAATACTGGGAGAGGAAGTACAAGAAGGCTGTTATGTGAAGAAATATGAGATAAAATAGCCAGTAAGAAAAGCAGAGAAAGGACTCTATCATAAGACTACTCAGCTTTATTTCAGTGGCTTGAGATCAGACACCTAACTTGCACTGGATGGAGGGAGTCAGAGTAGAACAAAGAGCAGCAAACCCGCACTGGAGGAGGATCTGAATTCTAGGTGGAAAGGAGAATCTCAGACCTCATGGCAGACAGATTTATGGAGAGACCATGTGTACTGCAAGAACTGGCTATGAGGACACAGAGGGACCTTCTTCTGCCTTGTAGTGTATTTTATACTTCCTACATTAAACTGTGCCTACCTGTCTTTACAACTGTCTTTCTCTCTTCACTTGGCTCCAAGATATTGCTATTCATATGAAACAGTAATGATATTTGAAGAAAAGAAACAAAAAAGACCCATATACTTGCATGTAGAAGCTCAGAAGGAATAGATTATAAATAGCGCAGAAGAAATCTTCAGAGAGTCTAGCTGCCAGTGCTTGGAATGCTTTTGCTCGGCGTACGCAAAGAGAGACTTGGGGTAAAGCTGAAAACACTCAAGAGACAGAGCAGAAAGTGCACATGTAACATCAGGGCAACTCCTGCTAAAATGCAGGTCTATGTTCCGAGTGAGCAGGTAGTGGGGTTTCTGAGAGAAAAGGAATAAGAATAGCAAAACACTATTTTGCAACCCAGCTTCATCAGTTAAATTGTAGCCTTTCAAAACATCTAGCCTCAACTAGACAAGGAGCCTCACAGGTTTCAGACTGAGGATTTGAAGGTATGAAAAGGGTACAAATAATCTGTAAACATTGGCTTTACTGTAATGTTTTTTATCCTTAGCTACTGAAGATATTTTCTGTGTACTGTCATAGAAAAGGACAGACTAGAGACTCCTAAAATATCACTCTTGTAAGGTAGTGAGAATGTACGTACCAAAATGACCAGAAAGGGACTGGACCAGCCCCCACAAATCAAGAATGTGTATTCATTATGCTTGTAATAATGATAGTATGGTTTATAACATTACACTCGAGCAATTGTAATTTCAATTTTATGGAGCAAAAAGTGCAATCTCTGAGATTTAACTTTTAAGTAGTGGCTTTAATTGACACTACTTGAAAAATATTAATAGCTGTTCATTAGGTATTGTCTCTCCCCTTATCCTGAACGATTGTTTTAATTTAAACTCACTCTCTGCTTTATACATAGAATTATTGACAAAAATATGTCTTTCTTCAGCAAATGATTAGCTATATCATTGTTTTATTTACAAGCAGCATTGTGTCCCTGTGCCCTAAATCTTGCTAGTTGAAAGAGTGGGAGGGAAAGCAATTTAATTAAGTTAACTTTATTGACCCGCTGGAGCTGTTGTTTAATAGCATGGCTCCCTGGAGTGTAGTGCAGGTAAATTGAATGAATGCCACAGAATATCACTTCCCTGCATTGCATATTTTGAACCTCTGCCAGGCAGTTTGGGATGAGCAGCCAATCAGGAAAAAGGTTTTTCCAGCCTTCCTGGCTTGGGTGGCATTTCCCATTATACTCAGAATGAGGTGCGTAGTATTACCCGTTTGTTCCCCTGAGCGTATCAAGAGGAATAACTCCAGGGCTATGTGTTATGCTCAGCTGCTGCAATCAGAAGGCAACTTTCTGGACTGGCTCTTCAGCCATGTATCCAAAAGCACCTTTTTATGAAGGAGGAAAAATAGCGTGTGAGACTGAATGAAAGTGCTGTGAGTAAACTATTTGCTATTAAAACCTCAGTGCACTTGTTCTGCATGAGAAATCAGAGTCCAGACTCTGGACCAATCCAGAGAAGAGGTATCTTCTGGAGCTGTGCTTGCATTAAATACTTGGGAAGAAAATGAAAAATTATAAAGCTTCTTTGTTAAATTGTTATTTGATAAAACAGTAGCTGCAAAGACTTCCACAATGTATTCTCATAGATAACAGTGCCTGCTGCTGTTTCAGTTACTGCTTCTGTTATTAAAATCTTTGTCCAAATGTCTTATTAGTCTATAAAATGAGTAGAACAGATCCTCTGAGGTTGACTGGAACACACCCTGCTTTCTGCACTATTCTTCAATTCCGCTCACTGGGTGATAAAAGGCATTATGTCAGTCTGTTGCACATGTACGTCCAATCACTTCTTTTAAAAGCCAAGCCAGATCCGCAGCTGTGTGATGTAACAGCAAATTCAAATGGCTTTTAACCCTTGCAGAATTAATTTTTTTTAAATCTTTTTAGAATTCTTTAGAATTAAATTCTTTGCAGTTTTTCTGGTTAAAGCTGAGACCTAAAGATTTAGACCTACAGCTTTGCTTAAAGAATTAAATACAACCACTCAGCTAATTTATTTTTTGCCCTGGAAAATAATAAGAGCTGCAACTTTAATTACAAGTCATACTTTTCTCATGTTCACTCATTATTCAGTTGGTTCTGAATAAGCTTGTGTATGATTTTTCCTTTTATATGCAAACAAATTTTCTTGGCTTCAGACTGCTGCATTTAATTTTAAATGCATGTAAAATAAGACAGGTGGGTTTGTAGGGCAGGGGCATTGTCCTTTATTGTGCTGACCAGAATAGTTGGGAGAAGCAGGCAAGTTTCAAGCATGTAAGTCCTTCTTTAAGTCAAACTTGGGTGTCTTCAAAGAATCACACTTAAAGTGTAGGCATACTGATGGTAAGACCAACCATGCTCTAGAACGTCATTTCTCATGTCATCTTCTGGGGGCTGGCTCTTCTGGTAATCACTCTCACTTCCTCTCCTGACCTTTATGCTCTAATACACCACACACCCCCTCAGAACTGGTCCCATATACTTGTTCTATACAAACCCAAGCTGTGATGCAGCCTAGGAAAATCCAGGCACTCCTATATCTGGCCCTCTGCTTCAAGATCTGGCATAACACTGAGAGGGGAGGCAGCCACCCCCAGCCCATGATGTGAAGTCCAGAAGTTAAAACTGCCTTTCAATCAGCGTTAGATTACATGGCTTTTGTCTGGCACTGCATGTTTGTGTGTTTACACAAAAGGATGATGTCTCACATGAGTAATCTGAGAAGTTTATTAGCTGATATTCTCCAGTGCACTGTTACTTTATCTTCATTAAATGTGTGTTTGGCAGCCAGTGCTTGAAGTCCATATTCCATATATGTAAGATAAGTGCAGTTTCTGTGCTAATGGTTGTGTCTGATGTCAGAGGCAGCCCTCAGAGAGTAGACTTCTGTGATTTTCAGCTATTTTTTGCTTCCTATATTTTTTGTTCTGACACTTTAACATATTCTGAAAGCTTTATTATGTATCTAATAGAATGAGAAGAAAATACACATCCATGATGCCATCCCACAGTTTCTTCAAAAGGCTACAGACAAATCACATTGAATCATAAGTGACTTTTCCTGCATAAGAATTCATGCTGTATTTGTAGGTGAAGTTCCTTAAGGGTGTTAAAATAAAAATATATATACATGAACTTTAGTGTTACTTGATTACAGTTTCAAAGGACTGTTAAATCAAGTGTTGCACCCCTGTCCACAACCTTGTACCTACCTGTGTCTTTTTCCTTCCCATTGTGCTGGCCTAGCTTTTTGTAGGACTGAGCACTGAACTGGATTAGCAACATCGGAAAATCAACCATCTCCTTTCTGTTTTTCTGAAGGTCCTTTATAAAGCAGAGCAATCTTCTCTGGATTGCAGTGTGTCCCCCAAATCACTACTCCAATGTAACTGAGCACACATCACAGGGAAGTGAACTACTTAGTTCAGTCAGGCCAGAAGTGCCCATCAGACTAACACTGGATTTTAAGACATGCTATTTGCTTGACGTTTTAGCCCATAAACTCTACATAGATACACTTAAGGTTAAGTACCAGTAACACTGTTTTCTCTGAACCACATCTTTGCTGAAAAGTTTTTACCAGCACAAGAACATTTAAGGATAGATTTAGCTTTTGATATTTGAAGGTTTTATGAGTTTGGAGTTTTTATAATGCCAAAAACTAAGAAAAAGCCTAAGTTGATGCACTTACACAACTGAAAAGTGTAGTTTGTTTATTTGAGGATTGGCTAGAAGACATTTTTTCTTTCTATACTTACAAGAGTTTGCTGATTTATTAGCTGGATTGGGTGGGGTTTCTTTTCAATTATAGCTTATATCAAGTAGACAGAAGTAACATATTGTACCTGGGTTTTTTCCAGAGATACTAACAGAAACCTTCCCTGTCACATCTGTTTTCTTTTGGGGTTGGTTTTTCCCACACTTAAGTGAATAAGGGACACTGAGGCAGCAGTTTCACAGCTGCAGAGGGAGGGCATCTTCTAGGCTCCAGCTGTTCTACCTAAGACGCTCCTGCTTTCCACTATCATTGCCACCCAGCAGCTGCCAGGGCAGCCCCTGCGGTTTTGCTGGCGAAGTGCCTCAAGTGATTGCTCCTCAGCCTGAAACTTTCAAACTCAGCTAAGCCAGTCCACAGCCACAGTTCACACCACTCAAAATAAACTGGCTCCTTTTGCCTCGAGCGTTCTAGAGAGGGTTCACACACACGACCCCTCCACTGGTGCAGCTGTGGGAACAGGGAGTCAAGCCAGCATAACAATGTGTGCAAAAGGAGTGCTTGCCGTTCCCAAAGCCTTAACCACTTTAAACACAAGAGAAGGCAGCAGAAGTGGCTGAAGCATGGTTGTGTGCAACAGATTTGCATTCAGGTGTGATGGTATACATGCAGGAAATTTTTTTGTTCACACTGATATCTATTCATTCACCTTTTCTCCACTTCTAAAGACTAAAGCTGGCCTATGCTAGCATTTTGAGGTTGGTTTTCTTTACTTCACATTAACTGGTTGTTCATTTATTTAAGTAAATTGAGATCAATGAGGATGTGTCAAACCTTTGCTATGCAGGAGACAAAAGTTTGGTTTAGACTACAGTGTTGTCTCTAAATCAACCAGTTAGAAATCTAGGAGTTGATTAGGAGCTACTCTCAGCTGCTCACGGAGCTTACCCTGGTAGTAGATAACTGATGCTGTGTAATCCCAGCTATGGAGAGGCCTAAGGAGTTTGAAGAGTTCAGTTTGGTAATTTACTAGGAAATTCCTGATGATTCCTCCGGAAAAAAAATTACATACATGGAGAAGATAGTGTGGCCTGAATACTTGAGGAGAAACCCAGATGCTGAACAGGATTGAATAGTTTCTCTTTTGTCCTCTGGAGTCAGAAGCCTGTTGATGCAATGTCCAAGCAGATTGTCTGCTTTACTGTCTATGTACCACAAAAGGACAGCAGCACTATTGTCGCAATGAGAAAGGAAGATCCATTCTCTGCTGCAAAGTGTATCATCAACAAAATTGCAGTTTAAATTTCCTACCAGTAGATGATAACCTTTATTAGAAGAATTAACAGAAGAAATAGGGTAAGAAATGTAGTTTGTCAATTTGAGGCTCAAGTATGAGAATTAATTAATCCCAGTGTTTGTTTTCTTAAATAAGGGAAATTGAATTAAATCACTGAGAGAAACCTTGTGCCCTTGCACACATGCACAGCGTAGCATTTCCAAACCTCAACCACAGAAGAGAAGAAAACATTAAGAAAGAAAAGTTGTTAATAAAAATGCCAGTAAATCCAGTACACTGCTAGTGGAGGTATTCTGATTCAAGAAACTACTTTGAAAGCACATCAGTCAAATCAGAGGTGATATTTTAAAGACTTTTATTGAAGCATGAAAGGCCAGTAATAACCAACATCACAGTTTCTGCCAGAGAATAGGAATCGAATAGTCATTTCAGTATTTTATTTTATGATCACAATTAATTGTCTTCTGCATCCAGGATATTAGGTGCTCCTTAACTGTCTTCTGTATTCAGGATATTAGGTATTCTTGAACTGTCTCTGCATCCAGGATATTAGACATGACGAGAGCTGCAATTTAGGGCAGAAACACCCCAAGCAGTTGTTATGTGTCTGGATTTTATGTTTTCTTCTGTTCATGAACACTATCCCTTTGGCAAATCCACTTATTTCTGTATGTTGGGGTTTTTTTACTTCTTTTGGGAAAGAGGTCAGATAGCATTATGATATGCCAAGGCATACTACTGAGAAACCCACCCTGCATTAATGTTTTAAGAATGCACCTTTGTTTAATGTTTCCTTATATGTATATTGAACTGGGATATTTAGTGGTGTTTCTGGAGCAGAGTACTGCAACGCAGTTGCTAACGTAGCCTGTGGCAGGAGATAATGGTGGCTTTACCCTGCTGCGCCCACATATGGCTCCACATAGATGCACTAGCCACTCCATGGGGTGTTCCCATTCAGCTGTTTGTCAGCTGCCAAATTCCCTGCTGAACATGTCTTCTCTGTAGAGATTTATGGATTCAGGCTGTACTTGGAGGAACCCAATTAGCTAAGCCAGAGAATGAGTGTCAACACAGTTCAGCCCTGTCTGTGTGCTAGTGCTCAGGTCAGCGTCACATGAACCCAGTTCAGGACTCAGTGACCCAGGGGTGGATTTCATAAACTGTAATCTCTAAATCTGCAAAAAGCCATGGCACCGTATGAAGTGCTTCACATGGCATTGTATGATAGTAAGGGTGTCTGGCCCAAACTCTTGTGCTGTGAACCTATGAACACAGATCATCCCTTGTTCTCCATGCACGCCCACGAAATATGCATGGACATCAGGTAGGAAAGTTCCTTCTGAAGTGTCCAGAGTCTGGTGAATTACATAAATACCAAACCTGAGATGCTGAAAAATACACATGGGTGCTTTCTCAGGGGCCCAGTGCAAAGGCTGAAACACTGTGTTAGGGAGCAGTGTAAGGTAGTACCCCAGCACTCTCACTAAGCTTTCAAAAGTGTTCTCTTGTTCCTCTGGATCCCACACCATTTCTAGGAACTCAGGAGACCTGATAGCAGGAGAGAAGCCTTATCTTGAGTGACAAATTCCTTTAAAACTCTGCCTCAGCTGTTACTGCATTGGGTTCCCTGGCTTTATTTTATTTTCCATCTTTTTCCTCTTTGTTTCTCAAGGTGGTTGTTTTCTTTTGGTTGTGGACAGCAGAAGAATGTATGTGCATATATGTATTTCAGCGCCAGTTTTTCTTTCCTGTGTCAGGCAACAAGGGTGTGTATTTCTGCATCTTCTCAGCCAGTAGTTTTCCTTCTTCTTACAGATCAATCCCTGGCTTTTGTCTCCCTTCAGAGCCAGGGGTTGGTGATGTATGCAGCTTTGCTTTCTTTTTGGAAAGAGAACTGTGTTGTTTTCTCCATCCAGACAATGAACATTGCCAGCTATAAGCAGCATGGGCTTTGCATGCCTTTTTTAAAGTTAGACGCAGGGTAATCTTTTCTCATTGCTCTACGCTGGCTCTGTACATCATTTCTGCCTTCCCAACTTTGGATGTTATCAGCCTGAATTTACTCCAAAACTTAGAGCAAATTGCTGGTTTTTTCACACTCATAATTACTGTACCAAGCATATCTACAAGCTTTGATGATTTACTTTTTCATTCCAAATGAGCTGTGCCAAGCGAAAAAACAATTCTAAATTATCTAACCTTCTTTCTAAGAGAAAGAAAAGTTACAGCTCACTATCAAGTACTAACAGAATTGAGAGAGACAGATTCAAGTAAAAAAAGTGCAACAAAATCACTTAATCATTAAGCTAATAAAATTACATTTACAGTTATATGCATAAAGACTCTGTATGTATGTGTCTATACTGAATGTGTATATATACATGCATATATGTAGGTGTAGCATATAAATATATATAAGATAATATATATAAATATGTTATCTTTATTATTTAACTGCACTTTCCTCAGGAACATTTGCCTTTGGTAAAGCAGTAAGACCCAGCCTTGGGGGGTAGCTCAGGTTCAGAAAAGCTCTGAACACCTTCACAGTCAGTTCTGTGATGGTTCAAAGCATAAATATATATTTTAAAAGACAAATATTTCATGCTAAGAAGCATGTAAGTGCTTATTGGATTTGTGTTGCAAAGCAAAACAGAGAAGAACTGAACCCTATCCAGAGAATGTAGCAAGATGTAAAATAGGTAAGAAAATAAAAGAATAACTGAAAATGTACCTGGAAGAAAAATATTGAAGAATAAAGTTACAGTTTATGCCATGGTGATAGCAGATAATTCTAGAGAACACTGTCTTTTGCTAACTGCAAAACATGGCTAAAATAGGGCTTGCATTAGCCTTTTGCCTAAAGCACAGTTCCATTACAGGCTGTGCCAGGAAAAGTTACTCATATTATAATTGTTTGACATTTACTGATTTAAAAAAAAAAAAAAAAACAAAAAAAAAAAAACCGTGGGACAAATTCTG
The DNA here is from genome assembly GCA_028858755.1 of Ara ararauna. NCBI lineage: Eukaryota > Metazoa > Chordata > Aves > Psittaciformes > Psittacidae > Ara > Ara ararauna. The sequence goes on along the minus strand of CM054377.1, from coordinate 68,202,470 downwards.
TTCACAGTGACATTGGTGTGTATCACAGTATTTTGTAGTTTCCTCACATTCCTGCTGTGAAGGAGGAGACCACAACTCTGTGACATTCTTACCCTGATTACCATAAGATTTATAGAAAAGCACTTCAGTGTTTCTCTAGCCCATGCACTCTAACTCCTGGAAACCGCCCTGATTGCTATAAAAATGAACTAAAAAATGGAACAACAAAAAAATAGGAAAAAAAGAAAAATGCTCAAGTTACCCCCAGGTTTTCATGGAGTCTCCCTATAGCTCAGATAAATTCAGTGCTGAGAAGTCTATCAGCATAGAGGCAGAAAAAGGCAGAACTACATCCAAGTGCAGCAGGACCACATTTTATGTACATGACCAGTTCTCACTGAAGCCAGTGGGAAGTGTGAAACTTTGTGTTACTTGTAAACTTGTATGGAGGCAGCATTGCCCTAAGAAACCAGTGCTTTTCATTGCCAGAGGTTTTAATGTGTTTTGTCGCTTTGCTAACAATCATGTTTTTGTTGCCCTAGTTTTATATAGTGAACAGAAATTGCTTCAGATTTATTACAATCCAGAGTCTAGCAAGAGAGATCTGTTCCAAAACCATAGTGTGGAAGTCCTTTCCTGTTCCTTTTCCAAGAATGGGATTTCAAAGAATCATCTTTGACTGGTATCAGCAGCATCCATAAAGAAAGGTGAGAGAAAGTATAATTAAGGTAATTTCAGCAACTTATGTTGCTGCAGCCACAGTTTTGCCTAGTATACAGAACTCATGTGGCTATATTGAAAGTGGGAGATGAATTTGGAAGAAGTCTTTCTCACCATTCTTTATGTGTTAGACATACTCTTGGATATGCTTGGCAGTTTCCTTATAACCTATCCCATTGTTTGGCCTTGAGGACAGGCTGAGAGAAAGGGTTGGAAGAGAAGGATATGTTCAGGTGGCCTAATTTTCATGTAAGTTAGTTCCTGTGTCAGATGTTACCTAAAGTTTTAGAGCAAACTGAGTGGAAAGAATTAGGCACAGAAATTAGCATCCTTATATAGGCACTGTGACAATGGCTTACAGTTGGTGCATAGAGGATACTATCTAAATGTAAGCAAGCATCATCCAAACACCTTTCTCTTGAACTAGTTCATTTTTGCAAGACACAGTAAATTTAGGAGTATCAATAGTGGCACTTTAGCATAGCAAATTCATAGCTTTATTTGTGCTCTAGTTTACCAGTCACAGACTATCATGGTGCCCTGCCTGGAAACACAAATTAGTTTGTTAATTTGTGTGTGCTAATAGATTTTCTGTGTTGCAGAATTCATATAATTTTGAATAATCCCTCTCGTAATGTGCATATTTTCCACTATAAGCAACTACTCGGTCATTTAGCAATAATTGTTGATATTTTTAAAGATATGGGTTATAATCAGTATCTAGGACTTATAATTATTGAGAAAAAAAGTCCATTGAAGAAATTATCCATTACTACTCAATATGTCTCTATGTGGAGTGGATGCAATTGCCATAATTCTAGTTAAATAAGAGGTTGCCTACACACTGACCTATTTAATAGGTTTTACATGCAAGGAAGAAAAATCAAAGAGAAAAATCTAATGTTCTGTCTCTAGATTTTCTACTTTTTATTTTAGGGTCCATTCTATGGCTCCATTGTGGCAGAAAAGAAGGCTTTCATGCCTGTGATTTCATTGTATTCAGAAGCCCCAGGCTTTGCCCAGTAGAACTAGCTCTGATGAGTAGCTTTAATAATTTAAAAGGCAAATTTAGCACTGGGAGAGGAGGGGAAAAACACTTTTTGTGAAGTTTGACCCAACATAACTTGTTTTATGCATCCAGCAGTTTTGAAGAGTTTCAGGGAAGAGTGAGATCTACTGTTCACCATGGAGCTGCTGTCACGCATGTCATTTACAGGACCTGTTCTTGGCTAGAATAGATCTTTGGTGGCCCTTTACTTCTGGAGCACCGGCTGAATAGGGCATTGCAGTAGATTGGGTTTAGATCCTATGTAATGGCATGGATTTTCCCTACATGAAGTACTGGAAAATGAGAAAGGTCCTGGTTTCCTGCCATGTACATATGCTCCATAAAAAGGAACAGCACAAATAGAAGGAGGCTAGATGTTTATAAAAGGAGAAGCTGGGAATGAATGGCAGTGTTATGTAGAAGGAAGAGTGGAAAGAGTGAAGAGGAACAGAGAGGAGGAAGAGTAAGTATAGGAGTAGCAAAGACGATCAAGAGCAGGGAGAATGGAAACTTGCAGTGGTAGGACTAGGAAACTGGGAATGGAAAATAAGAACAGAGAAAAGAATGAGAGCGGTCTTGTTCAACATATTTGTCGGTGACATGGACAGTGGAATTGAGTGCACCATCAGAAAGTTTGCCGATGACACCAAGCTGTGTGGTTCGGTTCACACGCTGGAGGGAAGGAATGCCATCCAGAGGCACCTTGACATGCTTGTGAGGTGAGCTGATGCCAACCTGATGAAGTTTAACCATGACAAGTGCAAGGTCCTACACCTGGGTGGGAGCAATCCCAGGCATAGCTACAGGTTGGGCAGAGAAGAGATTCAAAGCAGCCCTGCAGAGAAGGACTTGGGGGTGTTGGTCGATGAGAAAATGAACATGAGCCGGCAGTGTACACATGCAGCCCAGAAAGCCAACCGTATCCTGGGCTGCATCAAAAGAAGCGTGACCAGCAGGTCGAGGGAGGTGATCCTGCCCCTCTACTCTGCTCTCCTGAGACCTCAGTTGGAGTATTATGTGCAGTTCATGGAACTGCTGGAACAAGTCCAAAGTAGGGCCACGAGGATGATCACGGAATTGGAGCACCTCCCGTATGAAGACAGGCTGAGAAAGTTGGGGCTGTTCAGGCTGGAGAAGAGAAGGCTGCGTGGAGACCTCATAGCAGCCTTCCAGTATCTGAAGAGGGCCTCTAGGGATGCTGGGGAGGGACTCTTCATGAGGAACTGTAGTGAGAGGACAAGGGGTAACGGGTTCAAACTTAAACAGGGGAAGTTTAGATTAGATATGAGGAAGAAATTCTTTACCGTAAGGGTGGTGAGGCACTGGAATGGGTTGCCCATGGAAGTTGTGAATGCTCCATCGCTGGTGGTGTTCAAGGCCAGGTTGGACAGAGCCTTGGGTGGCACAGTTTAGTGGGAGGTGTTCCTGCCCCTGGCAGGGGGCTTGGAACTAGATGATCTTGAGGTCCTTTCCAACCCTAACTGTTCTATGATTCTATGGCACATTTTGTTATTTGACAAAAGGCTTAATGTGCCGGATACTCAGAAGAATTTTTCATCTAAATAAGGCAACTGAGTCATCTTCTTAACCTGAATTCTCTAAGCATTCCCATACAGCCACATGAATATATATGTCGTCTCATAATGTGATTATGACAGAAAATGCAAACAAAGCAGGTTTGAACCCAATACATGTAGCATACTGGGACATCTCTTAGAGTAGCTGAAAACTGATGGAAAACAAGCAACCCATCACACCCTTTAAAGCATAACACTAGAGAAAGCTGCTTTTTTGTGTGAAATGCTGCAAAAAGATTGGGGGACCCCCCACCTTCATTTGTCCCGCTCAAAGAGGGAGAATGGAAAGCTTAGTCCTTTGGTTTTAGCCACATTTCAGTTCAAGGAGCTTGGCAGATCTTGATCCCCTTAATAATTTTTAAGCCATAGAAGATACTTTGCCTACACACCTTATAGGCAGCTATGCACAACAGGGGCATTATTCAGTCAAGTTGTTGCGGAGAATAAATCATAAATTCCTGCTGATGAACAAAAAGAACTCAAGGCAACATCCAATTACCTTAGTGTTCACTTAACATGATAAGACGCTGTACAATATTGCAGCTTGTTGTTCCTCAGTAATGTTGCATATCTCCTGTATGCTGTAGGGGTGAATTTGATTTCTTCCTCTGCTACCTCCTCCCACGCCCATGTGTGACATTGAATTCCTGCACTGCTTTGTCCAAAAGTAACCACAGAAATTTCTGTAATACAGTCCATAATGACACTCTCAGATTTAAGGTGAGTTGTTTATAAAAGTACTTTTTACTGAAAAGTTGGCTGTATGTTGCATTACAGGTTTCCTTAGTCTAAGGCATACATGTTGTATAGTTTGCTCTTCATGCAAGAAATACTGTGTAAACTAAAGTATAGGTACAGATTAGTTCAAATAATTTTATTCAACTGTGTGTGGAAACACAGGATACCGAGAGAGACATCAGTAGGCTAAGAAATTATTTAAAGTGATACTGCCAAATTCTCAAGTGCCACTTCAAGATGTTAGTGGATTAGTATTTAGTCATTACTTTAAAATGTGCTGCAGAATACAAAGTGGTCTGCTTTACAAGGGGAACATTTTCAAAACACAAAAATGGAAATGCCGGATGAGAACACTGCCTAAATGCTGTATAGGCAGTAGGACAATTCAGAATCTGAAATCAGAGTTGTTCTTTCTTTCTGTGGCCAGTAAGGTTTGTGTGCCTGTGTGATATAACACTGTGTAATGAACTATAAGTTTTGGGAAACAAAAGTAACAAATTAATGACTCTTGTGATTTTGAAGCACATCGATCTTTCTTCCTGTCCAAGATGAAGACAGCAATGTGTGTCAGGAAAAGCTATTATCAGTGTAACACTTACTGGAAAATGGCAATGCTAGGGGAAGTTAAAATCAGAACAAAGTCTTCTGGTTTTGAAATATTAAAATATAGATGATGAATTACAGTCAATGTAGATAAACCACTTATCTTCATAATGCTGAGGTAGGGTGAGATTCTGCAAACACTCCCCATTCAAATATCCTGTTGGGTCCCTGTATACTATCTGACAGGCAGTAATCAGGGCAAAGTACTGGTGAAATTAATTCCCGTAATACTGGGGGTTTTAATGAAAATCCTGATGACAAATTATCTTTGTTGTTCCCTTCATCGTTTTATCCCTTGTATCGTAAGTTAATTACATGGCATATTAATGGAGGCTTTTTAAGCATGCTATACATGTCAAAGAAAAAGTAAAATCCTGTCATTTCTGGAACTTGACCAGACTCTCACAAATGTATGTGAATTTAATTCTGATAGTGTTTTAAATTGGGGGTTCATCATTTATATTTTTACCTGTCAAACACTCACTTGGCTTCTCTTAGCATAACAGGTGGAAGTAAAAAAACCCCAGTATTCTCTCTCTTGCTTGTCTTTCGTGAATAAAATGAAAGAAGCAGTAATTGGACAACTCACAAGTTCATGTTTTAGGACTAAAAAATATGATTATGGAATGTTTAAATTAGGCAGTGCTGTGAGTTACAAAGGAGGCAAGACTAGGTTGCTACCAAGTGAAGCATGTTGACAGGTAACAAGCAAAACGTGTGAGATGCTGTTGGGGGGGGGGGGGGGGGTGTAATCTCTTGATTTTATTTTCCAGCCATATTCTCAGACTTACCCATGGACAATTCTTTTAAAATTAATATTTAAAATTAAAAATAATTTACATTATTTATTGTCAATAATCATAGAGCATTATTACTCCATTATTTTCAGTTCAGCTTAGTCAGCAAACACAATTTAGTGACTATGTCTCCTTGTAAAAGATGCAGCTAAATTGACCTAGAAAAAAAAGTTTCATTTTCATTTCTTCTTTTTTTTTATATTTCCCATTTTGCAGATCTTTTGCCTGAAATTAACAAATAATTTGAGAAAAAAAAAAAAAAAAGGAAGTTTTCAGAATGATAAAAGCAAATGAAACTAGAGAGTTCAGCAGCTTATTTTGGGAACTGTTTGGCAGGTTTCCATGGGAGACTACCATGAACGGGAAGGGGACCTGGAGAGGATGCTGCTGTCTGAGGATAACCTGCCCAGACCTGAGCTCAGCCCAGCTCATGACCCAGGTGTTCACACAGGCACAACAAACAGGCAGGAGCTCCAGCCTGGTCTCCAGAGCAAAAAGAAAGGGCAGAGGAGGCTAAGCAGGGCTGCTCAGGAGCAGTGCAGACCATTGTCTGGCCACATAGTCTGGATATTAGGCAAGTCGGAGCTCAGATGGATTTGAAATGGTGAGGAATGGGAATAACAACAAGAATTGCTTCCAGAGGTAGAATCAATAGGAGGCAGACTTGGTAACAAAGCACACAGAAAAGGCTGAGCAACTCAGCATCTTCTTCACTTCCGTCTTTACTGACAAGTTCTGTCCTCAGATCACCTAAGCAGGACTGGGGAAGGTTAAGTTAGTGACAAAACAAGCAAACTGGGCATACAAAAGTCCATGGAACAAGAGCAAATGGATCCAAAGATGTGGAGACTGCTGGCTGAGGTCACTGCAAGGACTGCTTTGTATCTTCTTCAGAAGTTCTCTGGGGGTCAGAAGATGTTCCTGAGGGCTGGGAGGTGGTAAGCATTAACTGCATGTGAGCAGGAAAGCAGGTGTAGGGAACTACTGATAAAACTCTCCTCAGTCTCCATGATTTTAGAGAAAACCCCTCTGAAAACTATGTCCAGGCAAAAGGAGGGCAAGAAGGCAATTGGGAACAGCCAGTGTGGATTCACAAATGGCACATTGTGGCTGACGTATCTAAGAGCTTTCTTTGAGGAGATAGTGGGTGAAGGAAGAGCGATGGTTATTTACCCTGACTTCTTCAAGACTTGTTACATGGTATTCCTGCAGCCAAATTGGTGAGATGTGGACTTGAGAAGCAGATTACAAGGTGAATGCACCACTAGCCAGATCATGAGGCTTCAAGAATTGTGATCAGTTATATACATTCCAGCTGATGAGTATTTTCTAGAAATATTCTTCAGGAGTCCATACTGGCACTCACATTCATTCATGCCTGCACTAGAAATGTAGCCAATGGGATGAAATACACCCTCAGCAAGTTCATGGATGGTATCTATTCAGGGAAGCAGTTAATATGGCAGAATGCAGGGCTGCCATTCAGAAGACTCTCAACAAGCTGGAGAAGCCATCTGGCAGTAACTTTTGGAAGTTCAGCACAGGCAAATGCACATTCCTGAACCGGAGTCAGGGTGAGCCCACACAACAGGACAGGCTGGGCACTACCTGGTTACAAAGCAGCTTTGCATAAGAAGTCCTGGGGTCCCAGCAGACAACTCCAGCATGAGTCACCAGTGCATCCTGAAGGTCAGCTGCATCCTGGGCTGTACTACCAAGAGTGTAGCCAGCAGGCTGAGGGAACTGATTCTTGCTTGCCATCTGTGTGGCACTTGTGAGGTGCTGCCTGGAGAACTGTGCCCTGGTTTGGATTCCCTTGTATAAGATAGACATTGCCATACTTGAGCATCATGTGGCTGAAGCACAGGACATGCAAGCAGAAGCTGACAGAACTGGGTTTGTTCAGCCTGAAAATTAGGGGGGAATTTAATTGTTTTAAACTGCCTACTGGCAACGTACAGAGAAGATGCAGCCAGACTCTTCTAGGCAGTGCACCATATTAGGTCTACAGGCAACAGACACAAGTTGCAATATGGGGAATTTTGTCTAAGCACCAGAAAAATCTTTCATGCCTTGGGGAATGGGGTTGGGAGGGGGTGTTAAATCCTGGCCCATGTACCCAGAGATTCTGTGTCATCCCCAGTCTTGGAGATATGGTAAAGTTCACTGTGGAAATACCTGAAGAACCTTTGAGTCTAGTTGTAACTTCAAAGCTGGTCTTGCTTGAGTGGGCCCAGGTGAGCCTCAAAGATCCCTTCCAACCTGATAATTCCAACAGAATTTGGTTTTGCTTACTTAAATGGCTGCTTTAAGGATGTAAATAATATTCTGTAGGCACTTTGTATTTTGAAGGAAAAAGAACATTGAAAATGGAGATCATTATTATTAACAAAATGTAAGTCACTGCTGCTAGGAAACACTGCAGGAGTGGTCATATATACCAGTCTGCCAGAATAGATAGTGGTTTTTTGTTAAATGGAACAAAAAAGTCAGTGAAGCATGTTTAATCCACACAAGTGAAGAGTTCTGTAGACCTTGTAAACAAGTCCAAGGTAAAAATAGGTCAATTTGGGTGACTTGCTAGCCTGGACACATCCAGTTTACATATATTTTAATATTTTTCCTATTTAAAATATTTTTTCTTGCTTATTTCTTCTGCATAAAATGCAAACCACTTTCTTCACCAGTTCCCTCAATCTTCAAATATTATTTTGCTTAGAGAATAAATCTGATAGGCTCTAGGGACTGGGGAAATGAGGGGGAGAAAGTGTTGTGGAATTGATGGGATTTTTCATTCCAGCAATGATTTCCCTTTCAAAATTTTTCACCAGCTGTGTATTGAGACACACCTACAAATAAGGGACTCTACTGTCCAATGCATCTGTGAACAGAAGGGAATTTTCTGATGATGGCAGAACTTTGTCCTTCTTTCTACAGTCCCAGAGCTCTTCTGAGGAAAACCGACATTACCGAGTGAAATAAACACCCTATTTTGGTGAAAGCCAGAGCAGCGGTCAGAGCTTCTGACTGGCTCAGAGAGCTCTTAGGCATGGGCACAGGTGCTGTACAGCTCCCATCACAAGACGAGAAACCCTCTGGCCTCCTTTTGCTGTCCTGACATGCACTGTTAGTGGTTGGCTGGGCAACCATGTGCCTCCGTGCTGAACTGTGCAGGTCTTTTGCTCAAAGCACAACTCTCCCAAAGGTAAAAACAGAAAAATGGTTCTGCTGGGCCTGGTCTATTTCTCTGACCATAGGCAACACCATCAATTTCAAGAGTGTAAGATGGAAGCTTTAGTGGGGTCTGTTTTCCAGTACTTTTCTCAGCTTTTCCTGGCCTGAAGTTTAAAGACTTGGATAGAAACTATACCTTTTTTTTCCTAATAAATGTCGAGCAGAGAAGAGGGATGTCCCATGAATTTGTTTCATTGTTTTTTTAATTTATTCAGGTTTTTAACATCTGCAATATCTTCTAACACTTCATTCCATAGCTTAGTTATTCATTCTGTTAAAAAGTGTATTCCCTCTTTTAGGCAGAATGGTTTGGGTTGGAAGAGACCTTAAAGATCATCCAGTTCAAACCCCCTGCTGTGGGCAGGAACACCTTCCACTAGACCAGGCTGCTTCAAGCCCCCTCCAACCTGGCCTTGAACACTGCCAGGGATGGGGCAGCCACAGCTTCTCTGGGCAACCTGTGCCAGCACCTCAGCACCCTCACAATAAAGAACTTCTTCCTAATATCTAATCTAAACCTACTCTCTTCCAGTTTTAAACCATTCCCCCTTGTCCTATCATTACATGCCCTTATAGAAAGTCCTTCTTGTACTACTGCTAGGGCTATGGCTAAATAGTTTCTCCTGTTTTACCCTTCTCAGTGTGGCACAACATGTTAGTGGTTTTGGCATGTTTTTCTGCGCTGTCTCTTTTCCAAACTGAGTTATCCCAACCTGCTTTTTGTTTCTCACACAGATACTGTCCCTGACCATCAATCACCTTACTTATTATCCTTGTCTATATGTTTTCTACATCAGGCGTGTCTCTCGGGGCTTAGAAGATATGGCACATTTTCTCTGTGGCACTAATAGTGCCCTCTTTAATTTCATTTTCCTAATAATTCATAATATTCCCTTTAATTTAGGCTGATGTTTTCATGGAACTGTATGTGGTTTCTCCAGTTGCAGTAGCCATTATTTCAGAGTAGTAACAGCTGACTTAAAGTTCATCAGGGGGTATGTACAGTTAGGACTGTTTTCATTACAAATTCAATGTTTATGAGCTTTCATCCATACTTTTATCAAAAACTACACATACTTGAGATTTTTCTGCAATTTTTCAGTCACTCTTGGGTTTTAATACCCTAAATAATCGAGCATGATTAATTGTCACCTCACTAATCAGCCTCATCCAAATTACTTCTGACTGTGTTAAGCAGTGCATTTCCCTGCCCTGATCCACTAGAAATCTTTCTGCATTGTGAAGAGTGACCATTTACTTCAACTTGTATTTCCTATTGTCTAACCAGCTCTTAGTGGCTTGTTCCCTGTAAAGAGAGGGTTTGGCTTGGGAACCTCCAAAGTATTTTCTGCAGTGAACACCTGTATAAAGTATTGTTTTCATTTTGCTGGTGTACAGTCTGATCTTATTTGAGCTCCCCTTTCATACCCCAGTTACCTATCAGCCATACAGATTTTCTGTCAGACTTCCTGTTTCTCATGTGCTTAAAAACCATTTTATTATTGGTTTTATGCCTTTAGCAAATTACTTTTCAAAATCTTTTTTCCTGGGCTTATTAAATTTAACTTGCCAGAGTTGATATTCTTTTCTATTTTTCTGGGTGGGAAATGACTTCCACTTTCAGAAGAACTTCTAGTAATCTTCTTTACTGTGCTGTGTATTGAAAGAGTCTAGGAAAAATGAGAACTCTGGGGAGTTTCTCTTCCCATGTTCCCTGCCTTCCCACCAGAAATGACCAGACATGAGGTATGTAGGTAAAGTTCTAAATTAATTATTGTTCTTTTTCTGAATTCCTTTCTCTCTCTTCTGTGTCCCCTCAGAAAAGGCACTAAAATACAAAGGGAACACTCAAAATTCAAACCATGGGGAAAAAAATCAAAGGAAACCATCTGCAAAAAATTAATAGAGAAAGGAAAGGTTGTTGTGAGCATGCATGGATAAGGGATAAGAGAGAAGGAGCGGAAGGCTGAAAAAACAGCTTGGGAAAATATACACGGGCAAATGAAAAAGTGATCCTACGAAAATAAGAACCTCTGAAATATTAAAGGTTTCACTGCAGCTTGCACTACAGTTCAGAGGGATGAGTTCTAGGAATATTCTTCATTTATGAAATTGTGTAGTTTATGAAAATTATACCCAGATATACACAGAGGTTTAGATATGGATATATACACGTGTGTATGTCCTATCCCAAAAATGATGAAGACTGAGACAGCAAAACTTCCAGATGCTCTGATGGGATTTCAATAGCAAGCAGAGACTAAACTAGAAGCAAATTTCATCCTTGGGCAGATGCCCAGATTTCCCCACTCATCAGCAGACTCCAAATGGCAGGTTCCATCTCTTGGAAACATACAGGTGTATACAGACATGATTCCTGGGTATATCCCAGCAGCGGCTCCGCACTGTACCCTAAAGCAGCAAAGTATGGTACTGGATTAAATTAGTGCCTTGCAGGATTAGTCCTGCATGCTTTTGCTCATGAGCCACTCCAAGAGGAGAGGTTCTGATTTCTCCCTGAGACTGCTGCTCTGCACAAAAACAATGGGTCTGTTTTGAGCACTAACAAAGTAAGGCTTTCCAGCATCAAATTACCAACTTCAACATTTCTCCAGATACGCATGGAGGAGGTAGCTCACCTTCTGGAACTGAAAAATTATCAAGCTTTTAAAATGCACTTACCCGCCCTGAAAGGGAAGTAAATATAAAAAATAATATCACTATACATATAAATATCATATCTGTTCTTCCTCTAGGAGTAAGTTCTGGTGGATTCTGAGTTCTTTGAAAGGCCAAATTGCAGTTGCAGTTGCAACCATAATTTTTAATTAGGCTTAACGATGAGACTGTTAACTTCTTTTTCTAAGAACAGATCTAGATCCTCCAAATGAATTAAATCAAGGTAAATGACAGCACTGATTGCTTCTGATTTGCACTTTTTGAAAGTCCACTGCACAGAACATGGGAATAAGCAGCTGGGAGCCATCAGCACCTAGGCTGTGATCAGCCCATAAACCACGTGTTTTGTAGTATGAAGCAGCTTTGATTTTGTTTCCCAGTTGAGACCAAGATGTAAGATTTAACCTGAAGAGCCTCCTGGGTTTTGAGCTGTAGCAACTATAAGACCTCTGCAAGGTTAGCAGCTTTTTTGCACTGAGCACTGGAGAAATGATTACTTCAGGCAGACACCATCCCTGCCCTGAAGCATGCATTACTTCTGAGGTGTTTTACACATAGCTAAAGGCCTACATGTATCCTGAATAAAAGCTCTCTGATCATCCACTCTTTCTAATTTCCCTGTCTCCTCATCAATGAATGCTTGCTGATGCAGGGCTCTTCTTCACCTCTGTAGAGCAAAAAAATGCTTTTAGGAGGGAAAGCAGGATGGCATATAGACAGGAAAAGAAAGGCTGAGGGCAATAAGAAAGGAGATACCAATATCTGAGTAAGTTTTGGAATAGTTATCTATACTCAATCTAGAAAGCCTGACAATATAGGAGAAAGAAGAACACAATGGTGGAAAAAATGAGATGAGAGAAACCTCATCACAGTTTTATGACACAGAAATGTGACTGAAGGAGGAAGAAGGCTGTACCAGGAGACACAACACAGTACAAAACAAAACAAAGGGATGGAAGTTAGAAAAGAAAATGAAAACACAAATGTTCAAGAGACAGATTTTGATTTTTTTTTTAAAGGTTGGTTGAAAATGTTACACACAAAATGGCACATAGATAAAGCATTTTACTCCCATAATGCTGCAACACTCCGGGATCTAAATGGGCTGTGCTAATAGCAGCTCTGTGAAGTAGTACAAGGTTATTATTTTATATCCAGGTAGCTAAGGCATTGAAAGGCAAAGTGAATCTCAAGAGGCGCAGTGGAAATTTGTGGGTGGAGAAGGGGTCTGAACTTGGTCAGCATCACTGAAATATTTCTTCTTTCTGACATTAAAAAAAATAATGGAATTATTTAGTAGGAAATTATTTAGAAATATTAAGTAGGACATAAAGTTGGATATAAAAAGTCATCATGGTATGGCAAAGTATAGTTTTATGTTAAAATTATTGGCTTGCAATTTTTTTTCCTGTTGTTGCTACACCAGTGGACTTGGCCAACAATGGTATAATCCCTCAGAAAAGCTGTAACAAATATACCTGCATAACGCTATAACAACTCTAGCTCAAAACACTAATATTTACTGAAATTTGAGTATTATCTGCCAATATTGATGCAACACATGTTCTGCCACTACTGTACAATGAGGGACTGCTAATACACACTTCAAAGCTGTTCCTGGTTTTAAATCTATTATTTACTCTACAGCTCTTCAGTATTTTCCTGATCAAACTAACCAAGCTCTACCCTGGCACACTGATAACTCTTATGTTGCACCAGCATATTGAAATGTCTCACAGTAGCCTTTTACATCAAGCATTCACTGCACTCAAACTCTTTTTGTAAGGAAGTTGAAGAGCACAATACAGGCAGCATATTAAAAAAATATTGATCATTAGAGATTAACTGTTTGCCTTTTTGAGCATGATATACTGATGACCCTGGAGACGGAATTTAAGACTGACACGAGGTGGTTTTCATACATTCACGGTCAAAGCCCATGACTCTCAGAAGAATTTTGACACTGGTGAGCATAGTGTTTGTTGATTCTTCTGAGAATGTAGAAGAAGCAAAGTCAAACTGAGCCCTCAGCTTCCAGCAGCAAACTGGACTGGAGGTGAGCACAGGCAAAGTAGAAATTGCCTAAGGCAGCAGGCTGCTGGGAAGACAGTGCACGTCCCTTAACATCTGCCCCCCCCGTAATTTTGTCCGTATTAGGACAGGAAAAAACAGGTTGTCTGAAACTGCTGCTGCCCTGAAAGTAGGAGTGGAAACTATTGGTAGAATGCCTAGTGCTGGCAGCTGTGATGACTGACTGGTATCAATCCCTGGAGGCAGCCAGATTAGCAGCATGGATCCTCTAGATCTCTCCATTGCAATTCCCCACTTTTCTGCGGCAGGAAGGGGTGGCCATGTCCCATCTGTTATTTTAGGAGGACTGACTGTCAATTTTGTGTGGGCTGTTGAAAGTCTTGTGCTGGCTCTAGAATAAAAGGCATGCAAAATATTTAGAGTCTTGAATGAGGAATAATTGTGGCATTACTCATGTTTAGAAATTCAGGGAGCGTCCCTGGTCTCAATGTTGTATGTCCCATGTTATTCATTCCAAAATGAAGGCGGCATTATCAGCATTTCATTCTCCGCTCCTGGCTATCTCAGTTTCTCCTTTTTCTACCCCAGGTTCTTTGTTGTGAATCCAACAGGTTAGTGTTAAAAACAATTTTCATTTAGGATGGATGAATATTCTGCCATTACTGTCTGCATCTGAGATTTGAACCATGAAGCAGGGTTGTTTTGACTTTCCAACTTCTCTGTGTTCTGGGCATTTTTGGCTTGGTAATTTCTATACCTTCTGCCATGGGCACTCCTAGAGATTACAAATTCAGTAGCCAAATTCAGAATCTAGAAGCAGAACTTCCCAAGTCTGTTTCACAACTGTCTGATTTTTGTGCACTGGAGTTTTGTTCCTTCAAGTTGGCAAACCTCAGACCTTAGGTGATGGAATTAGATCTGTGCATGGTTCTCTTGGTCCATCCTGTGCTTGTGAAATTCCCTCAGTGTTTTTCAAAGTAGCAGAATTTTTCAATGTAACTGCTTCTCTGGTTTTAGAAATCATGACAACTCTATTCTAATAATTCAAATGTGTCACAGTGAGCACTATTATAATCCCCCTTTTTGTTATCTCTGGTAGGTTAAGAGTTGAACTGTGAGGCTTGCGAGGATCAGATTTCTTATTTCTGATTTCAAACTCCTTATGGCAACTTCCTCTTTTGTATACCACTGCACTAGGAGAAAGGAGGCACTTCTCTGAGGTTTGCTCAGGCTCAGTTCACATGCTTCCTTCCTCCTATTTGTGGCATATTGTATTTCTTTTTTTGTCAGATACAACTTTTCCAACAGTAAGCAAGCTCTGATGTTTGTATGCAGGCATCCTTGCCCTTCTCAGTGAAAACCCTCAAGGCACCATGACCGGGTGCCTACTTCAGCTTTTGGATTGGACAGTGGCTCCTGTTATTTCAGTTGTCATTATTGTCAAGGAGCTTGATTTTTTTATATCGGTCTCCAGTGAAGACTGAATGTTTACTCAATGAACAATAGCAAAATGCAATAGGGCACTCAAAAATAATAATAATAAAAAATAAAAAGATTTAAAAAAATTGCTTCTTTGAGTTTTAAAGGAAGAAAGGTTGGGTGATGTAAAATTATTTTTAGCTCTGTGATTAGTAGTGTATAAATGTTATTTAGACTTTTTACAAAGAACACAGTAATTTTTCCTTTGCACCAGTCAACTAGCAACTCCCCTTACACCCACTGACATACTTTGTCACCTCTTTTGTAAATCTTCATAAGCAAACTTTCCCAAGGGTAGCTTTGATAAACTGGCATGCTCCCCATGGCAGGGAAAGATGACTTGCTGCAGTCCCTGTAACAACCAAACATGGAGTTGGAGCCTGTTTGAAAACCCAGGGCATACCCACAACTGTGGAGTGTTGCTTTGCCATCTGCTTTTTGCTGGAGGGGAATTAGTTCATGCCTGTTAGAGCTAATCTTTCCCTGCCACTGAAGTCCTGCCTCCATCCCCCACTGACCTAATGAAATAGGAAGGAAATACTTGCCAGCTCTGTGCTTCTATGACCCTGACAGTGGAGACACATATGTCTCAATCCACCCTGTGCACCCTTCTTGGTTTTCTGCTGAGAACCTACTGGTTTCACTCTGTTTAATCTTGTTTCTCCACAGTACCAAACTGGCTGTGTGGTGAAACATTGCAAAGTGATGTTAAGCAAGACTTAAGGGTGGACATCCAAGTGCAAGATTGAGAACAAAAGGGTATAAATAAAACAATGACAAATTCACTTCTGGTCGGAGGTGTCCCTGCCCCTGCAGGGGGGTTGGAACTAGATGATCTTAAGGTCCTTTCCAACCCTAACTATTCTATGATTCTATCATTCTATGACTACTGTTTTAATTATCCCTTGAGGTTTTTCTTTTGCAGTGAGAGCAGAAGATGGTGGATTCACAGTCAGCCTTCCTCCCATGTGGTGAGGAAGGCTGACTCTTCTAAATGCCCTGTACCCCTTTGGGGCTGTGCTCTTGCATGCAAATGCAAGTGCTGGTCATGTCTGTCTTGAGAGTGGCGCCTTAGATGCTTAAATGGTCTTTTTCTAGGCTGGCAGAGATTGTCAGAAAAATACAGCAGGTTTTGCCTCCTGAGATCAGAAGAATTGTGCACCAAGAGTATATTCTACCTTTGTCCTTTGCAGTTTGCTGACTAGCTGCCCATGGAGTCCTTTCCAACTCCTCATGCTCCACTGAGATTATTTATACCATCATAATATCTCTACTATATCAGTTGTACAAGTGTTCTGCAAGGTCCATGATCACTAGTACATTAGTGACTCTCTGTAGACATCACATTGTATTAACGTGGATAGCAGATGCTGTAAAATTTGCACGGTATGACTGCTAATGCCACTTGTACATAATGTTTTGGATATAGTGTCTTCTTTGAAGATCAGCTCCTGTTTTGTTGTGTGTCTAAGTACAAAGTGCATTTTCTTGTGATCTAACTGCACTGGAATTCCAGGCAAGGGATGCCACTTTTATAGAGCTATATCATATTTCCATAAAGAAAAAAAATAAATCCTGTTTTTATCTTATCTTGTATGTACAATGCTCCTGGTTCCCTGCAGATACAGTCTCCCTTGACACAGAATCTCAGACACTGATTTTGAAGACAGGGGTTCATGTTAGACTTTACTGACGCGATAGACCTTGGTTTTGCCTGCCTTTAGAGAATAGAATTTCATCCAGGCAGAGCTGATGCTGTAATCTTGGATGATGATGGCATTTGTGATCGTCCAGTGAGCCTTCCCATGGATCACCCCCATCTCTTGGTTTGGACACAGTTATTTTCATTCTGGCAGAATTGCAGGTGGTGTGGAAGGAGAACACTGCTATAGCAGGGGTGGATTTAGATCCTTCCCAGCCATGAGGTGTTTTTGCGTATTTGCATTGTGTTCTGCTTTTTAAAAATTTTCAAAGCCAGCGGAGCAGAAGGTCTGATTGTTTTTCAGAATGGTGCACGAGGTCAGCTCTGAGGTTATTTACCTCTTTCTTCACAGCATATTTAGGAAGAGGCAAATGTGTTGATTTTTAAAACTGTGCTAAAACAGACATCACAACATCCAGACTTTAATTTTAGAAACCCACTGGCTATGAATGAAAGACTTCTCTCTCACCTCCACTAATTCTTTTTTGTTAATATAGCTTGCTGCGTCTCCATTTTCCTCTTTCCCCCTTTCCTTGTTTTCTCCTTTCCCCTTCTCCCCCTTTCTTTTTTCCCCTTCCCCTTCTTTTTCCCTTTTCCCTTCCCCTTTCCTTTTCCCTTTGCCTTCCCTTTTCCCCTTTCCCTTTTCTCCTTTCCCCATTTTCTGCTTTTCCCCTTTTCCTTTCACCTTCTCCTTCCCCTTCTCCTTCCCCTTCCCCCTCCTTTTCTCTTTTAATCTGTGTAAGATAGCTGAAAACTCGCAAAAATTATGCAATTCACTGAACAATGAGATTCAGATGCAGAACAGAGGGTTTTCTCCCTTTTCCCTCCCACTAATGAGGGCAAATGTTCTGTGTTTATAGGACTACACCACAAGGCTCATGATTTTAATATGAAGCTCAAACAATTGGCATTGAGTCTTATCAAACTAGAATAAAATTAGGCTATTAAGAGTAAATGCAAAGTAGAGAAATGGGACAGGAGGCAGAAACTGAGGAACAGTTTTTTCTACCGCTAGTGGCTTTGCAATTGGTGGCCACAAAAGCATCTTTTGAACTATATTGCTTCCTGTGGTGGACTTACCAAAGCAGAAGAGAACTAAGATCAACAGCTTTCTCAGGTTTCCCAGCTACAGATACTTTCTGAGGAATAGGGCTCCTAATCACTTGATAAAGCTACATGATTTATGCCTCAATTACTGCAGCTTTCTGTGGCAATCTTTGGTTTACTCACATTCAGTGAACTTCATTGTGCTTTCATTTTTTGGAGAACTACATTTTTAGTGCCTCTCTATTTAAAAGAAAGTTCCTCTAACTCATGGTATTGACTCAGTTGAACATGGGCTTTTAAAAGAGTATTGACTACTCTTTCTGCAAAGATTAGACTTTATTTCCAAATTTTGGATAGGTTTTTTTTTATTTTTTTTTTTAATTTTTTACATCTGGTGCATGGTGCTACTGCGTTTGCAGAGCTTGATCCAGAAGAATCAAAGCACATGCTTAAGGAGAAGAATGGCATGTGGTTCATGAACCCCATAATTAGTTCCCCTTCCTAGCTCTAAGCAGTAATTAAACCTGTCACTTCTGCTCTGCTGATTCATTTATTTAGCTATTTAATTGCTCAGCTGAATACGTCTTTATCTCCGGAACTGCAACATTTTATTCAGACAAAGAAATAGCATAATCCGTTATTATTTTTTTTTCCAAGGGCAGGGATGTGTAAAAGAAAAGAACACTAATACCAGATGATTTGGTGGTGTTGTCAGTTTTCACTTATCAAACAAAACAGTGTTTAAGGGAAAATTTCAACCAGTGCTTGAGGATAGCTTTCCACATATAGATTGTCTTCTCCAGCAAATTATGTCAAACACCAGGACCCAGTGTATCTGATCCAGGTTTCCATTTCCATAATGATTTAACTTAAAGCACTTCCAGATAATAGTTTTTCTATAAAACAAGAAGCCTTACCCTGATCTATTTGTGTAATATGTAATGAACAGTTCAAAACTGCAAATGTACACTAAAATGTTTACAAAGTAAACAGTATTGTTTCTTTATACATTTTCATTTAGGGATATTGCTCATGGAAATTTCTGTCATCTGTCTCTTAGATTTATCATCAATACAGCATTTTGATCTGTAAAGCAAATGGTGTTTTGAATACTTTCAAAATTACAGAGGACAGCTCTTCTGAATACCTCTATATTTTAATAGGCATATTTCTACACATGCAGTTTTCCTTATGTTACATTTTCAGCATCTTTTTAAGGGAGGTTGCAAGATTCCTCCACCATTTCTATCCATAGGTTGGAAAAGCTGGTGTAGGAAAGCAGCATGCAAAACAAGGTCAAGACAGATCAACTCAGACAAGGCATCCTGGCAAAATGAGAAAATACTTGGGTTTATAATCTTTTCTTTCCTCTTTGAACTCTGCAATGACAGCTGATCCAGGAAGTGAAAGACACAAAACCCATCCAATATTCAGAAAGAAGGATATTTTTCTTCCACTTCTGACATCAGTGGCTTAGTTCCACCAATTTATTCACCTGCCTGGCTGGCTGGATTTTCATACCATGCACACAAGCTTGCATTTCACTCCATCAGTGACTTATTTTTGCTATCTTGTTACTCAGTTACAACTAGGCACCTATAATAGTCATAAGTCATTTTTATTCCCAGGTAAGCTCATTATTCACCTGGAGGGGTTTTTACTGTTGAGGATAGCTTATTTTTCCTCCAGCAAAGGTTCTGTCCACATCTTTGCAATGGGAAGCATGTCTGTACTGCTGCTGCAGACACCCATCTTTGTACTGCTTGAAGTAAAAGCAGGAACCTACATAGAAATTAGCAGGTGGAACCAGTAGGGTTTATTAGCTACACTGCAATACCTTGCAGATACAGCTGGATGCCCTGCCATACCTCTGGCTGCTAGGCTGGGATACATGGACCGCCACCCTGACAGTGCCAGAATGGGGGTCTTTGCTTCTCTCTCCACTGTCTTCAGGGACTGCTTTGTCAGCCCACAGGCTGGCAGCTTTGGCCCAACAATGCTTAGTCTGTGTTGTTTGTACTGGCGTTATTGTTCTGCATCTGTGCACTCTGGGTTACTGTATGCTCTTTGTTGAAATGAAGAATGTTTCTTTCCCTGCTCAAATTAGGAAGTCTAGAAATCTTGTGGGCAGTTTTGCTCTTTCAAGCCTATACACGTGATTTTCTGGACTAGGGTTTTGCATGAGCTTCACTTAAATGTTCTCTCTTCAAAATGTGTTTCTTCGAATGATCTTCTAAAAGTACGCTCTTTGTTAAGTAGGGCACATGCTTAAGCTCAGGCAATTAATAAAGCAGCAAAAACCATCTCTGGACATCCTTTGAGGATAAGGGTGCTTTGAGGATAAACCTGTATGTGAATGGGTTTAGGATGAGAAAACGGTGTTCACTGCGACAGGACAAACAATTATGATCAGAGGAGGGCATGGGAATGAAATGGAAAAAAAATAACATTTATTTGTAGTAAAAGAGAAGTTTATTGTTCAGTTGGTAGAAACTGAACAGAGGAAACGGATAATTTCAGATAGCTTTTATCAGTTCTGAAAGAGCATGAGGATAGTCAACAGAATAACTACTTTTACATAGACTTGTGTGTAAATACTGAGACTTGAAAGTTGTAGGGACATCAGCTGAGTGCTGTCCCCTTGCAGTGATTCTGTTTGGGAATGTCTGGGTGGGGAATTAGGGGACAATGACTATCAGTTTCCCCTCAGATGAACGTAGCTGTTGTCATCCTGTCATCAGCAGACTGGAAATTACTATCCCAAAGGCACCGCAGAGCTTACAAGAAGTCAAATGGGACTGAAACTACTCCCTTCTCCCACCCTGTCCTGTCGTCTCCTCCCCGTGTCAGAGCTGGCAGTGTCTAGCTACTTGCACAGTATAAACTACAAGTTTGCAAAGTGGTGCAGAAGGTCTAGATCTGCGCAGTGCTGGTGGAGGCACTCTGCTTGGTCAGGGGTGTTTGGGGATATATTTTTTTGTTAGTTCTCAGCTCTAACTCACTGTACAGTTGGAAACCTCAGGTTGGAGTTTCTCCTGGCTCACAATGCTGGAATATAGTGGTGTAAAATGTGTCTAAATCAAATTAGATAAAGTCCCCTAGTTTTGATACAAATGTAACCGAGTTGTCCTGTATTAATGTACTGATTTACTTATTAGTGTATTGGGAACTTCTTGTTGATGTTTTAATTTAGAGAAGTCATTGCTCGTACTATTGGTGTGATGCCATGTACCTGTGGGGCTACCTCTGACCAGCCCTGGTCACTGCTCTTGTTTATATAAAGTGCATAGACTTGGGTACCTATAAATACTAGTGTGCAGCTGTCACAAAGGGACTGTGGGGGAGCTGCCTGGGACCTCGAGAACGTAGCAGCTTGGCACCCAGAAATATACGACTTTGATAATATATTACAAGGCTACATGTTGGAGGAGAGGGTAGGAAGGTGGCTGGCTACTGCTTTTAATTTTTGCTTCTCTCGGGTTTTTTCCCCCTTTATTTCTTCCTTTGTACTTCTGGTATACATTGGATCTTTACAATTTTTATTACATTACGATGTGACATTCCTGGCCCTAACAGTGCTTTTGTTTGGCTATTTATAGCAGCTTCTGGTCATTGTTGAGCAAAGGAGATTGCCCTGCCCTCTGGCCCTTTTCTTAAGCAGATTTTGGCCAAAAGCTCCTCTCATGTGGCACTAATTGAAATGATTGGTGGAGGGGGTGTTGTGAGCGCACTCTGGCTGACTCGGGTTTATCTGCCAGGGGCTAAGCCAGGGGAGAAGGGAGGAAAAACAGAGAGAAAGGAGAAAAGGGAAAAAGAAGGAGGGGAAGAGGAAAAGGGACAGGAAACCCACCGCACCAGGTCAGCCTAGCCCAGCTTGGCTCCGCAGTGGCAGCGCTCCGTGCTCCCGGCCATCTGCCCGTGCTCGGGCGGCGCGGCGGGACCCGGCTGCTGCGCGGTCCCGCGGAAGCAGCGGTAGGAAGAAGAGGAGGAGGAAGGCGGCAGAGCGGGTTTGCGGCCGGGCGCGGGGCCCTCGGCAGGTGAGTACCGGGATGAGATGGGGGGCAGCGAGGAGAAACCCTCTCCTACTGCCCGCGGAGGGCGGATGGGTTTGGGGCTTGCTTTGTTTTGAGCTTGTCGGAGCGGAGAGCGCTGCCGCTGCTGCGGGTGACTGAGGGGCCGAGTTTCTCTTCTCTGCACGCCCCTGGACAGCGATGAGCCAAGTCGTTAAAAGACTGAACACAACAAGTTGCTGTGGAGGTGATTTGTGTGGAGATGGGGCTGGTTTGTCATCCGCGCGAGTAAGCTGTACTAAGTTATCCATCGGGGACTGCCGGTGGGAAAGCGTGAGCTTTCCTTGGGTGAGTAACCCCGCCTGAGCCGGCAGCTCCGGGGCTTACACGCGATAGTATCTTCTGGAGGCTGGGGGGGGGGGGGTGTGTGTGGGGTGTGAGCGTATCCCCGGTAAATAGTTTTCTGCAAGTTTAACGTGAAATGGGGAGAGGCCGGAGAAAACAGCAGGGGTTGCAGAAGGGGCAAAGAAGTTTGTGACATCCTGTAAACCGGCATCGCTGTCAAAAATAGCTAAGCTGGAATATTAACCTATATCTCGAAGTATTAGTATTGGAAGTTATCTCCTTTCATTCGGCTGTTAATGTTTCTGGAGGCTTTTTTGTTTACTTTTAAGTTGCTAATATAAACAGCATAAGCAAACTGTCCAATTGTCATCCCGTGTGGTGTGCAGTGGGGGAAAAGTGAACTTCAAAGTGTTTTTCCTGAAGAAAAGTTAGGAAATACATGGTAGCTTTATGATAACAGTAGTAAGAGATGACTCTGGACTTCCTTTTTTATTATTATTAATATCACCATTATTTTTAAAGGTGCAAGATGTTTGTTACTCTGCGCCAAAACCTGTGCTTAAATCTCTGATACAGCAGCTAGAATGTCCTATTGCCGTGGATATGGGTATGTTTAGTGCACAACTTCTGTTTGGGTTTCTGATAATCCTCCCAG
This sequence comes from Ara ararauna, assembly GCA_028858755.1. Lineage (NCBI taxonomy): Eukaryota > Metazoa > Chordata > Aves > Psittaciformes > Psittacidae > Ara > Ara ararauna. The sequence continues at coordinate 68,179,826 of CM054377.1, read as the reverse complement.
TGCTGTTGGAAAAATAAACACTCTGTTAATTGTATTTTAGGGGCTCTTGCGTAGATTATAGATACGAAGCGCAGTCATAGCTCGAAATTGCTGCGCGTCTGTCTTCAAATGTTAAACCCAAAGCAACTGCTGTTAGAAGTGTGCTTACCTACAGCTGGACTAGACAGTCTTGGTTGTTTCTTTTATGTATGGTTTTAGAAGTAGCACAATAGTAAAAGATGGAGTTGAGCAGCTGATAATCCATTTGTACACTGCTTATCCCTACAAAGATTTGTGGTGCAGAGTTCATGAACTGTCTCTGAGAATGGTTCAAAATAGATTCCAGCAATCGGCCATACTAAAATCAAGCAAGAGTTTGTAAAAAATAAACAGAAAAGATGAGGCATGCCTACTTATAAACCTATTAATAAGTGCATCATCTATCTAGTATTCTGTTGCTTGTATTCAAGAACAGGAAGAACTTGATCGATCATGTGGTTATTACTCCATACCTTCTTTATCTATTATCAGGTGAACAAAGATATTTTTACTTTCCTTCCAATCAGAAATCACTTTCTCACAAAAGACTTTGCCCCCTTTCTTTCTTTCACCTATGTCCATGCTGCAAAAAAAAGACTTCAAGAGTATAACCAGTTTGTTTTACTGGTGCCCTGCCTAGTCACTCTTTCTCCCCAGTTTATGCTGGTTTGAATATTTCTGTAATACTCGCGTAAGTTGCAATTGCTTCCTTCAAGCACCATATTTCAATGTAGAGTGTGTGCAGTATGATAACGCATAACAACATGGATATGTGCATTTTATTCTTGCATGGCTCAATATATTTTTTCCTTGCTACTTCAGAGATGCTAGAAACATGATGAATGCTCCATTAGTGGTATTGGTAAGAAATACATTAACGCAAGTGCACAGTCAGTGAGAGAGTGGTTTTATTTGAAAGCCTTCTCATAACAGACGTTGTACTAATAATCTTAATGTGTAATGTGCCGCATATCTTCAGCGTTAGATTAGATTTGCTTTTAGGTTCTTTGTAAATACAATTTTTATTCAGGATAACTGAATTTCTACCAGATGTCCAGGCTCCTTGCTTCTTTTCAGCCTTTGCAGCCTCTGAGTGCCAGTAGAATTTTCTGGGCGAAGGGCTGGGTGTGCATGGGGTAGGCATTTCAGGATGCAGTCCTCCTTCTCAGAAACTGGCCTTGGTATTGTAGAGCATTGATGTCTGACATTAATGTAAAATGTGGTATTAAGAGTATAAGTGAGATCTGAAGACTGCTGTGTTGGTTGGATACCCGAGAGCAGTCTGGAATAGCCTTCTCCAACAGATTACTGGAAATGTGGTGAGCGGCTTTTTCAAGCCGTGCAGGGAGCATTTGGTTTTCTCTGTGTGAAGCTGCTTGCCACGGAGCCAGTTGCTGGGCAAGAGGCCGTCTTAGCCAAAGCACGGTGGTTTGAACCCCTTGAAGTGCTCTGTGATGGGGAAGCAGGACAGGACATGGGGGAGCAGTGGGTGAGCTGGACCTCCTGCACTGGGGGGCTGGGGCTGAGTGTGCTGGGCAGGGGCTACTGCAGAGGGACCCTGCAGTAGGGCAAGGATCTATCACTGTGGCACAAAGTTGTGGGGAAGCTTGCAAAGCTAATGGGGGATGTGGCTGCAACCACAGGTATATGTGGCTTAAATGTGAAAGAGGCATTTGCAGGAGGCAAGGGTTTTGGAGTGGTGGATGGTGTGGTAAAAAGCGTGGTAGTCATGGCGATGATGTTTTGAGGAGGACAGCGAGGTCAGAGGTCTGGTGGAGCAAGGAGCAAAGGAAGGCTGGTGGCCCCAGGAGCAGTCAGGAGACAAAGCTCTTAATGCTATCATTGGGAGACGTTACGGCTGGATGGTTAGCCCTGTTTGGGTGCTTTGGGAATAAAGAGTCAAGAGCTAGGAAGTGACCATTGGAATTCCCACTTGTCATCACAAACCAAGATTCTCCTTGTACCCCAGCTGTAATCACTGGCAGCTGAGCTGAGGTGAGATTAGGTACAGTGATTACAGTTGGGGTACAATGGGAGGGCTGGCTGCCAGGAGACCAGGGGGATGGTGAGTAATCTTCAGCCTGTTCTGTTGCATACATGAAATTGGGAAGACAAACTGTAATAGTTTAAAGCAAAATGTAAGGGTAGGAACTTGAATCTGTAGCACTGAAACGGTTTGCTCTTGTTAGTCTTTCCCAAAGATTTTCAGTCAATTTTCTGATGTTCATAACAGCGTCATGACTGGAGATTGTAGTATGCACAGGTATTTATTTTCATAGACTTTGCAAGATCATTTTTCTTTAAAAGAGACCTTGTCGCCCTTTTAAGAGCAGATGCACTTTGTTGCATTCATTTGCTAAGCAACAGGCTCACTGTGTTGCCTATGAAGCACAAAAGCAAGGGAGGCTTTGACACACGAAGCAGAGCTTACGTAAAGTTCACGAGGAGCAGCAGAGAGAGTGATGAATTCTCTGGGTTTTGTTCCTTACATTAAAATACTTTAAGGCTGGATATTTTTCTCTGCTGGCTGCTATCAGCAGTGGAAGTATCAACAGGAGAAAAATGGGTCGCTTGGGTTTTAGTATTAAGCAGCAAATCCTGGGCCAATAGGATTTAACTGGGATGTTAAGGTTTATTCAGTGCATTTACTTAATGAAGTTGGGGGGGAGGGAGGAAGGGAAAGAAGAGTCAGTGTCTGGTGTTGGGGGAAGGGATGAAATAGCCTCCTGCCACCCAGTGCATCCTGCAGTAACTCCTCCTGATTGATAGATGCTCCGCAAGACAAAAAAGGACTTGAGCAAAGGAGGCTTTAATTAGAAAATATCAGCTCAGTGCCAGCTCTTTTGGATTAAAATCAAGCAGAAAATCTTTGTAATGGACACCCACTTCTTAAGGGTGCATGTTTTTAAGGAGTGTAGTGTCCACCAGCTAAGGGGAGGGAAAAGGCTGATGATAATAGGCCCAGGCGCCTATGAAGTGGTTATAAAGCCGTGAAAATATTCAACAGGTGCAATCGTATGTTAACATTCACCAATCAGGCACAGAAATCAAGTTCAGGTTAACAAACTCCCATTTGAGCAGCACGCTAGATTTCTAGCAGACAGCCCCATCATCCCTGATGCACACGGGTGGCCCTTTGCTGTGCTCACCCGTATTCTGAAGCCTTTGGTGTCCCCTGCCAAAGGCTGTCATCTTGTGTACACACACGCTGTTCAGCGTCTTGACTTGCTTTCCAAGCCCTGAAAGCCTTCACCACAGAGACACAAAAAACAATTAGTACAGAAAGTCGTTGTCATTTAAAATATAAAGGGTTATTATCTGTACTTAAAAAAGGGCAAACCAACATGAATGTATCTTTTGTCGAAGAGGGTTAATGTATGCAAGTTTTTATTTATGTTCTAAAAACTCTATTCCTCTACAGACCAGTTTCCCGCTTGGATCAGACTTTGCTTTTTTCCCAAAACTGTAATGATCATATAGGAGTCTGGTGAACTTTCTTATTCAGCCCACCCCCTCAGAGGTCTGTGCTTGACGTGTAGTTAGACGCTGCTGGGAGTCATCGAGCAGCGATTAAGACTGTCAAGACTCAGCCCAATGACCTCAACAGACTGAGAAAGACGTGGGCAGTGGAGGCAGGATTTGACTGTAACAGTATGGAATAAATAAGCAGCAGACTTGTAAAATGAGTAAACAGCATACCTGTTGTTCTCAGCGTAATCTCGTTGCTCAGACAGCCTATGGCATGATACAAGTATGTGAGGAGGGCACTGCAGCATTTCTTAGTAGGTTTTATTGCAGTGACACCTGAAAGCTGAGGCAAAATGGTTCAGGGAAGAACTTGAATTTGTGGATGTTGTTTGTTTTCTTTTTGACCTTACAACAGTTTAAGACAAATGCTTTCAAGTAATTAAAAATATGAAAATGTTCAGAAGAACACTGGTTTTATCTGGTTTGTTCTATGCTGCTTTATTTCTGTTAGATTCCCAGTACTTTTTACTAACTAACTTCTGGCTACACTTACAGACTAGTTTAGGGACGAGCCTGTAATAAGAAACAAAGAATGATTTCACTAGCTAAAAAAAACTCCAACCAGCAAAACCAAGCAAAAGCACTTGACTGGTGTGTTTAAAGCAGGGTTTTATGAATGTTCAGCTAAGTTTTAGAAAATGGGGGTGCTTGTGTCCCTGCAGTCCCAGGCATGCAGGCAGCACAGCTGCACACGGAGCACATACAGCTCTAGAGGAAGACTTCTGCCATCTTTTATATACAAATAGGAATATGTTTGTTAGTAAGCAGATAATGGGAAAGATATTAGTGCTAATCTGAGGATTTAATGAAATGAAATCTGAACAGTCTGGTTGCCTTGGTGGCAAGGGAAGCAGAAACCATCCCATTTACAGAGCACTCTACAGAAAAGCAAAGAGTGGTATGTCTCGCCCAAAAGAGAATGCTTTTTGGGTGTAGCTACATGATAATAAAGTGCTTGGTGCTGTGACCGCGCTATGTAGTCTTGTATTTAATGGTTGTCTGTTACCTTTACTCCCGTTGACTTGTATTCTCTCACAAGTGGGCCGTAAAGCACTTATTCAACATTTGAGCCTGATTTAAATGAATAAGAAGACAGAATTTGAGCTTTGAAGACCAGAAAATGACTTTTCTATGATTTCGTTCAATTAACAAATCTTTGAGGATCTCATTAGTGTGATTGTGGCTGTGTGCCAGCATCTAGGCAGAGGAGCTAATGGAAATTTTGCCCTCTGTTTTGTAACATTAAACATTCTATATAACAACAGCAGAGATCTTAAATGAAAAGGCTGTAAAAAACATTGGGGGCAGACACAACCTTTGTAAATGCTCTAAATCCACTCAATAATTACTATATAGTACTGGATTAAATACTGAAAGTCCCCGAGCTGCCTGGATCTGGTGGAGATTTGCTTGCATATGATCAAAGTGACTAAAAAGACTGTTTGCCTTTTTTATTAATGTATATTATACCTATGAGAGTAAATTAGAACAAAATGTTTTGCTTCTGCAGATAGAAAATATGAGACATCTGCCATTGTTCTGATATGCAAGTTCAGAATTTTCACTCGCAGGGATAAGAATCAGGTTTGGCGTCTCAACTACTTCAGTTCAGAGGTGTTTAAATAACTGGATTTTGATCTAGTAGTAGGGAATATCAGAAGTTACACAGATTTCTCTGGGAAGAGCAAGGGCTCTGGACACACTGAGAGAGGGATGTGCTTAGTTTCCCCCTCCCTCTTTCCCCATCAGCATTCCAAATATGCGGATGCAGATGCCTGGCAGGTACAGAAAGATTGTTATTGTTGATTAAGTACTGTGAGCGTCCTACGATGCTTAGTGTGGACTGGGGTGGGGTAGATGAGGTTGAATAGAAATTACAAGAACTTTTAAACCTTGTTTGTAACAAAGTCTAATGGCCTTTCTGTGTTTGTAGTGTCAGATAAGTAAGACACTGAAGCTGACCCTGTGTTTTAAAGTGTTGCTGAAATTTTTGAGGTTGATTAAAATACTGCTAAAATTTTGGAGACTTATGTTGTTGTCAGGAATGATACATCTCTTGACAAAAGCTTCCAACTTGAGCCATTGTGGTGGAGCCTTCTGAAGCTATACTTTCCCATGACTAACTAGAGCCAGTGCTGCTGTTGACCTCCCATTTGCTTACAGGAGCAATAATTCCCTATATATCTCTGGGAGCTTCAGTACCAATTAATCTGTCAGCATATCCTATTTTAACTTAATATGTAACATCATAGTAGTCGTCACATACAATGTTAGGATAGGATATGCTATCTCATTGGTAGCTAATTAGTGGTTTTTTTCACCCATGGCTTGAAAAGCATGCTTTAAGAAAGCATTGATCTTCCACTGTGGCATGGTAACTTCAGGGATACCTGTTTCTGGTGCTGGCAGTGGAGCATAATGCATTAGCTTAAATGTTAGAAATGCAAATTGTTTCCTTCTGCTGCTATTAAGACTGTCATGACTGAATGTAATGGTAGCTCACCTGTTTTGTGTTGTCCACACATAAGATCACATCCATGACCAGTTTCTTGAGCGCTCACTGATGAGTAATGAGTGGGTGACAGTTTCCTTGCAGTAGGGTAAACATACTTTGATGTGGTTGGATGATGCTTTTTGATTTCTCAGAAACATTTTTCCTGCTTTCTTGGTTTTTAGTTTAAATTAAAATACGATAAAAGACAGAGTTATGGCTACCTAGGCAACCTGTCTTGATATTTCCATATTTTCTGCTCCAAGTTTTCTTCTGATAAAGTTACCTTAACTGCTGGATTTGCTAAACTTTTAGTGGGTTTTGTTTGTTTACTTTGTTGTTTGGGCAAATGTATCAAGGTTACTTGTGATGAATTATATAGATATGTATACTTATATATGCCAGTTTTGATAGTAGCCACTTCTTGATCCCAGGCTTGCTGCGGGGAGATTGCTGACATAGAACTCAGACCCTGAGCTTTGCCTTGGTATCCCTGGGTTTCATTTTAGGGTAATCTGTTCCGTGAGCCCTGTTCACTTCTAATCCTGTTCATTGTCTGAAAGGAAATCTCACAGCACTGTGACCTTTTCTTGTCGATTGTTACTCCTGTAAAGAAACAACCCTGATCTCACTTAGAGTGTCTGTTTAGAGTTACTGTGGAGTTGGCAATAAAATGCAAGTAAGGCTTTACAAGAAAAATGTACAGAAACTATCCCTTTTAGTGTGCTTTTATTACATTGGATTGTGCACAGATGGATGGGCTTTTAGTTGGCTGCGGAGTCAAGGGCCCACCAATATATATCTAAGCCATTCTAAAGCAACTTGAATTCCCTTTGGAGCAATACATTAAAGCGCCTAAGAAAATGGACTTTTTTTTTTTACCTTGTGATCTTTCTGCTTTCCCATCACTAGGCTGGACAGACCAAGTCTCCAGTGAATATTATTATTAGTCAATAAAGTTAAAAGCAGCAGATCATATATATATTGGGAGATAAATAATAACAAAAGTAGCCAGAACTAGGGTTGCCTACAGCTACTAATAAAATGCAACCTTCATTTTAGCTCTGTATGCCTCTGAGATCATACTAAAAAACACAATAAAATCTGAAAAATCTCTCAATGAGAATATGGCTGACTTGACAGATACAGAAATGTGTTTCTAAATAATACCATTAAAATATACTGGACAAGCATAAAAGATTGCAGATGCACCTAAAATATGTTTCATTTCTAGTTCCTATTCTGCTAATGCAGTTCAGATTTTTTAGATACATACATTTTTATATTGGGTGATTATTTTATATGAAGCTTGGTAGATTTTATAAAATCCTTTCTTGGCTCTGTTGATTTCAAAGATACTAATTCTTCTTTACTTGAAACATTTACTTAGGAACTTAACTACAACTTTAAGCCATGACTGGCAACTTTCTAAAGAAGATTATCATGTTTATACTACATTAAATTTCTTGTATGCTTTTGTTTATAGAATATAGGCAAATCAAGTAAAATCTGTATACATATTTGCCCAAGTTTAAAAGAAAATGAATTTGCACTATTATGTCTGCTTTTGGAGAGAATTCTGAGAAACAAGTCTGTTGCTGTGAATAATCACATAAACATCTCGGTTGAAGTAGTTCTGGATTGGTACTTTTATTTTCTTAATGGGAATTGTTTTTTTTTATGGAGCGGGGATATCCACAGAATAAAACCACTTTGGACTTGCAAATATGTCTAAAGCTGAGGGTAAAGTCATCTTCAAAAATCACATCCTCCTAGACTAGTGATGACTTTGGCTCAGCGTGTCTTCTATTGCAAACTTTATTTCAAGAGATTAATCAAAATTTGAAAATTATGCAGACATCTGCAGAAAGCCAGTGATCTGCCTAACGATCCTCAATGCTCTGAAAAGAGCCAAAGAAAATGGTGTGTACTTGCATGCTTTTTATTGAGAACCATTTATTAGGGTAGATGTCAAATGGATAGGCTATGGTAATAAACAAAATGGGCTTATAGTTTATACGGTGAGACTAGCTTTCATGTCTGCAGCTTTAAATAACTGCTGCTTGTAATAGTCTCTTTTGCCTTAATGCTTATTTCTGAAAAGGATTTATTGAACTGTATTTGTTCAAATAAATCTATTTAATTTATGTGTAATCAACAAAGTATGGAATTCGTCAATATGTATTAATTTTAACCTAATAATGTTGTTCAATATTTAATCAAAGTCGGTAGTTTTGTGTAAGCACTGGACACTTAATTTATGTACCTATGTGCAGCCTGTGTATGCACATAGAGACTTTGTGACAAAAATTGTATTAGATGGGATTCAAAGCCATAAATATCTTCTTCTGCTTCTCTTTTTTTGGTAATCTGAAGTGCCATTGATCTGCCTTCTTAGCCAGTGATGATTTGTGGCTGAGGCCATATTTTAATACACTTTGCCTGGTTAGTTTTTGAAAATTGAAGCAGCTTTCTGTGTATTCCACTTATTTTCTGCTTTAGTTCTTTGAGACAGACTGTGAAGGTTGTCCTAATTTTAACATGCATGCAGAAGACCAAATGTGATACAAGGCTGAGCTGGAGGTAGCCCTTTTCCTGTTGTAACATCCACGGAAGGCATTAAGGAGGAGGAGATGTCCACAGAACCCCTGACAGAACTTCTCCTCTATAATTCTGTTGGAGCAGTAGGATGAGAATAGGTTTCTGTCTAATACTCAAGGGCTTCTGGGATCCTTTGTGCTTCTACGTCCCAGGAATATCCATCTTTATGACAACACCAACATGTTACTAGCCACTTCTGTTGACTTGTGCTGCAAGATTGCATTTTGTTGTGAAGGTGATGTGTGATACTGCTGCAGCTCAGATCTGAATACGATACAAGCTTCTTTCCCAAGTAGCAAGTGATAGGATGAGAGGAAATGGTTTCAAGTTGTTTTTGGGGAGGTTTAGATTGGATGTTTGAAAAATTTCTTCATCAAAAAGATTAATGAGCACTGGGGAGCAGGCTGCTTAGGGAAGTGGTTGAATCGACATCCTTGGAGGTACCTAAAAGACATGTAGATGTGGCATTTAGGGGCATAGTTTAGTGGTGGACTTGGCAGTGTTAGATTAACAGTTGGACTTGATTTTAAGGGTCTTTTCCAACCTAAATGATTCTGGGATTCTAAGATCCATGGAAACTATGTTTCTACAGGCTCTGTCTTCTTCCCTACCTATTTCTCCTAACTTTCCCTCCCCTCTTTAGAGGTCTTGTGGGTTGTGAACATGTATGGCACTTTCTGCTGGGGTAAAAGAAGAAACAGATTTGCGAAGATACCTTGTCTCTGGGACCAGTGGAAAGGGAGAGTGAGTGGTATGTCCATGAGATTAGAAAGGAGCAATGAAAGCCTTTGCAATATGTTTGGGTAGAAAATGCTCACCTTGGTATTTGGGGGGGGGTTTCCACATCCCTGTGAGGAGATACTATTTTTAATGAAATGGGAAAGGTCTAGTGACTAATACAGGTACACTACACTGTAATGCTTATCACATTGTGTCTACCACTATTTCAGTTCAGTAGGAATATGGACTTTCCAAAACTTGTGCATTTTCATTTCAACCACTTGGAACATTCAGGGGTGAAATACCTATAAGATCGTGATCTGGGCAGGTTTGTTGTTTTTTCTTCGTTCAAAACTGTCTCAGCCCCAGTACTTCTGATGCCAGCTGGAATGGGAATAAATGCCCCAAGAAAATGTTGCAGTGGCATGCGAGCAGTCAGTCTTGGATGGCATCCAATGCATCTGAAACTTCTGTGTGAAGCTGTGCATGTCGGCATGTCCGCGTTAGCAAGGGGCTCTTAATGGGATGGCACAAGTAGGCTTTAGTTGGTGGTTGACCGTGGCTCTGTAGTAAACACTGGTGTATTGTCTAGTCTACTGTAATAGCACTGTAGACACAAGTGTGCGAGGTAAAAAATAATAAAATCCAAACCAAACAAAAAAGCTCTGTTGCAGTGTGGGGCAGTCTGTAGCTCTAGTAATGCTTTAAGTACTGCAGTGTTTCTTGAGCTGATTGGGATTATGCATCTTGGATGTGTGTAGAGAAATGCCATTGTAAAAACGTTTGTCAGCAAGTGGACTGCAGTCAGTTACCTTTCTTGAACCTGTGACATTTTCATAGTAGAAAAAAAATGTCTTAAGTAACCATGTTTATGAGGTGTTCTTGTTCCACTGCTCATGTGAGCTTTCATGGTAATTGGTAATCAATTAACAAAATCTTGGCAAGATGAGTGCAGCAATGCTATCAAGTATAAAAAATTCTTGCTTGCCTCTTCCTAAAGTTATTGTAAATCAGTTGTATTATCAGAAACGCAGTTAGCAGTAATGCAAGTATGTGATTCAAGGTAAAATGCTTCTGTTTGAAGAATTTAGTGGGCAGGCATGTATCAGGTGTGAGGGGGGAGTATTCCCCAAAGCTTTCCCCTGCCCTTGACTCGGTCTGCAGTTGGCGGAGAGAGAAGCACCTCCAAGCAGAGCAGCTCTGAATTGCCCGTCTTGAAAGCCAGTTGTTCTCCCTTGACTATTGAGAAGCCTTGCTAGGCTGAAGTTAACCCTGAATGTAAATCCACTTGGATACATAAGGATTTGGCTGCCTGCAGTGCAGAGTAGTGCATCATCTGCAGTCCTCTTTTACAACTACCACTAAGCGGGCTACTTGTGTAGTGACAGCAATGTAGCCACAGCAGCACAGAAACAGGGAAGAGGCAAAGCTTTTTATTGGCATCCAAATGTGGTTTTGCAGGTTGTGCTTACATCTGTGTGGTTATGGCTATTCTGTCTGCACAGTGCCTGGGGAAATAATTACTCTTGAGTTAGCTCAGTCTACACTACTGCGCAGCAGCACAAGGAGTACAACGGTAGATTTCTGTATCTCCTATTAATCTTAAGGCCAGCTTCTTGTCATCTTCTGTAGACTCCTGCTGCTCTTTGAAGGCATTTGCAGTGTCAAACTTTTCAATCTTTGAGGTAAATCTCTACTTAATCATTCCAATTTATTTGCTATGTGAGCAGGTATTGCTTACATTGACTTTATTGGAAAATTTGCAAGTTGGGTTAATTGAGTGCAAGTCTTCTCTTGCTGTTTGCGACTCATCTTGAGCACTCGCTGTCCATCATTAACTGTTATGATGGGTTATTTGTCATGCTAATGCTATTTTTCCTGTCTATGGTTAGTATGAACAACTTGTCTCCCGTAAGTTGCAGAGGAAAATAAAAATACTTCTTTTTGACAGCCTGTCTTCTAGCTTTTAAGCTATACTCAACTTTGATACCTACTTGAATTAATCTCTGCTACTGCAGACAGACAGCAAAGCAAACCCCATGCTGTTCTGTTACGGGGCTGGGCTGTGTCCTGCTAGGTATGAAACTCGCCTGTTTAGGTTGGAACTACCACATGCGTGAAATGGCTCCACCTTGATTAAAATGCAGAACCATGCATACTGCTGTTGGGGGGTTAGGTTTTGCGAATGTTTGGCCTACATTCTTCTGTTCAGTATTTTCTTCTGTAGCTAAAGGAAATTGCTTCTCATCTTATCCTCTGCCAGGACTCTAAATAAATTATCTTCTTTCATCTATATTGTTACCTGTAAGTTATTTATAGGCTATGATCATATTCTGCTCAATCCTCTTTTCTGGATTATATAACTTCAGTGTCTGTAGTCAGTCTTCAGTATCTTATTCTCCAATTCCTATATCATTTAAATTAGCCTTCCTTGTATATGCCTAGTTAATTTATATATATGTATATATATATATTTTTTTTTTTTTTTAAAAGCCATTGAGATAAAAGCTGTATATGTGGTATTCCATTTGTGGTCATGCCATGGCTTTGTACTGTGGAATTATTGCCTCCTTTTTTATCTGCTTATTTATAGGAGATTCATGCACATTGAATACCAACAGTTGCTTCTCCTGCAGACAGATCAAACTTGTAAAAATAATCTTTGATCGCCAATCAAATATTGACCCTACTTGCAGATAGTATCACACTCAATACTTGTAGACAACTATAGTTTTTGTCAGTGCTGCTTATGTTGCAACGTAAAGCAAGAATAGCTTTATTTGTTATTGATAAATATTGCCTTGTTTCCTGCATTAGCATGTCTCAAATGCTTGGGGCTTACTATCCTTCCTGGTTTTGCAAACAATGACAAATGAAATGGGAAGATACAAAATACTTCTTCAGCTTAATGCTTATGGGGAAAAAAAATTTAAAAAACCCAAACAAAAAAACCACTCAAAATATTAATCTTTACTTAATATGTATTTGGGTTTTGATTTATTTTCATGTGTTTTTGTCATTTCTGATTTCAAGAGAGCAACACAGTAATATTTCCAAAATAGAGAGAAACCAACTGCATGTAAGACCAGCTCCTGGGCATATCGGAAGTCTCACAAAACCAGCTTCTGTTTCTGTGTTTAGGAGGCCTCTGAAGTTTTACAGGCTTGGTTGATTTTTGTTCTCCACTGCACCCCTACAGTGCATCAAACCTCTGAACTGTGTCTGATGTATCCATCTTGAATTCAAGATGTTTTTAGTTTCGGTGTGATCCAACAATGAATTACATTTATAAATCAAATTATGTAGAAATTTCATGGGGTTTATTAATGACGTCTGCAGCACCTTTTATTATTTTAAAAAAACTAACTTTCTGCAGTATTCTTCTAATGTACATTTTCCAAGACAGTAGTCTCTTTCTGCTAAATTTATCTTATGTGTCTAATGCTTTCTCTACTGCTGTTTTTTCCTCCCTTGAGTAACATTTAGCACCTTTTGCTTCCTTGCAGAGTTGCTTATCTGTGTGAAATAGCTCGTGCTACTGGCATCTTGTATTGTTCTTGCCTGAATGAATGCTAAAATTCCAGAATTAGTAAGAAAGCAGTCTGTTCCTTGGTTATGAGATTCTCCTACTCATCCATATGTAAACACTTAAAGACTTTATGCTGATTTTTATCACCATTGGTGGTTTCTTATCCTTCCCGTCTAGATTTATCCTTGGCATAAGTGGCCACATTTCTTATTGGCTTCCACACTAGTCTATGCCAGCAATTAATTTGTTTTTTTATCTTCAGATGGAAAAAACATAGGTGTAGCTGTGATATTGTACAAAATATTTTGGTGCAGGGCTCTGGATTTATCATACCTTGCGTTTAAAGCTGAATAAGGCAAGCTGTCTTTAAAATGTGCCAGCTTCCTCTTGTGATGGAGGTTCTTGTCAAATCTCTTCTGACTGCTAGGTTATAGTGATTATTTAAAAAAAAGTCCTAAATACATGAAGTGCTTTAAGATTAGTGCCAAAATGAATGTCATTAAGTAGTCTAATGAACCAGGTGTGTGGCCTTTTGAAGTCAGCAGTCACTGAGATCTGGGAGAGCAGTGCTAGTTCTGAAAAGTTGAAAGGCAGCCCTGCTATCCCAAGGGAAGCCTAAGGAACGGGGACTTGCTGCAGAAATTGAACTGAAATTAGAAAATTATGGGATTTATGGAGAAAATATAGCTATTTGAAGGCTTTTTTCTAGCCCTGGAGCTACAATCTTGTCTCATACCTCATTGCCAGTGAATCTGCAGAGATGTGGCTTTGACTACTCTCTCCTCTGTGAATGACTAGTTCCTTCCTAATGTCTGTCTTGGGCTATTAGACATGGAGTTCATCTTGCCATACTGTGCTGGGAACAGAGGAGTTTGGGATGGTTATTCCTGGTTTGCTTCCCCCATCTTCAGCAGGGCAGGCTCTTGAATGCCCTTGATATTACTGTTAACTGAAGGGTGGTGAGGGGCAGTTGGCTGGAGTAAAAAACGTGCGGTGAGAGATAGGTATGTATAGATAACAGGTTCTCGAGATTAAAACAAACCATTTGGTTCATACTTATACAGCTGAAGCTTTATATATTGTTTATTTTCTGAAACAAATGATGCTGCCATGTTACTCGAATCAACTACAAAAGCCTAGGATGCCCTTGCAGCCCTGCAGATCTGTCTGGCATCTGGCGATGAGGACGGAGAATGGAAAAGGCAGCATGAGTGGGCTCCACGCCACAAACGTGCATCCCTGTGGTATTTATAGGCTCTTACAGCACTGTTGATAGGCAAGGCAGAGGCAGGGACGATTGTCGGCAAGGCAGAATAGATGCATGTTTGGGGGGGTTGTGGGTGTATTGGTTGGTTGGCTTTGGGGTATTTTGCCTTTTTCTTGGTGGTTTTGTGGGGTTTGGGTTTTTTTTTTTTATTCTTTTGTTTGTTTGGTTTTTAATCTAAGCCACCTACATCGCTTAGTCTGTTAGAGCAGACAGCTGGCCTGCATGGACTAGCTGCTGTCTGAGTGTCTGCGTACTTTCTGGTATGAGCAGAAATGGCTGTTTGGGCACCTTCACCTTGCAGACACTGGAAATGAGACTACAGCTACTGAGCCACCAGTAATGTGTGTATTTGGGGGGAGGAGGAGGGAATTTGGGGAAATACTTGCAAATGAACCAGAGGATGAAGGCCTGAGCGGTAACTTGTGCTAAGGTCACTTGCACTGTAATGAACTATCCTTGCAAGGCTACATCATAATTATTCCTATTCACCCAGTTTCCTGGTGTCTTAGGGCAGAATAAAAAGTCTATAGCCATTAGAAGAGCCAGAGATGAGGTGGTCATATAACATGAATGACTGCTGCATGAAATGCTCCCCTTCCAGATCCCTCACATGAGGCCATGCCCCCAGCATGTGCGGGCTGTGACATGCGTCTCAGGGCAAGCCGGGACCCAGCTGCCTTTGGCACACAAAGCCACCAGACATCGCTGGCTCTGGGCTGGGGGTCAGGCAGCCGGGCCTCCAGCGGTGTGTTAATCCATCCTGACAGAGAGTCAGACTTGAAAGAATGAGCTTGCGGAAAGTTTGGACATCAGAAGTTGTCCAGCACCACTATGGGCTTAACAGATCCTGTCTCCAGACTGTCTTTTGTGCCTGGTAATCCTTGCGCCTTGATTGCTTTGTTCTTTGGTTTGCATCCAATGTGACCACCACAGTGCTTGTCTTAAGGTCTGTCTTTGCATTGGAATGGCACAGGGGACACTTAGAGAGGCAGGAGCTGTTCTGCTATCCCTTCTGCACTCTCTTCTTCTTTCCCCCCTCCCTTTTTTTCTCCCCATCTTTTTTTTTCCCCCTTACCTGCCATAGGACATGCAGCACACAAGTCAGAGTAGCAATCGCTTTTTGCACTCTTGACATGAACCCTTGTTTAGAGATCAACTCAGGCGAGCTAAGTTGCAAAGTGCTGTTCTGCAATCACCGTTTAAGACCAATGGAAAATATATCAGTTGATAATGCTGGGAGGGCTTGGGCAAAATATAACCAATATGAGGTAGGTTTAAGTCACTTGGGTTGACTTTCAATTTGTTATCTATGCCCACTTATCTCAGTGGTAAGTACGCCCTTTCTGGTGTGACGTGACTTATATTTATTCTATTGTCAATAGTATTCTTTGCAAAGAGAAGCCTGTATATTTCAAACCCACTGTCAGTTGTCTTGCCTTATAAACCAAGGGTAATATATTTCAGCGCAATTTTTAACAAAATGATTTTTTATTTTTTGTTAATTTAGCTTTAGCAGGTTCATTAACATGACTTTAAATTTTCTGTTAGTGGCCCTTTTGCCATTATGTGAAGTAACAGATACTCAGTAGGCTTCTGTGGCCACATAAAGGCAAGTCTTGTGTTTTATTTGATTTAAAAAGCTGAAGGATTTTTCTGAAGCAGTTCGTTATTCTGTGAAGTCATGATAGACCATGATTCCTAGCTCATCAAAATAAGGTTTTTATTGGAGTGTTTTGCAGATTTATAGTAATGTAAGTATAAACATTATATCTGTTGGGATATTATAACCTGTTAGGAAAAAAAATGTGTATAAGTCCCTGTTCTGAGTTTTCTGTTCTGCAATGAATATTTCTGATGTTAACTGATCTTTGTTTATATTTCATTTACCTGACCTGAATCTCTCTGAAAACACAGTTGCTCCCAGTTGCAAATCAGAGGTATTGTCTCAGCCTCAATGCTAGTCATACAGAGACTAAAAGAAAACTTTTATCAAGTACAAGAGTAGATGCATGCAAATTTTCTGGCTGATGTGTTCATGAATTTCCCACCCCCCGTACCCCCGTGATCCATCTTTGATCCTACCAAAGAATCTTGAATTTGAGCCAGATTTCTCTGGGAATTTTTCCCCTCAATGGCGATGTTTGTCAGGAAAGGGATTTCTACAGTAAGCAGAGATAAAGACTGCTAAGATGCCATAAACATGGGAATAAGTAACATCAAAACCCATGTGGAAAAAAATTACTCTTGTCTGCACCATGTAAATGCATAAGAATTTTTTTTCTGGCGATTCTGTCAAGGTTTTGTCATGTTTTCTATCAAATTGCACAATCCCTACATACAAATGAGTGAGGAAATATTTTTTTTAGTCATTATTTCCTGTGTAAATTATGGAGAGGAGGGGATCCTGTTATTAGAAAGCATCTGTGTAATCATGTAGATTGGGCCTCATCTAGTGCACGATGACTGTGTTTTTCATTCCTCTCTGTAATACCGTTTATCACCAGAAGCCATGATCTGCTGTTGCCATACACAAGGGTTAGGGCTGCCATTTAGTGCTCAAACCTTTAGTCAAAATTTGGAAGAGATTGGGGAAGAGAAAGTACATAGCCTGGAAGAACTCTGTTCAAATCAGTAATTCTTTTAAATGCCTGCACCAAGAGCACTCTATAAAGAGCAGAAGGTATGCATGTCTTCAAAACCAACATGTGCACAAAACATGGATTGAAAGAAGTGCTCCAGGGTCTTCCATGATCAGTGGGCACAAAGATGCTTTTGTTTCTAAGTTTGAGCCTGAGGGTATATCTGTCATAAAGGGCTGTTCCTGTAGGCCCCATAATGCTGGACTGGGTCCTTAGGGTGAATCATACCTGTTGCTAAATGGATGCATGAGTTGCTTCCAAATGAAGTATGGAGAGGACTATATATAGTGTAAAGCTCCATTGGAGCAATGTGACCTCCCCTAGCTCCAGAGGAACTGAGGGAAGGAAAGAATACTGCAGGCAACTAAAAGAAAGCTATTTTAAAACAAATAAAAGGCCATTACAGGTTTGTTTCATGTCTGGCAATTCTTGGGTAAATGGAAAACTTCTCCAGGGTAGCAGGTATGCATCTCCCTGCATCCCAGATAGTATACTGGCATTTCACTTTGTGGTGTAAATTTAGTCCATGGTTCTGACCAAAGGTATTCTGACTCTGAAGCATACCTTGGCACAGATCTCACATGCTGAAGATCAGTCTCAGGTAGTTAGACCTGGATGCTTTCCTGTGTAACTGAAGGCTGATAAACTACAGAAGGAAAGATTGCAATGCAATTTGTATCTAAGCATATTTGGAATGAAGGGTTCTGAAAACATAAGCATCTGTGATTTCAGTTCTAAGTCTTCCACAGAGCATGGATAGTGTGTCTTGTCTTTCCCTGCTTCCTTTTGGGGGAAGATAGGATAGCAGTATTCTAAGCAAAATAGTTCAATTGCAATAAAAAGGTATCTTCTAAAAACTGGTTTTCAGCTTATGGTCTCTGAACCGTATCTCGGAAACCTACACCAGGTAAAGATGAAAAGCAAGCCCTTTGCCTTGGGCTTAATTTTGTTATTCAGAGGTCTTCATGTCTGCTGGAAAATATTTAGGGGTCTGTGAATTGAAAGCAGTTGAAAATCGCTGACCTGAAAATGTATTCCCTTGTTTTCAGAAAACCAGCAAGACTGAGTTAGCTGGCTTCTAAATGTTGATGCCTTCTCCCCCCCCCCCCCCCCCCACTAGTGGATCATGTGGTTTATAGCTAGAATACAGCCTTTCATTTCTTATAGTCAAAACTTTTTCTAATGAGATCTTTCTGTGTTGAAACATCAGCACGGAGCCTTCCTAGACAACTTGTACCATTTTCTGATGTACCGCAAATTTAAATGCAAATGAGAAGTTAGATTAGTTTGGAAAAAGTCATGGTTTTCACTTAATTTTAAGTGGTCAGTCTTGCCAAAGATATCTCCCATTACAATAAGGATGTCTTATAGTTCTGGATCAGGGTTTATTTCTGTTTATGCTAAAAAAGGACTACTGTAAAGGAAACAGATGTGTCGACACTAGATATCCTACTTATCCAGGACAGTGCAGCCTGTCTTTGGAACGCATGTACTACAGGCACAGCATTCGTATATTACAGACCTCTGACTCTAAGCAGATGTCATTATTTTAGTCATATGGACATCCAGAAGGCAAGGTCAGAGCTCATTCATATCTACTTACATTATAGTTCTTTATGTATACATGGGGTGTTTTCGTTGGGAGGTTTGTATGAAGAGGTTATCCCTAAAAGGTGTCAAGGTTGGAACTGAGCTTCGTTCTGACAGAAGGTGGTGTTTTAAGGAACGCGACATTAGTTTTTTGGGCGGATGGGGCTTTATCCTCCCCCTTGCTTGGCTGTGGGGTTTTTTTCAGCATGGAGCATGTAGGAGATTGCCGTTTCCTAAATTTTGTATTGAAATCACTAGGGTCTCCCGGGATTGACATCAGCCTAGGCTTTTTTTTCCCTCAAAGTAACTGTCATCTCCGTGAAATATGCTTACGTCTGATCATAGCCTTTGGCAGCAGTCTCGAGCAGGAAAACATCCTTCCAGTTCAGGTGATTGGGGGTTGTATTTGTTGCAGACTACTCAATGAAGGTATGGAAATTGCAGCTCATGGAGTTAATTTTACTGAAGCACTGCTGTGATATTTACAACCTTCCTCTTTTTGTTTTTTTTTGAGAACATATAATTTTATTTTGTGATGTTATCCAAATAACTTGCGAGCCTCAAAGCAAAACATCAAACTGTCCCCCTTGCCTAAAGATCCTTGCACCCTCTGTCACTGCCTTTTTAATTCAAATTTAATTTGACTGAAGACAAATGTTAAAGCTTTTGTGAATAGCGTACACTGATGTGGTAATAAACCCACCACAGGACTGAGGAAAACCATTTTCACACACACTTTGGCACAGATGCCATTCTTTTCATTCAGAAGAACATCGGGGATCTCTTGGCATCTGGATTTTGTGGATGCTGAACTTCTTAAGATTTCTCTAATTTCTGTAATGCTCATAGGACAAGTTGTTTGGTTTAATTTTCTGAAAGGGACTTGTTACTGCTCTCTATTAACTACCTATAAATGCCGTGTACTTTAAATATTTTATAGCTACATAAAGGCGTTGATGCTGAGGGCGCTATAGTTTTATGCAGTTTATCTGTTAAATGGCTGTTATATTTTACCTAAGAATTTGATTATCTGGATGCAATTTCTATAGATAATGTCTTTACATGAGGAGGGGAAAGTGAATATATAAATTAATTCCAAGTGCATCTTTACATGGTGGTCCCTTGCTTGTTGTTTGAGTTGTTGAAACCTTTAGCAGTGCATGAGAATAATCTGGTTTAATGACAAGAACAAAGAACCAGCTCTCTGTTCTATAAAGTTGCAGCAGATGTAGAGAATAAATTATAAATAATTTTCCAAACATAATGTATAAATTTATAGCACTGACATCTTGATCTTGCATGAGAAATACAGCATATACATACTAAACAGAACAGTTCATGCTAACCAGATGCAGGGTCATCCATTAGCAATACTTTATCTGATTAGTGTTGTTAATGGAAGGGCTTATCTAGCCATTTTGTAAAAGCTGATCTGCTGTACATCATGATTTCTTGGCAATACAGTCATCAAGGCTGTCATGGTTAAGACAGCCCAGCTATTAACCTGCTAGAGAGAACTGGACAGAAAAATATACTGGGCAGTCAGTGAAATGCAGACCCTTCCATTTATTTTTCTTCCACACATAGCATTGCCCCTGTACTGCTACCTTTTCTGTCATTTCACTTGGTGAATTATTCAGGCATCTTTCTTTACTCAACTTCTAACATATTCGCTGGCTTGATTGTGATAATTTATGGTAGTTTTGGTTTTATATTCATGGTCTTGATAAACGAAAAGGTAGTGCTGAAAGGGCACGTTTCTGGAACAGATGGAAGTGCTGTAGTTACACCATAGATTTTTTTTTTTTTTTTTTTCTTTGAAGCGTGTGGATTATTAAGCAAACAAAAATTAATCCTCTTCCTAAGAATGATTCTGAGAATGGAATATCCTGTGTTAACTTTGAAGGTGACCTATCTAATATTTTAATTTTGTACATGCTTGCTTGTTGTTTGTTTTAGTTCTTCTGACAAGATCAGAGTATTTAATGATCTGTCTTCATACTATTTATAAATAGTATGTTTAAATAGTCACAATTCAGCATAATTTTAATCACTTAGAATTAGTGTAGAAATCAGTTCAACAAGTAATATTTTTGTTTAGAGTAGTTTTGCTTTTGAAGGCACTGTTCAGTTAAAATATAGTGGATTTCTTGTTTCTTTTGAATAACCTAGAATAAAGTATTCCATTTAGATGTTAAAGTAAGATGTTTTAAAACAAAACAGGTTTTCCTAAGATATTTGCCTAGCTCTGAGGTGAAACCATTTATAATTGAAGATGCTGAAATGTTTAAAAAGCTGTTATGAGTTTAAAGTCATTGGAAAATAATCCTTAAACAAGTGAGGACCTACTCTCACTTGCATGCATTGTAACAACCACGTGAAGTAGCTGTGCTATCGCAGAGCAGTGAAGCCACAGTGCTTCTGTTGGTATTGATCATGATCCCAGTGCTGTAATGTATGTTAGATATCACCAGAAGGCAGTCAACCCTTTGATGCCATGGTTGTGGACCTTCACCCTTTGCTTGGAATATCTTCTCAAGCTAAAGTCGTTCCTTCCTTGTTTTCAAGAATAAATTAAAGATTAATTAATTTGCTTGGAAATATTTTAGATTTTTTCTGTTAAGACAGGGTGATTTTGGTTGATGTCCAATGATATGAGATACTTGTATTTATTTTCCAAAAATTATAACTGAGCTTACCTACATAAATTTGTTTTAAATATACTTTAGGTATTGAAGACTTCCCTGTGACTTCCCCCACTATTTTTTGATTTCTTTTTTCTTATCTTTCCCTCTATTGCACATGCTTTCATGCATTCTTGTCTTTCTAACTTTGCTTGCATTTCTGGAGGTAGTGCCAAAACTGGGATATGAAGTAGAAGGTGGACATAAAAGGAAGCTTACTCTTGGGGTAGAATGTCACCAGAGTCAGGATGGTGAGGATATGGGATCATAGGGTTGGTGTGAGGGAAAAATGAGAATAAACAAAGATGGTCAGACAAACCAGATGGGAACAAAAAAGGAGTTAAAACAACAGAAGAAAGCAAAGGGAAAAGAGCATCTGGAGCTTGTGCAAGGAAAGGATAAAGGAGACAGATGCTATGAAGCAGTAAGGGATGGGGTGAGAGCCCTAGGAGACTAGCAGATGGACAGGTTTGTGGTTTGGTTTTTCGTTTGGGTTTTTTTTCCTGGGGGGGAGGGTTGGGGTGTTTTGTTTGGTTTGGGTTTTTTGGTTGTTGGGTTTTTGTTTGGTTGGGGTTTTTTTCCCCCTTTTTTTAAAAAACAAACAAACAAAAAACACCACCAAAAAAAAAAAAAAAAAACTCCAGCAAAATACAGCACCACCTGTAAATGATGACATCAAACAAATCCATAGAATTAATCCACTTTCAAGAGAAATAAGCTAGGAAATCATAGTAAAATGTCTAAGATGTTGCAGTTGTAAGCTGCATGTCCGGACCCTCAGATGCTGTAAACTAAAAGATATCTCTCCACTGAATTTTTTACTCCGCACAGCTCTTCCTCTGTTATCAGAGTGTGAGGGCCTTGCTAGAGCCTTAAAACTGAGAAGCAGCAAACCCAAGTTCGCATACTGCAGATGTGCACACTAATAAGCATGAGCTTCTACACAAATGCGTTTTGTGTCTAATACCTCTCATATCTAGTGTCTTTTGTGCTTTTGTTCTGCATTTAGTTTCGTATCTGAATACTTCACGTATCTAAACCATAATTCCCTTGTGTATTCTGAAAAAGTCTGTGTTGAGATATAACATACTTAAGCAGTATCTCCCTGTATTTGGAGTTACCCAAGATCTAATGAATGGGACACACTCAACTTTCAAGTCATCTGGTTATAATCAAATTGGTAGATATTAATTCTGTCAGAACAGTGTAGAATCAGAACAACTGGTGCGCTTTTGATGAATATGCTCTGAATTTGCAGTTAGGTCCTTCAGAACAGAATCCAGCCACTTGGTCTGCATGAATATAGGTAGGAGAAGAGGTTTTTTTCCTCAGTGAATGATTTACATATTCCTTGCTATGAGCACTCAAATGCTAAGTTTCTCCATATCTTTGTGTTGTAAGCATAAGGGACTGAAAGTGACACAGCAGTCATCCATGCCAAATTATATAGAACATGATAGCAGTGACACCAATGCATCCTCTAATGTCTGCTTAAACACTGTGATGACATATTTGACTTAAAAGTGATTGTTGTTTTGTTACTGGGAATGACAACTGTGCACTTCCCCTCCCCACACAGCATTTTGACTGAACAAGCTATTGAATGGAATATGCTGTAAGTGGCCATATTTTATATTAAAATTTGATTAAATTCATTCTGTAGGCCACTTCAATGTGAATCGTAATTATATTATTCTGCCAGTAACTGAGGTAATATGATAAGAAGAATGTCACAATCTCTGGACTGCTTTTAATGGAGTATATATTACAGCTCAGTGCTTGCTGTATTCATCAGTCCTCACTTAAGAAAGAAATTTAGAATTAAATGGCAGCTTAGAGCTGTAAAACCTGGTGGGTCACACTCCTCCTGCTCATGCATGAGCTTCACTGGGTGTAATCAAAATCAGTGCAAGATGAAAGTCTAGTGCAGGATTTGAAAAGTGAGGGTAGTGATAAAACTCCCTCATATTATTAAACATTTTTCATACAAGCTGTTCATTATTGCAAGGCAAGTGGGGCACTGTACTATCTTGGTTGACCTCCTCTGTGACTTATTTTTAGCTCGTCTCCTTCAATAGATGAGAATGGACGTGGCTCTGTATGGCAGTTTGTTTTACTGTGGCACAGCTAGCAATAACATTTCATAACCTTCCCTTAAAGAATTCAGGTCCTTGTGTACTGGCATTGTTGTGTGGCTCTGTGTTTTCAGGTATCTAATGCAGTTTTGGTTTTAATGAGTGCTGTTAAAAGAACAAAAGAGAAAATCTTAGGCAACTAAAGAATTTAAACCAAGGTAAGCAGTCAGCACCTGTGTGTCAGCTAAAAGAATATAGTTTCCAAAGAGATATTGTGCATTGTGCTGCAAGTTATGGTGATGTATTTTAAAATAATAATTCACAGTTGTTTATTTGATACTAAATGGCCTCAAAATCACATTTGCATGCAACTGTAAAGAAACAGTCTTAAAAAATAAGCACCTTGGGAAAGGGTTGAAATAAACTGAATCAACAGCTTGAAATGAGCAGTAGGGTCATTGCGGATGCCAGTTTTTAGAGTTTCCCTTGCTGTGCTACTATTTCTGGTATTTCTGGTCACTTTTTCTTAGTCCTTTCCACACAAATGTTCTTTTCCTTAAGTATTTCTGACAAGATACCCATTGTATGAGCATTCTAGGACAAACATCCAAGAGCAAAGGGGTTGTGCTCAGTATCTGAAGAACTGCTAAAGTCCACTGTGATTAGGTGGTGATGGCTGAGGCACTGGAAGTAACTGTGGAGGCTGCTGGTGTGCTTCCCAACTGTAGAAATTAATTTCCTGGTTTTAGTTTCCTGTTTTCCTGAAATTAATTCACCAGCAATGTGCGTGGCTCCTCTTCAGGTTGGGAAGTGCCCATACAAGAATTAACATCAATGCTCTGAGCTTTGATGCGAAATGGTTTTTTAGTTTGGTTTCGGTTGGGTTTTTTCTTGTCTCTGCTAAGCACGCTAAAATGTCAGAGAAAGAATTAGGTACCTTGTCCTGCTAAGCTTTGAAATGGCATTGGATCAGCAGTTGACTTTGGCAAAGTTCTGTTGTAAAAACACCCCTGGGCAACATTGCAACATGTGAATAAACAATAAGTGTCATTCTAATAACAATGCAAAGGTTGAATATAAAAAAATAAAAGCAAGGATAAAAATTGCTGACCTGAGGCCCAGTCCTCAATCACAAAAGTCAAGGGACTCTTCAGTGCATTTCAAAGCAAGCAGTATGTCAGGCTGACAGAGATTAGTATTTTTCCTGACCCCACTTGCATTTACTCTCAATGCCCCATTTCAGTGATCGCTGTTTACACTGTGCTCAGACATTAGTAGCTCTACTAGAAGCAGGTCTTCTTTCAGTGATCCTGGCAGTGCAGATGTTTAGTTTTAGTGAGTTTTATTTTCATCTTGGCATCAGAATCAACTTCTGCAATAATGAAATTACCTGATCACATTAGCCAGTGCCTCATGCAGCTGAGTCTCTTCTCATTGGTCTAGCATCTAAATTTGAGATGTCACTGCATTCATTAATAGGTGGAAATGATTAATTTAAGGAAGGTTTCTTTCCCCTCCGTACGTGCTTGCTAATTAGCAGATGAATTTTGATGTTCTAATTGATCTGCTGCAGAGAGACAGCTGTGCACCCCAGCTGTCCTCCGCTCCAGTGGGCTTCCTCTGCAGAAGGGAGGAAGCAGCCCCGCTACTGACAAATTGATTTAACTAGAGTGGGCTGCCTTGGGGGAGTCGTACACCACGCTGTCGCTGCTGATGATTGCAGCCTTTGCGGACTACAAACACTGGAGCGCTGTAATTGCCCGCCAATGTCCTTTCCATTGCCTTGCTGAAATTCAGTTTTTCATGCCTCACCAAGCTTCTCTCCAGTCCCCCTCCTGCCTCTGATGTGGAAATGCTGTATGCTGCCTGACTGCCGTTTCAGGAGAAAATTCAGGTGCTTGAGAATGGGGTTTAAATTGTATTTAATATGCTAATAGTAGCTAAATGTGCACACTCAGTCACATATCAAAGTATTTGCATTTAATTCATAGTGTAGTATTCTCTAATTATATTGTATTTAGCATGTAGTCATTGCTATGAACCTTTTAACAGTAATGTTATTGCGTCGCCATTCTTCCGTGTGGCACACCACATGTAGAATGATGACTGGTGTCCTTTAAACACTCTTTCAATTGCAAGTATGAATATTTTAAGGCTTCAATCAACTACAAATCAACTACGTTTGAAAAGACCTTTTAGATCATAAAGCCCCACCTTTACCCCAGGACTGCCAAGACCACCACTAAACCATGTCACTAAGGACCTCACCTACACGGTTTCTGAACACTTCAGGGACTGTGATTCCACTGCTTCCCTTAGAAGTCTGTTCCAATACCTAACTAACGTTTTGGTGTTATCCAATTGAAACTTCCTCTGGGTCCAGTTATGTCAAACCTGGGAAATACTTGCAGGTAACAGGTGCCTTTCCACAGGAAAAAAATGGCAACTGTCCAAGCTCTGCACTGCATCATCACCACTTTCTGGAGGCCATTGATTTGGCTGAATCTACCTCTGGGGAAACAAAGCACTACAAAAAGTGCATTCATGAATTCTGATGTGTGCCACACCATTACCTTTCTGCATATCTGACAGATAACCAAGTGCATCCAACACGTTTGTGGGTGTGCAGATTTATAGACTACTCGTAAGTAGCAGCTGTTTGGGAGGTCTGCAAGTTTTGCCTGCAGAGGACATACAGGATTCCTGAGAATGGCTACCCATTGGTTTGCAGAAATGTAATTAACTTTATATTATTATTATTATTATTTTCATTATTATTATTATTGCTGCTATTATTTGTTCCCTGTATAGTCCTCCTTGTGTAAACGTGTGCAAGTGGGCAGTTGGCAGAAAGGAAAAAAGATCCTGGCTCATGCCATTGCTTGTTGAGGCAAAACTGGGGCACATATGTATACAGGTATTAAGCCATAAGGCTGCTAGAGATTTTCTCAAACTGACCATATGTTCAAAGGTAAGTGATGGCCACTATAATTTTCTGTATTACACTAAGTTATAGTCCCAAAGAACTGCAGAAGGATGTGGGGTGGGAGGAAGTCAGAAGTCCATTAATATTGTGTGCCACTGTCCTCCACTCCTGCATGTAGGAACAGAACAATATGGGTTAAGCTTAAGCAAATATTTTTTTGGGTAAATGTGACTTTCTTGTTGTAAATCAATTTCCTTAATTGGCATTGCTTTTCTCAAAACTCCTGTTGATTTACGTGTCTTCGGAATAAATACCAGTCTCTAAGGGTCAGCCCATATACCACATGTTGCCGTGATAGTTATTTTCATCTTTCAATAGCCTGTCTTGTTTTCTTTGTTATATGTCCAGTGTGATATAATGTAAGTAATTAGGCATTTTTTCCTCGAAGAATGACAGAAGCGTATCTTGCCTAATGAGTAACATTTTTTGGTTAATGCTTATTGGCTATTTTATTTTATTTTATAGCAGCAGCTGAGGATTTAGAGAGTACTGCTTGGTGATAGTACATTATCTTTTGAGTCTTTGGTAGCATGTAAGAAAGTGATGCCCAGTGGACCATCACCAGTAGGACTGGCTAATTTGTAAAGCCCTAATGGGGAGAAGGGTATTCCTAGGGAGTAGGTGTGCATTCCACTACTGTGTGTGGCAGCCCCAAGGAGTGTGGAAAGAGGTGTGCTGTCCTGGCATGCCTTGGGCCTCTAAAATGAGGTTGCTCCTTGGGGCTTCTGTGCTGATAGCTGTGCCTGCTGGTGGCTACAAGTCATGGTTGCTGCTCCGCTGGAGTGGGAACAGGCAGAATGCTGTACCAGCCTACCTTTGTCCAGTCATCTTCTGCAGGGCATTACTTTGCCAACCTGCTTGTAAATATCCCTTCCAGCCTTGCCAGCCGACTGGTAGTAGAAAGCAATGGGCTTTCTCTCAATAGAGAAATCAAAAGGTCACGTCTCTTCTCCAAATGCTAAATTGTGTTGTCCTTTTTATCCCAGCAAGGCATGAATGAATAAGGCAGAGGCACCCTTTGGCACACTGCTCAGGTTGAAAGTTCTCATGCTCTGCTAATGTCTGCCTGTATGGGTACCGTGTCCTAGATATGCCCATCAGTCGCATTCACTGGCTCAGGGTCTTTAAATTACAATGTATTCTTTGTTGCAGAAAGTACTGCAGGTCTTGGAGCCTCCATGGAGGGTCAGATATTTATCTCTCTTAATGTGCAGCTCCATCTTCTTCATTGCATTACCTCAGAGCAGAAAACACCATGGTAATCCCTTTTTGTCATTAACACTGTGAACATATGCCCTCTAGATTCTGTCACTGGGGAAAGCCCATCCTTCCTTTTCTTATCTGCTGTTGGGGTAAAAAGCCAGCAGCTGCCTCCAGCTGCTGCCAACCCTCTCTTTGCTCAAGAGCATTAGTACTAACTAACAAGGTAGGCTGTTTCAGAGGAGCACTGTTGGAACATTGGGAGTTTTGAGCACTTTAAGGATTAATTTGCTGGGATAGGATTTTCTTTCACTGCAACCAAGATTGTTTATATTGAATATTTTAAGCTGTTGCCTCACCTATGAGGTGCTTCATTGCTAGCAGCTTCTAATGCAGAATACCAAATGTTGTCCATCTTCTCATACATCTGCAGTAATGTTTTGTTGTCATGTATCAGAGAAGTGTTTATTCCAATATATATTGCAAAGTACCGTTTTGTGCTGCTTTTATTTAGTTTTGGTTTATAAGCAGTGATTAGAATGTTAAAGTTACATCTGCAGTACAGCCTTCACAGTATATTTTCATGGCTAAGACATTAAGGGACTACTTCAAATTTTCAAATGAGTACAGACACCAAAGAGAATGCAGTGCTTAGCTCTTGACTACCGTAATGTAATTACGTGTACTAATTTTTTCATTATATTTCCATGGCTAGCAAAGACAGAGACCTAATTGTGTCTCTAGTTGTTGCTACTGCAAAGTACCTTTTAAATCATATAAACATCCATACTTGATCTTCCTACTGCTTTTGACATATAGATCATAAGATACTGTTAAATTACTCAAGAAGAGCAACTGGCTCAGGTTATCTCCAAGTCGCTGCATGGAAATGTATCTAGTGTGAGTGATTTGACAGAACTAGAAGAGGCAGTGGCCCTTTTTACCTGGGAAGGCACTTGACCTTAATTTATGAAAACATTATGAGTTCTGTGCAGCATTCTACTCTAGCTGGTACTTCAATAGCAAGATGCTAGAAATAGTCAGAAATTAATTATTCTACTTCTGGCTGTTCAAGAAGCTATGCTTCCTTTTCTTTGGCACAGACCTAGCAGTAGTGATGAGCATGTTCTGCACAACCAGGCTGGATTATTGTAATTCACTGGAGCTGAAGATAAAAGCTCCACAGAAACTTCAGCTATTGCAGAGCTCAGCAGCCTCCCTCATTAGTAGGGATAGTGCTGCAAACACACAGCGCCTATGCTGTGCATCATCAGCCAGCATCTCATTTGCCTTAGCAGCCAACTGTGGGCTCATTCAATGTAAAAGGTCATCACAGTACTGGTATGGATGCTGTTCTGTCAAGAGAACATTGTCATGCTAGCTTCATGTCTGTGGTACAGTGCTGTTGGCCATATGCAGAATTAAAACTCCCTGGAACTGGGCATGCGTAATGTTGACCAAAGACCATTTCCTGAATCTGAGGCATCTACAAAAAAAACAGTCTCATCTTAATCTATAAGCTTCATGTTCTTTTGAAGGAATTCTCCTACAGTAACAGAAGGGACATTTAAGTATGTATATGTCAGAAAGAAAGGATACCGAAACTTGGGGACAGGGAAGAGTCCACACTGGAGAAGTGTGTGAACTGCAGGTACTGAAATTGTCATTCCAATAATGTAACAAGAGGTGTCACGGACATGTCTTACTGTTTTACTGATAGTGTTCGTCGTAGTTTACCTAATAGTGTACTGTGGGTAGGTCTCAACCTTGCTGCTGGGATAGATGTCAAGAGGTAATTTAGCCTTTTTATGTACCCCAGTTCCTGCAGGAGCAGCAGACTGTTCCCCACAGTCCAAAGAGAGCTGTTGTCCAAGCAAAGGCTGGAGAAGGCAGGGCAGAGAGTTGGAAGAAAGGCAGCAGGGGGGGCCAGCAGTAGCTACAGGAACACCAGGAAGAGGGACTTGTGAAGAAAACATATTGACTCCTGCCTGCCTGCAGGAAGATGGAATTTTTTCATTGAGCCTTGTTATGTAGCCGTGTTATCTCAGTCTCAGAAATACGAGACTAGAGGGCAGAGAAGCTGTGAGGGTGACTCCTCGGGGCATTGGGTACCAGGTCCTGCCAGCTCTTCTTGTTCTGCTGAGATGGGAAGCTGTGCTATCGGGAGAAGGGGCTTATCTTTTCCCCTCTGCTGTGTGGACCACTACAGTTCTTACACTGCTGCTGCTAGAAGGGATCTCTAAAAGTTGCCTAGTTCCACTAGGATGGAGGTTTATTTGTAGTTACATTATCTTTTAAGAGTTTTTTTTTCTTTTCTTAAAAAATCCTGAGGAAGGGGATTGCATGTAGTAACCTGATTCTCTTCTTTGTGGTCCTTTTAGTTAGAATGTCTGTCCTCTTATTAATTAGAATCACAGAAGAATTTACTTTTTCTTTTATTGCAAGTTGAATCACTATATTTTTGTCCAGACATGGAGCAAAACTGCACTATCCTTATTTACATGAACATTTTCCTCTCTGAAAGCTCTCTTCTTTTACTAAGACTAGGGAGCCCAACCTTTCAGTCTCTTCTTCCGGGCCTGAGCTTTAGGAACTCTCTTAAATATGTTGCTTGCTTATAGATTTTCTCCAGTTTCTCTGCACCTTCCATAAGTGCAGTGCCTCAAACACCAAATGGGGCCCCCTCAGTGCTGAGCAGAGAGTAATAATTGCTTCCTGTCTTTTGCATACAGCACTTCTGCTATATATCTCAGAATGGGATATTTTCCCCACCCTGGTCTCAAACAGCTTTACAGAGTGTTGGTTCTTATGCAAGTCATAATTTGTTATGGGTCACAGAACCCCAAGGGATTTTTTTGGGGATGTCTTAGGGGTTTTTTTTTTTTGTTTTCTAATTATACCCGATTGTGTACCTCTTGTATTTTGTACCAAAAATTAAGTTATCTACATCTAAAGATGTCCGATTTCATCATGAACTTTTTGTCATAATGAGAGTAGTCTTCTGCGTTTTGGTGTATTATAAGGTTAGAAAGTGATATCACTAATTCTTCATGAGGCCTGAATGTGGTGAATAACGCAGTCAATTACAATATCAAAGTTGGTGAGAAGGATTGATTATACTGTTTTGTACTGACGTCCATGGTACATATTAATAGAGTAGAAACAAATGAGGGTCACTTGTTGTTTTCCATATGAAGCCAACTGTGGTGATGAGTCAGAAAGCCTTGCAGAGGCCAAAGCTAATTCTGTGGATTTCCTACCAAAATAAGTGGCGTGCCCTGCAATGCATGACATGTCTTCCTCTGA
The DNA here is from genome assembly GCA_028858755.1 of Ara ararauna. Classification (NCBI taxonomy): domain Eukaryota; kingdom Metazoa; phylum Chordata; class Aves; order Psittaciformes; family Psittacidae; genus Ara; species Ara ararauna. Next base: position 68,149,192 of record CM054377.1, on the reverse strand, counting down.
CCTAGGACACTTTGCTTTTGTCAGCATTCATTTCAGCAGTTAATGCAGACATTCATATTTCACTTTCTCCAGTTAATCCTAATAACCAGCTCTTAGAAGAACATGACAGCATAAAATTATGGGTGGTAAAACTGCTCATAAACTATAATAACATGGCCAAAAAAGATTAGATGGATAGATGCACTATGCTTATTGTGACATTTGCTGATTAGGAGGTATAGTTACTTATTAGAGCCATTGCCTTGGTGACTTGGAAGCAGACTGAAGCTGTTATTTGAAAAACAGGTTATAAGTCCAAATTTAAAACAACTGTGTACTTAAAACCTGTAAGAGATATAATTATGTTGTGATTCTGTTCTTCAGTGTGCAGATGGTAATTTTGTTCATTTATGGTTGCATGCTGATAATGTTTTCTGTAGAACTGGTGTTGGCAGGCTTAAGCATGTGTTAACAATAAGTAGGCAGTATGTAATACATGGTTATCATATTGTTGATAGGGTTCTGGTGTGATGAAAACCAACCAGACACATAAGTTCAAATGGTGCCTTTTTGTAGCACCAAGGCGGGCGTTCTTGGTGCATGTTGTTTCATCTTATTACAGGGCTGCTCTGAATCTCTTCTCTGTCCAACCTGTAGCTGTGCCTGGGATTGCTCCCACCCAGGTGTAGGACCTTGCACTTGGCATGGTTAAACTCCATAAGGTTGGCATCAGCCCACCTTACAGATGTGTCAGCGTCCCTCTGGATGGCATTTCTTCCCTCCAGCGTGTGAACCGAACCACACAGTTTGGTGTCATCGGCAAACTTGCTGGGGCACGCGCAATCCCACTCTCCGTGTCGCCGACAAAGATGTTGAACAAGACCGGTCCCAACACTGATCCTTGAGGGACACCACTCGTTACTGGTCTCCAGCCAGACATTGAGCCATTGAGCACAACTCTTTGCGTGTGGCCATCCAAATGTATATAAATATGAAATTATAGAAAATGATGAAAAAAATGATAAAATATATGAAATAATATATTTCATATTATATGAAATGTATATAAATATGAATGTGTATATAAAAGACACGTAAGGAAAACACATGTATCAGAGAGATCTATTTGATTTCATATTTTCTCAGAGTTATTAAACAGATGTTTGAAGGCAATTAACAGAAATTTTTCAGCAGCTACTCTGCTTTTTCAAATTAAAAGGGAAACAGATTAGACGGCATATTATATCGGTGTGTTTATGTTAAAAATTCTGTATAATATTCACAGAATTTGACTGAAAAGGCAGGTGCCATGGAACATATTGTCTTGGAATGGTCAAAATGGTTTAAATTCTCAGACTAACCACAAAAGCTCAGTCTGGGCTGTGAGATTATGCTGTAGCAACTCAAACGAGATCTTGCCAAAGGCATCATAGCCCCCAGAGCCATACAAAGCAAACATGGTTAAAAGGAGGCCTTATTTAGCAGCAAGAAAGGCTGTGACTTGTTTCTCTTAATGTCTTTGTTTTTGGAAGGGGGGTGTCTCTTCTACATCAGTAAGTATGACAGCATCATTATGGCTGAATAAGTGTGTTTTATCTCAGTTTTACATGGTTATGGGAGGAGACAATTACTCACAAAGCCCTTTGTATCCTGTTAGGACCACCCCTAAAAGGATCTTCCCTTTTTCCTGTATCTTGTGGGATGCAGCCCTGATGTGAACGGACCTTCCTTCGTGTGAGTCTGTGAGTGGCACTTTAAGAAAATGCACTGCAGTAATCGAATTGCACAGAAGTGTGTTTAGTAATGTTTGCACAGTGTTTTAGTAACCCATAGTTTGGGAGACGCAGACTAAGCCATTTCTTTCCTGCTGTCTTTGTGTTCTCGCTCTTCTCATCTGAAGACTGTAAGCATGCCAAAGCAAGGATTACATCTTTTGTTCTGTAAAGAACCTAATACAGTTGTTGGCAATGTACATGTCAGGAATATTAAAGATCACTCATACCAGCATGGGCACATAACCAAAGCTAATTGTTTCTGAGATTGAAATGGTTACTGTGATTTCAAAAGAATCACTTCAAAAGAATATGTTTGTTTAGCGGCTATCAGGCCCTTTGGCTTCTCTGCTCCAGACGTGTTAATATGTCTTTTATTAGGTATTATTAACACCAATTTATGGCATTCTTCATAAATGTAAACATACCACTTAGAATATACTGGGGTACTTTATAGACAGATTTAAGTAATTCAGGAGCTTGAAGATATGAATCAAGATTGCTGTGGCAGTGTCCTGGTTCCAGCTTTAACAATTTTTTTTTTTTTTCCCTTCCTAGTAGCCAGTGCAGTGCTGTGTTTTGGCTTTAGTCTGAGAACAGTGCTGATAACACACTGATGTTGTAGTAGTTGCTAAAGCAATGCTTACCCTGATCAAGGGCTTTCCAGTCTCTCATGCTCTGTCAGTGAGGAGGGGCATAAGAAGCCGAGAGGAAGCAGAGACAGGACACCTGACCCAAACTAGCCGAAAGGGTATTCCATATCACAGCACGTCATGCCCAGTCTATAAACTGGGGGCAATTACCCGGAAGGCCCAGAACACTGCTGAGGTTGGGCTGGGTATCAGTCAGTGGGTAGTGAACAACTGTATTGTACATCAGTTATGTTTATTGGTTTTTGCCTTTCTCTTTTTTGTTTTATATTCTCTCCCCTTGTTATTTCCCTTATCAGTATTGGTGGTGGTAGTAGTAGTTTTGTGTTATACCTCAGTTACTGGCCTGTTCTTATCTCAACCAATGGGAGTTACATTCTTTGGATTCTCCTCCCCATCTCTCTGGGGGGTGGAAGGGTAGTGGTGGGAAGGGTTGAACAAAGTTGTGTGGTTCTGAGTTACTGGCTGGGTTTAAACCATGACAGCATAAAGTGAACTATCTGTAAGTCAGAAATCCATGAAGTAACCCAAAATGCCATTATTGAGAATAACACAAATGTATTTCTAAGGAAAGGAACATTTGTTAATTTTGTAACTGAGAGCAAATCACTCTTTAAATACACTGTGGCTAAACATTTGAGTCTGATTGAGAGCCCACAAACATACATATTTTCAGATCTGTAAATAAACTTGCCTTTCCCTGCCCCTTGGTGGTCTAATTAGTGACAAAAGGGTGTTGATACATCTTTAAATTGTTGCAGATCTGTGCAAGTACTCTAACATAATCCTTGTTCTTTCACAAACAGCAAGTTGTCTGTCCTGTATTTAGCCCCTGAAGAGCTACAGCTTTAAACATATATCCTTAAATACATATTACTAGTGCCCTGGATCATTTCTTCTTCTCCTTCCACCCTAGAGTCTTCTGGAAGACAAGACACCCATCTGCCTGGCTTGCAGGCCATCCTGCAAAGTAGCATTTTTGGAATGCATAAGCCACAGTCCTCCTAGTTGATTCTCATTTGGTTTTGCTCCTTTCAGTCGTCTGTCTTCCCTGTTTGGAGCCATTAATAATGTTTTCTTCCTGCCCCTTAGCTCCTCCCTCCTTGTTGCCTTTTTCAGCAAGAGCAAAGTTGTCTTTTCTCGGCTACATGTTCAAACATCTGGCTGGCTGAGACTTTGACTGCAGAGAAGGATGTGGCTTGGAAAAAAGGAGAAAACCCAACAGAATGTAGTAATCTGTTTTAAGACTGCCAGAAAAGATACGTCTGACTTTGAAAAGGAAGGTAGCAAAAGTGGCTTTGCCAGCCTCTGAGGCCTAAAAATGTTCCCTGAGAAATACTGATGACTGACTGTTAAAGGAAAAGATTAATTTCATGAGACAGCTCCCCTCCCTCTCCGCGTATAAGGAACAGATAAATAGTGGGCAAGTTCTTTCCCTGGATTTTTTTGCAGAAAGTAAATCATGTAAATCTGGAGTTCTACATAACATGTTGATTTCTCATATAGTTGTTAGCAACCATATCTTGTACAGTAATTTGCTTTGTATGGCAGCAAAAGGGAAATGTTGGAAAGTAGTCTCTTCTTAGCTATTAGCCACTGGCTAATTATAGTACCTCTTTTTTGTGTGATTTATCAATGCTAACCCTGGGAATAAAATTTTCAACTAATCTGAATTGTGTGCTAGTGACCAGATAACATCAATAACCTGACACAGGTAACAAAGGCCAGGCCAGTGTATTGCATGTACCACCTAGGAATGCAAGCTCTGCCTTTGCCACAAATCCTGTCTGATAAATGAGGCTTTGCAAGCAAGGTCGTAGGAAAGAATGCTGGAAGGCACCTCAAAAGGTCAACTGCAGACCTGCAGCCATAAGGATCAGCTTTCTTTATCATACCCTGAAGGTCATCATGTTCCCGTTTGTTTGAAGAACTCGCTCCCTGCTGTGTTCTGCAGTTTGTTGCCTTTCTGAAGAATATTGGAGTTGCAATACTGTTTTGTTGGTACAGGGGTGAGAATTCACTCTGCAGCTATGGCAGTAAGGTGCAGGGAGAGGGACAGTCACTTGGGTGCATCAGATGAGGCTTGGGTTTACTGGGAAAGGGAGTAGGATGATATTTTGGGGGTTCACAGGCTTGGATTTACTGTGCCTTGTGATAGGAAAATGCCTTTCCTCCTATTTTTCATAGCTGAGCTGAGCAGTCTGATGCCTGTTTACAGCTTCACACATGATGACCAGCACCTCAAACTCTACCTGCTGAGCAGTACGCAGCCCAGTGCAGACCTCAAAGCACTAGGTACACCCAATTAGCAGGTTGCTTTGCGCCTCATTGACAGAAAGGCAAAGGTTTACTGCCAGAGCCCCACTGTTACAGGAGGTGGTGAAGCCATGGTGAAGCCTCCCTCCTAATGCGTGTTAGCCATGGGTGTTCATTGCTAAACCCAAGTAGTTGTCCTCCCTCTGTTGTGATGGTGCCTACAGATGCTCTGGATTAGCACTGTGTAATGCTTACAGAAACTCCTTCAGCAGCTGCAGCCGCGTGCAGATGATGCCAGAGAGTATACTGCCTTCAGGAATACTGCTATTCAGCATGTCGTACCTTGAGAGAGTGCCTAGTCTCCCCTGTGACCTTCTTGCTACTGGTTGTTCCTCATCACAAGACCCAGCTGGATTTGTGTCGTGTGAATAGGTAGACAGTTAATTCATGATCTCTGAAAATGCACTGCTTGATAAGGATGGACACGCAGTGTACGCAACCAGTGGAGAGATACTAAGGATTGTAAGACCATGAAAAGGACTATGATTTTGAGTCCTGTTTGAGTCGGATTCCTCAAGGCAAAGGCAGTCAGCTGCACCCTGCACCACTGGCTAATTTCTGTTTGAATGGATGATGTATGAGTAACTACTGTCTTTCATGAAGAACTTGTGCAGTCCCATGGGAGAGGCTGGAATCTGGAGTCTCTAGCTCAAGGGGTACTTACTGCCTTCCTCCTTGGTAAGAGTTAAGTGACCTTGGCAGTGGGAGAGGCTGTTCTCGCTCACCAGCTCTTAGGCTTTGTACACTACCAGATGCTCTAAGTAGCCTCAGAGGCTTCTGATCTCTGTCTCAGGTGAGCAATGCCTGCCTTATTGAAAAAGTAATACTGGAAGGAAACAGTAGGAAAATAAATGTAGAGTAAATTTAATCAGAGAGCAGCTGCTTAGTTGTTCACTTCCCCCTTCTATTGAGCATTTGAACTGTTTCTTTTACCTGGAAATAGGATTTTGCACAAGTAATTTCTAGCTATTCATTTTCTACAAAAAGTGTTTTACTCTTAGTTCTGTCTTCTCAGCTGATTCCTGTTGCTGCACACTTGGGTGTGAATTAGTAGGTATTAAAAAAATTATATGGGCAGTCTGTCTCTGCCACTTAAGAGGTCTTTATCCCCTACAGAGTCTAACATATTTATTTCAAAGACTCCAGGGAGAAGCAGTCAGTCAGCTTGTGAAATAGATAAATGAATTCAGTTGCCCAAGATGAAACAAAAAATCTTTGGGAAAGGGGACATGAAGCAAGGTCTCTTTTAGCCCAGTTTGGTAGTGTATCCTAGACCAGTCGCTGTCATTGGTAAAGGCAGTCGGAAGCATTCAAAAGAATGCTTAACTTTGGCAACAGCAAAGGTCATTTCTTGGAAGCTGGTACTGTCTGTGTGGATTATTTCTTATTTTTATTTTTATCCACCATTTTCTTTTGATAACTCCTTTCTTATTATTGTTATTATTCCTTATATGAAATGGCAGCACTTCTTCCAGAGATGGGCTAAATTCTGTTAGAAAGGTCCACAGTAACTTTCATAACTTTAACAAAAGTAGCATTAGCTTCCCAGTTGGTGTAAATCACAGGGAAGCATCGGAATTGCATTTGAATCAGGTTGCATCCTCATCCCAAACCTTTGTTGCATTTTTTCTTTTTGGCATTGCAAAATATTTATTTGATTTTTAATACAAATGCAGTGGGCTTGGAGCTGTCCAGGCCGGACACATTCTGATGGTGTCGTGGTCCCAAAGGCATCACCCAAGACCCTGCCAGCCCAGCAAATACACACTTGGTAGGTTTTTCAGTGTTCATGCTTGGCTCAGTGCATCTGAAGTAAATGGGGGTAGTCCTGACGTTTCAGTGCCATTCCTACATATTGGCTGCAGGACATCATTGTGGGGGCATGGTGAAAATAAAAAGGCCTGGCAAGGGTTAATGTACTGCACTGACTGACTGAAACAAGCATTGTTCAATAAATACTTTGAGTAATTGGTATAATACCTTTTTCTGTTAATGAGCTGAAGCTGGGGTGAAGCGCAGCTGCTTGGGGGCAGGGTGGGATTGAGGGGGGATTTAAGTGGTTTGACAGTTCACTCAACCTCTAGTCATCTGTTAGGCAATGTTTAATTTACAGTAGATTTTCAGAATTTTTGCTTTAGTCTCTTTTTTAATACTAATTCAAGGTTTAATTTCCATCCCCATGGAACATAATGTGAATAAACAAGGGAATGAGTGGAGATGTGTGAAATGATGATCTTAAACGTAACAAGCCTGTTTGTTGGGTTGTTTTTTTTTTCAAGCTGCTGAATAAATCCTCTGTGGTTTGTGCTGCAGAGGTCAATGTTCTGCTGTAGGAAATAACTGGTTATATGTCAGTATTCTCCAAGAGTTCATCTCAATTACTGGATTTGTCAAACATGACAAGCCTGAATGACTGTGTGGTGAAAATAGCACACAGTTTGACTATTAAAGTAATTGGAGCACTGACATTTAACCGAACTGCAAGAGAATCGCAGTAATAAGTCTGAGGAACACAACCGCAAGCGAAGCAGAAAATAATATTTTTATAGAATCTCCAGTAAAACTGGTGCTTTCTTATACATCTGATTAATGTAAATTTCAGTATCTTTTAATATTATAAGAGTAAAAGAAAAAGATGAAATTTTTTTTGGCAGCTTTTTTTGAAGAACTACTATATTTGTATAATTGGAAATTCAATTAATTTATTATAGAACCTGGTAAAACTTAAATATTGTTAAACATAATCTATGTATGTGTTTTTAATGCTCTTATAAGGTATAAACTATACAGTTAAATTATATACGTATATACATGTATGTGGAGATCATCATGTGGCAGTCACAGAATTATGCTATGCATATGTCAGTTGCTTAGTGGAGATCCAGTAAGCAGCTGTTTCTGGGCTTTTGAGTCTCGGATGTGGGACTTAAAATTCATTGCTTTGGTAAATGCAAAAGAGCTTTTGTAAAATAATTTAAAGTCACTTACTTGTATCCATCTGCAATTAGATTTCCATTTTTTTAAATAAATTATTTCTGGTTGTAAATTCTACATATATAAACTTTTCTAAGACAAATTTCTTTTGATAATATATTAAGTTATATGTTAAGACGTATGAAGACTTTGGAGAACAATATAACTATGAGTCACTTGGATAATTTGGATTTGTACTTGTGGTTCTGACTGGGTTTTACAGTCACCAAAACTGTATTTCAGACAGTGGCTGAAGCCACAGCCTCTCCCAGTGTCTCTGGAGTAGCGATTGAAATACTGATAGATTATGACATTAGTCTGAGGGGGCTTATCCTCAGGTGAGTTACCTGCATTTTGGCAGTTTAATTTTACTTTATCTGAACTTTCTATTATCATCCAATGATGGGAGTAAGTCTTCATGTGGGAATCGGGAATCTCCTATTCCTGGTGAAGTGAACCAGACAGATAGGAAAATAAACCCAAAAGACAGTAGTAGATGCGTGTTACAACTAATGATATGTCTGAAATACATTAATTTCATTAATTTGTAAGTATATTCTTTGCTAAGTAGGTTGGGGTGCAGAGTGTGATTTGCTACTTCAATAATCACATCTTTATTATTGTGATATCACCAGAGCACAGAACAGTATTTTTAATTTTAACATGTTGCTTACCTTGACTTGAGCTAAGTCCCATCTCTGTAGAGCAGTCGAACATTATGCTAAATCCATCTCCCTTGGGTAAGTGTGAGTATATTTTTTAAATCCTTCTGATTTCAGTGAGACTTCCACATATAGGTAAGGCTTTAGCTCAGTAGAAATAAACCTAAGCATAAGTTTAACTGTTTCACTGAATTTGGGATTTGAACGATCCAAAGCAATGCTTAGTCACAGCCTAAGTACAGATTTTGGGCAGCCTTCCATCAGGATGGATGTTCTAGTATTTCGGCATGGAGAAAATAAGGGGGAATTCAAGGAAATACAGCAGATGCTTGTGTAACTGCTGATCTTCTTGTGAAAATGGAGTATTTGTTAGGACCAGAACAATAAGTTGGGGGGGGGGGGAGAAACCCAAAACCCAACCAAAAGGTGCTGTGAGAATCTGAGTTACTTTTCTTTTCTTTTAATTTTTTTCTTTCCTGAATCACATCCTGTGAGTCTGTATAGACGTGGGGTTGGGGAGAGCGTGACAGACCTACAGGCTGCTTCAGCTTCTTGAATTGTGTTCTGTCAAAACCAGTTATCTCATTCTCCTCTATGGTTGATGTAAATCCATTCAGCATCCTGAAGTTGTTGCTGATTTGCCCATAATGTAATAGAGATCGAATATGCATCCCCACAGAATGAGCTCCTGTTTCAGAGCTTAAGCGGCCCTGTCCCTGCCTAATGTAAGTTCATTTACTACGAGTGTCGTGGCACATTGCAGTTGTCTGTCTCCTACTGTTCTTGACAGCTTCTCCTAGAATTTAATTATTAAGATTCAAACTCATACTGAAATATTCTTCACAAGAAGGGGCTCAGGTAAAATGAAGTAAATAAATAAGAAGGAAAAGGACTCTCTTCCCTTTTCTGGAGTTTGAGGGGCTAAAAACAAAAACCTCAGATCCATGCATGGACGAAGAAACTCTCTTATTAAGCATTAAACAGTTCATACAATTTTAGCTGCCAAGGTTAATGTAGAGTCCCAAATCAGTCATGTGGAGCTTAAGGTAGGGAGGAAAGATTATTTGTATACTATTTAATGCAGTGGTGTCTTCCAAAGGAGGAGCATCCATCCAGTTACAGGAAAAAAACCATCATGACTCTGATTTAATAATTAAGTGGCAAAATAGATTGGAATACTTTTTTTTCAAGCTACTTGTGAATATAGGCTTGATGTAAAAAGGCCCTTTGGCATTAGTATAGTGCTTAAGCACATGCTTAACTTTGAGTTTAGAAGCATGCAAGTAGCTTCTTGAGATGGAGAGGTAACCTGGGGCTGTATTCAACAAAACTCAAAAGCTTTCTCATGGAGGAAAGGGTTTGATTCTCCCTTCTTCCTCTGTGAAGGATGCAACTGAACTTCCTTTTGTAAGAAGGTTTCACTGTAGCATTCAGGGAGAAGCAGGAAAGTAGGAAATGCTTGAAGGAGACTTCCTGACATGTGCTAACATACTGCTACTATCAAACAGCATATTTAATTTTCATGATTTGCCACTAAAATTGTGTGAAAATGCTTCAGTTTTATAATATGGAAACTTGGAGACTTTCTGGTGTGTTTTGCTTTTGCCTTCAGAATCTCTTTGAACCCAACACTCAGGTCTGCAAGCTTACCAGCTTCACTCGTAGCCAAAGAAAGCAGTCCCTCATGTAAAAATCCACTGTCAAAGGTCTGTTTCATACTAACTTTTTATTAGCCGCCTCTTAATAGCAGAACTCTCAGCTTGCTTTGTTGTAATTTTTTGGTAAGGGGAAAAAATAGAAGTTGCTTTTATTTTTATCTGAGTTTGGTTGGGTTATTTAAACTGAATGTGACACTCAGTCTTCAAAGAATCCTGTGCAGTACACTTCTAATAGCTTGTTTTTAATGAATTCTAGTCACTAGGAAATGTTATCTAGGTCAGATTTTTTGAATAGTATTTTTCTATGGCTGTGCATCCTGCTGTGATTTCTCTAAAATGAGCTCCCCAATAATGTCTTATTGTTTTACTTTCTCACCGCTTCCTGGAAGAACTTTTCTAATGTATGTTTTGCTGTTTTTCAATAACAAATGTACCAATGGCTGAACCAATATCCACTCATCTAAGACTTAGTAGTAATCTTTCTTGGGGGATAAGGGAGAAGGATGCAAGATACCTCGAAGTTGTATCCTTGATGTGAAATTTTGCCTGAAAGGAGTGGAGAAAGAATGATCAATCCAGAATTTATTACTGAATTTCAAAGTTATGGATGTAACTGCTTCTCAGACACTCACAGCAAAATGGCCTTATCCATGCTGCAGAGCAAGACATCACTTCATGTCATGGAGAGCTCTTGGAGATTTCTGAGCATATAAATTCTTTCTGGCCCTTTAACAGGACATCTCTAGCTCTACCTTAACTCATCTTAGTACAGCTCACCAAGCGACTTCCCAGTGCCTTGAACAGAAAAACATCAGGACTGTTACCCATGCTTACAGGAGGGGACATGGAGCAGTGGTAACCAGGATCACGCAGCAGATCTGTAGTGGAGTAGGAAATTGTCATTTTCTCTTCAGCTGGCCTTCCTGCCCTTTTCTGATACCACATTTTCTTCAGCACATTAGATGGATTGGGCACATAGCTCTATGTTCATTGACAGAATACCACTGCTCAGATAGTAGCTTTTTTATTTGATTGACATAATTCTCCAGTCCTGGAGGAATGATTATTTGCATAAAGGTATTTCCAGGGTAGTCTAAACAGGTAAATATTTTGAACTTCTGTGTTTAGTGATAATTTTATTTTCATTTCTTATTGTGCTAAATAGAAATTATATAGCCTTACCTGATAGCAGACACTGAGGTGATACGAAGTTCATGTAAGAGGTTCTGGTTTAGAGGCAATCAGTCAGAATCTAAATTGGCAGCTTGAATCCCCATCACTGTCTCCACATACAGTTATTTACACCAAATTTTGTGCCATTAGTGCCTCCCAATGTAAAGACAAACGGTGCTGCAACAGTATGGTGTCAGGACGGGACACTTTCTGACCTAAAAATGTGGAGTGGAAATATTCCTGTGTAGCATGAAAAGAACTTATCAGGGCCTTCCAGTGAAATCCCATGTATTGCAGAAAATCTTACCTGTGCTACACTAAATTGCAGTAACTAATTAAATTATTCCATGCATTTTCTTAAGTATATCTTGGGCAGGGAGATTCTTTGCAGTTCACTGAATAAAATGGTGTCAGAAAGTTGCCCGTTGCACAGACACACTTGTCAACAGTAGTGTCAGCTTGGCCTTAAAGTGGTTCTTCTCTGATGCTTTTTCATCATAGAAATATTAAAACCTGTTGGTAATGTAATTGTGGCAATTTGGTTTGTGGGTTATTAATTTCTGACAGTGATGTGGCAGATCAGCTTAGAAATAGTTGAAAGGAAAAGCTAGTTTTATGATCTAAATGGGTAAGAAGAGAAAGCAGAGAAATAATATGGAGTTTGTATCAGAATGAGGATACTCAAACTGAAGAGATGAAAAGAAAGCTGGATGGCAGGCTGCTGAAAACATTTGTGGAGCAGCTATTTTTGTTCTCGCTATTCTGGAGTTTAGGTTTTTGGGTCCTGGACTTCCCATCTCACTGACATCAACAGCAAACCTCAGTAGTATGAAAACAAGGGCCGTAGCAGAGCACTTGAGGAGCAGTAGCTCTTAAAAGCTTGAACTTGGGTTAATGGGGTGAAAATAGGGTTGAGTGCTTTCTTTTTGCTGGAGAAGAGAAACCCTGGATAGAATCACTAGTGCCAAGCCTAAATAAAACTAGTTTGAAGGAGTTTTGAGCTCTGCAAATGCTAACTTGGATTATTCGTCAGTTTTAATTTGAGGCTTAATTTTAATAAATAAATAGAATACTGCAGATTCACTAGAAGTTTGTGTCTGGTATTGAAGTACAGGGGAGGGGGGGAAATGTGGACTTCAGCCAACAAATCCAGCCATTTAAACTGACCTGACCTGGTGTAATTTTATTTTCAAGTAACGCAAGAAGGATTTCACATGCACTTGAATAGATGGTGGATAATTGATTCTTAGCAATGAATGCCGAGTGTGGAGGTGCCTGTGCTGGTTTTTATTAGATGTGTTGTCAGCCTTTGACCCCATTGATCACAAGGCTTGTTGACTTGTGTGCTGTATGATCTACTTCACACCTAAGTCAAGCATTCAGGCAGGTGGTCAAACATAACTTATACCACCTAAGTCTTACTTAAACCTTAGTTTGAAAGTTCAAGAGGGACTTAAGTCTTGCTGGTCCTCTGCAAAAAGGGAAATTATCCTGAAATGAATTCTCCTGTCTGAAAGAGCAGCTGGCTGGGGATATGTATTTCAGTAATCACTAGATTCTGATTAGATCTCTTAGCAGCGTTATTGAAAAGGTAATGCATTGGGAAGCATCTGTGGAAATAGAGGCTTTTTTTAGTAGCAGTTTGATGGTAAACCCATCTTCTCAATGCCAGTTACATAAATACTCAATTCTGGTTTTGTTACGTAAATTAAGCATCATTAAAGACCAGCTATTATTTTAGATTTGTTTTATTTGTATACATTGTATTTGTGCTGAAGACATGTCCTTAGAAAATACTTGTACCTTTTTATTAAAGGTTACAATTCTCGCTGAAGCATATTTATTTGGACAGCTCTGGCCAGTGACATTTCAGGATCAAGACCTTTGAGGTTCAGTGTGTAGAAAAAATGTTACGATTCTTTTGTTTCTACCTTCAGATTCACTCATTGAGGTGGCTGAAGCTGTGCCTGGTGAATCAACGGAGAGCTGTACCTTGTCCTCTTCAAAGATGGTGGGCAAGGATAAGAGAGGACAGTAGGGTGGCATTTACAGAAAAATGGCTTTTTTCTCCACAGCATCAGTTGTCTTCCCCTGTATAAGGTTGGTGATGCCTATAATGGGAGTGGGAGTACTGTCTTGTGTTAATTGTGTTTCCTCAACAGAGTTCAAGGATCTTCTATTTTTAACATGGACAGTGTTTAAAAATGAATTAATTTTGATTAATGCCTGTCTGTGTTAAATAGTTTTATTTAACAGTAAGATTTCATGAGCAGTGCAATTTTAGTTCTAACAGCGCATTTTGTACAGCAGGCAAGGCATGAAAGATTGACACCTTTCTTTTGCACCTGCCTTCTATAATGCTAAGTGCCTAGGACAGCCCTTCTGCGATGTCTGCAAAGGACAAAGCCTACTTTTTGTAGGGAGTCGCTCCTTACTTCATTAGAGAGAGGTGAAGGACACCTTTACTCTTACCTTTCACTCAGCCCAGCCAGGGCTAGCAGTCTGTGTAAGTGTCGAATAGGAAGCTTTTTGCAGTGTGCCAGGGAAGAGCTTTATTCGGAGGTTTTCTTTATCTGAGCAAAGACATGCCTAACCAAGGAGCTGATGCTCTTTGTGGGGTGTCTACTTGGGGATGAGGCACTGCACAGGTTGCCTAGAGAAGCTGTGGCTGCCCCATCCTTGGCAGTGCTCAAGACCAGGTTGGACGGGGCTTTGAGCAACCTGGTCTAGTGGAGGGTGTCCTTGCCCATGGCAGTGGGGTTGGAAATGGATGAGCTATAAGGGCTCTTCCAGTCCAAACCATTCTGTGATTCTATGAAAGCTGGGCTCTGTCATTTCTGTCAAATATTTTAACCATTTAATAAAGTGCCTGCATCACTACTAGGACTGATAACAGGGCCTGATTTATTAAGGGAAATCAGAGGTTCTTGTTCTTTGGTTTCTGCTCTTGTATCTGTTTAATCATGCATTGGGAACAATCTGCCTCTCGCTGTAGGTTAAGCAGTAGGAATGAAATTCTTAAGTGCCATAAATGAGAAAAAAAATCCAAATAAGTTTTAGGAAATTTCAGAAGTATATCAAGCAGGTCAGGGCCCCACTTTATGCTGGGCTGTCAACATGCCCTATCTGAGCTGACTTCCCCTGGTACAACCCCTTTGTAGAAGTGGGACGAGGCATCTCTAGAGTTTGCAGGGTGACTGGCTGCTGGCCTTCCTGCTTCTTCCCAGGTTGGCAGCACAAGTGCCTTAAAGTGCAGCAGGGTGGTTGTTCACTGCACAGCCTGGGTTTACACTTCTCAGAGGTATGTGGGAGTGGGAGCAGACAGGCATTCAGGCTTTCTTCAAGTTCCCAAAACCTCTTGCCCCTTTTTTGGAGGTGAAGGAAACACCATGATTTGGAAAATGTACAAGTTCAGAATCTTCTCAAAGCTAAAGATAAAATGGCTTGTGCATTTCAAAAGAAGCAAACAATAACAAAACACGGTGCTTCATTGCTCAGAGCTGCTCCCTGAAGAAGGGGCTGAAAGAGAAAGCAAGACAAAAGACGTTGGCACACAATGTTTAAGCAGAAATGCTCAGTCATGCTGTTGAATTCTTTAATACATCCTAAAGCAGCAGTAGGAATGTAGTCTTTTTGCTTAGCAGTTCATCTTTAAATGAAGAAAACAACTTGTTAGAGTGTGTATATTATTGAGCATCATGATGATCATGAGGCTAATGCTCATGTATAGAGACCATCACAACAGCCTAAGGGTAAACGCCATTACACTTGTAAGGGGCAATGGGTTCAAACTTAAACAGGGGAAGTTTAGATTGGATATAAGGAAGAAATTCTTTACTGTAAGAGTGGTGAGGCACTGGAATAGGCTGCCCAGGGAAGTTGTGAATGCTCTGTCCGTGACGGTGTTTAAGGCCAGGTTGGACAGAGCCTCGGGTGGCATGGCTTAGTGGGAGGTGTCGCTGCCCCTGGCAGAGGGGTTGGAACTAGATGATCTTCAGGTCCTTTCCACCCCAAAGCACTCTATGATTCTAAGAACACCAAAAAGACAGTCTTATCTTCAATACATCTTAATGACAGTGATGGATATACCTCAACTTTTCATTTCTCTGATTGGCTTTGTAATACTTAGTGTCTACATTGCAACAAAATAATCTTATGCATTTCTTTAAAATAAAGGTATGCTTATAGACAATTTATCTACTGTTTCCACTGCCATTGATGAGGCTACCATTTATTCTTATGACAGAGCTGGTAGGGATTTCTATAGGAGGAGTCCTGGATTTTTAATTCTTGTTTTCAGGACTTGACTTTTACAAGGAAGTATGGTCTTAGAGGAACTTTTTTTTTTTTTTTAATCTTTTATTTTAAAATAAGGTGCTGTTTTTAACACTCTTTCAGCAAGTGTATCTGGCTATTTTTAGTATTGTAGGTTGGAGCCTAATCTGCCTTGCCCTTCCCCATGCAATAATACCAATAAGCTAAATTAATTTACTCTAGACTTTTATTAGTCCTACTGAAAACAACCTCTAGTGAGACTGAGGTAGGAAGGGCTTTGTAAATGCCATTTGCATGTGTATTTTCAGAAAAGGGATTTTTTAAAAACAAATTCTGCTGGCTTTGACCCAATTTATGTACAAATACAACTTGGAAGATTAGCAATGCAAAATGTATTTTGTGTGTGTGGACTTCTGAAGAACCTTCAGTTCTTGAAGCGTCGTATTTTCAAATAGGGCTACACCTTCAACAAGTAGCATTTATCCAATCAAATGTGTTTGTATACTGAATTACATAGTTATTTTTTCCTTAAAGTTATTAGTTGCAATTTTTGTTCAAGAAAGGCTCATCCTCATGCTCAGTTTCAAGGGACAAGTTATTCTTTTCAAGACCTGGTTTAGAGACTGCCATTATTTGTGTATGTTTGGATGATGACTGGATATGTCATCTATGTTGATTTGTTATTTTGGAGAATTATGACTCATTGTAAATTGGTCTGGGGTTCTCTGACTCCATTGTGTTTATTTCTCCATGCCCTACTAACTTACTCCTCATGTGCTCCAGATACTCTCTTCATGCAGTGGCCTGGTTTTTGTCTTTTTCTTAATATTGTAAAATCTCCCATCATTTACACATGGTCAAAAATTGCATCATCAGTTTTATTCTGGTTATAACATTACCCTAGAATCTGCCAGACCGATTATCATATGTTATCGGTATAGCAGCTGCTTTCAAAATAGAGCAAGATCCCTGGGGCTTCTCTTCCCAGGCAGTTTCCTAATAATGTGTTCTCAAAGGCATCTCTTCTCTCACTTTCCCTGTCTAGCAGTGGACAACTGTTCTGAAGAGCGCTTTTTCCCAGACTCACAGGTTCCAGTCCCCAGCTGATTTGTTTAGGAGTACAATCAGTGCTGCCCTTCCTAGCAAGATGAAATTTCACTGCTAAAATAAAAACAGAAATAGGAGCCTCAGATGCCTAGATCTTATTGGAAAGTGAAGCATTAATTCAACAGGAAACACCAACTTTTCTTACTTTGGCTGAACTTTTAAAAAGCCCTTAAAATAAATCATCTCATTGAAGCAGTTTCCTACTGATTTTGTGCTAAAGCTTGCCAGTTTCCCAGCTGCCTGCTATTCGGTACAAAGGCAGGTAGCATCCTCTGTTGTGCTTTTTTGACCCAGATTCTCTATTCATATACATCATTGCTTGCAGTAAACAGGAATTTGCCATGACCAAGTTCTGGATCCCGTTGTCTTGTGACTAAACTTTTCAATCTTTGTTATTACTAGCCAGCAACTGGATACAAATAAAGCAAGAGGAAAAAAGCCCGAAATACTCAATAACAAGTGAAGATCATTAAAAAAAAAAAAGAATATGCAGTGTTTATAGGAATCAACACTGCACAATTTGCATATGTTGTATTTTACAATCATATCTGCTTTGCACAGTCTGTAGTAACTTCTCTGTCCCATTTCCATTGTAGCCAATGCAGAGTAGCCTATGTGGAAAAAAATCAGAGATGTCTATAGTTTTTTACTTCCCAGCCCCCCTCCTATCTGTGTTTCTTTGACATTGTTGTTAACCTAACCCATTTAAGCTGTTTTTGAGCTGGATTTGTGCAAGCTTGCAAAAATAAAACAACTATTTTTCTTTTTCAAATAATAACACTAATAAAAGGGAATAAACTCAGAAGCCTTTATCTAATGCAGAGTAAGCCCATACATCTTCCGGGGAGGCAAAGCTGCGATTAGCATGTTTGAATGCCTTACTACAAGTGATACTTTGTGAAAATGCAGCACTTTTTGTGGGAATGAAAAGTGCGGTTGCGAAGCAGGTTGTTAATTAACAGAAGAGTTAGTGTAGTGTTTGCTGTGATTTCATCCTAGCTTAACAGAGCAGAACCAAGCTGAGGAATGAAAAAACAGGCAATCTCTGTTGTTGGTGGGGGTTTTCTGCATCCTGAGAATTTGACTTTATTAATTTTTCTAGTCCCTGTACATTAGGGTACAGGGCAGAAAATCATGAAGTGTTGATTTTAATCCAAGCTTCCGTATGTTGTAAGTAGGTACTTCTGCTTTTCTGAGATTATTTCTAGTTGCTGAAAAGCTCGGAAATGAGCAGGGCAGTTTTCCGTTGTTGAAATCTTATCAGCGTTTTAGTCTAAGTTCATACTGACACTTGACAGCTAGATTTTCTTTGCAGAGGAAATAAGAAGGAAAGAGAGTCTCCCTAGGGTAAAGGCGTCATGTGAAGGCAACAGAGCATTCTCTTGTCCTGCATTAATCCTGCTGCCTAAGCAAACCTGTGTGTGAAAGCTCACATAACAGTATGTCCACGACGTGCTTTGTGAGCGTGCTTTGGGTTAAAGAGAGTGGATGCAATTTTGCCACCAAACCAACAAATGTCACTGTAGTCTGGTTTTCATGGTGACATGTTTTCATGGTTTTGCAGAATTATTGTTAACAATTGAGGTGCATTCTGACATCTGATACGGAACATTGCTAAATGCATACACTCAATTAAAATTAGTATTAGCAATGCCAGAAGAGCAAAACTCAGTTTATTAGAAAAGGCCTTAAGATAAGCAGTCCATTCCAGTCCAAATTTAAACTGATATCCTGTTTTCTTTCATGTAAAATGCAATAATCTTAGTTTCCCCATGTCAGAGGAGGGTAACTGATGAATGCAGTTGCTTTCAGTGTAAGACCATATGACAACTTAGCGTGACAAAAATCAAGCAAATTATAAATCAGTGACAGATGAAAAGTGCTCTGTCCAAATTATCATTGATATCATGAAGTAACAAAAACAGTCTCTCCTTACGTGCTGCTTTATGAAATTATTTGAGTTGCTAAGCCGCTTGGTGTCTCACATCATATACGCTCATGCTCCAGCAGAAAATACCTTCACATACTGGCAGTCTGAAAGCAGATTCTTAGTACAGCTGTTTCTTTGGGAAGGCGATAGAAGTTTTCCTGCCTCTCTAGCCTCAAGTTCCCATCCTAGCCCTGCCTGCAGAGCCAGGAGTGATTCAGCTGTAACTGGAGAAAGGCAGCAATAGCTAATTTTATCTGATGCTAGGGTTAGTGAAGATGCAGTTTGTTGCAGTCAAAGAAGAGAGAATATTGTTCCCAGGCTTCGAGTGTCTTACTGAGGACCCGCTCAACAGCAAGAAATATTTGGGGTTTTTTTTGCCTCCATTCCCAAAGTCATTTCACATATCCATGGTTCCATTTCATTTATTCTTAAATGAAGTACGCTTTATAAGCTCATTTTCCTGAGCTAAAGGCCCATGTTCAAGTGAGCACTTAAACCTACATGACTGCAAGTGAAAACACCCCATGCTGTTGAAATGCCCAGTGCTGTCTCAGCTCTGGTCTGAGGCCAAATTGCTCCTTTGACTGCCTATCCACGCTCACAACTGCGCAGCACAGGAGCCAGGAGGCTGTGGTGTCTTCCAGGGTTTGAGTAGGTCTTCTCTGCCTGCGAATTTATCACTTCTGGCACAAATCTGCCCTGAGCGAATCGCTTGTCTGGCGCAGCCTTGCCTTATGCTATGGAGGACGTCATGGTGTACCCAAAATGGGACGCAAAGTGCCGCAGGGGGCAGCAGGAGCAGGTCTGGGATGGGGCTCACACTGTGTGGGTTGGCTATGAAGAAGCACAGCTTGACTGACTGTAAACTATCACCCACTGCCCATCACTGGTACCATTCAGTGAAACACTATGAAACAATGTTCAAAACCCAGGCTTTCCAGCCCCCAAACTCATAGAGACGGGTCTGTTGTATTACAGTTGTGTATTTAATTGTGCCGCACTACACGTTAGCAAGAAAAGATTGTTTCATTACTAGTACTGGTGAAAAATCAAGTGATGTCTTTGTGACCACAGTGAACAGGACTGCATTTGTAAGCCAAAAAATTGCAAACTGCAAAGCTTTCTTGTTTCCTGTGGTCAAGTTATATTCCCACATCAATGTGCATAGCAACAACTTCATGGAACAAAAGACGCTTTGTTTAAAATAAATGATTATTCAGTCCTTTTTAATTTAGCATAGAGTGACCCTTTATATTCAGAAGCTCAGACATGTCTACAAATTGTTGGAGTGCCTAAAATTCTCAGCATATTAAAATTGCACTTTTTAGCTATAGAAACAGACTGAGAGGGAGAGGACTGACTTGCAGGAAGGGAGAGAGCAGAACCAAGGGTGCTGCTTTAGCTTGGTGTTGGTCTCTTGCATGCAGTACAGCTCTGAGTCATTTAAAAAAATCATGGTATGTGATGACTTGTGCGCTATGTGACACTAATTCTGAAGCAGAACAAAAGTGGATGTGATACTGATTATAACAATGAAGCTTAATGAAGTCGTTGCTGAGGCATAGCCTCCTTTCAAAGAAGGCTCAAAGTTGTTTGTTCAAGAAACAAAATACCCAGACTTTTATGAGTGAAGGTTGGTTGGACACTGGGGTTTTGTGCTGTAAATGCTGCCACATTGTAGACTGGTAACGATATAGACGTGGGTGGTGTTTTGCTTATTTCTTCTGAAGGAATACCCACATGTCCACTAGTAGTAGTGCCAGGTCTGTGATGCCTGTAAGGTTTCACTTTGCCAGTGGTGAGAGGTGAAGATCGTGAAGTTTTGCAAGGCCAAAGGGTTTCAGGCTTTTTCTTTACACATCTTTTCTGCTTGAAAGGATATTCCTCATATTCGTCAGGACAGAGACTCTTTTCATATCTATTCCACTCTAGCACTAACCCCACTGCCAGAGTATGTAGCATTGCCCTGAAAAACAAGATGAAAAGAACTTTTAAGTGGCAGAAACAAGCTCTTGGAAGTTGGGAAAAGCCGGATTGGTGGTTTCTTCTGTGCCTTCAGTTTAGCCTTATTACACATATGGATGCTCCATCACTGGCGGTGTTCAAGGCCAGGTCAGACAGAGCCTTGGGTGGCATGGTTTAGTGGGAGGTGTCCCTGCCCCTGGCAGGGGGGTTGGAACTAGATGATCTTCAGGTCTTTTCCAACCCTAACTATTCTGTGATTCTATGTATTGTGTTACAGTTGTGACTGACACCATTGCAGCCATTTTTCCAGAGGAGTAGCATTCCCTCTGGACATGAGATGAGCAGTGTCTAAGGCATGTATCAGTTTGGTGTAATGAATGAGAATGTTGTCAAAGAAGTTCATCTGGAATTGACAATTGCGTGATGGAGTATGACTTCAGGAAAGGGAACAACGGTCTTGTGTTTAAATCAGATGAACTTGAGGCAGGAGATCCCCTGCTAGCACTGCCCCAGGGTGTCAGGGAGAAGGAAGGCATGGGGATTAGGAGCAGAGCAGTGTGGAAACGGAGAAGTCCAGCTAGACTTATCCTTTCCTCTTGGCTGCTGGCTGTGAGCAAGCAAGGCTGATCTGCACCTCAAGGTTCCCAACACAGTGTGCACAGCTGTGGAACAAACTGAGCTTTGGGCATGTTGTCATCCCAGCTCTAGAGAGTGCAAGCCAATGGTGAGGAGTGGTCATTCTCAGTGGTTTGTTATGCAGGTTTGTCTGTCCAGGTGTGAAGACTTAGAAAAATTCAAGTTGGCCTAAAGATAGTGTTGGCAGGAGGCCGCCAGGCAGATTATTAAAATAGGAATAATAGTGAATTATATTTTGGGGGGGGGGGGGGGGGGAGAGGGGAATGAGACGAAAGGGTAAGGTCCATTTTTGAGCTTAGATCTGCCTGCTGGGGATTAGTAGAAATACCTGTACTTGTGAGTACGGTTAAGGAGAAGTGCCACTTCAGAGTTTGATATTCTCAGCTCAAGTCTTGGTTTCAAGTCGTCTGCAGAAATCATATTAGTAAATTCATCAAAACAAGATGGTTATACAAAGATATGCCAGGACACTGGCATAGAAGTGGGGTGGTAAAGTCTGCTCCTGGATCTTTGATGGGGAAGGAAAGAAACCTGCTGATACTAGTTGTTCCTTGCCGCACACTTCAGTTTAAGCATCTTTAGTCATTCCAGCAGCTTCTACTCAGATCTGTGTGGTTCTTCCTGAAAGACAAAAATGAGTTTAAGCGCATTTCAGGTACATAGGGAGAACTCAGTTAATAACACTGAACCATTTACATTGGAGTGCCAGCAGATCACAAAAATAAGTTCAGCTTGCTTGGCATGCCTTTGACAGGACATCTGCTGTTGAATTTCACCTGATAACATCTGGGCCCAAGAACTCTGCTATAATGGGGGGGGGGTTTTAAAAATAATTGTCATGAAGAAATAGTGTCTGCATTTCTGCTGCCTTAAAATTCACTGTAAGCATTTTGGATACTGTTTCTCTAAGGATGAAGAGGTGCTAATTTTAACAGCAAGGCTTACACATTATCTTCTCTCTGGGGATCTCACAACATTTCAGAAATGTGAAAGAACATGTTAATTCAGTGATCAGAATGTGTTTGCAACAAAGCTTTCAGTTTCTTAAAAAGTTATAATTAATATATAAGAAAGCACAATACATACCTTTTTTTTTTTTTTTTGACTTTTCAACCTGTATTGAGCAGTTAGTTGTCACAGCTGACTGGAAAATAATGCGTGCTGCTCTTTTCAAAAGAGTAAGATCACACCTGTGATTTGATGTGTAAATTGTTGGAGAAAA
Organism: Ara ararauna; assembly: GCA_028858755.1. Classification (NCBI taxonomy): domain Eukaryota; kingdom Metazoa; phylum Chordata; class Aves; order Psittaciformes; family Psittacidae; genus Ara; species Ara ararauna. The sequence goes on along the minus strand of CM054377.1, from coordinate 68,126,874 downwards.
TTTAGCCTCCCAGTTTGACACATTTTTCTAATTTGGTTGACTACCAACACTGCAGCTCTAACACTGATGAAGGCAGCGACAGCAAGAAATGGCCGCTCCTCTTGTTTTGCTAATACAAAGGTGGTTACAGAGTGCATTGCTGAGAAAGTCAGCTCTATGAACATGTCCTTTCCTGGAGCTGAGACTGCATGACTTAGAAACAGCAAAGAATTAGAGATAGATACTAAATAGTCTTGTGGTCCATGAGAAATGGCAGGGAATTTGAACCCTGACCAACTTAAAATGGGGAAGAAATGCTAGGGAAAAAGTTGTAATGTCTGCTTCTTTAGTACTACCTGTTTTGTATGGCCAGGTATGGTTACACAAACAGTTTCTCAATTCAGCAAAATAGGGTTTTATAATTCATCATTCTTGCACTGTTGTTACCCACTTCCATGTTGTACCAGATGATAATTTGCAGGGTTATTCTATAAACCAGATTCAGATTTTGGATTTATTTTGTTAGTTTGCTTTGGTTTTCAGGTCAAATCACTTCAGTGCAGTTTTGTTCAGTTTATGGTTGCATTAGCATGATTGAGGGTATAAAGGAGTGCAGGAAAAAGCAAATACAAAGAAAAAAGGATGGAGACTACTTAAACTGCATTTATCATCACATAAATTGTTTCTGTAACTCTTTCAGAGATTTCATTTTTACAAGGTGAGAATGTGTAATGCCATTGTTCTGATGTGGCAGCACCTTCTTGGGAGTTTCCTAGTAAAGTGGGAAAAAGAATTGTCAGGAATACCATTATCTGCAACTACCCCAATATTTTATGAGAATAAAGCGGTTTCAACATCTTCCAGTGAAATATTCCTCATTAGCTGTCAGGCTACACAGGGGGCTGCTAAGAATGTGAAAGTAATAGCATGTGCACTGAAGATAAGGATATGCAATGTGCATGTGGACTTGCCTGCTGTGACACCAGGAGCTTGAGCCTGAACTGGCTCAGGGTCACTTACATTCTTAAATATGTACGCATCTAGATAGAGGGAGAATGTTTGATTAATTTGAAATAATTTTTTATTCCACATCCGTGAAAGTTTTTTCAGCTTCACGTGCACATTTAAAAAGCTATCAGTGTTTAGTAAAGCTAGTTACATTATGCACGAAACCAGAGTCAGAACTAAGAGCCTCTAAACAAACTGGTAAATGAGAAGCAGGTTTTGTGTGAATCTGTCAGTACCTTTTGAAGGTACTTTTAAACCAGATTGTATTAAATTGAGTACTATTATTTTGTGATAATAATTTGAGCCACATTGCCCTGTGATGGTGTAAACCAAGTTTGGTGCACTTGAAACTGTCCTTGAATATCAAATGCCATATGTTGTCCAGTCAATTTATTATTCACTGTGAACAGTTCATGATAAACCCTTAGCAGATAAATCAATCCCAGTACACCAGAGAATGTCAGATGCACTTATAAAAACTCTGTTTTCTTTACAATTTACCTGCAGGATAAAAACATTGTATTTATCACGCTGTTAGCATGCAGTGGTTGAACTAGCTCCAGTAGTCATAGTGACCACTGAACTGCCACAGTTTTGCAAGATTTTGGATTTAATGTCCTTCAGTGCCAGTATATGATAAATAGTAACTCTATTACAAAAAGTGTGCGGTCAGAAAGCATCTTAAAGCAGGAACGGGTACCAAAATAAGTGGATTAGTTTTTTACATACCAGGAACAAAAGGGACACAGAATCCTCCAAATCAAATTTGTTCAAAAAGCAAATTCAAATGAAGCCAACACTTTTAATCTACTGAAGATGTAAATGGCTGTTCCCCTTGCAGAGTTCAAGGTAATGTTACCAGCACAAGGGTAAGGCCCAGTCCTGTATACCTTCAGTTACTTAAGCAGTCCCCGTGAAATTAAGGGCATGCTCACGTGATGTAAATACTAACATGGCTTTGTCAATCCACAGTACCATACCACCAGTGCACCTATTGTGTGTTTACAGCTTGGACTAGCAGGTGAACACGTTACAGGTTGTACACTATCTCCAAGCACAGTAAACTACTTCTGGTAGGTACATGATTTTGATCATATACTGTCCTGGAAGGTTTTATCAGCAGAGCTTTAGCATTAAAAATGACATTTTCTTGTCCCTTGATAGCTCATGCTGGCAGAAACTTGTAGTATAGATCTAGTTAGCCTTTACTAAAAAGCCTGTTGTTAGAACTAGATGTTGTTTCCATTTACTTCTGCCCTATCTGTTGCAATTATTATTGACCTGCAATGAGTAGGGACAGCTTTTGTCCCATTGCTGTGTGATAAGTCAGTCCATGGGATGTTACTGTCTTAAACATCTGCAGAATTTGCGGCACCATTTTTGACAGTGGGAGCAGGGCTGTAAGTTTGTGAGTCTGGAGGTTTCAGTCATAGCATGTATGAGTATAAATAGTGGGGCTGTGCTTGGCCAGAATTCCTGCAGGGGCTGGGAGATGGCTGTAGCATAGGAAATGGCGTAGGTGGTTGGATTCAGGTGGATTCAACTGCACCTGAGAGCTTGGACTTGGTATCCGTATATTCTGGTTGTACCTACCAGAGGCACCTACCTAATAGGCTATACTGGGCATGGACGCTTTCCCCTGGACTTCAGGGTAACTCTGTAATTTTCTGTAGTGTGTGTGCGCGCTGTCGCACCTATTTTTTTGTCATTGCTAGCATTTTTACTCCAGCTATTCCTCCATACTTGTGTTTCATTGCTCATGCTGAGCTGCTCCTCTGTGGGGTGGGCAGACAGGGGACAACAGAGTGTCCCACTTCTACCTTGAGACAGAAGTCCTTGCTCCTGGTCACACTCCAGAGAAGTGCATTTGTATCTGGGCAAGGAAGAATGGGATGAGGAAAGGGAGTTTTATCTCACAGATCAGACTACAACTGCTTTGGGCAAGGTCTGACAAGGGGGAAAGGGAGAGAGCCTGGCCACTGGGTTCACCCTTTGGTATTCTAGCAGCTACCTGCTATAGAATCATAGAATCACAGAATGTTTAGGGTTGGAAAGGACCTTAAGATCATCTAGCTGCAACCCCCGTGCTGTGGGCAGGGACACCTCACTCTAGACTGTGTTGCCCAAGGCTCTGTCAAACCTGGCTTTGGACACTGCCAAGGATGGGGCATTCACAGCTTCTTTGGGCAGCCTGTTCCAGTGCCTCACCACCCTCACAGTAAAGAACTTCTTCCTTATATTTAACCTGAACTTCCCTGTATGTGCTAGCTGTCAGTTCATCCTGTAAAGACCTCTCTATGAAGAGCCATTGTTTTTTCTAATATGTGCTGCAAACATATTAAAGTTGGAAAGTGGAATTTGGAATGTCCTTTGTGCAAAAAATGAGATTCTTTATTTAAAATTAAGAAAACCTTCCAACAACAGAACAACTCAATTTTCCATGAAAAAGCTGTTTTCATGAAAGTTTCTCAAGTAGCCTGTCAGTTACTTACGCATTTGTGGGAGAGACCAACAAGATGCCTTTTGTAGTAGGCTGCATACATGTTTGCTTCCTGCCAAACCTACGTGTCTCAGAGGTGCAAGTCTATGTTTTGCTAAAATATGAGTCATTTTGTCCTCTCCTCCGTGGATTCTTGATTTCCTTTTAAGTATGTCATCTGAAAGGAATTTCATGGCCACAAGGTGAGGAACTCTGGTCTGATGACTTTGGTGATAAAACTAATAACTCTGTTTCCCATTTTATGAAAGAGTGCAGCTGCTAGTATATTCAGTCTGTGTGTAAAGTCAAGCCAGATTGTAATAATCCATCAGTAAGGAGGAGGTAAGACCCACTGAGTTTTGCATTATGTGTTTTGAAAAGCTGGATGGCAAAACAGTCATTTTCAGAAGTGTTAGGATGTCAGCAACTGGGGGGGGGGGGGGGAGGAGGAGAGCAAGCAGCTGTAACTGTTGCTCTACATCAGCTCCTGTGATTCGTGGAATAGAAAGGGAATGATTTGTGCTTTGTATTTATGCATGACCTGAAAGGTGCTGCTTAAGTATTTGTCATCTTTGCATTTCATACTTGCAACTCCTCTGTTGTTTTGCTATTATTTTTGCTAGTCTTCTCAAGCGCTGTTAGAGTACAGTAGCATTTCACTACTGTGGTTATCTCGGTTTATTGGTACTCTTGGGAGAGCTGGCTTCCACTGTTTTTTAATAGCAAAAATGTCTGGGAATGGGTGATATTTGACAAATGTTTATGAAACAGAAATAGACCTGTTTCTTATTTAGGAATTCTTAACCAAGTAGTTCGCAGAAATTCAGAATATTTGGGTTCGAGTCTCTTGAACTAGCTGGCAGAGAGCTTTGTGGGAAGGAAGTAGGTAGCATGGCTCAGAAGGAGGAGAGGCACTGTTAGTTTGCCCAGGGCTTGGGGCTATCATCATGGATATTCCTCTATTAATGCATACACACCTCATATAAAACATGCCTTAGGCTTTATGTACTTTATTGAAACTTTATCTCTGAAGAAATACTCTGGAAAGTAATGGTGTCTTGTTGGAGATTTGGGAGGCTTTTATTCAGCTAGCCATAATGACAAATTACCTGTGTAATTCTTCTCCAAGGTCCTAATACTGCAGCAGTATTTAAGTTTCTCAAACTTTAACACAAAAAAAAAAAACTACAAAATTACTAGGTTCAACATTTTCAGGCTGGCTGCTTCTTTTTTCCTCAATTTGGCCATTAACCAAATATATCACGGTGAGAAATTGTGAAGTAGAGCCATTATCAGTAAAGCCCTGGAAATTCTTCAGAGTGGTTCACCGCCTTTCCAATTTAGAGCTCTGGGAAGTCAAAGGAAACAGAGGGAAACATTTAACACGCCATGTATGTCTGATACTTCCTTTCCCTAAAATGCCTTCTTTTTCACCCTTTTATTTTACAGATGTCCAACAGCAGGCTTTTATAATCAACAGGTTGCTGTAGAAACAGTAAATGAGTGGTTATCTGTGCAGGTCACCCACTAAGCATTCTGCTGTTCTCCTTTCTGTGGTTTTAGGTGCCTGACATCCCTCCTTAAAGGTCCAGTTTGTGCCCAAAAGAGCCCCACCTGTGACCTTCCTCTCTCCATTCACCTATGCTCACAGATCAGAGAAGCTGGGTCATTAATCTTACATATCCACAGAAGTTATCCTGCCCTGCTTTTGTTTGATGCTGCATTTTAGGGGTCAAAAGTGCACAGACTTAACATTCTATTTGGGTTTCCTTCATGCCAGGAAGCAGGACCAATGTACCCTTGCCTATCACTGCGTCAAAGGTTTTTATTCTGAGGTGCTGAGAATTCATGCCTCAGCTCTACAGGGAACCCAGGGTAACCTGGGGCACGTCTGTAGCCTGTGAACAATCCAAACTGACATTTGCATTGGCAAGAACAATACATAATCTGACATTTGTGTATAGAATGACTGTGTGATAAAACAGTGGTTACTGCCGCATTTTATGTGATCAGAATATTATCTTTGAGTGCCAAGGGAGTGTTGGGGCTAACACATGCAGTTTTATGCACGTAGGACTCCATCAGAATGAAAATATATATATATTTATATATGTGTGTATTGCATGGCTGATCTCTCAGTTATCTTGATTTTCTATTAACAGTACAGCTTGGGAAGACTGTAGATAGCTTGACTGGATACTGTTGCAAAGACAGAGCTTCGTCTTTATGGCAGCAATTGTAGACTTAGATCTGGAAGAAAAAGATCCTGCTCATGAACTCAGTATTAAACAGGATCAGACCTGTTGCAGTCTGGGAAAAATCTTGATTTGTTTTACTAATGAATGCAGACTAGCTCCTCTTGGCAATGTTTTTTTGTCATATCCCAGTTTATAGAAAATACATCAACCCTGTTACCGTTGTTACCATTACCATTTGTATGTAAGTATGTGTGTGGACATGAAGGTGCACACTGCTGTGTGTTCCACATGTTGAACAGCGGCTAATTAAGCATTGTACAGTGAAGCCTTACATGCTTATTATTTTTCTTCTGTATCTTATCACTTCCCCTATTGAGGTGGAGAATAGCTACAGACAGGAATGAGATCTTCCCATTACAAACAGGGTCCATTTTCATTTCAGCTGCTCTGAATTGATTTCACTTCAAGGATGTATATATGAGTTGTAGATGAAAATCCATTACATAGTTGAGAAACGGAGCATCAGAAAACAATTTATAAGTAGATATCCTTAAATGCTGCAAGAAAAATGATTAATTTATATGGAGCACGTCAAGGGAAAAGGGAGACAGAACAATTAATATACTACAGAGTAGTCCTCTTTCCGTGCTGACCTAAGAGTAACTCTGTTGAGCAGGTTACCTCTTCAGATGCATCCTTGGGTGTAACTAGTTGACCCCAGGCAGTCTTGGACAGTCTCTGTGAGTGGCTGCTGGGGGATTACTGTCCTGCACTTACGATCTTTTTTTAAGATAGAATGACTACAGACATCCTGTTTTCATGGCAGGAAGATTTGGTGGCATGGTGGGTTGACTACAGCTGTGCCCCCACTGCAAAGGTTCTGGGATCACCCACATGCTTGGATTAAGGGACCTATAAGTCAGGGTGGAGCTCCCACTCTTTCCTCATTCAGCTTTCCCTCGCCATGTCCTGTTGGCAGGAGACTCCATCTGACACTGGTTCAGTTGCTTACCAAAGCACGATCCCAACCTCTGAGCATCTGAGCAGGTGCTGGCACCAGCATCTGAACTGACATCAGCACAGGCAATAAGATTACAACAGTGTTGCTCTCCTAAATACCCTTAGTCACTAAGCCACTTATCCCATGCTGCCCTGTCCTGACTTGACCTGGACCTCTCAGACTGCTTTTATTATCGGTGCTTAAGGAGTTACATTGTCTTCTGTCTCTTCTGTTGCTACCAGCGTTCTGAAAGCTTCATCTGAATTTCATGTTACTAAGCTCAGGTAAGCATCTGTATGTTCAAACACTTACCCTGTCTTTAATGACACTTCCTATGCAACATTCTGATCTTAAGGTCTTTTCCAACCCTAACCATTCTATAACAGAGGGGCTACTGAGCCACATCTGACCAGCAGTACAGCACAGACCTCTACTCATTGTCCAGTAGAGGTCACTAGCTGGTACTTCAGAGCCGAACTTATTTCACCTTGACTATTGAGCAATAAATCCTTCTAAATTCTTTAGGGAGAAATTCTAATTAAGCATGATAGCTTTTGTTCTTTGGTAATAGTGGCAAGATGGCAAAGCCTCATCAAATTCTAATGACCCTCTGCAGGTCTTATGCTGTGTACAGTTATTCTCAAGCTCTAGAAAAGCAATGAATAATTCTTTTGCATGGCTATTGGTCTTGCACAACTGCTGTGTTATAGCCCATGCTTGTGAGGCGGAAATTGAGGGGAGGAAGTCATCATCTAAGTTAAAAAAAAAAAAGAAAAAGGAAAATAATTGTTAATAATTTCTGTTAATAGGATTTTTAGAGGCATGCCCTGCCACTGGACCCTGTTTCTCTTCAGGACAGCCTCCCCGCTTGTTTTACCCAAGTAGAAACCTTCTGCAAATAGGTGATATCATCTACTGAATCTTCACCTCTTCTTCTGACAGTAGAGAGATAGAAAGGAGATAACGTTGTTCTCCCGGGTTTCAGAAAGTTCTTCAGCAAAATACTCTACACTGATGACTCTTCTCCTTTTTGTTAGCTGTGTATTTTTGTTTTGCTCTGTGTTTCCTTCCAAGAGTTGGAGGTGTTTGCCTTGGGGATTATGTCGTTTAAGAAAACAACCAGGCTTCCAAATGCAGTCTGTCAAGCTTGCCAAGTTACGAGACATGCAAGTTGCCAGAGGAGTTTTGCTTCTCCTATTGCCTGTAAGTAGATCAGCAATGTGGCAGCTTTGAGGTTTTCAGTGCCCTCAGCTCACCTGCTGGATTTTGCTGAGAAAAGGTGAGGAAATGCCTTTATTTTTGTGACTTTCCCATGGAGACAACAGCATAGTGCATGGGACCTCTTAAGATCACATCTTTTGGGGTGCAGGGGCTTAGAAACCCTCGATGGATGAATTCCCAGAATGGGACTGCATTTGACTGGGGCAAGAGTCACGCTGGCCCCATGGGAAGGGAAAGCCCATGAAAGGAAAGCTTGTGACAACTAATTAAGGCTACAAAACTATGGGAATTAGGATATTGCCAAGTTGTTAGGTCTAGCTATTGTATGCATGCAGGACACCTATTATTTTTTGGGACAGTGATTTTTTTTTTTTTTTTTTTTTTCATTATTTTTTGAGAATTGTATGGCCTCCTTTTGGTTTGTCTTTAAGTAACTTCTAGCAAAATACATGTGTCCAAACCATATGGATAATCCATTTGGTGTGACTGTTCCTGATGTGCTTGCTACAGCAACAGAGCCCAGACCAGCAAATAACACAGAAAAAAATCCCCAAAGGAAAAGAACAACAAGACAGGCAAGATTTTAAACTCTCAAAAGTGAGAGCATGTTGGGGATTGTTTGGCTTGTTATCATTATGGTCTGCCCACACTGGTGCCCTGAGTTTTAGCAGTCGTGGTCCCTAAAGCCATGCTGTGTGTCTTGTTCAGTCATTATTCTTCTCTTGCTGGAGGTGCCTTCGTGCAGCACTTCGTTGAGGCAGTGGATGATATATTGGCAAATACCTGTTTGCCCACTGCAAAAAAAATAAAAAGAATAAAGAGCAAAACAAAAGCTGATCAACACCTGTGATCTGCTAGAGAGCACTTCTTTAAGTGCTTGTGATGGTTTGTGGGTTAACAAACCCACCCATAATATAAAAATAAACAGCAGTCGCCAATGGTGATTTCCACTGTGTTGAATACAAGCTGATACAGGCACGGGCATGTGGTTGATGCCTTGCACTTGCTCATCTGATACACAGGTGACCCAGTCCTCACCTGCTGATATGTGGGAAGTTATACAGCAGGGTGACTGCTAAACTGTGTGCTGGGCCATGGCATGCTGCAACAGGTGCTGGCTGTAGCCACATTTGGAAGGGTGTCAGGTCATGCTGGAGCCTGGTTTTAGCTCATTTATTATAGGAACTTCTGTCAACTGCTGCAGATCATTTCAGACTGCTTTGTAATTTTCGGGGGATGAGGTTGCAAATGTAGTTAATGAAAATTATATTAAACTGATCAAGCGCAACATGAAGCCTTAGCTAGAATGTCTTATGTATTTCATCCATGAGCTCCACCCTAACATTAAAAGGAGCTGACTTAGTGACTCATCTTTTCATGTATCATACCATCCATCAGATAACAGCGTTTTCAGAAGTGCAGAAACAGGTCAGATTATTTTGATGTCTTCTGCAGCATGCAGCATAGATTTGCTCTCTTTCTCCCCTCTCTCTTCCCTGCCTCCAACTCTGTGTGTTTCTCGTCTCCAATTTATCTGGATTAAACGAGTCTCTGATTATTCTTTATGCCACTGCAAATAAAGTCATTTTCAGAAGCAGATGTCGAAAGAGCCCACTGAAATAATCCTGGAGGCAAATGCAGTCTTCCATAAGCTGCCAAGCACATGGTGCAATCAAAGTGATGAAACAAAATGGAACAGGCTGCAGAAAAAGTAATTAAATTATAGTTCCATTGTGGAAGCACATTTTAAAATTACTGAGATTCAGTGCCCATAATGCTGGTATTATAGTTGAAAGAATACTTGCCATGGGTCATGAGCATTTTTTTTTTAACGGTTATTAATCATGCTTGACTGGAAAGACATGTGTAACCTACAACAAGCAGTGGCTGTAGTTGTGCCAAAGGAAGCTTTTGTTCCCTGAAGAGAATTGTATCAAAGGCTAGTGTGTCCTATTATTACGTGTGCAATAGCAAAGTGCAGAATCTGAAACAAGGCTTTTCAGATTTCAATACAGAGCACTAGAAGGGAAAAAAGAAAACAAGTATTTTATCTTCTTGAATACTGTGTGACCTCCTTTTTCTCTTACCAACTTAACTTACTTATTGACTAAATAATAGTAAAAAAAAAAATCTCCAAAGCCTCCCTCTTCTCCCTAACTTCAACAAAAATAATGCCAGAGCACTTGTAAAAATTTAAATGACACAGAAAACTCACCAAGTCTTGGAAACCGGAGATTAAAAACATCTCAGTAGTTCATTTGACTCTGTTTTGTTTCCATTACAAAATGACTCTATAGAATAGCAGATAGAGATTTTTCAGTACTTTGTTTCCAGTTGTCAGTATATACATGGTCTGTGGGAATGTGTTGATTTCCTAATAAAAAAATTAAATGGAAGACTGTCCTGGGTCCAGCAGCAGTCATTTTTCTCCTTCTTAGTAACTGGTGCAGTGCTGTGTTTTTTCGACTTTCGGCCTGGGAACAGCGCTGATAACACCGATGTTTATAGTTATGGCTTAGAATGTTTTGGTCTGACCGAGGACTTTCTGAGTCTCATGCTCTGCCAGGGAGGAGAGGAAGCCGGGAGGAAGCAGAAACAGGATACCTGACCCAAACTGACCAAAGAGGTATTCCATGCCACAGCACGTCATGCCCAGGATGTAAAACTGGGGGCAGGAACCCAGAAGAGTTCAGTTCACAGCTCTTTCGTTGGGTGGTGAGCAATTGTATCCTCTTCCCTTGTATTTGCGTTGTCATTATTATTATTGGTGGTAGCAGTAGTGATTTGTGTTATACCTTAGTTACTGGACTGTTCTTATCTCAACCCGTGGGAGTTACATTCTTTTGGTTCTTTTCCCCATTCCCCCCCCCCGGAGTGGGGGGGAAGAAAGCGGGTGAGTGAGTGAACAGGCCGTGTGATTTACGGCTTAAACCACGACAAAGACTTTGATAATGGCAGTCTATACTGGCTTCACAAAGTGTAGAATTGCGTCATTTTTGTTCTCTGTTGCAAAGAGATTATTTTTACTTTGAGAAATATTATGCATAACAGAATATAAAATCATCAAGTTGAAGCCTGTATAAAAATTTAGTTGTAGAAAAATAAGTATGTAGGAAAACATACTAAAACATACACAAACACATACTCATGCACACGCACTAAATTGTTTCAAAATTTGATGCTTTGGTTCAATCTGGAATGAAAGCAAACTTTGCAAGGTGGAATTTCCTATAAAATAGGCACTCTGTCTAAATTCTGTTTAAGGCTTGAGCCAGATTTCACAGTGTTGAGTATCTCTTCTGATTGCAGTGTAGTAGTTATAAGGCTTCAGGAAGCTTTAAGCAGCCTTTCTACAGGGAAACGACAGAGGCACTGTCTCTTCTGGAGAATGTCATTCAGTCTGAGAGATACCCCGAACAGGTTTTAGGGGCAGAAATTTAGCTTTAATTTCTTTCTTTTTGGGTAGTAAACTCATCCTTGCATCAGCCAGCTACACTTGCAGCATCCTAGTTCCTCTTCTCTGGTTCCCTCTCATGTTGTAGCCTTTTCAAATACTGCCTCATTTGTTACTGGCTAAGATCCACCTCCATCGCTGTCTGATTTTCTGTTAATAGTTTTCCTGCTTTCCTCTCAATGAACTCCTGCTTTTTCTTTTTTTTTTTCCTTTTATTTTTTCCGTGTAGTAATGGAGTGTCCAGATCCAGATATATAACAGGCTATGGTTATGTGAACATGATTGCCTGTTTTTCTGCTCCAGAGAAGTTTTCAACTTCTAATTTGCAGCCTTATGTCATCCCCAGGTCTTTTGTATCATCAGTGTCTTCAGGATTTGACTTAGTACTATGAATTGGTTTTCCCTAGTTGTCATATTTGTATTGTAAATATATGTTAATGTATTGTAAATGTATTGTAATGTAAATGTATTACTTGTTATTACTTGTATTGTAAATGTAATGACATACTTTTTTCCACTGTGTTTCTTTTCAGGTTGCTATCTTCAATCTCATATTTGAGCTTTTCTCCTTTATAAGTCCACAGTCCTACCATTTGATTGTCACTAATGTTCTGCTAATGGCTGCTTTTAGTTATTGATGCAGATACTACCAAAACTTCAATAATGCTTTTTTATATTATTATTTTATAGTAACCCGTTTCCTCAGTATGTCTCTGGAGTCTCTGCAATAAGTCAGCAATTCCCTTCTCTTGAATCTCTACTTTTTTTTTTTCCTTTAAATAAGCAAATGGACCCAAACCAAAAGTGGGAATATAAGGGCATCATCAAATCCTTTGCGTTAGCACGGGTCCTGCCTTGTTTTCAGAAATAACGTAGGACCAAATTTCACATACAGTTACATCCATGAAACTGTGTATTAGCAGCAACTTAGAGCAACTGGAAAAACCAACGGATGTGTATCTTATGTCTGCTTAAAGCACCTTTTGTGGAGAGTTCCTCCAAACATTTAGGCTTCTGGGGGGATTGTACTGGTTCACTACTGGTTTTGGACCAAAGCTTTTCCTGAGGTGGAACCACCACCCAGCCAACTTCCAGTTAGGCTGTGGCTCCATGAAACTTGTGTGAACTTGAAACATCAGGCATTTCTGTATCTCTTCAAAATGTTGAAACTGTTTTATACTGCTATATGCACCTATATATACACATACATATCACTATACATATATATAGTAGATATATACAGTATAGTGTATATATATACTGTATGTATCACAGATACAGGGATATGTCTGTATATGTATAGTGATATATGTACAATCAGTCATGGAATCATAGAATCAACTGGGTTGGAAAAGACCTTTGAGATCATCACGTCCAGCCGTTCCCCCGGCAATACAATATGTGTGTATTTGAAAAGAAGGGGACTGAAGGATAGACAAAAGGACAGATACTGCATGAAGCTGTGTTTCAGATGAGTAACTTTGTGAAGCAAATGAGGTTTTTATGCAAAAAGTAGGCTCTTTTCTTTGTACCGGTGGCACAGAAGTAACCAATGGATTGCTTTAGTGCTGGGTTTTTTTCCCAGTGCTTGAGCAAGATACAGTGATTCGCTTTACAGCTGGCACTTTGAAATCATTAATAAATTTTTGATTTCTTTTCTTTGCTTTTGAATACTTCATCAATTAGACTTGCTTTTGAGTTTTAAAGATTCTCTTGGTTTAAGTCAGTGACAAAAATATTGATTTAAGTGGCTTAAATCTTGGCATCTGTTTGGCTCTGTATTGACTGCCCATAAAAGAGCCATTTATTGTGGGCTGGTTGTTGTGGTTTTTTGTTAAATCTGGTTTCAAATGAAGCTCTGGGAACTTACTGAGCTTTTTACCCACTGCGCTCCTGAGTTTCACAGTGAAATTCTCATAATGCTATATGTTTTGACTAACCACCAGTGATTGAGAACTTAAATATTCATCTTGTGAACATGACTTTTGAAGGCAACAATTCCAGTGACCTTGCAGGACATTGTAGTGCTGCTTTTGGCTTTCCCTTTTATTGTTGTGAATGATGGGAAGTCTTTACAGTACTCATCATATTTGCAGCTGTTGCAGCTGTGCTTCTGTTGAACCCATTTCTCTTTCTCGGATAATTCCCAATCTATCCTTACCTCAAGTGAGCATCAGTGTGGTGTCCCAGAAGGGAGCCTGTGACTCAGATTCCAGAGGCTGGTACTAAACCCCTTGCGACAGAACGACGGGAGCTCATTTTCTTACCTCCCTTAGATGCTAAATGAATTTCCTGGTGTTTTGTTTGTTTTGCTTTTTATTGAGTATTTATTTTATTCATCTAGGGAACTTGAATGTATTTTCAAATCACAGCCTTGTAAATAACATAATTAACATGATTGCAAAAGTGATATTTTTACTTGTTTGTGTCAGTGATTCAATTATATCAATATGTAATATTTTCTTTTTAATAAGTTGAAATGTGTTATTACTATTAGCCTCTTTCCCCTAACCAACAGACATATTTTATACTGGATTGAGTGAAACAGCTGACTCACGTTTATTGAAATGGATACGTGTGTAAAACATTTCATTTGCAAATGGGTTGGACAAATATATATTCTAAGGCAGATGTCATTTCAACATTGATGGAATTATAAAAATACAAATATAGTTAAATATCTGTTTATTTTGTGCCAGTGGGAACATACTTCATGGGTTAATGTTTCCCATTAACAGAAGCTCCCATATTTCTTGGACTATCCCCACTTGGGTGTGGGCTTTTTTTTCCTTTGATCAATAACAAGCTATCTGTACTCTTGTACTGTCAAAGAAAGGACCTGTCAAAGAAAATTATAATCCTCCTTTACATCTGTGAGACTGGTTTTGCGAGTGATAAAAATGTCATTTAAAAATGATGCTATTGTTAGTATTTGCTTATTAGATTATGCTCCAGCAGTCTTTCAACATTTGTCCACATCGGCCATGTAAAAAAATGTATCTTGCTTACTTTCCGGCATTTAACCATATTCTATGTGTATATGCGTACAGTATTTTAAAAGATATCTTTTTATATATGTATATAAATCTTTCTTATTTAAAGTATCTTGCAAACAGACAATGTGAAAGATTTCTCTCTTCAAATTTTTAAAATGGAAGAAAGAACATCTGTTTAGGCTTGACTCTTTAGTTTGGTGCAAGTGCTTTTATTTTAAAATCAACAAGCTAAGTTTGAATGCCCCAGAACATTTTTAGTTGTTTTGTTTGCTTTAAACTAAGGTAAGTTTACAATTGAAACATTATTCTGAACCAAAAATATTTAATTGATGAAACGGGGGACAGATGTCATTTAACAAATGTAACGCACATTCACAGTGTTTAGGTCCTCAGAATATAGGGTTTTTTCTGGAACAGGTATGGACCGAAAATCTGTTCTTGTATGATGGGGCATTCTTGTAAGCTTCTCTGTGCTGGAGAGACCACTTTGCTGCTGTTGGTAATCTGTTCAGTTTTTAACCTGCCTTCATTGTGATTTATATGTACATGACTAGATTTATTATCTCAGACTGTATGGAATGATTAATTCAAGTTAGTTGGAGTGTGTGTTTCTTAGTTGAACATAAGCAAGTCAAGCAAAATTTTTATTCAGTACTTGAGCAACATGAAGAAAAAGATTTGGGAAATGCTTAACTTGAGGGATTTGGAGCCACAGGATAAAGCAGCAGGTAAAGCTGATTTTGTGCTCAAAGCTATGATTAGAAATTATTCTTTGGTAAATAGCTACCATATGTGTATATTGTCTTCCCTGATCTTGCAAACTGGTCCATGATAAAGCTTATAGTTAATTATATTGCGTGCTGTTAGGAAAGGAAGGAAAACACCTTCTGGTCCGTCCTGAGCTTGTTGTTGAATACTCCCGGAGAATATTTGTACAGAATGATTTATGGTGGGCTGCTATAATTTTCTTGCTTGTGGAGGGGTTTATGTTTCATTAGTCTAACATAGCATCTCCTATCTTTTAGCTGCCTGGTGTTTTCACATGTGCAGAAGAGCTAGTTGGCTAGTGGATCTGTATGAAGTATTGACGTGCACAGGTTGTTTTTTTTTTTTTAAGTTTACGGTAAACTGTAAAGATGCTCTCTGAATTCCTGCCAAGGTAATTCTTTCCGGAATAATTACAGAAAGGGGGAAAAAAAAAAAAAAGAAAGATGTAGAAAGATGGAAGATATCATTGGCAAAAGAATCACTGTGTTCTCCATAGCCTGGAGATTATTGCTTCCCTCAGGATCACAGATCTGTTTGGCATTTACTGAAGGCCATTGTAAAGTTTTTCTGGATTTCTTGAGACTTCATTTCCAGGTATTTGATAGCGTTTATTACCTGTTCGACATGTGACGTTTTCTGAAGGGAATAACTTCCTGTATTTTGTCAAAGGGTGTAGCTGTTTATTCACAAACAGCATAGTATTTTAACATTAATTTGTATTAGGTAAGTAATTCATCACTGAATATTTTTGTGAATAATGAGGTAATAGTCTTTATTATGCTTCTGTGAGTTCTTCCTGTAATAAATTCACCATGCCATATTGTTTACTCAAAAAGCTTTACAGAAAATGTTATAAGTAGAAGAGTCAATAAATATGTTGCCGTTCATATCCTTTAATAAATCAAAAAGGGAACGACCAGTGCCATTGGCTGAAGCATATGAGCAAGAGTATGAGTGAGAGTGATCCATTTAAAGAATGGAATTCATATACCTTAAGTTCAGCAGCTAAACATCCATCAGTTGAGAATAGAAAACGTAAGTCTCTAATCTTTTGCTGTTCTCGTCAAAGATAATTTGACATCAAGTGATCTTCAGCAAATGAGACATTAGTTGTATGGGGTAGGGACATTTCTCATTTTAGGGAGAGCACAAAGACAGCTGCTTCTTTAGATAGGTTCTGCCTCTAACAAAATAACGTATCCAAGGAAAAACTAGTGCTGCTATAAGTACTTCATACAACTACATTCAAAAGGCAGGATTCCTGGAGCCTTTAAAAGTTGTTCTGCTGTTTTTTCAATCTGTTATTTCCTCATTGGTTTACATCTTTGGCAAGCCTGCTACTTCCAGGTATCTGTAGTAACTACAGAGCTGAGCATATCAGAGATACAGAGGTTTTTACAGTAATTAGTAAAAGATACATGTGGCTGCTAAGGTGTGTAACTGTGTGTAGTTGATAGCTGTTAACTGGTGCAATAATGTGCTGCTCTTTAATTCCAGTTGACTTTTGAGCTAATGTTTTACCACTTTTTTTTTTTGTAGAATTGATATTTTATTTCAGTAGTCCAAGTTCAGCTTACTTTCCTATCAATTTGTTGTTTTTTAGATCTCTTTGAGCATGTGATTTTTGAGTTTCCTGAAACCTTGTTCTCTTTAGTGTTTAAATCTTGGTTTTAAGCTATTCCTTCATCTTATATTTTTAGTGAACACCTATTTTACCAACTCACACATACACACATTTTGTTCTTCTAATACAAAGAATTAATTTTCTCATTGCTGGATTTTTGGATCCATCCCAACTATCAACTTACTTGAAATGGGCCATGATATGATGGTTTAATGAGGCCAGGTTCTTCAGATCTTGTTCATGTAATTAAAGAGTTAGAGATTAACATTGAATCTATTTTGGGATTTAAATGATAAGGTTGTGAATCAAATGTATAATTTCATTTCTGTGTGTACAGTCATTTATAGTAATTTGGGAGATGGAACTGGTAAAGTGGAAAGTTTAATACTGCGCTCACTTCCTTAGCTATTGTTCGTTAATCAGATTCTCCTGGTGAGGCTTCTGTATGAAACTGGAATGTTTCAAAGCACTCTTTTTTTCTGCTTTCTCAAATAGTTATTAATGGGAAAAAAAGCCTTTGAAGAGTTGACGTTATTACTGTTGTTACTGTGGGCATCCAGCTCGCAGATAATCCAAGCGGGTCTCTTGCTCAGTCTGCTTCCCTTACCTTGAAGGGAGGGGGTGGATTTACTGGTTTTGTGCTTCCAGGAGAGTGTTCTTGAAAATCTCCCAGAAGTCACCAGCTCCTTTATCCTCCATTGAAGCTTCTTACAGAATCCCTCACAACGGAGCTCTCAGTGAGCTGAAGTAACCTCACAGCAATATGGTTCAGTAACAGTAGATGTCTTCATCTTTCAGTTGATAAAGAAACTGAAGAAGCATATGTTTAGTGAAAGTCTGGTGGTCTTTTGCTTCAGCTGAGACTGTAAATAGCTGGTGATTGTTACCACTTTTCACCATTTCTGAAAAGAACTTCCTTGAAACAAAATAATACAACTGTATCTCGTTTTGCTTTGATTTCACTTTAGGTTGGGGTGGGGGAGCTAACTTCTGCCAGTGTTTTTTCTGTATAATTGCACTGTTTAGTCCTTTAATATCCAGAGATGTTACTTGCAAGTGAAAAGCCGTCGATAATAACTGCTTAGCTTATTAACAAGCTTGAAAGCAAAGTAGTTATTCCCTCATTTGATAGCATGAACTTTTCTGTGGCAGACACATAATTTTTAATTTTAAACCTTACATATATGGCTGAGTGTATTGATTTCTATTGATGATGTCATTAATTCTTGTCCCATAGTCATACATATTACTCTAATGCTCCTTTCAGTCTATTCCTCCTTTCCTGTATTTCCTCCAGTTTAAGTAAAAGACTAAAATCATGTGAGCGACATAAATCTGTCCCTGAAGATCTCTGATCTGCTGAAAGCAAGGGTCCTTTTTTCTCAAAGCAAGGGTCCTTTTTTCTCATCATCATCCCTGGCAATGTGCTTCTTCCAGTTCCCAGGAGTTCTCCCTGCACCTGGAGGCTTCTGATCAAGAGGACTTAGCTACAGCCTTTTCATGGTTTCCTGTGTTTCAGTTTTCTCCATTCTTTTTTGATCACTCTTCCTATCCTTTTTTTCTTTTTTTCTGGTAATAATGCTTCTTTTTTCTAAGAGTTCTTGCTACATAAACTGAACTCTGAACTATTTTTTCATAACATCAGTGTATTACTGTCCAACTTCCTAACTCATAATAACTTTATAACTCATGATAATTCTCTTTGTTCATGTTCTCTCTTCATGTCTTGGTCTCCATGTTCAGCTCCTGTCTTTTCTTGCCCCCATCCCTATGGCTTGATCATCTCCTTAGCTACCCCTCCTTTGGGATGATTCCATTTATTATGGAAATGACAGATATAGTGTCAGATACTGGATGTTCTTATGTTTCCCTTATTGAAGTTTTCTTTTTTAAAACCTACAGATACATTGGAACTAGATGACTGAGTTTAAGTGTCCTCATATAAATTAGGCATGATTTCTGCTGAATGTCACTATAATTTCCCCTGTTCATTTTTCTTTGGGTTTGTTTAGCTAGAGGTTTTTTGGCATAATAAAAAGTCTTCTGTCTTCATGGTATATGTATTGGTTTCACATATTTCTCTTTATCATTTGAGGTTGCCTTTTTGAATTCATTCCTTTTGTATCTCACACAGTTGCCTAGCTCCTTGCAGGCACACAGGCTCTCAGCCCTCCCCCAGACATCTATTCTGCTTTTCAGTACTGGGTGCAGGGTTTGAGCTTGTTGGGAGGGGGGACAAAGAGAAAATCCTTCAGAAAATTAGATGGCAGTGACATTTTTAACAGTATCTATGGTAGAAATTCATTTTTAACCTGTTTTAAAAATAACGAAAAAGGCATTACCTAAAGATACAGATATTTCCAGGTTTTACCTGGAAAAGATCAGAATTGGGTGGGGATTGGTTTGTTGTCTGGGTAAAGGCTTTCCTCCAAAAGTCTTTTCCAAAGTGAGCATACTGATGTAGCGCTACAGCAGTAAAGGCCATAGCAACTGTAAACGTGTATCTAGTCTGGGATTATTTTACCCACATGGGAATACTTTTCATTAGGAACACAGCTGTACCTTCATCACTAAATTTTTGTCCACAGTGGGTCTTAAACACCTTGCTTCTACTTGAAACATATCATAGAATCATGGAATAGTTATGGTTGGAAAGGACCTGAAGATCATCTAGTTCCAACCCCCCTGCCACCGGCAGGGACACCTCACACTAAACCATGCCACCCAAGGCTATGTCCAGTCCAGCCCTGAACACCGCCAGGGATGGAGCATTCAGAACTTCCCTGGGCAACCCATTCCAGTGCCTCACCACCCTTACAGTGAAGAATTTCTTCCTCATATCCAGTCTAAACTTCCCCTGTTTAAGTTTGAACCCGTTACCACTTGTCCTCTCACTACAGTTCCTCATGAAGAGTCCCTCCCCAGCATCCCTAGAGGCCCCCTTCAGATATTGGAAGGCTTCTATGAGGTCTCCACCCAGCCTCCTCTTCTCCAGGCTGAACAGCCCCATCTTGCTCAGCCTGTCTTCGTACGGGAGGTGCTCCAGTCCCCTGATCCTCCTCGTGGCCCTCCTCGGGACTTGTTCCAACAGTTCCATGTCCTTTTTATGTTGAGGACACCAGAACTGCACACAGTACTCCAAGTGAGGTCTCATAAGAGCAGAGTAGAGGGGCAGGATCACCTCCCTCGACCTGCTGGTCATGCTCCTTTTGATGCAGCCCAGGATACGGTTGGCTTTCTGGGCTGTGAGTGCACACTGAAGCCTGCTCATATTCATTTTTTCATCGACCAACAAACACCCCCAAGTCCTTCTCCTCAGGGCTGCTGTGAATCTCTTTTCTGCCCAACCTGTAGCTGTGCCTGGGATTGCTCCGACCCAGGTGTAGGACCTTGCACTTGTCATGGTTAAACTTCATCAGGTTGGCATCAGCCCACCTCACAAGTGTGTCAACGTCCCTCTGGATGGCATTCCTTCCCTCCAACATATCAGCCAAACCACACAGCTTGGTGTCATCGGCAAACTTGCTGAGGGCGCACTCAATCCCACTGTCCATGTCACCGACAAAGATGTTGAACAAGACCGGTCCCAACACTGATCCCTGAGGGACACCACTCGTTACTGGTCTCCAGCTGGACATTGAGCCATTGATCACAACTCTTTGTGTGCGGCCATCCGGCCAGTTCTTTATCCACTGAGTGGTCCACCAATCAAATTGATGTCTCTCCAACTTAGAGACAAGGATGTCATGTGGGACAGTGTCAAACACTTTGCACAAGTCCAGGTAGATGACATTAGCTGCTCTACCCCTGTCCATCAATTCCGTAGCCCCATCATAGAAGGCCACCAGGTTGGTCAGGCAGGATTTCCCCTTACTGAAGCCATGCTGGCTGTCACCAACCACCTTGTTGTTTCTCATGTGCCTCAGCATGCCTTCCAGGAAAATCTGCTCCAAGATTTTGCCAGGCACAGAGGTGAGACTGACTGGGCTGTAGTTCCCCGGCTCATCCATTTTCCCCTTCTTGAAAATGGGGGTTATATTTCCCTTTTTTCAGTCGTTGGGAACTCCCCCTGACTGCCATGATTTTTCAAATATGATGGACAGTGGCTTAGCAACTTCATTTGCCAGCTTCTTCAGGACCCACGGATGGATCCCATCAGGTCCCATGCACTTGTATACGTTCAGGTTCCTAAGATGGTCTTGAACTAGATCCTCTCCTACAGTGGGCCCAGAGTCTTCATTCTCATTGTCCCTGTGTCTGCCTTCCAAGACTTGGGTGGTATGGTCAGAGCATTTGCTGGTGAAGACTGAGGCAAAGAAGTCATTAAGATCCTCAGCCTTCTCCAAATCCAGGGCAGTCAGTTCTCCTGATAGCTTCTGGAGAGTGCCCATGTTGTCCCTAGTCTGTCTTTTATTTGCAATGTACCTATAGAATCCCTTCCTGTTACCCTTAACATCCCTAGCCAAGTTTAATTCTAAGTGGGTCTTAGCTTTCCTAACCAGTTCCCTAGCTTCCCAGACAACATCCCTGTATTCTTCCCAGGCTGCCTGTCCTTGCATCCACCTTTTAGAAGCCTCTTTTTTCCTTCAAATTTTCCTCAGCAGCTCCTTATCCATCCGAGGAGGTCTCCTGGCCCTCCTGCAGCACTTCATTCTAGTTGGGATGTATCGCTCCTGAGCTTGCAGCAGGTGATCCTTGAATATCAACCAACAGTCTTGGGCCCCCCTGCCCTCTAGTGCTATATCCTATGGAATCTTACTGAGCAGGTTGCTGAAGAGGCCAAAGTCTGCTCTCTTGAAGTCCAGGGCAGTGAGCTTGCTGCACACTCTTCTCACTGTCCTGAGGATCTCGAATTTGACCATGTCATGATCGCGTCAACCAAGGCTGCCCTGGAGCATCACATTTCCAGCCAAGTCCTTCTCTGTTGGTGAGCATGAGGTCCAGCATGGCACCTCTCCTTGTTGGCTCCTCTATTACCTGCAGAAGGAAGTTGTCTTCCACACAATCGAGAAACCTCCTGGATTGCTTGTAGCAGGCAGTACCGTCCCTCCAACAGATATCAGGGTGGTTGAAGTCCCCCATGGGAACAAGGGCCTGCGAGCATGAGGCTGTTCCTATCTGTCTATAGAGTGCTTCCTCCCCAGAGTCCTCTTGATCAGGCGGTCTGTAACAGATCCCCACAATAATGTCTCCCATCGCTGTTCTCCCTTTAACCCTGACCCTCAAACTCTCTACTGACTGCTCACCTGTCCCCAGACAGACTTCCATACTCTCCAGCCTATCCCTAACATAAATAGCAACTCTCCCTCCCCGCCTGCCGGGCCTGTCTTTCCTAAAGAGCCTGTAACCTTCCATTCCAACACACCAGTCATAGGGGCCATCCCACCGCGTTTCTGTGATGCCTGTGATATCATACCCCCTTAGACATGCTCACATCTCTAATTCCTCTTGTTTCCCATGCTATGAGCGTTTGTATAGAGGCATTTGAGCCAAGCTCCAAATGAAGCCAGCTCATTGGAATATCTCTACATTGCTCCTAGCATTTATTATAGGTGCTGGCAACTGACTGAGTGTGTTGGGATGGAATGATGTTCCCCTCCCCCAACACATCTAGTTTAAAGCATCCTTGAGCAGTCTGGCAAGCCTCCTACCAAATCCACTCTTCCCTTTTTTTGTCAGACCAGCTCCATCTCCCCCAGTAGGCCTGGCCTACTAAATTGAGTCCCATGTTCAAGGTACCCAAACCCCTGACTATGGCACCACCCTTCTAACCATTTATTAACCTGGCCAATCCTCCTAGCCTTTTTAAGGTCCTGCCCTGTATCCTGGAGAATTGACAAAAAGAGCCCCTAATCATCTCTCTCAGGGCTCTGTAGTCCTTTATGTTCTCTGGGCTATGGCTATCTATATCAGTAGCACCCAGATGGATCACTAGAAGTGGGTAATAGTCAGTGGGACTGACTAGAGCAGGCAGCCTTTCTGCAGCATCCCTGATCCAAGCCCCTGGTAGGCAACACACCTCCCTTGAGACTGGGTCAAGCCAACAGATGAGTGCCTCTGTTCCTTTCAGAGTAGAGTCCCCTACTATTACGACCCACCGCTTTTTCCCGGCAGCACCATTAGTGATCTTCTTTACCAGTGCATCAGCCGGTTGTTCCCGGTGGGAGTGTGGTTCCTCATCAGCCCCCTGCAGGACAGCAAAGCGGTTCTGGGTGGGGACAACATATTTAGGAGGAAGCCCCTTGCTTTTAATTGTCCTCTTCCTCCTTTTTTTGTTGGTTTGCGTATCCATTATGTGAAATCTTCTAAGCATACTCAAAGCATTCTGGAGATCTCAAATAGTCGGTATGCTCCCATAAAGTCCAGAATGCTAAGATGTATTCTACTGTTTGTGCACCAGACTGCTCCTGTTTGGCATTTTGGGTTTGTTTTTTTTTTTTTTTTTTGTCTTTTTTGTTTGGTTGGCTTTTGGGTTCACCGGTTGTTTTACTTGATAAAGCTGAGTAGAAGATGCTTGGGCTGTAGGAGCCAGAGCATTTCCCTCAGCAAGCAGTAGGTGAGCACCATAAGACCATTCTCTTCCATAGTCCGGGAGCAACCACAGCTGCCTCCTCTTCTCCTCTTTCAGCACGTGTCAGAAGGGACTGTTGTGATAACCCACTTGCATATTTTAATATGCATCCTGGTCTAACCTTAAAGAAGCAGAATAGAGTCCAATACCTTTCTCTGTCATTTCCTACCAGCTGCTTTGGGACATTTTCCATTCACTCTCTTGCACACATGGTGCATCAGAGGCATGACCAGGCTGCTTCTCTTTTCTGCC
Source organism: Ara ararauna (assembly GCA_028858755.1). NCBI lineage: Eukaryota > Metazoa > Chordata > Aves > Psittaciformes > Psittacidae > Ara > Ara ararauna. Next base: position 68,103,324 of record CM054377.1, on the reverse strand, counting down.
TTCTCACCCAGGCACCTTGCTTCTCATCTGCCTTTCTCCGTCTGGATAGGTGATACATGATAGAAGTGATAAGCCTATAAATGTGGAATAATTGGGATTTATTTCAGTGGCGGTGGTCTGGGTGGTAGACCATAAGGTATGAAATACAATGAGTCCATGGTAGGTTAGGGAAAATGGGCCCTGGCAGTGAACCGGGTAGGCAGGAGCTGCTCTGTGATAGCATCTAATGAATTTACTTTAAGGAAGGGGAATTGAAGTTGTTCTTTCTCTCTCTTTTCACCTCTCCTCAAGCACACTTGGCTGCAGTCACTGAAGGCACAGCAGCTCTCTGTGGTCCTAAGTAGTCCTGCAGAGACTTGAGAGAAAACTCTGCATCTTCCAGTGTATTTCTCAGCAGTGAAACCACCAGGAATGGCTTGGCCACCCTCAGGTTCAGGCTGAAACTAGGAGCGGCTTTTGGGGATGGTCTTCATATAATACACAGAGGGCAAAATGTGTTACAAGGGGAAGTGACAATCAGCAGATTTAAGCCAGATAAAGCGAAGCACTTCTTCCCACACTAATAATTAGTCTGTGAGAACAGAACTTTTGGAGACCAAATATGTGGATTCAAGAAGGGATTGGACAAGTTCGTGGAGGAGTGGTCCAACAACAGCTTTTGAAAATGCTGGTTTGGATGCAGTCTCCCAGAAGACCCTGAATCACTTATTGCTGGCGGCTCAGCAAGTCAGTCAGGGATGACTCCGTATGTTTCTTGTGCTCTTTCTTTAAGCATTGCTGCTGACTTCCCTCACATAATATGCTCTGCTCAGATGGGCTTTACTTTGGTCCAGTATGTCAGTGCATAATGGCTCTTAAGATGAAGCTTAATCAGTTGATGAAACAGTCTACATGATATTACTGCTGGTCTTATGAAGGCAATGATCTGGTAGATCTCTCCAGTGGTTTGGTCCCATACCTGAGAAGTCTCCACAAGGGGACAATAGCCTGTAACCCCAGTGAGACAGACACTGCTGTACTCTCTGAACCACAAAATGCTTTTCCTTAGAGGTGCTCATTAGTCAATACCCAAACTAGCCAAATTTTTGGGAAGCTCCAAAATGCAAAACTAACAGGGTTCTCATTAATAAGGGATGGTTACTGAAAGGCATGATGTCTGCTTAGGGGTTTTATGCTCTGTAAGATAGCCCTGAAAAGAACAGAACCAAATAAGAAGTCTTTAAACTTTTTCTACTGTGGATTTTTCCTGCCCTTGGTAATATTCCTTTCTGCCCCTCCCCCTTTTTTTTTTGTACTGATAAAAGTCCTTGCATTAATAAACTCGTAATGCATCTTGTTTATCCCTTCAGAGCCATCCCTTGCAGCTTTCATTAGCATTTTAGGATATTTATGGCTTTGTAAATGACTGAAAAATCTGCAATTTGTCATTAGGAATTAAGAGGAACCTTCTTTTTACTTAGGACTGAAGCTCAGCTTTGGCCTTTGAGGGACTGAGCCACCTCTGGGCATGGTAGACAAAACCAAAGTCAGACAGTGCCCAGATTCACAGCAGCAAGTGGCTCTTGGCAACTCAGATGTCTTTGATAATGTGTCATCCGCTGTTGCTGGCAGGGATTGGTGTTTAGGCTTAGCATTAATTTCTCTCTAGCTGGAGAGAAAACAAAAATATCTCTTCTGTAAAACCAAAAGGCAAAAGAGGTAGTAAGAGGGAGGAAAGTGAAAACAGCAGCAGGCACATGTAAAAAATGCTTGTATATATACATTGCATATACACACAGCAAAGGTTAACACAGAGAAAGTGCTGTGAAGAAAACATTGTATTTCACTTTGTTGTGCTCTGTACTTTCAGCTTCCAAACATAGGAAGTTAAGAGAATTTTTACAGTTTCGAAGTGGGGTTTATCTCGTAATTGTGAAGGGCTAAAGAATTGGTTGGACGGGGATAATAATCAAAGGAGCCTTTTCAGCACTAAACTGTAGTCCAGAAAATCAAAGGAAGGAATGTTAATTGCTTTGTACAACATGATATTCTCATTTCAGAGTAGCTTTGGCCACTCAGTGGTACTTTTTCTCTCTCTTTCTTTGTAGGTTGATTAATTGAATAGAAAAAAAAAAGCCAGAAAAACGAAGCTGCTTTCAAGTATTGAAGATACAAGGCCAGGATGAACACGAAGGACGCAAAAGCGACTGAAGGAGGTCTCAATGTCACGCTTACTATTCGACTTCTCATGCATGGCAAGGTGAAGCATTTATTGTTGCCACAGCGGTTGCCTGTGTATTGAGTGAGTGTGTGCAGTTACTATCAGAGCCTTACAGTGACATTGACAGAGTGTCATTGCTCCTCCTTCTCTGACTTGAGTCAGAAGCACCATTGCCATGACCAGAAAGTCACCCCCAGCCTTTCAAGGCATCATGCTTCAGTTTGCACTGCAGCTGAAGTTCATTGGAACAAACCCGTTTTGAGCAGAGCTGGCAGAAGAAAAGAGTTCTTTCATTGATAGTTAGCCAAATCAGGCAGACACTTGAGTAAGGCTGACCTGCATACGGCTTGCCTTTCTCATCATTTGCTGTATTCTGCAAGGAGGAGGGTTATGATACTTAGGACATGGACTTGGGTGAAATAATTGCCACAGAATTACTGTCTATTTCTGTTGGATGCAAATGAGATAGTTCTTTATTATTCCAATGTAGCATCTTACTAGAGTGAAGGCCCTAATATGCCAAGCATTCTTCTAGGTCCCCTGCGGGTTTATTTTGGAAGGTTGACTGACATTTTGTTTTTGTCCAGCGCAGCGTTTAAGCATGCAGATAAGTGTGAAATCTGCGCCATAGACAGAGTGCCAATTCGGTATTGTCAGACTAAACAGTCTGATAGCTGTTTATTTCACATTGCCAGATCGCAAAATGGGCTTTTAATTAAAAAAAAAACACATTTCATAGGTTTGTTTGTGTTATTTGCATCCAACAGCACCAGGCATTTTTAGGCTTAATGAATGAATTATATAAAGGAGATGATTTGGGCTCTTTCTTAACAAGGAACAGTAAATATATATAATTCTGGAGATCAAATTTGCATCTATAAATCTGAAAGTATTTTTACTCATAGAATTTAATATAATAACTAAAAAATGCATTTACATTTTTTAACAATTTATGCTTTCAATCTGCAGCAGGATCACACATGCAATATACTATAGCACAAACAGGAGACTAAGGTCCTGTTATAGTCTCCCTTTGTATTTTACTTACAGAGCTGCTAGGAAGTATGAGAGGGTACAGTTTTAAGTTTGCAAATTAAAAAACTCAGAAATGAGGTTATGTCAGATCAAATGATGTATTTTCTCAGAAATCATCCAACCATTTTGATTTTTTTTTTCCCCTGAAATATTCCGCTTCAGGCAGGCATCTGGTGTGTAGAATCTGCATCTTAAATAGGGATCTGTCAAGCAAATTTAATAACAGTCTCTCTTACCAAACTCACCTTACATCTGTATGCATGTCTGTACTCAAAATTAGGTCTTAGGGGTTGATTCTACTGTTTTCTGGTCCCAATTCAGAGTAGCATTTAGAATCATAGAATAGTTAGGGTTGGAAAGGACCTGAAGATTATCTAGTTCCAACCCCCCTGCCATGGGCAGGGATACCTCACACTAAACCGTGTCACCCAAGGCTCTGTCCAGCTTGGCCTTGAACACCACCAGGGATGGAGCATTCGCAACTTCCCTGGGCAACCCATTCCAGTGCCTCACCATCCTTACAGTAAAGAACTTCCTCCTTATATCCAATCTGCACTTCTCCTGATTAAGTTTTAACCCGTTGCCACTTGTCCTCTCACTACAGTTCCTCATGAAGAGTCCCTCCCCAGCATCCTTATAAGCCCCCTTCAGGTACTGGAAGGCTGCTATGAGGTCTCCATGCAGCCTCCTGTTCTGCAGGCTGAAGAGCCCCAACTTGCACAGCCTGTCACAGCCTGTCTCAGCCTGTTCTTGAGCACATCCTTATCCTGGTGGGTATAAGTATCTGTACCAGTTGCAGTCTAATTCAGATGTGCTTAAGCATGCTTTTTTAAACCACTGTCAGACACTGTCAGCTCTGCTTCTTTCAGAACCATGCCTTTAAAGCAAAAATCAAGTATCTGTCATTTTCAGGACATTTTAGTTAAACTGTGGGCTAGGATTGGGGCTTTTTTAAACAATTTTTGTTTTTAATCAGAAATGAAATTAGAAAAAGTTAATTTTCTGTGTTAAAAATCAGTGATTGTGTGTGAAACCACTTTTAACAATAATGGATGTTACGTGTCCAATCTTCAATGTGTATGTAGCCCCAAGGGTCTAAATTAAACCCGTAAAAGCTATGAAGTTCACATTTTAAGAGAGTGTACTATGCATCCTCAGATAACAAGGCACTATGGGTATACTGTTAACTCTGCTATGCTCTAACCATGTATCCTGTTGTGCCAAAGTATTTCAAAGAGTACATTAAATCAATTTATTTTGGTGATAAAAGTCAGACCCTTTGATGTAATTTCTTTGACTTAGAAATTATAATATAGAAGAATGAAGGATATCTGAATCCATATGATCTCAGTGCGAGAAGGTCACTCTGAAAGCTCTATGTGCTAGTGGAAAGGAAACATGTTTCTAGGCTCTTCCTTAAGATTTGTTGTGGTAATGACATTGGTGGAAATTGCTGATCTCTAGTTAGTATTTCTAGATGAAACAATTAACTGAAGCAGAGCTTGGGCTGTACATAACTGGTCATGACTTGAAAGAAGATGGGAATTAAAAGGTTGTTTTTAAAAAGAACAGTAGCAAAGTGGATTCAGTTAATATTAAAGTAAGGTCATTTTGAAGTTATCCATTTTTTAGGGTGTTTCATGGAAATATGAGGGTCTGTCCCCACCAACCTTAATTCTGTCTCTAGACCTTTATTGTCAGTATACCTCTGCACAGGGAAGGTCTATGTACTTTGTGATATTTGCATTCATTTGACTGAAAGTCCGTAACTTGTGCTACTATGTTTAGTTATCTTGGCTGTAAATCCTGTGGACTTAAGAAATTTTCAGCGTGTACTTTCTGTGTGATTTGTATAGGGTCGTTAAGTCAAGGATGGGCATCTTAATTAAGCTAAATTCTTTATCTGCAGACAGAATAATCAGGCTTTGTATGAATGGACAGACCTTTGCAAGAGGGTAGGGAGTAAAAAGTATCTTTAACAATAACAAGCAAAAAAAGAGGAAAAATCAAAGACAGCATTAGTGTCTGGTGAAAGGAAAACAGATGGGAACAGTCCTGAGCTCCAGTACAACCCAGGTCCCATTCATCCTGCAGGAAGAGCACCTCTCATCAGTGCCTTTGCCCTGTCTGGTGTTGAGAAGTGGCTGTAGGTCCAGCTGAGTTCCCGCAGGGCTTTATGCAGCCTCCTACCAAAGAGGCTGGGATGGCTACTTGGAGGACCAGCTCCACCACTCTTCCACAGCGTAGCAAGATTTGGGAACAGCTTGCTGGCAAGGAGGCAGGGCACAGCCTTGATTTTCTCAGACAGAAAATAGAATGGTAAGGAAGCAGAGGGTATATATGGCAAGGTATGAAGGGTTAACATCAGGGTGTTTCCAGGTCCTGGTCCTGAGCCAGGACTTGAGAGAGAGTGTGATGGTGTAAGATAAATGGCCTGATTTTCATCTTACACCATGTTACATCAGTTAAAAAGTTATGATCTTGTGACAGCCCTGAGGAGAAAATAGAAGCAACACAAAACGCTTGTTCATACGTTTTTGTGATGGGAGGGCAGGTGCTAGGGCGTGCACTTACAAGGGCAGTGCTCAGATGTTCTTCACATCCACAAAGAAGCAACTGGATGTTTTAAAAGCAAAATTAGGAAAACTGGGCTTGTTCAGCCTGGAAGAGTGCAGGCTCGGGGGAGATGTTTCAGTCTTTCAATACCTGATGGGGGCCTACAAGAAACATGGAGAGGGACTTTTTACAAGGGCATATAGTGACAGGACAAGGGGGAATGGCTTTAAACCGAAGAAGGAGGGATTTATGTTAGATATGAGGAAGAAGTTCTTCACTGTGAGGGTGGTGAAACACTGGCACAGGTTGCCCAGAGAAGCTGTGGCTGCCTCATCCCTGGCAGTGCTCAAGGCCAGGTTGGACTGGGCTTTGAGCTGCCTGGTCTAGTGGAAGGTGTCCCTGTCTGTGGCAAGGGGGCTGGAACTGGATGACCTTTAAGGTCCCTTCCAACCCAGACCATTCTGTGATTCTATGGTACATGGCTGTATAAGGAGAGGAGGAGGCTACCAGGAATGCCACACCATCCATTACTGGAGGTTTTTGAGGACAAGTTAAAAAAAAATGTATAAGTCCTGTAAAGCTGCCATAGCACTAATTTTGACTGGGTTATCTAAATGCTGCCCTGAAGAGGGCATGAATGGAAGAGCATCTTGGAGCATGTCTAGTATATTAAATAATGTAGAGATGAATTTTCATCTTTCATTAATGAGAAAGGTGCACCACATTGAGCAGTAAGGCTGTTTTATGTATTTCAGTAGTGAAAAAAAGGGAATATGGACTGGGCCTGTTTACATTACACTATTTCTGTATTTTCCATCTAATTCCTGCTGTTTCTTGAAGTAAAATAAATAAAATCACTGTGTAGGGCAGAGACATGAAAGGGTGCAGATACTTTATTACCTTAATCTACCTAAAAAGTATAATTTCTAGGCAGGACTAAAATATTGGAGGGATTGCAAAAGTTCTGCTTCAAACAAATGCAGAAGTAGCAGCATTTGCCAGTACCAGAGCACCGTTTTTGGAGGACTGAAGGAGCACAAATGGCGTGTGTGTGCATTTGTGGGCAAAGAGTCCCCAGCTATCAAAGCCCTCGGTAAGGAAAGACAGAGCTCAGGCTCCAACAGAAATGTGTCTTTCACTTTTAATTCATTTTTTGATTTTTGTCAAGATCAAACTTCTTTTAGCTATCTGCAAGTTACAGGGTCTGTGATGGGGCTCCATGTTTTATCATTCCTTGCTCACCTTTTGCCGTGTTTTTTGTTCCCATAGCTTGTGGCTGTTGTTTTGGGGTGTTTTTTTCTTGATTACTGCCACAGGTAATGAGGTTGGAAGATTGTGGAAAATTGTAGCCTTGTCCACAGGTATCTCCCCACATGCATCTGCAGTGCTTTTGTTCTAGTTTTGGTCAGTTCATGCCCAGAAAGAAAAAAATCTTGAAAAAGCGCCTATTTTGACTGTACTCCGTAATGATTACATGATTTTGGACTGGTTTGGATTTATACACAGCCAGTGTTAACAGGCTGATGAAGACCTTGGAGACTCACTGTTACGGGTTCATTTTAGTAAAGAGGCTGTGCCGGTAGAAGGATGTTACATTTCAGGAAAGCAGCTTTAATAGAGATTTTAAAGTCGGGTCCATGAGGTGGAACAGGAGAAAATGTTCAAAACTGCCAGCATGGAAGGAGCAGCAGCGTCACAAATCCACTTTGGTCTCCATCTTGTAGTGGTAGCAAAGAAGTCTCTGCTTCCTCCCTCCAGTACAAACCTGGAGAAGGAAAAATGCGTCATTTCCGGAGGCACCGCATGAAGGTGCGCGTCAGTGGAACCGTGTTGAGCGCAGTGAAATCTGCAAGTAACCAAGCTAGAATATATTAATATATTGAGTCTGAGAAATCTTTTAGAGGAAGGGAAAGGAGTTCATAAATACAAAACAAAATGGATTAATAAATTCAGATGGTTAGGAAGAACAAGGAAATAGTTTACAGGTGGGATGAAGGAGGGAAGGGAAAACTGGCAGGGAAGTAGGACTCTCGCCAAACACTGGGAGGTGTAAATTGGAGAGTTGAGGCAATTAACACTAGAAGGTAATTTAGAAGACACATGTTCGCTGAGAGAAGAAAATCTGGAAAACATAAAATGCATCAGATGTGTCAATGTCTAGAGATTGGCACATTTGGGATATGCTGAGTTGGAAAGGAAAGCTATTGCAGCAGAAGTGTATGCAGTTTTGGATGTGTAGCGTTGGTGCATCATGAGGCAGAGATGGCAATTACCTTACTGTTCTTCTGGCAAAATTACACCTGTGGTTCCGTGCTCAGCAACGGGTGTCACATGTGTGAGTGAAGTTGAGAACTGAGCAGAGAGAGGATTCACAGGAAAATAACAAAGTTTTAGGAAGCTGAGGAGACTCTGTCTGGCTTTCCTCAGACATTCTCATAGAATACCTGGAGAGAATAAGTACGAGTGTAATGGAGTGTTGTTATTTTGAATGATGCAAGTGCTTCCAGCAGGGAATAATGGGATAAAGTATGTTTTTGAAAATAAATCCTAATAAGGGAACCTCAGGAGAAATTCCCGGTATTGAGATTTTTGTGAGGTTCTGGAAGTCTCCTAAACAGATTTTAAACATGTCTGGGGAAAAGCAGCACATATAGTATGTAGACTATACATATGTATATTGTACTGAATTCATACATAGTATGTATAATCTGTGTTGAAGGAGAAAAGATATGATGGAGCTTTTCCTTCCCTGATACTATTTGCTCAGTGGTATGTTTCTCGTAATTTCAGCAGTAGTGAACTAGAAAAAATGCAGTCAGATTTTCAGCTTTGGACAAAACCGTGTGAAGTACCTTGATTTTTAGGTGCTAAACTTCCAGTACTTACAGCTCATTTTAGATGCCCTCAGGAACTTTATTTCCTAATGGCTTTAGCAGGATCAGTAGGTGCTTGTGGCGCTGAAGGACTGGTTACTGCAGACTTACATTCAATGGTGACTTTTAGGCATGTCTGTGATTATTTTATGATGTTACACATAGAATTTTTTACAAGAAACAGAAATAAAATTTAGACTCCATAAGGAGAATGCTCACACGTAAAAGCTGAAATAAAGACAATAAAATCATGGAGAAATTTGCCATTTTCATTAGTATAGATAATACAGTTTTATCATCAGGGATTTCTTTTTGTGGCCACCTTTTTGTGCCTGCTTAATTGCCCCCTGAAAGACTCTAAAACAAGCACAGAAATAATTTTTCCCCATCTTAAAGGTAATGCCCTTCTCCTTCCCCATTTTTCTGTTTTATTTTTTACTCATTAAAATATGGAATGCAACAAAGTAGCTTTAAGAATCACCTTGTCAGTAATTTAATCCAAGCTGTAAAATGCCAAACAAGCCAATGTTTGTTCTGTTCTTTCTCGTTTCCATGAGTGCTGGTCAGGGTATTATAAGGATTGACTGTCCTGCCTGTTGCTATTATAGTTCTTGTTTTGTTTATTTTCATTACTGTGGTACCTAAGAGCTCTGGTTATGGAACAAAACTCCGTGTGCAAATACACAACAAAAGATCTACTCTTGGTGTGTTTATAGTAATAGTTGAGGGTTTCTCAGTAGCCTAAAAAATCAACGGAAGGACAGAGGTCTTTTCCTCCAGCCCTAGGGCCCAAAACCAAGTTCCATAGCCAAATTTTCCCTCTTCTGTCAAAGAGAATCTCCTTGTGTGTCCACAGCTGTAATGAGCTGAGATAGCAGAAAGCACACATGCTAGTCAATGCTGCTGCTTCAACATCACAGGCAGAGGGACAAGAAAAGGGACAGAACCATTATTGGGGTTGCTTTTTAGGGAAAGGCTAGGAGGTTTGGTGTGAGATTGAATGTAATTTGGTTACCCACTTGCTATCAAAAAGTAAATGAGAAATGCCCATTGGCACAGCTGCCCCAAAAAATATTAGATGGACCTGTGAAGGTTCGTAACAGTGGCATCTCCATCAGAAAGACTGTAATTTAAGGTTTCCTCATACACAACCACATTTGTTAGCATGAGATCTGTATCAGTAAGGGCTTGGACTGCAGAGCCTTGCTGAATTAGGGCTGTTGGCATCAGACAGCGACTACTGAACCACCACTTAGGAATGTGAGATCTCCTGTCCCAATGAGGCTAATCCCATATAATCCCAGAACACCAACCAGACTCTCAGTTTATTGGAGGCAGCCATTTGTTCCCTGAGGTAGGAACATGACATCATGTTTCCCAAAACTGACTTTTCTCCCAGTCTTTGAAAAATGCTGATGGCCCGCATGCATCCCACCATGGAAAGGTGTATTTCTTTCATTTCAATGCTTTTCTATCAGGCTTGTTTAGTTTGTAGAGTCCAGTCATACTGGGTCTGTCTTATCCTTGCTCATAGAAAGCGGGTAAGTGTGTTCAATCAAAGCATTGCCTGAATGAATTGCTTTAGGATGTGGCCTGTGCTTTGTCAGATGTTTTGGGGTGAAAGTATATACTCATATTATTTCTTAAACGTGCTTTCCTTCTAGAAGTGGCTTTATCTCAGGGGTCCTTTGAGGTTAGTGTTCCATTCATACCATAACGCTGATAAATAGAAGCCACATGCCCCATGGTAATAGAGCAGGGCCTGTGCTATTCTATGTTCCTGGAATGGTTGCCTGTTTTCTTTTGATTTCTTGGGACACAGTAGCTATCAAACTAGCCTCACACTTAGAAAAATTACGGAATTTCGCACATTATGTTTACAGATCGAAGGTTAATCTTTAAACCAAGGTTTGTTCCTACTTGTTAAGCCTCTTTCTGTCTGAACATGACTAATTTATTTCTCTTGCTATCCAAAAGGCACGTCAGATAACTGATTAGGAAATAGCTTTCTAATAGCAGCCTGTTTTGTATATTTGTTTAGTCATTCACACCTTGAAGATCCTAGTGAAAACCTTGGTTCGCAGACTTCACTGCTGGTGCTGCCTTGCCCTCGCCACCGATAATGCAAAACCTGCAGAAAATAGCTTTCTGTTCTTTGATGGGCCCACCACTCCTAAGTGCTCTTTAAGAGCAAAACTCATCCCATTCATGTGAATAAGAAGTGCAAATAATATTATATGCTGCATTTCAGCATGAAAGAAAGCATCTCCTGCTTTTACCATTGCTTCTTCTCAAGTTAGTCTGTGATGAATCGGGTGGTTGGCTAGCAATATGCTTTGCTGATACTGAACATTCTTCCAGTATTTGTTGGTGAGATTCACCTCTTGTTGTTTTATCTATTTTATTAGAAATAGCATACTAAGGAAAACTGTAGTCATAACTCAACACCCCCCCCCCACCCCCCCCCCAGCTTGAGAATTACTTTCAGGTTACCTGAAATCAGTATGTACAATTCTAATTTCCCTGGGGCTTTCCAAAGTGATGCTGTTGGAGCCCAAGTGTGAGGTTATCATGCTTGAGATACTGTCACCTGGAGATATGCCCTTCGGAAGGCATTACCTGGGCCTGAAACTCAGGCTCCTGTGGTGAGTATCAGGATATGCACCCCAAATTGCTGTCATTTCTTGAAGGAAAGCTGGTATCTATCTATCTAGTGGTTTTATGTATATCTTGACTTCACGTACAAATATGTAAATGTGTGTGTGTTTATGCTTATGTATCAGTGGATGTAGGCATGCACACACTTGCAGCTTTTCGGTGGCATCCTATTCATCCAGCATGGTTGCTGTGGCATATCTCCTTCTGACAGGTGGACATTCATACGTTGAGGCCAAAGAGCTTGAGTAGTACTTCTAGCCCCAGCATCAGTCTGCTGGGTTGCTTTGGACCTGTCTTTCTCCTTCTTAGCTTTATTTCCCTCATTTGTAACTTTTTTTTTTTTTGGTGCAGTGCTTTTCAGTCAGCTGTTGAAATGTGATTATGTGAAACCCAGTAATTGTTACCTTATAACTTATTTTCCCACTTTGTTTATGCATAGAAGGTTAGTCAGTAATCAATCTAAAACTGATCATAAGTACTTACTTTTAGCTTATAGTCCTGAGCACCGGAAAACAGCAAATTCTTCAAGAGTTATTAGCATTCTCTGGTAGGCTTTTGCTAGGACAGCTAAATCAAACTCCTGTCTCACTTGCACTGAGGCTGAATTTGACATCAACTGTAGGATTCCTCTCTGCAAACTTCAGGTATGTTAGTGTCAGTCTAGTTGTCTCCTGGTGCAGATGAAGAAAGATGAAGCGTCAGGAGGACACTTCTTCCCTCCTCTTTTAGGAACAAAATATCCTCTGTTATCTCCCTCCCTGGGTTGCAGAGGAGGCTGTGTGCCTGGCTTACACGAGACTCCTGCCTTTCAATGAACTGATGCACATCTCATCGCTTCAGTCTTACTCAGATAGCGACAGCATAGTTTGGTGTCTGGCAAGTGTGGAAACATTTTCTGAAGAAGATGTTTACTCAAAGTAAACTTGGCTAGAAATACTGATAAAACTTGAGTGTTGTAAAATGATGTTAGGTATTTCATTAAGCACTAAACAAGAATCTATAGGAAAAAATACTGGGCTGTATGAAGAAACACTGAAGGTTTACAGTGGTAGTTTGGGGAATGAGCTGTAAAGAGTCTTCTGAAGTAGGTTTTTCATCATAATTAAAGACATGATCTGTAGACACCAGTACTTACGGAAGCTTTCTTAAATGTTTCTTAAGTTTCTTTCTTAGAAACACCTAAAGCCCCAAAAGATTCTGAAGCGGCTCATTTAGAACCATTCTAGATTTATTTATTTATTTGTGGTAATCTGTATGGATCAAAAATTCTGGAAAAATTAGGAATATCTATGTGAATGTAATGGTTTTTTCCTCCTAACCCTGGCTCCGTTCTCTACTCTGCTTGTTTAAATGCTCCCAATTTCCTTGTTTGAAATGGACCAACTTTTTTACTTGGGCTACAAATGGCTTATTGCTCTTCGGTTTCAAAAGCAGAAGTATCTTTTCCTATTTCCAAGGGAGGTATCTTTGTACTTATTAGCTGTGACTCATCCATACATTTCTGAAAGAGCATCTGTCATTAAGACCCAGTATGATCAAATGGATTGGAACAGATTTTATCCTAGGTGTATATTGGCAGAGCTTTGCAGATTCAAGACGAGGCCTACAGTTTATAATGAAACTTCTCATATACAAAAACTGAAATTATACCAAGGACTGAAATATGATTGCTTGCCCATAGCAATTGAAACACAATATGCTCACCCAGAGAAACAGGTCTTTCTACCTCCTAAGAATGTGTTTTACGAAAGATACTATTTCTGAAAGCTGGGATTGAGAAGAATGGAAAAAAGTTTTCAAGGCAAAACCGCTGAATGTGCAGAGTGGGCAGATAGGAACTACTAGACTTGAGGGGTTCCCAGGACGACTTATCCTTGAGAATTTAACTCCCTGTGTTGTTCAATCCCATTCAACAGTTACAGTGAAAATGTAAAAGATGGTAAGATCTTAAAAATTTTGTGGAATGAGTGTTCCGAATTTGTCGCTGCTAACAAAAATGCTGCAATTCATTAGAGAGCCTACGCAGCACACTGGTACAGCAGTCTCAGCCATGGGAAAAGGCGTGACCTAAACCGACATTAGGAGACACAGGATAACTTGGTCACAAGACACAAAACTGTAGCTAGTATGCTTCATTCATTCCTCTTCTCACAGAGCTGCTTCTTCACATTGTATGAACAGATGTACAGATGCCTCATTGTCCCAGCCAGACATGGAGAACTTTAGCAAGAAAAGTCACAGAGCTCTGTGATGTGCAAAGATCTACTGTACATCAGCCAGCAGAAATAGAAGTTTGCAAGGCCGATACCTCAGTGAGAGTTGCAGTGTCTATCTGGACAGTATCTGTTCTCAGTATGTATGAGAGAGCAGAATCTTATCTTAGAAAAGAAATAGAAAGGGAAATAAAAAAGGGCAATTGGGAACAGAAAAAGTAAGGTTTGAAAATAAGCCTAAGAAGGGGCCTCCATGGGTTGAGGAACTTTGTGACTAGTTAGGCACTGACTTCCCCAGGCTGGGTTTGGACACTTTTAAGGATGGGGACTCCAGGTTGGAGCTTCTCTGGGTGCCTGTTCCAGTGTTCAGCCATCCCCATAGTAAAAAATTCTTCCTCATGTCAAGTAGGAATTTGATGTTGCAACTTACAGAATCATAGAATAGTTAGGGTTGGAAAGGACCTGAAGATCATCTGGTTCCAACCCACCTGCCATGGGCAGGAACACGTCCCACTAAACCATGCCACCCAAGGCTATGTCCAGCTTGACCTCGAACACCGCCAGGGACGGAGCATTCAGAACTTCCCTGGGCAACCCATTCCAGTACCTCACCACCCTTACAGTAAAGAATTTCTTCCTCATAGCCAATCTAAACTTCCCCTGTTTAAATTTGAACCTGTTACCCCTTGTCCTCTCACTACAGTCTCTCATGAAGAGACCCTCCCCAGCATCCCTATAGGCCCCCTTCAGATATTAGAAGGCTGCTATGAGGTCTCCACGCAGTCTTCTCTTCTCCAGGCTGAACAGCCCCAACTTTCTCAGCCTATCTTCATATGGGAGGTGCTCCAGTCCCCTGATCATCCTCGTGGCCCTCCTCTGGACTTGTTCCAACAGTTCCATGTCCTTTTTATGTTGAGGACACCAGAACTGCACACAGTACTCCAAGTGAGGTCTCACGAGAGCAGAGTAGAAGGGCAGGATCGCCTCCCTCAACCTGCTGGTCACGCTCCTTTTGATACAGCCCAGGATACGGTTGGCTTTCTGGTTTGTAAGTGCACACTGAAGCCTGCTCATGTTCATTTTTGTATCGACCAACACCCCAAGTCCTTCTTCACAGTGCTGCTCTGAATCTCTTCCCTGCCCAACCTGTAGCTGTGCCTGGGATTCCTCCGACCCAGGTGTAGGACCTTGCACTTGTCCGTGGTTAAACTTCATCAGGTTGGCATCAGCCCACCTCGCAAGCATGTCAACGTCCCTCTGGATGGCATCCCTTTCCTCCCGCATATCAACCGTATCAACGTGCTTTCCTTATTTCTTTTTGCCTGTAAACTGCAATAAGATGCCCTCCCAAGTCTTCTCTTCCTAAAAACAAATGCATGCAGCTCTCTCAACCTGTCCTCGTGTGTCCTGTGCTCCAGTTCCCTGACCATCTTGGTGGCCCTGCACTGAATTAACATCAGCGTGTCTTTGTCTGTCTTCTACTGGGAGCCCAAAATAGGACAAAATCCTCCAGCATGGCCTCACAAACACAAGGAGACGGCAAGAATCATTTGCTCCAGCCTGCTGGCTACACTCTTGCTAATACAGCCCAGCATTTGTTTCATCAGGGATGCACTGCTGATGAGCTCATGTACTTGTGTTGGAGTTATGTACTGGGACCCTCAGGAATTCTTCTACAAAGCCAGTTTTTAGCAAGTTTTTGTCCAACTTGTCCAGCTGCATGGGCTTGTTCAATCCCAGACATGGGACTTTTCATTGTACTTTGTTCTACAAACTGAGGTTTCTCTCAGCCAATTTCTCCAGCCTGTCTAGGTGACTCCAAATAGCAGCCATGTCCAGCAGTATATCGACTGTTTCCCCCAGTCTGGTGTTATGTGCAGACTTGCAGTGAGTGCAAAGGAACCATATGCCAAAGTTCTTCATTGAGATAGGTGGTCTGCTCACTGAAAAGTCTTTATATCTTGTGGGCAGGATATGCAAAGTTGCAAGTACAAGCAGCTTCGTATTATAAGCTTATAAATAGCTGGTGAGAAATAGCTCTCTCGAGGTCACTGCAGGTAGTTCTTTACTAAAGAGTGAAGTTAGTACCACTTTATTATGAGTCCATTATTGGACAGAGCAATGGAGGTCAATTTCTTAAATCCTTCTCTTTGGGCTGTGTTTCAGGATGGGTCAGATTTAGACTGGGGAAGGCGGGGACACACGACTGTATATCATATGCCTGGGACAGAGCCATGTGAGATAGTCTTTAGCCATTGAAGAAGATTTCACAGTCTGGGTGTAGGAGAGGAGCTGGTTTTCCTTTAGCTGGTCTCCTCTCCATCAGATGATTTCCAGTCTGATGTCATACCTGTGTGATCTGTGTAACATGCCCAGACTATTCATTTTAGAGTTATTAGTTTCAGTTTTGCTACCTGTTGGTTTTATTCGTTGAGCTTTTAACCCTTGGGATGTTGCCAGAACTGCCAAAGTGTTCCTCTGTTGTATGTTCACAGTCACATTTCTCAGTCTGCCTCTTCATGGAAGATTGTGAAAGCCCAGCAGCAATTCCCAAATCCCTGAAAAGTGATTAGCAGTTATTGTTCTGTAAGCGCTTAACAGGGAGATTAAGACAGGCCACCAGGTGTTCACACAATAATATTCAGTAGCATGGAAATACAGCTCTGGCTATTACATGGTGTAAAGAGGGTAAATGTTGGCCCTCAGTGAGATCTGCAATTATTTCCATACTTGTATTATATCTCGTTTTCTCTAATAGGTTGTGCAGTTCTGTTATTTTTGAACTTTTCATTCCCTGATAGGGGTTTATCTGTGTTTATAGTAGCAGAATTGATCTGTAACTGCAAGATCAGCTTCTGTTAAAGGTATTCTTGCACAATCAGTAGGCTGCAAAGCCGCATTTTTAGTCTGCCTCTTTGTATCTAATATAGCGTATTTGTATACAGCATCAATGGAAGGGGCTATGCTTCCCATTGCAGGTTTGAAATAAGCGATAGTGAAATAACTTGGGAGCAGGGCTAATGCTCTTCTGTAGCAAACCATGTCGTTCACTGTGTCTTTTTTTTCTGTTTCAGGAGGTTGGAAGCATTATTGGAAAGGTCAGGAAATTACTTTTTCTCTTTATTTTCGTGTCAAAATATTGTATATCAGTTCACTTCATCAGCCCAGGCTAACTTTTTTTTCTGTTTCTTTAACAGAAAGGTGAGACAGTTAAGAAGATGAGGGAGGAGGTAAGACAAGCCTTGATGATGTCTTTACTTGTCTTTCATTCCAGCTCAGAGAACAGCGAAATTCTGCGTGTGCAGACCGACGCTGCCATCAAGTGGGCACTTAATTTAACATCACCCTTCTTTGCAAGTGGTGGTGTATAAGTGTGCTGGCCTCAGTTAAATGTTGTTGTTAATATAGCCACCTTATCACCACAACAGTCTGGAGTCTTTCATTCCCATAGCAATACGCCTGCTGCTGTCTTATCTCAGGACCAGCTTAGCTAGCATGATTCTGTACATTAAAACTACTGTATCTTTCTTTAGCGTACCAACATTGGTCCTGCACGTGGCTTGGCCTCCTGGTAGAGAGTTTCCAAAATCTGAAACCAAGCATTAAATTGATGCACGTGAAGTTTGAGGGTAGACACAGGCTTCAGCAGGGCTGGAGCCAGACTTGTGTAACCTGAAGTATCCCTCTGCCATGTCTTGACAAAGCCTTAACTTCCTGTGAGTAGGCTGTGAGCAGGGTAGACCTACACACCCACCACTCACATCCTTTGGAAAGGTCATAAACACAAAACAGCTAGCTAAAACAGGGCACTGCATAAGCCTCAGTCTCCCCACTGTCCACAGGCATCGTTCGCTGCTGCAGAGCAAGCTGCATTGTCTTCAGAGGATTGCGCCCATGTGCAGGTTACAGGCCTGCACTTGTGCTGCAGGGTAGCATATCTCACTTGGAGATCCATGTAATTTTCCTTCTTTGAAACAAGTGCTAAAAGCATAGCTCAAAAGACAAATCCTACTGTTCAAAACGTTAGGGGTGCAGAGTGTATAAAGGATGCCTCCAGAAAAGTCAATTTGGTTCTGGTAAACCTGCAGTATATTACTATGTCAGCGGCTTTGTTGTTTTATACACTGATAAAAGGTCTGTGGCAGGAAAATCTCAAAGTGTTTGTGGTAAAGAAAATTGCTGAGATCCATCTTTAATATACACAATAGGGAGTTTGTTGTCAGGCTGACTGAGTCCAGAGCCCCTATTTTGATGATAAGAGTTTTCACACATGTTTTTACACATAAGTACATTTGCTAGGGCTGAAGAAAAAGTGGAAGAAAAAAGAAATCCAATATCCTAGGTATTATTGGCAGTTGATTAAACACATTTTAGTTTTATGATTAATTATGATCACGGGCAGATATCTTTGGATATAATTTGCATCCACAAAAGGGAAGTTGTCATTGGAGAGTGCTCCTGACAAGCTAAACATCTTAGAGTTATGATTCCTGGTTAGTTTTTCAAGATATTTATCAAGTGTTCTTCTTCAACTCCTGAAAATCTTCAGGTAGTCACAAGAGGCTTTATTTGATTGGTGGGTCTTTTTTTAAATAAAGGAATTATATGCACCTTTATATCAGCACAGGACAAAGAGGCTGTATTTCCACATGACAATAACTTGGTCCTCCTTTAAATGAATAAAATATCTTGCTGTTGAGCAGCAGTGTGGACATGAATAAGGGCTCAGACACACAGCACATCAGTTGATGTGTGGTAACCCTGAAGACAAAGGGCCGCATTAACCCAAACTATCTCACATTTGCTACAGGCCCGCATCCTCAAGGAGGTCAGTGCTTGTGGATGAGTGGAGGCTCCAGCGACTCCTTAGGCTGCATTTAGCACATTTTCATGCTTGAAGCCTTAGGGAAAGTGTAGGGTGGGTCTTACCCTGAGCTGGATTTGATCATTACACCAAGATACTCTTAAATGTATTTACATCTGGTTTAGGGGTTTTCTCTGAGCTGCCACAGTGGCATAAAGGGGACTAAGTATACGAAGAGCCATTCTGCCCTGTCTCCAAGCTTCACAGTTTTCTGACTCCTTCCAGTAGGCTCCTTGCCTAAAAGAAATAACACTGTTACTGTTGCCTGTCCTACTACTACTCCTTTAAAGGGTTGTTCAGGGCACAGTAATTGACTGCCTTTGCAGGAGACGCATCTATAAGGAGCCTTCTCCACAGTGCAAAGCAATGCCCTGTCTAGACCCTGCCTTTGGGTCTCTAAAGCAGAGAGGTGTGTCTTCCCTGGGAGATGCTCCCTGGAGACAACCAACTTTGTCTGAAATTCTGTAGTTCTGGTCCTAGTTGTGGTAAACCCAGCAAGAGGAAAGGGGAAAGACTTGATTGTGCAATTATTCACAACTTTGAGTTACAGAAGCACTGTTTGCATACCATGAAGAAGGCTGTCTAAGTATTTACCCAGACAGAATCCGGCTTCCCACAGTTAGATGAATTTTTTTTGAGAGTGTTTATGCTGAAATTACATAATGTTTGGGCTGCAGTTGTAGGAGACGGAATTAGAAGCCTCAAGATATTGCTTCCCAGACTGTATCCCTAATCCTGCTTAGTTTGTTCCCTGGGAAGTATAAACGTGAAAAAATGTTTGTTCTTTTTGACAGAGTGGTGCTCGAATCAATATTTCAGAAGGCTCCTGTCCAGAGAGAATTGTGACAATAACAGGCCCAACAGATGCAATTTTTAAAGCTTTTTCTATGATTGCACTAAAATTTGAAGAGGTAAGCAAATAAAATACGGGGTGGTTTCTTTCTTCAAGTTGAAATACAAACACCATTTGAATTTTCTCATGTTTGCTTTAATGTTAAATATTATTTGTTTAATGTTGTATTTAATAGCAATGAAAGTGGCTGTATTTTTATAAATGCTTTTGGCAGCAATGCTGAAGAAAAATAATGGGTCAATTTGCAAGCTGTTTGATCATTTCTTTTGCTTTTTGGAGGCTTCAGGGAAAAGCAATTGCTTCTAGTAATGTGCACTAATGGTAGGAAAAATGTCTTGGAAAATTTCTTGTCCCATTGTGGGTTTGATTTGAAAGGAATAATTGCTTAAATTTTAGTTCTGTTTTTATATGATTCCATTTGGTATTGATGTAAATTTCATATATGTCAAAATGAATATGTAACTCATCTAAATAGATATTTTTTTTATTTTAAAAACAAACTATATGATTACCGATTGCCATATTTAAAGCTTAGCTTTTAAATTTAATTAAAATAAAGGCACTAAGAGTGAGGCAAGAGCTCAATTTACTATAGAAAAAACTGATCTCTGCAGATATGTACCTAAAGTGCTGGGATCTCCTCAACTGTCATGAACCAGCTACAGTTAGATATGGTCGCCACTTTAATGGGAAACCTCATAGAAAAGACAGCAGACTACAGAATACGGACTCTTGTTACTCAGGAGAGGATTTAACTCCCTCTGCTTCTGAAAGTCTTACATCTAGTCCAGGCATCTCTCCTGTCCTTTCTAGAGAGACAGAGGCCCCTGCAGAAGGCAGTTCACATTTTCTTAGAGGAAGAGCCTGCAGACAAGTGGACTGATTTACCTGCAGCAGGATAAAGGGACTGTGTCTCTCCATTGATGATTAAACTAGAGGGATGTGAATCTCTTTTTTAAGAGTACTTATTTCTCCAAGTCAGTGAGGTTATTAGCACTAGGAAATGATGACGTTGATGGTAAATGGCAGTGTGTGCCTTTATTTACCCATAGTGATTGCTCACATTTAGAGCAACAGGACTAGTAGGCCATCAGGTGCAGTTGTCTTCTAGCAAAAGCGATATGTCTTGCAACCTGCAACTTCACAGCATGACCAGAAACTAGTTAGATGTTTTCTCTTCCCTGATACTGGATCCACAGCATCACTTCTCAGAGAATTAGACACCTTTTCACTCCTCACCAGAATTTATTCATGAGCAGTTCATGCGGCTTTGTTTCTGTGCCAGCACTGGCCATTAGTTTAAACAATTCTTGCCTTTCCATCCCTGAGGATTCCCCTCTTAGACTAATTTTTAGAAAACAGTTTCATCCCCTCATATCCTTTCTTTTGCAGGGTAGGTGAGCCAAGCTCAGTCTTTCAGAGGATGCATTTCCTACCCCTCTCATGACTTTAGTAATCCTTTCTAGCTTTTTCCAGTTACAGTTTATGTTAATCTTGGACAGGTTGCAAATGAAGTTCCAAAAGGGCTTCTTTAATGGCTCTAACAGTCCCCTGTCCTAGTTAACATGTTCCTATCATTGCTGGAAATGCCTCACTTCCTATTAGTGTAATGTTCTGCACACTGCCGTGCTGTGCCTCGTGGGTATCCTCAGCTCCTGCTCAGGTGTTCTCAGTGGAACCTCTTTAGTCTCAGCCAACATTCCTGTCAGCCCCCAGACAAATGCCCCAGGTTTCATACTGCAAATGTTAATCCCATCTATATTGCTTCAGTCCCACATGAGTTTTCAGACCTTCTGTGTGATACACCTGTCTTACAACATGTTAAAGTACTCTGATTTTGTTGCATAGTACATGCTAATTTTTTTTCCTTAGCAGTTATTGAGATAACAGTTTTGAGGTTGAATGCTGCAGAACCACACAAATAATTCTGTCCAGCTTAATTTTAAAACCACCTGTAGCCATCTTTTTTTTTCAGCTTTACCTCCTACCCATCTTGTACCAGTCCTTTTTTCTTCTAAACTTAAGAAGGAGCTTTGTGTATGGTACCATATCTTCCAATCCACTGAGACCTGGAGAGAGCAGTCTTTCTGCCCTCTACACAAAACCCATGTTCTGTCTATGGCCTTATCCTGAAAAATGCTGAGGGAATCATTAACAGCAATAATCCCTGGCAGTTCCCACCAAAATGAGTACCCTGTGGAAACAGCACTGCATTTCTCATAAAAATACGGAATGCTGCACAGCATTGGGTCCTCACCCCACCACCCAACACAGCATAGTCTTTGAAAGTGCTGTAGCTAGCAATAGGCAAAGAAATTTGAAATTCAGGCATTTGGCTGTATTTTATGCATATTTACCCTTGTAGATTTTAGAGGCTAGTCTGGACTCTTCATGTGGGTTTTAGCCAAGGAGTATTGGTGCTTCCTGCGGATCAGGTACTGCAGTTATATATTCTGAAGTATCTGTATTTAGTTTTAATATAATTGACTTCTTATATATTTAGAAGAACAATGTTAAGGAAATACATCTCACATGATCCAACCCTCTATGATTCTGTGATCAGTTAGGTTTCCTATAATTATTCCTGTCAATAAAATGAGGTAACTTTAACACTTTGGGGGCAAAATAAAGTAGTTTCACAAATTACAAATGAGTTATTTACCAGATGTTATTTTTCATGCATATCTTTTTGTTGGAAATGATGCATTTTTGGCAGAAGTTCACTCTTCCTACTACAACTACAGTAAACCCTGTGCTGATGGTTACCAAGTGTGGAACCACCTCACAGACCATCCAAGAGCTGGCTCTGGTGTCTGCCAGAGGAAACGTATGCAGTGCTGCAGAAAGTTAAGAGGTGAAAGATGATATGGTAATCTCCCAGTTTGAAAGGCGACTGTTCTGTGAGAAAATCTCCAGCCAGCCCTACCTGGGAGCCTGCAGTTCTGGAGGGGATGTTTTTCTGGTCCTTTGTTGTGTTTTTAAGCAGGACTAACTCCTTCATGCACTCCGTGCTGCTGTGCCTGCATGTTTAGATTTTGCTCTTTTTAAATAACAAGGAGAAAACAATGAGAATAGTGGCTTCCAATTTTTGTGAAGTGCTTTTGAAGGCGCTAAGTGTAGTGAAGACTTTGAGGTCAGGTCACGTATGGTGTGGAAGTGGAAGACATTATCAGGGTCATGCTGGGTGGCTGAAGAGGGTTATTTATCTACATCTGGATGATCGTGTGCTCCACCTGACACAAACATGATGTAGTGAGACGGCATCTTCCAGCTGAAAACTTGGCATGACTTAGGCTTTATTTCAGATACATGGGTGCTGCAAAATTCTGTTATCCCTCTCACTTTATTTGAGATTGCAGTCTCTCACTGACACAGGCACTAAACAAAATGTGAGTTACTGGCTGACAGAGGAGTGATTTGATACCTGTCTTGTGGCATGCAGCAATGCCTCATTCCGTTCGAGATTTTTTCTTCTCTTGTAAGCTAAGCAAGGTCACACCAAGTCATTTCTTGGATGGAATAATGCTGCCATCACAAATGTGGAAGTACCGTAAGAATTAGTGTCACTGAGCTCCAACACCAGTTCAATGAGGCATGCAGAGTTGTCTAAAGTATTTTTTTCTGTTTTCCTTTTTTTATTAATTTGAGCTCCTGATCACACAGTATGGGCACTTTTTTCACTTCTTGTTTTTAAACAAGTGGTAGTCTTGATAAGTGAGAATGTAGGGAATCACATCAGTTTTGTCTGCTGAAACTCTTATTGCATCATGAATGAGTTAAATGAATATGAACTGCATGTTTTCTGTCATTCGTGTCCTAACTTTTAGGTAGCATTTCTGTGAAGAATTATAATAGCTGTGCCATGCCACCTCACAGATGGATGAGATAGTCTTTTCAGCTCACAGCGAGTGTTAGTAAACCACATTAGAGAGTCTCATGACTTGTTGGACAAGCGTCATGCGGCTTGTGGCTTTTTTTGTGATCCTAAGTGTTCTCTACAGCATCCCATCAATCAGTGGGAAGATAAGCTTTATCTTTTCCTCAGTGATGAAGACTGCAGAGGGATAGGTTTGTCTTGCCTAGAAGATTTTCAACAAACAAAATAGATTTAGAACAATGTACACCTTGCAACAAGTAGCATACTGAAATGCTCATGAGAACTTATAGGTCTCATAAGCATTGAATAATGAGATATAGGGATACATTACCTGGATACAGGTAATTGCTGTTCTGCTGATCTCTGTACTCTGGTTATATAGCTGAGATGGAAGAACATTTTAGAAATTATGTGGCACTACAAATGCTTATGGATCTGCTACAAAAGAGAAATTAAACTGGGGAGGGTGGGATGGGAAGCGGAGGAGGGCAGCAAAATATTTATCATTACAATCTGATTTTCTCTGCTTCAGATAATTCACAGATTCTTTGTCGTTCCCTTTTTTAACCTTTTTTCTTTGTATTGAATCTGACAAGAAATTGCCTGAAAAGTAGAAATACATCATATAGTATAGATGTTCTAATTGAGATGGTGGAAAAGAGACCAAATTGGGATTTGGGGGCCTGTGAACTCAAAAGCTTCTGTCTTTTCCATCTGCTTTGAGTGGTCTAATGACAAATACCACCTCCTCCTCCTAGCCTTGCCTCAGAGACTGTCCTCTGGTCCCACAGTGTGGACTTGCAATGGCAGACAGCAGAAGGGTTCCTCTGGCACAAGCTGCTTGTGTGGTTCGTGCTTAAGGCGTATCGCCAGCAGAGCCAGCAGCTTTACCTGCAACATAAACAAACCGCAAATGGTTGCAGGCTCCCCAGGTCTCCACAAACAGCCCAGGCTTTTGCTTTGAGCCCTTCAATGATTACCAGGAATGACAAATCCTCTGCTAATTCTCACTGACGTTGTGATTACAGGACATAAACGCTTCAATGACAAACAGCACAGTGACAAGCAAACCGCCTGTAACACTGCGGCTCGTAGTCCCGGCAAGTCAGTGTGGATCCCTTATAGGAAAAGGAGGTTCCAAAATCAAAGAAATCAGGGAGGTAAGTCTTTAGATGTCTGCTGTGGACACTGGCTAGCGCAATATCTTGCCAGCCTAGTGCATCATCCACTGCACTTTGCTCATCTCACAGACATAAGTATGTTCTGAGTGAAAAGCCTTGCTCTGGGGGAATCACAGCTGTACACGTGTACTTTCCTTGAAGGTAAAGACTGTGTGTGAAATAAACAACAGCTTTACAATGTATTAGTCTTTGATGCAAAGCGTATAGCAAAGCAACAGGTTAGTGAAAGAAATGCTTGTCAAATTTTTCTTCAGGCACAGCCCCTTCCCCACCAATACTCAGGGGATTCCGAGTGTTGCAGCCATTTCCAAATCAGTTACCACCCTTGCAGCCAGAGAAAGGCCCAAGCAGCATTTTAATTTCATGCTCCGTTCTTGTTTCTCCCAACCTCCCTCGTCTCACTGTGCCGCAGGTGGCCTGATTTCATATATTCCAAACATATACTGATTTTTTTTAATCCTGACTTTATCTAAAGGTATCATTCAGTGTGCTGCACTAGCAGCCACTTTTTCCTCTAACCAAGGAGGCAAAAAATTACCATACAGTGCCAGGTTTAATTCTTCCATCCATGACTGTAACAACATAGCACATGCCAAGCCAAGGATCCAGTGTTTGCAATTAGTCAAACAAAGAGATTAGGTACATGCTCAGTTATATAGAAAAAATCTGAATAGGACATTTCAGAATGGATTTTTATTCTGGAGAAAGTGACAATATTGCTTTTAAATATATATTTATTCCAACATGAGATGAGGTGTTGAATAACAAAATAGCATGCTGATCCATTTTTTTTATTTGACTGTGTCAAAACAAAAGCTCTTGACAGGCTCTACCAAATTGAAGCTTTCTTTATCTTAAACATAGCTTCAAGACAGTTGGTTTTATTGAGCTTTTAAGTTTCATTTTGTCCTGGGTTCAGCAGTAGCAGTCATTTTTCTCCTTCTTAGTAGCTGGTGCAGTGCTGTGTTTTTGACTTTCAGCCTGGGAACAGCGCTGATAACACCAACGTTTTTAGTTGCTGCTCAGTAATGTTTACTCTGACCAAGGTCTTTCTGAGCCTCATGCTCTGCCAGGGAGGAGGGGAAGCCGGGAGGAAGCAGAGACAGGACACCTGACCCAAACTGACCAAAGAGGTATTCCATACCACAGCACATCATGCCCACTGTATAAACTGGTGGCAGTTACTCGGAAGGGTTACATCACTGCTCGGGTCGGGCTTGGTATCGGTCGGCGGGTGGTGAGCAGTTGTATTCTCTTCCTTTGTTATTTCCCTTACCATTATTATTGTTGGTGGTAGCAGCAGTGGTTTGTGTTATACCTTAGTTACTGGACTGTTCTTATCTCAACCCATGGGAGTTGCATTCTTTTGGTTCTCCTTCCCCGTCCCTCCGGGAATGGGTGGAGGAAGGTGGGGAGGAAGTGAGCGAGCAGCTGCGTGGTTCTGAGTTACCAGCTGGATTTAAACCATGACATAAAAAACCCCCCAAAAAGTTACTAGATGATTTTCTATCAAAGAAAATTCGACCAAGTGTCAAAAAGGAGTGAAAAATGCTTTGATCAAAATTATATGAGTGGCATTTGCTATGAAATAGTAGTTTATGGCAGCCTTGGAAGGAAAGGTGATTATAGAGGATGGTTAGGGGTCTCATCCTTGCTGACTTTCATGTTCATCCAAATTATTTTATTTGGATTCAAATTTGATTTCCCTGGGAGTTTTTTTTAACAAGATTGCCTCTGAAGACTTATCTTCATCTTTCAGGATTTGGCCACTACTGAAAGGGCCTTTTCTCTCCTTGCCTACAGGGAAGTAAAAGAAGTGTGTAGTGCTTCCATTAGCTGACAGAGCTGCCAAAAGCTGTTCCAGGGGTTTTGTTGCCAAGCAAACAACATGTTGTTCTTCCATGTGTGTCTGGCTTTGTAAAATGTGTTCATGAAAACATGCACAGGTTGTCTGCTGTAAACTTGCAGAAAAACAACAAAGTGCCCTGCTGTTTGAAGGGGTCTCTGTGCTTACTGAGACCTGCAAGTAAAAGGCATTTACAAATCAGATGGCTTTTTTCTTGGAATGCCCTTACTTTATTTTTCATCAAAGAGTCCAGGAGCTGTGCTTCTTAGTAGTTGTCATGGTTTAACCCCAGCTGGAAACTCAGCACCACGCACTTGCTCACTCCCCACCTTCCCAGTGGGATGGGGAGGAGAATTGAAAAAAAGGTAAAACCTGTGGGTTGAGATATGAACAGTTTGAAAATTAAAATAAGGTATAATACAATGCTACTACTAATAATAACAATGAAAAGTGAAAGAGAGAGAAACTAAAACAACAGTATAAAGCAGTGATGCACAATGCAATTGCTCACCACCCACCAACCAATACCCAGTCCAGCCCCAAGCAGCAAAACAGCCCCTTCCAGCTAACCCCCCCAGTTTATATGCTGGGTACGATGTGCTTTAGCATGGAATATCCCTTTGGCTAGTTTGGGTCAGCTGTCCTGGTTCTGCTCCCTTAACTCTATCCCAGCCAAAACTAGCTCTTGAGATGTGGGAGGAAGGAGTCACTTGATGACACTTCAGGGGAAGAGACATTATTTTTGTGCAGACAGGTTTCCTATGCCCTTTTTTTTCCTTTAATCCCCAAAAAGCTTTGTCAGAGAACTCTGTATAGAAGGGAGAAGATACTTGTTTGTTGAAGAGCATTTCCTGGATGAAAGGAAGGTGTTCACTTTGTCTTTCACACAGGGCATTCCTGGCTCAGATTCTGAATGGCCACAGGACAGCTGGTCTTTGCAGCAGTTCATGTCAGGGTGAGTCAGCAAGCTTACCCAGCAGCTGATGCTCCAGCCCTGGCAGGCAGCAGGCAACGACAGGCTAAAGCCTTGCCACTGGAGAAGGCAGAGCTACTGTCAGAGCACATGGTCAGAGGTGACCTCAGCCATGAGACATGATTTCTCTTGGTCCTCCAGATCGCTTAGGTGTCCAGGAGAGCTGTCAGGCAGCAGAAATCCAGCTGATTTCTTAGTTTTGTTAAAATTGGAGCAGGCGTGAGTATGAACCATGTGCTGGTGAATGCTTAGCTCTAGGTTTTACAGCTGTTGATAATTTGAATTTTATATATCAGTAACCTCATCCAGAGTACTGAGTGAGTGCTTTTTGGGACAGTGTCTAAAGGTGAGATTGGTCTGCTGGTCTGTGTACATTAAATAAATGACTGAAGGGATTATTCTGATGAGCGTAGTTTCAGAAGCAATTACCTACTAGTCTAGTACAAGGAAGTAGACAGTGTTTGGCCAGCAAGGTGTTTTGATAAGGCTAGGGTACCAAGAAGTCACACTGGACATTTTCTTCAGAGTTAAGGGTAACAGGCAAAATATTACTTGTTTTCTCATTGCTGGCATATGACCAAAGTCAAAGAATAAACAAGATTGACACTGGAAGCAAATGCATAAATGACCTCAGTATTTGGCAGAGTACTTTATGCTAAATGTACAGATACCCAGAACTGTGCTTTAAACAACAAATGCAAGCAAACAAAAAAAAGAAAAAGGAGCATCCTTTTTCTTAAATGTGGTTTAATTTCATCATCATGCAACACACTGAGCAGCAACTGCATGAGGGACTGTCTTTTGTGTTCAGTCATGTACCCAGGAATAACATTTAGGGTTGCAGAACTATTTTCAAGATAAGGTTATAAAGAAAAGAAAGGCATGACTGATTGATCAAATTATGGCAAAATTCCAGAGCCCATTATAGAGCAAGGAATTGATATTCTGGCCTTAAACAGCACTAGTGAACAGAAAATGCAATCAGTAATTTAATCAGTCTTTGGAAAGAAGAATAACATGTACTGTATGTAACCAGCCGGAAAACAAATTAACTCCTTGCTGTCTGACACAAAGTCGATGATTACTGAAAATACAGGGGTTTTTTTTAAAGCCCCAAATAATTGCATTGCAGTAACAGTCAGGAATATATTTTGTTTGGAATACATGGAAGTGTTACCTCAGTATGAAATGCCCAGGGTTTTCTCTATTGACAGAAATGGTCTTCCAGGATGTTTGTGAAATAGTGCCAGGGATTGTTTTAGCCTCATGTGTTTTTTTCTTTCTTTGGTTTTGGGGGTTGGTTTCTTTTGGTTAACTAAGATATATTAGTGACAAGATCAAATTTTATAAGAAGAGAAAACAAAACTGACTCATTGCTTCCTTGAGTTCATTAATGACCTAGAAGTTGATAATGAGCATGTATTTAATCAACCCTATAATTTAGAAGTGCTTTGGTACCATCCTGAGATACAGCAGAGCATAAGACAGCCGGAGATTTCATTTAGAGACACAAGTCAGCCATCAGTGGCTTAAAGGGCCATTCATCTGCAGTTTATTGGATTAGAAGACCTTCTTTGGTTATCAGCACTTTTTTCCTTTTTTCCTTTTTCTTTTTTTTTTTTAATTGTTGAAAAATACTTGGTTTCACCTTTTCCATGTTTTAGTCAACATTGCAGCTGTCTGTTTTTGAGAGGGTTAAAAGACTTGTTGTGAAATTTAGGTCACAGTTGGATTCATTAACTGTTACTGGGGACTAATCTTAGGATGGGGGTGTTTGCAAATTGCCTTGAACAGGCAAATCCATGTCCTGCCAGACCCCAATTACCCTGTCTGGGCATGAGTTGACATACGTGTGTTATCACATATCCAGCAAAGAAAAGATTAGAAGTTTAGAGGTGCATCCCCTCCATCGCATCAGGCTTTGGAGGGGTGCTGTTGCCTGCCCGATGGTGACGCTTTCTGTGCTTTGTCTCTGCTCAAGTCCACAGGAGCGCAGGTGCAGGTTGCAGGGGACATGTTGCCGAACTCAACGGAGCGTGCAGTGACTATCTCAGGCACTCCCGATGCTATTATCCAGTGTGTGAAACAAATATGCGTGGTTATGCTGGAGGTAAGTGAGCGCTTGGCGTATCACCTCTCGCGCGGAGATGCTCAAACACATTGTTAATGTTCAATTGCCCTGGGTTCCCCAGTGCTGCTGCCTGCCCTTCCCATACCAGGGATTTCAAGAGGACTGTGTTAGACTGTGCCCTTCCTGCTGTTTGAGAGCCTCTCGCAGTGGGGATTAGCAATCAAAGACAAGAGCTGTCAAACAATAAATCACATCCAGCATGGAGCTGCAGCCCATTCTAAGAGAAAGGCAGAATTACTCTGATGCAGAACAGGGCAGAAAACAACTAGGCCTAGTTTTAAATAGAAATAACTCCCACTAATGTAATTTAGGGTTTTTTCTTCCTTTGGGTCAGGTCATTGCATAAGGCCAGGAGAGTTCATTTTGACTGCAATTTTTTAGCAATTAGATTAAATGATGCAATATTAATTTATATAAAAATCTGGGCATTTTAATCCTTGCTGTGAAAATGCCCATAATTTCATGCAGGTACGAAAGTACATTTCTCAACTGATTAAGTTGAATAGGAATTAGAAAAAAAAAATTAAGCAAATAAAAATTAAATATCTTGACCTAATAACCATAATTTTTGAGAAGGAACTTGAAACATCTCTGCTTTTATCATACTTTCTGCTGGAACATTTTCTGTGGTTTTTTTGTTTGGGCTGGGTTTTTACCTAAATCTAGTCAAGGGCTGTTCCATGATGATCTCTGATACCCTACTGTTCCATTACTCTTTAAAGAGCAGAGATACAGTGGAGTGTTTGAAACAGCACTACAGCTATTGACTGTTCAGAAGTATGCAATGCATCAAAATGACATACAGTCTTTGCATCAAAATGTCATGCAGCTTAATGCAAATAAAAGCACAAAAACTAATAAATCCTTAGTGTTTTACTGGGGAAAAGTGACTCTTGCTTCAGTTTTTGCTAAACTACTGTGATGAAGGATATAAAAATGTAAGAGAGCAGAAAAGTAATATTAAGAAATAATTTTGGTTTCTTAGACATGGAGTACGTGATGGCAATAGTTATCAGCTTTTTGAATACAGAGTGTAGTCTGCTGTCCAAGTTCCTTGAGTTTCTTGAGAGAAGCCACTTCTCAAAAGCAGAGAGATATAGTCCTGTTTTTCCACAGGTAGAGCCACTTGTTAAATAACCAGTTTTGACATAAGAAGTACCTTTTTTTACCATTAGGCAAATCACAAGCAGTACTAAAACAACACTGGCGTAACTACAGTTTGCTGCTTCAAATGTTTCAGAAAATGAATGTGCTCAAATTTGCAGCATACAGTTAAATTGACAACAAACACTTTCATTGACATGAAACAGCTCATTATAGAATCATAGAATAGTTAGGGTTGGAAAGGACCTTAAGATCATCTAGTTCCAACCCCCCTGCCATGGGCAGGGACACCTCCCACTAAACCATGCCACCCAAGGCTATGTCCAGCCTGGCCTTGAACACCGCCAGTGATGGAGCATTCAGAACTTCCCTGGGCAACCCATTCCAGTGCCTCACCACCCTTACAGTAAAGAATTTCTTCCTCATATCCAATCTGCACTTCTCCTGTTTAAGTCTGAACCCGTTGCCCCTTGTCCTCTCACTACAGTCCCTCATGAAGAGACCCTCCACAGCCTCCCTATAGGCCCCCTTCAGATATTGGAAGGCTGCTAATAGTAACTAATGGAAGTGATATTGTTACCTTCTTTAGTTGTAGCTAATGCACTGAAATCAGGGCACCATTCTGCTAGGTGCTGCACAGACAGCTTGAAGCCTTTTTTACACACACATGCTCCTGCTTTATTTATGATGAGGAAGTTAGCCTCGGTCAGGGGTTTTCCCTTTGGGTCCCTGTCTTGGGCTACAGGGAATAACTCTTTTTCATTATTACAAAGACCATGGTTAATGCTTCTGCTGAAGTCAGGAAGGTTTCTCTCCAGCCTTCCAGCTTAGTCATATGAGAGGCAGGGTGAGGCTCGTCATTGAATTGGTAAAACAGGAAACTTTGAAATGTAGCAGTGTAGGGAAGATAGATAAGCACGAGATGTGCTCTGTGTTAACAAGGTAAGAGCACAGGCCAGACTCTTCCAAACCATCAACAAAGTTCAAAATTGTGCCCATGTTTCCCGAAATGCCTTGACATGCTTAATAAAGCATCATAGCTTCATCTGATGATGGCAGTAATGAAGCCACAAGTGCCAGCACTGCCTGTTTTGTCTGTGCAGTTGGGACCTTGGCTCTTCCCCTCGAAGCCCAGACAAGTGGCTTCTGGCTTGCTTTTATGCTGATGGGGTGGAGGGCAGCATTGGGTGGGCAGGGTTAGCTGCATGCCTGTTGTCTGAGGTGACCAAGACAAGGAGTGATTTTTTTAATATGAGCTCTGTTTCATTCTGCATTTTGATTGCTCTGTGTTTTTGTCTGCAGTCCCCACCCAAAGGTGCCACCATCCCCTACCGTCCCAAACCTGCCTCTGCACCTATCATTTTTGCAGGTGGCCAGGTAAGAGCAGACACCATTTTGGCTTCAGCTGGAAACCACACCGTCTTGGCCCAACCTCAGCCAGCGCCTGTTAGTTTTCAACTTTTACTCTTTCTTGCCTGGTATAGTATTGATGTGCTTTGTCTACTCTGTGTGCTTGCAGTTTGCAGGAAAGGAGAGCACTGCATTGCAAACTTGATGCAAAATTGTGCTGACTGGTATTTCACCAAGATTTAATATTATCTTCTCTAATTAGTAAAAGTTTGGCCTTTGGGTTGAGATGTGTCCAAATCAGGTGCTCCCTGAGTAAGACAAAACTGCTTATTGTAGGGGTTGGTTTTTTCACCCTTAATTTGCACCTCCACTGACAGTGTAAGCAATTTGTCGCTTTTCACAGATGATCAAACAGCAGGGTACCTTTGCTCATTAAAGGCGTAATTTTTTTCTCGTAGTTTTCATATTTTTTTAGGACCAAATAGTGCATTTTGCAGTAAAAAATTACGCACACAATTTTTGCTGCTAATAGTCCCTCAAGAGCAAGTAGCAATGGGGTTGTGAGGTGACATGAACTGCATACATGCAAGTGTAGACCTTCCCAACCACAGTGTGCAACAGTTGTGTGATAACACAAGAACAGCGTTCCTGTTTCTGTTTTATATAATGAAGGTTTGCTGATTCACCCTTCATCTTAAGCTGTATCAGTCCGGGTAAGGAAGCTCCTGCACATCTCAAGCATATGT
Source organism: Ara ararauna (assembly GCA_028858755.1). Lineage (NCBI taxonomy): Eukaryota > Metazoa > Chordata > Aves > Psittaciformes > Psittacidae > Ara > Ara ararauna. The sequence continues at coordinate 68,070,864 of CM054377.1, read as the reverse complement.
CAAAGTGCCATTGCTTCTGACAGGCCCTTGTAATGAGCTTCCTCTGAATTTTGTCTCCGAGTTTATCTCCTACTCTGTAATTGTATGTTGTGATGTATATCCAGATATTTGTAATCTGGATGTAGTAGCTTTCAATATCTGGTGTTCAAGCCTACCACTCTTAGTTGTTTACAAAATAAGAAATCTGTCTCCTTAGTTACCAAAGTTAAATTGAAATGTAAAATAATTTGCCAGAAATCAGTTTATGACTAAAAGTTCAGAATAATTCACTCCACATATGTTTACACTGCAGTGCTTTCCTTTAAGAAATATGTGTGTGTATATATGCAGCAGCCTAAGTTACCAGTATTGTAATTGCCGCTACCTTCAAAGACATCTCTGTATATGATTACTCAGAAGTATTGAAACTGTTTGCTGGAGTACTCTGCGCAGTTTGTGTAAACAATCTAAAGTGTCCTATTTTAAGGGCTAATAGTTCTTGTCATCTTCAGTTTTATCAGTTAAAACAGTGTTGTCCTTCTTGATGTGGGAAAGAGTGTAAGAGAGAGACACTTCCTGTATGCTTTGAATTTTTGTGTGCTCTGACTAAGCACACATTTTAAAGAAAATGCTTGAGGTGTGTTTGGACGTCAGTATGGAAAGACACTTTAATCAGGTTTCATAAGTGGAAAGTGATACTGAAAATAGAATTTTATCGGCAGTGTTCATTCCATCCAACCTTTTGGTTCAGTTCGAAAGTACGTCATGGCTATATTGAAAGAGTTTGGTTTGTTTAATGCTTGCATATCAATGAACACTAGCAAATTTATAGTTTTTCTTAACAATGTGGGCTTCTTCTGCTTGAAGCATTGCTTTTAATTCTCTTGTGCTTCTTCGATACTGTATTAAATGGCAGAACTAAAATGAAGCTGAACACTGTCCTGTCCTGCTCTGCCCCTTACCAGTATTTAGCATATGCAGTGTTTAAAGAAAAACAATAAATAAATCCAGCACTCCTGCCTGATGGAAACCAATGGGAAGTTTCTACTGACTGTGCTACATTGCTGTTTAGATGGCTACTCACAGGGTGCAGCTTTGCTTTACATCTCATAGCAGTTTTATGGTTTAAATTGAGGAAGATTTGTAGACCAGGTCATTCCTGCTGTTACTAATGTCAGTACATCAGTAGGAAAGTTGCCCTTGGCGTTGATGGAAGCAGACCTGTAGCTCATGTCCTTAGTGAAACATTACAGTACGGATGTCTCGGTAGCTTCTACCAGACTACTTGTACCTAATATGCTTCAGCTACAGAAGGTCAGAGTTCCTCTGCCAAGGGGTAAAGCAGTCTGAGATAATTTTTCTTATCCTAAATCAATCAAATGACCTTTTGAGAGCCTAAGAAATCAAGAAGGTTTTTTGCCTTTTTTTTAACTGGGAAAGAAAATTCAAGACCCATCTTGTCCATGCTGCTTTTATGGTTTTCATTGTCAACCAAAAAAAAGGCTGACTTCTGAATGTTCATTTTTGTTACTTCTCCAGTTTGTTTGCTTCCTTGTATATGCATACATGGAAGAGAGAGGAATAACGAGGAAAGGGGTGCCTTCTATTAGGTTCACTAGTGACTTTTTTTTCGGGTGGCTTCTTGCTGTTTTGCAAACCACTGCTTGAGAAGCACCCATATCATAGAATTGTAGAATGGTTTGGGTTGGAAAAGACCTTAAGGTTATCCAGTTCCAGTCCCCTGTCATAGGCAGGGACACTTTCCACTAGACCAGGTTCTCAAAGCCACATACAGCCTGGCCTTGTACACTGCCGGGATGGGGCAGCCACAGCTTCCTTTGGCGGAGATGTGTCAAAGATGTTCTCTCAGCTGGGTTTGAAGTAAAGCCAGGATAAGGAAGGAGACTTGTGATCCAGCATAGAGGCTCAGAGACAAAAGCATGGTTTCCAAACCCACTGTTTGCTCATAGACCTAAGCCCTGCTCAGCACCATTTCCGTCTATAACCTCCCTGAGGCTGCTTCTGTGCTTGGCTTTGCACAGAGCCTCCACTCATCACAGCAGCATAACATCTCCTTGAGGTTGTCCTCATTTGTAAAACACTTAAACACATGCATTGCTTCCTTGAATATGTGCTTGCTTAAGACCCAGTGACGCCAGCGATCACCTGTTTTGGTGGCCTGGAACCTTTTCTTGTCATGTATGTTTGCCCATGAGCATCCCCTCGCACCCAGTCACACACACTTCTGCCTGAAAACTGCTCATGTGCCATAATGTTTGCAGGATTGCGGCCTTGCTTTATGACTGATTTAAAAGCTAAATGAAATGTTTCTTCTCAAGAAGGGAAATTCTGCGGTAGAAATGTGCATCAAGCAGTTGAGGCATTAAAGTTTTAATATCTGAACTCTATTAAATGAATTGTTTTATCATTTGCAAGGATTCATTACTTTCTAAGAGGCCTTTTGTCAAATAAGCACTTTGCGAACTAAGCTAATCAGCTCTGTTCCTATTTATAATTCTCCCACTACAAATATTTACACATTATAATTTGTCTTTCTGCTTTCCTGCCTGTCTAAGCACAAGCACATTAAAAATTTTCCGACATGCCATTCCTCTCAGAAAAGCCGTGCAGGATATAATAGAAAATGACAAACTTTCTGTAGTTGTTCTTTTGTAGGCCATTACAGAGACTTGAACCGAGCCAGCAGGAGAGACAAAGTGCTGTGCTAACTGGTGCCAGGCATGGCAGAAACTATAGCCCCTGCACTGCTCTTGTGCAGAGAGGCTGGATTTGAGAGAGGATATTTGGCTTCATGTGGGAGATAAGACCACCACTCTGAGGATCTCCATCATGCTCCTATCTCCAAAGAGGCGTGCTGGCCTCATGCCCAGGCACTGCAGGACAGGCTGCCATCCCACATGCGTGCTCACTGTGGGATGCACTGGGGCACATGTTTGCTGGCACTTGGCATCTATGGCTGTCCTAGCCAGGTGAGGTAGCTCAGAGCTAGCTGGCATGTCCCCCTGCACAGAGCAGTCAGGAGCTGGATGGCAGGGCAGGGCATTCCCCAGGTAGGTCTGCCCTATCCTTGCTGCTCCCCTTGCTGCCTCAGCATCTCCCTGCTTGCATCAGTGGCACTGGGTGAATGGAGCAGCAAGGAGACAAAGCGGCCACCCCCATGCTCCTCAGTCCCTGAAGGGTCCCCAGCTCTGCTTCTGGCAGATGGAGCTGGAGCTGAGAGAGGTCCTTAGGACCAAAGTCATCTTGCAGCAGCACTTGGCATCCCCTGCTTGCAAGGGATGCGCAGGCAGCCTGACAGAGTCCTTTCTGTAGTGCCAAGTGTCATCAAGCAGCACAAGACAATTAAGTTTCACTCAGGACTGAAAGGGAAGTGGGTGGTATTTGCCTGGGGAGCCAGGAGGAGCTTTTCTGATGAGAACAGGAGCACTGCTTGTCCTTCCTGACTGACCTGTCTTAACTGTGCTTGTTGTTTTTAGGCATTCACGATTCAGGGGCAGTATGCCATCCCTCATCCAGACGTGAGTCCAGCACATGTAAATTACTCCCGTTTTGTTCCTCTCTCTCTTATTTGTTCTGGGCAACATTTGCTTTCTACAGTTAGCAATAAAGATATGGCCTAAGGGCACCCTTCCTGAATGACATGCTGTATAGCAAAGTGTTAGCTCAGCTGCATCTCTTACCTTGTGTAATAATTGTTAGAAAGTACAATGGCCCAGGAACAAATGACGGATATCTTGGTCTTTTTTGCATGTGATATATTTGAGTTCTTTTAATATGCAATTCTACAATTATTAGTTAATATTAACAATAGCCATTACATGTAATAACAGTAGAGATGTCATTTATAACCAGTTTGGGTTTTATTTTTCTCTACAGTAGATTAGACTGAATGTTTAAACTTTTTTTTTCAATATAATTTTAATTAATCCAGTTTTAGAACATGTAAAATGGTTTCTCTGCTCTGAAATAATTCCATTTGATTGGTTAGTTCTAATTTCCCATCCTGCCCTGCAGTTGACCAAGCTTCACCAGTTGGCTATGCAGCATCCCCCCTTTACTCCCCTTGGGCAGACCACCCCTGGTTTCCCTGGTACGTACCCATGACCCCCTGGGGATGTCCTTCTTCTTAACAGCTTTGTTTCCCGTGGTCATTACATCATTTTAATTATAAATGTGGTCAATGACCAGCAATCCTTCTGTTTTTACACATTAATCTCTCTTCTTCCCTCCCGTACCTCTTTTACAGTTCCTTTCATCATTACTAAAACGTGCTTTGTTTGTTACATTTCTCAATCAAAGCCGCTTCATTTGTGCCATTGGCTAAAAGCCCTGAGTTTCTTTTCTTCAGTCCTTGTAAAGTTATTATGGACCATGCAGTATGTACCAGTTGATCCTGAGTGAAGTACTTGGGTCTGCATCTTCTGAAATTGCCAGTTCGGTGACATGGTTTAGAAAGAGGCAAACAAAGGAAAACGGTATGTAATTGTGGTGCAGAAATACTGATTAAAGAAATTACGGCACGCTGAAACTCATTTCCTTGTAGAGCCAAATATCTTAAGAGCATCTGTAATCATCACTGCTGGCAGAAGTGCCTACTAGATATGCATATATAGCTACAAAATGCAATGAAGGTTTAGTTAAATTAAGGACTGCAAATTTGGTCCATACTCATTAAAGCTGAAGCAGAATTCTTGATTCAAGAGTGAGAAGTCAATTAACCCTGCAATAAATCTTTTTTACTGTACTTTGCTACATACATGCTTGGCATCTAAATCTTCACGAAACAGAAGTACGTATATACTGGTACATGCTTTGTATGGCAAATAACATTTTATCGCATACATCAAATTCTGTGAACAACTTCATTGGTTTGTATTTAATGTAAAATAAGTATATGCAACCCTTAATTGAATGTAAATACAAGTAAATTGTAGGTGAGTCCCTTTTTTGTAAGAGTACTTCTTTCCCATCTTTTCTGGTTGGAAATTAGTATTTTGGGTATGTCTTTACAGATAATAATGATGGCGATGACAATAATAATAATAATAATACACCCAAAAAAGAGAAAATTAGACAAGGAGACATAAGATCCAAAATATGCTTTCATTTCTTCATGATGTATGGGATAAAATACCTACAAGTAATACTAAATTGCCTTTCCTAGCTTTATGTTTTCCTTATTCTTGTCATTAACATGCTGTTCCTTAATCTTTTCCTGCTTATATTTGTGAGATGTACGTTTCTGTAATGTTTCTGTGTGTTAGAGCAGTAATTCCATATTTCCTGAGCATTTTCCTTTTGTCCACCCAATTTACAAACAAATGTATGCAGCTTAGAGTATTTCGCTGCTTAGAGTATTCTGTACATTTCCCTTTAAAAATTCCCCTTCTCAACATTCCTTCAGCAGCTAATCCCAAGTATAATTCCCAAATTTTCCTAGGTTAATTTCCTCATCCTTCATTTATTATTTTTTCTTTTTCCTATCTATGTATTTTGTTCTGTTAATTGTTCATTTGATTTTCATTTTTGGTATTCTGGAACTCCTGGTAGACAGGTGCAATTTCAGCAGTTCATGAGTTTATCAATTGATGCATTTACAGCAAGCTTCAGAGACTGTTTTTAGGGGAAACCCTTTGTTTTCTAGTAGCTTTTTATGACCCTGTGGAATCGCATGTGACATTTGTTGCTTTGGTGGGTTAAAGGTTAACTAAAATAAGACTCATTTAAAATTAGTGCAGCCCTCTGAGTTTTGCATCTGTTGCTTTCTTTTCTGTTTCACTAGCAGTTCTCTGTTTTTCTTTGCTCCTCTCTTTTTTTCTCCCCTTCTTTCTGTATGTTTCCTCCTTTAAAATATCATTTGTTGTGTCTTGCCCTTCTTGCAAACTGGCGTAACATTTTCCCTCTGTCCCCTGAATAGGACTGGATGCCACTACTCCAACCAGTTCCCATGAACTTACTATTCCCAATGATGTAAGTGGACCAATAGTCAGTATCGCTTTCTCTTCTCTCGCTCCTCTGCCACCAGGAGGGGAAACCTCTCATCTCTGGCTATATATAATATGATTATTATGGTCCCCAGAATAAAGTATACAGCATTTAGTCTATTGGGGAGGGGATATTAAGGGTCAGTGAAATGCTGGACAGGACAGCAGAAGTGACTGTCACATGTCATGTCAGGTATGCAGCCCTGCTGGTATAGTTCTATGATGATGCTTCTCTGGCTGTGTTAAAGCCTGGCTGCCCCTGCTTACAGTGGTCTTAGATGGGTTATCAAAATCCATCTCTCAGGTGGCACTAACATGGGTGGTCTTAGCAGAAGGGCTAAAGGCAGTGGAGAAACGTGCAGCCTCGTGTGCTGTGTGTTGGTCCTCCGTGCCAAGGGGTGCAGAGCCTGCACCACAGCAGTTTGTGCTGTGACAGTCTCTGCTGCACCCTGCGCTTATCTGAGACAGCAGTTTTCCTGAGGAAAAAAAGCTTACTCAGTTATAGAAATGTGCAATATAAGGGGTTTGTTTGAAAAACAAGGGCTAAAAGCATTCCTGCTCCAGCAACTCTGACTGGCTGTGATCAACAGACACAGTCTCCATTAACAAAATATGGTGCTGAATCTTAAAACAGCTACTCAAAATGCCCAACTGATGTCATATAAAAATGCCTCCCTGTTTTATTCACTTTCATTGCAAGGGGGGGGAAGGGGGAAGAGGGCTCAATTTTCATTATAAATGAGTCAGTTGAAAAATGGAAGATTTCCCCTCCAGTAAAAAAAGCTTCCAAGCATGAACAGGATCACAAATAACAATTATATTACTGAAGAGATGCTTACAGTATTGTGTAAACCCTATTAAACTCAGTGGCAATGATTTACAGTAAGAAAAAGACACAGAATAGCAGAAAAGCAAAGGTGTGAGTGCTGTGATTTCATAAGGTTTCTGTTACTCAAAAGGTGCCCTGCTGATTTATCAGTGCCTGCTTTACAACCCAATTTACTGTATGTTGAGAATTTTATGGGAGCACCCTATTTATCCTTACAGTGCAAGTTTTTTAATCTCACTTTCAGGTAGATGTTGTTCTTGCCATCACCGATATAAATCCAAGGTCACTCTTCTGACTTCACTTCTTTCAGGGTTTATAGCAGAGAAAGAGAGGGAGAAGGCTGGCCTTGTCTCCTGTAGTGTAGTAGAAAATTAAAAACCCCATCAGTTTCTCATCCAGGAGGTATGAAATGCCCTGGCTCAGCATCTGTAAAGCAAACACACATCCCTGCGTTGTTTCTAATAGAAGATTTTTCTGGCTGTGCAGTGTGTGTCTTGCAGTTGCTGCTAAAGGAGCAAAACCAAGGCCAAAATGGTGTTTGGCTTAGAAACAGCCTGCAGGGGCTCTACAGGTGGTAACGGGGAGTTCTGATGTTTGTATGATGTCCAGGCATGTATTACATGACCAAAAGGCTTGGGTGCTGCCCACGTGCACTGCGTACTGGTTTTGATACACAGGCAGGCAGTGTGGTATGGTGATTATTTATCTAGTTGAAAGTAAAGGAAGCTGCAAGCCCTGGCTGCCCCAACTCTAGAGATCCCCAGTGCTGCATTAAGTCCCCTGTTTTTTTCTTATCATATGTGCTTATGTGTGCAAAAGTCCAGCATAAAGAAGAACATGAGACCTGCAAATACCTACATGTGGTGCAGCTATCAGAGATGTCAGGTATATATACATGTGCTACACTCGTGTCCTGGGTTCAGCAGCAGCAGTCATTTTTCTCCTTAGTAGCTGATGCAGGGCTATGTTTTTGATTTTCAGCCTGGGAACAGCGCTGATAACACCGATGTTTTCAGTTGCTGCTCGGTAATGTTTACTCTGACCAAGGTCTTTCTGAGCCTCATGCTCTGCCAGGGAGGAGGGGAAGCCGGCAGGAAGCAGAGACAGGACACCTGACCCAAACTGACCAAAGAGGTATTCCATACCACAGCATGTCATGCCCAGTATAGAAACTGGTGGCGGTTACCCAGAAGGGTTACATCACTGCTCAGTCTGACTGGGTATCAGTTGGCGGGTGGTGAGCGGTTGTATTCTCTTCCCTTGTTATTTCCCTTACCATTATTATTGTTGGTGGTAGCAGCAGTGGTTTGTGTTATACCTTAGTTACTGGACTGTTCTTATCTCAACCCATGCGAGTTACATTCTTTCGATTCTCCTTCCTATCACTCCGGGATTGGGAGGGAGGAAAGGTGGGCGAACGGCTGTGTGGTTCTGAGTTACCAGCTGGGCTTAAACCATGACAACTTGTTTTTTTAAACCAAGGTAATGATAAGCATGTAAAGCCAAAGCCTCAGTAAGAATCTGATGGAGCAAAAGCAGATATAAAGAGACTAAGGAGCTCAGACTTTAGCCTACTCTACAGGAAGGAGATATTAGTAGCCATGTGTAATTTGCATAGCTTCATAGTAAAGTAAATTTTCCTTACTCTCTCTGTCATTAAAGGCGGTGACAGATTTTTTTGTTTTGTTATCAGTAATTCGTGTAACAAAATCATCTTGCTGTCTTCATACAGTGTGCTGACAACTGCAAGTAGCCTGTTGCTCAATAACAAAGAGATACTGAAGAGCAAAAGATGCATTTTACAGGAAGTTATTTTCCACATGCTAAAAGCTGAGGATTCCTCTCCAGATAATGGATTCAGAAGATTTGCCTTTCTGGGTTTTCTCATAACTTCTGGGTATCAATAAAAACATAACAGAGAGGATGTTTTCTCCAGGTCCCTCTCAGAAGTCGCTTTGATCTTTATCTAGTATTTCTTTTTCCTCATCAAAACCTGTTATAGGGGCATTTAGTTTCCTTTTTTCCTTGCGGAGATCTTGTCTGGCCTTCCGCTGCTGCCTAGGTTACGCAATGTAAGTGTGTTTCACATAAGTCCCAGAATAAAATAGCATTATCAGTGGCAGGTCCTTAAGGGAACAGGAAGGATGGTGTCCCTAGGTGTAGCTGATTGGGCACAGGTGACAGGTATCTTAAGACTTCATGATCCAGTCCCCCCAAATGCCCACTGAGAATAAATGAACAAACCAATAATGACAAAAAAATCTGTTCCATTAAAAAATATTCTTATTTTGCATATGTGTGGGAAGGACAGGCAGAGGTGAGTAACAGGAAAGCAGCTTCCCCCTCAGAAAGCACCAACAGCATTTTAAGAAAGCTATAAATCTAGTCAGTACTCCAAAGAAGCAGAAATGACAATCCATCCAAGTTGGATATGGCATACTGAAGAACTGCTTTTATTTTCCCAGGGAGCCAGGAGTGCTTCCCTCTTAATAACAGAGGGGGACCCACATGTGCACAATGCTCTTGGAGCAGCCCACAGTGAAATCTAGCATCAGCTCCACAAGATAATCCAGGAGGTCTGTGTATCACTGCCTCTCCCACCAGCTGTCACTTGAGGGGAATGAGCTCCCATCTTTGCAGATTCCAGATCCGTAGCCTGCAGTGGGGAGAATCAGCCCTTAAGGAGAACATAAGGGCAGCGTCTGACCCTATCTGTGGCTTGCAGCAAGGCCGCGCACCACATAGATCATGCAGAAGTGCCCCTCAACCTCCCTGCAGCCCTCTTCCAGAGAAGTCCTGAGAATAAGTGCCATGCTTTTATACAACTAAGCTGCTGGCTAAGTCCACCTCAGCTCAGAAACTTCCCAGTCATTTGAGAAGATGTTAGATTAGGCAAAGCCTTCATAATCCGCACAAGACGTGCTGGGGAAGGCCCTGCAGTAGTTTAAGTCAAAGCGCTTCTACTGAAGGCGAGGGACCTGTGGATTCAACCTCAACAAATTTACCTTACTACTGAGAGCCTCCCATGTAACAGAGCAAAAACACAGAATTAACCAGATTCTGTCAATGAAGAATGTTGAAGGGGATATGTTATTAAAAAAAAGATTATCATTTTATGTTTGCACATGGCCTGATATTTGTCCCCCCTTAATCTAAGAAAATGGCATTTGATTCATTAAGTAGACCTGTTCAGATGAGTTCAAGAATCAGTAGACTTAATATCCATCAGAAGCAAAGTGATTCCACTTGTGTGACAAGACACTATTTAGCATTAAAAGTAATTACTCCCCATAACCACCTCTCACTCTTGGGAGCAGGATGGGACATACAGATCTGCAGTCATTTGGATTGCAGAACAAGTAATAAAAAGGCTAATTTCTGAGCATGTTTTCCCAGTTTTCTATCTGTGTTCTTGCACAGCCTCTGAAATTATTATAGTCCAGATTTTGCATTATCCTGGCAAGGAGAGTGAAGATTATTGTTATTGATTTTAAGAGGCACAGTGTTAAAGCATCTCTTTGCAGGCACTGCAGTAAGTCTGCAAAGAGCTGTAATCATACCCAACGTTTCTTCCCTTACCTGGAACTAAGAAAGCCTTTGTCTTTATGACAAGTGATTGAAGATCCTCCTTCATGTCGAGCATCTGCTTGCTCAACTAATGGAAAGGCTTTGCCAAAGCCAATGGACTTGCACTGAGTTGACAGCGGGAAACCAGGGGGAACCACAGGTACCTATGGACAAGTATGGTCAACCCCTCCGCTCCTGACAGCAGATATCAACCTGCAGAGGCTACTTCTTTGACCCTTTTTACCAACAGTACATTCATTATAAGGAAGGAATCTGATTATTTTACTAGTATTTAAAATGAAAGTGAGCTCCATGCCACTTCCTGTGACAAGCGATACTCTGCAGCATTGGACTTGGATAATAAAACCTAAAACTCTGATTGCTCCTAGTGCAGCACAGACATAATGCAGAAAGGAACAAGCCAGTAGGAAATATCCAGAAGAAAGCTGTTACTGTTAGGCTCTGTTAGTGATTTTAGCATTATGTGGAAAATACATATATATTTAGCATTTGTATTATGGGGAAGAAAAAGAAGAGAGGACCTGAACCAGAGATAGCATACTGGGAGAGACTACCAGCAGCAAGAGTTTGAGGTGGGACAGATCACAGTAGACCTTTATAGAATCATAGAATGGTTTAGGTTGGAAGGGACCTTAAAGGTCATCCAGCTCCAACCCCCTGCCATGGACAGGGACACCTTCCATAAGAGCATAAAGGCAGAGGTACAAGATGCTGCTCAGGTAGTCTGTAAGGCTTAGGTGGGAATTTGGGATACCAGTGGAAACTTTATTTTATACCTCACACTGCTTCTGTCTTTGTTTTGTAAGCATGCACTACTGCCATAGTCAGAGTGTTAAAATATATATGCATATGCATACACGTATTCTGTTGTGGTTTTGTACATATGTACTCATTATATATAGTATACATGTATATATTTATAGTATATGTATTATACTACAGTGCATAGTAGGCTTGGTATAGTCTATAGGAGGTTTGGCTCCTGTCTTACATGAGGCAGCTTTATCACTTGTTTTCCTCTTGATTTACTCTCTATGTGAATGAGAGGCTGATTGCATGTTGAGCAAGCAGGTGGGCATCAAAAATAATGCAGCACCTGAATAATGCAGCACCTGAAGTCCTTGAAAACAGCTCTGTGTTTTCTGCCTTCCACCTTTCCTAAGTTGGTCTACCTGGAGCTTGAGAAAGCAGGAAGCCCATGTCGGTGAAACACGGAGCATTACATCCAAGGTAGCAACTTTCAAAGTCTGGGGAAGCTTGCCTTTGTGGTGAGAAGGTTTTGTGGGACTGGACTCCACACAGCCTGCCTAATCATGTGAAATGGCCAGATACAGAACAATGTTGGGAATAGGGGGCAGCTGGTGGCATTAGAAAGGGCAGTCTTGAAGAGAGACATGTTTGGATGCAACTTAACATAGCTTTGTCTCAACACAAGGCAGGACAGGTGTTTTTATCTAAAACCAAATGTCCATGGCCTGATCGGGCAAAACTTTGTCGATGAAAACATAGTTCAAGAACTTCTATCAGCCCTTGAGCATTCAGATACTACACAAATTTCAGTGTAATTCACAATGGGAGAGGCACCCCAGAGGGGGCCCAGACAGCCCAGCACTACTGTCCTTCCTGCTTTGCAAAGGGAGAAGTGTATTCTGCGTGAGCTGTGTCATGGCTTGCAGAGCGTGTTGAAGCATCCCATTGTCACAGCAGCAGAGGATGACTTTGGTGAGCTTCAGACTGAAGGTTACCAAACCTCTCTCCCAGAAGCTTGCGTCACCAATATCCTTGACTGGTCTGGGCTGAATCCTTGCTACTTAACTCGGAGTCAGACACGAGATTGCAGATTCTTGCTACTGCCACATCTGGGTTACAAGCCTCATTGGAAGAACCCCAGCACATACAAGTGGCAGCCTCCTGAGCGACCTGGCAAGTGCCTTCTCCATGTGGGCTTTGGGCACTCTGCTCTCCTGCTTCACCCTCACTATCTATGGACTGTGCATGCCAGTAAGGTGTAGGAAGCAGATGCACAAGGCTCCTTGTGCTGCTGACATGTAGCATATGCAGGCATATTTGTGTGCACCCAGGGACAGGCTAGAGGCTTGCTGGGGAAGCTCACATAGCTCCTCTGCACTGACATGTGCAGTCACACATTAAAACAGGTCCTTGTGATAAGGACAGGGGGATCAGCGAGGCCCTCCTGTTTGAACAGGATGGGAAATCATTTGTGTGTTTCCTGAAACACCATTTTTCTCCCTCGTGGGTGCTTCTCTTGTGCTTGGTCTCTGTTTTGGCTACCTGAGTACCCGCTTTGGCTTTCTGCTTGTCCTTGAGTGTGAAGCAAGAATTACACTGGGGGAAAGGGGTTCTTCTCATGATATTTGGACAATGTGAATGTGTTTCTGGCAAGATAGTTCAAGTACTACAGTACCAGAAAGTTCAATATGTGAGGCCCTGAAGCAGCAGGAAGGGTGGAAGGGAAGGCAGCTTTTGCATCTTGTTGCATCCTTCTGCCAAACTGACAATCTCATCCCAGTGTCAACAGACCTGTAGAGCAAGGTTTCCATTTTCTACTCATTATGGCCATTGCTGACCTTCTCAGCCCCACCCTTCCTTAACACAAATCACCCTTCTCATCCTTATGTAAGCCAAAACAACTGAGCCTCAGCTGATGGCTTGGTGCCCGCTTGCTCTTGTTGCCTGTGTTGGAGGTAGAAACACCCTCCCACAGCTATCAATCAGTCGCGCTCCCTTACCCAAGCTGAAGTTATGTGTGCTGCTGAACACTTCCTTGAAGTCATGCACACAGCTTCCAAAAACCTTTGACTCTGCCAAAAGCATCTAAAACACTGTTATTTGAAGATAACACCAAAGGCATAGTACCAAAATAGTTGAGGGATGTAGGGACACGCAAAGAGCTCAGGCTCAGTTTTATTCACAAAATAGGTGTTTTGGTAAGTTTCTCTAAAGGAACACAGAAAAATTTCAGTCTCTTCCTGTGGCTGCTTCTGCTCACAATTACAGAGCTGTAAATCCCACTGATATTAATAGAGCAGTACTTGGCCAAGAGAGGACCACATGTGCCCAGAGATGTCTGTCCAGAACTAGCAGTGTGCTGGGACGGTGCAGAGCTGCATCACAGCAGCTTTGGGTGCTCAGCCTGACTTCCAGCTGCAGCTCTTGGCTTGCTGCTGCCACGGGCAAGTCAGGCTGGGTTGTATTTTGTATTTGTCAGCACCATGGCATTGCTGTCATTGTCTGCCAGGGAACATCATAGCAAAATAGCCCAGTATTGAGTTGATAACCATGTAGCAGCGAAACTTGATGTAAGGACGTATGACCATAGAACCAATAGACTGTGTTAGTTATTCCTTCCAAACCAATACACTGCATTAGTTATTCCTTCCAAACAGCACAGCAAAAATCTTCTGTTTTGATACTGAGCTTTTCATAACCCTGTTGTTAGCAATACTACAAATTGCAGTTTAGTGGTTTTTGCTTGTGTCTGTGGCACTAATCTCAGTCTTTGTCCCGCTCCAGTTAATAGGCTGCATTATTGGCAGACAAGGCAGTAAGATAAATGAAATCAGGCAGATGTCAGGAGCGCAGATCAAGATTGCTAATGCCACAGAAGGCTCCGCAGAACGACAAGTTACAATCACAGGATCCCCTGCAAACATCAGCTTAGCACAGTACCTCATTAATGCAAGGTAAGTTTGCTTTGTAAGTGATAATGCTTCTGCGAGATTGCTTTGTCTGCTCTCCAACAAATGTCTGTCCTGGATAGATCTAGAAAGTTGCTTTGCAGTGTCTGTTTTGCATAGTATTACTCAATTCCTAATGATTCGTAAAGCCTGTATCATTAGAAACTGTGTTTGCTGTTGGTTTATTTGGAAAGGAGCTTAATCTGGTACAATTCTGGGTACATACTGAGTGACAAAAGCTGAAAAAATCTGAATATTCATATTAGCATCCACCTAAAATACAGGTGGATAAATGAAATGAAATTACAATCACATATTCTTTAGAAGAAAATACTTCTCATAGATCCATTTTACTGTCCTAAATGGCAAATATAGTGAAACAGATTGCAACACATTTAATTTTCTCACTGGAAATTGCCACTCAGCGTTGGTATCGCACTGACATTTGGTTGCTAAAGAGGAATGGAATTTATTTTTTCAGAGACAGCATCACAAATTTGTAGAAAGAATTCCCTAATGAGATGGGGTGAGACTGCTGCTTCACTTCTCGATGCCAGAATGAATGAAAGCACTGGCTGTTTAGCTAAGCCATTGAGATGGCTTAAGTCTCTATCAGTTTGATATTATTTAGAAAACTGTTGAAATTGATATCACCTTTATTTGCAATTTTTGTGAGAGTGTGCGATGGATAATATAGTGCTGTCTCATACAGATACTTTGTAAATGTTAGACTGAGGCAACATGTTGTGGGGAGGGGAGTATCTATGTTTTTTATTGCCTTTTTTTCATTTTTCACCCCCAAAATACTGTGATATGAATCCAGCTTTATGTTTGACTATGTTTGCTGTTAAGGTAGTAGAAAGTATGTGATTTATATGGGGGGCTGTAGTCATAGCAGGTCTACAGCCTCCTATGGTCCAGCCTCCTCTCCAGCCTAGTTCTGTGGTGCACAACTGCGAGCCACTGTAAATGTCTTAATGGAGGAAAAGGATGTTTGTGCAGTTCTTTGTTACAGCAAACAAAAATAGTATTTTCTGTAATTAAGTTTGAAAGTAGTTTCTTAGAGAAAGCTATATAGAGGGTGGCGTCATGAAGCCTAAGATAAGCCATTTCCAGAATCCTAAAACAACCTACAGCTCTTTTGATTTATATTCTTTGTAGCAAATATAAGTCACTTCCATAAGCCCTGTAATCAAATAAAAATGTGTTCCCTCCTTTAACCCTTAAGGATATGTTCTTCTCTTGGTGTTCAGGGATTCCCCACACATCGAGACGAGAATAGACCCCTTCATTTTTAGTTGCACAAACACCATATGGCATGCATCTGGACCTCAGAAGATAACAATTTAAGATCTTCAAGACAGCTAAAGCATGCAAATAATATAATGCACTTATTAATGGAGTTGCATTGAGCTGCTCACCAGAGACAGAAACTCTAGTGAACAAACCTGTTTGACTCACTTTAGAAAAGCCTGTGAACTCTCACACTTCTGTTTATTACTGTTTAATGATTCTTTCGATGGAATGGAATATATATGAGGTCTTTTAATATACTTTTGCAAAGAAGAAAACTTCTCAGCAGTAATATACCATGGATACTCTATCTATATACCCTGAAACCAGAAACAAAATATTTTCTTCCTGTTGAACTTCTAGCTAGAAATAATTTGTTACTATCATCTACAATAAACCATCATATATTATTATGTACCATGTGTTGAAATTGTATTTAGATGACTTCATTTGTAAATGAAGAGTCTTAAAGTAATGTATAATAAATTAAGCTCTAAGGTACCATAGGACATTAAGGTGGCTTTATTTATTTTAAGAAGTGATACTGTTCCAGATTTTTCCTTTCACAAGAGAAATTCCTGCCCAGTTAGGTGCTACCACAGCAGCAGTGCTAGGCTAGAGGGAGCTCTGCTCTAGCTGCAGTTTAGGTGCTTGGGCAGGTTTCTGAGAGGCAGCACTGTGCTGCTGCTGCCTGTGTATGCTGGGGACCAATTTTAGTGTTTGTCAGTCCTAAGCCTGCCACAGGTACTGCCCTCGCTTTTAAAGATGCTGGCATGACATAGTGTTGGGGAAGAGCTGAGTACAGTACCTAGACTGCCCGAGGTATAGTCTGGTATGTCAAAACATGAATTATAACGAATAAAAGCCATATAAGTATTCAGGGTAAGGTGGGTTTTTTTAATCTCCCCTACAAGATATGTCATTCTCATGGATTTGGTTTCCAGGCCGAGTATTTCTGCATAAATCAATGTCTCACAGCAGCATAAGATATTAAAAAAATATCTATCCACTGTATTCCTAAAACATTCTGTGTGTATCTTTAAACTATCCTCCAACCAAAGTTTGCCATCTATAGAGTAATTTATCAAATTGTTTTAAGATTTTTATTGCAATCTGGTGCAATATGTACATAATATACTCTAAATTATAGATATACATATAAATACATTGATACAATACTAAGACAGGGATTAAAATCTTTCTAAAGTGTTGTTTTGATTCTGTATTGATTACCTGAGCGCTGACCTCTGTATGAGTAGACTGTGTGCTAGCTTGTTTGCAGTAGAAGTGTATTTCTTTCCTGTAAGATCTTCTGTCTCTTAACTGCTCTCCACTGTAATAACTGGATTTTCATTATCCAATTCCACCTTCTAGCTTTTATTAAGAAGGTTTCCTGTGTAATATTTGACTTTGGACTATAAACGAATTGTAGCCAGCAGCACTTGCTCCTTGTTGAAGAGCAGTTTCCTGAAGATGTTTATTTACTACCATGTTGATGAGGTTCATCCACAGAGCTAACAGGACCGTCAAAGCCACACTCAAGCTTTATTCCTTTCACCAGGTTTGGGTAATGCAGGATGTGCATATATTCATAAAGTGCAGGGCTTCAAAGGGACAGGGTAAAATTTTCACCATGAAATATTGTGTGAAGGCCACCTCATCCACCTTCACATTCAGTTTTGCTGCTGTATCTACAATTGGTTTGAGGAACTGCCGCTATCACAGGACAGCTGATAGCTGACCTGACGTACTTTCACCTTATGCTTTACCAGCAGTAACAAATGTGAAGCTGGGCAAATTACTTTCATCGTACTTGTGCAAGTATACCAGAGACAGAGAGTTTGAGTGGCTGCTACCAACACCAGCATTTATCCTCTGGGATCTATTCTCCTTGCTGGTGCAGGAAACAGCTCAGGCTCAAATACCCCCTGTAAGGACTTTTTGTTAAATGCAAGGCACATAAATTTGGAGTCACTGGCACACTGAGTCCTGCATTATCTTTCTCTACACCTCCCTCCCAGAATAATAAGTTAGAAGTATAAGAACATCCACCGGTATAAACTGGGCTTTTCAAAATGTACTGAGGTATCACTGTGTAACTCAACTGCTACACCCTAAGTTAAGGACATACACTGGGGTTGGATTCACTGATTCAGTGTTCTTGATGTAAATCCCACTGTGTGAGTAGATTGCAAGTAGCCTGGCTAACAGCACAAGGGTGCGCTCTTCTCTCTGCAGAGAACAACTCTACTGTGAGGGTTAGAAAGATTCTGAGCTGCTCACCTACAGGGACAGATAAACACACCTGGTAAGAAAGCCCAAAGCTTTACCTCTGACAAACGGGTCTGCATTTCACACACTTGCCCGTATCCCTTCCCAGTCCCTCAGAGATGTGCACCTTCCAACGTCCCAGAAAAGGCTACCAAGGAGTTGGCACTCCAAGAACCCTCTTTCTTTGTGGTGAAGAGAGGAGTTTGTACTTAAGCATTTCCCTCTCTCCTTCATGTGCCTCTCCCCAGCTCAGACCTGCTTCAGGTATCCTTTAGACTTACTGTCAGTAGCAGTGCTTTGGGAAGCTCTAATCCAGCATCCCCCTCCCCTGTATAGTGCTAGTTGATCACTTGCATCATTGCCATTGCACAAAGGGCAGCCCTTATGGTCATTGCCTTTCTCAGGCCATGAATAGACCAGGGGTTGTTACTCTCAAAACTGCAGTAAGTCTAAGGTACAGAAAGTGAGGCTCCTCCAAGCCCGACACAGGTTGACTATGCTCCCTTCCCAACCAGCAGCCTGGCTACTGGGGCTCTCAAAGCCTGCACCCCCAGGCCCCAGTGCCAACTGGGACTAGCACAAAACCCTGTGCTGAGGAGCTTCCCTGGGCCTGGTGGAACTTGGTACAGAAGAAGCAGGTTCTGCACCCAGGTCCTGTGTACAGCCAGCCGATAGCTCCCTGGCACTACACTCAGGAAGGGAGAAGCTGCTGCAGGCTCTCAGCTCACCTCAGGAGGGAGCCCAGGAGACCACCAAGTTAGTAACTACTGAAAATATACCCCAGACTTGGGATAGTCCTGGTTATGTGCTAGGCTGCCATACCTCCCAGCCAGTCACATGCAAAATGCATCCTGAAAGGAGTGTTTAGGTTGTTTGCTGACCCAAAAGCCAGTGCACAAGCTACAACAAACAGCAGAGGGAGGGTTCATCTAGGGAGATGTTGTCATCTAAAAAAAACAACGCATCCTTGGAATTACTGTATTTAATGTCTAAAAATGTACAGAAAAGCCCAAGTATGTGAGCCAAACTGATCTCACCTGCCAGTGGGTGATGTTAGACTAAAATGAAGGTGGTTTGATACCTACATCCTCCAAAGAGCCCATCCCTGCCCTGGGCTCAGAGGTCGGGTCAATCTGAACTTGCTTGTGCTCGCGGGGCTCGCCTGATGGTGTGTATGTTGTATCCATGTAGTAGTACCTTGTCTGTCAGCTGGTAAGCTCTTTTGTGTTCACTGTAACCACTGCCACAAGCTCAGAAAGGATTCCACTGCTGTGGAAGCCGGGGTGTTTTTCAGTCTTTCTTGTTACTAATTTCGTTCTGATTAGATTGCATCAATATTTTGCTGTGATCTAAAGGAAAAAACAGTCTGGGGAATGTACAAACCCAAGTGAACACACTGGCTACTCTGGTTTGCTTTATATGAAAAATGCACATTGACCTTTGATTCTCTAAAAAGCAACCAAAACCTCATGCCTTAGATGGAAGCAGCAAATCATTGCTCAGTCTCCTCTCATCCTAACAAAACCACAAAGGGTTCTATTTATGTCTCAAAATTGACAAATTGGACAAATTGCCAAAACCCCCCGCGTCCCCCTGTCAAAAACACAGTAATTGCGAAAAGCAAAATTCACCCTATCAGTGCTGGGGAGTAAACTCCATAGTTATTTTAAGTTTTCTTTTAAGTTTTGTTTTTTCCATCTTTTTGCCATTTCCCGCATTCCTTAGATTTATTTTCTCATCTGTAAAATGAACTAGTAACCCCCTCCTTTTTGTTTATTGAAAGAACTTTATAGTCTCAGTAATGTTTTCACCACCGAATCATGAAAACCCCTTTTGTTATTTCTCTTCTTTAACACATAACATATTCCTCCTTTGACCCTCATTTTCCCTTTTTTTCTCTCTCTCCCCCCTCTCCCTCCCACTCGTCTGTCTCCCCTCGCCCACCGATCTAATCCTGCCCTTACATGGTTGCTGTCCCTCCAACCCCTTCCTCCTCCTCCTCCCGGCCCCCCCACCCTGGCTGGACCCTCCCAACCTGTTTGTTCCTCTTCCTCTCTTCGTTTGCAGCTTAGAGATGGCTAAAGTCAGCACCCAGACCGCTTCCGTCACGACCCCTGTTGACCTCAACATGAACCTCTCTCAGTCTGCCACCCCTACCTCCACCCCCACCTCCATGGCCGTGCTGGCGGCCGCCTCCGCCGTTACCGTCAGTACCCCCCCTCCCCTACCAACTCTGCCAACCACCCACTATGCCGTTCCTGTCTCCAGTCTGCTTGGCATGAAAACTGTCCCACTCCTGGCACTAAATGCCGCGGCCGCCGCGGGGGCCACGGGGAGTTTGTCCGCTTACACTGCCAAAATTCCTTCGACGAGCGGGGTTAAGAAATCTGACCGCCAGAAGTTTGCTCCATATTGAAGGGATGAGACACAAATGCAAGCTTTGCCAGCTCTGCCAAGAGTCTGTGGTAGATCCTAGTTGTCAAGGAAACAATAGGCATCTTTTTAGTTTCTGTTAAATCGCTAGTGTTAACTGTTGCCGGCTGAAGTCGTCTTCTGCTCTCCATAACGACTTAACACCAGGGCACCACCTAACAACTAGTTCCAACAGTGGACACCAGCCTCTGGCCTCTCCCCGACAGCCTGGGGGCTTCCGTCCCTCTGGCACTCCAGCAAGGAGAAACCTGGGAAGAAAGGAAACACATGAATGAGGCCAAACTGTGGCAGCCAGGTCCTGCTCCGGCAGATGCCTGGCACATCAAAACACTCACACCAGTTTGAAGCGATCGCTCCAAATGCAAAACAATTTCCTATGGCAAATTGGCATCTGGATGACTCTTTCTAAGGCTAGGGATTCCTAAAACTCTGGCACTTCTGATGATTGCTAGCACCCCAAAATCCCATGTGAAGTGCTGGCCCCCTCGGTCATCCTGCTGTTTTCCACAGGCCTAAAGACTCCCCTGCCCCAACACCTGCCTGCAAGCAGGAGGCTGGGGACAGAAAGTACCGAACATCAGGGACTTCTGCATTCTGGTCTGAGGAAAACTGCTAAATTAGAATGATTGTAAGACGAGGGGGAACACAGTCGGCACCTGCACCATTGCACTTCACTCTTTTGAAGGGTGTAACCATTTTTCTCTGGCTTGCAAAAATGCAAATATAAGAACTCTCCTTTAGGGAGGAAAAGCAGGCTCCTCCTTTTGCACTCTGATTTTTTACTTGTATATATATATATATATATATACACCGACAAAGTACTTATTTCTCTAAGTACTTACTAGTAGGTACAAATCAGACATGCACGATCGCTGTCTTGATACCCCCTCCTGCATATATTCTGCGCAGCCAAAACGACCATTGTGTTTGTTAGGTTTCTGTACAAAATACATCACTGTTTCACTTGCCACTAATCATGTAATTGGGTTGTCTTGTAATGACAAATTAAATCTAGTGCTTATCAAAGGACATTCAAAGGCTGCTGCCTGTGCAGGTACCATCCCTTTAATGAGAATTAATGATCAGTTCAGATTAACTAAAACCAGAAGAGAGGCAGGTGATGCAATGGCTGGTTGCTAGCTGTTGGAACTAGTTTTTAACTGCATTTTCTGTTTGTCCATCCACCTTCTTTTTAATTTCTGTTGCATAACTCAGTAATGCAATATTGTTTTCCTCACCACTTCCAAATCCAGAATCCCATTAGCCCGCTATGTTCATCCACTTTGCACTCCTTGGACACAAAGCTTTAACAATTGAACTGTATTCAGTGCATTTTAATATAAACTAAAAACACAATGCAAATGCAATACTTTTTAAAACATGGTATTTCAAAGTGTGTGATGATTATTGTATAGGGCTAAGTACTATCTCAGTATTTTGTGTCTGTATTCTGTGGGCTTTTTCTTCACCTTAGTACCTTTGCACTAAGTTTTGTCACTGTAACCGTTTGTAGAACCGCCATTGTTACAGTTCGCACTTAATCCAAGTGGAGTTTTTGGTTGGTTTTGTTGGTTTGGTTTTTCTTTTCTTTTGGGCCTTTTTTGGTTTGGTTTGGTTTGTATATACTGAAGGAACAACTGGAAATAATGTCAAGGTACCTCAGCTACTCAAAAGCTCTAAAAAACTGCTGTAAAATTGTTCTGGACTACTGTAACTGTTTAAATAACTGACGTTTAAAGAACTCAAACCACCAAGCTCTGTGTGAGAGAACTTGCCTGCATTGAAATGCTGTTCTATGCTGGTTGTACTCAAGTGTTATTTTTTTAATAGTGAGAAGATTTTTTTTTTTCTGCCCTTTTTTTTTTTTTTTTTTTTTCTTTTCCTCATTTTTGTTCCTACATTTTAGGCTGTCTTCAGAAGTTACTGGCCTGGGGGCTCTGTAATGTATCTCATCATGCCCTAGTGCATTAGCCACCAGACAGGACTTTTCCAAAGCCCCATGAGACAATGCTTTCTATGGACTAATCTACAGAGGAGTTTCTGCCATTTCTAACTTTCTTATTATTCTGAGACATCAAAAGAAAACACCTTAAGCAACTGTGCTTCCTAACTCTTGTGTTGCTTTCATTACTGTTCCAGTTTTAACACTGTTGTGGCTCATAACATAAAGCAAAGAAGAGTTATTTTTGGGGTTAATCTTCATCGATGTTCATGCTTTGGCTAATCTGTATAAAAGCATGGGCCATTAGTGTTCTAAACCACTGTATTCTTCAGCTAGAGACTTGACAGTAAATTAAATGAGACGTTTTTATAAATAAATCTTTTTCCTGATTTAAAAAAAAAAAAGAAAAAAAAAAAGAGACGTGGTAGCTTTGTGCATACAACTGTTGTGTTGTTTAAACTTTGTTCTTTGTAACCAAGTTGCTAATCTGTCATTTGAGAAACACTATTTTATGGATTGTCAATCTAAGATCATAGACAAATTGCTTGTTTTCATTAATGATTAAAGGTTTCATAACATCACGCTTAAGGTCCCAGTGCTCATTGGGAAAGAGTGTAACAACTGTGCAATACTGGCAACATTAGGAAGAACATTAGCCCATTGTCAGGGATGAGGAGTCTTTTCAGGATTAGATGGAGCCAGATTGTGTAATTAGTAGAGTAAGTAGTATTTCTGCAAAACCCTGTTGGGTTTTTAACAGTGTTGCTCTTGGAGAACTTACCACACTGCATAGAAAAGACAGAATTTGGTTTCTTGCTACTAGAAGCCACTGGTTTTGCTCTCATGTTTTCTTTCCCATATTGATTTATAGACCAGATACTGGGGAAAGAAAAATGCAAAGGAACAAGCTTGAGTACCCAGTACATATTACTAAGACCCTTCATGTTTCCCCATTCCCAGCAGCACTGTGCAGTGACTGTGCGGGCTTCTAGACAGCTCCTTTGACCCCGCAGGAACTAGCCCAGCAGCTAGGAGGAGCATGACAATTTGCATTACAAAGGGAGAACGAAGAGCTGGCCCAGGGAAGTGTCTCATCCTGCCCTGACACTCTGCTTGATCCATTCAGCGCCTCCTCTGGCTCTGCTGAAGCACTGCAGTTACAGCGTATTGAGCACAGCCTCAATCTGCCGCTTCAAACCCAAGAGAAAGGGGCTCGGGCTGCATACAGCACTTCTGGCCACCTCTCCTTTTAGGGCATTGGCAATACTTTCACATTACTGCTTTATCCTCATGAGAAAGCAACGGTTTTGGCAGTGCAAGTGAGTGGCATCCTTAATGATGTGAGCCTTATTCTACAGTCTCTGTTCCTACTCTACAAGGTCTATACTTGTCTCTAGGTTATTTAGCTTGGGGTACTGGTTCCCCTCAACACCCCAGCTAAGTACCTGTGGGGTGTATCATTATATTTTCCATGGACTCTAGTGTACAGAGAGCTCCTGTGTGTCTGGGTCTCAAGTCTGAGCCTGGTACTCCAGTATGACCAAGGTGTGCATACAGACTTGGAAACCTGTAGACATCAACAACTTTTTCAATACAGATGCAACCACAGAGCTACTCTTGACAACAAAGGCTGCCAGGGAAGATTACAGAATGCCTCATTGATCCCAGCACTCAGGAAGCCTTACCCAGTGTTGAATTAGCCATTCCAACCCTTAGGTTGGAAGGAACTATAGGCTATGTACTGACCTTGATAAAATTCTGTGTTGTTATTACTTATGATATATTTAGATTACTTAAAATGTATTTAACTGCTTCCTCTTGAAAGGACAGCTGAAGCTGCTTTCACAGCAGAGACCTCCATCCTCTATATATCCTGAACACATACTCTTAATTTCCTCAGCAGCAAAAGCTATTTCTCTGGCTAGCCTGGCTAGTGTAAATGAAAAGGAGAACAACACTGCAGCTCAACACTAAGCAGGTCAAGGCTCTGCTCTCCAGTAAAGCTGCTAGGCAAAGGGCAGCAGCAGCTCTGTTGTGTATAGCATCTTTCACATAAATAATTCCCATGTGCCTTGCAGAATTGGCTAGAAAATACTAAGACTTAAACAAACAAGCGCAGGAGCATGTTTGTGTGTGGAATGAGGAGAGAGAAAATACAAACACATGGACAAAGGAAGGAAAAAAGTCTTTTGAGAGGGCTTTTGCAAAAAACACAGGCAGAAATATGATTAAATCTAGATTAGTTGAGGGTTCATTTTAATTTCATCATTTTAGTTAGAAAATATTTCTCAATGGCAAGAAAAAGTTCCTGGATAGCTTTAATATACAAAGCAGGGAAACAAAACACAGGAAGGTGGATCTGAAGGGGGGGGAGTAAAAAATAGTATTATCCGACATAGAAAACTGAACCACTTATGCCCGAAGGGAGATAAGAGGAAGCATGGACTCGATATGAAAAGGTCACTGCCCACACAACTGTGGGTTTCCAAATGAAAGATAGCACAAAATCTGCAGCCTTTCATGTCATCAGAGTATCAGAGTTCTGGCAAATATCTCAAATGAGTTCAAGCAGCTCTGTTGGTGATTCACAAGTGAAAAAATAAAAAGCAGGAATGCTGGCTGGAATATTCAACCACAACAAAACCAACCAGTCACCTAACCTTGTCCATTGCTAATACACAGAGTGCTTTCTCTTCTCAGACATAGCCAGAAGGCATCTATGAGCCCCAAGGTGCATATCTGTGCCCATCAAGGCTCCTAGAAAGCTAAGAGCATAAATCTCACTGGTGCCATGAATGTAGGCACCTCGTAAGTGCCTCAGCCGCACCGAGCTGCATGGGCAAGATGCTTCTGTGAGGTTCCACAAGACAGTCTGAAAGCATGCGCTGAACTTTCCCTGCCCAGACTAGCCAGAAATGGAAGTGTCCCTGTTGTTTTCATTTTTAAATACCCAACAGCATAAAAAACGAGAGTGCTTCTCTGGGAGCAGGGAGATCCAAATCCAGTTTCCTCCATAGCCTCAATCTCAGCTGAGTGTATTTCAGCACTATTTATGTATTTGGAATAGGACCTTCCCCTTCTCAGGCAAGTATCATCATTATTCACCAAGGGAGTCACATATGCTGACTAATTCAGTCATTTTACAGTGGCACAGCTTCTACAAGAAAGACTGAAATTACTAGGCTGCTCAACTATATCACAGGAACTGTATGTTCAAAGGACAGCATAGAGACAGGTGATCTGAACAGAGATCTCTTATATCCTCTCCAACTGTTGTAACTACCAATGACCCAAGGCATTAGTCCCTCTGCTGTATTTTCAGAAGACAGACCTGGTTTACAGATGTCTAAACAAGGGAATAGCTCACATTCCTTTTCCCACTTAACAGCCCAGGATAGTTCTAAGTAAAATAACAGAAGATCAAATTAAGGCAGATATTGAAAAAATGCTTCACACCAGATCTCTAGGCTTAAGCACCACATTGTAAGGTTACAAGCACACACTGCCTTTCTTACCACTGAAGCGTACTTAACTACTTCGTTCCAGGAAGGAACACAGTAGTGTTGATTAAATCAGTTTCTGCATCAGTGCATGTGTCCTGTCACTGCCCAGACTGGCACATGTCACAAGACAGTAACTGAAAGGAAAGAGAAGTGTCAAATTCATCTGATGGTACCTAATGAAAGGGAATTTCTGAAACATTCTATACTCGCGTTACAGTTTCTAATGACAGCTACAACATGATTCCTATCAGCTGAATGTCTGAGTGCCTAGTCCAAGCTTTCTTGATTGTAAGAATAAAGAAAGTAACTTTAAGTGCTGAAAATATTCGAGTAATACAACTTTTCTCATTAGAGCTATTTCTAGCTCAGTGTTTTCCAGATTAAAAAGATATTTGAATGCAGAGTAATTAATTACAGTGGCATGTAATAAGCAAAGTGTCTCAAACTGGATTTTTTGGCAGGGGGCCTAACCAAAGCTAATGTTAATGTTCTTTTTAACCAGTATTTGTAATTCTGAAGCAAGTTTTAAATTGCATGCTTTATGCAGGAATGAAGATCATGTTAACCAGTGAGAACATTGTTTTGTTTGTTGTTATTTTGGTTTGGTTGGTTTAGAATTTTGGGCTCCTGTGTACCAAATACAGCCCTTTTTCTACATCTTGACAGCAGAAGCTTATTTCTTCCATGGCGGGAGAGTTAGCACACAGATTACCATTTGTGATTGACTGCACTTGCCACAGAGCAGCTAACTATGAACAACTGGCAGCTGCAGTTCGCTGCTCCCTGGAACCACTATACACTGGAACTACATCAAACATACACACACACATTTTGGCCCTAGAAGTCACCAGTTTAAAAACCACTGAGCTGGGGAATCACAACTATTTTCTGGTGGCATGAAATTCCACAGCTCTTAAATTTGCGCAACACTCTTTATTATATCAATGAATAAGTCTTCCCCCTTAATTCTGATTCTTTATTTTTCTGGAAGTCAGAGAATTAAAATATTATTCTCAATTCCAATTAAAACCTCATTTTTGTGAGTGACTACAGATAAGAGTTAGTTATTAGCACTATTTTCATCTTCATTGTTTAGAATAGTATTCAATAAAGTTAAGAAGTTAGAAATTAAGGAAGTACACACTTTCTGAAAGCAACTACTTGTTCTGGTTAATCATTCAGCTGAACAGCTCATAGGAAGGTCATAAAATTGTTTTCCAAAACTGACTGCAGACTTAATATATAAATTATGCATCTGTTTTTGTAAGAAATGAGAGAATTTACCTTGCTAAATCACCTTGACTATTGAGTAATGTTGGGATTAATTCCCTCTTCTCCCTTACAACCATGCTGTTTTCATTGCTAAAAAGCAGGACGATTTGCTGCCTTCTTGACACAACAGCACATGTACAGTCAATGGTTATGCAGGACACAGTTAGCAAAGTCACTTAATCTCCTTCACAAAGCTCTGTTTTAAGTGATGAAGAAATGTACAGTTGTATGCAATAAGCTGTACGAAGCTTTTACACTACACTATTTGTGGATCTATGAGATTTCTTTAAGGAAAAAAGCACCCACTCCTAAAAAAGCAACTACCAAGAGTGACCAATGCTGTCAGTTGCTTCCTCAGCAATACAGACACCCACTGGCTTGTCCATTGTCTTTACTCTTTCAACCAAAGTTATGCAAGGATAACAAACAGAGTGATCTGGTATTTATTCCTGCCATCTATTCCTAATTATTAAAACAATGGGCTGTACTGGTTTGAATTTGAATGCACAAGCTCCCCTGCACTGTAACTAAACTCACTGCCTTTAGCTTCTTGACACTAGAGATCCCTAAAGAGATACTAAACTAAACTAGCTGACCTGTGTTAATGCTCAGTTCCTTTCCTATTTATCTGCTTGGTTAATAAACATCTTTGAGACAAGTATCTAGAATGCTGTCATAAGAAGAAAGCTTGTTTTCTCTCTTTAAAACCTCACTCGCTTTAAAACTAGAATCTTAAAAAAATGATGTTAAGCTGCGCCTTCACTACTTTTTGATAAAAATCAAAATAGTTTTTCCTATTTTTTCAAAATTTCAGCAAAGTTGAAATGTTTCAAGATTTGCAAAAGTAAAAAATATGCATCATTAAAAAAAAGACACTTACCGAAGCTCAAGGTAGTTACTTTCCATCTCCCAGTCTTGCCAAGTTTTTTGGTTCTTGATTTTACATCATCTGTGTTTATCAGAACAGAAATAATTTTTAGATGCTCTCCTTGTCTAAGATAACATCTTAAGAAAATTCCCAGTATTTACAGCTACATAAATTTTATCTCATTAGTTTCCAGTGCAGCACCTTCCCTTCTGGCATTTTGTCGTGCTTTCATTTAGTTATGCAAATATATCACCATGTGTTTTCATTCCTCTGGTTCAAGAAATGTGAGGTATGCTGCACTATGGCTACACTGAACAAAACAAGACACAATAAGGAAAAAAAATACAGCACCGCGTATGGCACATTAGAATGTATACTGTGGAGAAGCTGTAGCTCAATGTTTTTGAGCTTGGTCCTTAAACAAAGAGAGAAACTAAGAGATCCTGAAAAATATTTACATGTTTTATTGGGAGCTGAGGCAATGGACAGAAGAGCAATTATAAATTTTAAGATAACATAAATGCATAATAATTTCCTTTCCCTAAGCCCCCAACTGGGGAAAACTCCATACACTATTGCAAGTCCTTCTGTACAAAACTACTAGATACACCTAACGCTTCCAAAACCTTACGATTCTTCAGTTACTTATTAATCCCATTAAAATACCTCTGGAAGGAAACCAGTAATTTTAATAGGAAAGGTGCATTCTATATTGTAAAACATTTGCAATATACAGTTTTTACAGCAAGTAATACACCATTGGAGATCTACAAAGATGTTTTCTTTTTAATACACTTGGCTTTTTACCATCTCACGATCCTCTTTACATAAATATTTAACAAAAGCATCTCACTTCTAACAACGGAAGTACCATCACAGATGAAGAGAAAATCAATCATGTTGCAGAAATGCTACAACAAAGCCCCTTTCACCCGCCAGTCTTGAGACAGCAAATCCTGCAACTCTTCTTCATCTTCACTACCAATAGCCTCATCCTCTTTCTCTTGTGTTGCTTTTAATCTCATGGCTTCCTTTAATTTCTCCTTCATCAGATCCTGGCGGTTACGCAAAAGCTCAACACGGCGATAACATTCACTGTTGAAAAGTAAATCATGTATTAATACTTGTGGCCATTCCATGTTCATTACACTTTCTACAGTGATGGATTTTGCTCCTCTAACTTGGATAAAAAAAGCTCCACAGCTTCCCATCAATTGAAAAGTAAGCTTTCAATGTGCTACTGCATCATCTCTGTGTTAAACAAGTGGAAACAGACCAAAGGAGAGGAGATGTGTGGTAAATTCTCTAGCAAAGAGATTTAAACCAAATATTTAACAACTGCAATGCCACCACAAATCATTTTTGAAAAAGCACAGAACCAACATCCACTTCCACACAAGGAAAGACACCATTCTTTGCTCCACCTCTGGTTCTCATGTATGGTAGAAAGGGAAGATATCATTTGGCTATCAATTCTGGTAACTTAGTGGTGGCATCTCCGAAATAATAAAGCAGCACAAGTATTCAGATTCTTGGTCTGCTTATGGTGTTCTGTAACAGAACATTTTAAGTAAATGCAATCCACAACTTTCCATTTTCCATTTACTTAAAAAAGTTCTGTCCTTGAAATATGTTTTATAACAAGTATTCTATCCATTTTAATAGGTGTTTTTATTAAAAATACCAAGTAATATCAGCCTGATTTAAATACATCTTTGCCTCTTTTCATTACTATTTGGTAGGAAGAATCAACAAGATTATTATCTGGATCCTGTTCTCCCTTGCATATCTACAGTACAATTACTTACAGGCAGTCACAGCTGAAGGTTTGAAGGCTAAGGAAAACATAAATGTCACTGAATTTCATTGTGAATTTAATTCAAAATAGCCTGCATTTAAATACACTCAGAAGACAAAGATAAAAGAATCTCTAAAAATGTAGTTGGAACTTTGAGGAAAAATAATTACGGTAACAAACTTGAAACTCTCTACAGATTTCTGAATTTGGTTCTACATACATTAACATCCTAAGCTACTGGGAATAATGAATGCTCAAAGACAGCCAGGGTTAGCTCAAGCCCTCCCCCATGAACACTGTTAAAAGACATTCCTATACTACTAAAGTTCAGTTTGAACCCAACAGTATTGTTATTATATGCTGATTATCTGTAGCACATAAATCCATCCAGATGGTTTAAGTGTTTCTTTAATTTTTAGTATCTTCTTTTTGTTGCAAGTTCATTAAAATCAGAATTCATCTTTTTTCTTTTTAATCACTACCATTGCCATAATCACTGTTGATCAACATGCCAAACTACGTGATGATAGTAACAATCTGTTCCATTAAGCTGTATTTCAGTTACTTCAAGTTTAAATTCATGCTTATCCCACCCCTACACCTACCATTTCAACAAAATAAACCCAACAAACACTTCATGTAATGAAGTGCATCATAAAACAATATCTTTTAAGTAAATAAACTTTCATTAGAAACATGGAGAGTTGTTCACAGAACAGGACATTTTCAGTACAGCAAATGGATGGTCGAAACGAACCTATAAAAATTTTAATTGCAGTGCTGTTGTTTTTTAAAAGTATTCACATAAATTCTACATCAATCAGAATTCACAGAGAAATACAAATTATGGTGTTTGACAGGGGTGAGGGGGAGAGTTTGTTCAAAGAATTTGACGACTATTACTTTATTTGCCTATGCCTGCTTGCTGTACTTTCAGTGATTCCAGGGCACTCTCTCCATGCAAATCATTACATAACTTTGCAACAAAATGAACTGTTTTACTAGGTATCATTCTGCAATTTGAGGGAGTCTTTGTCCTTTGAATATTTAAGTAATTAATGAAAGGTAGCGTCACAGAAGACTAAAACTGAAAATGTTTTTATCACTGTAGTCACACAGCGATCCATTACTGCTGGAGAACAGAAAGTTTGAGGAAAAATTGATCTACTTACATCTGCTCGTCAATTTCTCCAATCTGACGATCTAGTCGTCCCTCCTCATCCTCTTCTGCCACTATTGCTTCTGAAATCTAAACCAGAAAAACACTAAGAAAATTCACCTTCATCCTGAATTCCACTGTTGTTTCTTTTAGATGTCTGTGTCTTCCCCTTCTCCCCTCTACCTCAAGTCAATGTCAGTCTATCTCCTACATGTATACTCCCATCTTCACAAAAGACTCTGGAGGCAACTACAGAAAAAAAAACTCATCTGGTTTAATTTGAAATGGAAATGTTTTTTCTTAAAACTAGAAGTAGTTCGGCTGCTTTGGGGTTAATCTTGAATTTTTCAATACACTGAGATTTGAAACTAGCATAAACAAACTGCGAGCATCCAGAATCTGAGGTTGAAACAGGAGTTAAATCCCAATGCTTGAGACTTAATTACACACAATTATTGGAAGTATTGGTTAAATATTTCCACTAGATCCCAAAGTGTTTCTAACCTGTTATTTTTTTCAGCATATACTTTCTCAAATCTGAATGTCTGGGAGATGCTATGCAATCAATGGTCCACGCATAACTGAGAAGATTCCTTCTAAGCTGAAGAATTATCTGAATGGCTAATGCTAGCAAAATGTATCCACCATTGCTTTTGTATGAACATTCGCTCTGTTTATAGTGCTGACCGCTTTAAAATGAGCAATGCGAAGTTTTTTTGCACCACTTTTCTTAGCAGTTGACTTATGAGCAGTTATTTACAATTAAAATTAAAAAAATAGCAAATACGTTAGAGGAAGATTGAGAACACCAGATATATCTTTAGTGGCAGTTTTATATTGTACAGAAGGGCAGATAAAAACCTGCTCTGGGAAGATTTTACATGCAATGCTGAGCAGTAAAAAATACAACGGAATAAAGTACAGAAAATTTGTGGCCAATTTGTGTCTCACACAAAATCTTTTGTCACTTACCCAAGTTTTGGGGTTCCTTTCCAGTACATTAAAATGAACCATAAACCCCAGGTTACCTACACTTTATAGATCCTTTCTGAAAATTACAAACGGGTGGTGGTTTGTTCTCTGTTTTTCAAGATTAAAATATGAATATTTTGCATCTGAAAAAGAGCCCACAATTATGTCCTGCTTGGATACAGGACACTGATCTGAGTTATATGCTATCTTATCTAAACACAATTTAACAAATGTAACTACATACTGATGACTGGATCCTGATCAAAAGTTTTTTCAACTTAACTTCCTGTAAGTAGAAAACTTAAAGTAGAAGGAATCCTTTGCTCATTTATAAAGTGCATTTAACCATACACTGCATTGCAACAGCTGATAAATGCAGATGTCAGTCCTTCTGCAGAGCTGCATGAAACTGTGGTTTTCCTTATTGTGTATAGTATTTAGAATCAATAAAAAGAGATTCCATTACTTACTGTGTTGACCTGTCGCATTGCCTTTTGAAATTCATCCCATTCTTTGTCCATCTGATCCTTTGGAGCATCAACTTTTCGCACCTAAGGAACATGAAACTGGCTTATTAATTTATGTCTAGTGACTCTTTGGGGCACTGTAAAACACCTGCAGAAATAGGACAAACAGTGCCATGTACTCAGTAAAGTCTGACCGACATACTTCAGTTCAAGTAATGTATATGAACAAAAGAGTGAAGTCACACAATGGTTTTGGAGGAAGAATCTGACTCCACTCCTGGATTAAAGTAATATCCTTGACTGTAGCATTAAAGAATAATTGAGTAAGAATGAATGGTGTGGAATGTCTGGAGTGACAAAAGTGACTAACTCTATTAATTTGATGATCTGTTACTTCATTATGTCAGGCAATAACTTAAATTCTTCTGTAAGCTACCTGTTGAGGTATATCTAGTAGCCATCTCACAAGCCAAAAAAAGCAGTGAATTATTTGGCTTTGGCACAACATAAAACATAAAATGATTCAGTCACTAGTCTGACTGGTGTTAGATCGTCTGACAGTATTTGAAATCTAGTGTCATTTTGTGGGCTAACAGAAGAAATAGTACAGCTACATACCAGTTTTTAGCATATGCAAAGCTTTTTCTTTTGTGGTAGATAAATTACTAATACAAGATAACTGAAGAAGTAATAGCTGTAAGAATTTGTTTTAAGATCTACAACTAAGGTAATCAAAAACAGATTGTGCTTTTAGTACAAGCAAATAAATAAAATAATCTGCCCGTGTAACCAAAACTTCCACAATTCAAGACTGGGAAGATGTGACATAAAACATATGTTAGATCACAGCTTATGCCTGGCTCTGGACTGGGTAGAAATCCTATAGCTAGGAGAACAAAGCAGTTTGAACAGAATAATTCATGGCACCACCTTTTTGCATCAGTTTTCTTTTTCTTTTATTCATTCCTCTCTTTTGGTAACACATAGGTCATCATCATGACAACAGTTTGGTACGTTTTGTTCCTGAATGATTATACAAAATCCAGTAGTATGAATTAAGTTTACAGAATAAATTGAGAGGCTTCCAAGCAAACTAGAACTGGGAAGTAATAGTCATCATTTCATTTTTCTGTTTTGTGATTATTTCTATCATATGTGTATGTACTGTGTTATTATGCATTGTGGTTGTCTTTTGTAATTCATAATTATTTGTATTTCTTACAATAAATTTAAACACTAAAGATACTATTTTTTTCCTTGAAATATTTATCTAATCCAGAATTCATAGGCTTTTAAATCCCTCATGTGAAGAACCGAAATCTTTCATGCCCACAATCTCCCAAGTGCTCACTGTTAATTCTGAAAATAATTATTTTGTGTATGATTCCAACACAGAATCAGTGCAGCCATCTCAATATAAGCAGTGTCACAAACATTTTCCTTCCCCTGCATACTCACTAAACTTAGAAAGGGATGATTAAGAGCAGCACCTGCAAGCAAGTCAAGCAAAAGCTTATGGGACCATGTATCCACTTCTAAATTTTATCAGCCGCGGTGATAACCAGAACAAAGATCACTAAAGCAGTGTCCTCACAGCTGTAAGCAGATTCTCCTTTGCCTGCTAGCCATTCCCATCCTGTACAAGCTTCCTAATTCATGGTATTCAAACTACTTAAAAAATCTAACAATCCAATTAGTCATATGCAAAAAAGTGTAGCTTTTTCAGCTACATATTTCAATATTCAAAATGTTATTATTCAAAACTATTCACATATGCCAATGTGTGGGCCTTAGTGGTGCCAAAAGCATCTTGCCAGAGCAAATAAGAGACACCTAAGCTTGTTATGGGGACAGTGGGACTAACTGAACATACTAATTAATCATGAAGAAGCATTATTTGGAATGTCTCCAAATCGGAAATCATGGCTCAACCTCCCAATCCAATTTAAATACAGCATCAGACAGTGTGAACAAAAGGGAAATACTGAAGGAAAATAAGAAAGACTGTGAGCCTACACCACTAGTATTTTAATAAAGAAAGCAGGAAAGCCATCAAGTCTTTATAAACAAAACAAAAAAAAAAGTTTGTATTTCAAATACCAGTGTTTATTTTGCTCACTATTTGGTACTGTGCAAGCTGAAGGAACACGTGAATGATTTTGATCAGAATGTTAAGAATTTTAGTAGTGGGGCTTTTCTGGGAAACATGCTGAATGCCCACATTTCTTTTCTTTCCCTAGCATCAGAAAAGCCCATAGTGGTAAAAGACAAGAGGGGTGAAGACAAAATTCACTGCTATAGTATGTCAGTAATAGAGATTACAGTGTCTGTCACAATCTAGCTATTTTCATCCTAAAAGGATGTTTAGTATCAGGCATATAGTCACTCAAAACACTTTTCAATAGGATCTCTCAAAACAGATTACAGAACTATTTTTATGTCTTCAATTCTGAAGCAGAATTGTATATACAAATTAGTTGAAATGCTTTTCCTGGGATGAGTCAAAGAAATAAAAGTAACAGATGGATTGTCCAAATCTCAGTACAGCATTTTAAACAACAAATAACATTTCCTTGGTTTTCTTTTAAGAGCCACAAATAAAAAAGAGACATTAAATCAAAAATTATTTAATAAGCTCTTCCTTCCTGCCTCCATCCCTTTTCATATTTTCTAATACAAAATGAATCATTCAAACCTGTGCCAGGGGAAGTTTAGACTGGACATCAGGAAGCATTTCTTTATTAAAAGGGTTGTCAAACACTGGAACAGGCTTCCTAGAGAGCGGTCGATGCCCCAAGCCTATCAGTGTTTAAGAGGCATTTGGACAATGCCCTTAATAACATGCTTCAACTTTTTGTCAGCCCTGAAGCGGTCAGGCTGTTGGACTAGATGATTGTCCCAAATGAAATAGTCCATTCTACTCTAAATATTTCTGCCATTTTCTTATATTCTGGCACTAATAATTATCAGGAATAGCATCCTTTACTACTATGAAAATTACTACAACTGGCAGAAATAAATCCAGCAGCATAAAAGGAGCAGATCACTTACTTTTGCATCCACTTCCGGATCATCAAAGAAACCTTCTGGCAAAGCTTCAGCAGTGTTTTCTTTCCTGAAATGTTTGATCACTATTATGCCAAGTTAACATTGTACAACCTGCTTTGTACAATGAAAAAAAATGAAGAAAAGGACCTAGAAGTTGAACAAGTTTTTTATATTCTGAGTTTTACCTGCAACCATTAAATCTTGTTTCCTCAATTTGGTCTTACCTAACTTGCAAGGAACTGCACAAACAGGTTTAAATCGCACTGTCAAAACAAGAGGTTAAACATCTTAAACTATTCTTTCCAGTGTGCTGAGCACCCAAACGATTTAACAGCAGTCTCTACTTTTGAAAACCTAAACCACAGTCTAAAAGAGTGCGCAAGTGAGCACTGAACCATTACTGCAGAACAAAGAAATTATTTTCTTTAAACAGTTGAAAGCAGTGGTTGACATTGAGTTTCCAAGGTATCGCATATTAAAATTTGTAAATAAGAGGTGTCTAACAGACACTATGTGGCATTACTCTATCTCTTATCCTGCTCCTAGGATGCCAAATACCTGTCTGAAATTATGCTAGAGGCTGACATATATACACACTATTCTGAACACAGGTTAACTATATGACAGATTTCTAAGTGATCACAGTCTGTATTTCCTTGAAGAATAATACTGACAATTCCCAAATCTATCAATATTTGATTTGACTGCTTACCTTTCCACTGCCTTCTCCTGTATCTCTGCTTTCTGTATGGATCCTGAATGGGAAAGTATAGGAGCAGCTGTGGTTTTGCTGTCAAAGAAGTCTGTAAGAAAGGACAGAAGCCTATGAACAAGAAGAACAACTGTTCAAGCTTCTTTATAAAATCCTGACTAGACAGGAATTTCAATTAATAGCTTATTGAATCAAGGGAAGAACAGCCAGATATATTTCAACATGACAGCCTCAAACAATTAGAACATAAAATCAATAAGCATGCTGAGAAAACACTACACAATAACAAACTAGCTAAGAATCTCCTTTCTCTGCTTCCAGTATTACACACTTTAACCAGCCAATAGCAATAATTAGGAAAAAAAAATGAACATCAGCTCATCATCTTTAACATCAGTTAAAACACAGCTTCTCCTTACTGAATCACTTAGTGTATCAGTCAGCATTACCTGCAGGCAGAGCATTAGCTATTACTTCTTGAGTTGGAGGTGGAATTTCCGTTTTATGCATAATAGAAGATGTGTTTGATTGATCTTTTTCCTCCTCTTCATCACCATCATCATCGTCATCATAATTTCCTGACAATAAACTAGGACCTGGAGCTTTTGAAAGCTGTTTGTTTGCACTGTCTCGCTCTGTTTCATCAAAAAAATCTGCTGGTAGCCTAGCAAAGAACACACAGCATAACTGTTTCAAACTTCACAAAAATCAGTCATAGTCCAGCATCTGAAGCCTATTCAATCTGTAAACAATATGACCTTTAAGATACTGTACAATACCCTAAACTGCACAGCTACTGATGTAACCACTCCCCGAAGGCAGAACATAATAGTTGTTTTCATGTGAAGTTCCCTGGAAATGCTCAGGCTAATTCTAAACCATGTTTCAGTTCCATTTCTGCATTGAAATATTCAGTATCAGAAACACAAAAATATCCCATTACAAAGTGAATTTGGAAGAATGGCATCTTAGCTAATTTTATCTCTGCATTCAAAGTTATCTGCATCAGTGTACTAGCTGTGAACACATTAAATACAAAATTCATAGATATTCATAAATACAAAAATCATACTAATATCATGTACACCTTCATAAACCTTCATGTATAACACAACTACTTATTTTGGGTACCTACTGCTGCTCAGAAGAGCCATACAGGCTCAGCAATAAGAAAACCCAGATTTGCTTAGGATAGCTGCAGGCCTCCAAGCCAAACATTTTTTAAGACTGTATTTTAAAATAACCATACTGATCAGTTTCATAATGAACAAACCTCTCAACTGTTAATTCCGCACATACACTCTCAACTTCTACAAGGTAACAGCACACGGTATCTATGCAAGATAAGATAGTAATTCATCCTGTGAAGAAGTGTATAGGAGACCAGCAGGCCTTGTGTGACATCTACCAACCCCATAAAAGATGCCCAAATACTGTCAGAAATCTCTAGTGGCAGTAAGATGCTTAACCCAATCCCCTGAAATCAAATACAGTACTATATTTGTGAGAGTTCAGCTGCATGATATGCTTCGACATGAATTTTAAGTGACAAAAACATCTTAATAAAGATCTGATGATGACATTTGTTACTGGTTTTTGTGAACACCATTTAAATGTACCTTTAAATATACATTTGTCTTAATTTCAAAGTGCTATCTGTTCTGCAGTCTGCTAGCATTAAAGATTAGAATGCATGCCTCAATCTAGTTACTCTCATTCTAGCTAACTGCATAATACCACCACATATTTATTAATCCTTAGAAGTCTGACAGTGACAGTAAAAGAATTCCTGTTTTGTCAGAGACTGTAGAGTTAATACCATGATTTTCTCATCTGCACTGAGGAAGATGCTGCCATGTTCAGGAATATACACCCCTGTTAGAAAATGAGCAAACAATCTGCTGATTATCTGCACCTTTAACCTTGGTTAAGAATGAGAGACACCGAAGAACAGGGTGAGAATACAGCACTTGGTACAGTTACAGAAAACTCACATACAGTAAGATCTACTTACCCAGATGTAGACGTACGTGGCTTTTCGTCTGTACCTGTGTAACAACCAAGAGTCACTTCTTACAATCCATGCTTTTAAAACAAATACCCCTCAGACAGACTCCTACTACAGCAGCAAGTTCGCCAACGCGCATTTTCATGTATTTCATATATTTACATGCTTAGTAGGAACAAGGGAAAAAAAAACCAAATCTTTCCTTTAGTATGAATGTTCATGCCAGTGGCTTTATCCCACTGAAAAGGAGTAACACCAATTCTGGGCAAGTGCTTCAACTGTTTAACTTACACTGTTTCTGGTTCTGTTTGGAGCAAGCCCACAGCTCCATAACCTAATTTATCACAATAACACAGAAGAAAACTAGGTAATAAAGTACCAAAAGTACAGTTTTCTGACAGAGAAAGAGCAAGACACGCTTCTTCCCTTTAATACCAACCCAAACCACTCAAGGTGTAAACCAGCTAGATTATGCCAAGGGGTAGATAAGTATTTTTCTCTCCTTACCTTTTACTCTCTTTAACTCTGTATCTTCTGTGTCAACAGTTTTTCTCTTGACAGAATGAGATGATGTGCTAGCAGCTGAACCAGCTGCTGTCTGCTTTGTGCCTTTTAATTCTGCAACTCTCTGAAAAGAAGTACAAAATTTATGAAGCTTTCCTAGCAGGAACTTCTGGACTGCAGCTTAAAACACAGCACATTTAGAACAGTTTATGAGAGCGAGCCAACATCCTTCTAGAACAAAATCCCTGAAACAGACATCACAGATACCAAAACAAAGATCAACGCTTCTGTCAGCCCCTTGAAAGATGCAACGCAGGGACAGAGGAATTGCCACTGTAGGCAACTGTAAGGCTGTACAAGTGAGAAAGCAAAGACTAAGATCAGTGATATTTACAGCAGTAAGGAACTGGATGAAGAAGCAGGGAGGCTGGCCTTACCCTACAGTCCTGGA
Source organism: Ara ararauna (assembly GCA_028858755.1). Classification (NCBI taxonomy): domain Eukaryota; kingdom Metazoa; phylum Chordata; class Aves; order Psittaciformes; family Psittacidae; genus Ara; species Ara ararauna. The sequence goes on along the minus strand of CM054377.1, from coordinate 68,032,064 downwards.
GTATTAAGTGGTTTAAAATTAAAACACATTAAAGACATGCCACTGTGCCTTGCCACAATGATCCACTCAAAATTCAAGCCATGAACTAGGAACACCTCAGTTCTTCTGGTCTTTTCCTCAGTATTTGCAAAGCTAAGTGCAATCTCTCAGTCTGCACTAAGAAACAGCGGCAGAATTTGGAAACATTTTGAAGTCAGATTTAAGATTGCACCCAAGTTCCAAACTCCTGAAACCGTTTTACAAATCCTTTACTGCTAAATTATGAAGGAAAGGAAAAAAAAGTCTATTTTTTTAACCACGTGTGAGCTGTAACGTGACGACAGGTAACAGCAATCCCAGGGAGCTTTCCTTCCCAAGATGCAGACAAGTGACAGTTAAAAGCTGTCGCTAACATGCTTCATCTTAAGAGATCGCCCCTTGAAACACACGGGACGGCTCTCTCAAGTGCTGGCCTCTCCATCGGCACGCAGGTTGTCAGAAAATAAACCAAGACAAAGCAATCGGGCATGTTTTCCGCTGCTCTCTCCCGGCTGATGCCCAACTGCTATCAGCGTACACCCCACACAGCAGCAAACCCCGACCCTCCGTTACGGCGGTGTAACCTCCCCACCCTTCCCCCTTCTGAACAACAAAACCCGACCCGAAACCCGCCCTCCCAGGCAGCCGGCGCACCGCGGCCCGGCCGGGAGCCGGGCGGGAAGCCAGCAGCCGCTGACCTCACGGTGCTGCTTGCCCAGGACGTGCGTCTGCCACAGCAGCTCGCTCTTCACGGGCGCGTTGCACAGCGTGCAGCTCAGGTGCCCCAGGCTGTTGTACGTGCCGGCCGCCGTTAAGGGAAGCAGGAAGCTGCAGCGCGGACCCCCGCCTCCCCCTCCCTCCTACCCCCCTCAGCCCCCTCAGCGAAGGATATTTGGCGAAGGGCGACTCGATGCGCTTCTTGCCCGCGTTCTGCCGCTGCTTCTCGCGCATGAGGCGCCGCAGCTCCTCCTGCCGCACCTGCTTCCGCCCCGCGCCCACCCCTGCCGCCGCCATGTTCTCACGGCGCGGAGAGTGACGATGCGGCACCGCCCCTCGGCGCGGCGCGACGCGACGCACGCCTGTGGGCGGGAATCGGGCTGGGGGCGGAGCTTCTGCGTCTGGCCACGCCCTCCGCTGAGGAGGAGGAAGAGGAGGAGGAGGGTGTGCGGCTGCTCATTGCTCCGTCTTGGCCGGGTTTCTCAGTCGTTAAGCCTTTGGAGCACCGCCAGAAGTAGGTAGGCACGGTAAGCTAGCAGCTTTCCACGGGTCTGAGTAAGGTCTCTAAAGCATGTGCCCGAAACAAGTAAAAAAGAAACAGAACCCCCAATACATCCGGTACACCCAGATACACAAACTGTGCGTTGTATAGCAATGCAACTGTGAAAAGCATTCAAAGCAAAAAACCCAATGCCCAACCAACCAAAACCAACCAACCAAAACCCTCAAACCAAAAATAAAACTGCTTTTCTTCAAGTTTTAGCTTGTTGGCAATCGTCGTAACATTCCAGGCTTGTTCCCTGCAGCCATCCAAGGCCTGGCATCACTAGCTGCAGCTCCCTAACACTGCAGATGCCAGAACAGAGAGCAGCATGCATTTTTCCCCACTTAAAACACAGCTCATCTACAGCCTTCAGTGACCGCATCATGACCAAGGACAACGGAGAACTTTCCAGATTTTATTTATACCTTTTCATTTATGATAGCACAATAAAATAACTAAAAAACTAACCTAGCCCCGAGTTAGATGATGTCAAGTAGTCCACTCCAAACCACGAGTGACTGATAAAAGTCTAAAAAGCGTTGCTCCAGGTTACAGTGACGTTACCGTCAGAAATACGTGGTCACAGAGGATGCAGTCATGGAGGGAAGATGCCACTACAAGCAGTGTATTTTATGCTGTTACCAGAGCAAACAGTCCCACGGCTTCAGGCTCCGCAGCTCCCTGAACAGCAGGTTTGGTTTGTCTCATGCCAGCCTACAGGAGCTGGGGGAGAAGCGCAGCAAGGAAGCACATAATTCCATTTGTAGCACAAACTTTGCAGTAGGGCGTTTTGCCCGGATGGCAAATCCAAGGTGTGTAAACATGGCCAGAGCAACACAGCAACTGGAGGAAGACAACAGGGTAAGTGCAACTAAGAAGAGAAGGTACTCCTCTCTTGACGTGATCAGGGCAGACGGTTGGGGTGAGGAAATGGTTCAGTACAAAAATAGGTATCACGGTACACCTAGACTACAGAATCAGTGATAATATAGCTTAAGGTTGACCAAGATCTATGTTTACTTTTACAAACTGAAGAATATTTTAGATCTCCTCTTCCTTCCCCTTTCTCCCACAACTGTAGTCTGCTGCACTTTTCAAAACCACAGAAGTTTGTTTTTACTGAAATTTAAGGCTATCATGAAAAAACAAAGTGTAAGACTCCTCTTTCAAAACTAAGTATAAAAGTCAATCCACTCTAGAAGGTCTTAGATAACTCTAAATACAACCACCCGTTTTCCAAAATGAACTCATTTTTATATTCGGAAGACATACTGTGTCGTAGAAACCAAACACTCTGATATGATACTGGGAGTTACCACTTACAAGGTAACTACAGCTCAGGACACCCACCCTTTGCTGAATCCAGATGTGCTTGTGGGAGAGGTTCATCACCACTCTCTTTGCCTCAAAGTACCGCATTACCATAAGAACTACTATGGAACATCTTAAAGTTAATCCACCTGGTTCTGAGACAGGCTGAGGATGTACTCATACATCTCAAGAACCAGAAGTTTCCTCGAAGGAGTGCTTGGAAGATGATGTCTGCCTATAGCCTTATAGTGTTCTTGCCCAAGAGAGAAAAATACAAAGCAGCAGCAGAAATGGACACTGCCTTTGCTATGACTACAGCTTCCAGTGCTGTCCATGGGCACAAGAAGATACTTTACTTATTATATATGCACCTTGTGAAAGTTCAATGCATTAGAGGACTTATGTTTGGGAGGGTGAGGATCCATCCTTTCCATCACAGGAAAGTGGTTAATTTTGAATTCCCTGAACTTCATAATAGCACTGCTGGTGGTTTAAGAGTCCGCTGAATCTGTTCCAAAAGCAGCATCAAGCTAGGCAGGGCTTCACAAAAATGGCTACAAACAATTCTTCTTCTTCCTAACCTTAAAGTGCTGGGAAAATGCAGCATGACCAGACTAGTAGCCTAGTTAAAAATATCCAGTCCTACCAAGCATCCCATTTCCTAACATGATAGACAAGCTTCCTACGAGTTTAGACCTTGAAATCCTCCACAGATGCCAAGAGTTACATACAAAATACAACCTTGAAGAAGCTATTTAACAGTAAAAATTATGGCAACTCCAATCTTGCTATAATCAAAAGGCATTTTTAAAATAAAAGTGACCCTTTCTAGTGCAGGGCTATCACTTCATTTGTCCAATGGCATTTTTCACTAAAGAAATGCTCCTCTTCCTATTACAAACATCAAAGATAATACTTTAATAATAACACTTCGGGTATTACTTAAGGTTTATAACTTATTAGAAGTTAACATCTTTTTACACACACTTCCTATTTTTATCTTGAAAGGACAGCTTATCTTAAAAAACAGTCACATATGGATAAAAGCTTACTACTTAAAGGCCATTTCTAAACATCCTGGCTCATTAGAGGTGAAAGCTTTTCTTCCCCCTCATAGACACAGGCTCCTTACCAGTCATTAGTTCACCAGCCACTGCATTTAAGACTGACCTACTGACCAGAAGCACCACTGAAAAAGCAGCTACCACTACAAATCAAATAGCTACAGGCTCTGACCAACTGCAAAGTTGTCTGCGCCTGCTGACCATTACTCTATCTCCTGCAAAAGCTTATTTTCCACCTAACAGAGACAGGTAAGTGTGGCACGTATCTGACTGCAAGGATTGGTCATAACCCTTAGACGCATGGCATGGCTAAAATGAATTCTATCACTTTGTAATGTGTTACAAAACATCACTGACTACCTTAACAGGCTAGAAATAATCACTGCAATTTTGCATAAAATACAGAATCAGGAATTCAATGAAACTGGGGGGGAAAAGCATCAAAAACCCTCTCAAAACAGTTCCTTAGTTATACGTTGCTTGTACTGAACCCTCAGTATATGAGCAGCATGAGTAATTCATTTCATTTCCCACCATAACTCAAGATGGAACATAAACAATAAAAATAAGAATCATCTATAAAAAACACAGTACATTAGAAATCCATGTAAAAAACATACATCCGTATCAAGGAGCTCCGTAACAACTTAAAGCACCACTCAAAATTAAGTACCATACATGTTACAGTACATTCCATTTATTATGACAATTTAAGGCTAAAATAGGTACGACTCCCTTATAGTCAAGCTTTCTTATATTTATAAATGCATACAAACATTCAGTAGATACAAATGCAAAGGGATTTTTTTTTATTGCTCTGAACTGTCTGCTATAATGTTTGACTTTCCCAGGTGTGGTCTCAGTTTGCCTATTTTAATCAAGCTGAAGTCCTACAATTGCAACCTATGGCACTTGTACGGTTACAAACCTTCTTTGATTTGAGCTGTATTCAAAGATACATCAGACAGAACTGCCCATCACTGCAAACCTGATAACTTAGTTAACTGAACATTTGTCCATAAGGTATATAACAATTCACCACAACAATTATTTCTGCCATTCTTCAGGAATTATTTTCTCTTCAAAATAATAGGTCTAACCAAGCGGCAAACAAGACAACCAGCAAGAAATGATTGACTGGGACCAGTCTAACAGACTGGGCTTTAACAAAAACAAAAAAAAAGCTGAATACGTGCTCCAAAACAAAGAGCAAACTTTTCTTCTTGCTCATAGAGCAATTATGTTTCCTAATTATGTAGGGCAATGCCTCATTTTGCCAGTGCCAAATTCTTTGACTGTAGCTTGTCCATTTCTTGGCCAATATTTCCTTCAATGGTATCACACTGGGCAAGAAAAACCTGAGAATAAGAAACAAACAGATGTTATTTGGGATGCAATCATAGCAATGGTAGATGCCTCTTAAGAACAGAAACTGCATTTTCAACATGAATTTGAAGAAGCAAACTCAACCACCTTCTGATAACAGCTTATTTACAGTTTTGTTTACCCAAAACAACAAAACAACTCACCTGAACCCTTTTCACTAACCCCTTCTTCTTCAGTTTGCAATCACTGAAATTCTCTGGTAGATTCTGCAGTAAAATAAACAAACAAGTTGATGCAGATTTACACTGAAAGTAACATCTTAAACTTACAGCAAAACCTGAGTGTATCAAAGAATTCTCTGAACAAGCATCTTGAAAATGCCATACCTACTCAATGAAGATGATTAGACATAAAGAATTTAATAGAGAAAGTCAGGGATGCGGCATCCTCACTGCAAAGAACTAAGCTAGTAAATTTACCATGAGTCCTCAGGTAAAACACAGCAATAGACCACTATCATGGTTTAACCAGTAATAGAGCACACTACTTTTGTCTACTGTGATCTATGTTAACTGTTCTGCTGAGCTTTGACTTCAGTTTTTTCAGAGACTATAAGATGAATTAATTTCTTAAAAACACATTAACTAAATCACTTGCCATCACTAGAACGTATCATCAGTAACGCAGGCATTGCAGACCAGGTTGGACAGGGCTTTGAGCAAGCTGGTCTAGTGGAAGGTGTCTCGACCCACGGATGGTGGAGAGGGGGTTGGAACAGGATGATCTTTAAGGTCCCTTCCAACCTGAACCATTCTATGACTGCCAGACTGTTTAAGCTGTATATCTGATCTTCCCTGCATCTGCTCATGGAAGGCAACAGATGTGAAGCGTTACATCCTGACAACTTTTAATTTAATTCAAACTGCATCAATTTCTGTACTCTTATTACCCAGTACACTCATATATGTCACCCCAGCAAACGTTATACACTTTATCCTTTTGCAGCTATGTGAAATTGGGGTGTTGGCGGGTAATGGTGCTCAGGTTTATGATTTTTTTTCTTTAAAACAGGTAAAACACCTGTACAAATAATTAACATTATATAAAGTTTATGAGAACATTCTGAGAAACATTGTGCTTTCACTATTGAAGATGCATACAAATCTTGTGAATTTCTCACTGGTATGCCTTTTATTTTCCACCCCAACTCCAAATCAAGAATAGAGATTTCCCTAGACTACTGTTTCATTTCAGTTAAAATGCCAGCTCCACTGGGAGGTTTAGATACATAATCTTTTTAGTGTCCATTTAAATATACATGGTCTTAAATATGGGAGTCCTGCCATCCAGAGGGACCTTGACAGGCTTGAGTGGGCCTGTGAGAACCTCATGAAGTTCAACAAGGCCAAGTTGAACAAATGCAAGGTCCTGCACCTGGGTAGAGGCAATCCCAAGCACAACTACAAGCTGGGCAGGGAATGAATCAAAAGCAGCCCTAGGGAGAAGGACTTGTACGTGTTGGTTGATGAGAAGATCAACATAATCCAGCAATGAGCACCTGCAGACTCGAAAGCCAACCATACACTGGGCTGCATCAAAGGAAGCACAACCAACAGGTCAAGGAAGATGATTCTCCCCCTCTGCTCCACTGTCATTAAATCCCCCCTGGAGTACAGTGTTCAGCTGTGGGGCCCCCAACACAAGAGGGACCCTGTTGGAGGAGGTCCAGAGGAGGGCCACAAAAATTATCAGAGGGATAGAGCACCAATCCTATGAAGAAAGGCTAAGGTAGGGTTGTTCAGCCTGGAGCAGAGAAGGCTCCATGGAGACCTTATTGCAGCCTTTCAGTACCTAAAGGGTAGAAAGATGAGGACAGACTTTATATAAGGCCTGTAGCAACAGTACATGGGGTAATGCTTTTAAACTAAAAGAAGGTAGATTCAGACTAGGTATAAAGAAGAAATTTTTTACAGTGAGGGCGGTGGAACACTGGCCCAGGCGGTAGATACCTCCCTGGAAACATTCAAGGTCACGTTGGATGGGGCTTTGAGCAACCTGGTCTAGTGAAAAGTGCTCCTGCCCATGGCAGTTGGGTTGGATCAGATGACCTTTAAAGGTCTCTTCCAACCCAAACGATTCTGTGATTCTATGATTTTACTTCTACATAAACTTCAGATTTAATATCCTTCTCACTCCTACACTCAGCTGAAAGAAGGAATGCACAACACTGCTTCTTGTCTCCTGGAAGAATATGAAGTTGAAAGTGGGAGTAACTACTACTACACTAACCTCTTCCCAAGGTCAGGTTTTTTGGTTTGTTAGTTTGGTTTTGGAAGATGGGCAAGAGAAGGAATCTTCCATTCCTGTAGTTCCAGCTTCCATTTCTGTTGCTCCAGCACCAGTTTTCCCAAACAGCAGCACTGTTAGGCTGGATAAAACTCTTATCAACTTCTAACACTTCCTTTCGAGATCAGAAAAGGTATTTCCCTTGCAGAGAGCTTTTATGTCAGACTGCACCTCCTGTAACAGAACCAGAAATTGGACATATTTTTTTCAGGTGGAGAAATGATCATCAGCATCAGAGACACAAGAGAAGTCAGTATGCGGATTAAGGGAGATACCCTTCCATATGCAAACTGGTGCAGTGTTATCTTACAAACAGGCACAGAAATGTCTAAAAACTAAAAGTTATGGGGCTTGGGTTTTGTTTTGTTTTGCTTCCCTAATTGATGTTAATCTTCTTACCAAAACCACTCCTCAGCTTTTCCTAAGATGCATTCCATCACTTAGCTATCCTTCCCAAATTCTCTTATTTTGTGAGAAGATGTAGCTTTGATGGTGAGTTACCAGGTTAATGCCAGGAACCTGTCATGCACAATGTAAATTCTCCTACAGGAGCCTGTTCTAAACTAATCAGTTTATTTATGTGATGTAACTTTACTTCCTTGGATTTACAGCACAGGACAGGCTCAGAAGCTGTTATTACTTTTTCAGGAATAGTCCGCCTAAAATGAAAACTCCTTTTTACTAGGTGGCAGACATCCATTTTCAAAACACAGCTTTTTAAAGTTGTTTATGTTGCTCTTCACAAAGTGTATTTTCTGCTACTGTGTACAGTAATAAGACCTTGTTGATTGTAGCAAGCTAAACCTGCATGTCTCCTTCCAATAAGCAGGACATTAAAACTGATGTCTGTCATACTTTTCTTTCAGACACTGAACGTTCCAAAGACATTACAAAACAATTGAGACATTAAAGCTGTGGGTGAGTTATCTTCAAAAACCAGTTCTAGCTCCCAAATAAAAAAGGCAGCTTTTGGAGCACACACAGTTATCACAGAGAAAAAAAGTTCAAAAAATACCGTTAAGTTATATGAACTATTCTAAACTACCTTAGACATAGGACCTTGTAACCACATAAGAAAACATTCCTATTTTCCCCTTGGCTTTCAACAATACAATTCGCTTTAAGAAGATAGAACAAAAAACATTTAACAGTGTTTAACGTGTATTATTTTGACACCATATATATAATAGTCTGAAAAAACAAGGATCAATTAGGCTTAATTAATAATGGCCAATCCTCACCGGAAAATGAAGATGTTATCTCACTTGTCACAGAAATTTTTCTAAGTTTTCCATGACTTGGAATTTCTTAATAACCAAATTAAAAATAAAATTATGCACTAGCTCAGTTACACTGCCCATCCCCCTTTGCTGAGTACTTATTCCAGGCTTTATTTTGTGAAAGATATTTTGGCCTATGCAAGTATTCCTACCAAGCTGAAATAGCAAATTAATAAACCATTTTCTACCATCAGAATAGGCCTAAGTTAACTTTCAATAGCAGACAGCAAACTCCAGCTGGGCTTACCACTCAATGTCTGTTTGCAAAACAGATATATTGGTAACTCGAAGAAACTTTGACATCTGAGTGTAGAGAAGACATTCAGACTATTCCTGTTTTTTGACAATATTTTTCAAAACTGTTGCTTTTAATTACATTTGTGCATGCAAACTCCTTGTGTTTGCCTGCACACCCTTACAGCTGTTTGGTTTGGTATGTGTTTTGTTTTGTTTTTAAATCACACCTTGTAATCCCCTTGGCAGAGATATAGAATTAGAAGCTACTAACATATCAAGCTGCTTTGCAATCAAATTAGTAAAGTTTACAAATCTTATCATCAAATTAAATCTCACAGTCTCTCTGTTTTACCTTAGCTTATGTCTCCTCTCCAGGAATACGCTGTCCAACTATTCAGGGTTAAACAGCTGAAGCTGGCAATAAACCTTAAGTCACAATAACATTTCCATATTTAATTAAAATCAAATTTAATTAAAGAAGGAGTAGCTTAAGCATAGGCAGTGCTTATGCAAACCTCTTACCGAAGCTAAATTTTGGTGCTAGCATTGCTTGCAGAGCAATAGTTTGGATTAGTATACGGCTTTCTACTGCACAACACATTCTTACTTTTATAGCAGGTCTCCTCTTTGCATTGCACTTCCTCTGTACCAAAACACCGCTCAAGTCTCATAGTCCTCGGTCTGTATGGTCTTAAACTTTTAGAAGCGACTGCAGTGCTGGCTTCACCCCAGCAACTTCTGTAGAGCTCCTGGGCACAGGTTCTTTATCCTCCCCCCATCCACCCAGAAACATAGCCCAAGTGCCCCTGTTACCAGTGGCTATCTCCCACTCCACACCCCTGAATTCAGAGTTGCTTAACCGCATCTGAGAGCTTTCACCCTGCAGATACCCTGACAAGACGCACTGCAGAGATACGCTACACCCTCAAAGAATCATCTTTTGTATACACAGCACTCATGCTTTATACAAGGAATCCTTAAAACCAATCACCATTTAGTAATAAATTCATGTGTGATTTTCCTTCTCTTAGATCCTCTCTTGAGTGTTCTTTTAACTACAAATCCAGCACCCCTCTCTTCTGAGCACTGCTTCTTATGAAATACAGACTCTTGTCATTTCCTCCCCCTGTCCCATCTGATGTCCTAATAAAACCACCACCCTTTGCCACAGAACATCACCTTCTGCTTTGATCAAGTTCCATTTGTTTTGGAAGTGCTTCCAGTAACAACTTTTAAGCTTAGTGTTACCACTCCACCTTTGTTCTGTTCTTTGGTTATTTCTTATTTCCCAAACCATAGAACCCAGTAGGTAATATTTAAAGCCTGAACCCACTATATAGCAGTGTAATCAGTTAATAAACAAAACAAATGCTAGTCAAATTTATTATTTATGACTATCATATCAGAACCAAAGGGACACCACTCTTATAACAGCAGTTATAAGACTCTCCTATATGTACACTCTCCTATACCAGCACTCATACCAACAGCTAGAAACATTTAATCACTCTACTGCATATAGCACCAATGCTAATCAGTTGCAAAGAAAGGATTTGCTGCTGACAACCCACTCATCTAACATGAAGCTTTTTCACTAGTGTCTTTTAAGAATCCAAAACACATAGTACTTTAGTGTGCAGTTTTTATTGACTACCAGCCCTTCACTTTTTTAACTCATTGTTAAATAAGTTGGGTAAGCACATTATGTTGACACTGAATCTTCCTCTAAGTAGGCAGCTAAGCTGCTTCTTTAAAAGCAGCTATCAAACAGCAGTGCTTGTCAATGGGTTTCTGAAAGCAAAAGTCTAACTCAGCATTCTACCTTCACTGAAAGATGACAGTATTTTCTTGATCCTTGTACTTTAGAAAAAATTTTTCCCCAAAGCTTTATGTTTATGATTCATATTTTGAGATGTAAGAATTATAATAAGAAAGTATTATAAAGTATTTATCCAGATAAATTCAAAGGGTTAGTAATAAGTTCTCATGTTACTACAAGTGGCAAAATTTTGCAGAAGCCTGGGAAATGTTTGTTACAGGCACAATGATGGTTTGGGTTTAGTTTTTTTTCCTTCAGAATCCTCAAAACTTTAATTTGGTATTGATTTACCAGAGACAAGTATAGCTGGGACAAGGAGACAGTGACAAAAGCTTCATCAGAACAGTACAGTAATTTAAGTTAGTTCTATAGAGGAACTATACCCCAAAAAAGAAAGATCCTCAAAAAAGAAGGGCCACTAGAACATAATTATGAATACATAATGTAATCAATGTCCTCAATACTGATACATGCAGTTTGACAGATGATTTTATTGTGAATTTATGTAAACAAAATCAGTGACTGGTATTTCAAAAGAGGAAGCTTCTTTTTCAGTTGTTAGAACAGTCTGTTTCTGCAATATTGTCTTTCTAGATTATAAATCTGCCATTTAATAAGAAATCATCATGAGAACAAAGTAATCTCTCGGACTGCAATATTGGTAACAGACTTCATGTAAATTAGAGCCAGCTCACGGGAAGTACTTAGTGTCATGACTGTGCATACAAATTTTCCTACTGATGTCCAAAAAACTTTCCTTTTTTCACCCCCCCTTGAAAAAGCCATCAGTTTTTTAAATAACTGTGCAAGCTGATCAAGTCAAAGGTTTCTGTGTTCTACTCACTCAGATTTGTGCTAAGTTGCGTACTTTGACTTTTACTCCTGGATCAAATGTTTAACTGCTGAAATAAATGGCATTTCTGGTGATGCACACACACACACAAATCTTCAACTATTGAAGACAACTCAGTTTGTATTCCTCCTGAAGAAAACTTCAAAGATCTGTGGCTTATGGGAATGTCTGACTGTGTCACAGCATTAAAAACTTTGTACGATGTTCATGAGATCCCCCCACCCTTCCTGCTGTGGAAGCAATAGCTATTTAAACATATTTGATGTTCACGTGTTTAAGTTGTATCTGAGAATCACAGACAAAAAGCAAACCAAAAACATCCCTTCAAGACTTCCCTTTCATGACCTAGGAGTGACAACACTGTATTTTTTCTCTCCCACCCCAATACTGTATGACTACAGACCTACTTCTCTACTTCCTAAATCGCTTCTTTTAAATTCATAGTTGTTGAACACATGGTGTCTAGTTAAAAGTATTAGTTCCAGACTCAGCTCCTCTAATTAATGAGCTTGTCTGCTAACAGTACAAGGGTGACACCCCTGTAACAGACAAAAAAAATATGCAAGCTTCTTCACCCTTAGCTCTCTATAACCATACAAATCTCATTTTGTACTAAGCTGGATGTCTTGACTGATCCAAGGAACTTATGACAGCCAAGATACTTACGCTCTCACAAAAGCTCTCACAACATTTCTGCAAAAGAAAAACTGGAATATTACAGCGTGAGCTTGCTAGTATGTTTCACTTCTGCAATGCATCCACTGTTCTGCCTTAGCAGAAACCAGCTCAGACACTTCCCTCCCCTCATCTTTTTTAAGATGTTGATTGACTCAATAGCACATCATATGGTCAATAGCAATTAAAAGAGATTTATCAGAATCATAGAATCATAGAATAGTTAGGGTTGGAAAGGACCTTAAGATCATCTAGTTCCAACCCCCCTGCCAGGGGCAGGGACACCTCCCACTAAACCATGTCACCCAAGGCTAGAACCTGCTTTTTACTTGAATAACAGAATACTAAATACTGCATAAACCAATTCTGAGACACAGATAAAATACTTCCTGGAAGTTTTATGCTTTTCTGCTTTGCATTTCTATTTACCATCTTCTACTTCAGTGGAACCCATTTATTGTTCATATACCTACCTCATTAGCATCCTGTGTTGCTAGCTCTGTAAATTGCACAACTATAGTACAGCTAAGTAATACCTCAGGAAGCTGGTGGCCTGTTCATCTGATCTGGTGTAATACCAGCACAGCGAACAGCTACATTTTATGTGAAGATTCCACCCAACTACATGTATCTCATCTGCAAAATTTCACAGAAGTTCAGTATTTGTGACAAAACCCACAGCTGCCTTTGCATATTAAAACAAATAAATATGGATTTGGGTACATGTAACAAAGCTTCAATCACTGGCAATAAAAACCCTCACTTATTTCTTGCTTTTAAAAGAATGAGACTCATCAGTGTCATAGGCCCTTATACAATAAAGTAACAAACAACTTTTACAAATATTAAAAGATACGAATTATAAACAGTTTTAGCTCTGGCTGCTACAGTTCCACAAGAGACGAAACTGAGGCACAGGGACTCCATCATTTCCTAATCTAAACCTGAATTCACTAAGTGATAAACCTTCTAAAACCTTGTACTAAACCTGTCCAGTACTATTTAGAGTATTTTGGATAAGGAGATAGATAATATCATGCTTTCTGTTTAAACCATGCAAAAAGACTAGAATCAAAAGTAAACTTGGGAAATTCAGTCTGGATTAATTAGAAAGCAGTGAAAGGATTTTTAATCGGTGCTTGCTGGGGTCCAGAACTGTATACCAGCAGACAAAGTACTGAATTTTTTCTAAATCAAACTTATCATCAGCAACTGAAGGGATCAGAAATAAGCTTTAATCCCATCCAATTGAAACAGTTGTCACCTTATTGCTATTTTCAAACAGGGAATCAGTTATATGAAGTCTCTATGTCTAACAGCATTCAACAACTGTCAGTAAAATACTTTCCTTTTTATGAGGCAGAAAAGGAAAGAGAAATTTTAAGGCTGTAAAATACTTAGCAGTCTTACTTACTTTTAGAAAAGTATTCAAGAACCATTGGCTATAACAAACAGCAAAGGTTAGTTTGCCATTAAAGGTCCACAGTGTGAAAGCAAGAAATATGTTAATGAGCTCCCCACCATTCCTAGGAACATAGCCATATTGTATAGCATTTTATGATGACCAATTCAAATTATTACTCTTTAATTTAGTCTGCTGCTGAACTTTTACAAAGCGTCCGTTAATTAGACTACATTTGGTTCACCAATTATAGGCATTTGCATGGAAACAATCCCATAAAGGGTCGCTGTACAAAGGAGTAGACCCAAAGACATCACTACCACAGAAAAGCAGCATTTTTCCTTCACGGCAGGATATTATGATTGTGATATGCAGCATAATTATATAATGAAGTTTTTTAGAAAATGACCAGCAGAGGAGCAGAATATGGAAATAACCTAGTTGCCACTATTGTCTGTTATCTCTGCACAAGTCCCTTATTTTCACCTAGCTCTCAGCTACTACATGAAGATACATGTTGCACTCCAGAAACATGCTGTAAGGTTATGATCCATTAATGACTGTGAAGCACTTGGATATACCCCAACGCATTCCAAAGGCGGAGGCCAGTCCTTAATATGCAGGCATCTCAAATGAGTCCTGTCAGTACACATACAACTGATCTGAAAATTCTTAAGGGCCTCCTTGTTCCTATGCAATACAGAATACAAAGTGTATCTGGTTGTTTTTTCCCAGACCTTTACTGTTATCATTAAGTTTAACATGAAAGTTTGCTAAGACAAACTAAAAGGGTAAAGCTTGAGTAAAGGATACCCATTTCATGTAGTCTTAAAAGGTTGCTGCCCCAAATGAAGCTCTTCTGTAGAATGCGGATGCATGCACAGGCATTAATGTCACCATTTAGAAATAGATTCTGCCAAGTAGTCTTTTGGAGACATACAGGGGCAAGAGCTGGATATTAAAGAAAATGAGCAAACCAATTAACTAATTTTCAAAGCCAAAGTAAATTTTTTAGCACTTTAAAAATGTCAAATAAACTACACAAAAGACATATTCTTAACAGTAAGTTCCTGCTGGGATTTGACCCTCTTCTGTGGTTGTTTACTTACAATGGCATCAATCTGTTCCAGGATTTTCATGAACTGCTCTGCAGTTCCCTTTATCCTCTTGTCCAGTTGTTTTAGTGCTTCTGCTTGGAGATCCTTTGCTAAAAATCCCTAAGAAGAAAAAAAGAGAGAAGGAAAGACAAAATTATTCCATACCCTACAGAATACTCAGCTTTGAAAATATATCAATCCATTACAGCAGAAAACTTTTGCTACTATTTCTGTAGTTTCAGGAATGATAGGGACTCCAATCTCATTCTGTATTCTATCAATCCTTAAATGCTAAATATAAGATCTGCTATGTTTACGTAAAAGATTAAACAACAGACATTCTCCTTTGGGCTCTGAGAGAACTCTATGTTTGTTCTAGATCTAAAGATTATAATTTAACCAATATGCAACAATATTTACCTTTTTCCTAACAGTGCCATGTTTCTATTTTGCTAACTCATAAATATGAAATTCAGTAAGAATTTCACAGGTCCCTTGAACAGTCAGGAGTGGCAATTTACTACTGTCTACTCAAACCTCTAAACAGTATTTTATTTTTTTAATACATATACCTACAAAACTGTTGTGCAAAGATATAAAAGGATACAAAACCAGCATACCTTCTGGATACCTGTGAGCTCTTTATTAACTTCGTCTAACTTATTAGCTATTTGCTCCACTGACTTCTCCAAATCTTTCAGCTTCTTTAATTCAGCCTCTTCTTCTGGACTATTCTGTGTATTCAAAAATACAACATTCACAACTATGGATCAAATAGAGACACTATGCCGCTAAAAAGCAGCAACAGTGGTAATACAGACAATAAAGGCGTCTGCTGATTTGAAATACATACTACACTGTGGTTATTCTTTCCATATTTTAATACCTACCAAATAAGATTCTTCCAAAGCTTAATTACAAATACAGTCAATGCAGCAATGTGTATGAACACACACTGAGACGAATTTGAAGGGAAAAAGGAAATGTGTAAACTTTTTTTTGTTAGCTTAGCATTTTTAAAGTAGAGGTAACACTTCTATTACAAGTTATTACTTTGTCCTCTATTTGGCAAAGCCAGCCACAAGTCATTTCACTAGAAATAACTCAGCAGACTCAATAGCTACAGCTTTTCTTTTTTTTTTTTTTAATAAAAAGAATTCATAAAAAAAAACCACCACAAAAACCCACAACAGAAAAATATGAGCAGATAAGGTCATCAGTGGACAGAAGGCTCATGAGCACTGACAAGCAACAGATTAGGCAGAATTTCATCAATATAATAAGGCAGGAGTCAGTCAATAATATAATTTCAGAAATGTATGAACTGTAGAGTTATTTGCAGTACAACGTGAGACTGAACTCAATTTTGTGGGTAGGTTTATGCTGCAACCTGCTTCTGTGTTCAGCAACTGAATAACTGATGGAAATTACAATAATTTAAGGGAAAAAAGGTCCCAAGGCAACACTTACCCTTTTCCCAATCAACATGACTTTGCAACCGTTTTTAACTCCAAGTGCTGACAATGGCTGTTCCAATTCTTTCAGAGACTTCCCTAAATGGAAAACCAGAGAGGAAAAAAATAGTAAAAATATAGTCAGTGACATACGAATGTCTTTATGAAGGCATTCAAAATACGAACACCTGAAAGTGACTAAGATGAAAAGTACCATCTGTAAGAAACATTAACAGATCTATAAGTTACCTTTGCATATCAGTTTCTGAAAAGGAACTGGAACTCCAGTGACTTGTTCAATAAGAAGAGCCATGTCTTGTAGTGTAGGTTCACCATCTTCTTGTTGGGAAGCAACCTGAATATTGTGCTTTTCATTACCTAACAAAAACCAGAGTAACAGTACCTTATCATCACCTAGAATCCATTTCTAATATTAATTTCCATTAATGCAGACTGACTCTCAAGAACAACCAATTTTCAATCAAAGGATTCTACCTCTGCTGAAAAATTTGTTTTACGTTCTAATAACCTGAGGAGTTCAACCGGGCATTTTCTGCCGGCATAATGCTCCTGCTAAATATTACTGCTCACCTCTTAGAGTACAGATGATGTTCACTTATTGCACAAGCTAAAGCACGAAAGCCCACACCTTCCTGATGCATTCCATTTCCTACTTGTAGGAACTTTTAATGGCATTAGTCTTGGGGAATTCAAAACCATTTCTCACTTCCTTTGCTCCCTTTTCCTCATACGTGTGAAGCAAGCGATCAATGTCTACCCTGCCTCCCCTCCACCAGCCCCCTGACAGAATTCTCCGAGTCCAAAAATTATTTCTCCCCATAATACTGCTGATACGCAGCCTTAACCACTGTCTTAGCTTACATGTCACCTTCCACTTATAGAACATCCTATTCATACTCCCTAAGAGTATTTGCATTCAAACACCAGGAAGTTGTTAGAAAAAAAGGAGTATGTCTATTAATCTATGCTTAATAGACCCTTTCTATAACCCTCTGCTCCCACACACTTCAGGCCTGTCAATCTGAAAGCACCCACAGGAATCAGCCACCATTAGCTGCAAAGGAAATAAAGAAAGACATTTTTACTTTGCAGGAAGAGCAAAATCCTTAACAAATACCAGAAAGAAAACTATTCTACTGCCACTAATTTGAACTGTACGTATCTTTACAAAGAAAAGTGCTAGAAACATCGATTTTTAAAAAGTTCCAGCCTCCAAGAAACACATGGCAAGTGACACTGTGGCCTCAAACACTTGCAAGCTACAACAACAGTTCTTAATTTCAAACTGGTTTCAAGCTCAAAATCACATTACATGAACTTCCCCCTTCCCGCCCAAGCACCTTCCATTAACAGACCTTCTTCCTGATTTGTTTTGGAAGAAAAATAAAATTTAGGCCCTAGCCTCAACATATTTCATAAGGTTGTTTCGATATATACAACTGCTTTGTGCTAGGGCTGTGCCGATCAGCAGCTGAGTGAAAAAAAACAAACAAGCAAACAGTAAATGAGGAACAGAGCAGCTGAAGTCGGTCTAAAAATAGAAACAGTTTTAATTACAAATTATGCGTACCACTTCAGGCAGACTGTAAGTAAAGTGTTACTGTAAATCCACAGCAGAATGAAGCGACCATGAAAAATACTTTGTGGTTTAGAATTGGTATCATAGCTTATCAGTTTGCTTCAGTAAACGACAATAATAATTTAAAGTAATCACTAACACAAAATACGCTTTAAAAAACCCAAACAATTCAATTCTTGCAGACTGTCAAATGATACATGTAAGTCTACTACCACTCTATTTCTCACTTCCTTCATTCCCCACTTTCACTCAAGCATAGAAAACTATAATAAAAATGTCTGTACTAAGCAGTAAACCAGCATCTGACAGCAACAGGGATAAAAGAGACAGCTTAAGTCCAAGATGAATAATGCCTTTGATTTGCTATTTATTAACGGACAAAGTAATTACCAGATAAGAAAACAACCTGAAAGGTAAAAAATATTGAGAATGGAAGGAAGGGAAGCCTGGTGGCAAACAGCAAGATCTTGGAGTTCTAAATGTGTTAGTATTATTAAGTTATTGTCATCTTTGCAAATGAAAACCCCTCAGATCAAATGGAGCTCTCTCAAGGCACCAATGAGCACACGAATCATGAAGATTCAAACAGATTATTCCACGAAGTTCCTCACCAAAAGCTTTTAGATAAAATTGCCAGGTGACAAAGGAAGCATTTTCACAAAACAATGTGACAGTTTGGAAAGGCAAATGAGCAAGCAGAAATAAACAGTAAGCTCTAAAGGTAGAAAGAATGTGACCAACACAGTGCAAAAGGCACAGGAGCAGAATTTATTATTCAATAATTAAAGAATACACCATTAAAATGAACAAGCTTTCTTAACCAAAACCAGCTGAATACCTTGCTGATTTAATACCCGATTACACTTATCATTCCTCCCAGTCCCTCACCTAGATCCACTTCATGGAAATTTAACCATGGTATTTCTAATCTTATTTTAAGAACTGTGGCGCTCAAGCTATTCTTACCTCTTTGGGTTAACTTTATATTTATTTGCAGACTTAACCACATTCCAGCTTCTTCTCCCTCCTCCTATTTCCCTTCCCGACAAAAATAAAGCTCAATCGTGCCAGCTCGCTTGTGAGTAACCTGCTCACCAGATCAGCACCCATCACCCTGAAGATACCACCACTTTCTGCTGCAGTCTTGCATCTCACTAACCACAGATGTTCAAGCTTATTCAACAAACAAGAAGAGAGCTCATCAGGTAGAACCTGCTTTTAATGTACAGCATTGCCTTCAGTGATGTATTTCACCTAAATTAAGATTACTACTCAAAAAGTGACCTATGCTCTGTGTTCTCTGGCAAGGATAGCCTTGTCACCTGTTCCCACCGCCATCCTTACAGCAGCTCTAACCCTGTAAGGAGGAGAGTATCATCATCTTGTTGATATGGAAAAGGCGCTAGTTTTTTTCCCCATGTTGTTGGATCAGCTTTAAGTGATCCAGCTCGCGCGGAAGACGTGGCCAGCTGAGCAATGAAACCTTAAGGTAGCAACCCCGGTCGAGACCAGGCTAAGCAGAGGGCGAGCCGTACCCACCCAGGCCCGAGGCCGCAGCCGCCACCCGTCCGACAGCCGCAGCCCCGAGCTGCCGCCGGCACCAACAGCAGGCACATACTCTCCACCTCCCACCGCCGCCACTCCGGGTGTTCCCCGCTGACCCCAGCGCTACGACTGCCGCTAACGGCCGCTGCGAGGTCCGCGGGAACAGCGGGGAATGGTGGCCCCGCAGTCGGGGCCCGACCCGCACGGTCCCGGCGCAGCCAGGTCACGGTCCGTGGGGCCGGTGGGACGCGCCGCGCTGGGCTTGGCGGCGGCTGGAGGCGCCCGCCCGCCCTCGGCCGTGCCCCAGGCGGCTCTTACTGTACGTGACGGTGACCGTAACCGCAGCTCCAGACGCCGCCATCTCACCCGCCACAAGGAAACCGTTCTGCGGCGCTTCCCGGGGCGCGCCGGCAGCGCGTCACCTCCGCCACAGCCCACGCCCCCTCAGCCGGATGAGGCGGGCACCGGGGGGCGGCTGCTGGTGAGTGGTGTCACGGCGGGGTGGTGGCGGCCGCCCCGATTGGGGCAGGAAACAAGCGGCGGGGCACGGTCAGAGCAAGCGTGGGGATCGGAACCCGAGCGGCACCGCACGCTGATAACAACGGCGACAGGTTATGAGCAGACTCATTACCAGAGAAACCACGCACAGCGATCAGCTCATCTATAGGATTTTATGTCTCCACAGAATACATAAAGTTAATGACAACCCGATTGGTTACAGCATCCAAGGCAGGGTACAAGTCTCGACCAGTAGTTTAAAAATTGCTTTCAGTTCTTTTATCAAATAAGCATAGTAATAAGGGAGCTATTTTACAGAGAGTAAGCAGCAGTGTACAATCTTGGTTTCGAGAAAGAGAAACGTAATACAAAGTGAAAATAAACCTCAGCTATCGACAGCCACCACTACTCTTCACGTATTGCTTTGTCCATGAGACATGGAAATCAAAACCTATCGGACTGACTGCTTCCACCGAAGGGAACTGTGCTGAATTTTCCATTCACAGAAAAATCAGGAGTAGAATAACTTTCTTCGAAGAAGGAACACCACCAGCCACTCATGTTGCATTCTAGGATGTAGTGATATTAAGATTATACTGGAAGGACAAGTTCTCCAGGTTTGAAAAAGAAAAAATTCTTAATTTGATCTGTATAGTTCGTTATATCCATTGTGCTCTTGAAACATTTATGTCGCAGGGATCTTTGGCAACCCAAATTCGTCCACCAGTACACCATCCTGTAAGAAAGCAAAAGAAGCAACAAGTTAACAACCCTCCACCAACCAGAACATGAAAGTTTCCTTACAAATTCTATAAAGTGATGTATCTGTAACATCTGTGTGTAACAGCTCGATCAAAGTAACAGCATCAGTGGTCTTTCTCACTATGAAGCTACATTAAAGGCCCAAAAGCAGAAGACTTTCTTATGTTTTCAAGAATAATTAAACTAGGAGTTGTAATGGTATACTCGCAGCCTCACAATGTTAGACAGGAGTTACAAATTGTCATTTTAGCTCTTTAAAATATTGTAAAGAGCATTCAGTACACTGTATTCTCTCATATACAGCATCCAAAATACACCGTATCCAAAATACAACCTTAAGCTTCTTTTTTTTTGTTCAAACTATTAAGGATTTTAAATATCGAGCAACCAACACAAATGTGATTAATCTAAAACGAAACAAAACAGAACAGAGTATTTTGCTTTTAAAGAGGAATGGAACTCACTTTGTTTTTCGTGTCAGTAGGAGTGACCTCTGGGATGGCTGGAGCAGATGCGGCTTCATCTAAGTAGGAATTGTCTTCATCGGCTAGAAGCTCATCACCCAACGCATCCAATTCTGAAATTATGTTGGTTGAAAAATTATGCAAGGAATTCCTTTTGCAAAATAAAAGTTGTTCTGACAGAGAAACAGGTTTCATACTGAATGCTTGCATCCACAGTCATTCAGCACTGCTTGGTCATCAGTCAGGAATACACGCACGCGCGCGCACACACACACACACACACACACACACAAACCAGAGAACCTTCTTTCCTTCACTGCAGCACTGCAGACACCATTAGTCTATATCACACGTCTGCCACATACTCTTGCTACCTCTCTGAAAGGACATGCAGCTTTTATGTTTAGAAAAAGTTATTAAAACTTTCTATTCAAAAATACACTGAAAGTATTTAACTAATGAAATTAAAAATCACCGTATGACTGTATAATGATGTTTACATTCAATAATGTAAACATCATCCTCCTAACCTGCTTCCAAGTCATCCTCATCAATCTCTGGTGTTCCATAGCTACGGCTCAGCGCCTCCTGGACTTCATTGGCTTCTTCCATCATGTCTTCCAACTGATCTTGTATGTCCTGAAGCAAGAAACGATTTCAACTGGTCCATATTTAATAGCTTTAGTTAAATTTATCAGAGTTTAGTCAAATTAAGGTTAGCAATTCCAACAAACAAGGCACTCGGATTTTTTTTAATGCATAAATGAAGCAGCATTAATACAAGTCAACAGACTAGCATTCAGTGCTATAGCTTGGCCTTGACTATAATTAAAATGATAATAAACATATGAGGAGGAAAAAGAGGAACCTTGAAACAACATCTCTGCAAAATCCTATTAAGTATTCTTCAGGGTAAAATGAAAACCTCTAAGAAATTACCCAAAATGAAGGATTATCTTGAAAAGCAGAAGCATGTGAAATCTAGAGAAATTAAATCTACCTTCTGGAGAAAAGCACTAACCCACATTGTACCATGGCAAAATTTAGAAGACATTTTAGCATACTACTTACACTGTACTTGGGTACAAGTAAGGAAACAATACCTGCCTAAAGGTTTACGATGCAGGCCATATATAAAAACAGCACAGGAAAGAGAACTTACGTAATTCAGCACGGGCATTTGATAAGAGTTTAAGTGCAGCATACTTAAAATTCTACTTAAGAGATCTTCTGGGTTTTTTTAATGTGTTTTCTGAAGACAGAGCCAGGCCTTGCAGACCTCTAGAAATTGTTTGTTTGGGGTTTGGTGGGAATTTTTTATCCGGTTTTAGGTTTGGGTTTGGGTTTTTTTGTTGTTGTTGCTTGGGGGTTTTTTGTTTGTCTGTGCTTTACTCAGGCACTAGCTTGAACTGGGGAAGCAAAGGACTAGTGTGCATGTTGCAACTGCAGCACGGAGGACACAACAAAAAAAGCTACAGCAGGAAGTATTCACCAACATTCCCTTTCCTCAGCACTTCAGCACAAGACATTACAGATTAGCCCAGCAAGGAAACAACAACCAGTATAAGAAGGCAAATAACTGATTTTGCAGTACCAGAGAAATCAGGAAGGAATTACAATGCTGGTCTCACAAAAAATGAGAAAACTTATCTAAACTAAAACAGGCAGTTTACCTTTAGGTTACACAGCCCACTCATCACTATTTCAGTACATTGTTTCTGTTCTTTAACAATTTGAACTATACAAACTCACCTCAATTTGATCTATTTTGACTTGCTTGTAAGCTTTCTTCATTTCTTTCACCCCCAGTTTCATTGCATCAACCTAGAATAGAGTCAAACAACATGCTTGTATCTGATGGAGCATATATAAATTAAACAAATGCAAGATTAATATACTGGTACCGTTGTCTTTGTATCCTTCAGTGCTTGAATAGTGTAATTAGCTTGTTCCATATTAAAAGACTGCTGTGATAGATTATCCCTCTGTTGTTCATACCTGTTAAAAACAATATAAATAATGGCTTTAAAACACCACACTTTAGTGCTGAAAAAAGTCTTAATTTTTTTGCAATTGAAAAATCAGGGCCCAGTGACTGTAAACAGGGGAACAACTAGCACGTAACGTTAGCAGGCAGATAGAAAACCCAAAACCAAGCAGTCCTTCTTACAACATCTAACTGAATTGTTGCATTCCTTAACATAGGATATTGTAGACTGTAAGAGTTCACAGGTATTTTGGATGACAGAAGTTCACAAAGAACAAGAAATTGAGCAAGCCTGTAGAGGTACAATTCATCTGAGGAATATGACATACAAGCCAATACAAGCTTTGGCTCAGGCAGCATCTAAAAGACTTGCAGGTCAGAGGCTATGACATTACAGTGAAGCACCCCTGAACATTTGCCATGTTTTGACATTCTCTCCTTTGTATTTGTTGCTGGTCACTTTCTAGGTCACTATATTAGACTAGACCTGACCACAGGATCATCTATCCTGTCCCTTCTGGTTTCCTGTATAGGCACAACAACCTGTGCTACATATGCTCAAGTCTTAAAGGGTATCTACAGAGAAGAGGTAAATTCGCAGTAAACCAGTCAAAGATAATTAAGTACACAATTTATAGTAACCAATTAATAACAGAAAATGAGGCATTCTCAGGAAGTTTAGGAGCCAAGCATAGCTTTAACAATAGCAGATTTAGGACAGCTTGTCCCAGTCCAAATTTATAACTCATACATAAAGGCACAAATATGCTGACACTGGAGATGCTTCTGAAAGGCTGGCTGGCTTGTTCAGCATTTTTCTTTAAAGAATACTCAGAAATGAGAGCACTGGAAAGAGAAAGTGTGCCCCTCCTCCCCCTCAAAGAAAACAGCCTTTGATTCGTCCCATTCTGAGACAGGTTTAAACTTACATTCGCTTCTGCTTTAACACTCTCAATGCTTTCTGCTTTACTGTGTTCTGAAAGAAAAAATACTGTTACATTAGGGAAAATATTTGACTTTACTCTTGATTATATTGCTTAAACCCAACATATCGCATTGAAGTTTTCCAGAAGATTGTTCAGTTACTAGCACAAAGAGTTTAACAATAGTCACGTTCAGCATTTGTAACGCATTAATGATTAACCAAGCAGGCTTGTATGAAAAGCTGCTAATAAAAATACTTTAAAGATTTCTGGCTTTTGAATTCTTTTTTTGATAAGCAGAACACAAAGTCAAACTTAGTGCACCAGAACCATTTTTCAGCAACACATTTTAATGCTCAGCATCAAATAATACTGTAAAAGGTACTTTAACAATACTGTTTATATATGTTTATTATTATGGATTTTATATTATATGTTGATCCCCTTTCAGAAATGGGTTTTCCTACTCCTTTTCTGCCTAGTGCAGACCTTTTTATTTTAGCTGATGAACAAAACAGCCTTTCTACCAGACTTAGTTCAGGTAATGAAGGAAGAAGGGAAGCAAGTTAACTTCAGAGTGAGGTATTATATTACATTTTGGAATAAATAAAAACCAATGAAAACACTGTTCGAAGATACATGTCTAATAAAAATAATCCCGCAGGATCTTACATCTCATCAGTAGGTCAATTCTAAGGACCTGATGAACTGGCTAAATCACCCCACTACATGACAAGCAGCATGAGTCACATCCTCTTACGCTTAAATCCCACAGAAGATTCTTACCTTTGCAGGCCCCTCTCTCATCTTCTTCATTTGATCCTTATACTTCACAAGTTCTGCATCAAGCCTAGCAATTTTCTTGTCAATTGACTCAGCTCTGCTATCCACCTTTATCACAAACAAAAAAACATTACTCAAGGTTTTATTCAAGAACTGGACAATAAGAGAACGGCCTCAGTCTTATTATGCTTCTAACTGAATTGTTTCTTTGCTCAGTGTTTTATAAACATAGCATAGTTTGTAGAGAATCCAAAACCAGAATCAAATGAAACCACTTCTAGAAGGAGCACAGGAAACATTCTGAGGTTGCAGGAAGCTCGGCCATTGTAACATGTTCTCACATTTTCACATAATCCCTTGCACACCCACTGAAGTCACAGTCTCTATTCAGGAATTTCTGATAATATACAGTGCCAGGGACTAAACTGAAACAGAAAGAGCCAAGCTGGCAGACAAGGGGGTAATGCAAAAGAGACAAGGATGCATTTAGCAAGGCTAGAGGTTTACTTTTGGTGGGCAGAGAACACTAATACTTCAGAATGATGCCTGGATTACTGGTTACGCTTAAGAAATCCAGACTTTTTTTCAAAGGTGCCTAACTCCTTTGTCAGAAAGACACTTTTCTCATCACTTCTCACAAAGGAGCCAGGACACAGCAGTTCCACCTGGCAGCTACTTGGAATTCTTTTGCTTCTAATCCCAACATTAGCTGCATAGCTCAGTGAGAACCCTCCAGCAGTCAGCCCTAACAGCCTTAGTGCAAAGCATGACAGAGCTGTCATTATGGAAATATTTTAACCCTTCTGCATAAGAGGGTTAAAGATGATAACCACAGAGCCAAGCATGGTATGGACCATCTAACAGCATACAGAGATTCAGACAGAAACCCCAAACAAACAAACAAAAAACTAAAGGAAGCCTCCTTAACGTGAACCGACCATCACAGCATTTCTTGGGAAACCACAAAATAAAGCTTCTTAACTGCTCATGGAGCCTCTCCAGGGATTAGAATATAATGACAGTCCAATTATAGCATCAGACCAATCAGTGCAAATTTACAATTCTGACTTGCTAGAAGTGTGGCTGAACAAGTATAATTATGCAGATTTTCTTCTGGGTATCTCAGTGATCCTTCCAAATCTCTCTGACAGCAACATGCATTTGCCAGAGGCACCCTGAGCAGAACATTTGATATGAACACTCCACACAAGACATTAAAGTGTCTGGGCACAGCTGGCATTGAACAAAAAAAGTGTTACGCTTTCTGTCTTGTCAAATATTGTCCTAATAGCAAGAAAAAGAGATATTTGTAATTTTAAAATACTTGCAGGTTCAAAGCGTAGCCCTTCCTCAAGATGTCATCAGCTAAACGCATCTTTGAGGTCAGCCTCCTCTTCAGGGGAAAGCCGGTTATTTGGCTTATTTATGTAATGATTCTTTTAAGCAGTACTAGCAGGAAATGGAGACAGATCCTCCTCCATCGATTAACTGCATTAAGTATTTCACACACACATTACACAGAACCTCAGATTTTAAAAATGAGAATGGATGGAAAATGGGAGAATGGATCTAATTTATCCAAAAGAAAACTTAAAAGTGTGTATCATGACCCGAAGAGCTGCTTTCTTTTATTCACAGGCATACCAACATACATTCCATTGCTACAGAAGTGCCCTAATCCAAACAAAAGAAAGCGATTGTGGTATCCCAAATCCCTAGGAAGCAAAATTGCCGTTTATTTCAGTAAATAACAGTAAGTTAAAAAAATAACATATCAGACTGAATTTTAACATTGTTGTCACAACTGTCAGCCAATTGTTCTTATGTTCCCTACTTACTACTCTGGAAAAAAAAACCAAAACATAAAATTGGAGTGTTTTTTTGAAGAAGAAAAAGTAAAACCAATGCAAATGCCTCAGCTCCTGATGCATCCTTCCTCCTACCATCC
Organism: Ara ararauna; assembly: GCA_028858755.1. NCBI lineage: Eukaryota > Metazoa > Chordata > Aves > Psittaciformes > Psittacidae > Ara > Ara ararauna. The sequence continues at coordinate 68,005,411 of CM054377.1, read as the reverse complement.
TCATGACGGCTTTGAGTCATCTGATTGCGCTCAGCCAGCAAGGATTGAAAGAAGTCTGCCACTTGGTGCAATGTTGAGGCAGGCACAGCAAGCAGAAACTGCAAGGGGGAGTGGGGACATGCTCATGGAGACTAAGTGGGAAGACAGGAGGGCATCACCCTGGCAAACTCAACAGTAACCAGCCATCGAAGCAAAGCAGGCAGAAGTGTTCCCTGGGCTTCACTAAACACTTCAGATTAGTGATCCCACAGAACCAACTCTTTAAATACAAAAGCCTTGAATCGTTTAGCTACATTAGGGTGATGCTTATTCTCTTTTACAACAGGAAAAAAATAGTGTATTATGTTCTGATCTTACTGGGTTCAGTTGTACTGCTTTTGCATACACAGGGAAGAACATCCAAAACACAGGCACAGAGTTGTCTCTGCTTTTGGTAAACAGTCACTGTGAACATTAAGCACTGCTTGCCAAATACAGTAATTCCTACCTGCCACTTCATGGCTTATTACCATTTAGGTAACATGGCAAGAGATTTTACAAAGCATGTAGTGCTTTGTACAATACAAGGCCTGACACTCAAAAGGTAAAACAAAAGGTGTCTAAGATTGAAAACAACACAGAAGAGACATAACCTGAGTCTCCGAACTGTATAATTTAACACAGTAAAGAAACAGTGCAAGTTTATTTAATGTCTCACACAACTCTCTTCAATAGTAATTCACATGCAATGTAAGAAAAATATCTAGTGATATCTCTAGCCCTTTAGCAGGACTTACACTAGAGACTTCACTGTTGTGAAAATGAACTAAAGTACAGCAAGCCTTTCACAAATCAGATTGATTACTTCATGTAAATTGGCTCAAAAAGTTAATTCATCAACTTTGAATTTGTAAAAGTGTATTTCTCTCCATGCTTACCAGTGTGCAGCTTACACTGCTGAAATGGCAAATTTAAGTACTAATAACAGCATCTTGGGTAGGTTTTGGAGTTCTAGCCATCCACAAAAGCATTTCCTGGTAACAGTGTGAAAGCTCTGATTTTTGAGCATATGCTTTAACGTTCCAACTAAATAGACTTGGAGGTACGTTTAGGCTTAATACTGCTAAAAAGCAATACAGACTCTTTGCCAAAAATGTACTGGGAAAAACACGATGACCACTTCTCTCCCCGTCCCAGCCACTGGCATGTACAGGAGGCTGATGTGCACGGGTTTGTTCAGGTAGCACTGACAAATATTAGGTGTTTGACTTAGAGGGTCTCTTCACTGGATAGCAAAATTAATCTTCTGGGAGGAAAATCATGATTTTCCAAAGAAATTTCCTGTTGCCAGGTTCCAGACAACACTTAGTTAGCCTTAGTCAGCCTCCATTTAAACCACAACCCTTACCAACCTTTCACCTGACTTTGCTAACCACTGACACAAATACTCAAGACCTCCGTGTTCTTTTTTCACCTTTTAAAATTAGTTTACAACAGAAGGAGCTGTAAAAACACATCAGTTTTCTTCACAAGCTTAAAAGCCAAGAAAAGGCTGTGAAATTACAAGATTTACCTTCTTAAAACCGTTCCTTCTTTTCAGGCAGGCAAACCTTACAGCAGCTGTAGTGTTCTACCATATGTTTCCTCAGCATTTCCTTCTTGGCCTGGGCTTAACCATCCCTCTGCACACACCTTCACCACTGACCCTACAGCAAGCTCATGCATGGCAGACAGAACAGTTTTCACCCCGCAGTGGGATCTGCCCTCCCGCCCCCTAGCCTGGACAGAGGGACTGGTTTCCTTGCTCCAGTCCCTGCCTTTGTGCAGCTTGGCATAGTGGGAGTTAGCTAGTTAGCATTGGCAGTGACTGCCAATGATATGGGGTTCAACAAGGCCAAGTCAGGTCCTGCACTTGGGCCACAACAACCCCATGCAATACTACAGGCTTGGGGAAGAGTGGCTGGAAAGCTGCCCAGCAGAAAAGGACCTGGGGGTGCTGCCTGCCTTCTGGCTGAACATGAGCCATCTTGTGCCCAGGTGGGCAAGAAGACCAACAACATCCTGGCCTGTATCAGCAATATTGTGGCAACAGGGCCAGGGCAGTGACCATCCATCCCCCTGTACTCAGCACTGGTGAGGCTGCACCTCAAATCCTCTGTTCAGTTCTGGGCCCCTCACTACAGGAGAGACATTGAGGTGTTAGAGCGGGGTCAGAGAAAGGCAATGAAGCTGGTGAAGGGTCTGCAGCACAAGTCTGATGAGGAATGGCGGAGGGAACTGGGGTTGTTTTAATCTGGAGAAGAGAAGGCTCAGGGGGGACCTTACAGCTCTCTACAACTGCCTGAAAGGAGGTTGGAGCGAGGTGGGGGTTGGTCTCTTCTCCCAAATAACAAGCAATAGCACATGAGGAGATGGCCTCAAGCTGTGCCAGGGGAGGTTTAGATTGGATAGTAGGAAAAACTTCTTCACTGAAAGGGTGCTCAGGCATTGGAACAGGCTGCCCAGGACAGTGGTGGAATCACGGTCCCTGGAAGCGTTCACAAACCGTGTAGATGAGGCCCACAGTGACACGATTTAGCGGTGGTCTCGGCAGTGCTGGGGTAATGGTTGGACTTGACGTTAAATGTCCTTTCCAACCTGACTCTGTGATCTGTGCACCCACTGCACCAGAGCACAGGCACACTCGGGGTATTACACACACACCCCCCCAGGGGCACACCCGTGCTTCCGCATGCCGGCGGCACAGACACGCAGTGCCCCGCGGACGCAGCTCTGCGCACACACACATACGCACACACCCGAGAGGAGCCGCGGCCCGCCGGGCGCACACAGCCTGAGCTGCCGGGCCGCCCTGCCCCTGTGCCCCCCGGGGAAGACACTCACCGTGCCGATGCAGTCGGTGAGGCTGGGCGGGGGCGCCTTCGGCTTCGCTTTGCCGAAGAAGCGGTTCATGGCGGCGGCGCGTCGATCCCCCTCCCGGTCCCGGCAAGGGCAGCAGCGATGCCCGCCGACCCGGAAGCCGACAGACAGCCGGGCACGGCACGCCCCGGTGCCGCCCCGCAGGCATCACGTGCGCAGCCCGGAACTTCCGCGCCGAGCGTAGCAGGAGACGTTCCGTACGGCGGCGCACACGGGGTAAGTGTACGTACGCTGCTGGGCTTGCGCCGCCTCCTCGGAACTGCGGTCACCGCCTAGAGAAACACCCTTTGAGTTACATCAGCACTGACGCTTGAGTGATTTTCTAATATGAAGAAATTATAGCTGGAGGATCCTTCCCCCAAGATCAAGATTATCTGAGCTGTTCAGAAGTAACAGCATGAACAGATGTGAAACACAAGCATACAGTATTTGGTTTATTTTATTTATTTTTGTGTTAAGAACACGCGGGGTTTGGTTCTTTTTTTTTTTTTGTACAGACGTTACTGAGGTCCTAACATGTCTTTAGGCTTCACCCACTGATCAAACTGGTCTGACGTGAGGAATCCCAGCTTTATTGCAGCTTCTTTTAACGTCGTCCCTTCTTTGTGCGCAGTTTTGGCAATCTTGGCTGCTTTATCATATCCTGTAACGTAACAAAACAAAACAAAGCACTTAGCCATGCACAGTTTCACAAGACTGAGAGGTGAGAAGAAAGTGGGACACTTGGCCTATGGAGAATTAATTTGCAGGACACTCCTATTGCTGCTTAACTCAATTTGTACTAAATGTAACCTGCAAAATCATGATACCGCAAAATATTTCAGTGTAATGTTCTGATAAGTTTCTGAGCCTTAAACCTACCTATATGCGGGTTCAGTGCTGTTACCAACATCAGAGATTCATTCATCAGTTTGTTGATCCTGTCTGTATTAGCTTGGATTCCAACTACACAGTTGTCCGTGAAAGAAACACAAACATCTCCGAGAAGTCTTGCAGAGTTTAAAACATTCTTAATCTAACAAAACAAAAGAAATACCAGGTATTACATTCAGTCAGTAACAGCTGCAGTCTGGTGTGTTTGTTCATAGCCAGTGCCCCCCTGCAATGCCCACTTCTTTAGCAGGCTGTTTGTAAAAAAGGAGCGGCTACAGCCCACTCCCATTTAAAGAGGCTCCTGACAAGCATTCAGTGGTAGAATTAAATGAGCGTGAAGATGATCACAGTACGTATAATCATTTTGTTCACAAATAACCAAGTAAAAACTACATGAAGGCATTTGATTCATTTTCATTTCCCTCCTAGATACTGATCAAGAGAAGACATCTAACCATATAAAGTACAATAATGTCTGGCATTAGCCACCTACTTTGACAAGTCATCTACTTTGACAATCCATAAGATACGTCCTTGGTTTCTTTTTGGGGAGGGAGCTGTTTCGAACAAATTTATCTTGTGTGTATCTCTTGGCTGTTTATGATTCCTCCCTCCCGCTTCAAAACCAGATGCTATATGCTTAGAAGAAATATGCCCCGATTGGCAAAAAAAAAAAACATTACCCTGAGAAGACACAGTAAGGTAGAGACAAATACTGATTTTATTGTAAAATTTCAGTTTTCTTTCAATCATTTCTAACATACATAATAAAAATGCCCTATCAGTCAGTATAGACTGTGCAGAATAACAACATGCTGCTTCCTTTGTGCCTCTTATTTCTAACAATACAACAGAATCTTAAAAACTTTCCTTTTATTACTATTTCCTGCAAGTCACCTCAATTCTTTTTAAACTATTACCTCTACCCTAACTTCTGTGCTATTCCTTTAACAGTCTATATAGTTATCCACAATCTTCTGATTTGATGCTTTTATTTCTATTCTCTCCCTCAATTTCTCCTGTTTATTTTTCCTTCTTGGTTTTAAGGGAGGAAAACAACCAACCAAACCAAACCAAAAGTAGACAGGCCAAAGAAGAAAATAAGAATTATGACTTGGTTTCAAAAGATGCAGATTTCAGTACAAGGGGATTTGTAACACTCAACTAACTTGACCTTTTTTAAATTAAACATACAGAAGCAGCAATATGTCACTTGGCGTATCGTCCTCACACTGTAGAAGACAGAAGTACTGGAGTCTAATTATTTACAATTTTACATGACTCAGTTGCCAAAGACCTGTAATCCTTTGGTATTCGGCGGTAACAAAGATTAGTAACAGACTGTTGTTAAAGGAAAAAAAAATCCTCATTTTTAGCTGAGACACCAAATTCTCTTTGGCTTTGGACAAAATTTTGTCTGAGCTTGTGCTCCTCTCTCCCTGCTTCCTTTGATGATAAGCACACATTGTTAAGATAAAAGCTTACCTGCATAAAATAGTTTCATGTTAGCAAGATCACCAGTTCCCCGTCAAAATAACAAGGACGTGCCATACAAAGGAGTAAATCTTATTCGCACAATTCATTAGCTTCTCTGGTGCTTGTATTGACCAAACATTCACTGAGGGCTTTTTCCTACAAATTATCTGATTGTACAAACAATGACTTTAAGAAGTCCTAGATATTTAAAACTTCATTAACTTACCATCATGGGCTTAAAAACATTCAGTTCAAAGTGTCCGTTGCTACCTCCTACAGTAACAGCAACGTGGTTTCCCATAACTTGGGCTGCCACCATGGTTACAGCTTCACACTGGGTAGGGTTCACTTTTCCTGGTTGCAGAAAGGAGAGAAAAAGGTTACCTAAGAAGAAGCAGCAGAAGACAAGGGGAGAAACAAACAAGACCAAAACACACAGGCAAACAAAAACCACCAACAACCAGTTGTGTTTCCTCATTTACCAAATCACATTCAACAGAAGATGTTTTGTAGGAGGTAGCATCCTACTCATGTCTATCTGTGCACCACAGAAATAATTTCAATAAATGATAATAAATTAACTGTACAATTCCAGTAATTCAGCTAGGATTTTTAAAATAGCTGTATTTTTAAAATAGCTATGGTTGCTTTAGCAATTCACCAAGATTTTGAGAGCTGGATCAAATGTGCATGAGCTAAGCAGCTGTTCATTGCCACCATTCTTAACAGATTAACACCACATTAAAACCTGTCTTTACTTGTGCAAGTGGACATTTCTGGTAAATCACTACCAAATCTCAATTTGGGAAAAGTATTCCTGATCTGATAGAATTACTTTGTAATAAGATTAGTACACTGTCTTTGCTTTGTCAAAAAAAAAGCAGGAAAGGCAAAACAACACAAAACAAAAACCAAACACACAAAACCCCACGAATTAGAACGGACTCCTAATAAGTAAGGGTTCTTATAATAGCTGATGTAATTTCTAGAAATAATCCTAGTAAGAACATTCATTACCTGTTTCTTCAAAAGCCAGATATGCTCACGACCTGTTTTACAATTTATCATAAAGGAAGAACCTGTTTTCGATGGACAATATTCATATATGCATACTTTTTTAGGAGAGACTAAAGAATGATTACTAATATTCCTTCCTTTCTTATCAACCCATACAATGCCATCATTGCCATTGTATATCATATAATATGTACATCATATGGCAGAAAGGAAAATGTGAGTATGCAAGACTAATCATGCTAGGAAGTACAGACACAAGTCAGATTACATCACAATACTGCTACAATTCATAGATCAGTTCATTTAAAGCTTGTTTCAGAAAAGCTCTTACATAAAACTCACAGAGATCTTGCAATTCTAAAAGAAGGGTTTGAGAAGTATGCTTGTATTAATGGAGACATATGCTGACAGATAATGCTCTCCCACACACACTTGCCAACACACAGCTGTGCAAGCAAGTATTTTTAGGAACATCAGTTTTGGTAAAATATGGCAGAAGATAAGAACTGACAGAATTGTTGAATCATGGACTTATTGATGTGTGGTGGCATTTGGTAAATATGTTAAGAGTTAGTGGTCCAAATCAAAAGAAACACGCAAGTTTCTCTGTACCTGGCATGATGCTGCTTCCTGGTTCATTTTCAGGCAGGATGAGTTCTCCTAGTCCAGAACGTGGTCCAGAACCCAGGAAACGAATATCATTAGCTATTTTCATCAGACTACATGCCACTGTGTTCATAGCTCCGCTGAGTTCAACTAGGGCATCATGAGCTGCAAGAGCTTCAAACTTATTTGGAGCAGTGACAAAAGGCAAACCTACAGGGGGGAAGGGAAAGCACTGAGCAGTGAGGCACATGAACCAGATAAACACACAATTAGCTTCATTTGACAATAATAACACTGTAAGATCATCTCTCTTCTCTAGACCTTTCCTCACAAACATTTCTTAAACAGATTAATACAATGTAAAAGTCACTAAAAAACACAAGAATATGAAATTTGAGCATCTACCCACAACAAAATTTCAAGATTTCATACTGTGTTGCATAATAAGCATCGCTTTCCCACTGCAGTATTTTATGAATGTCAGTAATCTCTTACAGGTTAGCCCAAACTTCATTTCTCCCCTTATATCAAGTTAGATTCTTTAGGTTGTCAAGAGCTGTGATGCTTTCTCTCTGTTATGAAAATAAGGTTTTTACAGCACAGTGCAGACATTAGGACAAAGCAGTCAAAATGGAATTAGGTACTTAAAAAAAAAAAGCATTCAAGTATCAGAACTGGAAGGAAACAACAAACCAGACAGAACATGTGAAAGCTGATTCAGACTCAGAAGCATGCCTGAAACTGCTGCCAACAACAAGAGCGCAGACTCAATGGAAGCAACAGCTCTGCTGACATTAATTAAATGCCTGAGATTTAAGGCTGGGTTCTATAATGAAAAACATGTCTTCAGGGCTTTGCCCTGGAAGAAAAGTCAGTGCAATGCTATTAGTGGTAATGGACATCTTTAAAGACTGACTGTGGGCTGGACTTTGTCCCTGCAAAACTCCAGGTCTGAGCTTACATTACCAGTTCAAGGAAGAGCAGCATAACCCCATGATTTCTAGTGTTTCACAATACCTGCTGAACACCAAATCCCACCCAATATCCATGGGCTTCCAAATTGCATAGCTGCTTTCTCAGTTGCAGAGATCATTCTAAACTTTTCCTTTTGTCCTTGCCAATAAACTTGCCTATAAGAACATGTGGAACTTCGTAAGTCTGCCCTACTTGTTTCAAACTAGTACAGTTTTCCCATGCAGCATACCTAACATGTGCTAACATGGGAGAGCTTCCTAACCACCAATAGCTTCTTCAAGCACCAAAACAAGCCCTGTACTGCTGCCCAGCAGCTGTTGTTTATGACAAGTTACTTCTGCCCTCTCAGCATACAAGAAAGTCTTGACTCTCTACAAGACAGAGAATAATAGATCCATTAAAACAAAAATCCTGTTGATAAGCAGTTTCAGCAATTTTAAATAACAGACATATGCGTTCGTTTTAGGGGCATTTTAAAGACATACTATGACACCAAAGATTTGGTTTATAGATCAGAAAACTCAATGGCTCTGTAAATTAAGTTTAATATCTATAAAGATAGCATCAGAAAAATCAGACAGCTAACTTTTTGATATGAAAAAATATAGTGGCTTTGGGAGGGTTTTCCCCCTTCTTTCGTGCCAAGTCACTGTAAATTAACAGAGCCAGGGGAGCAAAGATCAAGACAGAGCATTATAGTTGGGCTAATAATAGAAGCCTGAAACTGTATCTATAAGCCTCACTCAGAAAAACATGGTAATTTCAGTCACTTCCAATGCATCAAGTATAATCCTAAAAATACGTTGCATGAAAACCCCTCAGTATAAGGCATATAGCATAGAGCATTAGCAGAAACTTTCATGTTAAAATATAAATACAATTTGTGCTTATGAGAAGTCTGGAAACTGAAAGATTTCGTTTCAGTTTGACTATGCTACATATACTGCTTTACTGATAACTGAAGTATCATTCCTCACCTGTCAGTTCAGCCACTTTAGCAGCAACTTTCTCAGCAAAACCAATCCTTGTGTTTAGTCCTGTGCCAACTGCAGTCCCACCAGCTGCCAGCTGATACACTCTTGGCATGGTTGACTCAATCCTAGCCACACCGTATTTAATTTGTTGCACATAGCCACTAAATTCCTTTGAAAGAAAGGAGGACAAAATAAACCAACAAAGACAATGACCAAGAATAAGCATTATTACTTAGATTTTGATCATGATTGGACTAATTTCTTTACAAACATGAAGGCGCTCAACTTTACCTAAATGAAGAATCTTAGCATGTTTTCATTAAGAGGCAGTAGACATGTACTAGAAGACTGCTCTCATACTACAAACAATTACACATAAAAAAATCTACATATATAAAAATGTGTAAACAATACATCTTTCCCTTGCTTTTTATCTCAGGTGTGGGCTTAGTAGGACCTGAATCCATGTTAATCAGATTAAACTAATGTTCTCAAAGTACAAATAGAGAAGCAGATCTTGGACTTTGTTCACTGAATTTTACTTAGTAAAAAACTGAGCATTCTTGGACAAATCCACAAACTTTACATGGATTTTTATCAGTTAAAGTTAATTCATTACCAAATTAATGTAATATAAGCCATTCTTGGCAATATCTAAGAAAAACCTGCTATCATATGGATATAAAGATCATATATTAAAGATTTTCATTCAAAATACTTCGTAGTTTTGTGTGTTGGCAAAACCTCATTTATGCAAATTTACCAATTAAGACTACCTATCTTCTCCCTTGCAATGTCACTGTAACAAAAATACCACATTGTGTGACTTGGCAATGGAACATAATTTCAAAATCATTTATATCTTACTACTGTTAGAAGTAAGACACATGGAAAACATGAAGAAAGTTTATGTTGCAGTTATTAGAGTGCAGCATCCAGCAAACTCTGCTAAAGATGAAAATATTCAGAGTGAAATTCAGCCAGTTTCCTGTAATTTCTCTTAACATGCCAATTAAGGCATCCTCAAGTTTGCCTCCATTTCCTCCAATACATTTATGAGAATTTTCCAAACAAATGCATAATTTGGGTTTTTTACCTGTCCAAGCGTAAGTGGAACAGCATCTTGTGTGTGAGTGCGCCCTATCTTTATGATCTGGGAAAACTCTTTGGATTTCGCTTCAAGTGCATTCTGTAGCTTCTTTAATCCAGGTAACAACACCTCATTAACCTCCTGGGCAGCAGCAATATGCATTGCTGTTGGGAAAGTGTCATTTGAACTCTGTGAAAGAAGTTTGAGAAATTTAGTTACAAGCTTTTCTTACCATTATTGCTGTAAGATGTACATGTATGGCTTTATTCTCTTTATTTTTTATTTCTTTATGGCTTTATTCTCTTTATTTTTTATTCTCTTTTATTTATCTTTATTCTCTTTATTTTATGGCTTTATTCTCTTTATTTTTATTATCTATATTCTTCTCTTAGAAGAACCTACGAACAAGCAACTTTGGAGTGTTCCACAAGTCAATCTGCAGGAATAATAAAGTCTTCCAAATTCTAGTCCAGTACCTTAGGGATAAAATCAACTTTTTATAACTATACCTACAGAAAGTTCAGTTGAGTAGATTGTTCACAACAACAGGGGGGGAGGAAAGGGAGGAAGAAAAAAGAAAAATAATTACCAGAAGAGACAGGTGATGAATAGATGATTTTAAAGGAATTATAGGTGACTTTGAAACACCTATGTGTTGATTTGTTAATGTTAAACATAAATGTAAGGTGATGTTAAATGTAGTGTACTTCCCAGGATATTGAGTAAGCATAAAAGATCAGGAAGGAATACATACAAGACAGTGGCTTAAACTTCAGCTAGTCTGAAGGAAGTATCAAGAGCGAAATGTAATAAAATTGCCTACCATGATCCTTGGGGAAAATAAAAAAAATTAAATGGATATTTCATTTGCCAATTAGAGGACTGCAGCCACTATCATATTCTTTCTACATGCTGTATGCAATGCAGATCTGGAGATAACAACTACAAGTACCCAGCTTTTACATGCTGGATCTATATTTAACTGAAGACTGCTTGCAGTAGCAGTGATTGTCACAAGGACACCTCTACCCATTACATTATATGAAATTATGTGTCATGAAGGAGTTGGAAGTTTCTAACCTAAAAAGCTCATGCTGCCACCACTGAACATTTTAAGTATTTTAAAGTTCTTTTAAACTGAAAAACCCAGAAAACTGTTGCCAAAGCTGTACACAAAACTCTTTTTGTTTTCGCAAAAATATAAACAGTGGCTCTAAGAGAATTCAAAATTCACAATTTAAAGCAAAGCAAATTTTTCACATCAAAAGAAGTATAATGCAAGTGTAACAACCTGGCTTTTGTTAACATGATCATTCGGATGCACTGGTTTTTTGCTCCCCAGTGTGCCTCCCATTATCTCAATGGCTCTATTGCTGATGACTTCATTGACATTCATATTGGTTTGAGTTCCAGAGCCAGTCTGCCACACCACCAATGGAAAGTGATCATTTAATTTTCCTTCAGCTACCTAGAATGGAAAAAAGAGAAAAGTTGTTCTACTGGAACAAACAAACAAAAAAAATTAAAATCATAAACCCGAAAACCTTATAGCTATAATTAAAATAATGTTCTGCATTATATTTGTAAATCTACACAGAACAATTGTGAATTTATACCAGGATAATTAAGAGTTTGATGTAATACCAGATATTAAAAGGGCAAAAAACTTTTGCTATGCTTTTCAAAGATGCTGAATTCTGAAACACAAAGAAATACATAATTTCATGTTTTATCATCATAGAAAAGATTTTTAAAAGGTCTTTTAGATCTTATCTTCTCTTTCGCAAACAATGCAGATGATTTTTTAAGTTGAAAAGCATCACCCCTTTCCCAAATTGTAAAGCAACTCAGATTCTAATCCTCCTGGGTAGTACTAGAGGTAGTATGAGATAGTTCTCCCTTCCACAGTTATTTCTCAGGTCAGTAAGATATCCCAGACAAGGGAAACATGTTAAGCGGTTTCTCAGTCAGAGCACATTAGGTGCTTCAGGACACTGATTCAGTGTTATGTGTCTCCTTCAGTTACAACCATCCTCTGGGTGCCAGAAACATCAAGTTTTGAACAGTGCTTGTCTGTTTACAAACTCATCATCATCATGGGTATGCTACTTTCTCCTATGAAATCAGGCTCAACAGCTGCACAGTTTCACCATGAACACTGATCACAACTATACTAAAATTAGGGGCATTCAGGAGTCCATTCCTTGTGGCAAATGGTCCCCCAGAAGAGGTGTTTTTGGCAAAAATAATCTGAGATGCACAGGCAGTACATAATACTTGTATAATCAGACTCCAAAATTTCTCCAGAAATAAATTTCATACAGGGAGGTTCCAGACTTCTTACACATATCGACATTAGGTTTTGCATTAACAGAATGAGCCAGCAGATGGTTGCTGCTATCAAACACCTTCTTCATATAAGGCATTCTTTCCCTAGTACTGCCCTGGACCTATGTGACTTCAAATTGAGAAGTGCCTAAAAAAGAGTCATGACTGTCTTTACTGTGCCTCAACTGTAACTGAGTATGTTACACATATAAACAAGAGAGTCACATGGACACAAAAAGATTCATATGTATTGACTTGCTGATTATTCATGGAAACAAGGTCCTGATCAGCCAAAGACAGCTACAACAACTTGTATCTACTACAGGTAGGCTAGGACAACTACCATCTCAACTCAGAACAACTCTCCTGTTTGATCTATATTTTTTAGAAACCATTGAACCTTATATGCATTTATAATTTTTTTAATACGTGTTTTAGATAGTATCAGAATCTGTGCTCAGAAGCATCACAACGCCATAGCCTCAGAAAAGCTGAGAATGCAAAGCAAAGGATCTGTTCTCACAACTCTGAGGCTAGATAGCTATCTCCAGTTTAACAGGATACATCAGTCTTACTGGAATCATGCTTTTCAGGAAAGGATCTTAAGTATTTCCCATCTCATACAGGAGCAAAGTTCCCATCTCCAAGAGTAACTTGATTCCTTGCTGTATCTCTTCCTTTTTAAGTTATATTAGAAAATTATTTTGGAGGTAGGGGAAAGGATATCACCACAGGGGTGTTTTCAAAACACAACAGAAAAAAAAAAAAATCAAACCGCTTTCATAATTCATGAATCTAAGTTAAGTACTGGCACTAATTAATTTTGTGTCAGTCTCACCTCTGTGCCTGGCAGGATCATGGAGCAAATTTTCCTGGAAAGCATGCTAAGGCCCATGAAAAACAACAAAATGGTTGGTGACAGCCAGCATGGCTTCGCTAAGGGGAAATCCTGCCTGACCAATTTGGTGGCCTTCTATGGTGGGGCTATGGAACTGAGGGACAGGGGTAGAGCAGCTGATGTCATCTACCTGGACTTCTGCAAAGTGCTAGACACTGTCTCGTGTGACACCCTTGTCTCTAAATTGGAGAGACATCAATTTGGTAGAAGGACCACTCAGTGGATAAAGAACTGGCTGGATGGCTGCATGCAAAGAGTTGTGGTCAATGGCTCAATGTCCAGTTGGAGACCAGTAATGAGTGGTGTCCCTCAGGGATCAGTGTTGGGACCAACCTTGTTCAACATCTTTGTCAGCGACATGGACAGCAGACATGGATTGAGTGTGTGCTCAGCCTGAAAAAGGTTGCATGGACACCTCATAGCAGCCTTCCAGTACCTGAAGGGGGCCTGCAAGGATGCTGGAGAGGAACTCTTCATCAGGGACTGTAGTGATAGGCCAGGTTGGACAGAGCCTTGGATGACATGTTCTAGTGTAAGGCCATGATCTTAAGATCCTTTCCAACCCAAACCATTCTATGATTCTAGGATTCTATAAATACCCTTTTAGCCACTGAAACTTCTGATCCCCCTTTAACTAGGAGATCCCTTGAAACCACAAGAAGAGCCTGGACATATTCCAGGCTTCTCCAAAGCTCTTGGGTCTTGGGACTTACAGTGTTACAGCTGGTAGAAAGAGTACAAAGCTTCTGCAAATACTGAAAGATTTTTAAGCTAGTCAGAATGAGAAAGCTCTGTAAAATAATGCATCAAGATAAATACATCTGTCAATTTACAGAAAGCAACACGCCTGGTATTACCATACCTCAAATAATGGTCATTCACAATTCTCTGCACTTGGGTGGCATTTATCCTGAGAAAGAGGAGATGCCTCTGTGTGTCGCATCATGTCCTCTTTAGCTATAAAAGTGATACTTAAAAAACACATTTACTAGTAAGTTTAAGCCTGAAGAGGAAATGGACTAGCAACAAACTATTCAGATTGCAGATGCTCTTCACATTACCAAGATCCAATTGCTTAAAGATCGGGGACTTCCAAAACAAAAAAAGCTTTGTTTGGCAAGTCAGACTTCGTATTAGGTGAATGAACCAAGATACTATTCCTCTCTCAGGTTTTTTTTTATACTGTTCATCTAGTAAGAGTCAACACTATGTAAGTAATGAGTAGCCTTAATAGAGGGGAAAATTACATTGGTTTTATAACTTAAGTATCAAAATACATTTGAACATTCTATCATTCTGTAAATATAAGAAGTAAAATAGTAAAACATGTGAAGTAAATGATTTCTCAACCTGAAAACCAAAATTTAATAACAATAAATGCCTTCCTCTAACAATTTCAGAAAATCAGAAGGTCTTCCCCCAGACTCCAAACTTCATGTGAAAAGCTTAACAAAAACACAATGACAGTTCTAGTATTTTGAACAGTTTGTTCCTACCTCATTTGCTGCCTTCACGATAGCATTAGCAATCTTTGGGTCAAGACCGTAATCTTGATTTACTTCAGCAGCTGCCCTCTTCAAGATGCCAAAAGCCCTTATAACTTGAACCTGTGACACAAGAATAAGTTTAAATGCACAATTTTGTGTATCAAAAAGGATCACATGCATTAAAATTAACAGAAAAGGAGAACTGGTTCCATTTCTAAGCAGTCTTTTTGAGGGCAGACTGACATATGTTTCAGTACATGGAAAGCCAGTAGATGACAAAGCACATGCACACTAATGCTCTGTGCACAGCTACATGTGAAAAAGCAGCTTCATATCAACTAATGCTACACTAAACATCTTCAATAAAAAAAACTATATAGCACTGTAGCAACAAACTACTCCAGTTTTTCTTCTTCAGAAAAAGATAATTCCTATTCATCCTGGTTATTACAAAAATTAAGCAACACAATAAAATAAAAGCAAAGTTCAATTTATTTAAATATAACAAAAAATATTTCTACTGCAGCACAGTATCTTGCCATGCAATTTCCAACTTTAATTAAAAGTCAAAGATGCTCATACTTCCAGCAAAAGTCTAAGAAGAAGGTATTCACTCTCACATCCAAAACATACTTAAAAAGAAGAAATTGAACACATATTTGAATTACTTACTGGCATCCTTTCTGAAACACCTCCAATCTTGAAATTCATTGTAGATCTTACAGTTTGAGCACCATAGTATTTGTCACTTGGGACCTTCAGTTCACCAAAGGTATCATATTCTATCCTAAAAGGCTCTTGAGTTGACTATGGAAAAAGAAAAAAAAAAGTATTTCGAACACTGGTAAACAGCACATCCTTTCTGAAAGCAGACACAGTAAAGAAAAGTGTTCAAGAAGGTGGAAAAAACAAGACAGACACGCAGATAGTCATAGGTATTTTTCTAATTATATCTTCAAAGTTAAGACATTTTTCTAGCTTGAGCACTCGTCTCACTAAAAGTCACTTCTAACACTGTACAACCTAGCAGACCCACTCGTGACTGGCAGCACTGCAAGAATTAAGACCTCTAGCTGCCCATTGTATGAAACTCGTCCTCCTGATGAAAGACTCTGTTTCTTCTTTCGAAAGAACTAGCAACTTATCTTGGAATTTACAGAATTAGTTTTGTAAAAACCAAACGGAAGAACTAGCTCAGTAAGAATTCAGGTACCATCCACTCAGCCAACACAGACGTAACACAATCCCTATCTGAAATCCACACTGCACATGAGACTTCGGAAGAATACTGCAAGGAAGACACTTATTAATCTAATACCAAGTTACTGACAATTAATTATCTTCTAAGGCTAACAAACCAGGAATGCAGTTGCCCTAGCTGTGCAACTCAAACCTTGCACCTCTATTTTGTGCAATATTTATAGAAGGTGCTATTTCTGTATTATGCATACACCTAGCATGCATTATTATCTAACACAGCAAAAGTAAACTAATTTTAGCCAATGTACACAAACTAAAAAGGAATTTTTCACTTTTTGTGAAACAACCCATTCATTTGTAATAATGTGAACACATCCACATGCAGGTCTACATAGACTGAGAGACTGGACAGGAAGCAAGAGCAGTTTCTCTTCCTCTTCCCTGGCTCAGTCAAGTCCCAATTTTCTGTGAGAAAGGTGTTCGTTCTTCCCCAGAAGAGGACATGACCTTCTTGCAGAGTTTTCAGGAAGGAGAAAAAGTCTTTTTGAATTCTTAATCATACATAGAGCAAATCAACCCGAGCTCCATCAGTAAGATACATATATAAAGTGCTGGGCTCTGACAGAACCAAGACCATCAGGGGCAAGTGCTTGGGAAAGCTCCATCAGAGCACTGAGTCAGCATTGCAGCGCAGCTAAAGGAAGAAAACAATGTTAGAAACTATTAAGAAACACAGAGGATAGCAAAAGAAGCACTGCCGTGCCACCTTGGTTCATCTACACTCTGAAGTCTTTGCGCAGATTTGGTTCTTTCAGCGCCCCCCAAAGCTTATTACTGAAAATGGTTCAAAGAAAGGCAATAGAGTAGGGAGCAGCTTTCTTACGACAACTAACTTTTTTGATCAGAAAAAAGACAGCTTGGGGAATGAAGAAAAACTGAGGCCGATATGAGCATCAGTAAATTGGTGATGGTTATTAGCTGCTCACTGTCTCCTCCAATACAAGAAACAGGAGCCATAACATTAGGCTAATAGGAGTCAGGTTCAAAGCAAGGAAGAGGAAGCAGCTCTCCACACAAGTAGCAGACTGATGAAACTCCTTGTCAGCTGACCTCGAGGGTGCAAGAAGTCTGCACGAAGTCTGCACAAGTTCAGGGAACATGAGATAAGCACTCAGAAGAAATATCTAAACAGGGGTATTACACAGACAAACCACAGAATCTGGAAACCCCCTGATGTGAAAATTAAGATTCTGGGTCAGAATACAAGGCAAGCATCATCTCTGTTTGCACTATTCTTTCTCTTCCCTAGGTGTCCACTTCTGAAACCATTCTGTTCCTCTTTTCTTGATCCGTTCTACTGGCTCCTTGCTTGGTGGGTCTTAGTCATCTTGGACAGGAGCACAGGTGGGTATTGGGCAGAACACCCTCTCCAGCAGCACTGACTTTCTACAGCACCTTGCCCAGGTCCGCATCACCACAGATGGCAAGCTGCAGGCAGCAGTGATGTGGGGGACATTTCCAGCATTTTTACTGTCCTGAGCAGCTTCCCAGCTGGGTGGAGACACTCTGCCTTCAAGTACGCCAGGAGTTACATAATGGAGAGTTAAGTTACCCATAGCCTTTTAGCCAAAAAAGCTAGCAGTTGCACAATTGATTCCTCAAACTCATGCTAATGCTAACAATGATGAAACAAAGATAAATAGGATCAGCACCTCCTCGTACAAGTACCTTTAAACAATGCAATCCTCCTAACTTTAAAAAAGAAAAAAAATATTTCCCTACCTAATTCCATGTTACACACGTTCATAAACCCAATGGAAGTTAACAGGGTGAGGTGCTTTAAATTGAATGTCATTTGCTGATTAACAGAGTAACAGGTAACATTAGGTAAAAAAGTGATATTTCTCTTACGTACTAAAACAATGAAAATAAATTCAGCATTACCTTCAGACTAACGTAACAGCACGCAGAAGTTATATGAGTTTTAATGTAAAAAACAAGCTTCCCTAACTGCTTAGACAGAATTCACCTTCTTGAGTGGCTTTATGAGCAGAAGGCCCCAGTTCCTGTACCTAAAGCAGTTTCTGCAGTCACCCCACTCAGGGAACCTGCTAAAAAAGGGTACAAGAGGCACGCTTGCGTCAGCCCTGTGCTCCCCCACCAGTGGACAATGGGAGAAGCCAAAAGGAGACCTAGCAACTCTGCCACAAGACAAGGCAGACTCCCACAGTCACTTTGTTTCTGCCATAGCTACAGCAAGTCTCAGCTCAGAACTACTATTCCCCACCTTTACAAAACAAGCATGCTCTGCCCTCCAAAATCCCAAGAACCCACAGCACAGAGCTTACGTAGTTAGGCAAATATAACTGTACTTTTGCCTTGTTGTAGGGAACTAATCAGCTAAAACTGATTGCACCATAACACACTGGAGATAGGCAATTGGCAGACCTGCTGCAATAATGCTTCCCAAGGAAAATTACATTCTGATTTACAGACACAGCAACTTGTGGATGTAAGTATTTAAATCATCATTTTTAGCATGTCAAAACCAATTTTCAAGGCCATCAGAAAAAGGAATCTGTGCTCAACTGCTCTCCTTTAGCAGATGAAGACTGCTTCCATTTTTTAGCACTGTTTCTCCTGTACAGGATTGAGTCACAAACTCTGAAGTTTACTCTTTAGAAACCAAACCCAAGTATTTTACAACATTCAGCTAAAGAAGGACCATTATGACTGGAATTCCATTTAGAATATCTTGTGTGATTTAGCTCCAAGTTAAGGCAACACAACAGTCATACTGTAGAACAACATGCATATTTGTGTCTACACATGTTCCTAAACAACTCTTGCTGCTTAAAAATCTCTACAAACATTGTAAAGCACGGGTTTTCTGTTTTGACACTGACTGGCACATTTTTGGTGGTCCTCTTGGAAATAAAAGCATACAAAAGTTTTCCTGTAAGAATTCAACAGCCGCTTGAGTTCCAAATTGACTGAGGGACATTTTGCTATGACCACTGCTATTTAAACCCTAACAATTCATAATGTCTATGTACAGGACAGGTCATGCTTCTGACCAGCAAAGATCAAAACCGTATGTTTCTTCTAAGACTGCAACTCTTCATAAATACCAGGTCTTCACCAAGTAAATGAAGGCCATGATCTATAATGCTTCCCTTGGATGATGCCAAACAGAAAAATAGAAAAGGGATCCATCTGACAAGCCTATGTTTGACTTACATATTCTGCCCTGACACCAGTTTTCTTATACAGGTATGTTTCATTCACCATGCAGTTGATTCACTCACTGGGAGCTTGTTCTTTTAAATGTGATTTTCTACCCCTTAATCAATATCACAAGTTAGAAACCAATGTTCCAATTGAATTCATTAGCTAATTTAGTAAACTAATGAAATAATAGAATCCTAATCACCCCACTTTCTGCAGAAATTCTTCTGACAGTCTATATTACCTCCTTTTAAGAAGCAAACTTACAGAAATGCACCCGAGACTCAGGCTTCCATGCAACATCCTAGCTGCCAGTACTGAGATCCTGAATTCGTTATTCAAACAGCATTTTTGGTTTTCGAACAGCATCCAGTTACCAAACCAGGTACGTTTTAGCCTGACAGTCTGACTGAGTATGCCTGCTCGAGGTCACAGGCAGCTCTTAGCTTAGATTTCAGGCAGCCCCCAAGATTTTTCCTGATAGCCCCATTTCGGTGAACCAGAACAGAATACATAGAACAGAATAAATACAGCTTTTTTCTTATTTGTGCCTCAGCAGCTCTAAGAAAGGGCCTGAAATTTCGGTGGAAGAAGCTACTGCGTTCCACAACACTAACACCTTCCCTGCTTACTTGCTCGGATGCTACCTCTCTCCTCTGCTCCTCGGCCATGCTAACACAGCGCACTCACGCCGCAAATCTCGCCCTTTGGGCAGCGCACACGGACGGCCAGCTGCGCGCTGCAGATACCGGCCCGCCCCGGGAGCAACCGCCGGCGCGGGGCTGCAAATCTGGGTGCGACAGCGGGGCCGAACCGGGCCTCGGGACTGCCCGCAGGCCGCGCAGCGCCGGGCGGGAACCGGCCCCAAAGCCTCCCTTGGCGGAAGAGGGAAACGGCAGCGAAAGCCTGGCAGGGGATGGCGGCAGCGTCTTCCCGGCGCCGTTCGCTACCGGCGGCCGCCGTTCCCTCAGGGGGTGCGAGCCCGCTCACCCGCCCCGCGCGCCGGAGGGCAGCGAGCGCGGGCGGGCGCAGTGGGAGGAGCCAGGCTGGCCGCGGCCGGCGGGCGCAGTTAGAGGTCACCGCTCCTCCCTCACCCCCGCACCCCGCGCTTACCATGGCGGCGCTGGGTGGCGGGCCCCAGCGGGCGGCGGCGGCGCGCGGGGGCGGCTGGCTCCCGAGGAGCCCAACGGAGCAGCCCAGGCGGCGGCAAGCGCGGAGTGAGCGGTGCATGGCTGCGGCGGCGGGGAGGGGATGGGGCCGCAGGACCGCCCCGGACGAGCGTCAACGTGTGACGGGCGTCCATCACCGTGGAGGCTCCGCCGCGCCAATTGGCTGATGCGGGCGGGGCGGCAGCGGGAGAACCGCCTCAGCCGCGGGAGAACCGCCGCCTGCGCAGTGGCCCTCGCGTTCCGCCCGGCCTGAGGGGAACCCGCCTTCCCTACGCCAAGGGCGACGCGAGGGGGGGGGGGGCATCAGCACGGCAGTTTCCAGACGAGGGAAAGAAGGCAGTGTAATGGTGCAACATTGCTTTATTGCAGTATGTATGAAATGTTACTTCCTCTCTCCTTCACAACAGTCAAGCCTCTTTCTGTGAAAAGTAAGCCAAGTCAAGATGTAGTCCCCTTTTCCCTTCCTCTTCACACAAAGGTAATGGTTTGGTATGCTATGTTCCCCCAGGCCAGACTCAACACCCTGGTACAAGATACAAAAACACTGGAGAAGTGAAACATGGGATATTCGTTTTTCCAGCCACCCCCAGAAACATTCCAACATTAACTTTTTTCCCAAAACCAACAAACATTCAACAGTCAAAATTACAAAACGCTTCGTTCATCTGAGCCTGCATAGTTATAGTCAAGTCCTCCAAGAACTGGGAGTTACTCACAGAAATGCTGCTAGCAACTGCTCTATTGCCACCTTACATCTTGGCACTAAAACATACTTAAGTTCGCAGTTGGTAAGCTTTAATAAACTTCTGTAAGTCTTTTGCAAAACTGCCCCGTGAGACAAAATACAGTCTAGGAAATATACACACAGGTCATGACACAAAAATAGTTTCAGAAGTTCCAGAGATAATACCTGATCTCTACTAAGATTAAATTCTGTTCATGGTATATTTGGGAGGAAGTAACTGGAGTAGAAGTATCTTGTTTTATTCAATAACACAACAGTATGGCAATTTTTACAATTTTAGCTTTGGAAAAAAACAAAGTTGTAATTACTAGTGTATCATTTTCTTTCATCAGCAGTTATGATGCTTGACTGTAAGTCCCCATTCATAAAATTCAGCATCTCAGTCTTGTCCAAAACTACTGCATTTCTTGTTCTTAAAATATGGAAATATAACTATACATCCAAAATAAAAGCATGGTAACTATATACATAACATTCAAACCAATACAAATACAAGATTTATCACTTTGTTTAGACACATCTTGTGTTTTCCCTGTCACTTTTAGTAGATGGCTGAAAGAACATAAGCTGTCCGGTATTCCATTTTCATAACTATACAGTAAGCCACAGCAGAATACAAGCTGGAGAGAAGTTCAGTCAGCATTTTCCATTAATTGATAGTGGTAATACTATTTTGATTTGCTTGTGCTATGCTTACATACACTAACCCCCTCTGGGAGAAGGCTGACAGTCAAATTTAAGTTACTAGTATGAGCGAATAGCAGGGGGAACAGTTGAGCAGTCTTGTTCATTCAGAGTTCTGTCAATCACAGGTCTGTATTTCAAGGTCACCTGAAGTAAAAGAACAAAGAACTTTAAGACAAAGCTTTTGTATCTAAACAAGACAGCCTAGCTAACAAGAATGACTGAGTAACACAGGTAACTGAATTACTTCATTGATGTTAAGCCTATTTCTCCATTACTCTCCTCCTTCCATAAAAAAAATGAACAGTTAATAACCTACAAGGAACATTTATGTTCCACTGCGTTACCACTGACCGAATTCTTTAAAAGCAAAGCCTGACCAAAATATGGTATCAGAAGACTACTACTTTAAAAAAGCCTTTTGGACAAAAGTGAAGCTTTGGCCAAGATTCCTAGTCCTTTAAGCTAGGAAAGTCTTGGATATAGAAAACCCAAATGGATCAGTTAGGGGACAGAACTGTGTGAGACTTTCTGTCCTCAGCAGCTATTCAGGAAGTAAGATACTCTCATTTGTCACCAAACTAGATTCAAGGAAGCTGGAACTGGGGGACAGGAAACAAAGAGGACCCAGAGAAAAGGTTTAACAAAAACAAACAAACAAACAAACAACCAAACCCCAACCCAAAACCAACCAAACCAAACCACTCAAGACTTTTTTATAGGGATAAATTTTTCAGTTCCATCTTTGAAATACCATCAAAACTTTATGCTAAACACCAACAACAGATTTTGCCACCATCAGAGGAAAAAGAAAAAGCTTTTGAACTAGCCTGATATAAGGGGGAAAAACAATTCCAGCTCAAATCAAAGTATTTTCCTAAATATCAACAAAAGCTTCTCTGTTATGCCTACTGTTAAACATCAACAGTACCAAGAGCTGTCTGAGAGCAGCTGTTTGTTGACAGTGAGAAAGACCCTCAAGCATCAGGCTCTACATACCTTCCCAGATGGGATATCCACATATGAAAGGGTGTGCTTTCTCCAGTGCTCTTCAAATGGCTTCTGCTGCTGGCTTTGGAGTGGCTTAGAGTAGTCAAACTCATCTACACGTAACTAAGGAGAAAGATTAGTGTAGACCAGAAGTTACATCTGCAACTCACTTCACAACCCCATGATTAGTTTCCAATTACAACTGTAACACAATGTGTCCCCCAACAGCCAGAAAGCTTTATTTTAACGCTGCTCATGGCAAATTCTAAATACAAAAGCTTAACCAGGGCTTTAAGGTAAATTTTCTTGCACAAGACAAACTAATAGTCCTGTTTATGCATTCATGACCTCATTATTACTACAGTCCTAGTTTAGACCTCTCTAATAATTCAGATGCACATATGGCACAACTCTTCTCTCAAGACTGTTACCCAGTGTTGCATGTATTGGTCATTTTATATTTATATATAACAAATAACAGATAAAACAGAGCATATGGGACCCCAAACAAATACTACACTAATCCCAACTCAAGACTATGAAGACTGCACTTCAAAGAAATTACAACTTTTGAATAATCCATCCAATGACACATAACAAGGAAAATTGTCACAGAAAATATTTATACCTTGTAGTCCTCTCTGGCATGAGCACCCCGGGACTCTTTGCGAGCCTCAGCTCCATAAATGGTTTGTAGAGCACAAAGCATCAGGTTTTGCAGTTCAAGGGTCTCCACTAAGTCAGTGTTCCACACAATACCTAGTAAAATATTAAGACAACAGAAGATGTTCTACAAACAAGTTATTCTTCAATTTACTTCTGTCCTATTGCTGATACTTAGAATTAAACCAGCCAATGCTCTACCTACTGCAGTCACAGTAATCTGCAATATGGAATTACTCATCATTGCCTGCAAGACTCAGTAACAATTCCTATACTCTAACAAATCATAATGAATCTTGGAAAAGTTCAGTTATATCAGGTATCCCTGTTGCATGTGTGTTACTGAGACAAAATTACACCATAGGTTCTTGCTTGCCTTATATCATCCCTACAACTCAGTCCCCATACCTCATTTCAGATCATAAGATCTGGCTAAGCAGTAGCTCTTTAAGTAGATAACTAACAGATCCAGATAACACGGCTTTCCCTTTCTTCCCACCCTCGGGGGGGGAACCCAAACAGCCCTGCTAGTTCTACAAGGTTCTTCATTTCATTATCTTCAAGGCAGACCCAAGCTCACTTACATGAATGTATCTTCATTTTGATCCCTACATTTTAAGCTATCATAACACTTTTCTCAATGCTTGGTGAGAGCTGTCCCAGAAAGCCAGTCTTACTTTCACTGTGAGGACACACATCCAACAGCAGTAGTTGGAGAGAAATACACACAAGGACAAAAAGTACATCATCAGTTTTACTTAATTAACTAAGTTCTCCTAAGACACACTGCAGGACATGGCAGCATCTGTATGCCGCACTATCTACTCAGCTGAAAAATGAAAACTTTAGTGTTCAACCTATGAATAGTCTTGCTACCATTTTGCAACTCCCTGGCTTTTTTAGAAGACACTACCAAAGTTCATCTTAGTATCTGAACAACTTTAAATCACATTCCAAGAGAACGGCATTTAGTACCTTGTACAGTTAAATCCAAGTTATTTATATAAATAACATTTATAAGTTATTTATACGCTCTGCTTCTTTTTAAATGTGTACAACCAGAAAGTAACCAGTAAGATCAAGTACTTTACTAATCACCATGTTTAAACAAGTAGGGCTCTACAACATATTTTTAAAGATTCAAAATGGTCAAAACCTTTAGCAAAAGTTTCAAGAAACACAAAGTTTTCAGAAGAGGAAAATAATAATTAAAAAAAACCCACAACAAACAACAAACACCACACTTTTCCTAGAGTACTTTGTCCAAGGCATATTCTTTACTATCAAATTACCTCTGTCAAATGTCTTTAGATGAGCCAGATCACTATAAATTTGGCTAACTTTTTCACAGCCTTCTTTGAGTACAGAACCAGTACGAAACACAGCAGCATGGTTTTGCATTGTCTGCAAGACAGTAAAGCAAAATCAGTTTGATAAGTTGCATGTGCATAATATCCCACATAACTTCATGAGTTCCAACACAGCTTGACAGGGAGCTGTTTTGACTTCAAACATATCTGCAGCCTGAAAAAGAAACATTCTTCTGATCATCCAAAACAGAAGAAACCGTACTGTATTTGAGCAATCTGGTCTAGTGGGATTTGTTCCTGCCCATGGCAGGGCAGCTGGAACTGCTGGAATCTTTAAAGTCCCTTCCAAACCAAACCTATGACTCTATGATTCCATTACACAGCAGGTAAACTACCGAAGAGAAATAACCATGAAGGGAAGAAGAAACTAATAAAACTGATACAGCCTTTGCTGCGCACAGACAGTTTACTCACGCTGCTTTTTACTTCCACAAACTGTATTTTACTTGCTAGTGTATTGTGCAATGTGACCACACCCCACTGACTGCAGCTTCTCACACCTTATAGTCAAGAGCTTAACCAGGCTTACCTTCTGCATGTTAAGTCGCACTTCTGAAGTCCTTACGGTTCCGTTAGCAAATCTTAATTTGTCAAGGTTAGCAACAGACTCTTCACCAGCATTTGGTTTAATAGAAGGAACTGTCTCTCCTAATAAGAAGGATTCAATTAGTAGCTCAGGCTTGGTTTTGGTTTCTGGCAGTTTCATAGACTAACAACTACTAAAAATCAGATTTAACTAAAACACAATCTGTTTTCTTCCTCTGAGGTACACGTTAATTATAGCTTTCCTGAACTCCCACCAATACTATCCATACACTTAAAAATACAGTTCTCAGTAGAGTACATGAATCACATTCTTTCCTGTGACAGTTAGGGGGAAACTTATAGGTTTGGCTAAATTCTGCTGTTAATTCCTTAAAAACAGCATATGATGCAAATTCTCCTAAACTACGGAATAAGCTTGCGGCTCCTTACTATCTTCTCCTATACTCTTCCTGTCTCTTCACTATTAAGAAAGTTTTCTTAACATCCAAGATGCAGTGCAGGATGTATAGAAGTCAGTCTTCATATTTAGTATTCTCTTTTGCTAATTTGTGAAAAATCTCAACTGTTTTTGCAATAGCACTGACCCAATTCTAGTTTTAACATTTGCTTCGTGAGATGATATTTTTAACTTCAAACATTCACACAGCAAAGAATATGCCTATAAAAAGCATAAACATGATTTCTGCCTTTTCTAACAACTAATAGTCTATATCTAGCATTCTGAATTAGGTAGTATCCAGTCTTTGTGGACAAGAAATGAAATCATAAAGGCAAGTGTCTCTAAAACTGTGAGACTTACCAGGCTTGCATGTGTTTGCAATAGTAAGGGCACAAGCACGACCAAAGACCACCAAATCCAGAAGCGAGTTTGCCCCGAGTCGATTTGCACCATGGACAGATGCACAGGCTGCTTCTCCACAAGCATATAAACCAGGCACCACTTTATCCTCACCATTCACATGTGTAATAACCTATCATTTCAGACAGTCAATTAGCACTCATTTTTTAAGCAGTTTATAACAGTGCAAACCTCCATATCTGCAAAGGTCATGTACATCTAAGGATGAAACACAGCAATCAAGTTTTCGCCAACTCTAAAACTATAAATATTTTGGTTCTAAAGGGTAGATAGCAATGCTATGTAAATACAGGTATCACTAAAACCCAAGGTTTCTTTAATTATTCTTATGAAAAGTATGTGGTTCTGTTTCATCACAATTCTGCAGCAAGAGAGAAAAACACACGAAGAAATTCTGATCAGACATTTCTAAGGCAAAATTCTACACTGAAAATTAAAAAGTACAATACATTGAGACAGAAAAATTCAGCTGACACCATCACACTGGTTTCTAATGAGTACGAGTTAGAGGAACCTGCTTTAGCATAGAGATTACACAAGGTATAGAGAATTAATATACACTAACTTACACTACATACAGATTATAACAGAGCCAGAGTTTGATCTTTGTTCAACTATATTATCTTCAACTTGATAAACAGAACTGTTGTCAGACATGACAGTAACTTCATTTTAGATGTTTCTTGGTACTCCCATCTCCAGATGGACTAGAATGTGGTTCTCAAGTTATTTACAAAAAAAAAACACCAGATGACAAGTACTGACATTATTATTATAATAGTAGTAGTAGTAGTAGTCATCCTTACATGTATGAAAAATATCATTAATGCTTTTCTATTTGGAAAATAATTTCCTATTATTATGGAAAAAGAAATACTGAGTGATATTTTACTTACTTGTCCTTTGTAGTTTGTAGGAATACCTCCCATATTATAATGGACTGTAGGCAGAACAGGAATAGGCTCTTTAGTGACATCAACTCCAGCAAATATCATGGCCGTTTCTGAAATTCCTGGGAGACGGGTTGCTAGCTGCTGTGGTGGTAAGTGGTGCAACTGCAGGTATACATGGTCTTTTTCAGGGCCACAACCCCTATGAAAAAAAGTCAACAGTGGAATATGTAACAGGAATTCTGCAAACACCAGTAATATTTCTAATCCAATTTGTTTCATTTGTGGGGAAAATAATTTTCAAATGTTATCTGACAAAAATTAGTATCCAGCATATTTGAAAAATACTATTGACGCTGGCAGTATTTAAGCATATTTTTCATCTCCCAGCTTTTCTTTTTACTTAGGCACTTTACAGTATCTAAGATGTTAAACCACTACATCTCTGCAGAAATATGTAAAATTTGAACATAATTAGCAAAGAGAACAGAGCAACAAATTATTTCCATTGCTTGCAGTAAGAGCATGTACATTAAACTTGCTGAACAATTGTATCTAGATGCACCAAATTCAAGCAGAAGACTCCCAATGTCTTCTGTTTGCTTTCAGTATCTTTAGGAATTCACAAGCAAAATTTCAGCTGACAGTTATTAAAGCTCACTCGCGTGAAACATGAGGCTTTTATCAAATGAAATATTATACTGTATAAAGTCTAGTATGATTAAGTATTTCTTCTGCATCTTCATTAAGGGTATTTAACTAACCTTCCTTCACGGATTTCTATGGTCATGGATCGAGACACTACATCCCTGGAAGCCAGATCCTTTGCAACAGGTGCGTATCTCTCCATGAATCTTTCACCTTGACTGTTAATTAGAATACCTCCCTCTCCACGACATCCTTCTGTTATAAGGCAGCCAGCCCCATAGATACCTGTCAAACAAAAAAAAAAAAAAATACCATCAAATGAGATATTCTCTGGGCAGCTCCACAATCAGGATGACTAGGACTGAATAAACAGTATCTTCTTAAAACAATGCACGTTAAGTCACGGGTAGATTTTATTCCACCCTAATCATACCACTAGGAACTGTCCCCCCAGGACTGCTTAGAAACATGTATTGTTACTCCTCTCAAATACTCTTCCCAAAAGCTGATCAAGTTGATTTGGAACACCAACACTTTCCAAAATATTACAGCTACAGAGATCTGCACCCATCAATATGTAAGGAGAATTTTACAAAGATTTTTATAGACCTTCAGCAATTACTTCGTTCAAGATTAAGTAAACCAGAAGCTGATTATCTCAAGACCAGTTTGCTCATCTTTGTTCCTTCTCCTGTGCTAAGGCAATAAAGGATGGTTTCAAATAGCGTGGAATGTCAAAGCTTACTCAGTGTTAGCCTTCAGCACTGGTCATCACAGAAAACAAAAAAGCCAGCCAACTCGTACATTTGATTATTACATTAAAAGCTACAGAATCATCATACAGATAATGAAGCTTCGACTGGAAAAAAATTATCTAAGTCAAATGAACACTGTATTGCTATAACTTTGCAAAATAAATGAACAATTAAATTCACCACTTATCACAAGTTAAAACTAAGCATTTAATTAGCCACAAAAAAAATATTTTAGTTTGTGACCACTGTTATCCAGTTTAGATAGTGATCCTGTGATACAAAAATCACAGTCCAAAACATATACCTTTACTTCAACTATCCCACTTCCACAAAAGATTTAGTACATAATTCCTTAATACTTGCATCTATCCCACTGCTCCTGTATCTACTATCAAACCCTTTAATATTTTAAAGGCAAAAGGAAACATAAGTTTTAAAGGTGAAGTGGTTTCAGCTTGGAGTAAAATAAATTGGATAATAAAAATAAATGATATAATTTGGGATAAAATATAAATTGGAATAAAGAAAACCTTTTTGTTTCGTAAAGACAGCACCTCCAAATATTTAACATTGATCTTTAAATTAGAACAGCTGAAACCCTTATGAGATTCTAAGTCTTACTTAGATTTCTATTCAACAGCAGTTGCAGACAAGTGTGAACAGCTGTCACAAACAACTAATGAACAGCTATAGAAAAGTACAAACTGACTTGAGCACATTTCAAAACAACAAAAAAATTCATTCATCTCAAAATCAATGTATTATTTCATATTTTGTACCTGTAGGGTGAAACTGTACAAATTCTAAGTCCTGGCAAGGAAGACCAGCTCGTGTGACCATAGCAGTGCCATCACCCGTACTAGTATGAGCAGACGTACAGCTGAAGTAAGTGCGGCCATACCCACTACAGAACACAAAAGTTTAAAGAATTAGCAAGGAGAAGAAATCTCTAGAACATACTGCTCAGCTATGCTGTTTGCACAATAACAGAAATGGAGCAGAGGGTTAACAAGCAAGATGCATAAGCGTTACCACATACTAAGTTCAAACAAAAGAAAAAAATAAAACTGGTATTGCTGTATTATGCTCATATTTGAAAAACAGCTGGTGACAGAAGGTCCAAGAAAAAGAATAACAATTCCAAAGCAGAATAGCTAGGTTAGTATCGGAAGCTTTTTTGCCAGATAAAGGCTGTGTCAGAAAATTCTCTCAATCCACTACCATTAGACTTCATTTGAACTATTACTAGCATTTCTATCAAAACCAGCATATAGCAGTAGTTTATATCCTCAGTATGGCCCTGATTTTATGTTCTTAGATTCCAAAATTTAGTTGTCTAAAATTAGGTGTTAAGCATTAAATCATATGCCTAAACCACATGGGTTAGTTTCCAACATTACTGAGAACCACCACTACTCACAATTTCAGGGCAAACTCTCACAAAAAGTATCTATGTATTCAATATACCTCAAAGAACACAAATATGAAAACAGCCCTATCTTTAACAAAGCCAAATTATGTAGGCAAACAAAGTGTTTTTCTTTGGTAGGTATGTTTATAAATATTTTGCATACTGAAACAGATAAGAGACAGCCATAAGCAGCAAAAGACTAATGCATATAGTCTTCTAATAAACATAAACATATGGCATGTTTTAAAAATCTAAGGCCATTGGGGTCATACACGTGCTTACACATTCCAACTTTATGTCATTGTTCTAGAATTCAAGGTTAGACCTTGTACTAAATTTATACTTGGTCATAAAATTAGCATGTGTATACTTCCAGAGGGTATGACGGAATTCAATTATATTGCTTTTGATCACGGCGGGAGGGAGAGGGACGATGAACATATAAATCATGTTTTTCAAGCCAACATGTCATCTCCACACTTCAGATTCAAATACACATAAAAACACACACACTTCCAACTAGCAGCACTCTGAAGTTTGTCATCTGTCATAAACTTTACATTACCCGGTGGCAATGACAGTGTTCTTCGCTCTAAAACGATGGATAGTGCCATCTTCTATGCAAAGGGCAATAACACCACAACATTCTCCATTTTCCATAAGTAGGTCCAAGGCAAAATATTCAACGAAGTAGCTTGTGTCGTATCTTAGAGACTGAATGAAAATGAAACAAGGAACTTTAAGAAAAATTCAGAAACCGAAGTAAACTTTTCAAAACTGTCAACACCTGCGGGCTGTATCAGGATACAAGCCACCCCGAACAACTATCAGGAAAACCAGTTTCCTTGCAAATCCTTATAAAATTTTGCCAATGAATCCAACCTAGCTTAAAGGGATGTAAGTAGCTACCAAACCATTTATTCCAAGGAGTCATAGGTAGTCAGCCAGATTCATTACTTCCCAGTACCTCTGGCAACACTTTAGTCAGCTGCATTGCTTAATACATGTACCAGCATGTTTTTTTCACTTAAAAACCTCTCACAAAGAAGTGGAATACATCTCCTGGAGCCTAGTATACCAGCAGAAGCAGCGGGCATCAAGTCAAACATTCTTTCATACCCTCAAGGATCAACACTGAGCAGCTGTGTTGCAGCAACATTTATAGTGTGGACCTGAAGGAGAGCAATTAGCTAGATACTAAGTAAATTAAAACACATTAGCTAGTAGGTACTTACTTTCAGGTTTCAAGTAGCTTACTACCATTTCAAAATAACCAAATCTTTCTTCAGTTATGGTTTACAGAACTGATAGGAACAGATGCTGGAACAGTAGTCACTTACTTGCCATAGAGCAAGCTCAGAAATGCACAGTAGGCCTTCATGCATTTACACCTCTTACTTCCCCTTGTTCCCTGTTTGAAGATGAGGGAAAGAAAATGCTGCCTTGTACTTCTTTTCACAGTTCCCCACTGCTGCTGTGTCAGGTTTTTTGTAAAAGTCTTTTGGTGGAATGTTTACATAAATTCTCTTTGGGTGTGGTTAACAGACACAAAAGTATTAAAAGGGAAGGACTACTACAGACCACAAAACTAACAGTGCATGCTAATTAACACCTGTTGTGTTCACAAGAGCAATTACATATCTTTCAATTTAATCTATTTCTGCATGCTCCTGACACAAAACAAGCATCACCTCAGCTACATCCTTCCACATTCACTGAGGAAGGATGGAAAACCAGAATTGTTATCAGTCATTCCCCTGGATTTCTCATTCATACATGAATAGCTACACATTCGGTTTGGGTTTTGTTTGGGGTGGGTTTTTTTTTCTGTTGGCTGGGTTTTTTGTTGTTTTGTTGGGGTTTTTGGGGGGAAAGAGAGAGGTGTGCTTGGTTCTCCCAAAGTCTAGGGGAAAAAGGGAAGACAAAAAAATTAAAAATTTGCAAATAAAAAAGCATAACCAAGTTTACTTCACAGCTGCTTACCCTGCCATAGAGAGTATGTAACAGTGAGTGTCCTGTCCTGTCTGCCACACAGCAGCATCTGTGCGCCTGTCCTCCTTTTCCAAACTGAAGACTCTGTCCACCAAACGCACGCTGATATATTTTTCCTTCTTCAGTTCTGCTGAATGGCATCCCATAGTTTTCCAGCTGTTGAACCCAAATACAAGCATCAGAAACTCTAGTGCATAACAAGACAAAAAGTTATTTTATTATGCTCCTAGTAAGGAGATCTCCTTGGAAGCTAGTCTATACTGACAAAATCCAACAAGTCTCACCTCTATCACCGCAGCTGGGGCTTGCTCAGTCATGTAGTGTATGGCATCCTGGTCACCCAGCCAATCGGACCCTTTCACTGTGTCATAGAAATGCCATCTCCAGTTATCATCTTCCATGTTTCCTAGGGCAGCATTGATCCCTCCCTGAAAATGAAAATTCATTTCCCTGGAATTATATTCCTGAAGTAGTTTAGTAGGTTTCCCTCATTTCTGTTAAAAATCATGCACCGTTTATGCCCCTGTGTACAAGAAATACAGTAAAATCATATTTAATGTGGCTATGAGAAACCTTTGCAATTCACAGTGGCTCTTATTTTGTTCTGCTTTGTTTAATACAGGAAATTGCAAAGTTATATTGACTGCAGTGAAAAAGCACCGAACAGAATCTAAACAGGTATCACCCTCCAAAATAGTTTCAAATAAACATGCAATATCCATAAGAGGAAGCATGGCCTTGAAACATGATGCTGATGTACATATCCAAAGTAGCTTTCTGACAGCAGGGATTTTTTAAATGTTCGTTCTATCTCATTTCTCACCTGTGCGGCAACAGTATGAGATCTGGTGGGAAACAACTTTGTAATACATGCTGTATTAAATCCAGCTTCTGACAAACCAAATGCAGCCCGCAGACCTGCTCCTCCTGCACCCACAACAACTGCATCGAATTCATGATCTACTACCGGATATTGTGTAGAAATCTGTGAAAACAAATCAGTTTGTTATGATCACAAAGACTTCAAGCTGGGTCAAACTTAAGTTTCATGGTGATTCAAACAGTACATGTTTAATGTTCTCAAAAGACCCTTGCAGCAAGTGTTATGTACTCTCCTGGGTGGAAACTAACATTAAAAAGAAATATCCATTTCAAAACTCAAATCTCATTACATACTTGAGCACAACACAAAACACCAATACCCATTTGTTTAATGTGTCTCAAGCATTGTGTATTATCCAACCTGTGACTTAAGAGATAAGGAAGTACAAACATACCGAATCAGAAACCTTTGTAGAAGCATTCTTCTTTCCATAGGCTGTGAAGTGTAAATTGCGGGCAAGAGTCTGGCATGCCGCTGGCCACTACAGACAGAAATCAAGACAACTGTTATGGAACACATTTCACATTAAATGTTTCCACAAGGAAGACTTCCAGCATTCTCAGCTGCCCTACTTTTATAACAAACCTTTACTTACCACTGATACCACATACACAAAAACATTGTATCAACATATTTGAGAGCTACATACAGTGAAGTTTTGGCTTCCCTATATTTTCCTTTTACCGGGGGGGGGGGGGAATTAAACAAATAAAAGGAAAAAAAGTTTTAACTGGATGAGAGAACAGCCCACAGGTAACAGCACGTTCAGGCTGTTAATTTATTTTATTAATACTAACCAGTTTCTCAGACCTATCTGAGGCTGCGCTGACAGAAAAATATGTTTGCAATTAATGCTGTAGTGTTCTTGCAGGTTTTTCATAAGTAAAGATGGAAGATGGCTTTATGAGAACCACAGCAATTAACGGGAAGTACCTCTTGTGTCAAGCAATCCTGAGAATTTGAATTATTTCAGGTGGGCTAGAATAACAAAGATAAAAACAGGCGGTAGGGAAAGCTGTTCCAGCTCATCATTGCTGCAAAAGTCATAGATACTTCTTTTCATTCTCTCTTAAATGACCAAATTAGAACCACTTATTAATACCTAAGCGAAGCACAAAGGCAGAGTTTCCCCTTCTGTATTGTTATTCCCTCTCCTCTGGCACATTCAAAACGCAAAAAAACCCAGCACCCAAACCTACCCAATACCCAGGCTTTGCTTTGACAGGTTAAAATAATCACAGTTTTAGTCCTCATCATATAAAACCCCAATGTGTTGGAACCTGGTATCCCTTCTTTGCACCATTCAGAAAAATACACCTAACTCAGCACGTACAATGGATGAGAATGGCAACACAGAACGTAACAGTGACCTATGCATTTCCCTATTTGAAATACATCCTAAAATGCACTGGGACTGGTATTTGCCATTTCCAGCAACTGCTACAGTCATAGTTCAACCACTCTGTAACATGCTAAAAAGCGAGCCTTCCCTACCTGTCACTTCCAAAGTCCACCTCTTCCACCACCCCTGACATGAACTACAATACACTTTCCTCAACCTACTTTTATCATCTCTCATACGAGTTTCCTCAAATTATCTTCTTGCATAACAGTGAATCTAATGAGTCATCACATGCACTAACACATTTCTGGTTTTTACAGGCATCTTTAAGAAAGACCAGTCTTAACTCCTGCTGGGAAGGAGTTCTACTAGTGCCTTCCTCCAGGCAGCTACTCTCCTCCTTCTACCCTACTATGTTATCACACTCTGGGGCAATTCCATGTTGATCTTAACTTCTGTATTTATCATCTTCATTAATATTTCACATACAGAATCAGATCAACCAGTTCACCAGATGAAATCCAAGTATCAGGTGTAATTTATCTACACAACAGATTACCCAAGAATCACAGCTCAACCCAAAAGGGGGTGTCCTCTCTGAGGCAAAACTGCTTGCACAGGCCTGAGTGCAACTGAAGTTTGACTTGCAGAACTGTAATTGACATGGCAGGCTACAAGGCACACTTTAACTGCAGCAGCCATATATTCTCCAGCATGTATTACTACTGCTTGTTTCCAAAATCTTGTTCCAGCAACAGTACAGCTCTTTTTACTGTAATAAATTCTTCGCCATAAGTAAGCAACAATATATTTGCTTATTGCATCAAACAAATGAAAGAAAATCTATATTGTGGGTAAAGACAGCACACAATAGGTTTGTACATACTTTGTATTGCTTAAATAAATTGCAAATGACTAAGAGTAAAAAAAAAAAAAAAAAAAAACCAAAAAAATCCCAATCTCAAGACCTGTAAACTGTGCTTATGCCCTAAAGCTGAAAAAGAAATTGTTTTTCCTCCCCTTAAACAGCCTGCTGCAACCTCCAGTCAGAATCCTGCCACAATGCCTTGCAACTGATTTCCTTTCAGAAAACTTTCTATTTTCTAAAGCTGTTAGAAACAGTTATCAAATATGTTTTGCATCAGAGGACACTGGAAACATTACAAACCCCCAAACCACACCACTGTTTAGCAGATTGCTTTTCACGAAACAGTTTTCCAAGCTGCTATTCCTATCCACATACTTTTTTGTTAAAACTGCACATAAGAGTTTCTGCTGCCACTAAGTCTTGTTCTGAATAAACCTGAATAAAAGTCCACAGATCACAAAAAAAGTTATACTAAATTTGAAGGGAACACTGGTCACACTGATCCTGAACTGTTATGCTAGCAGGAACATCAAGGCCCTTAGCAATTAAAGGTCCTATCAGGGCCAGTTCACTGCCCTCTAAAACACATCACTTCTAAGCCCTTCTCTCTGTCAGCTGGTTGCCTTTCCTGCACTTGCTTTACAAGAGAGGGGCACCTACAGGTTCATTTACAGGATCCTTTTCCCACACACTTATCTTCTGTAATACCAAATACATGGACACGCACGATGAGAACAGTGGAAAGAAACTGAAAACTCCTGCTTCACCACGGAGAAAACCAAGTCTTCACTGAGAACTGCCTACAGATCAGCTACAACAAAACTGTTACGACAGTGAAGAAGCACTTCTGCAAACACACGCTAAGCAGACTTAAGCAACATGCAGACACACACTAGGTTCCCGAAGGCGCCAGCAGCAAACTCCCTACCCAGGTATTGGCGCTGGAAGGCACCGCCAACTGCCAAGCTCTCCCACGGCCTTTTGGCACACCCCGTACCCGCT
Source organism: Ara ararauna (assembly GCA_028858755.1). Lineage (NCBI taxonomy): Eukaryota > Metazoa > Chordata > Aves > Psittaciformes > Psittacidae > Ara > Ara ararauna. The sequence continues at coordinate 67,969,544 of CM054377.1, read as the reverse complement.
GCCTCCCTCTGACCCACGGGGAGCCCGCTCACGGCCTAAGGCTATGCATTCTCTTCCCACTCCAGGAGGAGCGGCCTGGCCAAGATCACAGCCGGTTAACCGCATGAGCCGACCACTAGGGCTGCCCCGCTCCGAAAACAGAGCCGGAGGAACGGAGCCCGCCGACAGGGCAATCGGCTCCGCAGGGCACTCTGGCTGCCCCGCTGCCGCAGCCAAGCCTGGCTCACCGCCCCAGGGCGGGGGCTGCCCGCCAAGGTCACGGCGGAGACAACGGGGTGCGGGATGCCGCCGGCCGCCGCACACCTCGCCAAGGGGGAGCGCGGCGCAGACCGGAGCCATGGTCGCTCCCCCGCCGCGACTGAAAAGACAGGCAGGAGCCGCACGGGGTCCTAAGGCACAGCCGGCCCGGGCCCGGCCCCCTCCGGAAGGGGCTTCTCCGCGCCAGCTCCGCTGCCTGGCCCCTTCCCCACCACCAGGACGTCGGCGGAGGGGAAAGCAGCCCAACATAGGGCAGAGCGGAGCGGACCGAGAACAACCACTCACCGGCCGCATCCAACGCCTCGACAAACCTCGCAAAGCCATCACCGCCGCCGCCATTTCACACGGACCTGGGGGAAGGAACAAAGGCGCATGCGCCAAAGCGCCGCCAGTGGCGCAGCTACCGGCAAGGCTCGGCGAGAGACACCAACTATGCTGGGTGGGAGGGAGTCACGGGCTGAGTGCGTGAGTGTTTGCATGCGGGTCTCCCACCAAATCTCCCCCTCGTCCCACCACCTGAGCTGGCTGGGATAGGGTCAGGCCACGGGGAGCGTTTAGGGATAGGACGAACCAGTTTGTTGCCCCCATCGGACACTCCCCTCTTTCTCTCGGCTAATGGGCCGGCCCACGGGGGGCCGCGTCCGCTGGTAAGTGACAGCGCCAGCGCTCCGCCGCGGCCCGCGCCCCGGGCTGGTAAGTGTCGGTCGGGCTGTGGGACACGGCCGTGGGGCCGCGCTCCCGTACCGGGCTGCCGCGGGGCCGGGGCCTGCAGCGCGGAGGTAATACCAGCAGTTCGTGTCCTGCCGGTGGGCGGTCACAGCGGCAGCGGCGGGGCCGGTCCTGGGGCTGACAGGCTCGGGGTGGGCCTTGCGGGGGGGGCTGTGGTCCGAAAGCACGTCCGTGTGAAGTACCCACGTGCTGCCGTTCGAGGGTCTCGGGCAGAAAGCAGTACTGTTGGGTGCGGGGTTGTCGTGGTGTTGTGCGTGCCGCTGAGGCCGTGCGTCTCCCCTGTGCCTGGCAGGTGCTTCCATGAATAATTTAAATGACCCTCCCAACTGGAACATCCTGCCAAATCGAAGGGAGCCCAGGGATGAAGGCAGCAGGTGGAACTACGCCCTGCTGGTCCCCATGCTGGGCTTGGCCGCCTTCCGTAAGTACTGCCCAGGCCTCTCCAGCTTGCCTGCTGGCCAAAGGGGAGCCTCTGAAGCAGTTCAGTGATACCCCATCTAGGGATTTTCTCTGGTCTACTCGTTTTTAGTGCTCTAAACAGTAAGCATGGCTTATAGCATTAAGGTAACAGCCATTTCTGGCACATGGAATTGAGTACCTATTTAATAAGCTCCCATTAATAAAGCTATCTCAGAAGAGTGGACATACAATGTTCTAGAGGGGCCAAGGGTAACAACTCAGGGAGCTGCTGATGTATAATTTATGTAGTGGACCTGGAAGGTTCTCAGTGCAGTTACTGTATTGGAAACCTCCAGTCCGATTCTCTGTAACTGTTTTCCCTCTTTAATCCAAGAAGTGCATGTGTTAACAATAAAAGACTTAAGGATTTTTATTTTTTTTTTTTTTTTACTTCATAGCATCATAAAATCACAGAATGGTTTGGGTTGGAAAGTACCTTAAAATCATCCAGTTCCAGCCCCCCTGCTGTAGGCAGGGGCGCCTCAAACTAGACTGTGTTGCCCAAGGCTCTTCCCAACCTGGCTCTGTCCAACTTCAAAGGAAACTTGATCATTTCAAGTGACTTAAAGTGAAATATGGATCCACATAAAAACATTTTGTGGGATGTGTGAATAGAAGTGAGTATTACCAGGGAAGGCAGGAAAGAAAGTTCTTTACCCCTTCGTAGCTTCTTTATTTACATAGCTAATTAGTCATGCCCATCAATGTTATATGTGTTATTCTCATGTCTGAAGTCTCAATTTATATATGATAGGTTGGATCTGGACCAGAGAATGTCAAAAAGAAATAGAAAGAGAAAGAAAAGAATACTATAAAAAACATTCGTCTTTACAAAAAGACCTGGAAGGCAAATACCGGGATATAATCACAGAAAACCGTCGCACAGTTGCTCATTTGGAGCTGGAGCTTGAAAAGGAACGCAACAGAACCCTGAGTTACCGAGATGCCCTCGTGTCCCAGAGTCGCAAACTAGTAGAAGAACGAAGGATCCTAGAACAAGAGCAGGAGAAGTTAGAGCGAGAGAAACAAGTCCTTTTGCACTCAGGAGCAGAAGGTAGCTTGTACCAAAATTGTCTGGCAAAGGAAGAAGAGTGGCAAAAGAGAGCCAATAATTTACTGAAAGAATTTGAAGAGGGACTTAAAGAAAGACAGGACATCTACTGCAGTCTTGTGGTACCCAGAAGCCAGAGACTAGAAATAGAGAAAAATCTGCTAGTTAAAGCAGCAACTGATCCTGTTGCTATGGCTCTACATATGGAAAGTGGCTTAAAAGATATTTTCAAACATGATAACTACTGTGGCAATATGCTGAACCGAAATAAAAGTCAAAATGGAAGACTTATGTGGCTGTATCTGAGATATTGGGAACTAGCTATTGAGCTACAGAAGTTCAAGAGAGCAGAAAAGGCCATGTTAGGAAAACAATAAGCAAGGGAAGTAATGGGATTTCACGTGATCCACTGTGCATAGTAGGGACAATCACAGGTGTAGTCTGAAGCTGTTAAATTCTCCTACTGTGTTTCCATTCCTCCTCCTCGTTGCACTTGCATATGCATGGGACTTGCGCAGTGTTGCTGCCTTTCCTTTCACTGTCTAACAACAGATGCTCCAGCTAACTATGCATGCTCTTAAACTCTGTGAGTGTGTTTGTATTGCAGACTGCAGCATAGTAGAGATAATGCCAGCTTCCACAGGAATCAGAAGCAGCAGAACAAGACTCAGTTTAGAGTGATTTACCTAGTTGATGGTCATAATCCGTCAACAGAGAAATGTGATTTTTCTCACCCAAGTGGGATAGCACATTGTACTCCTTATTCCTGATGTTTTACATGGTGTCTCAACACTATCTTTTTGGGTTTTGGGGTGTTTTTTTAATTTTTTAAGTTTTTTAAGCAAGACTGATTTTGAGACAGACGTCTGGAAGAGATCATGTTTGAACAAGCTTCTTGCCACATAAGTCTTACATGTGTATACATACATCTCTATAAATATATATTTGTGGATGTGTGTGCATATAAATATATGCATTAGTATTTTGAGGGAGGGGAGTAATACCATGTTTCAAATTAATCAGTCTTGCACTGTCTTTCAGCTTAATATGCAAATATTATTTTATGAATGAACTATCCAGAAGATGCTAATTAAAATAACACATAAAGAAACAGATTGATGAAAGTCTCATTGGATGTAAGGATCCATGGTTGAATATTTGAGTGTATAAACTCAGTTATGTTCTTATCATTCTGGACATATATTAAGAGTACTTACTTTTTTTTCTCATTCAAGGTTTTATTTGTAAACCAACAGTGTGCCTCAGATGTCACCGTGCCGCTGTCTCTGCATCCCAGTGCACTGCAGTTCCTCCAACTGCAGGAACCTCCATGGGTTACAGCCATTGCACCTGGTTCAGACAGGTCCTTTTTGTTATTTGCAGATAGAAACCTAAATGCAGCCTGCAGTGATAGCCACTACCTGCCTCTCTGACTCTGTGAGTTCTCCCAGAACTGAAGTATGCGTTCCCATGACTTGAATTTTGAGCTTATGGTTCACCACTTCACTTATGCATGACATTGGAAATCTACAGATATACAAGCTTTGCAGACTTTTAAGGGGGCTTTTTAATTTAGTTAACATAGGAAAACAACCATATCTAGACTTAAAAAAAACCAATCAGAACAGAGCATTTCCATGCTTGAAATCCCTTAGAACTTCGAGTGTTCTCTGAGTCCCTGTAGCAGTAGGTACCACCTGCTTTTTTCAAATGTGCCTTGTATTTTGGAGAGTAACTTTTTTCTTCCTCCTTTCTGAACTAGCACTAGACCTCACAGGGGCAGTGTTTACCCTTTTATTTATAACATCTGGTCTTCTCTCTTACTTGCCTTTAATTGGTGTTGGTAGGCTGTCAGTTCTTTAATTAGCAGTTCTTTATTTACTGAGGGCTGGACTTGACAAACACATTTTCTCTAGGCAATCAGCTACTGGATGGCAGGGAAGCAATCCAGGTGAAGGCACATCCAGGTTTTAACAGAGAGCTCCAGCAAATGTGGGTTTTTCTTTTAGTGTTTCCTCATGGTTTCATTTCAGTCTGGACACAGAAGACAGCAGATAAGTCGTTTGAAGTAGCATGTGCAACCTAATCCAGTTACTCAGCAAAAATATCTAACATTAAACAAAATCCTGAAACATAATACATGTTTGCCGGCTACTCAGTTTTCCAGTTGTGATTTTGCTCCCCTTGGTAGTACTAATTATATTGTTGTGTCAATTTATTAGTTTCTTATGTACTGATTTATTTATTTATTTTTTTAATAAAATTGGACAGACCTGGGGGGAAAAAAAAAAAAAGGGTACTATCACAAACACCAGAGAGGCCAAAGCTTGTCTGGATGCCAAGCATGTGTGGGTTGGGAGATGAGAATGCAATTGAGTTGCTGCTCTTGTATGACAGCCTGAGGACAGCTGCTATAGCTGCCACATGCACATGCCCTTATTGCCCAGTAGAACAGATTAGTTTGAATAACTTACCCTGTGTATAATTCCTCCAGGATATGGGAAGTGTCTGACCCCACAGCTGTGGCACATTTCATATGTGCATACAGGCAACTGAGCAACTTGGCTGACAAACAGCAGCCAGTGAATCAATGTCAATGTATTTGAGAATCATGTCTTGGATTTGTACGTATTCATTAGTTTTTAGTATTAAAAGGTCAGACATGTTATGCTTTTTACTTCTTTTTTCAGTTTGTCATTGACATTATTCAAAATGTTTAAAGCAAATGTAATCAAGAGGGTGAAATGCATACTTTATACTTTTTTCAGTATAAATATGTAAGTTGAAGCATCATACGCTCGATTGTGCAGGGCTGGATGCAACGTGATACATGTTTGATACTCGCTTTCCCTTTTTGAGAAGTATTGATTATTTATACAACTAATTGTTGAACAATTTTTCTTGGTTACTTTGCAGATCATTATATTAAGACAGAAAAGGTATTTGAGAAGGGTTTTTTAAAGTGTGTAAAGTTTAGAAGCACTGGTCCTGATAGTTTCTACCAAAACTCTTGTTTGTTGATCTGTTACATATTTTTAGAAACATTCCCCCTTTGTAAGTCATCATGTTGGAAATTCTATTGTGAGCTTTATCTTGCCAAACAGCTCTTGTTCTGGATTGGTTATTTCTTTGGAAATGCCAATATATATGTAGAATGCAAGAATCATTTGTTTTCAGAATATTTCATGAACCTTTTTTTGTCATGAAAATTGTCGCTCACCTGTTAAACAATAACAATTAATAAAAACAGTTACCTATTTCTGCACTGGTTTGTAACTTGGGCAAGGTGGGTGGTGGGAGTGGGATTTACTATTCCAATTTCCCAAGCAAATTGCACAATTTTAAGGTTTTAAAAATTGGACAGTTTTTAAATTGGCATGTAGAAAGTTTTGTCCTCGGTGCTGAGAAGAGAGTATGTTGGAAAGATTTTTTTCTATCTTAGGAAAGAACTGCATCATTAAACAAGTAAGTGTACCAGCTTCAGCTCAAGATGAGTGATTAAAGGTGACCATCCCATTGAAAGACTGGAGTAATTCCTTCTGTTTGTTATGTAGGGTACTCTGCCTTCCTTCAGGATCTCTCTGATGTATCTCTCAGTCTGCACATCAGCTCCTTTGCATTTCACTGTGTGGATTTTCTCTTGCTGCTCTCTGAGAAGCTACAATCCAGCTGCTCTAGGACAGTGTTCAGAAACTCTGGAAGTCTTGTTTCCTTCATAAAAGATCCTTAATCCTTTTGTATTTGACACATTCCTTCACATTTACCCATTCCTTACCATCGCAGCTAAGTCATCCCCAGTCCATACCCTGCAGGCCAGTAGCTGTGTTCATATGACTTTCTGCATTTAGACACAGGTAAGGAGACACCTTGACATAACTTGTGCTTTTAATAAAAGCAAAAAACCAGATGTTTGGTCTGCGTTGGGGGATACAGCTGCTGTCCTGTGTGCATGCAGCCCAAAGAGAAACACAAACCACACTCTCAACTTCACAGAACCTGGGCTGAGTGCTGGAAAAGGGAAATCTCCCTCACAAAGTGTTCCTAAAGGGGGGTGGGCAAAAAGGAGCAGCCTGAAGGGTCTGGCCTTCTCATACTCCTTTTACCTAAACAAGAGCTGCCAGAAGACTGCTGACATGATGTCTTGCTCAAAGGGATGCTGTGGTCTGGGAGTGACAGCTCTAAGCTCTCCAGAAGGGAAGGGTCTTCAGAAGCCACCTGTTGCTCTTTGAATCATGTTTTTGAGCACTCCTGCATGAGACTGAGAAAATACTGAGTGTTTCTATGTGGAGTATACAAGGCAGAAACAGTGGTCAACAGTTCAGGTAGTGTGGTAAAATCAAATTAATTTAACTTACTGCTGTGATAAAAGGATGAAGTTCAAGTTTACTCAATAGTTAAAGTCATGCTGCTGGATATGAAACCTTGGCCTGTGTGCATGCCAAGGCCACTTAGTCATTAATTGACTGCCTTGTCCCGGAGCTGTCCAGCTAATGACTGCATAGCTGAGACAACAGGTGGATCTGCAAAGAAGTAACTCACTGAAATGGAGGGTAGCTTGGCGATGAGATCAACTGATCTGCCAGCCACTTCACAGCGAAACAATTGACTGGTGGCTGTGGGAGCTCTCCCAGCAGCTGGCACCACTCCAGTAGGTTCCCCAGGGACCTCCTGCTCTATAAAGCCAATAGACACTATCTGTATGGTTAGATATATTGCTTAACCACTTGGGGTGAAGGATCCAGTCCACAGTGAGGGATTTCCCCAAGCAGTTCCTGTTGTCAGTTAAAGAATCGACCGAGACATGCATAATTTTATATAGTCAGTGGAAATCAGTCCTGCCTGTGCAAGGATGAGCATGTGGGGCTGTGTTTTGTTTATAGTTAAGAAGTGTTTCGAAGGAGGTAAAAAAAACCATGTAAAAGCTCAGCACCTGACCTAGACTAAGTAAGTTTAAAAGACCTTGTACAGACAGATTCTCAAAGTACTGGTGTTCGCAGAACTTTGACTTACAGATGGCAACGTGTGTGCTGGGTAGTATCGAGGAACACACAACTACCGAAATCAACTTACATGGCAAAACTGAGAGACCTATCACAATCTGATCAACCATCTTAATACTCTTTCCATGGATTCTGACAACCAGAATGGCTGATGGGTGACAAAGAGGCCTTATAGCTGAACCTGGGTTCCCTGAGAGTGTACAATCACTCTAAGGCATCATTCAATATACAAGGAAAAGCCACAACCCTTTTGAACAGTATTCACAGAAGTGTCAAAGCCTCCTACTCAGTGATACATGAGCATACCTTCTGGTCCCGAAGTAAAGAGAACTGTGTAAGCACATGATCAGATGAAACTTGATCTGGAAGTGCCACCACTCATCTGGAATTGAAAAAGGATCACTACTGTGTATAGTGCTAATGGAAACAACTGAATGTAAATCGTGCCTCTGGAAACAAAGAGTGTGCACTGAGGGACTGTGAGATGTGCCATGATGGCCATTCGCTGTTGTGCACCCCCAGCAGCCATGTGCACCAGGCTGATCCCAGCCTCAGCCGTCCAGCTGCTGGAAAAATGCCTCTTCACCCTTCCCTTTATAAGTGCTCCTGCAGGTCTGGATCTCTATTTCTGAGACCTCTCTCCTCTACATCAGAACGAAATCCTCAGCTAAAGCGGTTGGTGCTTCTTACCGTAAAATACTACCTCCCCCTTGTGGCTGATGGCTCTGCTAGCCAGAGCCTCAGCAGTACAGGTTTTTTGTTCCCGTGGGCTCCTCTTGGACGCATCTCTGATGCTACACGCTTTCTGCTCCAAACGTGACTGGAGTGTAATAATACAGAAAGATGAAAAAGACCGTGGTGTTCAGTGATCAAGACAGAATGAACTTGTCTCCGTTAAAGTGGGTATTGCAGGAGACCTCTATGCAAAGGTGACATGCAGGAATTCGATGTAGTTCAGCAACCAGTTAGCATCTCGCTGTATACTACAGCACTGGAAAAGAAAAACAATAACAACCTTAGTTAAAGAATGCTGTTCATTGCTTAATGAACATGGAAAGCAACAACCTACAACTGTCAACATGTTCTGCTGCCTGCTAGAGAAGAGATGCATGTGATGAGAGAGATCCAATAGCACTTTACTGGCTAAGAAATTTAGGGTGACACTAGCCACCGTGACACCAGGTAACTTGGTGCTGTACACAGAAGCATTTATACACCTATGCAGCTTGCCTGTGTTTCCCCCTGAAGTGATTCCAAAGATGAAATGCATTCTTCAAAGATGAAAACAGTATTTTGGGGATCTTCTGAATGTGTGCAGTGCAACATCAAGGACAGCAAATCTCCCTCCCTGGTGTCAACAAGAAGAGCAAAACAAAGAAGAAGGATGCTGTTGTTGGAGCTGACATTACTCCAATGAAATATTTTTATACAAAGCTGAAGTAAGTGTTATACAAACTACCAGTATATACAAAAAATAAAGTCTGTGTCTATTTCTGGAAGATAAAAAGGAGAAGAGTGCCACATGGGCATCAGTGTCAGCTCAGTTCTGGATGAACTGCAGCAGACATGATGTTTGTAGCTTGTTCCCTTTAATTCTGTGGCTGAGGACACTGCTACTTCCACAGTAAGCATGGACTGGCAGTTTCTAGGCATATCAGATTGCTGAAGGAAACTTCCTGACAGCATAAAACCCCCCCAGAATAGGATTCTTGTGAAAGCCATTGTTTATGACATCCGATCTCTGTTGCATTCCCAATTGCCTGAGACAGTGTTTCAATGACAGCTCAGTGTTGTCCTGTTTCTCCTCTGCAGTGATACTGGCTGGCACAAAATGACTTCTCTCCCATCTGGAGAAGTTTGCAATCACATGGGAAGAGATTTAGCCTCGAAAGTTTATTTGGCTTCTTGAAGCCTTCGAAGTATTCTGCTTGAGCTGCTATGAGTGGACAGTGGCAGGCATGAAACACACAGGAAATCAAATCATGCCAGCTGAGGAGCTGTGTCGTTCAGTTATTTATTGTGTTTGAGAACAACAGAGCATAAAACTTACATCAAGTTAAAGATCTACAGAACATTTCTTGGCGAGGTAAACTCCATTACCACCTGCCATTGATTATTATTAGCCTTACAACTAAGAAACTCCGAAGCATTTTGCCTGTGTATTTTCTATTGTAATATGATCATTAGTGCCCTCTAGGCTGGAGATTTCGGGTCTCCTCCTGAGCCTGGGATTCAGTGCACCCTCTTTGTGTAGTTGGTCAAGGATTTTACCCTCCATTGGCAGCTCGTAAAAAGATTTTGATTTTTCTCTGCATATTTTAAAAGGCAATTCAATTTCACCTCTGTATTTGCTTTTCTTCTTGTTTTTTTAAAGAACAAGCCCCTGCCGGTCTTGCTGGTTGCTCCTCGTCCTCCCTTTCATAGGATCTAGCCAGAAAAGGTTCCCTCAATGCAGTTTGCCTCCAGCCCATGGTGGAGGGCAGAAGCTGACAGACACTTCAGCCAGCTCCTTCAATCAGTCAACTTAACTCATTCACAGGAGAAACACCAGCATGAACAGAGACCCCTACAAGATCAGAAGCAGGAGCAGCTGGTAGGGGATCAGTTTGAAAGAGGGTGCCCAGTCCCTTAGGGCAGGACACCTTGTCTCCCAGCTGGAGACAGTCACCATAGAGCCCAGTTTACCACAGACGCTATGGGGGCTGCCTGTAGCCAGGAGACCCTCAACCCAGCTGGGTATCGCACCATACCTTGCCCAGCAGAGGGAAGCGAGTGGCTCTGTCCTTCTATTGTCTTGGTTTACATCCCTGATATCCACCTCCTGCCCCTTATTTTATTTACTGCTACTTCCTCTCATACTTTTTCCTAACATCATCATTCTGTGAGATGAAAGGGATTTTCATCCAAGAAAGAGAATAATTTTATTCCATATTCTATGAATATGCCCACATTCTTCCACAAATGTGTATGTGTGTATATTCCAGTAAAATATATGACTCTTAGAAAGGAGATATTTCTTTTTTGATCGAGTTTTTGTAAAATTGTGAGTTACTTCAGGACAAGTTAGCTGACCTTTCTGTATAGCCTTTTCTGATTTTTGAAAAAATAGTACATTAAAAACATAGGGGTAGTAGATAAAAAGACAAACATGTTATTAGAAATGTTTTAACTCAAGTAATCCAATCTAAGAACCATTTTCTCCTGCATTTATAACTGGTAATTTACAAAACATGTATTGTTTAGCAGCCCATATTGTGAAAGGATTGATTTCAGAGAGGTTTATTATCTGTTACAAACCCCGTGGGATGTTCCAAACTGAAGGAAAAGTTTACCTTTCAGCAAAGGGCTCTGATGAATAAGCAGGTGACTGTGACTACCGCCGAGCAGCCTCAACTTGCTTGTTCAAATCCGCAGGGTGGCAATATAGATAACCCCTCCGTGCAATTGCCGGTCATGCTGGAGCAGGTGTCACTGCTACAACAGGTCCTTCGGAAAAAGATGCTGTGCCTTCCAAGATCATTAGCAATTACACTGATAAAGAAATTTGAGCCTGATGCTATACCAACATATTGCTTCTGCAAATATTTAGCAACTGACAGATAACTAAGAACCACTGGACCCTGTCATTACCCAAGTAAGATAAACTCTGGAAACATACTTTGAGTTTATTCCATAGAAAGCAAATCTGGAAAGCTGGGGGTTTTTTATACCGATAGAAACTGCTTGTACATGAAACTTAGCAGAAGGAGACTTTCAGATCATCCTAACACAAGTGTGAATTTATTTCATATCCTGTCAATTTACCCTCCTATAATTTGATTCCCTGAGGAAGCTACATCCATTCCCTCCATGTCAGCCTTCAATGTGTTTATAGATAAACATGCTACTTTAAGCTCAATAGGTTCAATACAGAATCTTGATTGTCAAAGATTTCTAATTACATAAAGTCATTAAATTGTAGCTGTAAGATACATTGTGCAGACAGCATGTAATCATGATCTGATTCAGTTATTGAAAGAAGTTCTACATACAACTTTGCTAAGATTTAGAAGTAAAGCCTATAAGTCAGGGAATGTAGAAACATTACGGGTAGGATGTTGGGTTTTCCTATTTGTCTTCTGTCTGTTCTTACTACTCTCTCATATTCCCTACAGCATGAAAATTAGGGTTATCTTCCTGTGATTCAGGAGGCAGAATAATAACCCAGATGAGCTGGGAGCTCCTGGACCATGCAGTTCCTTGCTATTGACCAATAAATAGGTCAATGTCTTTCTGCAAAATTGGAAATTTAAGAGGTGCAATTTGAAAGTTCTGTATTGCCACTTACAAGTGAAAATTCATTTTTCTAAATTAGGGAAGTACAGTAAATGTAGTCTTTTTGGACTTCAGGGGACCAGTTACAGCTTGATCACAACTGGGTGTGTTAGCTGAGCTACACAGGAGATATGACATGAACAAAGAACTAGATAAAGAGCTGATGGTGATAAACTGTGCTGAAAGCTGAACTGGTGGTCTAAGGGGAAGTTACTGATGCAGTTCCTCGAGGATGTTTAGGACAGTCATTCTTTCGCTAATGACTAAGGTCGAAAATATTATCATGTTAGTGAAATACTTATGACAGTCTCAGAAGTATTGTAAATGCTGAAAAAATGTCATTCAGGAAGAACCAAGTAGCTCAATGTACTGGCATAGCAGAAACGGGGTGAAATTTAAAATACAGTTTTGGTAGCTTAGAAAAAGTAGTTCTGCTGCAAGCTAGGAAATCCTTAGTCGGAATCGCTGAAAGAGCAGAAAGGTGTTAATCCAGCTGTTAATCAGGCTACAGCTCACCCACAGAACTGACAGGGACATGAAAAAGGCAAGTGCTGTCACTAGGCAGACTGATAGAGGTATTTCCAGATAGGGAAATAATAATACCTGATTAGGAGGCACAGGGAAAATCCATCTGGGTTGCTGTATATAGCTGTCTATGTCAAAGATTAAGACTTTGTAGCTTTTCTATTCAGAAGGTAGTGAACAGCCTTCTTGGGGCATAAAAGGACTGAAATTCTAAACCAGATTTCTAGAAATAGGGAGTACAAAAACTCCATTTTGAGTAACATGATAAGGTTGCAAAGGGGTGCTGTGAGGTGTTCACCTTCTCTGGCAGGGACTGGACTTAAAAGATCCCTTCTAGTTGTATTATTTTTGCCACCCTCTATCATTGTATGCAATGAGCCTCTATGGCTTAGGTGACAAAAATCTTTCTCACAATGTATACTGTGTTAGATTTTATATGCAGTTTTCAGTGGCAAGTACTTACTTTTAGATAACACTGAGTTATAAATGGAACAGTCTTGTTATGATGTACTGAAAGAATGAAGGTGTGAGTGTACCTGTAATATTTGATAACTAAAGCCTCTTTTTTATTTTTGACCAGTGTATCATAATGTCATTGAAAAGGTGAAGGAACCTTCAACTTCAAGCCCGTTTACAAGAAAGATGTTATGTTCCTCAGACCTTGTTCCACAATGACTAGAAGTGTTAGGGTAAGCAGATTGTGCTTATGATTTTAAAGGTCAGATTTTATAATCCTTTCCATTCTCCATCCTTTTTGTCAGAGCATTTAGAACAGCAAGAGCTGTTTCACAGAAGGAAGAGCATGTTTCGGTAATTATCATGAAGCATACAATATTGTAAGCATATGCTGTGGGAAACTGAACATGATGGTGATTCACAAGCAGTTTATCGTCCTGATAAAAACCAGCATGAAACCTCTATATTCAGTCTGAGGCCAGTGGAATCTTTTTACCCCATATTTGCTAGGGCTATATATGTATTTAAGTGAGTTTAAACAGGGGAGTGGCGAGGGATGTTTCATAACCTTATAGGTGATTACAGTTTATAGCCAAATTAGCTCTTGAATTACATTAGCTGAAATCAATGTCTTCTACTAGATGAACAGACTGTTCCATAAAACCTTGACAGATAAAGCATTAATAAGTGTCAGAGCTGACTTGGTCAATCGAATGATTTGCTGACACTTGTTTTTACCACAAGCCTGCACTTTCAAGTTTAGTGCCAAAGGTTCATTATATATAGCTGAAGACAGCAAATAGATGATCTCTTTTTGCACAGATTTCTAACTAGCTGCCTGTTTCATTGTCTCCTCGCTGGGGCAGCACTTCTAGTCAAGAAATTTAAAAGTATGGTGAAGCTACAGTTGCCCAATCCTGGCCTGGAGGACAGGATACCTTCCCTTGAAGAACTTGAGGTCCTTGAGAAGGAAGAGGCAGACACCAGACCGAAATGGGATAACAAGACTCAGTATATGCTGACATGCGTAGGGTTTTGCGTGGGCTTAGGAAATGTGTGGCGGTTTCCATATCTCTGTCAGAGCCACGGAGGAGGTAGGTCTTTAATATATCTTAACTGTTTTTTTCTATAAACTAGGTTTAGTCTCTCTTTTGGGAAACAAATAGTGGAATATGTTTAAACTTGGTCAGTTCCTATAATGATGCTCACGTATAGAAGGTTATTTCCCAGGTTATGGACATCCACTGAAGTCACATTAGTGATGGAGAAAAAGGAAGGGACTGGTTTTATTTCAGGACAAGGGACTGCGCTGTGCACTGCCATGTACATAATGTATTTTCTTAATCTAAAACTAATGTTACTTTACACACATACATACATACATATAATGTATAGTTAAAATATTAATAAACTACTTGGGAATATGATTCTCGTCATGATGACAAATGATCATTTCATAATGGTGTTTTCATAGGTTTTGGGCTGATCTGCGTATCAGCTGCAGGGTCAGTGGGTGTGTAATTTATGATAGGAGTAATAGTGTGAAAGCAGTTAACATTAAGAACACGGCATTAGCAGTTGGTGTTGTTAAGTCATTTAAAATCTGAATGTATGCTATTTACTGTATAAATTATTGTGACTCTGTACGGTTCTGGTTAGCACTGAATGACCATATTAAGAATTTTGTTCCACTGTTTTGCTGTTTGTTTTTAAACACCATCTTGAGCTGAACTGTCGCTTAAATATTACATGGCAACATCAATTTCTCATTTTCTGACAGTCTTTTCTGCCCACTGTCTACTTGCTATCTGCATTTCACTCTGAGATACATGTAAAAAGTGTTTATTCCTTTGTGGTTTGGTCTTGGAGGAGAATTTTTGGCTTAAGAAAGTTTCATTAAATGTACACAACGAGATGTTTAAAAATTGCTCCTTCTGGTTAGAGCAGGGACCAAGGAGGGCTCTGTGGGGAGTTGCTGGTACAAACTCAGGGTTGTTTAACAACAGGTGACTGAGTTGCAAGGAGAGATGCTTTTAACATTAAGATTTTTTCTATCATGGGCAGGTGTTTAGGGTTTTCAGAGCAAACTAAGGTCCTTTGCAGCACAGCCAACCCTGAAACAAAAAAGGTACAAGACACATAAAAAATCATCATCCCCTTTCCTTGTGTGACAATTTTAATTTTAAAAAACTGGGTGGATATCTCCAAAATCCATGGCACTCGTTGGCTTCTCAAGTTCTTCTACTTAGAAAGTGGACATGCCCAGTTTCCCAGGATTGATTTATAGTCACTTTCCTGCTTTTCTCTCTATCTTTCCTTTCCCTCATGTTCTAGCTGTATAAACTGCAGCTGAAAAATGAACTTCCAACAAACACAAAGAACTTGGTGTGGATCATGGTTTTCTGACTGATGTCAATGTAGATTTATGGATTGCTTGTTTGTGTCTGTCAGTACTGTGTTTCAATTTATCCTTTGGCAGAAATTGTTTTTCTTTCTCATTATCCTGTGGCTTTGATTGCGCAGACACCCTGAAGTCTGGTTTCAGCTATCTCCAGTTGGAAATATGTATTTACTAGACATTTTGGAAAAGTTTTGCCTTAGTATTTGCCACTTGACATGGTAGCCAAGATGATTCATTCGTCTTTGCACTTGTGGCCTACTCAGGAACACAGATGTGTCTCTGTAACAGAGTAGGGGAAAACCACAACCTTCTTCCAATCTATTACAAAAGCATATACACCAAACTCAGGCATGAACTGAGCAAGTTCCATTTTCCCCTAGTCTGTCCAGTGCCTTTATCCTGGATGTTGTATATCTTCACACTTCATGTCTTCAAGGTATTTCTTCACTGAATCCTGGGTGCAGAGCAGCAGGAATCCCTGCTGCTGTTCTATTTCACTGGAGATAGGGATTATGCCGCTCCTCAGTCTGTCCCTGGTACGGCTGTTTTATAATCTTCTAAAGATCACTTTGGATATGATGATGGATTATGGCTGTGCATTAGGAGATAGAAAAAAATGCAGCTATTTACCCCACAGTAAATACCTGCAGAAGATAAGAAGTTCTTGTGATCACATAATTAGAGGCTGTCTCTTAAGGTGCATACAGAACCAAGGTCGTAGAGACAACTTCATTAAAACAGTTTCTAATTTATAACGGTTGGCTTTGCTGTCTTCTTTTTGAAATATGAGTTACATGGATGAGCATTTGGAGTCATTTAGCACTGGTGAGGACTGGTAGCAAAGTTGTAGATAGTCAGTATTTCAGCAGCGACACTCCTAGATGAGGCTAGATGTCCACCTACTTTGTGAATATACTTTATATATAACATACTTTGTTATATACCTCAGAAACATGGCCAGACTATAGTGTAACATAAAATTTATCCTTGTAGTACTCAGACTTCAAGGAAGGTAGATTTTTTCTCTGCAAATAGACTGTAGCAAAGGTCGTTAAGAGCACTGAATATATAGCTAACTTTCCTTTCAAAACCAAATCAGTTGTTACATAATTTGCCCACTTCTGTTGTCATAGAGTATGAGTCCATACTTTTTAAAAAATTAATATTTACCTCAGTACAAGTTAATAGAATAAAGCACATTTTATCCTTTCCATGTCTTGAAAGTTGTAAAATGCATCATTACCACAAGTGAACTAGATTTCAATATACACACAATGTAAAAGCTACAGTGTTTGCCACAGTGCTTTCACCAGCTTAATGGCAGACATTTCCTTTCATTTGATAGCTTTCTCTGACATTACATATAGCTTTTGTTTAATCTTTATTGAGCAACATGTCATTTAATCAACTGTTAAGCATTTTGTTCCATACCTGATTAGCATTATGAAAAAGAGGATATATGTTTAATGTTTAAACTGTTGATTAAAATAGAAATATCTAAGTCTTCAGCTCACCTGTCTGCAGTAAACCTTGCCACTATGTGAGGGAGAACCTGTTCATTTCTGTTCATGCTGCACTGAAGGAAGTAACAGTAATGGCATTAGCAGTTCCTCACTGGCTCCAGCACCCTCACTACAGTTCAGGTCTAAGTATATGATAGTATAGAAAGACATTTTTGTCTGAATTTTACCTGTCTTCTGTTTAGGAGAAATTATGTAAAAGCAGTAGTATTTATTTCAATTTCACATTAGAAACTCTTAGATTAAAGAGAGAGTAATAGATGTTCAACAGGTGCTCAAACCAAATATTACATGTTCTGAAATGCATCACTGAAACAAGGTTAGAATCTAGTACCTCAGCTGCAGGGTTTTCAGACTAGAACCCACTGTTTATACACATCTAGACAGCATTTATTTTCATATCATTGGTTTATTTGTTAGGTTCATGAAATTGTGGCAGCTTAAAAAGCATTGTTTTTTTAATGTCCCACGTAGCAGCTTTGCAGAGTCGTTATCACTTATTTTTCCATTATTGCTTCCTTCAGTAAGGTTGGAGAGAAATTGAGAGAAATGAAAATGCAGCAGAGCTGGATTCTGAGCTGGCTGTCAGAATTGAATCCTGGAAAGGAAAGAACCCAAGAAGGAGGAGAGGTGGCATACATAATTCAGAACTGCCATTTTATTTCTCTTGCAAATCTACCAATATTCCCACAGCTAAATATTGGTGGGTTTGCATATTTGTTCAGTTCTGACATGGCACACACTGCATTTTTAACTTGTCAGTTATACTATACCGTGTATAGTATGGTAGCTAGAAATGTTTTAGTTTTATCTGTTTGTGTAGGGATATAGGTCATGCAATTCAAGTGTACACACACATCATGTAGTTTGTGTCTGTGGCAACAAAAGGTTAGAGGCCCACCTTCTCCATTTGTGTCCATCCCAGAACCTGGTCTTTATTTCCCAGTGATTCTAATGCAATAAGAAAGCTTGGGAGCTGCGAGCACACACTCGGGCAGCACACCTTTTTCTTTTGATAGACGGCTCCATGAAGGGCATCCTTTCCCCTTTTCATGGCTGCACAGGAAGGTCATGGAGTCCCTCTACCTGACTGCTTTTAAAGATGTGTCATGCTTAAATACTGGTTTTATGACATCTTAATAGATACCTTTGTAAGTATCTCAAGGCCATAGGAAATCCCCTGAGGCTACTAGAGTGATCACAGCATGTTCACCATAGAAGATGGTTCAATTCTGAAAGCCTTGCAGCAAATTTGATGCAGTGTGCTGCCCGCAGGGAGCGTTATGGTGCAGGGACAGTGCTGTTGCTGAATCTCACTGTCTTGGAGTGTGAAGCATCATGTCTACACCGACTGCTAGAGCTGTGTGAGTGGAGGTGCACTTTGCATTTAAGGTTTGCAAGAAAGTCTTAAACAAGTTAAAAATGAAGCCCAAATCCGAATATCAATCACCCTACTTTTTACCAAAGGTGAAAAGTTGAGCCTATCTTTGAATGCTTTCTAACGAAAATACTTTCAGTTCTGATCTTCCCTCCCTTCTGCTAACAGAGATGGTAACTACCAAATCCATTTTTAGTTTGACAGGTATGATAGGAAACAAGTGGTCACAGATTGAAAGGACTATAAAGCGTGTTCATTTCTTTATGCAACAAGATCTTTAATCGGGGGGAAAGTTCTAATGAAGTCCTTATGTGATCTTACTGTGACCTGATGAAAAAAAAGTGACATGTCTCTAATAGGAGCAAAGATGATTAAGCAATGCACCTTAGCAGAACTGCTGGTCCACTCTTCATTTCAAGAGATGATCTAAAATCACTGCAAACCAAGTTTCAAATGAGGACAGGGACTTACCCTGAGTGCAGATGAGGAGTATTTGAATCAGGTAGCTGTACTGATCCATCTTCTGAACTTAATTACTACCACTGCTGAGGAAGGGCTTTACCAGAGAGAAGTGAGATTGCAGGACAGCAGAGATGTATCCAGCATTCGAGAGGGAATATAGAAAAGATCAAATGGAGCAACCATACAAATTCTGTAGAGTCAGGTTTCAGACTCTTAGGAGGTGTCTTGTGCTTTAAACAGAGAATGCTCTGGAACTAAAATTTGCTGGTATAAACACAATTATCTTGCCCTTATCTCATCTTACCCTTGTGAGAGCTCCTGGACAGAGTGTGATATGAGGGAAAATGTGTGCCACCCTGACATGAGGTTGGAGCACATGACATATTTCTGGCTGCTTGCAGCTCCACTCATTGGTAAGTAACATTCTGTGAAAGGCCAGAGGCCATGTGTGTGGAGATTGTCCCACTGGCCCTCCTGCATAGGAAGGAAGCCATTGGGATGCCGCAGGACATATCTCAACAGTGAGAAGTCACTCATCATGTACATGCAAAATCCTGTTTTTTATGACAGCAAGAATAAGACAGTTGGGAGAAGTGTTATTCACAGAAATAAGGAGGGGTTTCAGTAGAGAACAAACTCTTTGAAGCCAAATCTGCATGCACTGCATGTCTAATCAAATGAAGAAGGACCCTTACGTGCACATCAGTGCATGTTCCAGCACAGCTAAGCAAGTGCCTAAACCACTGGTGAGTAAGTACCACACAGCAGCTTGCTCAGTTCCCACCTGTTGAAGACCCTGAAGCGATGGGAAGACAGAAGGGAAGAATTTTGTTTTGGAAGATATCCTAGTCCCACTAAAAATTAAAATATGGCCTATATGTTTCACGTTTGTTGTCTGAAAACACATATCCAGAAAGGAACTGATTACTTTAGCACTGGTACTGTTTGTGATGATATCTCAGCTAAGACCACAGTGCTGAATTTGAATTTGCAGCTGCAGGAGTTCAGTTTCCTCAGATCTAGGGTTGCCCACCATACTTCATTCCTTTGTGACATTACAAAATAGCCACTTTCCTCCAAGATCGGAGAACATCAGCTTGAGGCTCTTAGATCTAAAAAGTAGCTGCTCTCCATTAATGCAAGACTTTAGTTCTTGTGAAGACTACATGGTATCTGGAAAAGGGAATGTAGCTGAGATGTGAAAGAAAACAAATGGGATACTGTCCTCTTTGGTGGTGGAATCCATATAATCCTTTTCCTGAGGTGATAGATTGACAGAGGAGAAATAAAGGAAGAGTCAGCAAAGTTGGAATTTTAACAAACTTCTCTACAAATTACTATTCATAATGAGTCCTTCAGTTTTTAACTAATAAAAAATGTCCCAGGTCAGTCATTCTTCTGGCTCTCCTCTGAAACCTTTTCGGTTTGTCAGTCTCCATCTTCACAGCTATAGCTAGTTTTTGATGAATGCAAGATGATTTACACTGATTTTATAAAGTGCTAAATTTTTAGTAAGATGGTTTTGTGTTGCTAAATGACATGCTTTATACAAGTCTGAGAATAGTGTGTCTATGCAGCTGCCTTTGCCAACTGGCTTCAACAAAACTGGCTTCCACAAAAAATGTGTTTTCTGGTGCATCAGCGATTAGTCATTCAACCTGAAGTGTGGCATGTGCATTTTCAAAGTGCTCAGCATTTTTAATAGCTTTTTATGTACTCAAAACTACTGATTTTGATTAGCAAATCTTAAAAATGTCACTGAAAGACAGGTGAGTAGCTAACATTGCTTGAATTCCATTGGAGTCGAAAGTAAAAAGTATAATTGGCTGGTTTCATTATAGTAGTGGTCACTTGGTACAACAATATTGCTTCTAGCAGACTTTACTGAAATACACAGAAAATGAAGACTTCGCTATAATTATAATTTCTGAAACGCTGGTGTAGACACTATCATACGATACCCCATGGAGAAAACAAGTATGCAGTTCAGCTCTTCCAAAAGCCATTCAACTGCCTTGAATTCCAAACTATAGTTTCCATTCTTCAACTTTCCTCTTTCACTCGCTCTCCGATTTTCATTTCACAAGAGGGAAAAGTCAGCAAATACCCAAGCAGGAAATGTTCACATGCTGTTTTGCATTTTTTAATGCTCTGAGATTATGTACTACCTATGATTAGAAAGTTAAAAACTTTTTGTAATGACAGATAACCATAATTCTGATAAGTAGCAGTATAAAAGCATTTGTACTGTGGCATTCCGGTGTGGAATGTTATATTCCCATGTCTGAGATGCGCTTTATTCAGGAAAAAAATAATTTAAAAGAATTGTCCTGTACCAGTCAGACTTGTCATAGTTATCAAGGTTTGGACCCTGAACTTCAGAACTCTTCTACTCAAGCATAAAAGCTGTTGAGCACAGCTGCCAGGAAGTTACTGGTTACTTTATGTAGATGGTCCCAGGCTCCTGACTAATCTTTGGTGGCATTTTGATCAGTTCATTCAAATACTTCACATACTTTTCATGATTCATAGTTATAAAACCTGAATCCTTTCCAGAAGGAAAAGGAAGTCATTCCAGGAAAGCAGCAGCCTTTCTTCCACTTGCAACACAAAGGTGGTTTCTTCAAAGCTTAACCTTGGGACTGTATAATTTCTGTTTATGTTTGTCACTTGGGAAGAATAGGAATTCCTACCTGAAACCACATCTGTAATCAAGTCCCATGCTTGGGCAATCAAGCAAAAGCATTGCTCAGAAACCAGAGGTATGCTTGCAAGTCGCTTGCTATGTCAAAAGCCCTAAATGTTTGTGCTTTATTGTAGTACTTCACTGATAGGAATATTTTGGTTTTTTCTTTTCCATTTCAGGAGCTTTCATGATCCCTTTCCTGATTTTGCTAGTCCTGGAGGGTATCCCCCTGCTTCACCTTGAGTTTGCCATTGGCCAGAGGCTGAGGAAAGGCAGCGTGGGTGTCTGGAGCTCTATCCACCCTACCCTGAAAGGGGTTGGTAAGTCTGAAGAGGATACAAAAACCTACCTGGGAAAGCATAAGTCTCTGAACTGATAACATGAAAAGCAAATCTTCAGGACTTTATTCTGGTGTGCCATAAGAGATTCTGGGATCTATTACTTTTCCCTTCTAACTAACTCTCCTTTGAGAGGTCAAACTAATCATGATAAAGCACTACAACAATTTAGTGTCCACATTCCCGGGTACTGTGGGCCCAGTTAAAACCTTTCTCTAATTTGGGACAGATTTGGGGTTTAACAGAGATATTTTTTATATTACTGATATTCACTGGTCTTACCATTAGATTGAATGTTTAAGTGTGCCAAAACTTCATTCTGTAACTGTTCTGGGGATAAATAATAGTTACATCTTTCTCTAAACTAGTCTACTAGACTTCAGTTCCATGTAATGTTACTTTCCTACATTTGAGAGAGGTACCATGTCAAAAGCCATGAACACAGTATTTTGTAGAACTTCTTCACATTTGTACTAGACTTCTGAGTATTCAAACACTGCATTTAACAATGCAGTTAAAGCAGCATTACGCACACAGCATAAAGCACTCCACAGATAGATACCTCATAACACAAGAAACTCAGAAGGTGCCATTTGAACACCAGGAAACACTGGGACGGTGACCCACCACTGGCACAGGTTTTACAGAGAGGTTGTGGAGTCTCCATCCTTGGGGATACTCAAAATCTACCAGGACATAGTCATGTGCAACTGGCCCCAAGCAGCCCTGCTCAAGCAGCGAGTTGGACCAATGACCTGTGGAGGTGCTGTCCAGCCTCAGCCATGCTATGATTTTATGATTACCACACACTTGAAAGGGAAAAAACACAGCCATTACGATGGCTGTTGACATCCACCAGATCTGTAAATCAGTTACAAAGGATAATTGTTCATTGCATCTGGAATTTTTCAAACTTCTTTAGAACCTAAGAGCCTACAGGAGCTAATTGTTAGCATTTGCTCTTACCAAATACTAATTCCTGTGCCAGAGAAGTCACCAGAGACTGATTACAAGTGGAGGAAGAGAGGTACCAGCTTGAATCCTGAACCTTTTCACAGACTGTGCCTCCTGGCAGCCATCCGTCCTGTACAACAACACACATGCTGACCTCTGCAGTGGCACTGTGGCTTCTAAATGGGTGTCAGCTTCAATTCCAGAGTAGTTTTAGGCTGTATGTCTATGTAGGACTCACATGCCCAATTTTTAGGCAACAAATTTACTGTGGTTAAACCTAAATCCAAAATAAAGAGAGGAGAGGGGAAAAGCTATAAGCCCTGGAATTATGGTGGGGAGAAGACCAGAGAAAGGCTGAGGCTCATACCATATGTTTTTATATGTCTTGTAAAGAAGAGTATTGAAACTCACATTGTGTTCTATTTTCTTCAGGCATAGCAGCAATGTTTGTGTCTCTCCTGGTGGGTTTATATTATAACACTATTATTGCCTGGGTAATGTGGTATTTCTTCAACTCCTTCCAAGATCCCCTGCCTTGGAGTAGCTGCCCTCTCAATGCCAACAGAACAGGTATATTTTATGACATATTGTATTTCGTCGCACAGCACACTTCTGTGTTTTTAGCAATTAGCTTAATTGAGGGTTTTTCTGTCACACAACAGTAAGGCATGCCAGCCCTGTCAGGGACAATGTGCTGGTTTAATACTTGTGTTCTGTAAAATTTCACATTATATGAAATGCGACCAACACTTAATCTTTGAGACAAACTTTGACTCTTTATATGAAACTTCAGGGCTGATTTTGACAGATGCTCACACACAGAATATTCACAGAGTGTGAGTCTAGCATAAACGTTAGCATTTTCCAGATTTAGACAGTGTGTTTCATCCATCTCTTCACCAACAGCTCTTTGTTAGCATACTGAAAAGGGAAAAAAATACTACAAAGCATAGTCCGTATGAAATACCTGTATCTCTCAGTATAACAACAGTCTATAGCAGCTTTGTTTTCTATTGTCAGCATGGCATGAAACTGAAGAAGGCTTTTCTGGTGGGTCAGTGAACAGCACTTCAGAGAGCTTTGCTCCTCTCCTCCCAGAATAGGTATAAAAAACCTCATATAAGGGCAGGCCGGGGCAGAATACTGCACAGGTCAGCACATTCCAAGGAGCTGGGAAGGCAGCCTGAGCTGACATCTTGAATGGTGCCCCATAAAACAGAAAGAAAAGGCCTTGCTGATCTGAAGGACGTGTGGAAGAGGAAGAGCTGCCTGGATGGAAACCGTGAGCAGGGGCTCACACGCCATCAGGCAAGAAAAAACAGGATGCATGTGGAAAGCCCAAAGTTAATTGTTTTCTGGTAGGAAGTGTGCAATCCTAGGAAAACATCTGCCTGACTGTCTTTCTTCTATTTAAAAAACATAAAAATCCATGCCATATACATGCATTTATACTCAGAAATCCTCTCCAAGGTTTCTTTGGCACGAGTGGTTTCTAACCTCACAGTTTTGTAGAAAAAAAAGAAAAAATATAAAGATAGAAGAGACTTTGGGTGAGCCTCATAGATTTTATCTTTGTGGTTGCATTAATAGAAGCAACAATGAAATCTGTATTAAAATCCATTAAACACTTCTCTTTTAAATCTCTTATTTTTCCATGAAACCAGCCTCTAAGACTCTGAAATTTGGCAACAACAAATTCATTGGCATTAGGTGGTATAATTTAGAACACTGGTGTTTATTATTTAAGTAACTTCCTTCTTTTTTTTCAAGTAAATAAAAAGACATAGAGAATGACAACCATTTTGTGGTTACAGGTTACGTAGAAGAGTGTGCCAAGAGCTCTCCTGTAGATTATTTCTGGTACAGAGAAACACTGAACATCTCCACTTCCATTGATGATTCAGGCACCATACAGTGGTGGCTTTTATTATGTTTAACATGCGCATGGGGTGTACTGTATGTGTGCACAATCAGAGGCATCGAAACATCAGGAAAGGTACTCTGTTTTTTGTTATTTACGAGATGATATCCATTATGCTGCTGTGATTCCTTATTCATACAGACTGAATCATACTGTAGAAACCACCTGTTTCTTGGGTAAAAGCACGTCTAAAACTTCATGTGTCATCACTGGGACTGCATTTTTAAGAAGGAAGCTGAATTTGATGTTATTTGAATTACATGGAGTTTTTTGACAACAATTTCAGTTCCTTGTCCTTATAGGTCCTAGTAAAACATTCTTTAGGTATCACCACCTTAACATTAATATTAACCTTAAACACAGGATTGAGGAACTCTGTCTTTTTGCTACGGCCACTTTCTTCAAAACATACATGTACACATTTATTTGGGTTTGTGCTTGTCCTGAATGTTACCTCTCTAAAACAGTGATCAGTGCTGTGCTGCTCAGCAAAGCCCTAAGAACCCATACTTGCATTGGCAGCAACAACCTGATCGCACAGTGTAGATTATATTTTATGCTGCCTTTGAATGATCTGATTTTAATATCAATATTGGGGATTTGTCTTAAATAGAGCACTGTAACTGTAAATATGTTTATTCTTTAAATGTTCTGCACATACGGTTTACTTGGACATAGTTTTCTTTAGTATGTTAATTGTGGCTCACTTGAAAGTTGCCATTATTGTTAGTCACAGTACCGTATTTATTCCCACTTTCTTCCCTGCAGTGCTGTTTGTATTTTGGTGCTCTGTTTTATTGAAGCATTTTATTTCGATGTTCCTTTTGCAGGCTGTGTATGTAACATCAACTCTTCCATACATTGTGCTTACCATTTTTCTAATCCGTGGCTTGACACTGAAAGGATCCACCAATGGAATTGTGTATCTCTTCACCCCAAATGTAAGTCACTGCATGGCTTGTCCCTTAGTGAACACAATGTAGTTCTCTCTGTAATTAACAACTAGTTAGAAAATTAGTGCCCCCCTTGATGCTTTTCTATCACTCAGACACCTTTAAAATCTTGATTCTGGGAGGTGAATCCTTTGCACTGGATGTAAAATGTATACATATACACAGGCATTTTCTCTCTCTCTTTCTCCACTCCTCATCAAAATCTGTTATGAAAATGGAAGGATCATCACAGAGCAATGGAATGGGATTGCCATAAGGGGGCTTGCTTTCTTTTCCTGTGTTCCCGTTAAGGACAAGTCTAACTTTAAAGCACAAATCATATGATTGGGAATAGAACCTTTCTAATCAGCACAGCTTATATGGACAAAAGACCTAAGAGAATGGTTTAAGTATACTACGGTTTTCAAACAAAATTGAAAGGGGCTTAATTTTCCATGAGAAGATGCCTGCATGGTCATTATTAATGCTAAGTAATAAACACCTTTTCTGGAAACAGGCAAGGAAGCTGTCAGCTATGGAAAGTAATACGCTTGTCTTCAAAATACTTGTATAAAACTTAGATAGGTTTTCAATTCAAAAACAAAACAACAGCCAAAAAAACCACAACCAAGTTTGACCAAAATATCAACCTGTTTGTTGATATTCTTCAAAAATGGTGAGTTCTGCATGGCTGATGTTCTTGGTTTAATTGTTGTTTTAAACCCCTCATATTCAGTCTCAATAGCAATGTTGCATATACTTAAAGCTGTATGTCTGATGCCTCAGGTAACCGAGCTGGCTAACCCAGTGACGTGGCTGGATGCAGGTGCTCAGGTGTTTTACTCTTTCTCCCTGGCCTTTGGAGGCCTTATTTCATTCTCCAGTTACAACTCTGTTCAGTAAGTAGCCAGGCAAAAGCCAAATTTTATATGAATATTTCATTCTTTCAAGTGAAAAACTTCCACTTCCACCCTACCATTACATTACATGGGACCAGGCTATGCTCCTTCAATGCTCAGTCATTCATAACTTAAGGAGAAAACTGCAGGAAGTCATTACATTCCCACAGAGATATAAGAAGAAACCCCATGCAAGTTCCAGCGTTACAAGGTGGTGTTGGGCCACCTGCAGTCCAGCACCAGCTGACGAATGGTTTGGGAGTATAAACATCCCAGGAAATACCATGAGGTTTCAGTGCTTCAATATTCAGTCAGTCATAACAGGGAGGAGCTTGAGCATCTTACATTCTTTGAAAGGAAGAAATCTTTTTATCAAGCCTGTTATTGAGAATCTCATGTGACAGTGGAAAAGCTGACACAAGAATACAGCAAGGAATTACCACTCAGTGCTCTCCACCCAGTAGAGACCTATTCGCAATGTTATAAATGCAGAAAGGCCACAGTGTCACAGGTCTTGGCTGGACAGGCTTGTCTTTCCTCTCCTCCTCTCAAAGGTGATCAGAAAATTAAACATGACTTCAAGTTAATTTCAATAGTAATCTCTTGCCCAAGAGGAATGCGATATCTACAGCTTTACAGCCTTCTCACAAAACCATTAACTAATTTAATATCGATTCTCCATCTTCTCCCTCAGATGAAAGTCTCTTTCTGCCTCTGCAATTTCTTCGTCTTAGCATAGACACATACACTGGCAAGAAGTGTCTGCAGCAGAGAAGTCTCTATAAGGCAGTTAAACTTTTACAACGGAACAGCTTCTCTCTCTGATGTTATCAGCAAAAAGTTCCATCCTCTTTCCAAAACCTGAAGACATTTTGAGCCATCTTTTGTCCAACAATCAAACAAACACAACTGTTCCCAAATGCTCTTGGCTACTGCAATTTCACCATTCAAAACTGCTGTGGAAACTTTTGATCATTTGTCCTTTCTGACTGCCTGCATTCAAACCCAAATTTTTCACCTTGCAGCAGAATACCCCAGCAGCTAAAATGCAGTCCACGGCAACGTGTGTCTGCACACACGCTTGCCAGGCATGAAAATGAAGAGACATATTTTTTTGCTCTTCATGTTTTACTTTCCATGACCCGGACATGGAAGCAACTCAGGCAGTTACTCCTTATGAATAGGATTATTTCAAGAAAAAAGCAACAACCAAACAAACAAACCAAACTCATGTCTGTTAAATTGGTCAAGTCACTAAGTTTTAATTCACTAAATCTATCTCTAACAGCATTATTCATATACTCTTAGAGACTATACCAATGTGCCAATGCATCTGTAGACTACTTTTCTGGTTAGTCTTGATAGTCAGTTTTCAGTATTTATTTTGGGAATGCGTTTGAAACCCATTGTTTCATCTCTTTGCATTGCAGCAATAACTGTGAGAAAGATGCTCTGATTATTTCAGTGATCAATGGTTTCACATCTGTCTATGCAGCAACTGTTGTATACTCCATCATTGGATTCAGAGCCACAGAAAGATATGATGACTGTTTTGACAAGTAAGTTATTGTGACCCCCCCAGAATATGCAAGTGTTTGTTTGGCTGATGCAGCTCTGTTAGCCTGATGATAATGGATTTATGATTTCTGAATTATTGCAGCTCTTGACCTACATAGTATCAGACTACTTATTACTTCCAAAAGTTCAAATCAAATGGTATCATTCCCATAAAACAGTAATTGTTTGAGCCACCTGATTTTCTACATAAATGTTGCATACGTAAGCAACCATATTTTGCATTATTGTCCAACATTTCTGAAAAGTAACACAGAAGAGTGTATTCCACATATTAATGTGTGATTTTTCTAAACAATTCTTTCAAATATAACTGCAGTTATGGTAAAAAATTCTGCCTGCATAAAGTCCAATTGTTTGTGAGATCTTATTTCACTAAAGCATGCTAAAATAGCTATAGTTTTGGAGGTAAACGTGAAAAATTAGTACTATGCAACAATGTGCATGAAACAGCATGTCCTGAAGAAATGTATTTGTTTAACTGCATAGGGCAAAATTCCAACAAAACTAGTCCTGTGAAAAAATGAGTTTTACATTACATACTTAAGAAAATGTGAAATAGATATTAGGCTGCTGCTGCTACATCTACTGAGGCTGATGTCAAACCCTCAAAGGTCTCCTGGTATTCTTGACCAAACTATGTGGTTCTGCTTTGGAGATCACTTGCAATGAGACACTGAAACACTGCCCGTTTTATGAGAGCTATCCATGTCTAGGCAGTTCTGAAAGTCCTGCAAAGTCCCAGCCACAGCTGAATGACAGTGTAGGCATCTCAGGTACTGCTAGTGGCTCTGCAAATTCCCTTTGAAATTACCCAGATTAATTCATTACATTATTTCTATTGTAATTTATTAGATGGAGCTCCACCAATCACTGGAAAATTGTCTAGAAGCTCTGCAAAAAAAACCAAACCAAAACCCACAAACCCAGTGCTGGGTTCACAATAATTGATGTTTGCTGAGCTGACATGAATTCAATATTCCCTGGCCTCCGTGTTAGCTCTATATTTAGGTTGCCTTCTGAAGAGCTTAAATGCTTAGGTCTCATCAGAGATACCTAATTTTACCAGAGCAATTCAGATCCCCTTCCAACTGGGGCTGCCAGACCTTGTTGGTTCCAGTCAAGTTCTTCCACAGTCAGCTGTAAAAGTGCATGATATGTACCTGTGGACACCTTACACATTCCAAGAACCTGCCCAATCTGGTAGCTGGTGTCTTGCCTGCAGTGCAAAGATGGTCACCTAACTTCTGCACAGGTCCCTAGAGCATCCATCCACTTAGCTGTCATCTGTCCCATGAAAGACACTGTCAGACTCATCTTTGACGAAAAAAGAAAGAATGGCACATGCAACCACTGGACTCTCCAGTTTCAAAGTCTGATCTTGATATCATGCTCTTAATAACTTGCTTGATGATGAAAATGAATCCTGACGATGCTCACAAATAAATAAATTTCAAATTACTTGTATTTTGCTTTTTCAGAAATATTCTTACTCTGATGAATGCATTTGATTTGCCAGAAGGTAATGTAACCCAAGATAACTTCGAACAAATGCAGCAGCTATGTAACATAACTGATCCAATGACTTTTGCAAGCCTGAAGTTCGAAACCTGTGATCTAGAAAGTTTCTTGAGTGATGTAAGTTTAACACCCTCACTTATATCAATACCATAAATTTAGTAGGAACACACCAACTTTTTAATTGCCTGATGCTTTTTCTTCTGAGGTTGTTGTTTTTTATATATTTCCACTGATTGATTGCGATTGGCCTGGAGTACTCTGGGACTAAAGGATTACTTTTGTTTACCACATTTTTCTTTAGAAGATATAAACTGTTTAATTCCTCTGAAAAGTACTGGCAACCTGTCAGACTAGCAACTAAAACCATAGGTGTTCTAGGCTGGTCAAACAGCAGCAGGTATTTCTCTAGAACTAGCTGGTTGCAGCTGTGGGGGGACAGGATGGCCAGAGAAGAGACTCTCAGAGCAAGTAAGCAGATGGAGCAAGCCCTGTCCCAGTCAGTACGAGTGTGTCACAACACAGAAAGAATGGACCTGGACACTGGGTCTTAAAAAGTCACAAGAAGAATCAAATGATTGCACAGGGTTTTTTGGATGAAAAGGTGATGAATTACAGGTGAAAATAGGTGTCCATAAAATTTTGTGAAATAGAATTTGTATTATAATTACAGAAAACATACTGCTACATCAGGAAGTCTTTGTGAAAACAAAAGCACAAGTATTGTGCTGTGGCGTAGCATACACCAAGTCTGGTGAATACCAATGTCAATTTCAGTGCTGTGTGATGTTAATGAGCCTAATCGTAGAGCTTCTGAAATCTTCCACAGGGAGCTGAAGGAACTGGACTAGCCTTTATTGTCTTCACTGAAGCTATCACCAGAATGCCTGTCTCACCTTTGTGGTCCATTCTCTTCTTCATTATGCTCTTCTGCTTGGGTTTGTCATCTATGTTTGGAAACATTGAAGGTGTGATTGTACCTTTACAAGATCTCAAGATTATAACCCCAAAAGTGCCTAAGGAGCTTTCTAACTGTGAGTGTTTCTTTTTGGAGACGAGTGAACCTTGAGTAACATGGTTTAGTGCGAGGTGTCCCTGCCCATGGCAGGGGCGTTAGAATTGGTTGATCTTGAGGTCCTTTGCAACCCTAACTATTCTATGATTCTATGACCACTCCAGGGAATAGCTTGTGCGCTGAAAAATCAACCCACACCCATCTGTTTTCTGATCTGGCATGGTCCTAAGACATAGATAACCTAGACTAGATAACCAACTGAAGGTTTTCTCATGTCCTCCAGTGGGGCAGATCCTGTGAGGTTCCTTCAGAGCCTGCAGAGAGCTGCTTATGCTGTGGCTTCCCCATCAGCCTGCTCATGATGATTACCATCTCCTCCACTGGGAAGCTGGAGGATCTGACTCTTTTACCCAGGCAGGATTTCTCCCGGAACAGCATTGCCCAACCAACTAGGAGGAGGAGGACCTGCTCTGTCTCCTCATCCTTCTCCCATTTTATTTGCAGCATCTCCCACCTGTGCAATGCTAGGAGAGTTTTGTCATTTTGCTTGCATTGAAGTAGGCCTCCTCAAAGAACCATTAAAAATTAAGTGGGTACATTCAGGCTGCAATTGAATTAGAAGTTACTTATAAAGCTTTCTAGCTATTGCAAAAATATCTTACTTTTTTATTTTGCTTTCTTTATCTAAATGTGCTGTTTTGTTTCTTTCACAGGTTTCATTTGTTTGGGTTCTTATTTGGTAGCTTTTATTTTTGTGCTGGAGTCTGGTAATTACTGGCTAGCTCTCTTTGACAATTTTGCTGGCTCTATTCCCCTGCTAATCATTGCATTTTTTGAGATGTTTTCAGTCGTCTACATTTATGGAATAGACAGGTATGAAATACGAGTTAAATGGTACTCGAAACTGGTGCATAACTTGATTAGCTATATAACTGCAATCTTGCTACATCTCAATGAATCATTCTGTCACAGAAATTACTGAGATCATGCAGCTGTAGTTCAGCGCTGTTTATTTGATTTAGATTTCCAAAACAGTTCTCAACAAAAAGAAAAAATGCTTGTGAAGAGTGCAGTAGGGACTTTTATTTGCACATGGAAGCTTTCCACCTTATTAATACATTATAACAGATAATGCTCTATAGCAACCAGCTAAAATAAACACATCCCTAAGATATTGCAAGACAATATTAAAGCATTAGCAAGTGCATGCACGTGGTGCTGTATCATACGTAAAGGTCATAAACTGGTTCAGTACTGATGAAGGCAGTATCTCTCTCAACTCTGAGGTGCTTACCAAAAGATTATGAACCAATACTGCAATGAGTTATAGAGAAAGCCCATCTGCATTGTCTGTTTTGTGTTGAAACTATTTTACATGGGCTTCACTGACTACTTGAATAAAGTACACTTCCAAAACCAATTTGGCTGACTTGCAACAATTTCTACCTTAATTAGAACTACTTAGGTCTAACTCCTGATGTTGCTATCAGTCCTCATTCCACACTGACATTACAAAGTCCAGGGAATCCCAGTGAGGGGTAGTTCGGAGTTTCCTGTTTATGAGCAGGCACCCTTTGATCCTGATCAGTTTATAGCGTCCTGAACTTCCTATTTTTGTTTCTAGGTTTAACAAGGATATTGAGTTCATGGTTGGACACAAGCCCAATGTTTTCTGGCAGGCTACCTGGAGAGTTATCAGTCCTCTCATTATGTTAGTTATCTTCTTCTTTTATTTTGTGGTGAAAGTCAATGAAGAGCTGCTCTACAGTGTTTGGGACCCTAGCTACGTAAGTTTATAACACCAAAAAAATTATGTACAATTATTCTCTCTGTTCTTCTTTAATCTAAGAGTCACAGTCAGTTATACTCATCTTCCACCCGAAACAGTTTTCCAGTAAAAGACTTATTACAAGACATAAAGTAACAAAAAAAGGTAACCCTTAGAAAAATAAGACCTAAATTCAATTGCAGTGCCTGCAGCTGGTATCTAGTGACACGCCAGTAACCTTTCCAGAGGCAAGAAAACCCAAACATTAACCCAGTTGTCATGCAAGACTGAAACAGGTGTCAGTTCCTGAGTAGGGATTATAGAAGAGTCGGAAATGTTACAGGCTTTCTATGTTGACGAAGGACCAAAGCTGTGAGACCATTTTGATATTGCACTCGTTTCTGGGTGCATTTCAAATTGCAGAGTGGCAGTGGTACTGGTTACTCATCCCCAACAGAAGAGATAAATATTAATTAGCATTAATACGCAGGTTTATATTTTCCTCATCCTTTTATTTTTTTTTTTTTTTATAAAATTTAAATTCTAATTTCAGCAATAGGTTGGCTAGCGTGCCTTTCCTCTCCTTGCAGAATAAAAGGCTGTATGTCGTACAGAGAAGGGCATATTAGAAAAAATGTGGGTCCCATCATTTTCTTCATCACCCCATCACTTCCCTGCCTGTCTAGCGCTGCTTTCTGTTCTCTGGCCTTGTACCAGTCACCATCCTTAAAGCAGGGACAGTCATGCAGCACACTTACTTTGTAAAGATGATTTTTTCTTTCCACAAGGCAGAGACAGAAAGGGAGTGAAAGATGAGGAAATGAGACTGCTTTCTTCTCTCTTCCTTGGCAACCTCACTTCCTTCTTAATAAAGTTGCAGCCTTCCTGCACCCTTTGATTTCAGCCTTCCCACACAAAGGCTGTTTGGCCACCAAGCTCTGGTGGCCTCTCAGCACCCCCCCAGCCCCACACTGCTCTGTGCCCAGGAAGCGTGCCTGGAGGAGTTTCCCTTCCTGGCTCTTACACCTTTCACACCGTCTTTTTTTCCATAGCTTGAAGTGAAAATAAGTCCAAACCAGGTGAGACTGATGTGGAAACTGATGTGGAACTGGCAAATTATTGTGTCACTGTGGCTAGCTACTGTTCTGATTCCATCTTTGATCTGTTGAATTATTGAATGTGTACATGTTACCAGGTATTTGCTCCTCATGACTTTCTGTAACTCTATTGTTTGCTCTTTCAGGAGGAGTTCCCGAAAACACAGAAGGTTCAATATCCCAGTTGGGTATATGCTATTATTGTAATCCTCGCTGGAGTGCCTAGTTTGGCCATCCCTTCTTTTGCCATCTACAAAGCCATCAGAAATTGCTGTCAGAAAAAGAATGATCGTACGGGCCTTATGATCTCCACATCTGAGACTTCTGTTAATGGAAACCTAAAGTACACAGCATAAAACCATTAAAAAAGATGTAGAAGAATTCTTTGTCAGTGAGAAAAGTAAAAATATTTTTTTAAAGAATCCAGAGTTCATTTTATTTTCATAAGATGATAACTATGTGTTGTTTCCAGGTAAACATTTCTCTACTTAACACCGTAACGCACTATGAAGAGTAAATGGCTTGGATTCTGGCAGCAAAGCAGCAACATTGGCAGGTGATTGGGGCACCAGGCCAAATCATTTGTCCTCTTTTTGGTTTTGAAGACAGCTTGTTTGAAACTGGCTTGCAGTTCTCTGTTTGGGGATGCACCGCACTCAGCATATCATAAGTGACTCTTCCATGTGCAATCATTCCAGTTGGGTGGACAACATGAAGGGTAACTTTATACTAACTCCTCTTGCACATTAAATTGTTTTTACTTTACATGCCACTGTGTTGCACAAAGCCACCAATATTATTTGTCTCATGCAGAAGTTCAAAATATTTAATAAAAACATTTGTAAGTATGAGAATGACAGCTTGATTCATTTACAATTCTAGATATTTTATTAATTGCCTATTACTTCAGAGTTCCCAGCAGATAGCACTGTTTTTGCTGATGACAGAAGAGATAATCTTGTAATGGGGCAGCAGTAGTCCAGGAAATGGCAGTCTGCTTTCTCTGGCACCCATGAACAAGGGGTGCACCACTTGCCTGGGAGGTCCATGCTGATGGGAGAGGTATCCAAGGCACCCAAGCTTGGGTGCAAAGCTTCTTGTTTTCATCCACCCCAGGATCGTGAAAGTGAGTAGCTCTCGCTCACCTACACGCAGACATGGACACACACACCTACTTTACAAATATTTCAAGCTTTAAACTTCCATGTGACCCAGAGGAGCTCAGTCAGAAGTCCCATTCCTTATGTGGTCACTGGAGAGAGAAAGGAGCACTGCGTAGAGCCCCCAGGCTCAACATCAGTAGCAGGCAGTGTAAATGTCCCCTCTGGATATCATCCAGCTCTCCAGGTGCATAAGCAACATACTTGTATCGCTTTGCACCTCTTCCTATACTCGCTCTCTAGGATAAGAATTGATCCAGTTTACACCCTGACATTCCCTTACGATCAAAATGCTCTCTTAGAAGAAATAGGGAACTGGTCTAGACTGTTATCTTTAGAGTAGTACATCTGCTTTAAATAGAGAGTAAAGTACCAGGCATTGTATGTGAATTTGAATTATTAAATCTATTTGCATTCCATTTTTTTCATTATTATTTGAGTGTGAGTAATTATTTAAACTATTTAAAGATGTTATTCTGTAATAGAAGCAAATTTTTTTGTTAGGTTTTTCTGCTGAGAAAAAGCTCAGCCACCTGGAGTGAGTACAACCAAGCGTGAAGCGGTCAGCCACAGGTGGCAGGTAAGGGATTCAGTGTGCTGCTAGAATGGACCCAGCACAGCACAAGGCATTTCTTGATCTGAAGTACAGCAGCAGCAGGGGTGATGGTGGTGGGTGCCCTGGCAGCAGTGATGCTCTGCAAGTGCTGCCAAACCATGCCGCACACACCAACTCATACATGCTCTGTGAGACACCCTGATAAGGAACCAGGGAGTTTGTTCCATCTATGGATGCCTGCAGAGCTGCAAGCATGTGAACTGTGTTTGCCTGGGGAGACTTGTGTAACCTAGATGTGAACCTGGCTTCTGGTTGGACGAGTCTGCAACCTGATTATATTCACATGCTTAGCTGCAGAGCAGTGCTTTTATTTCTCTCTAAGTATTCAGGGAAAAAGAAATCCATCTTCACTTAGATACTCTTCC
The DNA here is from genome assembly GCA_028858755.1 of Ara ararauna. NCBI lineage: Eukaryota > Metazoa > Chordata > Aves > Psittaciformes > Psittacidae > Ara > Ara ararauna. Next base: position 67,934,147 of record CM054377.1, on the reverse strand, counting down.
CAGTCCGAAAAGGAGAATCCAGGCATAAAGTGTTGATTTATTGAAGCAAGCAATCTGACTAGTTGACGTGTTTAGTGTGGAGTGAACTGATTTGGTGTGCCAAATAGCAAAACCCTGGTATAACTGAAAGACAACAGAATAACACTCTCACAGATTTTCAGTTGTAGAAAAGCATTCAGCTCTTGCATTCATCAGTAACCATTTAATGAACAATTAAAATAGTCACTTGGGATTCACTGACAGCTGGGAAGTGATTAACTTCTGGCAGCTATGGTGAAAGTGGACCAAATTCTAATGTCTGAACATACATGCTCTACTGTTTCTTGCCTTTTTCATTTATTTACTTCTTGCACTTGTAAAAGATGTCTTCATTCATTTACCCCATTAACAAAGTAAGAAAGGAAATGGTAAGACTTTATTCACAGGTTTTCCCAAGTGTTTTACACTTTTAATAAGTCTGCTGTAAAGGTTTCTCTTTAATTACATTCAGTGTCACACTTCCCTGAAAGCATCTGAGAACAGAAGAACAGAAAATAAAAACCTGTTTGATCCCATGTTACCCATTAACAGCATATTCCCAAGTCCTCTAACTATACAAGGAGTTGCAATAAAGTCAAAGAGTGGTAACTCTCTCAATAATTGTAATTCCTGGTTTTGTCTTTAAACTGCAGCTTTGGCAATGACACGTTCCTTTGTATTACATAAAAAGAAAGCTCCACCTCTGTTTCCAGGGTACTCCAGTCACCCCGCATAAAATCTGTTGGAGAGACAGGTTTTGAAGCATCTTCCAATTTATAGGGAAAGGAGCTGAAGAGCCAAGGATATTGCATTAAAATGTCGAAAAATTTGTCAGTGTCACCTGAAATCCCTAAAGAAGATAGCAGACCCAAGTGGGATAGCAAGTTCCAGTATATCTTAAGCTGTATCGGATTTGCCGTCGGTTTGGGGAACGTGTGGCGATTTCCCTACTTGTGTCAGATACATGGAGGCGGTAAGACTGACATGGGATTTTGTTGGACTGTTAAATTACAATTCTTATATAACTACACCAACTTACGATGGGCATGGAAGTTAGATAGATATTTGCACCTATGATTTGATCACTATCTAATAACTTATCGATAACTATCTAATTCTCATAAATGTTTTGCACCAGTCAGACTGGCTTTTTCTGTAGAAGTATATTTCATTTTAACATCATAGAATCATAGAATCATGGAATCATAGAATAGTTTGGGTTTGAAGGGACCTTAAACTGATGCGTTTGTTTAGGAAGTAAGACCAGACTGACACTAACTGTCAGCAAAACCAACACTGGAGTTCTTGCATTGCTGCTACAGTCCTGATAGGAGCAGGAATCTGACCCTGCAGCTCGTTACCTTAAGGAAAAGCAAGAAGTCCTGGGGAGGCCTCCAACTGAAGTCAATGGGAGCAGTGCTCTGACTGTATTAAGTGCTATAGAAAGTTAATTACTCTTGACAAATCAGGTTCTAAGCATCTCATACTGAACACTTCAAATGAATAGATGCATTTGACATTAACTTCTCTGTGCTCAGTTCCCCATCTTTAAAGCATAGGGGTAATCTGTCTTTCCTCACGCAGTGGGGTGTTGGAAGGATACATGAAGTCATGTTTGGGAAGCACTCAGACACTGAAGAAATGAGTGCATTAGAAATACGAAAAATGACAAAATGTGATCCTTCTAACAAGCAGGATTCGAATAGCATGGGAAAAAGAAGACTAAGGACCGCATATTGGGTGGCATGGTTTAGTGGGAGGTGTCCCTTCCCATGGCAGGGGGGTTGGAACTAGATGATCTTAAGGTCTTTTCCAACTCTAACTATTCTATGACTCTATGAGGCCCGAGTGAATTGGCCACCAAACGGTCTCTGCACTTTCCTTTGGGAAGGGAGTGAGTTGTTCCCTTTTCTTCTCTGACGCTCTCAGGAGTTACCTCATCATCTGGAACTTCCCCTGCACAGACCTAAATTGTACTCTGATTACTGTGAGTCATTCATCATTGATAAATTATAAGAACTGGAAGAACCCCATCAGAAGCCTGCCAGGTGGTACAGGCAGCTGCCCAAGCCTGTCACAGGGCACCATTCCCACAGAGAATTGCTTTAGAAGCAGCCAATTTAGTAAATATAAGTGGATCAGAAGAGTACTTGATAACTTGTCATTCACAGTAGCTTTTGAGATCCACCATGGTAAGATGTCTAAAGCAGAGTGAGATAGCAAATTGTTTCAGTCCAGTATTAGTCTCTATCTTTCAAATAACTGGAGAAACAGAAAATTCAAACCTGGAGAAATTGCCATATGACAGAAAAAAACTATTAAATCCAAGCTTGTTATACCAAAGTGTCTGTGTTACTTGATGAGCTATGTATATTTGAATCAGCCAAGGAACAACGAATGGATGCTGCCTTTAAATGGAAGAGGTGCTTCAGAAAGAAGTAGCCACTTTGGGACTCTCATAAGTATCTGAATGAATGAGATATAGAAGGTTGTATCAGCAAAAAAAATCTTAGCAGATATAAGCAGAACATTAGGAAGTAGGTGTAGATATTACTACCAGTACTAAGAAACTTCTGAACTTCTGACTTCTTCAGAAAGTCCACCTTTCAAAGTCAACTTGAAAAATCAGACAAAATGAAGAAAAGCCCCAACAACTCTTCAAGGTCCAGAAAAGTTACGGGACAAGGAATGACTCAAGAATCCAGTCTATTTAGCACATCAAATTAGAAATGAAAGACTATGTTGATCATAGTCCAGAAACAAACAAATGGAAATTATCTTGGTGGGAAGGAGCTGTTTAACATTGAACATGTAACAGCTGGATGTTACAATTAGATAGATTCAAATAAGAAAAGAGAAGAAGCAGTGGGTTAGATTCCTCCCCAGAGACCTAGCATTTTCCACTATTCATTTAGATGTGAAGCCAGTGAAACCCTCTCAGAGGAGTGACATAACTGGGTGGTGAGAAAGCCATAGGTGCAAGCATGCTTTTTCTGTGTGCTTGCCCATGGAGATGGCTGGAAAAAGTCTGTCACTTCAGTTAATGCTACATGCATTAATGAGACATGATAAACACTTTTTGGGAAACATCTCCATAGCAGATATGGCATGGGACCTGCAAGGATTATGTTCTGGAGCAGGAGCTGTAGGTCAGAAAAATACCCTACAGCATCTCAAGTAGCCTTTCTCTCTTGGAGCAAGGGAACAAGCATTTAGTATTAACAACCAACAGAACAAAATGAACATAATGTAATATTTCTGTAATGTAACAATTAACACCAAGCATTCAGTGGAAGGCTTCAAACTCACAGATAGGACCACAGCAAGATGCAGCTCCTCCCCACATCTCATTACACGGAGCTGCTTCTGGGGCCACCAGCTGCATGTGGCTGCATAAACTTTGCGCTTCAGGGTTTTGTGCTGTTATGGATTAAGATGAAATATTGTTCTATGGACCATAAGGAGGCTCTCATACCTTCCCATGAAGCACCAAGGGCTGCTTCTCCGTGCTGGAGGCAGGGTCTAGCTGTGGCCAACTGTTTTTCAACCTCTTCAGATCCCAGCCTCACTTCATAAGATCAGCGACACTTGCCCCCTACTGAGGTTTGCTCTCTTCCCTCCATTCTTCCCCTCCTACATCCCATCACTGCCCTACAGACCTCTACCACTGCAGAAGTGTGAGTCTGAGTGCAAAGATACCCACAGTGACCTGTTTGTATGGACTGCACAGTGCTCAGAAAGTCTCTTTGCTTGTGGATCCAGCTTCTGAGCACTGATGTAACCCACAGGAGCTGCTAGGGACAAAAGGAACAGGGTTTAGGGCAGGTTTAAAGACAATAAAAATAAAAAAATGCTGCAGGGACAAAGGCTGAATCATTCGTATGAATCGTTCATATTCATGGAGCTGAATCAGCTCCATGAATAGCAATTTTGCCTTGGAAAAATCAGTTTAAAATAGGTAGCAGACTCAGTAAGGGTATATAGGTACTTCGCGTCACTACAGACTGTAGCATGAGACTGGTGAGTAAAGGTCAATGTGTGGATGTAAGGGCAGTGTTTGGTCACTGGATTTGAAAAAGGGCTCAGAGAGCTCAAAGCAGGATGGACTCTGTAACAAAGTGCTGCAGGGGTTGTGAATAATTTATCCCAGAAAGCCGGAATTGGAGAAGTTTGAGTGAGTCATGAAGACCACCAACAAGACAGAGCTGTTAGGTTTACACCGGTGTATAATGTAGCTGCATTTTATTTCTGCTAATTTAAGACAGTGATGTGATTTTGTGGTTGCATTTTTGAAAGCAATCAACTCATATGCAAAAGCCCAATAGATTTATGAAGTATAAAATAGTACGGGAGTATAAATCCTGCTTGTGTGCATCTGAAGATGTGAGCATGGGACAGACCAGCAGCATCTGGTTAAGCAGGAGCCTTGGGAGGTGCAATGACTCTAGGCCTGCAGCCACAGCCGCAAGTGCAGCTGGTACGGGTATAGCTTAGATGTGCTCCAAGGTTGAATGGTTTCTGGATACAGCTCACAGTTTCACAGCTGATTCAGGTGTTTTCCAAGTGTTTAAGAGCTAGGCAGTGCACTTCACCTCATTTCTAGATCTTTTTAAAAACAAGAGATAAAAATGAGTGCTTGTATATTTGTCTCATGTCAGCTGTTCTCAGCAGACCTCTGGACCTTATTCATCGCACATTAGTGTTACTCAGTAACTGGGATCTAATATAATACCAGTTTTGCTGACATTTATCACCCTCTGTTGTTACTGATTATTTGGATTTATTGCCTGAGTTAAGTTAGTTATTTACTTTTCTTGGGTAATGGATATGAGGGTTGTTTGCCACAGTAAGTGGAGGCAAGCACAAAGGTTCCCAGGCAACTGGGATCAAAAAGAAGTCTCTAAATGGCCCAGTATATAGTTTGACACTTAAAACTGAGACTCAAACAAGCCATATAGTTATATGTGTACACATACGGTCATCTGAGTATACCTAAACAACCCCAACAACCCAGATGTAGCTGGAACTTACTGCAGTGTTTTACTTCTGATTATAGCTAGGATACATATATGCTTGCCTAATCCATGGGTATTACAAATGTGCATACTGCCTGAGCCTGCAGGATGACTGGAAAATACCTTTAATATAAAATACAGTTTCTTTCTAGGAAAATAAATACAATCAACACTGAAGTACAGTTCAAAAGGGAGAACTGTTTACTTCTAGGGCAACGATTAACAGACTTTAATAACCTATGGCCTACCGGACCTTTTGCTAGGATTTGAACTACCACTGGCTGCAAAACGCAGTTCCCTGGCTCACTGTGTCCTCAGAAGGAAAATAAAGTCTCAGAGGAACAACAGGTACACCAGGAAGGTACCGTAAAAAGAAACAAATAAAAGAAGCATGTTGGGAACAAAAGAGCTTGCATTTGGTTGCCTTTTGCAGTTCAGAGTGGTGCATGCTTGCATGTGACTGCTGCTCTCTTGCATCCCTCAGTTATGAGTATTTCACAGGGGAGTTCACCAAGGTCATTTTATATGTTGATCTACAGGAGTTAGCCCCCTTCTTTTGAAATGGCTATTGCCACCTTGATTTTCTGGGCATGGCATTAGCTCCTTCAATGTTGCTCAAGGAGATACAGTCATTTACATGGGAAACTCAACCCTGCAAAGTCGCAGAGTCTAAGAAGACGTGCAGTGTGGCCTGTAAGTCAAAATCAGTGCCATCATAAATATGCTCCACAAGTATGACATTTGCAGTAGCTCGTACTTTTCATCTGTATTAAGGCATGTGCCAAAGACATAACAAAGATCGTGACGTATTTTTTTCCGGAGAGAGGGGTGAATACGATTAAGCTGCTGCTTTTTTTCCTACTTGACGCCTTGATGTGATTTGTTGCTGTGTTGGCTACTGTCCTGCTTAGCTGAACTCCTATGGAGAAAGTGGGACAGGTCTAATAATCCCTTTTCAATAGCTAACAGCTTTTTCTCTGTATCTGTACAAGGAGTTATCAGCTATTGCAATTTCTTGTAGGTAAAACATAAATTATTCTGCTACCTGATCTGCAGGCGCTGGTAAGATGCAATACTGAACACGTGAGTCAGTTCCTCTAAGCTGTTCTCCAGCATTTAATAAGTCTCCATTGGTACCCCCAGGTTTTCATCTCGGCTTCTCACTGATGCTTATCAATTTCTGCAGGTCTTGGTACTCCTTGAAGAGGACGTCACCTGGCTGGTACATCAAACTGTTTTATATTTCCACTAGTCAGGTCTATTGCTCTCTTTTGGTAAGATGTGATAGAACCAATTTGGCTGTTTCACTCTGCGGTTGCCATTATTTAGCTTTAGACTGCGCTCCATTCCTAACCTCCTGGTCACTCTGCCCTCCAGTGCATCAGCAGCTCTCAACAGGCTGCCTAGCAGCTTCTGCACTTTTCTTCCAGATGGCCATGTGTGGGTGATAAAACAAAGATTGTGCCCTTCAAGTGTCATTTTGCAAGCAGAGGGTTGAATATGGCTGAGTGGTTGCTTTTCTGACCTGCTTTGCCTGTATATCTGCCAGGCTGGATGGGGCTTTGAGCAATCTGGTCTAGTGGAAGATGACACCTGCCTACAGCTGGGGGGTTGGAATGGGATAACCTTTAAGGCCCCTTCTAACCCAAACGATTCTACGATTCTATGATACACCACAATCAAGGGATCATGTTTTAAAAAATCTCAGTGTAGCTAGAGCACACCAGGCATTTTCTACCACCATGACTACAGAGCTGCCTCTGCTCTAATGGCTTTTATGAGTTCGCAACAATACCAGTCATGCTACATGCTGGGGCTCCTCGTCACTTGGGATTCTTTTGTCAACGAAACCAGCTTATCAACACGCACAGTATTTGTAGTTGATAGCCTGATTTGAAAAAGCTATTGCAGACTTTCTGTGCCTTCTCATGTGCGCAGGGATTGCCCCTCAGCTTTGCAGTATCCTCGCGCAGGATCTCTTTCCGAAATGACTTTTAACTCTGGAACGTTTTGGACTGTTTTTCCCTTGGTCTGGGTAGTGCTGGAGGGTTCCTACTCATTATGAGGTGTCTGATACATTTCTAGTATCAGATATGGGCAGGGGGGGTTTATTGTGCGAAAAAGTAAGCTTCAAATGCTTGAGCAGACTGGCTGTGCTTTTCCTGACTCCCTTTTTTCTTAAAAACACTACAAAGCAAAGGAATGAACAACTGAAAGCGTATTTTTACACTACAAGTCATTTATTTGAATTAGGTTTGAGAAAGATTAACTCCAGGACCTATTTCTTCTTACCCCAATCTTCTGCCATATTTCCATATTTGCAGATAGCATACTTTTTATATTGTTTTCACAGAAAACCAGTGTTTCGTTTCCAAGCCTGACATTATGCTTTGCCATGCTTTTAAAATGACTGGAGATACAAACAAGGGCAAAGTAAACAAGCTTTTATCAGCACATTATCTAAACATGCCCTGCAGTCAGTGGTTCAACCAGCAAACAGAAAAGCAGAGAGAGATAACAGGGGGCAGTTTGCACTAATTATTACACAGTTATTTCCAGGGAGATATGATATGGGAGATAGCCCGTCCCTTATGGAGGGCCCTGCTAGCAAGAGCTCAGCATGGCAGGGATTGCAGCGGACAGCTGCAGCTCAGAGCTGGTGCACGGCCACACAGATGGGAGAACAAGCAGAGTGCTCCGGCCACACTCATGGATATTCCACTCTTCACATTAAACAGCCCATGGCATAGGGCTGTCAGGAGGGCTGGGTGGGCACCCCTGGTGTGCTGTGGAAGGGGATATTGCAGCAGGTTTGAAGGAGAATGGCAGGACTGAGCAAGGTAGAAGTTACCCAGTTGTTGCTTGAAGGACCTGCAAATTCCATAGCATTTACATGGGAGCTTCCGCAGGTAGCTCCAGGTGAGACTTCATCAGGCGGTAAAGCACTTAAACAATTGTTTTCCTTAACTCCTCTGTAAATCTCTCTCTCCTGAGGGTGTGTGTTTGCTGTAACAGCCACTTTAGAGCTTTTTCCAAGCACTGGGACTACTGTGGAGGTGGTACCTGCAAACTGAGGATTTAATGTACTAGGAATTAACTGTGAGTCTCTTTTTTCAAATCTGCTTCTTAGCAGTTAAAAACATCTTAAGAAATCAGATCATAAGGAGAGACATTTATTTCCACCTTTGGCAAACTAAGAACAGTCCTCCACTGCGAAGAGCTTTGCTGATTTTTGTTCCTATGTATTTCTTGATAAAGGGAAATTAAACCGTTAAAGAACACACTTTCCCTGGGTGCTGTATGTAGCTATTGTAGCACCTAGCAGCGGGTAGCAAAGTTTTTGCAGTACTCAGTACAAGTAATTAGATGTATCTGCCCAGCTTTCCTAAATAGTCCGCGACTCCAAACACAGGGGCCATTCTAGGAAGAGACCTGAAACCTTGCGCATTCCCCTACCTCCCTCTCAGAGCTGGAGTGGAGAGCTGAGCTGCTCCATTCTGCTCTCTCAGATGGTGATGGCGATGCTCTCCCTGCCAGCCTGAGAGAGGGGAGAAGGTTTCCAGAGCTGGCAGAGCAGAGATGGGCAGACTCAGATATGAGATTTGAAGGGTAAGGGAAATGGTATAACAATGCAGAAGTTTATTGACAAACTGATGAGGAGCACAGGCAGTACGATAGGAAGGGGGCTGAGGCAGGACTTCTGCTTTTGTTTCCCCAGAGAAAAGAGGGCTCATGCTCACAGTGCTTGAGGGGAAGCATCCTGCAGAACTAAGCATCCCTTAGTCCTTCCTCCTCCATCTTCACCAATAAAACTACCAGTAACAGATGTTACTTGGCAGGTATCCCTAGCCATACTTCCTCTCCCAACACATCCTATAAGAACAAGGGTCATAAAGTAGGCAAATTATCAAACAGTAATCTCAGTGAGATGCACATGGCTTAATTGGACTTTATTGTATTTTCAGGGGCATTCCTGATCCCATACTTCATCGCTCTTCTCTTCGAAGGAATCCCACTGTTGCATCTTGAACTGGCCCTAGGACAGTGCCTGAGGAAAGGCAGCATCAGTGCCTGGAACAGCATCTCGCCCTACCTCGGAGGAGTTGGTATATCTCTTGGGGTCCCAGCTGAAGGAACTGCAGCTGAGCTCCCACACAGCAAACCCATGCCTGATGCTTTGTTAGGATATGAGAAGAAAGTTTTTATTGTAAGGGTATTGAAACCATAATAGGTTGCCCAGAGAGGCGGTAGGTACCCCATACCTGGAAACATTCAAGGCCAGGTTTCATGGGGCTCTGAGCAACCAGATCTAGTTGAAGATGTGCCTGCTCATTGCAGGGGGGTTGGACTAAATGGCTTTTAAAGGTCCCTTCCCACCCAAACTATTCTATATCACTCCCATCAGATGTTACTCTAGGCACACAGGAGACTTAAATGCAAACCTCACAACCTTTGCTGTGGGAAGCAAAGCAGTCATGAGCTCTGCTGGCCAACACTGCCCTATTTCTACCATACTTTGGAGCTTAAACAAGAGCTGCCTGCTCACAGTGCTTCTTGCTCCTCCCTCACAGCCCCTCCAGGAGCCAGGGAGAGTCGGATTGCAGGACAGAAAGAGCGCAGATCAGGAACAGGATCCTCGCACTTCCTAAAGAGTCTGAAGCAACCTAGGAAAGTTCCCCACCGCAAAACATGGGCACAATGGGGCAACTGAAGGGCTATTATTAACACGAGTGACAGTCCACACAGCAGTATGCATCAGACTGATGAGCAGTTCTGTACCAACAATTTTTTTTATTTATTTAATATATGCTGGAAAAACCCCCTGTATCTGGTATCCCAAGCATGTTGTTAGGCTGCAGAAAGTGAATGGGAGCAGCCATGGTTAGGGAGCTGAACAATCAGCTGTATTGGCTTTGAGAGAGCACCTTCCTGCCTGTGGGGTCAAGAGAAACCCTCAGATGCTCCAGCCAGCACTGCTAGATCATACCTTGGTTTCAGCAGGTGCTTAAAAATGGGATTGGGAGCTACTGCCATACCTGTGGGTGTGTGAGAGAAGAGAAGAAGGGGTGGGTAAGGGGAGTTATCTAAGGGCCAAAGTGCCGTGAGGAAGAAACACCAAGCAGCAGAGCAGTGTCTCCAGCTAAACACATCTCTTACAATTAGGCATGTCCATCCTCCCTTTACAAAAACACAAGCAAGCAGAAGCTATGGTGTTGCTATTCTTCCTTCCTCATCGTAGGAGCAATTCAGTTAACAGTTTAGGGCACATGTGCATGATTTGGGACAAAAGAGTGCCCTCACGCTGCTCCGGCATGCTATAAAAAATTCAGTCTCTTTTGGTGCCTGCTATTAAAATTGTCCCGTGTTGTAGAAAACAATGTATTATATACTACAGCAAAGACTTCAACCCTAATCTTATAAATATGTGCGTGTGCTGTGCTTCTGGAGCTCCGCCGGGCCTTACCTGCTCTGTGCTGTTGGTACTCGCGTGCTGTGACCCGGTACCTGCAGAGCTGAGCTGCGGGACCGTGCTGGGCAGATCCTCATGAGTTGGGAGGCCTCAGTGACCAGCTTTAATGGGTATTGCTGGAGTCACTGCCTGGGACAGTCAGGCTTAAACGCTTGGCTGTGCTCACTCAGTAGGTGAGACTTGGAGCTGCCTTTGTCTGCCTTAGTCACTGAGGTGGTGTTGGTGAAGTAATAAAGCCAGGAGAGATGGGGACAGGGGTTTATTCTGCCGTGTGTGTCTAAGCTTTTAACACTATCTGCTTCCTCTTGGGGACCAAGTGACAAGTATTCTCAGCACTGATGTGTAGAAAGTTGGTGTTCAAGGTGAGGATGAACAGAGCCTTGGGGGGCATGGTTTAGTGGGAGGTGTCCCTGCCCATGGCAGAGGGGTTGGAACTAGATGATCTTAAGGTCCTTTCCAGCCCTAACTATTCTATGATTCTGTGATTGTCAGCCCTCCTGGAGCTGGGGGACTGCACCAGTGATTGACTACTGAGGACACAAATACCTATCTTTCATGTGAAAATTCCTGAGGGAAGCAGAAAATGTTGCATAATGAGGAGATGTGAGCTTCTGAGAGCAACTGCTGTGACTGATATTTTTTTCCAAAGCTTTTCTAAGCTGAGATCTTGTGCTTTCTGCAGGGGTTGGTTCGTGGATGGTGTCAGTTCTGGTGAGCTTATACTACAACACAGTTTTAACCTGGGTGATGTGGTATTTCATAAACTCCTTTCAGGAACCTCTTCCTTGGAGCATGTGTCCTCTAAATGAAAACAGAACAGGTAACTACCAGTTTGAGAGTCACTGATAGGAAAAGGAGGATCACAAACACCAGAGTCTGGGGACTAGATAGGAGAAAAGGGAAGCTCTGTGAATTTTTTATGCTTGCGCTATGATACAAATACCAGTCTGAAAGAGCATCCTCTGCTTCCTGACTATGGAAAAATAGTCCTTTATCAAGACACATGTCTGCCATTACAAACTACACATCAAGACACATGAGATAGTTAATATAAAAACCAGATTTATGACAACATCTTTCAGTAACTGCTTTAAATGAGACTTCTGAGTTTTCATTAAGTGGTGATTCATTATGACTCATTACAAGCTCTTACAGAAACCTTTCAGCTCATTTGCCATGATGTACTGAGAAAGGCCAAGTGAGTTGCCAGAGTAAGAAACACAACTCTACCGGAGAACTTCAGTTTCTGCCTGTAGGTTGCTTGAGACAACAAGACAATATCCTAGAGCAGCTAACCGAGAAACCCTCGAGAAGAGAAGCCACGCTTGATTTGGCCCTGAGTTGTGCACAAGATCTGGTTTGTTTTCCTCTCAAAAAGCTACAATAGTGTCCATAGACTACTCAAATACATCATCCTCACAGGAATAACAAAAGCCATAAAGTCCATGACCTCTTTTGCTTGATTTCAAAATAAGAAATGTAATAACAGTGTTTAAGAAAAAAAAGGAGCAACTAAGTAAAATGTTTTTCAGGCAGCAGAGGAACTACTCAAAGGGGGAATCTTTAAGGCTCAGATCAAATTCCCATTACCCATTGCAAGACATTTAGTAAGGCCAGAGACAGACAGCGTACCTAAGCAGGATAAGGAAGACTGCTCTCAGTTCTTCAGAATTATTTTCCAGCTATTTTCACTCAGAGCACAACAGACAACAAGTTGCAGGGCAGAACAAGAAACATAATCCGAGTAAGAGGCTAAGAAGACAAAACACAGCAGGAGTTAATATTATTTTTGAGACCTTAGGAATATTCTAGAGTAAAAAGACAATTAGACATCCACCATCTTTGTTACAGAAGTAAAGAAAATCATTTGGCCATTAAGAAAGAGGATTCTTTAATTTCTCAGATACAGATGTCCCAACTAGTGAGCTAAATAAATGTTTTCCAAATGTGCTTTGGAGATCAACTTTTTAATCAACTAATTTGATATACAAACCCCCTGCATTTTTAGTTAAGCATCTGTCCTGGTTTTGGATGGTACTTACTTGCCAGCTGGGCTTAAACCGTGACAGCACCTTTTAGAAAACATTGAAGAAGTCCTTTAAGGATAGATTTTTCAATACCAAGGCCAAGATAGGAAGAACCCACACTTCTCCATGATTGCAATGCTCCCTCCAGCTAGCTTCTTTCTAAGTGAGTCAGACAGCAGCTGTTCCCATGCACCAGGCTTCACTGAAGGTCACCTAAAATGGCATTATTCAGAGGTAGCTGGGATTGTGCTGGATAGTGTATGTCCAGGTGCACATCCAATTCTTTTAATTCAGAGCTGAGCAAAGGACACCAGCAAGTTTGAGTGCATTAGTGTCCTCATACACTGAAAGAGGATCACCAGCTTCATTTCAGTGGCAACCACACTTTCAAAAGTAGATTTGTAATTTGAAAGTCACTTGGCTAAATCAGTACACCACATAGCTGCAAGTTACTTCATTCTCCACCCTGCAATCTCACCAGAGTAAGTTTTGTTTGAAAAGTTAATACAGCCACAATGACCACAGTCATGATTACTTCTCTCTGTCAGCCTTTTGTCTGGGACAGAGAGGAGAAGCTTTCCCAGAATTTAGATGTGACCCAGATCACTTTTCTTGCTTTTCAAAGATAGGTGCCCTAACTCTTTGTCTACTGGAATTCCTGGAGTATTTCAAGACTCATGCATTCAATTTGGCAGCCCACAAGAGACCATCCTGCCACTTTTTTACCAGTGTAAAGTATTGCTTCCTAACCACACAGTGACTGGGGAAAATATTACCAATTCTAAAATCTGCTTTCCACATTTTTTTCCAGGGTTCAATGAAGAATGTTACAGAAGTACATCAGTCAATTATTTTTGGTACAGGAAAACTTTGAACATAACACCCGATGTTACTGAGAGTGGCACGTTACAGTGGTGGCTCATTTTGTGCTTAGCAGCTTGCTGGGCAATTGTCTACCTCTGCACCATCCGAGGAATTGAAACCACAGGAAAGGTACAGAAAGGACAGAGAAATGCATCATCCCCCACTCTGAATCTTGCTCTCCAGATACTGAGTTTCACCACCAACAAAAGTCTTCCTCATTTAGCGTGCTAGAACTATTTTGGTGTATTCCTTGTCCAACAAAGTGATAATATCGGTGCAGGTGGTCCAAAATCACAGTTCTTTACCACTGCAAGTGCTGCTGCCCTATGAGTCTCCCCTCACATAGTTACAATTTTGTTACAAATGTGTTCTGCATATCATTCTGCTTCTTTTAAAGATGGCAATCTTCAGCTGTTGCTGTGTTATCTAACAGTATTCAGACTGTGTATTGCAATAACTTAGGTAGGATTTATCAGTGTTATTGTCAGTAACTGTCTATCTGCATTCTTACTTTAGGCAATTTATGTAACAGCAATATTTCCTTATCTGGTCCTAACTATATTCCTTATTCATGGACTCATGCTACCAGGAGCCACTAATGGTCTGGCTTACCTCTTTACCCCTAATGTAAGTATTGCTGCTGTAATCAGAAATACTGTTTTTCCTTTTTCTCCCCCTCAGTTCTCATACTGTATATTCACTTTCCAGCAACTCCTGATCTAGGTCCCTAGGGGGGCTACAAGAAACTCTTCCATCAGGGACTGTAGGAACAGGACAGGGGGTAATGGGCTTAATCTTAAACAGGGGAAGTTCAGGTTAGATATAAGGAAGAAGTTCTTTACTGTAAGGCTGGTGAGGCACTGGAATGGGTTGCCCAAAGAAGCTGTGAATGCTCCATCCCTGGCAGTGGTCAAGGCCAGGCTGAACAGAGCCTTGGGTGACATGGTTTAGTGTGAGGTGTCCCTGCCCATGGCAGGGGGGCTGGAACTAGATGATCTTCAGGTCCTTTCCAACCCAAAGCATTCTATGCTTGTATACAAGAGCTCAGCCAAGCTCTTTTTTCTAAGATTAAGTGATTTCGGTTTTAATATATTTTAGCAAGAAAGGAAGCAGCAAAGTATTAAACAGTTCAGTAATAAACATTTCAGAAAATACTGGAAAATTGAGTTCGTTAGGGGTGCCTCAGTCTTGAACGTGTAAGTGAAACTGATACACTTGACAATCACCTCTCTTTTACACATAATAAAGATGGGACTTCCCTGCCAATGCTACAAAATCTACACAACTTTAAATAATTCACTGAGGAATTACACTGCAAAGTGTTGTTTTTTTTTTTTTTTTTTTTTTTAAGGTTGAAAATAATTCTCTCCTATCCCTCTTTCACCATAGCTGAAGTTTTCCCCCCACCCTGCAGCTGCCCCTAAAAGACAGAACTGCTGGAGAATACCCCTCTCCCATTTTTTATCATCTTGAAAAAGGGACAGGAGTCCCAGATCCCTCTGTAGCTGGCCATTTCAGAAGGAACTCTTTACATTGTCCTTAGCAGCCTTCCCAAATGCAAAGTCAAATTATCCCACCAAGCGACTGCTATCAACTGCAGGCTCCTCAAACTCTGCCTAAAAACCTCCATAAAACAATGAGTGTGGAGAAGGAAAAGCAGCACCCACTGACAGATGGTCTCAGAGCATCCTCTGCTTCTGCAGGTCCCATCACAGAGGCACTGGGTATTTCCCTTTCCCTTCCTACAACAGGAACACAGGCATTAAGGAAAACATAATCCAAGAAGCATGGAGATATGTTACATGACAGCCTGGAAAAGGACAACAGCAAGAGAGGGCTCAAACGAGACACCTCTTTTATCCCTCCCCCTACAAACCCAATGGCACAGGGACTCATCTGAAAGCTGTCAGAGCTCAAAAGGAGCTTGGTCTTTACAGAAGATCAGGACATGCACTTGCATTTTTGTAGAGCCCAGACAGAACAATAAATGCTTGGTGCAATGTCTTGATGAAGAAAGCAGATTAGAAAACGCAATCAGAACAGAGCCGGGCCTGTTGATATTTGGTCTCAGCGTGGCTGTTGGGTTTCTCTGGAAGAGTTCAGGCATCTTCAGGACTTAATCACTGCACAGTGAACTTAACGCAAAAAGTAGATTTGTGTATATGCACAAAGTCTGAAGGTATCGCAGTGCCAAGGGGGAGCAGATCATCATAAAAGAAGAGCCGGATGGTTCTGCAGACTGGCACCAGAAGTCAGAATGAAAATCCAGCTGCAATCAACCTGCAGTTAATGATTAGCTGGTTTGAGGAAACAGATCCTGGGGACATCCTTGAAGAGTCAGCTGAAGATGGTTTTGGTGATGAAACTCAGTTCTTATCTACAAACATGGAAAAGCTGATGCAACAGCCTGGTAAGTGATATCTGCTACGGGCATTGCTGTTGCATAGATTTACTAGCCAACCAAGACCATATTAGCTTACAGAACTGTAAAGCACATTCCTTAAAGTGCGTGCTGGTTTCTTCTTCTTTTCATGTCTTTGCAGGAGGCTTGTAAAGTTTTAGCAATGTAAAATATAACTGCCTATTTCAGCCTGCTTTAAAAAGAAGCCAAACAAAACATACATAAACCTGTTGACATTCTCCAGTCATTGGAGGCAATCTTTTCCAGCTTTTCTTCAACTTGCAATGCAGCAGAAACTGTAGATTCTCTGTAATAGCTGTCACATCCACTCTCTGGCAACTGCTATACCTCACTGTTGTTTTTGATAATCTGTGAGAGAAAGCAATACCTAGTGCTAAAGGTTACATCTTACTAAGTTTCAACATCATCATCACCCAACTGAATTTATTTTTTTTATTAAACATTGTTTAAGTTTATTTGCTTTCCAAGTTTGTATCTTAGGTCTTACTAATATCACAAATAATGGCTGTAGGCATATGGATTTTAAATAGAGTAGGCTGTGGTGTTATTTTCATGCAAAAACACATAGCTGTTTTTTTACCTTACCACACACTTTCACACTTTAAATGAAAAATGAATACTTTGTTTCTTTGACTTTCAGAGATGGAGAAGTCTGATGATTTACTCACCCTTTCTAAATCCTTGGCTACCTGGAAAGTGAAGCTGCCAAGAATACAAAAAGATACTGAAGTTATACTCACAGGCACTTGACGGGAAAGCAGAAGTTATACAAAGATGTAGCAATAGAGGAGCTCAACAGAGACTTTCGGAAAAGTTCTTGGGGAAAAAAATAAATCAGAGGCAGCAGAAAAGGGATCATATCAAGCATCAGCAATGGTCTTTAAGTATCTCAACTTCTGTGGACATCTGTGTCAGCTCAAGAGCACAAATGCCTCCTTCTCCAGTCTTTCACATCTAAAATTGCTTCAGAGACTGTAAATATTTGGGGATTCTCTGGCAATGAACAATACCATGAATGTGGCTAGGCAACTGATGCCTGCACCCAGAGCTCTGCAGCTACTTATCGAGCAGTGAGAATGGCCACGATAAAGGCAGCACAGGCACCAGGTCCTCTATCACAGAGACCATTTGCAATTTTTTTTTCCTCTATTTTGCAGTTTAGTTTTACACCTGATATATTACTGTGAATGGAGACTTAAAACTCCTTTCAAGGTACTTGATCTGTCTACATTGTTTCTGGTACTGAGGAGAACAAAAGCATTACCTTAATGAACTGCTGTCTTTAAGGGCAGTATCACTTGTTGGTCACTTGCTTCTGAGAAAAATCAATAGCTGTTTTTACACTAAAATCATACATCACAGATATCCCAGTAGTTTGTTATTCTGTTTTAAGAAACCTTCTGCCTGTGTTTCATGTGTTTAAGTGTCCAAACATCTCACTGTCCAGGGGGGAGCAATTATGCTTTGTTTCCTCATTACTGCTGTGTTCATTCATTAACATTCTGGTTTTATATCTTCAGCCACATCTTTCTAGCTTCAGCACATTTTTTTAAATCTGAGGACGCATTTATGAAATCTGTATGTGATAACATTGAAAATATAAAATACCATTTAGATTCATAAATTGCTTAAGACCAGATAATGACATTGCCACAGCATGCTTGCCTGTTCACTATTTCTTCAGTTTTGGGGGTTGATTAGCATCTTTTAGAATCAATAAATGCATTGCCTCTAGCACCAAACTAAACTATCTCCAGACTCATTTGCCGAAGTCCCCAGTCAGAAAGCCAGACTTTTAACAGTTGCATCAGCACTGACAATTGACTTGTCAGCACTCATAATTGACTTAATCAAGCTGTGAAGGCCACATGGCAACACAAATGCTGACTTTCTGCACTGCAAGAGCAATCTACTTCTACACAAGGTCCTACCAGTGAGCACTCTGGCATTGGAGGGTTTGGTTATGATCTTTCAAAATAAACCTCTAGAAAAGGTTTGCCTAAGCTGAAGCATTTAGCCAATAATGGCTACACATATCTGCTTGCTATGCTATGTTCTACAAAACATTATACCAGTTCTGCTGTGGTCAAAGCACTGGCATGCTTGTGGAGAAAACATCTGCAGTAATGGCATTCACTGCATACATCCACACTGAGGTGAACTCATTATTCTTCCTCCTCAAGCTCAGGCCAGCGTCAGAGAAACCCAGAATGCTACCAAGGTTCTCTCGTATACTTATCTCTCATTCTACAAATGCTCCTAGTAGGATCATTCCTACAAATGTTTCTAGTCACGTCCTAGGACCAATGGCACAGGCACATAGGCACAACACAGCAAACACACAATTTGCCCTGCATGACTAGGATACAGACTCAACTCAGGCTGTTGTAAAACAAAGTCAAACAACTCCCTACAGCCCCAGTATTACTTTTGAGCCGGCTGTTTTTAAAACACTTGCTCTTAGCTAATACTGGTTTGTATTTTCCCTTCTTGATAATGGAACAATATTTATACCTGGTAAGGCATGAATGTAACATGCTACTTCTTAGTTTCTGCGGGGAATTAGTATTTATTGAGCACATTTACATATTGCACACTACTCATGTTTAATCTTTTTCTTTTAGACTGAATTTAGAGGTAAGATTCCTTGGTGCAGCTATTTAAAATTTATGCTATCCTCTGTAATCCAATGATCATTGATTTTTTAATTTGGCTTCCTCTGTCATGTAGCCCTTACATCAAAATTCATTCTGTCAATTTATCTTTTATCCTTTTTTATTGCTGTTTTCACAGTACTTTTAAGCTCAAATGCTCTTTTTAATGAATATCCTCTTTTTGTCTGCTTGGGCTTTTAGTCTTTTCATTATTTGGAATGCTATGGAATCACTTTGTCTTAAAACAATGAAGGTTTAGTATCTATAGCATATAGTTTTAGGAAGATAATATTCTTAAATTGTAAGTTACCCAGTATGTGGAGTAGCAAAAATAATAAACTGAGGAAAAATGTAATGGATTGTCCCTATTATGTTCCTAAAGCATTTTGAAACACATTTTTATCATCAGACAGAAGAGGTGTAAAATGAAACAGATTCTATAATTGCTACATACATTTAAACAGACCTGAAACACCTGCTTTACTGATATGTTTTGTACTAATTCCCATTTTCAGCATATTTAGAAGGCAACACAATTCAATTTCAGAAGTGAAATAAGAGATGAGCTATGAGAAATGGGAGAGAAAAAGAAATTTTAATTTAAGCCTAATAAGTGCATTTATTCCAATTATTTCAGCTGAACACTTTGAAAAATCCCAGTGTATGGCTTGATGCAGCTACCCAGATTTTCTTCTCTCTCTCTTTGGCTTTTGGAGGGCTTATTGCATTCTCAAGCTACAATTCACCAAAGTAAGTAGAACTACAACCTTTATAAATTGCCTAAATACCTGCTGAGTTTTGACCAATTTTCTGAATTCTTCAAAACACTGTCCTTAGACTATTTATAGAGGACCTTATTTTTTCTAAAGGATTTTAACAGCTGCTGTCTCTCCAAAAGGCCAAATAGACTTCCTAACAGGAAGGGGAGGGGAGAGAAATCTAAAACATTTAAATGTTTGCAGAAATACCTGAGGAATCACTGCTAAAATACTGCCTTTTTTAGCTACTTCATTTGTTTGAATGCTATTTCTAGAAATGACTGTGAAAAGGATGCTGTGACAGTAGCACTTGTGAACAGCATGACATCCCTCTATGCTTCCATCCCAGTCTTTTCTGTTTTGGGGTTTAAAGCAACCGCAGGCTACTGGGACTGCTTGGACAGGTAAGAAACTTGTGTTTCCAGTGTTACACTGCAGTTTCAATGCCTAAACAGACAATGTGCTACTTGAAAAACATGCATTTAGATAATTTATTTTCACTAAAAAGGAAAAGCATCTGTATAGAGAAGTCTAATATAAAAATAGAAAGTATTACGGGATAGAGACAAGAATGATCGGGGCAGCATCTGTAAGAAGCAAGACAAATAAAACAACCCATAGCAAGTAGCATACCAAGGATCACACCTCAATCTCAGACTAATATTAGAAGGAGTTAAAAAAACAATACCTTTTCCTGTTCCACTAGATTCACTGAATTATTAAACACAAGTGGTGGAAATTCTGGCGAGCTGATAAAACAAAACACGAACGTTCTAGAGACTGCAGCTGCAGAAAGTACTCAAAGTTTGTATCTGAAAGAGAATACATTAAATAGTCTGAATACTTTCTCCTAATTATTTTATACAAAATTTCTCATTTAATATTTTCATTTATATTGTAAATAACTGCACAATAAGTAAATACAACTTCCTATTAAATCTGAATACATGGCAGAGCATTTCCAGCCGCATCATCTGCAAACATTTAAGCTAATGATATGTTGGCTTCTCTGGCAGGAACATTATCAATATTATCAATGAATTCGATCTTCCGGAAGAAAGCATCATGCGAGATAACTACACAGCCTGGATTAGCCTCCTCAATTCATCATACCCAGAAAAAATTGCTGGACTCAAACTGAAAAGCTGTGACCTTCAAGAATTTCTTGATCAGGTACCATCATTGCTTTGAACAAAATAACCCTTAAACAAAATATGTAGAAGGACTGGCATCTTCCTTTAAGTACTTGTACTTTACTCTGCTTGTAATGAATACACTATTTCACAATTTGAAATAGCAACACTGCTGTAGGGCAATCTGAACTCAAAGCTCTCTGGTACAGCATGAAAAATTACACGTTATCATCACAAAACTGATCTTCCAAGGTGGTCCTACCTGGAGCCTACTACGGACCCTAGATTCAGTCCTACTTTGTTTTACAGGTATAAGCATAACAGAGGAAACACATCTAGCTGAAAGATTATAGAAAACAGGATGCTGAATGGGAGTTTCCTAAATCAATATCTATTAAAATGTTCACTCTTTGCCTTCAATCACATGTATGACCAGGAGGAAGGTATCATCACTGCCTTCTCTTATACCCTTCCTTCCATTCCCTCTTGTCCCCTCCCTTTTATTTTTCCTTCTCTTTGCACAGGATCTCACCTATATTTTAAATTTTCCCCCCTAAACCCCTTCCCACTACCAAAATACATCAGGATTCTCTCCCCTTCCTTCTTAACCAATCCTCCTAAATAATTTTTCCTATCACTAAACACAGATGCTTTTTCTCTGTATACTTCTTAAACCTCATTTCACTTGCTCCAGTAATTCCACCCGCTCCAGTAATTCCACCCAGTCCTGTTACTGTCATGTACTACTCACGCATTTGCAGTCCTTCCTTACAAGGGTTTATCACCTAATGAGAAAGAATAGAACTCTCTTGCTGCTGGAGTAGCAATCATAACCTTACTTAGACCTCATTTTTAAAGTGGCATTAACAAAACAACTGCTATTTCAATTACAACCCTCAGATCTGCTTTACTCCAAGCCTGTCTCTCTGTAAGAGCCAAGATTCTGCTCTATGACTGTCTGCACATCTCTGGTAGACCATTTAAAATTTAAATCTCCACAAACACTCTCCACTACCCATTTTCTCAACTGCTGGCTGCCATAGAGCCTCACAGGCTGATCAGCACTCTTGACTCCAGGGAAGGGCAGAAGTGTGTTATAATTCTATATGCATAAGAAACTACACTTACACCATTATAATGTGTATTTTTATCTGTGAATTCTGCAGAGTGTATCGGGAACTGGCTTGGCTTTCATCACTTTCACTCAAGCCATCATTTTCATGCCAGGCTCCCAGGCCTGGGCTGTCCTGTTTTTTATAATGTTGTTCTGCTTGGGCCTTTCCTCTATGTTTGGGAACATCGAGGGAGTCTTCACTCCTCTTCTAGAACTTCGAATTATATCTAAATCAATACGCAAAGAGCTATTATCTGGTAAGATATTTGCTTCACTTTGTTCAAAGAAGGTGGCTTCTCTACAGATGCACAAACTACCAACTGCTTTACAAACATCATAGCGTATTAAGAATTAGTAATATTAATTTAGCTATCTCATAGTGTTAGTAAGGGCAGGGGATTGCGTTTACAGAAGACAAACACATAGATGAGGAAACAGTTATGGCAGAAGCTGTCAGATGACAGTATTATAAGGCCCTTGCCAGTTTTTTTCTTAGCTTGTTTCTGTCTGAGAAAGCTTGTTAAACTGCTATTCCTGGAGTCAGGTTTACCCTGAGCCACTGTAGACACAAGAACAAGCCTTGTCTTCACTTAAGCCTTTGGTACCTCAACAAGTCACTTTAAGGTAACCAGTGACCATCAGCTGGTCAGCCATAACCACCTGCGCACAACCTCACCCCACTGTCACAACTATAAGGTAGGTCATTAAACCCTATTTCATTCAGGTTTATGCTCCTACAGATTATTTCATATTTACTGTGAACACACCAGAGTACAAAATTACCATTTGGAAAACAAGGAATGAGTGCATGAAATCCTGTTCTTGCACCAAAAGCAGAATCATTTCAATGAGAAACAGTTGTTGACCCCAACCTGCTCCTCTAGAACCAGACTTGGTGAGAGTCTGAGATCCTACTGTGAAACTGTTCTAGAAAAACTGGTCTAGAAAAACTTCTGGCAGTTTGAAGTAATGGATTAGCACTAGTGCAATGTGCCCTTTTAAATTATTTTAAATTATTTTGGGGAATATTGCTGTCATGACTTTTTTAAAGTCTTGCTGTGGCATTTAAATTATATCCTTCTCATTTTACAACTTTTTATGTAAAAACAAATTTATTTACAACATGGTAAGGTAATTATATAACTTTTTTTGTTTTCTTAAGAAAAAAGAAGTCTGGAACCATTTTTTGACAGCATTGAACCAAAGGCCATCTCAGAGTCAGAAGCAGTTAGTAACACAAAAGGACATACAAACTGATTTACAGCCCATGTCTGCATCCAGCAACACTTTCCCTCTTTTCTACATTTTCTCTCAATTATCCTAAATCCATATTTTGGCTAAAGGAGATCTGAATGAACAGAGTGTGATGACACTTAAACCATACACATCAGGACACAAGGAACATACACATTTGCAGCTCTGGGACCTTTGAGGAAGTGGGGGGCAGAAATCCAGGGAGCCCTTACACTTAGGTGCTGCCTGCTGCATGCTGAGCCTATTGACTGCATGGAAATGAGGGCACCTGAAGCTCAACTACAACAGTCAAAAATTAACGTGAGACAGCAAAGCACAGCCCAGTCTATCTGCTGGAAGTATTAAAAACTGAAGGATGCTCTGAGTCATACAAGTGCACTCCTCCTGCAACAGGGTGGTGCCTCTTGGCCAGCGCATGGTAGAAAACTGAGTTTGGGAAGTGATATCAACTCCCCTAAGGGAAAAATAGCTCATTGTAGCTCCATAGAGAGAGAGAGAGAATAAAAATCACTAGAACAAGAGCAAAATTAATTTAGAAAAAAAATATACTTACCAAGTTCAATTCAGTACTCCAGTAACAAAGATATCTTTTTTCCTTCAGGTATAATATGTCTAATTTCTTTCCTCATTGCTCTGTGTTTTACGTTGGGTTCGGGGAGTTACTGGATTGACATTTTTGACAGCTATGCAGGCACGGTGCCTCTTCTAGTCATTGCTTTCTTTGAAGTGATCGGGGTTGCATATGTCTATAAAATTAAAAGGTATGTTGGAAACAGACATAATTTTTTTGTCATAAGAGAAATGCATTTTCCTCTCTATCCATGTATGTTACATACAGGTATGCAATATTAACTTATTTCTGTAGCACTTACCAGTTCTGTGACTGTAGTTATCATTCTTTGCTTAAGTCTCCTAGTTTTGTAAAACAGGAGGGGTAAACTCTGCACGGCACTTACAGAAGGGCAGATCTTAAGTTTAAAGCTAGAAAGTCAACAGCTATTGTAGTTCTTTGGCCAAGAGGAGTTACACTGCCTTTCAAACATCCTCCTGTTACTGCCCTTTTGTTTTGTACTCTTGTATTTTTTTGTTTCGATTTTTAACAGTTTTTCCCCTCAAAGTTCATAGTAAGCAACATGCAGTAAATTCCCCATGTTAAAAGGCTCAGCCTGCAAGCTGAGAATCTCTGCAGTCAGACTGCTCTCTCTAAAAGCTTTCCTACATCCTTTGTAATTGTAAATGCCGGAAAACTTATCTCATTTTTAGAATAAAGCTGCCTTCTCTACTCAGGGCCCTTCGAGGCCTGAATTTTCCCCAGTTCCTAATAAAGATTAATCATTTCCCCTCTATAATTTACTCAGTTAGGTGTTGGGCCTTCACCTTTCCAATTCTTACTCTGACACTGGGACCATAAAGGTCTTAATTTTTTTTGTGGATCAATTTGTTTACTGTATAGGTAATGAACTCGTGTTAGGCCAGTACTGTCGCATATCAAGGTGTTCCAGTATCAATTCAACTTCAGCCTTACTCTAGGCTATGATTTTAAAAATAAGAAACTCTTCTTCCTCGGAGCTAAAGCCCCTGCATTAAATTATTAAAATTTATCGTTGAGACCTTGGAGCATTTCCCATGTTAAATGCTGATAACTCCTAGGCTATATCATCATAAACATTTTCACATATCTGTCTTGCTGCCCATACAGTTAGCCTCAATCTTCTATGATGCAGAAGTAGCAATAAAATCTGGTTTCACATGCTACCATAGGCTCTGGATTCCACAGCACCAGTATTTTCGCCCTTGTGCTAATATACATATACTTTTCCCTTTTTCCTACTGTGGGATAAGAGCACAGCTGGATCACGTTTTCCTAGTTCTCAAGAGAATTTCTAATCTCTTCAGTTAGATTAACAGAGTTGAAAACAAAGCTGGTGTTTGAACACACAACATCCACAAAAATCACAGTTCCTATTCCAGACTACAAAACTCTTCCCAACTTGATAGATACAGGTTATCACATAACTATCAAACCCAGAATCATATATCTACTGCCCATTCAATGTATAAAACGGTAAGAGGTATATGTAAAAAATCAGCTCCATGTCCAAATGACTGCCAGTACTGACTGCAAAGGATGCTGGTTCAGGTTGCTGTATTATATTACTGCTTTAATATTTTCATCCCTTATTTGTGCTTAGAAATTTTAGACTAGGCACTCAAGTAATGTAAACTGACAATGCAAACAGATGATTCATCCCTGGTAGAGATCAGATTTACTTAGAGATTTACCTAAGTCTACAGTAAGTTATTAAAGAAGGGTATGGAATAGAAAAGATTTAGGAAGCTGCAATAGTACAGAAGTTGTTTAAAACTTAGTTATGGAAGTGATATGAAAAAGTGAAACTGTTATGAGTTAGATCTGACATCTGCCTCCTCTTAAAAGGTTCATTAAAGATGTGAAATGGATGACTGGACGAAAACCCAATCTCTACTGGCAGATCACATGGAGGTTCATTAGCCCTCTGCTCCTGCTAATTGTCTTCCTGGCCTTTGTTACTCTTCGGATACAGAAGCCATCAAGTTATGCAGCCTGGAACCCTAAATATGTATGTTCCCAAATACTTTTGAAACTTTTAATAAATGCCAAGAGTTATATACTTTTCTCCCTTACCAGATCCTTTAAAATCATTACCACCTACTGCTTACCTACATAACGCAGCCTGAAGTGATGCAATGCTCAGAATGAGAAGGCTCCAGTATGTACAGAAGTTACACATGCTAAAACGTGTTTCTGTCAAGAGCATCTTCTTGAGAAGTCCTGCATACTTCATGCTCCATATTTCTTATCAATGTGTGTAATGCAGAGTACTGTTAAAGAAAATGTTCCATAGACGCTCCACACCAACAGCAGGTTCAGAGGTGGAGCAAAGGCATGAGCAGAGCATTAGAGCTGCATAACAGATGCCAGCGATGAAAATATTTCTCAGTGAGAACTACCAATACCACTGGGGCCCTGATGAATACGTAATTGACAGGCAGACAGGAAGGGAGGCAGCAGTCTGAGAACAGTGTTGATCTAATTCAGCACCAAAGACGTGATTGCTGAGACCATTTGACCTGCATGTCACTGTCAGTTGCAGTTTTCTTAGATCCCTCTCAAATACACCCTGCATAGGAGTGTGAAGATTGATTCTGGTCTTAAACTGCATGAGGATTACACTGCAGCAGTGTATTCTCCAAAATCCATGGAATATTACCATCCCAAAATAAAACTCATAGCCACAGCCTTGCAGAAATGTCATTATCATAATTCCCCTGAAATCTCTCATATAAATCTTCCCTATTTGGATAACAGCATGCTCAATAATTGCTGAAACCAGGTAAGCTTTGAGTACTGACAAGAATAATCAGAGCTTAAGCAAGAGAGTAAAAGTTTGATAACGTCGGGCAACCCCTGCGTCCCCAGGAATTTGTCACACTTCCAGCTATAAATCTTTGAAACTATAAAACATTTATGGTCATCTTTAAACCCATGAGAAGGGTATACAGAGGACATGGCCACTGAGTGCTACTGTACAGCAGGAGTAAAACTTTTGCTGTCTTTACTATAACAGCATGAAAAAATGCAAATGGAAATGTTAGCAAAATGTAAGTGTACATACCAATTATTTCTTTTGCTTGCTTTTTTATCTCCATAGGAAGGCTTCCCTATGAAAGAGGAGAAAGTTTATCCACCTTGGGTACTGGCCATCTGTGTGCTGTTAGCTGTTCTTCCTTGTGCGTTTGTACCTCTGGTAGCACTCTTCCATCTGGTCAAAAAAATATGCAGAAGGACGGACCCAAGCTTTGTACAACCACAAGTGTTTTCATGTCAGGGGGCTAGTATCAACTTTTCTCACCCAAAAGAATCAATACCAATTGTATCTGTCTGTAAAAAAAAGTAGGACAGCCTTTGTTAAGACATGACTAGCTGTAGTATGGTATCATCCGAACAACCTGGTTTGTGCAATTCATATACTTACAGCTAGTCACCAGCACTCTATAAACAGTGCTGCTAAGTTTCCTTTATTTTTACCCAATTTCACAAGTTACATTAATACTGTCCCTCCTACAACCTGTCCTGAATCCTACATACCAATCTAGTACCCACCCCATTGCTTTAACCCTTTTCAAGCATTACCAACTTCATGTCTCTCTCCAGCCAGACTTTAAACTTGCAAAGCCTGCTAGTAATTGCAAATGCTCTGTCTTCCTTCACTTGTCTTCTAAAAGAACCAGTCTATACCAAAGAGTCAGCAATTGTTACTTAGAACAATTCTAAAATTGGAACATAAGCACCCTCATTTCATTCACTGACCTTCCTCTGAGAGATGTAGAATGGAAGCTCTTGAAGAGTAAGGACTCCTTGCTCACTACACTACTTTTTGTAAATCCATATTCTCAAGTGTTGCAAAGAGCAACAATAAAGCATCGGTAGTTAAAAGAATGTACATCAAATAAATCTGAGTAATTAATTTTGCACAAATCTCTTACCTTGGCAGATTCCAGAATTTACTGTAGTGGAAAATACTGTGAAAACAAATGTGCCCATTTTTTCCCCTTAATTTCTCATACGTAACACAGTAACTAAATAGTATAATAGAAGTGCAGATGTATGGAAGCATCTCAGTGAGCTGCAACCTTACATGCCATGACAAAGCAATTAAATTAATTGTCATTTAATAATGGGTTTTCCTGTACTGGCCTGCAGATCCTAGCCACTCTGCAGTGATGTGAGATGAAGAGTCCTTTGCTGAGATAACTTGAGCAAGCAGCACCTCTGCAAAAACATAGGAAATGTATGTGAAGATAAGGTATGACTAAGCCTTTAGGCTCAGTAATTAAGAGACTCAAGGAAAGGAGAGGAAAATTAAGGAAAATGGAAGCAATTTCAGTATTTAGCCTTGTGATAGGCTACACACTAGTAGGGCTTTGTAATAGGTAACAGGAATTTGCCACACAGCAAAGAGGAATGAGACCAACAAACCACAGAGCAAAAGCAGTTACATGACACCCTGAAATGTAACTGATTCTTATTTTGCTGCCTAAGGAAAGAGCAGGATAAAAAGAAAGAAACAGGTTGTTTTTTTTCTAGATTTTTCTTTTTTACATTTAGCATCCCCCTCACATAGCTGCTTCCACAACCTCCTGTCCTGCAAATGGCCTAGACAGTAACTCTCCTGGGCAGTGACGGTACTAGAAACAGCATCATATAGTTTGCCACACCACATCCACAGCACACTGTGCTTCTTCTGCCTGTTGGAAGGAAATGCACAGTTAACTGTGTGCACAGCAGCTGCCAAGCCAGAACCTATTGGCACTTCCCACTATGTGGGATGAGTAGTATCACCTGAAAAACAATCAAGTGCTTGGGCTCCACCTGTTTTTATTTCTGAGAGCCATGGACTTGATCAGTGGTATGATGATGTCCACCAATTCCCCATGGTAGCCTGCAAACAGCCCCAGCCCTTCAAGTCAATAGCGGGCAGGTATTCCAGCATGAAAACACAGCTTCTGTCAGCAGAAGCCTCACACGTCACAAAGGTCCAAGCAAACACCCTGATGGATGGCTCTTGAAAAGGACATAGAAGATTTAAATTGCCACTCTGCCTGCTGCAAATTAAGTTTGAAAGGTTATGAGTAATAAAAGGCTTCCATAAAAAATGTGTAATCAAAAAGCGCCAATATAATTGCAATCTTGACCACATAGTCAAAAAAACCTCTAAATACAGAAGTAAGATTTTTCATTAACTAAAATATCCATTCTATATTCATGTCTCTGACTACAGATTGCTAGATGTTCATTAATATCATATATGCAGAGTATATGCAGCAAGTAGGTCAGAGATCTGTTCTTAAAAAAACAAACACATCCAACTGATACAGACACAAGCTGAGAAAAGAATTAAACTACATGTAAGAAGACTGTCAAGTCTATAAATCTGTCTCAAGCTACTGTCATAGCACGCACAGAGTTCCTGAATTTTGAGTTGTCCCTTCCTATTCACCAGAAGGGAGACTGTGGGTCGCCAGACATGCAGTTCAGCCTGGGAGGGGAAGACTTGGGGGGAAGACAATTTTCAGCTCCAGTAACTACAACTCAAGGCAGGCAAATGCACCAGCTGAAGTTACTTTTTAGCCAAAGGAGGCATGTAGAAAATGTCTTGAGCAACTCTTGCAGGAACATAACTTCTTGCTCTCAGTGCACTTCCGATGTGACCTCTACTAAAATTCCTGTCAGAACTGTATCCTTTTTCCAGTCAGATTAGCGCTACAATCTTCCCCTTCCTATTCATGAAGCACAGCATCCTATAGGTACTATTTTCTCTTGAATAGCAGAACTCTTACTTGAGTAAGCATATGCACGCCAACATGAAACTGAACGTGTTGAAGTCCTGCATACTAAGCACTTTCTACTTCAGCATAATCTCCTCCCAATCTGTCATCTGCATATCCCATCAAAAACTTTGCTATAATACTCTGCTGTGAACTCACACTGTTCTGACAAAGAAGACCTCTCTAGAATTGTCTAGGCTGTAAGGACAGCCTAGATTATTGTGGGTAAATGTGTAAAGGACAGAGACACAGGTATGGCGATGTTCAGCCTTAAGAAGAATCCACAGCCCTAAGACAAGGAGCTCAAAAACCTATTCAAGGAAAAAGTCTCAGAAAGAGCATGCAGTGATAAATGCTCCATCCCTGGCAGTGTTCAAGGCCAGGTTGGATGGAGTCTGGGGGTACATGGTCTAGTGTGTGGTGTCCCTGCCCATGGCAGGGGAGTTGGAACTAGATGATCTTGAGGGCCTTTCCAACCCTAACTATTCTATGATTCTGTGATATATAAAACATACATTAAACAACCAGCTTTAACACTGAAATTCTGGCATTTATTAGTTGTATACTCCAAAGCATAACATTTCTAACCTGTACATCTTGCTAGGTACTGCCATGAAATGCACTTGCCCTGTGCAGGTAACTGTCTTTAAGGGTATAACACAGCTGGGGAGAATGTTAAAGATTATTGTAAAATAAACGTATTGGAGACAAGGACACGTTATGGTAATTAACCAGGCAATTTATTATAAAATAGTATGTAACACAACAAAGCAAAGAACACTTCTTCAGAAACAACACACTGAAACTAGAAAGTAGATCTGTGTATCCAGAACATAGTTTAATGATCCCTTCATCAATAACATGGAAACTACAGAAGGAAACCCACTCTTACTTCAACTGGCCTGTGAATTTACAGACAAACACAAACAAGAAGGTATTAGCAAAATTGTCTGCTCTTTTTAAGTCCTTGTGTGGTACCTGAGAAACAAACATGGAAAACTTCTGAGTGAAGTTGCTTTCTGTCCACTACCGAAATAAACTAGAGAGAAAAGCCATCTGGAGACATAACATTTAACTTTCAAACCTGGACAAAAATATGAAATAAGCTTCAATCCAAGTTAGTCCAGGATAGTTTTGAAATCTTGATAAAAAGATGGTTCTGTCACTTCCTTCAGAAGTGACATAGTATCCTTTGGGATCTTCCTGAACAGCTGCATCTTACCTACAAAAATACCAGAAATAAATCATTACTACTGCAAGTAACTAACAATTCTGGTTTAGAGAAAATGCTAATAATATAATGAAATCCATACTAGACAAATCCAATTAAGAAGTTGGAACACCTGGAATACAGAGACAAAACAAGCAGTAATAAAATATGCTACTATTCTTCTGCCCTTAAATCAGGCTAATAAATAAAAAGGTTAAAAACTGTATGTGAAAATATTAACAAATTAAGAAAATCAAGGAGCAAATTCCCCTACTATGTCCTTTTAACTCTTCTTTGTTTGGATTTAAGATTTATTTTTTTTTAATATAAGATCATTTATTAAATAACTATATACACCAAAAAAGGTCTTCCGTCAAACCACAGTGATGTTGAAAGCCCCTATTTTAAACAATGCTAAGGACAAGGGACAGGTCCTTTGTGATTGCCAATGTTTACCTACAGCAGGAAGGTACTCCCAAACTGGTTCTTTTCCCCCTCTACTTTCACGTATAACATCAAAGTAGCCTATGCTTGGAACTGACACATTAAAAAGAAATTAAATGAAATACAATCACCTTGTGCTGAAAGACGGGCAACAAACAACAATTCTTCCCAGAGTGTTTCCTTGTATGAGAAGAGAGACTAACTGAAAAGCCACCCTTAGGGTGGAAAATTTTGGAGACTAAACAAGGCTCTTGGGAATGGCATTTTTATGAATGTAACAGTTTTGAAACAATAAAGGTCACCGAGTCTAACATTAACATTATAGACAATAATAATGACTTTTTAAACATTAGGAAAAACATGTAAAATCCTAGCAACAGTTAAAGTCCGTTGCCTAAAGAGAGGTGGCAAAATTGTCAATGATGCAGAAGGGCAAAAAGTGCTCAATAAACATTTGTTTTGTCTTTGGAAAGGAGACAGATGATGTACTTCTATCTTACCATGATAAGGAAAGACTCTTGCTTGTTTCCCCACTGGTAATAATAGGAGGGATGTTAAACAGTAACTGTATTTTAAATACTGAACTCTGAAGAATGACGACAACTCATACCAACAAGTACCTGATGTTGCTATTCAACAAGTTTTGGAATATGAAGAATGATAACAACTCCTACTAACAAGCCCCTGATGTTAATATTTAACAGGTTTTGGAACTGTGGGGAGAAACCTCCACAAAACCTATGAGCTTGACACCGATTCCCATGAAGAGTAATGGGAAAGGCATGTGCAGGAATACAAGAAAAATAAGTTTATATCAAATCCTGTCAACGTGATCTTATAGGGGTAGTAGGTTTTATATAGCTGATAAAAGCTCCAAATGAGAACAAAAAGTGTAGTTAAGTCAACACAGGTGCTATTACCTGTCATTATTATCTCCGTGCTACAGCTTGCTGTGCCATATAGAGATACTGAGCTAACTTCAGAGGAACACACCCAAGAACCAGAGACTTCCCTGCAACAGCTACTCTGACATCTACACATGCTACCTGATTACCAGAAGACATACCTTCAGTTAACTCTGGTATCTCTACATAATGCTCAGCACTGTAGCAACCTTCTCTACAGCATGGTGATGCAATTCTAATAACATTACCCAGGAATAAGTCTGATGCAGGCCAAACAAAGCTAATTGTCAAGACTAAGTAGAACACTATCAATAGCTCTAAACTGATTTTAGTACATTCCTGCAGGATTCAGAGACTTAGCGTCTTACTAAATTTAGAAGAAAACACAAATATAAATGCCATGTACAATCAGGTGACTGAAAAACAGCCTTTATCTATGATCAGAGATCTTGGAGACATGCAGATAATGATACACGTTCATATCAAGGGTATGCACGACTTACCACTACAGATCACAAGATGTCTTTGTACCACTTTATCAGCACACTAATGCTTCACCTTCCCTCCTGTTCAGCCCCTACAGGGGGCATATGGTGCCCTCCCAGTTGCTTTACAAAACCAGTTTGAAATGATTTTTAAAACCTCAACCAACCCTTACGAGAAGGAGAAAGACAGGTGGAAGCAAATACAGGCGGAGGCAAAGCACCTATCAAAATTAGTCACTGGTAAATATTCAGGTTGCATGACAAGCTGACACCAAACAGCTACCCTCCTGCCAGATTACCTAGCAGATGTTTTGGGAGCTTTTCATAAAAACAACAGCTACAGAAGTGCTCCACTACATATTGAGACAACCCCTGCAGCACAGGTGAAACAGGGCTAGGTGGAAGTACAGGTAAGATTTCATGGAGCAATAAGCGAATAGGGATCTCAAAGATGGCATTCAAGTTACATGGGCCCCAGTGATCTGCTGGCCAATCACAGGAAATGCTTACATCGTAAGTTCCACAGTAAAACCAAGTCACATCCTGCTAATTGTTTAGGCAGCCATTAAGCAAAAATCTCGGAACCCTTGATTTTTCAGCAGTGTACTTGAAGTCTCAGACATTTTCAAAAGAAAGTAGGCCTTGTAGATAGAGTTGTCCCAACATTATGATTGTGAAGAACAGATTCTGCCTCAGAGAAGGTTAAGATTTATGAAAGAACAGCTGGAAATCACCCTTTTCAAGAAAATGTCACCAGTAATTTTCTGCTTGCCTTTGGACATTTCGTGCTCTACACTCACAATTCTCAGCAAGTACAGCGTTACTAGTTCTCCCCAAGAAATGAGGTTATTCCATTTCTGCAAGGGCAATTCTCACTGCCAGAGAAGCTAACTGGTAGATGGTCAGCTTTCCCTTCTTGAGGTAGAAACTATGCATACAGAGTTAGGCCTGGACCACACACAAGTTTAAGGTCAGTACTGTGGTTAGGCGAGGGGCTGCACACATACAGCAGAAGCAGCCTAACAATAATCATTACTCAAGCTAGGAAAATTCCACCTCTACTTCCCTGCCAATTTTCCCTGGCATCTGTGGTGGTGTGATTTTGTGAACAGTGAGAGCACTTTTAGGCAGATGCAAACACCTGTGGAAGAGGAGAATCTGCTGGACAATAAAGCTGCCTGGGGCTGTACCTCCACCCTGAATGTACTGTCAGATTCAACAGCAAAACATGCACAGAGAAGAACTGGGGAGCTTTGGCACAGGTTGTGGTCTGAAAGTGTAAGATCCCAAGAGCAAAATCTTCAGCATTACAGATGAAAATTCAGAGGTGCTCTACATGGATCTTAGAGAAGTGACACAGTTCCTAGAGAAGCTGTTACCCTACGGAGTGTGATCACTGCTTTCTCTGCTCAGCTCTTCAGTTTCTGTCCTCTCCAAGTGAAGCAAGCAGCCAACCCTTCCCTTCCTGGATGCAGGCCTCTTTCCTCTGGTAGTTCTAGAAGGGATGAACAGAACTGGCTTCTCAGCAGCAGTGATCATACTTTGTGCCTCTGGTTCTGGTGTCAGTAAGTAATTCCGAGAGAAGGAGCTTCTCTGGGAAAGGCCGCTGGAGGTTTGCTCCATAAAGTCCGTATCTGGACAGAACACACCTGGTGCAGTCCCAACAATCAGTTTGTTTTCTGTAAATGTTTAAGTGCCATCTTTGGTACATTCATACTGCACTAAAAATCAGACTGTTTGCACTCAGGCATTGCCACAAACTTCTGATATGAGAAGGAAATGCGTATGTCCAAAACCAGATCTACTCTTTTCCTGGGGCACTGGGCCCTCAGCACAGGTATCAAGGGAAGCTTGCGATACATTTCAAATCAAATAGGGATTATCCTGGAACCAGACTGAAGAACTCCTCAGTATTGTATAATAAACCCCCCTAAGTAATGACTCATTCAGAGCACGAATTACAGAGTCAGCGCTGAGAGTCCAGCCTTCACTGTGGCTAAATTCAATTACAGTACTGACCACTTCAGAAAAAACCAACTGCTGTTCACTTTTAATAACTTAGAACTGAAAATTGCATTATTTCTGTGCCTGCCCTGGGGACAGACAGCACAACTGGTCAAAGAGAGAGTTCCCCATAGGCCAGATACACAGCTTCTTTCAACAGCGTAGAAGGGCTGGAGATTTGCCAACATCACTCAACTCTATTACAATAAAACATATGCAGCACAGCAAGTGCTTCTGTTTCAAAGTGACCCTGGCGACACTTCTTTTAGTAAGCGTTTACACTGCAGGAGGAACTTACTCAGTTGCCAGCTAATACAGTTTAAAAAAATAGAAACCTGAGCATTCATGCTTTGTTTAGTTAAACCTGCTAAGAATGCTTATATATTTAACCCAATCTAACACAGCTTTCTGAACTGTAGAAACTTATTTAGTGCCAAGCATCAACAACTAGTTCACAAGAACAAGGCTCTAAAACATGCCGTGCTGAAAAACACACAGTTTTAATTTGCCTACTTATGCATACTAAATTTGATTAAAATCAGAAAGCTCATTAATGTACATTTTAGAAAAATATTTTATGGTAGGAAAACTAAAAAACAAAAAAACCCAAGAAAACCCGAATCTAATTAATTCCAAATTTTATTACAAGTAACCATATTTCAAACTCCAACAATAGTTGAATACTTACAGATTTTTAGAGGCTTAAGCAGGCATTTGTAAATAACTTTGTGGTTTGCCAGCTTGATTGTGAATGCATCATAGCAGAGCCATTCTGCCGCCTCAGAAGGGAACATACCAGATGCACCTTTGTTACCTAAAGCAATCCCTGGAAGCAGAACATGAAAATAATGTCACTGAAAATTACGATCATGAAGAAGAGTGTCTGACCTCTCCTCACTTTCTAATCACTCCAAGATTTTTTACTGAAAACCTGTGTAGTCAATGAAGTCTCCTATGTAAACAGAGAACTAAAAACTAAAATGTGAAATATTTCAGTATCTTTGGAAAACTGAGTTTAAGAAAAGAAATGCCCCGAGATTCTTACCATGCACTCAGTGTTTTCCATTCCTGATCTTTATCTCAAAATTCAAGACACTTTATTTGTCAAACAAAAAAAAGCCAGAAAACCCCACACTGCTTCATTGCCATTAACGTACTATACCTTTGTTCTTTGCTTTCAGAATACTATAGCAGCACGATGCAGTCTCAGAGATGATTCTTAGGAAGAAATAAGGATTGTTTCTTACTTGCTGGTTGAATGGAAGTTGGAGAACACAGGCATGAAACCTGTTCAGAAAAACAGCCTGTTTAATCATGTCATTTGCAATTTCAAGTGAAACTATAATTACCTAGCTTAGGCACTAAACAACATTTAAAAGCACACAACAGTTTTCAGCTATATCAGCACAGTTAGCATATGACACCTCCCCTATATACACACGCCCCTGGAGTGTCAGATTTGTTTCTAAATTTTGTGCTGAAAGAAGATCTTGAAACAATCTGCCTTGGTAATGGAATTCTATTCTGAGGACGATGACTGTCTTATGTGAAGGGAAAGTTAAACTATGCATCCTCACCAATTCCATATCACAGACATACAGCCAGAGAACACCCATGTGACACAGTGTAAGAGGAAAAAAAAAAACAAAACCAAACCCCAGAACAAATTATGTTCAGGAATTCAGGAAAACAGACCTCCAAATGACATAGTGTTTCAGAGATCAGCATCCCCACTCTTTTGTCTACAAACATTACTTGCATTCTATGCTCCCTTACACCTTTGTTCAGGTATATTTTAAAACTGCTTTTTTTTTCAGGAGGAGCATGGGAGAGAGGGCTGAGTATAGTCAACAATTATAACGATGATTGTTAATTACTTGACAATGTGTATATTTGTTTATTAAATTAACCCAGCACAAGTGTAATCACTTCAAGAAATTCTGAAATATTTAAAGGATAAACATAATTACCACACTGCATCACTACATAACTGGCTAAATTAACCTGACATGCTGGTGGCATGGTGGACAGGTTTTTAAAGGTATTCTAACCCGTTAGGTCTTTAACCTTTGTTAGGGTGTTCCCATAAAAGCAAACAGCAGTAACTAAGTAATCATGCCCAGCATCAAAGAAAAAACCATAAGTCCCTCACAACACAAAGTTTAAACGTTTGATACATGAGTGCTGTACTAGACAAGTCCAATTACACTTCCTGAACACAATAATGATCCAGGTGGAACGCAGACCAAGCTGAATTTAAGAACAAAACTAAAATGTCACTCCCTAAAAAATATAAGCCTAGCAAAAGAGCAACACCAGATTTCTGTGAAGAGGGAAGCACCTCTTATTCCTTTTTGGTGTTAATAAAAAATTTCTTGGTGCTGCCAATCATTCAAGGTTTTTGATGTACAGAGATAAGTATTTTCTCCTAAATTACTTATCCGGTTTTATTTCTTTGCCTTCTCCTTGTTTGAAACATTCACTTCCTCTGCTTGTTAAGAACAGCTCACAAAACCCAAGGTACTACCAGCTAAGGAGCAATTAAGACATTTATCAGCAGCTAAGAAACTGCAATTAACTCGGTAGAATGTAACCTCACTTCAGGTAAAGTTATACAGGTCAAAGTTCTATATGATTTTAATAGATACAAAGTTCTAAATATAAACTAGTTAATTAGTGATAAGGCTTCTTGTCATCCTCCTGAAGCAAAACACACTGCTTTTCTTGAGGTCAGCTACCAAGAAGCACTGAAAATGTATTTAGTGAAGTGTCACATTAACACAGACATTAATACAATCTTGTCTCCTGAATCTAACAGTTACCTAAGAACGGTGTTGAAACAAGAATAACTTGACTTACTTCTTACATTTACACAGCACACTTTTTCCTCCACATATCAAGAAAGAATAATGAAATATTCAGAGTTACTGCAGAAGACAGTGACCTACCTGTAAGCCTGAAGTAAAAATATCTTGTAGATGTTAATGAGAACTGTTTTAAGGGTGTTGATCTAGAACAGAACAGAAACAGAGCTGTAGGAATACTCTGATGTCACAATAGGATTTGTTCAAGTTCAACAGCATGAGATGATTTAGAGATCTAGAGAAAAAACATTCTATGCTAAACTTCAAAGACTTCTTTTATGTACCTAAGTTAACAATGTTGTGAAGGCTCGGTTCTGGAAGGTACCGATACCCCACATTTTAGTTGATGACAACATTTCCAAGTTATGTGGATTACCCATCAAAATCAACTTTTTATGTCAGAACTCAAAGCCTTTCAAATTATCTTTATCACTAATCACAGTATTTACAAACATCCATTTTCATATTCCCACCTGTAAATCAAGAAATAAACGATGGCATTTCAGTTTGAGGACTGCAATCAATTTGTATTTCATGTTTTTCCCAGCTGTTCTACTTGAATTGAAGGAAAGACTTGATCTGATGGAAGTATAGCTATAACTAGGAAAAAAAAAGAAGAAAAAAAAAAAGTAGTTAAACTCCATGGGCTAACAGACTAAATTAAATCCTGCAAAGTAGGCATTTAACTTCTCGTGTCACAGACAATGCCTGCTAATCAATGAGCCAGTAGACAAGAGATGACTAAAACTAAATCCAATTTAGGAAGAGACTAGACACTGTGGCATTAAGGCTGTTAGCTAAGCAATGACTTCAGTATCGCAGGCGGAATAATTCACCCTGCTAAGTAACCCAAACCAATAAGCTTAAACACAAACTAGATACATTTCTAGAACACATGGTCTAGCCAGACCACTATTAATGACTCCAGTGACAACCAAGTTATACTCTGATCCACACAATGCAGGAGCTGAGGCTGTAAGTCACCTCAGTTCACCCTTGTGTAACAGTTACTTAAGCTTATGAAAAGCAAGGTGGCTCCTGTAACAAACACCTCAGGATTCTGAGTAGTTCAGACCAGTAGCACCAATGCCCTCAGCAACATAAACTGTTTCTTTCACAAACACAACTAGCAAACAAATCTCTTCGTTAATTCTAGTCCTCTGTTCTTACAGAAAATGATGTCATATAAATTCCTTTCCGAAACTGCCCAAGCTTTTCTGTTTTGGAATACTACTAAAGAATTTCAACACTGGTGATGGAAAACCTCCCTTAAATTTCCCATTTAAATGTATGCATGGGCAGGTTATACTAAACATGATCAGTAACATAACAGTATATTCCTTCTCTTTAAACAGGGTTTGGTTTTTTTTTTGTTTGTTAATCTTTAGGAAATGTCTAATGCCATCTATAGTAGTCTACATAAAGGCTCTACGGAGCTTTTCAGTAGGATACATTGTCCCATCCTGAGTTCTATGCCACTTTGGTTGATGAGAAAACAAACATGAGCCGGCAGTGTGTGCTTGCAGCCCAGAAAGCCAACCGTATCCTAGGCTACATCAAAAGGAGCGTGACCAGCAGGTCAAAGGAGGTGATCCTGCCACTCTACTCTGCTCTCATGAGACCTCACTTGGAGTATTGTGTGCAGTTCTGGTGCTCTCAACATAAAAAGGACATGGAACTGTTGGAACAAGTCCAGAGGAGGGCCATGAGGATGATCAGGGGACTGGAGTACCTCCCGTATGAATAGAGGATGAGAAAGTTGGGGCTGTTCAGCCTGGAGAAGAGAAGGCTGCGTGGAGATCTCATAGCAGCCTTCCAGTACCTGAAGGGGGCCTGTAAGGATGCTGGGAGGGTCTCTTCATGAGGGACTGTAGTGAGAGGACAAGGGGTAAGGGGTTCAAACTTAAATAGGGGAAGTTTAGGTTGGCTATAAGGAAGAAATTCTTTACTGTTAGGGTGGTGAGGCACTGGAATGGGTTTCCCAGGGAAGTTGTGAACATTTCATCCCTGGCGGTGTTCAAGTCCAGGTTGGACACAGCCTTTGGTGACATGGTTTAGTGGGAGGTGTCCCTGCCCATGGCAGGGGGGTTGGAACTAGATGATCTTCAGGTCCTTCCCAACCCTAACTATTCTATGATTCTATGATTCAGACTGCTTTGTGTATATAGTTAAGGTTCCTAGTTCAAAGAGAGGTTACTTCTACCCTACACTTCATTTGGAGTTTACCAGAGGGAACACCTCTGATGTTGAAAGGATTACTAGTCTCTCTAGTTCATACAAAATTAATCCCATGATTAAGAAGCCACAAAAAAAAAAACAAACCCAAACCAACAATTTCAGAGTACTAACTATAGCTGTATAATATCAGTCACAAGACAGTGCTGATACACACACACACACACACACATTTTCACAATAATGGTGAAAGAAGCTAAATGGAGGTGATTGAATAAACCTTCCCAGAACCATGTAGCCACCATACAGTATGTGATTTCTGGTCATTATGGACCTGTGCTACATTCAGTGGTGTTCATGGTAAGTACGTTCTATCAGGATAGAACAAAGAAAATAGCAGGCTGCACAACAGAATAAAATGTTTAGATTAATGTATAAGAAACAGAACTGTAAAAACTATTTTGCAGTGATTTCAACTACAGCATTCACAAGACATCCTTGTGCTTCTCACATTATGTACAATATACTGTAAAGCTGACAGTGGAGTATACAACTCTATTTACCTGGAGTAATCGCAGTAAACCTCAAGTGTCTGTATATCAATTAATAAACCACACCATGGGATCACACGACAATCTGGCAGCTGTTTAAATTTGGAACATTCTGGGATATCATCAACACGAAAATTCATGACTGTCTTATTGGGGTTTATTAAAAAGCCATACTCAGGAATACCTGTTGCTAGAGTCCTAAAAGAAATATGAACAGTGATAAGTATAATAACAATATAAGACACACATGATCCTGCATAAAACAACAGAAACCAAAGAATAAAGGGAACAACAACCAACTCTTTAGGTTAACAAAACACATCTAGAAATAAAAAAAACCAAACTGAATTAGAGTTAAATAGATACGTAAGTAAGCTGAAGGATATGAGGATAATGGAGAAAAACTCTTACAGAGTAATACAAATTAAGAACTTAAAGCAGGAAACATTTGAGACAAGCTGCATAAACCACGCTCACAGAAACCACTGAGATCAAAATCACTGGAAGAAGACAGATAAAAATTATTAGTTTTGAAAGTTAACAAAACCAAGGAGAACCCACAAGAACCTCATTTATCTGATGAAATGCATTCTTTCCCTAGGGAAGGAAGAACAGAATAGAAGGTAGTAGCACACCTGCCCAATAAAACCATTTAAAGAAAGTAACTAAGACATCTTAAAAATTTGAGGGGAAAATGGTGTTGAAAGACAACTGCTAGGTGCTTTGGTTAGTCTTCACTACTGATTGCTGCTAGAGTCTCCATCAAGGTCAGTAGCTGGGTTCCCAATTTAAAATTCAGCAGGAATCCCCCACCATCTGAGAGACAACAGATTTTTAATTGACCATTTAGGAAGTAGCTATTAGATTTCTTCTCAAGCACAGACTACCAACAAGGACTCCAAAACTGCCCTTGATTATTAACTCATAAAACATACCTATATGTGCAAGCATGCATGAAGATGAAAAAGAATGAAATAAATGGTTCATTCACTTATTACTTTGAAGATCATGTCTTTAACAGCATACCTTAGAAAATTTCTTGCCTTCGTTAAATGTGGTGTAACCAGCAAAAAGTCATCAATGAGACGTATCAGGACTCTGTAATCAGTAAGAAATTGGTGTTAGGTTTTTTTTAATATGTAATTTTTTCTCATTTTTGTCATACTCCTCAGAGCAACAACGTGCCCATTTTAATTCACAAGAAGGTAGAAGCTAATATGATCTCTAAATCAGTACTGGCTCTTTCCTAAAAATAAATAAATAAATAAATAAATAAGAAAGCAAAGTGGCTGGCTCTATGAAAGATGACAGGAATTTACAGCACACAAACTACTTCATAATAGTTTCTTAGATACAGGGTTTTACACTTTTCCAAAGGAGAATTTGAAGTATCTTACTCAATAAGACATAGAAATGAGGTGTAATACCGGGTACACAAATGCAGATACTAGATTTTTGATGTGCTCTAACTCTGCATCTTCATTTACCATGCAATAACCTTTCTGTGAAGCTATAACTCAAATGTAAAACAGACTACCATCAACCACTGCAAAGGCTGGAGTTTTCTTTTTCAACAGAATTCAGGCCACAAGCATGCTGATATCTGTCTGATAAATCCTGCCTAATATATCAGAGAAAGGAAGCTCTGGAGATTACTTTGTCCAGTCTCCTCTTCAAAGCAGGAGTATTGCCATCACAATGATCAGATCACTGCATTTTTGCACAGCCAAGTCAAAAGCGAGGTTACTTTTTTACTTAAAGGCCAAATGAAACAACCAAAAATAACTCAACAGGGACATAAGTAACATTTCAAATTCTGCTGTATATAAAAGCAGCTGCTTTTATATATACTCTATATAGATAAAGAGTGAGTTCTTCTGAATCGTTTCAATAATTTCATTATGTATAAACAATATCTGTTGAAATATACAGCTGTTTAGACTCATCACTGCATTCTAAACCCTATGAGAAGAACTCTACTACTTGTGTAGGAAATGTTTCAAATTTTGAGTTATTTTCATTACCCAGTGAGCCTCCCAAGAAGAGACACCTGACAGATGCACTTATCTGGAGTACTCTACAAACTTCTTAGTTTCTTTTTTCTTTCTTAGGACAGAATTCACAGCAATGGAAAACAGACAAACTTCAGGGCGCAGATCATGCCTAAAGACCCTACTCTGGGATTCAGCTGGGGATCAGTTCAAAGGGAGGCAAAAGGGACCCCAAAGGTTTACAGTTAATAGAGGCTAGCTTTCTGTCAAGCTCTGAAGAAGCAAGCACAAGCAAGGCACGGACTTAGAAGATGTACAGACACACAGGGTTTCAAACAGGAACCAATACGCATTGTAAAAAATCTGCAATAAAGCTGTGACCTTGATAACGTGCTAAGATTTACAGATGGTGGATTGGAAAGCCCTCAGGCAGAAAGAAGACTGGAGTATCAGCAAGCCTGCAATGAACAATGTTTAAGGATAAAAGACCATAGATGTGGGAATGAGTGTGGAAGAACCATAAACTTCTTACAGAAGAGCTTGTCAGACTCTACAGCATCCCTAAATACTGTGCTCTGTTTAAGAACAAGTCTCCTACCCACAGATCTAGGAAAGCTTCTTTTCAGCACTCTTCTTCTCAATCTTATGACAAGGAAATTCCCCCACAAAGCCACCACAGAAGCTGCAGAGATGATTGTGTGCACTACACTCTGACTACAGTTGGAAATCCTTGAAATTAAAAATTAAGCTTCACAGAAAATGTCTACCACATATCTTACATATTATGCATTACTATAACAGAGCACCCAGTCAAGAACAAAGCATCCCTACCCATCCTGCTGTATCCCACGGAACAATTTGTTTTCCATGTCTCCATAGCATAAGCTGCAAAGTAAGGTCGACAAAATGGAGCCCTGTGGAATTCCACAGCACTGTACGTAGTACCTAGTACAGAAGAAAGATAAAATCAAAACGCACAAGATTGCAATAAACAATTCCATTAAACTTTCACTTCTTTTTTCAAGTATAACATATATGTTTCAATAAGACACAGACTACATGCTTGCTAGTTAGCCTTAAATTTGTTCTTAGCCTACATGTCTCCAGAAGTTAAGTTAAACAGTGAAAAAAAACATTAATACATATATTCCTTTCTTATTAACAAACTCCAGTAAACAACTGTTATTAAATGAAAGAATTATTATAAATTATTTCAAACCACAATGCCTCCTTCCTCCTTCAACTGCATAGCCATACTTCATTTAAGCTTTGAAATTCTTTATGTTGCATCTTACACTGTTTCTTGTACAAGAACGTTTATTTCGAAGCTAAGTGCACTGGAGAAATATTCCAAACTATGATTTATTTATTTATTGAGGTGTTTGTTCTTTGCAGATACTTGCACAGCATGACCTGACTAAGGGAAATAGTTTCTTGGTCTTTTGGTTTTGTATTTTTTGTTTGTTTTGGTTTTGGTTGGTTGGGTTTTTTTTTCCCCAAATAAGTATTACTTTAATTTTAGGAAAATTTCTGATGGCTTAGCCCAGTAGAGCACATGATCTGGTTTTGTGCATCTCAACTACACTTTAAATCACGTTTATTTCCTCATTTAGCTGCTCAGGCGTGAAGCTATCTTACCTTTAATTAGGAAAAAACCCACTACATCCAGTGCAATGCTAACCCTTATTATTTGTAATTATACTCAGCTTCCCCCCGGCCTACTTGAAAAATTCACTGAAGCTGTCAGTTGTCATTTTGCAGAAACATAATCCTTGATTTGTTTCTCCTGGCTTCAAAGAATTCACATATACATAGCAAGGGGGAGGCTTCATTATTTCCCCTATCTTGTTACTTATATAAAGCCAGTGAGACCACGCATAGTAATAGTAATGCATGACACCTAGGTAAGCTACTGAAGACAGAACTCCCCGTTAACTTGTGGATTTTTCTATGCTGGCAGCATCAGAATGAACATGCCACACAAAACCCAAGGGAATTATTTTCACAACACTCCTTTGAAGCAGCAAAACAGTAGATTATATTATAATGCAATGACTTTTGATAAATGTATTAAAAGGTATTAAAGTCTTCCTTCTAGCATGTTTCTCAAAACATCAAGTAAACATTAACTGTGATGCCTTTTGGAGAACCTTCGGAGAACCATCAGCTAAAGAGTGTATTCATTTACTAAACTTAACTGCAGCTTGGGTTGGTTTTGGTTTGTTAATTTTTTTTTTTGAAAAATAAGAATGAGGTATTTAAAAAGGACAAATTCCTCCCAGGACAAACAGTATTTTTTCAGCCAAGCTGAGACTGAGTTTAAGTAAGTGTGGAGTTGGCTTTGTCAAGGTGTGCTTTCTTTAAAACCATTAAACTTTCATTAAACATACTGATGTTGGTCAATCCTTATTAGTAGCCACATCAGCAGTCTCATGATTCTGCCACCTACAAAGGCTCTTCTATTTGCCTCCTTGAAAGCTTTTCTCCCCCTCACACAACCCTGTGAGATTCAGTATTCTAAAGTAAAGGTATTTCTTCAATAGCAAGAAGCTATTCATTCTAATATACCTCACTCTGAATTCACAAATAAAGATCATGCAAGTACTCGCTTTCCATGTGTGATACACATTTGCCACCTAGAGGCAAAACCGGATGAGAAATACCGAATTAGTACCTCTAGGAACACAAATCTGCATTATTACTCTCTATACTATCCAATTCCTAATTTTAGAGTTGCCAATAATTTTAATTAAGACTCTTACTGCCTTATATTTTCATTTTAAATTGCCAAATAGCAAGTCCACACAGAAAAGGTTTAATTTTGCACTACAGGGAAATGACTAACAAGGCTTTTGCGTGTTGGAACTAGATGATGTTAAGGTCCTTTCCAACCCT
Source organism: Ara ararauna (assembly GCA_028858755.1). Classification (NCBI taxonomy): domain Eukaryota; kingdom Metazoa; phylum Chordata; class Aves; order Psittaciformes; family Psittacidae; genus Ara; species Ara ararauna. The sequence continues at coordinate 67,889,525 of CM054377.1, read as the reverse complement.
AACTATTCTATGATTCTACGATTGCTTGGATGTTACCTTGCTTTTGTTTATCATTATGGATGCCAACATTTCAAAAGTATTTTTCTTTTGAACTATGTCTGCAGTTTTAAATGAAGGTTACATATCTCTAGAATAATGCATTCTTTGTAAAGTTAACATCATGCAAGTGGAAAAGAGAAATTTTATTCAATATAAATTTTATTCCACACACTTCATGTTTTTATGCAGTTCAAACTGATAAAACAGATTTCAAATACATGTGAAATAAAAATCTTTAAAAGCCAGCTACTGAAAATCCGCCGAGCCAATTCAAAGTATCTTGTTTAACAGGAAAAAAACTAATGAATGAAAAAACGCAAACACGCTAAAGAAAGAAAAGCTATTTTCTTTTTTACCTGTTCCCGATCTCCAGGATGTTGTTATGTATCATTTGAAGAAAAAAAGTAAATAGGCTGGAACTTCTCTCATTTAAACTTAAGCTCTAGAAATGCAACAAAACAAAAGGTTTGTACTTTAAAAAGTATTGAAAATGAAAACACAATATACACTTAGAAAAGTTTATGGAAGGTTAGACCGTAGCAGTTCAAATTCCTAAGGTAATAAGAAAACACATCCAAAACCAAGGTCTGAATTAAACACTAAAAAGCTGCTCTCATCCAAGAAGTGAATGGTTTAGTTCTTTTTCTGTTTTGCTTTAGGAGAAAAGCAGTTTTGATTAGTGTTACATGGGAAAACAATTAAGTCTAATGTCTAAACAACTTTAAGCGTTGGCATATGATACCGGATTATTACAATGTATGAGACCCCACTCTTTTGGCCACTTTCTATCCTGTAGGACAATGTCTATAACTGTCATGTTCTTTAGGATTCCCCAAGGACAGATACACTCACTTGCCAGCTCTATTGCAAAACACATTCTCTGCCATGTAGTACCAACGATTCTATGCATTACTGCCCACCCAATATTTATGAAGCTTTTTGTATTAAAAGTGCGTAATAAAAATTCATTTAGAGCAGTTTAAATCCCTTTAACAAAAAGAACTAAGGTAAAATTACTACTTCTACATAGATTAGACATGAGACAAATACATTCAGCTTTTGACAGACCCACATGAAATCACTGTTATTTGCTTTGAAAAGCTAATGTGATACACCCATGGTACGGACTCCTAAGCCAACATGACACTGTTCTCAGAACACTTTTAAATAATGACATACAGACACACAACTTGTTTTCAAATGCAAAATATTCTGAAATAGAATGCTGCTGTTCATGTAATATCTAGCATAGTTATCTAGATCAGATGTCCAGTGGAAAAAAGAACAAAACAAAACCTACACACACATCAGGAGATCCAGCTAGTTTTAATTTTCATTCATGCACTCATTAGGCTCTCTGCACTTCGTAGGATCATAGAATCATGCACCACCCACACAGTATATTCTATTCCTACATCCACAGATATATATATAAAAAAAATTCTTTCTACCTGTATTATCATAAATTACCCCAAATCAGAATTTTCCACTGGGAAGTTGGGGGGTTGGGTAAGAAAAATAGAGGAAGTAGGCTGCTAGAAAATACCCCCCTTGTCTTCTGATGATTTGGAATATGGTAGGTTGCTATCATGGAACACCATGATACCAAGCAATAAAATATATTAGGGAAACTGACTGAGCTTATTGCCTACTTCTACGCCTTTCTCCGCCATGCTCCTTCCACAGAAGGAAATCTTGAGAACAACCATTTGGAATTAGTACAGTTCTCTGCAACACAAGAATCAAAAGAGCAGAAGTATGCTTGCTTCTTGTAACAAAGTGTCCTCTGAAGAAGAATTCATTCTTCTCAACCTTGGCGGGCAATCATGGAAGTTGTTCAGGTGTTTTTTTGTTTGTTGTTTGGCTTTTTTTGTTTTGTTTTGTTTAAGTCATTTTTCTATCCTGTGCAGTTTACTATTCAAGATACCACATCTATTTCCTTAGCTTAGAATGCATTTTGCTCATTCTTACTTCTGCTTGTTTTAGAGACAACACAAGTGTTGAAGCCCTTCTTTATTAGACAGTTAATTTTTTACTTGAGAACTGTTGAAACAAACAATGGAATTAGGAAAGGAAAAAGAAAATACTGGTTAAAACAAAAGTCTGAGGCAGCAATGAGAAAATCTGGGAAAAGTCTAGAAGGACATTTTGCCAGATTTCTTGCCTGGTGCACTCCTTCCACTGAACACTGAGAACCTGTTATAAACATCAAAGAAGAGATTACAAAAATCTTTTTATGGAAGGTGCTGGGTTACTAGAAAACAGGTGGTGTCACCACCTGGTATATACATTCAATTAAAATACCCAATCTTCCTCCAATTCTTCTGTAGCTTTCTTAATTCAGTTGAAAATAAGCCTCCCAATATTTACCTGTTCAACTACTATTGCATTTTGCAATGAGGTACTCTCCTGAAGGTAGGACACAAAGCGCTCCATGTCTGACGTAAAATCCTTCAAAGTAGAAACCTGCATATTGAGTGTAAAGAAAAAAAATACAAAAGCAATAGAAAATTCAGTACCACACTCTTTTATTCAGTGAAGGTCAAAGGGCCAGCCTTATTCCGTTATTTTAATCCAACAGTTCTGCTACTGTTAAAATATCTCCCTCACATATCTCTATTTCTGCAATACATTTATGTTTATACTTACTAACATTGAGTAAAAAACGTAAAAATTGGAGTAAAAAGAAGCTTTGCTACCTCTGAAAAATATCTAACACTATTAAAAAATGGTTTCTGAAGTAATTGCCTAATGCATGTTGCGACCGGAAAAAAAAAAAAAAGTATAAAAAAATATATTGCTTGGACCAAAACCTATTTACAGCAGAAAGTAGAAGAAATTCAGCATATCATACACTTCTCCTATAGTACTTCCTGGCTTTTCCACTTGCAGTAATCATAACCACGGCATAGCGTCGTATGCAGTAGGCAGTTTTTTTCTGAGGGTTTAAGATCCGCGAAACCACTTCCACAAGTTTATTGTGAGGAATAGTATCATATGCCCTGGACACATCAGCCTGAAATAGAAGAAATATCTTCCATTATGTATTCATCAATATCACTGTAAACACTATGTTAGTAAGAAGAGTATTGTAGTATGTAAAAAAGACTGAAGGATAAATCACACAGGAGTGTAATCATTGCATCATTCAGTCCAAACCTGTGACAAAACAGAAACTCATGGTTTACCTGCAAAACCTTTCCTCACTCATCAACAAGTATAGCCTTATAAGAGATAACTATCAGTTTTAGCACAATTCTTAAATCTAACACCAAGCCTTCAATCATTTAACTGAAGTTTATTGATGATATTTTTGTATGTTTAAATATTTTAAGAAATCTTCCTCCCCATATGATCATGGAGGTGACATCTTAGGCTTATGGAAAGCGGCAAACCCAGACGTTTTACCTTTCCTAAAACTCATACCGCAATCTTACGTCTGCTTTTACTTGTCATAGTCAAAATTCAAAACCTTCTGAAGAAACCAGTTTTAGCAAAACTAGGTCAATGATGTGATTTTCTGGCTTGAAGGATAACAAGACAATCACTGAAAGTAATGTCAGGATAGGATGACAACTGACACATGAAAGCACAGGAGAGAAGCCCCACTACAGCGTATATAAATTTCTGTAATTTACACACATCTGTATAACCTGCCCCAATTCAAAGCTATGAATTGAGCTCAAACACAAAAGGTTGCCTGCTAGACATAACAGAAAAACTAAGGTGTTAAAAAGAAACTTCTTCATATAGTGGGATAAGATAAGCACTCATTTTTTTCAAGAGAAGAAAGTTGTTGGAGAGACACTTCTGGGCAGCTCAAGCATTCATTTTCAACAGAAACTAATGAGGGTGAGATAGAAGAGACCTATCTTCAAAAAAATGATTTATTTATTCAAATATGCATAGCAAGTTTTTCCTGGTTTTCCTTTGGGAAGATTGCCCCAAAACCATAACTGATTTTATATCTTTGTCCTGTTTTTATACCAAAGGTAACTGCAAAAATCCAGTGCATGTGCTACACAATAAACATAGACAGAAAAATACAGTAAAGGAAGCGCTACTACAGGGGCACACCCTGTCAGAAAAACCAACCAAACTTCACCTTAAAAAATCCAAAGCTGAGTCTGTGCTAGGTATGCACAAAAGTTTATTTTGAAAAAGAAATAATAATGCAGTCAGATCACAGCTATTACAGCTATAGAGGTATCTGCAGAAGTTGACTTTGAAAAGTTAGTTTGAACGTGTAATTAAAAAGACATACCTTTACAAAGTAGAAATGAGGAATTTCATCATATGATTCAAGAACTTCTGTAACAAAATTCTTCCATGTCCTGTAGATATCATCTTTCCCAAACACCGAAGAGCCAATAAAACTGCTGTTTATAGTCTGTTCATAATTTAAGACACTAAACAGATTTTTCAGTTCGGTGTTGTATTGCTGCACCTACAGAGATCAAAGACAATCACCTTAAAGTATGCTGAAACATGTCAAATTCTGTGCAATACACAGAGTTCACACTTAGATGAAAAATGAGATTAAGTTTATGTATTTACTATATTACTTTGTTCAACTGCAGTTTTCAGAAAGCCTGGATTTAGCTGCAGCAAAAACCTGCAAATGACAAAACAGCCTCTGTACCTGACTCTTGGAAATCAAGGTGCAATAGTTAGAGAGATAAATAGACCAGACTTGTGATTAGTTTTGACAGCTGAGATCTATCTAATAGCTGAAAACCTCAGCATCCTCAGTTATTTGTCAGCACTCTCCAATAGTCATTTACTGCACCCACTTTTCAGTAGATACAGAGAGAATCATAGATTACTCAGGGTTGGAAAGGACCTTAAGATCATCTAGTTCCAACCCCTGCCATGGGCAGGGACACCTCCCACTAAACGATAGCAGCCAAGGCTATGTTCAACCTGGCCTTGAAAACCACCAGGGATAGAGTGTTCACAACTCTCCTGGGCAACCCATTCCAGTGCCTCACCACCCTTAAGAGTAAAGAATTTCTTCCTCATATCCAACCTAAACTTTCCGTGTTTAAGTTCGAACCCATTACCCCTTGTCCTCTCACTACAGTCCCTCATGAAGAGACCCTCCCCAGCATCCTTATAGGCCCCCTTCAGATATTGGAAGGCTGCCGTGAGGTCTCCACACAGCCTTCTCTTCTCCAGGCTGAACAGCCCCAACTTTCTCAGCCTGTCTTCATACGGGAGGTGCTCCAGCCCCCTGATCATCCTCATGGCCCTCCTCTGGACTTGTTCCAACTGTTCCATGTCCTTTTTATGTTGAGGACACCAGAACTGCACACAGTACTCCAAGTGAGGTCTCACGAGAGCAGAAGAGAGGGGCAAGATCACCTCCTTCAACCTGCTGGTCACGCTCCTTTTGATGCAGCCCAGGATACGGTTGGCTTTCTGGGCTGCAAGCACACACTGCCAACACCCCCAAGTCCTTCTCCGCAGGGCTGCTCTGAACCTGTTCTCTGCCCAACCTGTAACTGTGCCTGGGATTGCTCCCACCCAGGTATAGGACCTTGCACTTGTCATGGTTAAACTTCATCAGGCTGGCATCAGCCCACCTCACAAGTGAGTCAAGGTCCCTCTGGATGGCATGCCTTCCCTCCAGCGTGTGAACCGAACCACACAGCTTGGTGTCATCGGCAAACTTGCTGAGGGCACACTCAATCCCACTGTCCATGTCACCTATGACAAAGATGTTGAACAACATTAGTCCCAACACCGATCCCTGAGGGACACCACCTGTTACTGGTCTTCAGCTGGACATTAAGCCACTGACTACAACTCTTTGTGTGCGGCCAGCCAGCCAGTTCTTTATCCACCAAGTGGTCCACCTATCAAATAGATGTATCTTCAACTTAGAGACAAGGATGTCATGGGAGACAGTGTCAAACGCTTTGCACAAGTCCAGGTAGATGATATCAACTGCTCTACCCCTGTCCATCAGTTCCATAGCCCCATCATAGAAGGCCACCAGATTGGTCAGGCAGGATTTCCCCTTAGTGAAGCCATGTTGGCTGTCACCAACGACCTCCTCGTTTCTCAGGTGCCTCAGCATGCCTTCCAGGAGAATCTGCTCCAAGATTTTACCAGGCACAGAGGTGAGGCTGACTGGGCTGTAGTTCCCTGGCTCATCCATTTTCCCCTTCTTGAAAATGGGGGTTGTATTTCCCTTTTTCCAGTCATCGGGAATGTCACCTGACTGCCATGATTTTTCAAACATGATGAACAGTGGCTTAGCAACTTCATTTGTCAGCTTCTTCAGGACCCGCGGATGGATTTCATCAGGTCCCATGGACTTGTGTACACTCAGGTTCTTAAGATGGTCTTGAACCAGATCCTCTCCTACACTGCGCCCAAGGTCTTCATTCTCACAGTCCCTGTGTCTGCCTTCCAAGACTTGGGTGGTGTGGTCAGAGCATTTGCTGGTGAAGACCGAGGCAAAGAAGTCGTCAAGAACCTCAGCCTTCTCCAAATCCAGGATAGCCAGTTCTCCTGATAGCTTCCAGAGGGGGCCCACATTGTCCCTAGTCTGTCTTTTATTTGCAATGTACCTATAAAATCCCTTCCTGTTATCCTTAACATCCCTAATTCTAAGTGGGTCTTAGCTTTCCTAACCTGGTCCCTAGCTTCCCAGACAACATCCCTGTATTCTTCCCAGGCTGCCTGTCCTTACTTCCACCTTTTATAAGTCTCTTTCTTCCTCATTATTCATCCAAGGACATCTACTGCCCCTCCTGCAGCACTTCCTTCTAGTTGGCATGTATCGCTCCTGAGCTTGTAGTAGATGATCCTTGAATATCAACCAACAGCCTTGGGCCCAACCCTGCCCTCTAGGGTTATATCCCATGGAACCTTACTAAGCAGGCTCCTGAAGAGGCCATACTATTCTCCCTTGAAGTCCAGAGCAGTGAGCTTGCTGCAAGCTCTTCTCACTGTCCTGAGGATCTCGAATTCAACCATCTCATGATCGCTGCAACCAAGGCTGCCCTGGAGCGTCACATTTCCAACCAGCCCTTCCCTGTTGGTGAGGACGAGGTCAAGCATGGCACCTCTCCTTGTCAGCTCCTCCTCTATTACTTGCAGAACGAAGTTGTCTTCCACACAACTGAGGAACCTCCTGGATTGTTTGTGCCGGGCCGTATCATCCCTCCAACAGATATCAGGGTGGTTGAAGGTCCCCATGAGGACAAGGGCCTGCAAGCGTGACACTGTTCCTATCTGTCTATAGAGTGCTTCATCCACAGCTTCCTCTTGATCAGGCCTTCTGTAAGATCCCCACAATAATGTCTCCTGTCGCTGTTCTCCCTTTAACCCTGACCCAAAAACTCTCTATTGACTGCTCACCTGTCCCCAGAGTTCCATACTCTCCAGCCTATCCCTAACATATAACAAATACTCCCTCTCAGCTCCAGAGCAGCCAAGTTACCTCAAATGACTTGACCAGCTACTATGGTTGACTGTGAACCTACATCTTCTTCAGTATATTCATCTCATCCTTTATGCTAGATCTGTTACAGGAACAACAGCACCTGTAAAGTACTGCAGCTATTTTCAAATTAACTGTGTGCATATTTTCAAATCTGATAGTCTGACTGCCACAAAAAGACTATGAAAAAGTAACACTTCAGATCTGGTGTGGGAATCACATACTGAGCAGTAAGCACTAAGAAGCCATTGACCTATTATCCATTTGGGGAACGTCAATCTTGCGCACCAGATGGGACTCGGCCTTAAGGAAAAACAATTAATCCAGTCATGCAAGACAGTGAAATCAGGTTCCCACTATGTCTTGCGGTTAACTGGCCTGTCAAACAGATTAGTTTGTGCACTGTGTATTCTGCCTCTGTTCCCACACTGCAGTAATTCCCAGCTTCTTTCGTATCTCCCTAATGGGCTTCATCCAGCTTCCTTGCTATTCCTGGACCTTCTGCAACACACCCAATTCATCGTTTGGCCCCCTGGGCTGACCTGGCACCAAAGCCAACCAGCCAACATACACCATCAGTATTCAGGTAAATCCCAACATGACAGACTTATCCATCCCTCACCTTCTGGTGTGCCAAACAAATATGATATGGTAGTTCAGAATACTGACTGAGATTTATGACCTTCTACTCTCATAGGTGACTGATGACTACCACAACCAGACAACTAGCAAACCTGAAGGAAAGGAATAGAAAGAGGAAAAAAAAAAAAACTAATAGACCATGCCATTCACTAGACTCACTTCTTTAAGACAGGCTTGCAAACAGAAGTACATAATTCTGGAATTGGAAGCTAAAGGTAATTAAGCACTGGGAAGGGAGAAGTCAACAAGAAGTAAGCCCATTCAGTCATTCCGATTTGAATGTTCCAGTTCAACATGTTAAAACTAGTTTTATATAACAAAAAAGCTCACTCACTTTATTTGCTGCCTGCATCAAACACATATAAAACAATAAAGAAAATAAAAACCTTCTTTTCTCTGCTTTCCTTGCTGAATGCTCGTGCATCGACAATGCTGCTCACTTTTACTATGGGTCTTAACCCATTTGCTTTGGGAATGAACCGGAGCGTTGATGTTACATATTTTTTTTGACGGATAGCTTCAATATCCTTTGAAGATAAAGCACGTAGATGTACTCTGGCAAAATGGTTTCTAAAATACAAATACACATTTAGTGTAAGCAACAGGAAAGTCATGGAGTTAAAACATTTAATCCCCTTATAATAACTGAAGCTAAATATTTTTCTAAGGAGATAATTACAAATACTAACCTCTGCAGAAAGTGACATGGAAATCTGAATTTCAGAACAATTTAATAACAATGTAATACAATAAGGAAAAGAGTACTCATTTCTGCTTTATGCAAATTATGATAATTAAAAACAAATCTTATTTAACACAAATGAAAATTTTAGCGCAGATTAGCTGAACACATCTGAACATTATGATGTATTTTACAGAAAACAACAGGAAGTTTGGCATTTCTCATGCTTTCATAAACTTGAAAGATATTAACAAAGCTGAGCAGAACCTTCTGAAAACTATGTTAAGAAAGATCCAGGGAAGGAATTACACACTATAAAGAGCTGTTCCACTCCCAGCATTTAGGGGACCTGCTACTTATTAAAAGTTACAGTGAACTGAGATACCAGGATACGTATACAACATAGGGGTACTTAAATACCCAGTAACATGACTGAAAAGAATTGATCTGATGAGCAGGTGTCAGATAATAATGAAGAATGGAAGACTCCCAAGTCACGGTTCTGAGGTCTGTAAGTTCATCTCACTGGGAAATGTGCTTCCACCTCTGACATCCCCTCTGAATTTACAGTTCAGTGTAAATTAATCAATAGTTTTCCACGCAAGAAATCAGGGAAAGGAGGTGGAGAGAAAGCCCCTGCTTTTAAGTTAATACATATTGCTAAAATGCCCTACCTGCAATGTAAAAGACCTGGATCAATCTCCTCCTACTTGTACTGCTCAGAAAGACAAACGGTGCCATTCCAAAAAAGCCCTACAGCCTAGTGGTTATGACATTCCCCTGGGAAGCGAAGTGAGACAACTCAAATCCCCACAAAAGAAGTGGGACAAATGTCTGAAAACACTGGCTGGGTAAAAGACAGTGGTGCATGGAAAGCCTCAAAATGGTGGAGGCAGCCCTAAACAGCTGTATATCTAACACCCAATTTCTCTCCTGTGTGAAGTAGGCAGCTTGCCACCTGTACGGGTGTAGTACGATGGATTAGCAGGAGACCTCATGTTATACTGCACACTTGAAAAAGCAGTGCTGAAAGCCCTAGCGTTGTGAGTGAAGCTTAAGTACAGCTGCTGGGATTAGACTAGAAGTACATGCAGCTATGTATCCTCTAGCCAACAGCAAACACCCTGACCTCACAGGATACCCTTGGCAGGCACACAACACAGTACAGTACTTCTTTGGGATGCTTCCCCACCTTCCAGTAATCTGCAGTTCACAGACTTCCCAAGTCAAAAGTGAGGTGGAGCTTCCTACACAGTAGGGAAGTACGTGGGAAGGAAATCAAAAGAAACAAGATCAGCCCAGTTTAGGGTTTTTTGAGTTCAGAGCACCTTGTCTTTACACACTGGGTTTTTCTGGGAAACTGGGAATACGGACAAAAGGGCTAAACCCAAAAATATTTGTTTTCTTTTAATCAGATACTCCACTGCAAAACAGCAAATCTAATATGTAAAAGTTAGTACTTGATGATACTTTCTGCCAAAAGCAGCCTTCAAGGTACATTAAAATGACATAAAACACTAATTGCAACACTAAGGCTGTTAGTTTGAAGACCAGACAAACATAGTATGTGGGACTGAGAGTTATATTCTACTACTACTATTTAAATTGCATACTCTGTGCTACAAATGCAAATGAGATCAAGACCCCATTCAGTGCAAACACATATGCAGAAAAGCTGCACTGCAGATATCAAAGATGAAATCAGGGAGTGGTAGGGCAGGAGGGGAACATCACACACATAACACTGCAGACCGAGAGACCACTGTGAAAGCAAAAGGTTCTCAATACAAAAGAGCCATTAAAACACAAGACATGAGGTATGCTCATTTTGCACAGCTCCACAGCGCTCTCAAACACCAACAGTTCTTAATGAAAACCCAGAAGATGTGAATTATGGAGATGTGTACATAATCCTGTTCATTAAAACTGCCTTCAGATCTTTTATATTTTCTGACTTAATTGCTTTGAATTTGATCTTAAATAATGATCTAACTTAAAAATGCATGCATGTATTTAAGACCAAAAAAGCAGTATGGAATTCCACAGCTGCACTACAAAAGATAAATATTAAATCAAATAAAATATAAACAAAAAGATAAATATTAAATAAAATAAAATCCTCAAAACACAAGACTACTGCCTGAACAGAGTAGTACAGCATTTCAGCAGAGGTTTGGCTTTGTTTGTTTTAAATAAAACAATTGAAGCAAGTTGAGTATTTTTAAAATTAACTTTCCCAAGGTTACTTTGGGATTCCGTTGCTGTGCTTAACTCACTGTTAAAAGGTGTAAAAAAATCAACTTATCAAAACAAAAACCTCACCATAATGGATTTTACTATTGCAAAAGCTTCTCTTCTACCAAAGAATTCTAAATTTGAATCAGTTTTCTCACACAAAATATTTCTGAATTTACAAGCTGAGCACATTACAATCACAGATTGAATTTTCTTTTAGGAAATTAAGCAAATAAAAGGAGGAAAAATGGGCAATAAATGAAAGCAGAATTGTAAGTTTACACTACAAAACATGAGATTTCCACATATTTTATTAATGTTTGATTCATTTTCTAATGTTACCTAATTCCAATGTTCTGTAACTTGCCCCAGACAAACTTCCTGTAGTAGAAAAGCAAGTTCTTCTGGAACGTGGTCTCAGTGACATAGAAAAATGATTTGAGCAACTCAATAACATAGGTATCCATCAGCCAGTATAGGAATTTAGCCAAAAGTTCTTCACGGAAACAATGTTCATAGGCGGGAACAAAGTGATCACCTTCAATAAACAATTCAAAGGTAGTTATGGTAGATATCAGCTATTTGTATTAGTAAAGAAACAGAACATACAAACAAAAGACCCCACACATAACACTTTTTTCCTAGCTTGACATTAACGGAAAGGAAAAAAGCAAATACTAACAATTGCACAAATACCACTCCAAATTTTCACTGGCATTAAATAATGTGACTGACCCAAGCTTAAAGTACAAACATCAAAACTAATCTGCAGTGACGAACTGACATACAGGATACAAATACATGCCATTAGTAGCACAAAGACTTAACATTATTCCCCTAGTGTTGGTTGTGCAAGATTTTCAATGCACTGTGGCAAGATTATTGTGAAGGGAAAGGTAAAATGGAAGTCAGCCTACTACAATATAAAACATTTTTTAGAAAAGGCAAACGAATGAAAATACTTAGGTTTAAATATAAAAATAACAGAACTGAACTGGGCTGATTTGGGGATGAGAATGACATTCAGATTGCCCAATTACATGAAAATTAACTTTAGGGTCAGGCTTTATTTCGACATCCTATACAAAACTTACTGCTGCAGTCAAAAAAAAAAACCAGACAAAAAAATCACCCTAGATTGGATATAAGGAAGAAATTCTTTACTGTAAGGGTGGTGAGGCACTGGAATGGGTTGCCCAGGGAAGTTGTGAATGCGCCATCCCTGGCAGTGTCCAGGGCCAGGCTGGACAGAGCCTTGGGTGACATGGTCTAGTGTGAGGTGTCCCTGCCCATGGCAGGGGGGTTAGAACTAGATGATCTTAAGGTCCTTTCCAACCCTAACTATTCTATGATTCTAAGTTCATCAGCAGTTATGACATTTAGATGGCACAAAAATTACGAACCCAGAACATTGCCAGCTGCTGTCAGATTTAAGACCATAGATTTGTGGCGAATAGGGAATAAAACCCTGCTCTACAATACTGAATTTTTGCCAACTTCCAATAATACTTTTCCTAATTAAATTTAAGAGTATAATTTAGCAAAATGCAGCATGGCAAAGGAAAGAAATTATACAGAAATATTAGCTTAGCTGCAAAGCACAAATAACAATTATGGCACAAATGTGCTAAAACCAGTTTAATTTTGACACAACGCAGCTGACGCTTAAAACTCAAACTTATAAAATGGAAGTAAGTTTCCAGTTCTCTACTCTGTTTGGGTTTATTGCACTTCAGGACAGAGACATTCTCATGTATTTAAAGCACCAAAGACTACCATAAAGAGATAAATCAGTGCTCACTTCAACACAAGCCAGCTAACATCAATCAAAAAAATCCAATGACTGCTAGAAAATTCTCCAATTTAAGAGTTGCAATAAGCAATTATGATACACAAATTAAATCAGGATGTTGATAAGTAGCTGCCCTAGAACCAGATACTTTGTTTTCTAAGTTACTAACAACAGATGTAAATGACTACAACTCAGGGAAATGGTAAGTAACCATTACCATTACTTTTGGAGGGAAAAAACCCAAATGCCCACAGTGCAGTGAAGGAATTAAATATGTCTTTGAAATTCAAGGAGCAGTTTCATGAAAATTAAAATCAAGCCTATGTGTTGCTTTTCCTGGAATAAGGTCAGAGGATAAGAGACATTTCTTTAAGATAAGATGTTCCTTCCAAATGGCTACAAACCAAATGTGTACCTTACAATAAAAACATTTTAAAATATTTAACTGCTCAGCATTTGAAAAAAGCATGTTTTTGAGTTTCTGAATAAAGAATTAATGTCTGCCAGAATTGACAGTTTCTTATGGAAGTGTAACCTCTTCCATTTGTGACATCAGTCATCAAACATCAGACTTTTTATTGTCCCCCTACATTACAAAGAACCTTTAGTAATTTTAGAACCTTATTGCACCTTTTAAAAAGCAATACCCTTTTCAGCACACATTACAGTAGGATCTAAGTACATTACCAGGAAAAAAAATAATACTGCAAACACACAGACATGGAAGTGCAATCCACATTGCATAGCTGGAGAATGGAAGCACAGAAAAATAACAGTATGCATTAGATTCTGCACGAGTCAACCACAGAACCACAGCTTCAGCCTGAATTTAAGTCTTAGAACAGTGTCTGAAGAAAGACTTCTTCAGAGAAGCAAAATTTACCTGTCATCTGAAACAAGGACTAAACTGAAGGGATTCACACGGAATTTGGAGCAATCAGCTAATGCCAGGGACCACTCGGTCGTGTGACCTCTGCTCCACCAGCTACGCAACCTGAACTAGTGCTCAGTTTCTTGTTTGTAGAGAAGGGCTCTAGAAAGCTGACAGATGGTGGGCAACCCCCATATTGCATGGGTCTCATACTCACATCTTTCTCACAGGGTTGACATGAGTGGCAAAAAACCCAAACACACTGTGGGATGAAGGTTCACTACATTAGCAGAGGGACACATGCTGCTACAGGTGTTTTTATCTGCCTTTAGTTCTTTCTGAAGGCTCACGGTAACCAACAGGCAGACTGCATTTGCTCATTACGTGCTTTGGTGACACTTCAATGAATATCAAGAGTTACTACAATTTGGAGGGTAGGGGTAGGTGGTGAAGATCCTTTTTGGGAATGCTCAGGTTCTGAGCTCATGTTTATGAAAACGTCATCCTATTAAATACCAAAAACATGAACGAAAACAATGAAAACTTCAGGTTTTGGAAGGAAGACAGGCTTAAGTGTTCTTCTATTTTTAATTACAAACACTACTAGTTTGCTCTCTCAGCTATGGTCATTACCAGTGAACCCAACTACTCCGAACCCAGAATCACTACCATCCCATTCTCACCTTAAACATGAACACCAGACATCTGACACCCCCCATCACTTAGCTCTTTAATATAAGAGGTACCTTTAACTAGACGAAGCCACATGCAGTCATTCACTCGCATCTTCCACATCAACTCCTTCAGTGAAAGCTTTGCAAACTTCCCCATGGAAATGAACACTTTCACGTTTTTCAAGAACAGGCACTTGTTATGGTTTGAACCCCAAAGCTCAGCAGGGATGACCCACTCCAGGCACTCCCTCACAAAGATGTACACCTGCCAGTGGCTGCTGTGCTGCTTGAGAAGGTTCCTGATGGTGGACCCACATACCTCTCCTGAGTTTTGCTCCTCACTCTGTGACTTCCCATGCACAGATTTTGCAAGAGGAGCACATATATTGTCTGGCACGTTAGTGGGACCAGATTCACATCTGCTGCTTGTCACACATGTAGCAGGCTCTTTCACAAACTGTTCCACTTGTTTGTGAGCCTCTGCTTCTCCAGGCAAAGTTACCCCACAAGGCAGCTCAGTTTGTCTCACACTGGCTTCAGGTATCTGAACAGGGCAATTTTTTTTCAAGATAGCTAAGTAAGGGCACTTTCCATGGTTCTTTATCAGCTTCTGAAATGTATGCCTCATTTGCCAATAGCGCTTGGGCAACCTCTTCTTTCGCCAGTTGTGATGTAGCAGGTTTCGGTTACGTTTTTTCTGCAACAGATTTGGGCTTAAGAATATAGTTTCTATAAGCCGTCTTCCACCTGCCTGACAGCCCTGCAAGCGATTCAGTAAAAACGATTTAGGAAAACATTCCTGGAAACTCCTGCGGGAATAAAGAAGCAGCTTCTTGTTAATGTATACTGCAGAACGCAAGAGCGCATTTGGTAACTTCTTCGCCACATGACCTACAGTACTTTCCTGCCTTCTGCATTTTGAAGAAATACTCTCCACAGGTTTAATCTGCACAGAATCCGACTGAGATTCATGCATACGCACTTCTACTCCTTTCCTATGGGATTCCGCTTGCATTCCAGTGCTGGACTTTAAAAGTTCATTACTCTGAACTCCTCGTGAAAAAGAGCTTTCATGTGCCACAAACATCTTCCCGTCACGAGATGTGTGAACTAAAGAATGACCAGACATACCACTGTTACTTCTTTGAGAAATGTGCCTTTTTTTAATGAGACTTGCAGGATGTGATGCCACGCACCCAATTCCACATCTCTCAGAACTACTTTGGTTTACATCAGGAGTGATATTACAAGCCTTTTCCTCTCCCACTTTTTCCTCTACTCTTGCCCTCTTAGCTGGAATTTCAAGTTGTTCCCTATTAAGCTTCCTTTTTAAAGACTGTGCCGTAGCTGACAAATGCAAACCAGAACTACTCTGTGTCTCCAGATGCTCAGTAACCATTCTAATCTGTCTGCTTGCTTTAGAAACAGGTTTTGCAGGATACCGGCAACTGGGCACTAAGCTTCGTGTCTTGTTATTTTTTTTACTTCCCATGCTGGAGACATTAGTGTCAAGTCTTTGTCTGCTTTTCCACCAATGTGACTTTGAAAGATACTGTCTATGAAACATGAGCCTTTTTTGCATATAGTCAAGCAATCTACTGCGCTTACGCTTTGAAAACCTTTGTCTAACAAACGCAGGCGATGAGTCTACATTATGCGGAATAAGCTCATAAACGGGTTGCCCACAAACTTGGTAACAATTACTAGGGGGAACCAGCATAAAGACTGCGCAATGTTCCATTATATACATCATCACATCATCCCCTATCCTGCTCAGTAGCGTTTCCCAGACGACACTGGTACAAGTAGTTTCTGTTCCAGTATTGTACAGGTAGCTGTATATACGAGAACATGGCATGACTTGGAGGTGAGAACTGTTTTCATCCAGTAAGGCATATCCATATGCGAGGACATTCTTCTTTCTTTTTTCACACAGTCGCTGAATAACTCTTGCAATAACTTCTTTCTGACTAGATAACTTGAGGAAAGAAAAAGAAAATTAGCTTTTATCACTAACACTTTCATAAACCACAACCTACAATTTAAATAAGCAGACATGCGAGATACAAAGTCCTAGACACCAAGTTTTGAAGCGATATTAGTGATCCATGCGGGCAATACCGAAGAAGGGTTTTCAAGTGTACCACAAGATGTTTACGTGCAGCAATGTGGGCCTATAACTTTAAGGAAGCCTTTTTAACATCTGCCCTTTTGATTGTGGATTTCATGCGCAGGAAACACCCTACACTACGCCCCTTGACTCCCCACAGCAAACAGGCCCCCAAGACCTCCATGTCATTTTTCCCTATAGGTGCTCACGCAGGCTCTAACTTCCAGGGAACTAATACTGATTTTCTTGAGGCCTCCATTTCCTTTTACGCAAAGAAAAGCTCAATTAAACGACTTCGTTCACAATTCTAAGAGGAGCTTATTTACTACCACAGCGCAGTTCTGCTCATGCACGCTAAGACTCTGAGAAAAGCGGCCTTCCCTCTCCGGTAAGTTTCTTCTGCTTTACCTCCGGCCCGCAAGCGGTTTCCCCCCTCGTATCTCCCCTCTCGCGAGTGGGAAAGTGGCACTTTTAACTCCCAATTGCTCCCCGGCCGCACTCGGTCTGCTCCACACCTACCGCACAGGGCACGCAAGGAGTCGGGGGCTCAGCGGCACGCAGCCCTTCCGCGCTGCCTAACCACCCACCCGCCGGCATCACGGCTTTGCTCGCCCGCCCTCCAGAAGAGGAGAAGGGGGGATGCTCCCACACCGCTCCCCGCTGCTGGAGCGGGCTGGCGGGGCCCGGCAGCAGCCACGAGGGGCACGCATGGAGGACAGGAAGCGCGGTGTCACCAACCAGCGCAGGCACCAGCGCCCTCCCGCAGCCCCCCAGGGCAGGCAGCGGCCATGGTGCTCCCTCCAGCCACTGGAGGGGGGCTTCGCCCGGACCCCGGCAGGGCTCGCTCCTCGGATACGGCCACCCCAGGCCCCACGCAGGCCACCGGCACTCCTGGCCTACCTCTTACCTGCTGGAAGGTGAAGGGCCGGGGAATAGCGCGGGCCCCCCGGGGGACGCACACCAGGCACGCCCCCACGAAGGTCCGGTAGCAGCCTGTGTCGTCGCCCCTCAGCACCTCGGCCTCCCCGGAGCTGCTGTCCTGCAGCTGCCGGATGAAGGTCTCCAGCGAGGCGACCTCGGCATAGCAGCCGCGCAGCGCGGTCAGCACCGCCGCGAAGGACTCCTTGCCCGCCATGTTGTAAGAGGCAGTGCACGCCGACACCTGGGGCCGCCCCGCGCCGCGCTCCCCTCCCTCCCGTACCACTGCGCTCCCCCGCTGCTGCTGCCGGCGGATGGAAGGGAGCTGCTGACTAAAACAACGAAAACAGTCACTTTTAAATATGAAGAAAACGCCCTCGCAAAATCATCCCGCGGCTGTTCCGTCTGAGCACCACCAGCCCACAACGTGGTCGCGGAGGGGCGGTGGCTTAAGGTGAGGTGAGGCGGGACGGGACGGGACGGGGCGGGGCAGGGAGGGAGGCCGCTGTCCAGCTTCGGCGCTCCTTCATTTCTCTTTGAGGCGCCGTCTCCTGCGGCTTCGGGCCCTGCCTGAGGCGGATGGGAAGGCGCGGCTTGTGGGGCAGGGAGCTAGCACCGGCTAACGAAGATGTGTGGAATGGCTTCCGACCGGAATGCAGGGTGAGCGGGGTCTGGATTGAGGGCAGACGGAGGAGATGGACTTCGGGGTGCTGGTTGATGAGAAGCTCAACATGAGCCGGCAGTGTGTGCTCGCAGCCCAGAAAGCCAACCGTATCCTGGGCTGCATCAAAAGGAGTGTGACCAGCGGGTCAAAGGAGGTGATCCTGCCCCTCTACTCTGCTCTTGTGAGAGCTCACTTGGAGTATTGTGTACAGTTCTGGTGTCCTCAACACAAGAGTGATGTGGAGCTTTTGGAACTAGTCCAGAGGAGGCCATGAAGATGGTCAGGGGGCTGGAGCACCTCTCCTATGGAGACAAGCTGGGAGAGTTGGGCTTGTTTAGCCTGGAGAAGGTTCCATGGAGATGTATCAGCCTTCCAGTAACTAAAGGGGGCCTACAAGAAACCTTTGTATGTGAGAGGAACTTTTTACAAGGGCATGTAGTGATAGAACAAGGGGGAATGGCTTTAAACTGAAAGAGGGTAGATTTAGGTTATATATTAGGAAGAAATTCTTCACTATGAGTGTCATGAGACACTGGCACATGTTGCCTGGAGAAGCTGTGGCTGCCCCATCCTTGCCAGTGCTCAAGGCAGGGTTGGATGGGGGTTTGAGCAATATGGTCTTGTGGCTTCTATTTTTAGTTGGCTTTGTAGCATCTTTTCAGTGGATAATTCTTGCTGTGTATTTTCAGAATGCTCATGGTAGTGTGAGCTACAGTCAAGAAAAATGTTGAAAGAAGTTTTAAAGTGAGCTTTACTACTTTATTAAGGTAGACTTCCTCTGGAAGAAACCAGGAAGATTCCCTTCCAAGGAACCCCATTAGGATCAGCACTCCATGGAAGATCTGTCCTAAGTAAGAGCAACAGTAATGCCCTTGTTGGTGCTAAGCAGTGCTTACACAGCCTCTAGGCCTTTTCGGCCCCACTGGCGAGTAGACTGGGAGTGCACAAGGAATTGGGAGGGGAGACACCTTTGACAGCTGATCCCAACTGACCCAAGGGATATCCCAGACCATATGCTGTCATACTCAGCAATAAAACTGGAGGGGGATATTAGGGGGGGGAAGTTTAAAGGGGGTGGCACTGCTTGGGGACTGCAATTGTTTGCTTGGAGTTGGTGATAAGCAATTGTTTTCATTTGCGTCACTTGCTTTTCTTGGGTTTTATTTACCTATCTGTTGTTTTTTGGGGGGGATTCTCACAAATTATTTTTTTAATTACTATTTTTTTTAAATTATTATTTATTTTTAATTGTTAAGCTGTCTTTATCTCAACTCATAAGTTTCTTTCTCACTTTTACACTTCCAGTTCTTCTCCCATCCCACTGAGGAGGGGAAGCGAATGAACAGCTGTGTAGAGCTTAGCTACTGGCTGGGGTTAAGCCATGCCACCATGGGTTCAGTCCGTGCTCAATTCCTATGTGTTGACATGTTGCTGTTCATGCAGATGAGACTCCTGTGTTTTGAGACCTCCACACAAACTCATTCTCTCTGGCACAGACCTCTTTGTAGCCCAGGTGTAGTCTGCCCAATTGCTTTTGGACTTTGACTCCTACTTTAGTGCTGAAGATGCCCTCATCATCCAAATTCACATCTAATTTCACTCTGCATAAATGTGACATTTGTGACCTTGTTACATGGGAAACAAAGCAGAAACTGTGTGCACAGTTGGCTCCCTAAAATTTTTATTTACTTAGTACTTTACATATCACTGGGTTATTTTTTTTACTATGTGATTGCAGAGTCTGCAGTAGCAAAAATTTCATGAAAAAACAATGCTCTTCTAGTACCGAAGGGGTGGGGAACCTGCTGGCAGTGAAGAGGTGGTGTTGATCAGACAGAGTATCCGTACCTGGGGATGCCTGGAGCATTCCCCAAGTTTATGAAATCAGAGTCAGCTTGAAACAACACCAATTCCTTGTTCAATATTCAAATTTATTTTTTCTCCTATGGATCTTTGTAACAACTCATGAGAGAGAGGCTGAGTGATTCTTTCTGAAGCAAGTTGATGAAGGATTTGTTGGTTTCATCAGATAAAACACTGCTTATTCCTTTCTGTTCTGGCTTTACTTCTCAGCTCCTACAGCTAGATTTATTCACTCAGAGGGTTTTACACAGGTTTATCAGAAAAGCCCAGTTAGTCTGCAAGGGGAAGATGCTGTGCTGGTATTGGAGAGCCTCCTGAGGTCCCGTCCCAGTATCTTTCAGTATCTTGTGATACAGCTGTAAGCTGTATGCTAAGGACTAGCATTACAAATAGATTATCCTTTTTCACTTGAAACACTTCTTGAGGCCATTTCCCCTTGTCCTGTCGCTTGTCAATTGGAAGAAGAGGCCAACACCCACCTTGCTACAACCTCCTTTCAGGTAGTTGTAAAGAGTGGTCTATCTCCCTGAGCCTCCTTTTCTCCAAGTGAAAAAATAGCATTTCCCTCATCTGCTTCTCATAAGATTTGTGCTCCAGACCCTTCACCAGCTCTGTTGCCGTTCTGGAGACACCTCAGTATCTTTTGCTGTTGCTATGCACTAGTAAGTACTGTGCAAGAGTATCTTCCAGATGCAGATGAACATTTTCCAAGTTAACTCTCAAACAGCCCCCCCCCAGCCCACTATAATCTTAACTTGCAAAGCCATCCCAAGCCTAACGAAGATGAGAATGTGAGGTGGTCACCTAGCTGCTTACCAAAATTGCTCCTATTACAAGTGAGGAACTTTTAAATAGATCACAGATACTGATAATCCAGCATGAGCTGCAATACATTCAATGAACTTTCGTATATAAGTTTTTCTTCTCCTCTGCTCTTGTGAGACCTCACTTGGAGTATTGTGTGCAGTTCTGGTGTCCTCAACATAAAAAGGACATGGAACTGTTGGAACAAGTCCAGAGGAGGGCCACGAGGAGGATCAGGGGACTGGAGCACCTCCCGTGTGAAGATAGGCTGAGAAAGTTGGGGCTGTTCAGCCTGGAGAAGAGAAGGCTGCGTGGAGACCTCATAGCAGCCTTCCAATATCTGAAGGGGGCCTATAGGGATGCTGGGGAGGGACTCATCATGAGGGACTGTAGTGATAGGACAAGGGGTAATGGGTTCAAACTTAAACAGGGAAAGTTTAGGTTGGATATGAGGAAGAAATTCTTTACTCTAAGGGTGGTGAGGCACTGGAATGGGTTGCCCAGGGAAGCTGTGAATGCTCCATTGCTGGCGATGTTCAAGACCAGGTTGGACAGAGCCTTGGGTGGCATGGTTTAGTGGGGGGTGTCCCTGCCCCTGTCAGGGGGGTTGGAACTAGATGATCTTCAGGTCCTTTCCAACCCTAACTATTCTATGATTCCATGATAACCGCACACAGAACCACATTTTTAAGCTGATGTCATTTCCACAACTAGAAAACTAAAACATTTAATATCACCGAAGGTTCTCTACTTACATAGTTTTTCACAACCTTCCTTTTCAATAACAAAAGGTAACTGTATCCCAAATGGCAAGTCTTTTATTTGGAAATGGAACGCAGAAAACAATGGCTTGAACTGGAAAGTCTCACTTACTTTAAAGACTTAGAATATCCTAATTTTGTATTCTTTATGAGTACTGTTAGGGTATTCTGAGGTCATTGTCATCAGAAATGCAAGACAGAAGAGCTATAAACTCACAGTATGTAAAGGTGCAAGAGTCATTTTTTTCAACAGCTACATACAAAAATGAGAAGCATCAAAAATGCCTGAATATGGTATTCTGTATTTTCAGAAGCTGCTCCAGAAGAATCAGTGTCTTGGTTGTTTTGAAATGAAAAAGGGAATGTGCTATATGCATTATTTATATCAGGAAAAATTTTCACACACAACTATTATTATGAAATGGGAGTCCCAAATTAGTTTGCCTAACAGCCAAGAGCGAGCTCCTTCCAACCAAACCAGGTGGCAAGATACAGCAAACGCAACCCCAGTTTTTCATACTTATTTATGTATGTTTAATGTTAAAATCAACAGTCCTCCTTAGTTACAATCGACAGTGTAAAGAGACCTTAACACAAACATGAGTTAAATATCCACTTCAAGACTCCTTTCCATTGTCAGTAGCGTGTAAGGAGGATTTCAGTATAAGACTGCAGTTTGTGACAAAAGTTTAGGCACATATCTGTATCTTTTGGGGACCCAAGTATTTATACGTTCAGACTTCTTCAGTATCAGAACTGGATACAATAGACTTCATAAAGTAGTTACAGACTATAGGAGCAGATCTGTGCTCTGCAAGGTTATTCAACTAATATTTTCAATCAGTGACAAATTGGAGTTACAAAGGCTTGCACAAACAACATGCAATTTAATACAGAAACTTAAGAATCATTTGGGTTAATTTATAAACTTACAGACCAAAGCAAAGCTGGAATTGGAAACCAGAATTCTGCCTTTCAGAATTTTTCAGTTGCATTTTATTTGCTACTGAAAGAAATGCACTCTGTTTCACTAAAAAACTGGCCTTTACCAATCTAGAACCATGGTTTCTAGATACAGCTGTGTAGTCTGAATTTTGCTGTGATAATTCAACTTGATTATTTGTACCAATTGGAAAGAAACAAATCAAAATACCTCCCTAAATGAACTGTGCCATGGAATACGGATTTTAAAATGTGTGAAAGGAAGATACTTATTCTTCACCAGGCTGTTTTTTCCTTCTGTATCCAGGTAGGTTGTTGAACCTGTATTGTATTTAACAGTTATTCCACTTGAATGATGTGTGTTTCATCTTATAAGTAGAATTAGGCAGGGAAAGACCCTTTGAAACATGAGAGAATTGGGCTATTATGTCACAGGCTCACAATTCAAGATGCATTAAGAGACTTTACTAGCACATAACAATGATTTACATTATATGAATACCTGCTATGCCAAGAAATCAGAAGGTCTGTCAACAATGCAGAAGGATTTATATTAACTCAGATACATATTGAAAGAAATAATTTTACAGGTTGGGCTGGGTTTTTCTTTTCCACATCTTCATTCAATTTAAAACAACTGAACCCTTCTGCCATATTGCGGGCTGAGAACATGGCAAAATATGAATTTTAACAACCCTGTCTGTCTCATCCTATATTTCCAATGTTTTTTTTAAGTTGTGAAGGTAAGTACCCACATACGACTTCAATCATGATTTCTAGAATTCGCATGATTTGTAATTACCATGTAGTCCAATATTATATATTTTATGTTTGACAGCCTCCAATCTGGCAACAATGCTCAATTCTGCTGCAATGCACTGTCTTTTTTCTCTTTCATAGCGTAGTGGCATAAGCACCGCACTTTTGGTTAGTGAGTTATCTCAAAAACATAGATTTGGGTATTAATTAAAATGGTCAGGACACTCAGGCTTTCACCAAAGAGAAGTTTAAATGCAGGAAGTTTATTTAATAACATCTGGCAGTCCTTTTGTGAGGACAAAAGAGGATCTTGAAATAGGAGGATATCAAAACTAGATTTTGGCAATATAGAAGATGTATTGTCCATGTAGTTCTGTCATAAGCTTTAAAAATACTCTTATTAAATATGTTTTTCTTTCCTTAAGACCAGATAATACATGAAGCCAGTAAGAGTCCAGGAGTCAGAATCTTCTTCAGTTCTTAGTTATTCTCTGTGGGCTTTTTTTTTTGGCTTTTCTTCATAAGATTCTCCATACTCATTCACTCTGCTCTTATCCACAGGATAAAGCCTGGCAGAAAAAACAAACAAGTAGTTACAATACTGTCTGATACCTGAAGTAATTAAGGAGTTCTGTGCCACTTAATTTTAAAAGTGAATTTCTTTCTCATCATAGTATCTATTCCCATTTGTGGCAAAACCCCCAACAGTATTAAAGATCAGCTACAGACACATCAGCTTCTTCACATTAAGACTTTACCAGTTGTCTCATAGCAGGGCCTCTTGAAAGATGTATGAGCTCCTCTAAATCTTGGCTGGTGTAATTCTCAAGGAGGCCAGGATATCTCTCAAACTTGAAACCAGGATCCAGCCACTGGCTGAGAAGAAGTTGCTAAGCTGTTAACTTCCAGAAAAATACCTTGGAAGGGGGCCTATTTTACTACACTTATGTGTGATCATAGAAACCCAAACCTGAAGTCCACATTTAGTATTAATGGTTAGTTAGAGGGACAAATCCATACAGTCTGGTATAATGTGAACTTGGTTTAAAATTCTTGTTTGCTTCACATATAAATACTTATTCTTGGGAACAAGAATACATTTTCTGTAGCTTTACTTATGAACAATATTTCAATGATGACTGCATGTAGCCTTCTTCCCTGTTTGATTTTAATTACTTAAAGAATCTGAAACTCACCAGATACTTGACTTACAAGAGTATCTGATAACTCGTGTTTGGAAGCTAGATAAAGAGGAAAGCAGAGCCAGGCTTTATCCTCATCAGAAAACATCCTTTGCTAGTGCCTTGCAGAGCAACTTAGGAAGCATGCCTCAGATCCTGAGCATATGTAGACACGTAGCCCCTCAGCAAGGGTTAGAACCCCAGAACTCCAAAATGGGTTTGTGAACAGAAATTTAAGAATTGCTCTCCTTCACCTTGCTTCAGGTCTCAGGTTAATTTTCTTGGTAACTTTCAAACACAAAACTATCTGCTGAAAGGGATGAGTGCTGTTTTGGGAAGGGAGAAGGGGTAACTGACAAAAACTCTGTGAGTGCTGAGACGAGTTTCTTGTTTACTCTCACCATGTTCAAGGGTCCAGAATTACTGTCTGTTATGAGAAAGTACTTTTGCTCCCCATTTGTATTGAGATCTCCTTTTCAGGATACCCTACTCATTATTCCCTTCACTAGGCATATACACAACTACCATTATCCAGACCATACTATACATTACTATGGTATAAAAATTTGAAAAGTCTATCCCAAACTATTTTACAGTTCTTTATAGCAACAAAACTGCAACAATCTACAGCACTATAAGAAAATTGACAAGCATTAAAGAAAGGCATACCATCTTTGGTAAAGATAGACCAGGAACACCACATCATCTCTAAAGCACGCCAGCCTGTGAGATGTTGGCATAGTGATGATAAAAGCAAATATATCATCAATAAAGGTGTTGAATGCCTACAAATAAATAAAAAGTATACTTCAGTTGGCTGTGAAGAAAGGAAGTACTCTGTCATACAGAACTGCAGGAAACAGGCTTCCTAGAACTATATTTTCCAGTAGGAACACCGACTGCTTCCATATTTATAACAATACCCAAGGGTTATGCTGAAAGACTAATTAATGCAAACTTTAAAGTGCCTTTTTAAAAATGAAGACCATACTGTCTACTACAGACCACACTATCACAGTTACAAGTAAAAATCATTCATTCCTTATTTGAAACATAATTTTCTACACCACTCAACTAGGCCTACTATAGGTTCTGTTTCTGAAGCAATAACAAAGTATTTCCTCACTACTTTTTCCTGAGTGAGAAAGTTTAAATTCCCAGAGATCCACTGGGAAAGCGATGCAGACAGGCTGCGAGCATGCAAAGGCAACAATATTTTGTCAGAGAAGGTAAAGAAACTAAATAGAAGGGCAGCTCCTCTTGATCTGGCTCTAGCCTAAAGGGAGGACTAAAAATCAATTGTTGCAGTGCATCAGTTCCAGTACTCATATGGTGCAATAAACTGTTTCAGCTCACTAAAGACAGCAGGAAACAAATCGAGCAAAGAATATTCACTGTTGGGTGAGCAAACTGAGTCAGTATCATGGCTTCTCCTTTCAATATTAGCCAGTTATATATTCCCCCATACCATAAGGGGGAAAATTATGTATTCTTTAAGCACAGAAGGACTCACTCTTCAAAATGAACCAATGTTTATATGAGGAAACAAAACATCAGTAGGAAATGGGGGTGTTGGGCAGGATAGATTTCTGATTAGTTACAACAGGAAAACTCTTTCCAGCAAGTCAAAACAAATCCATCAATCCAAAGTGATCAAAGAACATGGACAGCACTTCTGAAGCCTGTGCAAAGGTTTGTCATGGAACAACAACAAAAAGAAGCCTTGGCAAGTTGGAAAAGGCAGCCTTTCCAAGTCAACACCCAAGTGTGTGATTCTACAGCAATTGAAGAAAGATAAAGCTCCATCCTTCAGGCATGTAGGCAGTTCTCATTAACCATTGAAACTGAATGCATCAAGGTAGCCCATCTAATAGTATTTAACTAGCTAGTTTTCTGCTGAGATTACCTAATTTGAAGGTAACTCTTTAGAAAACTATAAAGAGCATAAATGTAAAGACTACAGAAATTGTAAAGTTAATCTCTGTTTTTGCCAAGGTCTTCCAAAACAGGAAAGAGTTCAAATTAAGGAAAAAAACCCTCCCTAAACCAACAATCACAGATAAGATCTCAGACCGTTCTTTTCACTCTTCAAAGTGTAGCACACAGGAAACAACTTTAGATATCCACCAGGAAAAAGTAAATTACCCCTTCCAAAGCCCAGTAAGTTAAAAATAATTGAAGCATCATCTCCTTCTCTCTACATACACACAAGCCTTTGTGGCTTGTTGGTAGCCTCTGGCATCTTAACAGGAACTATAAATGCTGTGTAAGAAAAGGCTATTCGGCAAGAGAATTCTACTGCTCTAAAGGTTATTTGCTTGGATACTTGCCCTCTGTAGTCTCTTTAACTGTTGATGTCTCTGCTCAGTTACTGGTTTTTATGGCTGAAGTGAAATTACTTCACCAATATACCTCCTACTCCCCTCTATTAAGAAACATGCTGATTTTCCTATTACATGTCAGAAACACTACATAAGTTCTTATTTTTTACTATATTTCCATATCATAGAATCATAGAATGTGGAAGGCATTATGAAAAATGGAAATCAATATTTCTTTCTTCTCTTTTTTTTAAAGAACAGTTTCAAACAAGTTTAGTTCTTAAAGAAAAAAAAGCACTGTCAGCCTTAAGCTGAATATTACTAAGCTGTTTCTTGCAGAAAATTATTTCCAAAATGAATGCACCAATCCTTAAATTAGAGCTTTACTTACTTTGTATGTGAAAGCCTTCCATGGCAAGTGTGCAACGGATTTCATCTAGGAAAGAAAATACCAGTTTGTAATAAAGTCTGGAAGAAGAGACACAAAAAGTAGTGTCTATCGCTTTTCAACCTTACCTTGTAGTTTACAAACAGCTGGGGCAGCATAAACAGGAATCCAAAAGCATACACTCCTGAAGGTAAAATATAGAAAACTTACAGACAAATGCACAACAGAAGTACATCACACAACTATACTTTCACAATTAGAGATTTACACTCATTTTCCTAAAGAAAGAAGATATATCTAATCCTTTGTTCCCTTTGGATTGACCACTGTGATAATTTTGGAACCTACAGTCAAGTTATCGCTCTATATTGCACTGATCCAGCTGACAGCTGTTAATTTTCTACTTCAGAGTCTTAGCCTCCAATTGAAGATATATGAATAGAAAAAAAACAACCAACCCCCCAAAAACCAAAAAAACAACATAAGAAGGGACTTACCATTGACAAAACTGTTAATCAACCAGGAGTACCAGCTACAAACAGAAGACAGTCTGGTTATTTTTTCACCTCATCCAAAAATACATACATATAATAAATCCTTCATGATGCATGCTGGCTACTCAAGAATTGGGTATGTTGTAAATTACTTAATGCAAGAACTAAGTAACTCGCATCTACCTTTGATCAGGAAAGGCTCCAGAGAAAGTAGTTTAAGTGAAGGATGCTTATCAGTCCACACAAGAAGTTTGGAGAGACTTATCAACTGCTTAAAACTGAATGTTTTTCAGAACATTCTAAGATTTCTGCACCCAAACTGACATCATGCACCAAAACTACACACTAAACCCTGACAGACTTTTATAGATAGCACTGTATTCTAAATACTAAAGAGACACTTAATATGGCACTATAATGACTTCTCAAATTTCAAATAACAAATACCCTTCACAGCAAACTACTATAGTATAGTAAACACTTTAAAAGTTATTACAAGGAATTTACATTTTTCCCTCCTAACATCAAATGTTGTTTAATGGATGTTCAGTGGTGCGTAGTCTTAGCAACATAACAAATAGCAGTCAAATTCCATACTTCTGCTTGTGATTGTAAGAACAGCTAAGAACTGTGATGCTCAGGTTACATCATTTAAAATTAAACTTGCACTGCAGTGTTAGTGACATGTTAATAACAACATTACAGCTGTAGGAGCACTTTGTTCATCCACAAGCATCTAAAAAATGCATCAGAAAATGTCTGCAAGATTAAAGGATAAGCCACTGTGAAGACTTTTATTCAGTCACATTGTCTTACAGATTTAACAATGACAAAAATTCTACGATAAGCACTGTTTTCACTCTCTTAAGCTAGAGCTCAGAGAACCCCTGGCATACAGTATTCTGCAGTACTGAATAAACTCAAGAATTTTTGAGAAAAGCAGAATTTAAACGCTGCATATTTTTTGCCTCCTTTCTAAGACAAGAACCTTTTTTAAAAAAACTGGTTTTCTAATAGCCCAGAATTGTCCCAGTTTCCAGTACAAGTGCTACAGCTCACGTGTACAGCAACAGCAGTTCTTTCTGATGTTATTTTTAAGCTACTCTTTGCTCTCCCTCCCTTCCCTTCTGGGCCTAAAGACTATAAAAAGAACCCAAAAATATGCTTACATGGCGGTCACCATGCTTGTGTTTGCAGGTTTTTTTCTACAACCAAGTCTCATGGCTGCATACTTGCTTGCATGTCCCCAATAAAAAATGAACTAGAACACTCAAATTATTATTTTGAGTGAAAGTGGACAAGAGTTTCACCTTTTCATGAAATATTGAGTCTTCGGCTCTTGTGAAGTATCAATATGTTGCAGTAAGTCCATGGCTCTAAAGGAACAGAGTCCTCTCTTAGAAACGCTTTTGCTTGCTTGCCATCCCAGGTACCGTATTTAGGAAGAGAGGAACCTCTTGGTTGGAGCAAATAATTCTGGGACAGTTTTTGCTTCTCTTTGTTATTGGACAGGTTCAACCACTGAACTCCTCTCATCTGTCTTTTCACCTTATCAGTTCTCTGAACATCAATGGCAGCTTACTTCCTTCTTTTCTGACTGACAACTTCTTCTGGTTCCTGGCTCATGAATCAAACTAACTGATTCATAACCTATCATCTCAAATTAATTAACATACAAAAAAAGGGAATGTTTCAAATGTATATAAGATCAGTTATAAATTTACAGTACCTTTTATATTTGACATTCATCAAGGAGTAACCTGCGCCTCCAATACACAGTGGATACAGCAAATATGACAAGTATTTCATAGCCTAATAGACAAGGAAAAAGAGTTTTTTCTTAGTTAGTTCACATTTTATGTACTGCAGACCTTTTATGGCATTATCAGGAAGACAGACACTTTGGTTTTTTTCTCCTGAAAATCTCTTCCTGTTCCTAAATGTCTGCTGTTATTTCCAGTATGCTTCCAGTTACAGATATGGTGGTGAAAATTCCATGCCCAATTCAGATGAGCAAGCACCTTAGAGCAAAGGCACTAAGAAGTAGCTCTCTACTTAACACCAGTGTTTCCACCAACATTCAACTCCTTTCAGAATCAGGAAGCACATGAACATTATTCCAGTTTAAATAACAAGTACAGATACCAATTTTCAAAGTTGTGAATGGTAACCCTTTAAGACATTTCTCTTCAGATAAGTCTCTTACAATTCTGCTTCTCAGAGAAATGTTTCAATGAGCTTCAGATAACAAAAAAACCTCTTTCACTGTTTCTTTTCATAAGTTATCACAATGAATCTTCACTATCTGATCATCCACATGACGATAATCCACTTGACAACTACGACAACATGGAAAATACACTTGTAGCAATAAAAAGAGTGAAATGAGTCATTCAGCAGGCTGCTCATATAGACTATAGATCAGAAATCACAGGATTCCTTCCTACCTGGGTATCATACTCCTCGGTTTTCTTTTCAGAGTCATTGTATGTGCCAAACTGCAATACATGAAAAAGTATAATCAAGTCAGAACTGGAAGGAAAAGCACAGCTATGTAACTCCCTAAACAAGAGATTTAAACTGCAAACTAAACTGCATGGTCATTAAGGTAGGTAACAGTTCTAAGTTTTTAAAAGCTTCTATACAAAAGTCATGCAAGTGTCACATGCAGCTTGCTAAATACAGGGTATGCAAAAGTTTAATATTTCCCCTTCACACAAAACATCCAGGAATTCTTTGCTTAGGAAAATGTTGTGAGAGCAGAGTTCACAAAGGAAAAGCAAAGGCAAGTCACTAAGAAGCTGGCAGATACAGGAAGCCATTATTAAAACCCATAACCATTTTCATGCATGAAGAGGTCAGTTACAGATTATTCTCCACATCTCCAGAAATTGTAACTGCTTCAACAAAGTTCCTTGAATACTGACAAAGGAACAACTAGAGCCATCAGCCACTCGAGATGCATAGACTTCAAGCCCACAAAACTCTAGTACTTCCTGTGAAGTAAACACTGAAAGTTCAACAACTGTTTCTCCTACGAACAAGAGAAACTTTCAATGCAGACTTGGCTTTAAAAAGATTACACTCACATTAAAAAAAAAGTTAATTTCAATCACTGCTGCCAATGCATCTCCTGCAAAGTCTCAGGACTTAATTTCTGGCCAGAAGATTTATCAAAGACAGCCCTGTGCCAGAATATGTCACCACATCTGCAATGTTTCACAATGGAGAAGTTGAAGTTACACCTGCAGCTTTGTCAAAATTCAGTGTCTTATGTCAAATCCCAATGTCAGTTAAGAATGCTTTTCCAACACAGTGACAGGAGCACAGTCTCACCCACCTGTTAACATCTAGAGGGACTGGCAGAACAGTTCTGAAGTTTCTCACACCTTAAATACATACATATAGCTTTTCCTTCTACAGAACTCAAAGAAATTTGTAAATTTGAAAATGCTTATCTAGCTTTTGGATTAAGCTACCTGTAAAGCAAGATGTATATAGGAAATACTTATAGAGGTTTTTTTCATCTTCATTTTACTAAAAGCCAAGTTGCACAGTAATGAGGAAAAAGATGGAAAACTCAAGAGTGTAATCATCAACAGGCCAATGCCTACTATACCTGAATTCTGGGCCTCAAGCCTTCCCACTTGATTGTCATTTTCAAAGCCTTCTTCACTTTCCAGAGCTGTGATTAGCAAAAACAAAATATGCACAGAAAAGATTATCCAAAGGGATGCCTTATGCAGGATTTAAATAATCAGAATCAAGACCCCAGAACATACACTTTAAGCATCCACTGCATGAAGCAGCAATAGCCTGACTGCAACACACTGCCTGTGTCTCTTCAAACCAAATGCTGTGTCACCAGATAAATACAAACCTGGGAGCCTGCACTATTAAGACTCAGACAATACACTTAAAATACAATAATGTAGTCCTTCCAGGATACCCGCATTGCACTGCTTAGGTGGGGACTGCTGCTCTCAGCACCAGCATAGAATCATACAATAGTCAGGGTTGGAAAGGACCTTAAGATCATCTAGTTCCAACCCCCCTGCCATGGGCAGGGACACCTCCCACTAAACCATGCCACCCAAGGCTCTGTCCAACCTCGCCTTGAACATCACCAGCGATGGAGCATTCACAGCTTCCCTGGGCCTCACCACCCTTACAGGAAAGAATTTCTTCCTCATATCCAATCTAAACTTCCCGTTTAAGTTTGAACCCCTTACCCCTTGCCCTATCACTACAGTCCTTCATAAGAGTCCCTCCCCAGCATCCCTATAGGCCCCCTTCAGATACTGGAAGGCTGCTATGAGGTCTCCATGCAGCCTTCTCTTCTCCAGGCTGAACAGCCCCAACTTTCCCATCCTATCTTCATACGGGAGGTGCTCCAGTCCCCTGATCATCCTCGTGGCCCTCCTTTGGACTTGTTCCAACAGTTCCATGTCTTTTTTATGTTGAGGACACCAGAACTGTACACAATGCTCCTAGTGAGGACTCACGAGAGCAGAGTAGAGGGGGCAGGATCATCTCCTTCAACCTGCTGGTCGCGCTCCTTTTGATGCAGCCCAGGATACGGTTGGCTTTCTGGGCTGCAAGCGCACACTGCCCGCTCATGTTCAGTTTCTCATCAACCAACACCCCCAAGTCCTTCTCTGCAGGGCTGCTCTGAATCTCTTCTCTGCCCAACCTGGAGCTGTGCCTGGGATTGCTCCCACCCACGTGTAGGACCTTGCACTTGGCACGGTTAAACTTCATCAGGTTGGCATCAGCCCACCTCACAAGTGTGTCAAGGTCCCTCTGGATGGCATTCCTTCCCTCCAGCGTATTAACCAAATCACACAGCTTGATGTCATTGGCAAACTTGCTGAGGGCACATTCAATCCCACTGTCCATGTCACCAACAAAGATGTTGAACAACATTAGTCCCAATACCGATCCCTGAGGGACACCACTCATTACTGGTCTCCAGCTGGATGTTGAGCCACTGACCACAACTCATTGTGTGCAGCCATCCAGCCAGTTCTTTATGCACAGAGTGGTCCACCTATCAAATTGACGTCTCTCCAACTTAGAGACAAGGATGTCACGTGAGATAATGTCAAACGCTTTGCACAAGTCCAGGTAGATGACATCAACTGCTCTACCCCTGTCCATCAGTTCCATAGCCCCATCATAAAAGGCCACCAGATTGGTCAGGCAGGATTTCCCCTTAGTGAAGCCATGCTGGCTGTCACCAACCACCTCCTCGTTTCTCAGGTGCCTCAGCATGCCTTCCAGTTGAATCTGCTCCAAGATTTTGCCAGGCACAGAGGTGAGGCTGACTGGTCTGTAGTTCCCCGGCTCATCCATTTTCCCCTTCTTGAAAATTGGGGTTATATTTCCCTTTTTCCAGTCATCGGGAATGTCACCTGACTGCCATGATTTCTCAAATATGATGGACAGTGGCTTAGCAACTTCATTTGCCAGCTCCTTCGGGACCCGCAGATGCATTTCATCAGGTCCCATGGACTTGTATACGTTCAGGTTCCTAAGATGGTCTCGAACCAGATCCTCTCCTACAGTGGGCCCAGGGTCATCATTCTCACAGTCCCTGCGTCTGCCTTCCAAGACCTGGGTGGTGTGGTCAGAGCATTTGCTGGTGAAGACCAAGGCAAAGAAGTCATTAAGAACCCCAGCCTTCTCCAAATCCAGGATAGCCAGTTCTCCTGATAGCTTCTGGAGAGGGCCCACGTTGTCCCTAGTCTGTCTTTTATTTGCAATGTACCTATACAATCCTTTCCTGTTATCTTTAACATCCCTAGCCAAGTTTAATTCTAAGTGGGTCTTAGCTTTCCTAACCTGGTCCCTAGCTTCCCAGACAACATCCCTGTATTCTTCCCAGGCCGCCTGCCCTTGCTTCCACCTTTTAGAAGCCTCTTTTTTCCTTCAAATTTTCCTCAGCAGCTCCCTATCCACCCAAGGAGGTCTCCTGGCCCTCCTGCAGCACTTCCTTCTAGTTGGCATGTATCGCTCCTGAGCTTGCAGCAGGTGATCCTTGAATATCAACCAACAGTCTTGGGCCCAACCCTGCCCTCTAGGGCTGTATCCCATGGAATCTTACTGAGCAGGTTCCTGAGGAGGCCAAAGTCTGCTCTCTTGAAGTCCAGGGCAGTGAGCTTGCTGCACACTCTTCTCACTGTCCTGAGGATCTTGAATTTGACCATCTCATGATCGCTGTAATCAAGGCTGCCCTGGAGTGTCACATTTCCAACCAGCCCTTCCCTGTTGGTGAGGACGAGGTCAAGCATGGCACCTCTCCTTGTCGGTTCCTCTATTACTTGCAGAAGGAAGTTGTCTTCCACACAATCGAGGAACCTCCTGGATTGATTGTGCCGGGCCTTACCATCCCTCCAACAGATATCAGGGTGGTTGAAGTCCCCCATGAGAACAAGGGCCTGTGAGCGTGAGGCTGTTCCTATCTGTCTATAGAGCGCTTCATCCACAGAGTCCTCTTGGTCAGGAGGTCTGTAACAGATCCCCACAATAATGTCTCCCATCGCTGTTCTCCCTTTAACCCTGACCCACAAACTCTCTGTCGACTGCTCACCTGTCCCCAGACAGTTCCATACTCTCCAGCCTATCCCTAACATGCATCCTAGGTCAGGCATTTAGAGAATTCTCCAGTAGCCACCTGCCAAGCAAGTTTTCATATACCTCTGAGGTCAGCTGGGGTTTGTATGAAGGTGCCTCAGAACTCTCAACGAGGATTCAGTGGATACTTACAGAGTCATTACATTTCAGTAGTGGGCTGCAAGCAGAAGTCAGTGAATCCACTGCTTTGTTTGGCTACGTACTGTACAGCTGTAACAGCTTCACTGTAATGTAGCCAAAGGCTCAGTTCTGAAAATTTACTCATGTATCCACCCACATAGGTACTCATATACTCATCTATACAGATTCAACAATTTAGACAATGCAGTAGGCTCACCAGGAGAGCTACACTCCATGAAGCTTTTTGTGGACAAGGTTTGTTTAACTTTAGATATTCCAATATTCTCTTCCCACCCATCATATATTCCAAATAAAAAAGGGAATATGGTAAAGATGATCCTTTACTGTCATCTTTGAAGCAAGTGAAAAAATTGTTTATTACAGAAGCAATGTCACTATTAGTACTACCTAAAAAACAAGAGTTAAGAACAAGTTGTGAAAAAGCTTTTCCCAACAAATTCCTTTGAGATTTATGGTCTGTATGTTCATTCTCAACTTGAGACAACCATGTTATCTCACCATCACTGTAGAGGAGAGAATGTTACTTCAACAGAACTAACAGAACATTTCCCTTTAGTTTAAGTGTCCTATACAGTGTTCCTATATAATCCTTTCAACCCAGTTCCCCCAGCCTGCAGTCCAAAAGCAACAGTAACAGGAACCACAAATCTCAGAGATTTAACAGATCTTTGGGCAACTTGAACAACAATCTCAGACAGGCATAACCACCAAATGAGATCTGAATCTCATCAGACTTAAAAATCTCAACCCACTGAAAAATAATGTTACAATCAATGAAATGGTACTGTTTAGGACACCGCTGTTCATAGTTTTCACAAGAGCTTAATCTCTCTTATACAATCAGCTGAAACTTAAGGATTGCTTTGTGACTTTGCATTCAGTAATTTAATCACTAACTAAAAATTCTGAGCAGTTTTGTTTCCACAGGGATTATCCACAACTATAACAGATGTATACTCAAAAATTCCATGTGAGAGCCCTGAACTTATTTTTAAATCCTGATAAGTAAGTAGATCTGCAAGCAAATTTAGGTAGAGAGATCTCCCCTTCCTGCTACATATCTCCTCTTCTTACTACTGCTGACTTGGTGCTTTACTACACATAAAGCTGGCTTCTAAGCAGTACCTGCAGCCCACTGACTGAACACGTTCTTCTGTAATAATGAACACAGCCAGCAGTCTCCTCATTTTCCTCCTTCCCCAAGCACCTCAGTCACAGCCAGAGAGAACGCTGCAGATGTGCAGCACTGCCTGATGGCACACAGCCTGCTCTTTGACACGTTTCCATGAAGGCTTCTTGACATAGTTATACATGCCTGGTCAAGATGCCTATCAGATAATGCAATAGGAAGGAAACTCGGCATAGCTTTATGTTTGGTTTCCACAGTACCAGCTAGATCATTCCAGAGAAAAATGATACTTCCAGTTTAGTTATAAAGTGATACCATCTCCACTACCACTGAAAGCCAGTTAAATGACGCTGCAAAGACAGCATATTACAGCAGTGTTTTTCCAGTAGCTAGTTTAGCATTCTTATGGAAGTTGCTGCAAATAATAGTATTTGGTTCTAGAGCTTTAAGAACTCACCTCAATCACTGCACCAATGCCTGCTGGGATCAGTACTAATAAACTTGTTTGTTCATCCAAAAGGAAGAGAAATATTACCACAGTACTAAAGCACCGCCAAAGCACTAGAGAGAAATAATGAAAGTTAAAGGCTTATTAATATTTAAATGAACAGCTGAGATAACAGAATTTTGTTGGCCTATTTACTACAATTCCATCTTGCACAGTTCAAGCATAAACTTCTATATATATCTTGATATATCTAGTAGTCCTAGAAACAGCCAGTGATCTATATACCTCCAGCCAAACAAGGAACTAAGGTATTTTACGAAATTTTTATCACAAAAGATGAAAGGAAATGGGAATATTTAAGGAAAATTCCTCTACTGCAGCAATTCAGCAATATACCAGTACTATTATGAACTATGTTCATGAATCTTGTCTCGAAGAAGCTGAAAGGCTGTGAGGTAATGTAATGTCAGCTTTTGAAACTCATGCAACGAACTTAATGCTTGTAAATGCTAGGAAGTGTATTTTTGGGTTATTTTTCAGGTTTTGCAAAACCTTGCATGCTTTCAAGTGTCTATCAACTAATTCTTAGATTCAAATATTCATCTCCTAGAGAAAGGATAGAAAGACATTAGAGCTACAAGACACTGAGACATCAACAATTACACTGTACCATTCCAGAGCAATAGCCTGTGACCCTTCTCCATCACGGCAAGAAGGAGATACAGGCAGAAAAGTGACAAAGGCTTGCTAAAGAGAGGAAGGAATCATCAAATACTGGAGACCAAAGATTCATCCTTGATAGTAAAGTTAAAGAAAACCCTTTGTCACTCAGTCTCCAATTTGACTTTCCCCACTTCTCACTTTGAATTTTTACTAACTTTTTGGCATACATATGCCAACAGAAGTACAAATGCCTTGCAAAAACAAATGCACTGTGATAAAGATGATAAGCAGATTCTCCACATGAGAAAACCACGTTGCTGTTCATGGTAATTTAGAATGCCATATTTTTTTCCCGGTATTGATATTCCTCACATGTTTCACTCAGTTTATAAATCTGACAGAATTAGGGATAGATTCAGAGGTCAAAAGACTCCTGGTTTATAATCAGAATGGAAAAATCTATTAAAAAACAAGCAGCATCAGTGCAATAAACAAGGTTGGGAAGTGGCATATTAAACCTCCAGTGTCCAGGGCTGGCTACTACCTTCACCTGTTTCTAAGAAGGCTTGGCAGGGTATCAGACCACTATGTTTCTCTCATTTTTCCTACATCCAAGTCAACTCAACCCTTCCATGCTCTTCTGCCTGAGAACCTTCTACTGCTCCTATTTACATAAATGCCCAAATCAAACAACAGTGTTACACTACAGCATTTTCCCTCTCCCAAATATTTTGGAAGCTGTAGTTATCTACACACTTGCAGGACAGCATTACTCATGAGAGCACATTCTCTCCACCGACAGGACTTTCTCTGGTCCTCATTCTTTTCTCAAAGTATTTTTCTGTTCCTTCAGCAACGGAAATATGGCACTTGACCTAATATTAAACCAATTCTCAGCTGCAAGACAGTCAAACTTGGAAGTGATACAAGTGACTAAGACTGATACTTGAGCACAATGCTAACAGCATTAGAACCAGCCTATTTTCATACACAAAAACATTTCATTATACCATCTTGGTGAATCTACAAAGTGTCAACTTATTGCAAGACTGAAAACACACAGTATGTATCACACAGCACATGCACAAGATTTCACATTCTGGCCCATACCTGCTTTTGTTGACATCCCAATCATGCTCCTCTTTTTCTTCCAAAAACTGATATCATTTTTGAATGCAAGGAAATCAAAGAGAAGCTGCAAATAGCAAGAAACATATTCATTTGCTTGAAATACGCACTTACTAGAGGCTGCCAGCTCAACTGTTAAAAATGCATTTAAGATGGAATTCAAGGAAAACCATTCAAAAAAGGTTTAGAAGCTTCAGAAATAAAAATTCAGCATAACAAATAAAAGCTAAAAGGAAAAAATGTTTTTGAAGCCCAAGCTGTAAAAGCAGTGCAAAATGACACGATGAATTCCAAATACTGCTAGTACTAGCACTACATTGTGCTGATCCAAATTTCTCCAGGGATTAGAAATCAGACTCAACTCCTGCTGTTGGTGCCCCAGCTATGTCACTGCAGTGGTAAATCTTGGATGACTCAATGAAATGTGAACCTATGTTGACAGGTATATTAATTCTAGGGGCTTTGGTTCAACTATAACTAAGAGTTAAATGTTTTATATTTTAGTCAAGATCACAGAATCATAGAATAGTTAGGGCTGGAAAGGACTGCTAGTTTCTATCTAGTTATCTCAAATTTCTGTCTTATTTGATATTTTTATATTAATTCTGCATTGGAAATACAGATGGCAGGCAGCAGAAAACACTTCCATTGTTCTACTGAAATTACTATTTCCTAGAACAGTTGTGATTTCTAATAACCGAAGCTTTTCCACTTACATGGAATGCTGCTACGAAGAACGTCAATGCCAGAAAGTACAGGTTAGTATCAACAAAAATTCCTTTTACTTCATCTGCATCCTTTTCTGAAAACCCTAAGAGAAAAAATCCAAATAATTGTACAAGAAGTACCAGACAAGTAATTGCTGCTATGTTAGAGTCACATATGAAAGAAATCCTATGTCACCTGCATATATTTTGTTAAAGAACCAGCTTTATTGATAAAACCCCAGTCTATCTATGCCTTGGTGAATTATTTGGCTTGCCTTAAGCAAAACCCATCAGTTACAAGCAGACTGACATGCCTTTAACATGTTGTAAGAATTTTAAAGATTTAAGAATCATTAAAATAGTACAGCACAGCAGCTTTTAAGATCTCTTGGCCTGCAAAGAAATTCAATTGCTGTCTGAAGAGCTTAGAAAGAGAGGACTGGAAAAAATCCTATATTCTTATACATCAACATCAGTTCAGATACAATGTAGTTTCTTACTCTGGCATAAAGAAGTCAACTACAGTCTAGTAGGAGAAAGCTAAGTCAGCAAAGATAACCCTGAAAATAAGATGCAGATTTTTAAGGATGATGATTAGACTTGCAAGGAACAGTGGAACAGACATTTAAAGACAGTAAAAGCTTGGCTATACCATCACCAACATACAGCATATTAAGTTCAGTGCAAAAGTGTACACTTGCTCCACTACGTTTAAGCAAAACACAGAATTTAATAGTTTAATGCATGTGAAGCCTCCAGTTTATCTGAATTACCTTATAAATTTGTAACTGAGACAAAGTGAGAAGCCAGCCACCTCTGAAGTGTCAGAAGCAGTGATGATCAGAACCAAGATTCCTTCTGCGTGCTAACCCTGAGCCCAGAGACTTTGTTGTGGCTGCCTGTATTTCACTGTAGGTGTATGTCTACAGTGATCAGCTGTTTATAGCTTATGTAACATTGATCCAGCTTTTCTGTTCCATGGATGACAGGGGAAACCCATGGTGAAAACTACTTCTCCTACCTTTTTCCCACATGTCAACATTTTATTTGCATCTTTACGTTCAGGTAAAATAATCTAAGACTTGTAGCATTAAACCTTTTCCCCAGCTAACCAGACGGAAGTTAAGTGATATGTATGTACTTACAAGAAAACTAGTAAGGGGTTGGTTGGGTTGTTTGGTTTTTTTTACCTAAAGTCATTAAAGATAAAAAACATACCAAATTGTTGGAGGGAGTACACAGCATCCTGCATGTGGATCCAAAATCGGAGTTTTCCAAGAGATATTTTATCATATGACACTGTAAGAGGTAGCTGTGTTGTTGAACGATTTATAACCTGGATTTCAAAAGATACAGTTTCATTTTTAATAGAAGAAAAATGGCAACAATTATTTCCATTCATTGTTGCAAAGTGATTATATTATATCACACAATTTTAAGATGTCAGTTTGGTTTCTGAAAGGGAGTAAGATCTTAGACTTCTATACAATGCTTGAAGTCTTTAGGGTTTTTTTTCCAAGAAATGTTAAATTACCTGTTTATTCTGTTCAAGTTCTTATAGCAACCTCACTGTTACTGTACACAAATGCCTCTGAGATGCTTACATAATGTTACCTCTGCTCAAGTGGGAAATGTGTGCTCAAAGTACTTCTCTCTTTTGACAGTCCTTCTCTGAATATATAAGCTAAGATTACCTAAGATAGAAGATTAAAAAAAGAAAAATCTCATCCCAAAGGCCACAGTCTAAACTTCACTAAATTGAGGCTGGTTTTGAGAGAAATAGAAGTTGAATTCATATCAAAAGGTGGGGAAGCAAAGTGATGCTACTTGCTTGGATTGGTGAAAACATAACAGCTAAAGCTAAGCAAGCTGCCCTGCTTACAAACTTAAGGATACAGGGTGTCACAGAAATCTTCCTGCTCCAAGAGAAATAAAATTCAGCAAGTTCTACTGTGTAATCT
Organism: Ara ararauna; assembly: GCA_028858755.1. Lineage (NCBI taxonomy): Eukaryota > Metazoa > Chordata > Aves > Psittaciformes > Psittacidae > Ara > Ara ararauna. Next base: position 67,849,119 of record CM054377.1, on the reverse strand, counting down.
CTACTTTAGTGATGATAACTACCTGGGGTCCCCTTAAGCTGGAGAGAGAAATCTTAAATTGCCTCAGCTCCTTCTGCATGACAGTGGACTGTCTCTTAAACAGGTTTTACACAGGCAAAGGAAAATTGTTCTCACAGATGTTAGAATTCTCTGCAACTACCTAGGTACAAGCTCAGGCAGTATGTTCTAAACCTGCAAGGACAGCTGAAGACTACAGACAGGCAGGCAACTCTGCAACACTTCAACATCTATTACTGCCAGCTCCTGACTACTACCCAATCATAATTCCCACCTGAGAACTGCTACTCTAAACCAGATCTCTTTCTACAGTAATTAGGTAGCTGACACCTATCTGAGATGAATGGGCTTCTTCTGATTTTTATGTTATAGAACATTATTTTAGCCTCTCCACACATTAGTCGGGTGTGAACTGGGGATTACGTTCACTCTCCCATTCACTCCTTCCTCCAGTAAGTACAAACAGTTCTCAACCTCACCACTCTCTTAAGACCCTGAGAGGTTTTCAGACAGAACATATATGCATGCAAAGGAGAAAAAGGCAAGCTGAAAAAGTTTTATAAATACAGCAGGAAGAAAGCTTGAGAAACTAGAATGGTGCCAGGGATCACTGAACTGTCTGGAAAAAAGGAAAAACAAACCAACCAGGGTGAAACCAACAGGGTTAGAACTGAGGACAGAGAATGCTGGCAAGATTCTACAGTTGTTTACCAAAAGCTACATAAACATCTTCCAGGCTTCTCCTTTTTAAAGGATGCCCGTAATCCATCCATTCTCATTTCAATTTCTCAATCTATCAAAGATAGTATCAACATTTCTGAGAGAGAAGGAAAATACATTTTATCTGTGCAGAACAGACAGGAAACAATTTTTTTGCAAATACATGGGTAAATAGCAAGTGTTCTCTATACAGACAAAGCACTACTAAGGAGCTAGGGGACGTGTAGGAAGAAAACGAGATCTCAATACAAGACAGAGATAGGAATTCTTCAACACAAAAATTAAATTAAATGAAGAGAAAGATTAGAAGAACAAACCCTTTCTTAGTGAACAATTAAAGTCCAAAGTGCTGCTTCACAACTTATTTGAGTGTAATGGTTGCTAAGCCTTTGAAAAGTCGTCAAACCTCTACAATACAATCTACTCTTGTAGCATGGTCTCAGAACATCACACATTACTTCTAGCACTCTATCAGTGCTACATAACAGTGTGCAAACAAAGCAAGTTCAGTGGGATGAATTTTAAAGTTTTCTTTTTATTACATCAGAAGCCTGTACAACCCCCAGAACCCCAGCATTGGCAAGAACATTTAAGAACATGAGGAACCACCTCTATACTACAGTATTTATCACAGAAGAGCTACATCTTGGTCAAAATAACAGTCACTTCAAAGCGTACACAGCCTAGCACAAGCAGGGAAGATGCATCTTCAGCTCCATGACTGTAGGTTGGGCATACCAAACAGAGTTCAAGTTCTGATTTACAGCCAAATGCCAACCTTGCTCCACAAAAGCTGTGTCACCGTCCCTTATTCCTTCCTGCTCTTTACTTGTCCCTCATTATCTCACAGTATCCATAGTATTAGACCCCTCTTTCTGTAGGGCTGAGAAGTCACATAAGCCAGTGCTGAAGCACAAATTTGCTAGCATTGATGGAACAGTCTTTGCAGTACTTCTCAGGATCTGTAACAACTTTAAGGCAGTGAGATACAATAGCATTAACCATGGCATGCGTGACAACTCCAGGGATATTACTAATAACATGAGAATGCTGAGTTTATTTGTAAACAGGGTACATGACCAGTTAGAAGCTCATATGAATGTACTGAACTGAACGAGCTGTGGTAAGAAACTTAAAACAAAGGACAATGACCACCGATAAAAACATCACAGAAGCATATCTAAAGAAATACTGGACAAAAATATCTGCTATCAAGATTTGTGACAAATGCTCAGGAATCTATTTTGCCAAACAAGCTTGGAGTGGGGGGGATACAAGCTCTTAAAGAAGATTCTCCCTAACACTAAGTAACAATTCTTTTTGTCTGAGCTAAAGTTAATAAATTCGAAAGTCAATTTAGAAAGTCTACATCTACCAAGGCTTCCATCTAGAAGATACTGAATCCAGACATACACATTTAACAGTTTTGAGACATTCTCCAAGACTTCTGTTCTCAGAAACTCTGCTAAATTCCAGTCAGTGCAACTGAGAACTGCAGGGATTAACTAAGAACTGCTATGATGAATGTGGTTTAGATGCAGGGGACTGCCATGTGTAACTTGCAGTAAAGAAATTGCATGATTTCCCACAACAGAAGAGTTGGAAAAAACCCTGAATACAGAAAACTCTTTAAATGTATAAAATACCCTATCTTTTTTTAACTGCAGGGGTGACTGAAAACTAAACCAGGTTGCCCAGAGAGGCTATGGCATCTCCATCCTTGGATATCTATCCAAAACCCAACTGAAGAAAGTCCTGAACAGTCCACTCTAGATGACCCTATTCTGAGCAGGGGCACTGGACTAGCAGCCTCCAGAAATCTCATCCACATCATCCTTCTGCAACTCCATTATTAAACTTTTTAAGTCCTGATTTGTTTGAGTGCACAAAATCACTGGATGTACAACACTGCACTGCAACACCAAGCCTTTAGGTGCTCAGGTTACTCTAATGTGATAAGACAGCACCACAAAAAATTTAACCACAGATGAACTTTTTGGAGATAAGAGAATAGCTACTGACTTATCTCAGTGTAGCACCAGTTAAGATATGTTCAGTATGCTCAGAAGATACCAGAAGCCGCTCTGGGATGATAACATAACTACTTCAGCTCAGGGAGTCAAACTGCTCATAAGACTGCTCCCACCACAGCTGGTGCTGCAGTGATGTCCTCCATATTCACCCAAAAGGCAGAAGCAATGGAACAACAGTATCTTTTGGTGGAATAGAAGGGAGTGCTTGGCAGATACTTCTGCAAAAGGGGAGTCTCAAAACCCAGATCCAGACTCTGCAGTTACCAGTTGACCAATTAACTTAAAAAGTCATTTATAGTCCTTCTGTGAATTTATACTTTTTCATTATTGCAAACAACCTATGACAATATCTTAATTAAAACAACATTGAATATTACTGTTAAAACTGTTAAATGTAATTAAAGGTATTCTATTACTCACCATCAAATCTTTCACTCTGTTGCTTAGCTGATCAATAAATAATATTGGAAGGTAATGCACTGTCTTCCCCAACTGAACCCTAGGATGTTTAAACATGGATTTTATGACTGTAGTGATCTAAAAAGAAAACTACTTTTATTCAAATTAGTACTCATTCATTACTTTCAGATCTACCCATGTAGATATTTCCCACCATCTTTCCAGGCAGTTTCTTTTAACACACAGAAAGAAAGAAGCCACTAGCCTAGAGTCTTTCATTGAGAGAGGTCTGTATTAAAAAAATTAGGCAGGTCATATTTCTCCTTTTAGTTTGCTTTTATTCTTCTGCAGAAAGACAGAATAAGCAAAAAAAAAAAGACAAATGAAATCTGTTGTGATGATGCTGAAGCTGTTGCATGACCAAGGGTAAAGGAAATTAAAAAGCTTGTTGAAGAGAAACATGCTCAAGTTTACTACCATGTATTTGTACCCTTTGTCTCAGGTTTCCCTCTCCTACTGCAGCAATGTCAATTCTCCACCATCTCCTGATTCCTGCACAGCCCCAATAACATCTATCAGGTCAGCAACAGCATGTGCTCTTGCCAGCATGGGACTAGGAACACGAAGGCTGGCACATACACAGGAGGGCTGGATACTACTGGAGAGACTGCACAAGGAGCAGAAATCTTCTCTGCCTTCTCAACATGACTCTTCTTTGGATTGCTCTATCACCTCACCAACCTGCATGATAATAACAGAAACTTCACAGCCCTTGGTTCCTCTATAAAATTGACCCCTTGAAAGTTATTTAGCAAATGATGATGTATATGCAATTGCTTTGTCAGTATCTTAGAAAAGTATTTAGTCTAATGCCCCCAGAGAGACTAAGTCTTATAGTTCTTCACTAGAAAGGCAGTTATCTACTCTGTGATGTTCTCAGTAAAACTATATGGAACTGCCATAAGGGAACTTTTTAAAGCCTGAAAGGTGAATTTTAGTTGTTGATGAAAGAAATCTCTGTGCATGATAAAAGACTGGATACTAACTATACAATGGGCAACGATAATACAGGAAAGTACTACATCAAGACTCAGAAATACCGCTTGGTTACTTAACTGAAGAGGTTTAGATTTCTACGTAATTACTACAATTGAAGCTACTGCTAGTGGAATTGCAGCAGGCTATTTCATATCCAAACTGTTATCAGTATATTGCAATGATAAAACAGCACTGATGCCTATATAAACATGACCAGACAACATACCCTTGTTCATTAACCCCTGATGAACCTGGTTTTGTTATGGCCTATCTTATGAGTTGCTATGTTTATCTATTCTGGCTGGGAAGCTATCCCAGAACCCCAGGATCTGCTGATTAAGCAACTCCTTCTGGATTTAACAGGATACTTGTAGAGCAAGGCATCAACATTCAGCAGCACAAGCCAACACGGCACTATTTATATGGTTAACGCTGGAAGTAATTTAAGCAAGCTGTGAACAGAAGCTACTGCCTGCATTTAGTGACCTAAAAACCTATCCTTGCTTTTTAGTATTTACTTGAGAAGATAGCATAATGTAGGAATGCACATTGTCAAAGTAAATTAAAGCCAATCATAAAGGGAGAAGAAAGATATCACAGGAGATCAGCTGTGCCTCTTCAGCACTTGCAGTTTTTAGAGTTACTTTGCAGAAGAAGGGACAGTAATTGCTTTAAAGGACAGAAGCGTGATTTGAAAACAAGGGGGTATGAGGTCTGCGTTTTTACTTGTTTATATTTTACTTGTGTCTTTGTAGTTCTGTTTTGTCTTACTATGATAGCTTCATACAAAAAGTATTCTAATCTCTGGGCTGCCCAGCAACAAGATACGTCCAATACGATTTTCTAGTCCATAATATATTACTAATTGTCACTACTGAACCACAAGCACTAAGACTACCCCTCCTCATCTCCTAAGTGCCAACTTAAACACAAAACACTACAAGATGCCAGAGAGGATTTTTTAAGAAATATGCAGCAAGATTATAATAACAAACGTAGCAGAATGAAGTCATACACTTACATCTTCATGTAACGGTGCACATCAGCAGGGAGGGATGATCCATCAAACACAAAATCTTCTGCCATGATGTTTAAGGTTAATCTTGACCTCCAGTGAGAGACAGGTTCATCTAGAGTGTTGGTCTGTTTTTCTGCTTCAATTTGCTTTAAAAATAGAATAAACATACATACTGCTAAGCAACACAAAAACTGGAATAGGATTATACTGCAGCTCACAGAAATTATTGAGTCATTAACTATATCATAAAACAGAAGCCCCACTTTGAAACACTTCACCTTAAGTTTGACCAGATCAAGTATTTTGCTCAAATACAGCAGAAGGGGTTGTAAAGGCCCACCACAATCTGACACTAAAAATCTTTCAGTGCTCATTCACAGCCTTGTTCATCAGCAATGAATATTCAGCTAATTAAGATTAATACCTTAGGAATGTGGGTACTACTCAGAAAAAGTCACTTTGGAAGAAGGACTGTAGAGTAATTAGATATTACTTCAAAACAGGCAAAAGGACGTGAATGATCACGCTCATTAATTTTTGGGAGTAAAAATATCAGACCATTTGTCCTGAACTTCTGAGCCTCTGAAGGCAAGTGCTGAAATCAAGTAGGGCCTTAGCTTTCAAGAGATGCTTATCCCCAGGCCATTCTACTTGCTTTTCTTTGGATGAACACCAACTGTTCTGACTTTTAGTGTCGTTCTGTAGCCTCAGCTAATTTTCAACTTTATTCTGACAGGATTCAGAAACGTCACTCCTGGCTACAGGTATATTTTTGATTCCAAAGAACAGAGTGAAATTCTCAAGCTCCACTTAATATGAGACACAAAAGCCATTCACAAGTATTTGAATAAGACTATTGTTTCCCCCCTCCAACAAGTAATCACAGCATTTGTCAAAGGATACCATCTTATTCTCTTGAAGTGAAAAGTAAGAACATCTTAAAGAAAAAGAAGCACTTTGACATTGGTCACTCACCAATATCAAATTCAAATTCATATCTCTGTTTTATAAAAGCAAAGCATATGATTTCACATGAATACAGTTCACTATAAAAAGCAGCATCTCACTGTCATAGAACAATATAGTATTTCTACAGAAAGCAATCATTAAAGAAGTAATTAATGTTAACTAGGAAAATATTTTAATAGCAGCCAGTGTTATAGAGGGCTTTACCTCTAGTGTGCTGAGTAGTCTACTATTTGCATACAAGCTGATAATCAAGAAGAGGAGTTTGTGTTTATTTCCCATATCATTATTGCTGTGAAGATGCAAGCACAGCAAATGCTAACGCTAGAAGTGTCTATAAAAGAAATTCTTTTTTTGCAGTTGTTCATCTATAGATGAAAAAAACCACCTACCTGTGTGGCTGATTCTCCAGTGAGCAAATTAATCTCTTCTGGTTTAGGGACCATGTATGTGGTCAGAGGGCTTACTATATGCACCTGCTTACCATCATGCCAAGGCAAAATGCCAGCATGGTGAAGAAATACATATGCATATAATGTGCCATTATTTCGGGTCTTCTTTGGTACAGAGACATTCACTGTCCTAAAATACAAAATAAATATGTTATGAGATGACATAGCATATGCTGAAATATTTACCTATTACATATAAGGATCACCGAAGGTGTTCAGATGCAAGCAAAAATGGCTGAGAACATAAAAGAGAAAGGAAGACATATGCCTTGCCTGGCACACAACACAACAGTTAGGACTAATATTCCCTAATGAGCCATGGCTGGATGGCATCAATTTATACACTCCTGTATGTATTAATGTTTGCATTTCCAAAGTTTTACTATTATCTTAAGATAGTTTAGTCTTTGTTCAATTTGTACTTTTATTACCCTAACAACACAGGACTGTATTATCAGTTCTTTTGTTGTTTTCCCCGGCCAATACATCATAGGACCAAAATTAGTAAAAAACAGCCTTCTGTGTGTTGAATATGTATGGCAGATCCTATACATAATACAAAGTCTTAAAAAGAAAATCCCAATGTTTTGCCAAGCACTTCGCGTTAATATCTTCACAGCTATGGCATGCCAGGCACAGATCTCTAGATTACTGCCCCAAACCATGAAGTCACTCCTTTTGTCTTAGCCAAGATATCACTCTACTTACAACACTGCACACTGCCTCCCCTCTTCCTGCGAATTTGCTGGGCTTGTTTTACTCTGACTGCTTTCAGTGGCTTCGCAGACTATGCCAGTAAAACAATTTTTATATTTTCAAGTTTGACAACGTTTTATATGACCTAAACTGCAGATCGTGTTCCTCAACTGCAGAAAACGCAGAATGTGAAAAACATGGGAGACTCTGACAAGAGAGTCAAGAATAAGGCGACTATTCTAAACAAAACAAAAATCCAAACAAAAAGTGAGGCAGCAAATATGACACACAAAATGAGTAGTTCTGATCATTTTAACTGTATCGAGGCATATGTAGAGTGCAGTGTTATACTTAGACATTTATATAAGGAAACAATCTGATTCTATCTCAGCACCAACATCCTTTCAGAAGATCTGGAAACACAAAACTACCAGAAAAAGAAACACAGAATCATAGAATAGTTAGGGTCGGGAAGGACCTTAAGATCATCTAGTTCCAACCCCCCCTGACAGGGGCAGGGACACCTCACACTAGACCATGATGCCCAAGGCTATGTCCAACCTGGCCTTGAACATCACCAGCGATGGAGCATTCACAGCTTCCCTGGGCAACCCCTTCCAGTGCATCACCACCCTTACAGTAAAGAATTTCTTTCTTATATCCAATCTAAACTTCCCCTGTTTAAGTTTGAACCCGTTACCCCTTGCCCTATCACTACAGTTCCTAATAAAGAGTCTCTCTCCAACATCCCTAGAGGCCCCCTTCAGATATTGGAAGGCTGCTATGAGGTCTCCATGCAGCCTTCTCTTCTCCAAGCTGAACAGCCCCAACTTTCTCAGCCTATCTTCATATGGGAGGTGCTCCAGTCCCCTGATCATCCTCGTGGCCCTCCTCTGGACTTGTTCCAACAGTTCCATGTCCTTTTTATGTTGAGGGCACCAGAACTGCACACAATACTCCAAATGAGGTCTCACAAGAGCAGAGTAGAGGGGCAGGATCACCTCCCTCGACCTGCTGGTCACGCTCCTTTTGATGCAGCCCAGGATTTGGTTGGCTTTCTGGGCTGCAAGCGCACACTGCCTGCTCATGTTCAGTTTCTCATCAACCAACACCCCCAAGTCCTTCTCCTCAGGGCTGCTCTGAATCTCTTCTCTCCCCAACCTGGAGCTGTGCCTGGGATTGTTCCCACCCACGTGTAGGACTTTGCACTTGTCATGGTTAAACTTCATCAGGTTGGCATCAGCCCACCTCACAAGCGTGTCAAGGTCCCTCTGGATGGCATTCCTTCCCTCCAGTGTGTGAACCGAACCACACAGCTTGGTGTCATCGGCAAACTTGCTGAGGGCACACTCAATCCCACTGTCCATGTCACCGACAAAGATGTTGAACAAGACCGGTCCCAACACCGATCCCTGAGGGACACCACCCGTTACTGGTCTCCAGCTGGACGTTGAGCCACTGACCACAACTCATTGTGTGCAGCCATCCAGCCAGTTCTTTATGCACAGAGTGGTCCACCTATCAAATTGATGTCTCTCCAACTTAGAGACAAGGATGTCATGTGAGACAGCATCAAATGCTCTGCACAAGTCCAGGTAGATGACATCAACTGCTCTACCCCTGTCCATCAGTTCCGTAGCCCCATCATAGGAGGCCACCAAATTGGTCAGGCAGGATTTCCCCTTAGTGAAGCCATGCTGGCTGTCACCAACCACCTCCTCGTTTTTCATGTGCCTCAGCATGCCTTCCAGGAGAATCTGCTCCAAGATTTTGCCAGGCACAGAGGTGAGGCTGACTGGTCTGTAGTTCCCCGGATCATCCATTTTCCCCTTCTTGAAAATGGGCGTTATATTTCCCTTTTTCCAGTCATCAGGAACGTCACCTCACTGCCATGATTATTTTTGAAATATGATGGACAGTGGCTTAGCAAATTCATTTGTCAGCTCCTTCAGGACCCGCAGATGCATTTCATATGGTCCCATGGACTTGTATACGTTCAGGTTCTTAAGATGATCTCAAACCAGATCCTCTCCTACAGTGGGCCCAGGGTCTTCATTCTCACAGTCCCTGTGTCTGCCTTCCAAGACTTGGGTGGTGTGGTCAGAGCATTTGCTGGTGAAGACTGATGCAAAGAAGTCATTAAGAACCTCAGCCTTCTCCAAATCCAGCATAGCCAGTTCTCCTGATAGCTTCTGGAGAGGGCCTACATTGTCCCTAGTCTGCCTTTTATTCGCTATGTATCTATAGAATCCCTTCCTGTTATCCTTAACATCCCTAGCCAATTTTAATTCTAAGTGGGTCTTAGCTTTCCTAACCTGGTCCCTAGCTTCCCAGACAACATCCCTGTATTCTTCCCAGGCTGCCTGTCCTTGCTTCCAAGTTTTATAAGCCTCTTCTTTCCTTTGAATTTTCCTCAGCAGCTCCCTATCCATCCAAGGAGGTCTCCTGGCCCTCCTGCTGCACTTCCTTCTAGTTGGGATGCAAGACTCCTGAGCTTGTAGTAGATGATCCTTGAATATCAACCAACAGCCTTGGGCCTCCCTGCCCTCTAGGCTATATGCCATGGAACCTTAGGCTTATTAGCGCTGAAAGAGTTACAGATAAGCATATTGCTAAAACACAGGAAAAGTGAACACAGTTTGACTTTCAAGTTCTATTTCAGGTTTGAAGCCACAGCTATCAAGAACACTGTGTAGGCAGCAGACTGGCTACACATTATAAGAAAGTCTAAAGCGTTTCCAGGTTCCAGGCACTTTGACTTAGATTGTCACAACAGCAAGTCAGTCTTACTATTAATAGCAAAGTACGTTTTTGTGGAATATTTGTCTCTCTGAAACAGCAAACTTCTCCAAACTAACCGACGCTCAAGTTCAGCGCATCATATGTACATTACTGACCTAGCACAGCTAGCAAGATGAATGTTTAGAGGGGAATCTGAAAACTGAGATAGATGAGATAGGACAGCATTTGAGACTTGTAAAGTCTACAGGACAGAAACAAGCATATCTGTATTTACCAGTATAACTTTGGTTTGCAAGCTTTGTTTCTTGCAACTATGAGATGATTTCAGTGTGAGAAAAATTTGTTTAAGGGCCTATCCCTCAGTGCCACGTGAACTTAGCACATTGTTTCCATCACTTTACCAACACTTAATGCATTAAACATTCCATGAAATTAAAGGGAAAATAATTTCATAATTCCAAATATTCTATGAAATTAAAGGGAAAAACACTGTTTTTATTAACAGCACCACTTTGTCCTCAACTCTGAGGCTGAAATCCAAATAACACCTTTCCTGCCTTAACATAGCAAATACAGTTACCACCTTATGAAACAAATGGGAACTGAACAGCATGTACAGCATGCAAAAATAGCTTTTACTCTTCCCTTCCCCCCCAAAAAAAATAATGCAAGAACAACTCTGTTTATTCAACAGTCTATCTTTCTTTATGCACACGTAGTATGTATTCTAACTACCAGTTAGAATACATACTTCAGAATTAAACAAAGAGCTTGTAGTCTGGATACCTACCTTTCAAATTTGGACTCAATATCAAAATCCTCCACGTTCAAAACCAGATCTATATTACTCTCAGCACCAATATTTGACCGTGTGGTAGTGTACACGCTTAGCTGAAATCAAAACAGCACAGAGAAATCAGGGCATGTAAATACTGAATTCATGTACTGGTACACTTAAGAGTGTGGATCTGTACTTCAGCTTCACCCATTTCCCCAGTCACATGACGGTTATATACACTGGGAAACTAAAAATGCACTCAAAAAAGTGTAGCACAGCTTCCTTCCTACTGGCAGCAGAAACACAGGGTAACACAGCTACTGAATGTATTCCAACAGGATGACCTACAATCACAGAATGGTTTGGGTTGGAAGGGGCCTTAAAGCCCATCCAGTTCCAGCCCTCTGCCCCGGGCAGGGACACCTTCGACTAGACCATGTTTTTGAAGTTGAAGTCAAAGACCTCTACAGAAGCCGAGCCATTTCTTCAGCAAGGCCGCTCTGGTTAGTGCATGTGTCAAACAGAAACACACCTCCATCCCGCCCGCGCTTCAGCCACGGGCGTTATCCACAGGGCAGGACCCTCGCACCGCGCTCCGCTTCAACTCCCGACCACCGCCACACTCGGGGTTCGGGCGACGGCGCGGCGCGCTCGGGCACTTCACGCGTGACCGCAGCTGCCAGCCGAGTCACGCCGCGCTTCCCGCACCACCAGCGGGCACGGAGGAGACAGCCCCGGGCAGGCACCGCCGCTCCTACCCTCCCCCAGCAGCACCCGGGTCGGGGCCCGACGCTGAGGGAGACGAGCGCTGCTCCCGGCCCCGCTCAACCCCCCTCCGCCGGGTGCCCGCTGCGCCGCGCTCACCTGCAGCTTGGGCCTCCGCGCCAGGTAAGGCCACACGCAGCCCGCCGCTCCGCCCCCCGCCGCCGCCGCCGGGCAGGGCCGCGTGTAGACGATGCCGTACATGACCCAGCACGTGTGCGCCACGTACACGGCGAACACCCCCACCACCAGGCTGGTGAATGAGCTGCGGCTCAGCATGGCGGCGGCCGCCCGCCCTCGGCTCCCCGCTCGGGATCAGCCGGGCCGCCCCGCCGCCGCCGCTCGCCCATCCCACCGCCACAGGACCGCCACGCCCCGACCGCCCGCCCGCTCGTCACTTCCGCCGGGCGCGGGAGGGAGCGCCGGGCCGCCGCGTCGCAACCGGCGGCGGGGTCGCTGCGAGCCGGCACTCGGCGCCGCTAGGGGGCGCGCGGGGCAGGGCTCGGCTGCCTGTGGGGCGGGAGAGTGCCTTCGATACGGATCGCGCGGGGAAACGGTGTGTGGCAGCAGGGGAAACGCAGCGCGGCATTAAGACCATCCAGCTCCAACCCCCCTCTAGACCGGGGTGCTCCAAGCCCAGTCCAACCTGACCTTGAGCGCTGCCAGGGAGGAGGCAGCCGCGGCTGCTCTGGGTAACCTGGGCCCGGGCCTTATGACCTTCGCAGTAAAGAACTTTCTCCTAACATCTAATCTCAATCCAGTCTTTTTCAATTTAAAGCCATTGCGCCTTGTCTTGTCACTACATGCCCTCTCTGGCTATCCTGTAGGTTGCTTTAGGTACTGGGAAGGCCCAGGTTGCCCCAGAGCCTTCACTGCTCCAGGCTGAACTACCTCTGAGCCTGTCTTCATGCGAGAGATGCTGCAGCCCTCTAACCTTCACAGCCCCCTCTGGACTCGCTCCAGCAGGTCCACATCGCTCTTGTGGTGGGGTCATAGAGCTGAACACTGTACTGCAGGTGTGGTCTCATGAGAGCAGGAGGGGAGAATCACCTTCCTTGACCTTTTTTGACGCAGCCAGGATAGGGCTGGCTTTCTGGGCCAGCCAATAATAAAAATATAGAAGAAGAATTAGGAAAATGAAACAAGCAACGTGAGCAAATAGTTAAGGACAGTGGCAGGACCCAGGAGAAGGGAAGGGAGTGGTGTTCATCCATCAGCAACTGAGGGAAGCAGTCCACAGGCAGCACTCCTGGCAAGCAGTCAATCATGCTCTGCTCTCGCTGGCCTGACCTACCAGACGTTGTCCCTTTATGGAGCTGGGAATGCTCCTCCAGGCCCTGCCCTGGGAGTGAAAAAGGAACATTTCTTGTGGTCCTCACATAGTGTCAACAAGGAGGAAGTGATGACATGGATACATGCCTCAAGTACACCTCAGTCAAGAGCTGTGGGCAGAAGAGGCAGAAGCATGGGTCAGAGATGACTGCCTGGACACCTTGGCGATGCGCCACAAGGAGCTTCCCTGCAATGCAGACAAGTTAGGAAATGGGCACAGGGGCATGGGGAGGCTCAGGCAGCCTAGGGTGTTACTGTAAGTGCATCGCAGGATGAAGGGAGTTTGATGAAGATGGGTATCTTCTCTAAGAGAAGAAAGTGGTGGAGAGTAACCAGAGAAGGTAGGGAAGGAGAAGAGGGCATGATGGGAGCAGGTTGTGCTGCTACCTTAGCAGAGAACACGTCACCTGAAAAGACACTGAAAAGAGAGAGCAGCGGGGAAGGGCTGGATGCAGATTCAGTCCCCCATGGCTCCCTGTGGAACCAAGCAGCGCAGTGGCAGGAGCAGCAGAGGGCTCTGCAGAGCAAAGCCAGGGTCATAGCCTGTCACCTCCGGCAGGCCTCACGCTGCAGGGAAAAGCAGGGTTAAAAACAGATGGTATCAGGTAAGGGACTCTTTACCCTTAGAAGAAAGAAATCTTGCATACATTTTGTTCATTTACACATCTGTAATTTCATTAATAATGTCAATCACTTCTGTTTTGTAATGAATAAGTGTTTTTGAAAGTGTACCTCATTCTGATAACATCCTCTGGCATTCATTTTCTAGCGTAATCTACTTTCATGAGTATAGAGCAAATAAGTTACTTGCATTTAAGAGCAGAAGAAAAAGGAAAAATATACTTAAGCAAAAAAAAAGTTCAGGCTTTAAAGCTTTTCTTCATAAGAAAGCATGTCACATTGCTGCATGATTAGTCAGACTTCACTGAAAGAAGAAATAACTAGATTAAATTTTGTTTTGGACAAATACAGTATTATCTCTTTTCTTACATAGAATGCAATTCACCCACTTGCTATCAGTTACAGATGTCCCTTCTTTCACACAAACCACTGCATGACTAATCTGGCTTGGGCCAAAAACATAATCAGCATCCACCCTGTCCTGGTTTCAGCTGGGATAGAGCTCATTTTGTTCCTAGCAGCTGGTGCAGGGCTCTGTCTTGCCTTTAGTCTGAGAACAGCGCTGATAACACACCTATGTTGTAGTAGTTGCTAAAGTAATGCTTATCCTGATCAAGGACTTTCCAGTCTCTCATGCTCTTCCGGAGAGGAAGGGCACAAGAAGCCAGGAGGAAGCAGAGACAGGACACCTGACCCAGGCTATCCAAAGGGGTATTCCATACCACAGCATGTCATGCCCAGTATATCAACTGGGCATGATCACCCAGAAAGGCAAATTGCTGCTTGGCTGGGGCTGGGTATCAATCAGTGGGTGGTGAGCAATTGTATTGTGCTTCAGTTGTGTTTATTCAGTGTTACACCTCTCTCTTTGTTGTGTCCCTTTTCATTACAATTGTTACCAGTGTTCAAGGCTGGATTGGACATAGCCTCGAGTGGCATGGTTTAGTGGGAGGTGTCCCTTCCCATGGCAGGGGGGTTGGAACTAGATGATCTTCAGGTCCTTTCCAACCCTAACTACTCTATGATTCTATTTAATTTCAGTGTTTAAGCTGTTCTTATCTCAACCCACGTGTTTTACCTTTATCCAATTCACCTCTCAATCCCACTGGAAGATGTAGGGGATGAGCAAGCAGATGCTTTGTGCTTAGTTGGTGGCTGGGGTTAAACTACGACAATAACTTGAAATTAGAGACTAACATTAAGAAAAACATTAAGTAGCCTTCCCCTGAAATCTTCATACTTGGATGAACATATGCAGTTTCTGTGGTAAACTCCCCCAGTGTTTCACTTCTATTCTTAAAAATATTCATATTAATGGTTCAGCTTATATTCAACTGGACCTCATTATGCCTTTTGCTACTACCCATTATGAAATTCTCACGTACTTAGGTATCTGGAGTGTTGAATCACTTTCTTGCCTGTTTCCTGGATAAATAAAAGCAGCCAGAGCTGCTTTTCAGGCAAATTTAGACAGACTTGTTTCTCCAGACTTCTGGAGCCCCTTTTCTGAAGCTGTTTTGATCTTTTGATATTCCTCTTAAGCACAGAAAAATAGAACTGGAGTCAAGATCCCCATCATCCTAAGGGGATGACCAAAGCCAAGATTCAGGGGAAATAAAATGAAACCCAAGTAACCAAGCCAAAAACCTGGAATACCCCAAACAAAAAGCCCTTAAAACCCTGTATTTCATACTCCCAGTTGCCAGGTAAACAAGCACTGTTCCGGTACACACACTGCCACAAAGAACATGTATCAACAAAGCACACCTAAACATACAAAGCATATATGGACTCAGGCTTACTCACAACTATGATTTGTATCCTTTCCCTTATTGTAAGCTTTGTTAGTTATAAAAACCTTAAATCTAAGAAAAAAATCCAGAGGAAACCAAACATTTTTTGTTTCATTTTTAATTCGGCTTCACGCTGAAAATTCAATTTACAAGCCATTCATAAGGAAAATGTCCAGCTAGGCAGAATGAGCCATGATTGTATAACTGCACATCAACACTTGTAGTGTATCATTTAGTTCCCTTTTAGTAAATCATCATATGACTTGTATATCATACCTTAAGTGTCTACATCATTTGGCTCAGTTCATCACACGCTATAGTCCATTTCAACTTATCAGGCAACTAACAAGAAAAAGAATGCTCAAATTGAGGTATTTCCTTTAAGAATTTACTGATCACTGGTATTCAGAGGTAATGTTAAATCATATTCTTTTAAACATTGAAAAATGTACAAAACCAAGTTCATTTTTAAAAAATATTATCCTTAGTCTTCCATGCATGTGAATAAAAAAGATAAAAATCAAATTTGTAGCACTGAAGCTATACTCTTCATTCCGCAAAAGTATTTCCACAATTGGAACCACAAGCTACAAGTCATCTTTAGTACACTACTTGAAGTATAGTCAGTTCAGTGCAAAGGTAATAGTCTATGTACACATATCATAGGAGCCATAGGGGGGGAATTTACAGCAGAAACTATGCATTCAAATTATTATTCAGTCTCACAATATATTGTTACAGATTTACACTGCGTATCCAAGGGCTATGATGGCAAAAAGCTTGCAGCCAACACGTATTTTTAAACACACCAGGTCTGCCTAGGCAGCCTCAAAATCAACAGAATTTGTACCACTGATGGAACAAGCATGTAATACCTTGCAAGGACGTTCTATGAATCAGCTTCCTACTCTGTCAGCAAAGCTTTGCCACCAAAAGCATCCTCTTCATGGCAGTGCCTAACTGGGATTCAGTTGCGGTAAGAAAAAATTCCAAAATGTGATAATTTAAAATGCTTACTTATCTTGCTTTTGCATTTAAGCTCTCAAGTACGTTCAGAGACATAGCAATATATTTTTCCAAACTATATACACAATGTCCCCAATGCAAGTTTAACAATCAAACCCATTCTTCTTTCTGAATTTTCTCTCAGCCTGTTGATAACTCAATTTTATTCTTCAAAAAAAGATGAACTAGTACCTGTGGTCAAGTTAGAAATGTCTCACGCACCTGGAGAGCTGCTGGGAATTATAAAAAAGGTTTAGAAAGTGGTCCCATTGAACAGATGCCGAATACTTTCAGCACAATGCCGCAACGCTGAAGCTGTAGAGTATACAATACAAGGTTAGCAGATGCTTAGTCTTGGTCCTCCTCCAGGAAACAAAAATCTATCACTTCTAAAGAAATTTACTTCTGACTTCTATTTCTAACATTACAGATTTACATGGAGCTCCTAACACCCTTAGAGCAACTGGAGAAAGCAACATAAACAAAACACCAAACACAACTATACAGACAAGCAGCTGCAATGTCATTTTTTGTCTTAAGTATGTACAATTGCTAAGGAGAGCTGTTTAACTTAAGGAATTCGAATCCGTGTATTTAAAAATATAATTTCATTTTTAGATGTTTACTTAAAAATCACTTCTGTAGTCTGGAAAGTACAGCACTGGCTAACCTAAAGCTCCCTTCTGAAATGTAAGAAATATTTTGCTTGAACTTCATTATAAAAGAAAACATAGGACAAAAATATATACTTAGGGCATACAAGATCTTTACAAGTTTATTTCTTTAACATTTAAAATACAAAATTGTCTTCATGCTGGATAGTGAATAAAAGACATGTATTTGGGTTTTCCCCACATACATTCATAGACTTAGAAATAACCTATTGTCAGATGGATTTCATTTCCAGTACCATGGTAGGATGAAAAGTGTTTGAGCTTCAGCCTTCTTCAGTATCCATAAGGAGTCTTTGTTTGCTATCACATTTATAGATGCTGCGTTTGGAACTTGGAAGTAAAGAGGCACACACTGAAAGTAATATGACTCAGAGGTCAATGCAGTTTAAGGTTTCATTATACCATGTTTCTTAATTTTATTGTTCACAGGAACAAGGAGAATCTCAAACTCTTTCAGATCTGCTGCCACCTGGACACACATGTAATGGTTAAAGTGTGGGAAATGAAAAAGCAGTCCTTTGCCTAATGGCAGGCAGAAGCCAAAGCAGCACGTGGGCCTCTAGTTTTGGGTGGCATTACCAGAACAAGACTTAACTATTCACATACCACTTAAGTCTTATGGAGAGAAGTCTGTGAATTATCACTTAAAAGGCAGCAAAGTTTCCCTCAGGCTGCAACACACCTACGAAGAACAGTCAGCACAAGCGAGAGCTGTGGATACATGAAACTGAGTTCACCAGCCCAAGAGGCAGAAATGACTGTTCTTTACTGTGGGAAAAGGCCAGCTGCACAGTGAAAGCTCTGCTGCCATACTAGCCTTGGTAGGCTCATCTGCTTGCAAGTTCAGGACCTAGTTCAGGCTAGTTCAGCCTGATTTTTCTCCAGCTGACTCTCTGGCTCAGAACTGGCATTCTCAAATAACATCCCTTTTATTATATCAAAATAGAACATTACATAAGTAATTATGACTTCTCTCTTGCTGCTAATATTTTTGGGTCAAAGTGAAAAACTGGAAATTTAACACTACATTGAATATCATATAGCACCTTTTGTCGAGATCCCCAAGCTAACCTCAGATGAGCCCTCCCTAATGTTCATACGGCCCTGTGCAATGTAGCTCAGAATAAAGAAGCATGACAACTGAACCCTTCCAAAGATGTTAATTAACAGGAATAACTTAGGTGCAGTCTGTGCTAAGGTGATTCAACTGTTTCCATTCCCAGAGACTGATCATTGGAAAACTGCAAATACACCTTTACCGAGGCTAGCCTGCACAGAAGCACGCTGCTCTGCCACTCTGCTCAAGAAAATGGAATAAGCAGCTGCTGCCATCACACAACTAGTAAGATTATTTTGCCTAACAAACTTGCAAGACAATCTAGGCAGTGTCAACTGCTGCAAAAAGGTTTCAGCATATTGCACAGAAACATAAACCCTCAATTTTATAAGCCTCTTAATTCCTCTTCTTTCTTGGTATCGCCCACTTCAGTTTAATCCCATTATGCACGATGAAGCACATCATCCCATCTGAGGAAAAAAGGAAGCTGTTTTCTACAAAACAAATCACTCTTCCACTTGTAAAAGTCACAGCAATTATCTTGAAATAAACTTGAAAAGTTTCCTAGAGAAAGGAACTGTCTTAACTTGATCACTATGAGATGCAGGAAATACTCAGATTCAAGTTCAGGCAAGTCTAATGGACAACCTGTTTGCTGCTGCATTCTCTTGGTAGTTTTACCTCAATATCATATAATTTATGAATGTTTGATCACATTTTGTTGGTGACTAACATGTACACTCAGTTAACTGCCTTACCTGAAACACAGAACGATTGTGTTTCTTCCTGTGAGGTGGTGCTGAAGGACTTCACTGTTACAGAGGTCTTGCAAGGCTCCTGTCACAGTTTTAATACTTTTTTTTCCAGTCTTCAAGGGAAAAAGGCAGGAAGAGCTAATGAAACCTCAGTGGCTGTGCTGCCAGTGACCCAGACATTACTTGGGACTCTCAATGCTGCAGTACCTTCAGGAAACCAACCACTGACTGAAGAACAGCGGGCTTTATTATTGCATAGCCAGGACTGCAGTATTACCTGAATGACTATCTCAATCTCTCTACTCATCTGCGAAACAGATCTTGTTGTTTTGCTGGACTGATTAATCAAGGCACTGATGACAAATTCTCACCTTCCATTTCAAAATGCTGGACTTACTTTTCCTTCTTTTTAGTAAAGGATCTAGCTAGATTAATTTGTCAGTTTAATTTTTCCAAATTAGCTGAAGTTCAGATACCTAAAAACTAACAAACCATCTGAAGTGCTTGGTTCACAGGGAACTTCCGTGCTTCAGTATGAGTCCAGGAGCTGAACTTAAGGTCTGCTAATGTAAACCTCCTGGCCAACATATTTGTCCTTTCTTAGTTCTAGAACACTCATAAAAGTGCTGCAAAATAAAAAGAACCAACCACAGGCTTCACATTAAGCAGAATGCAACATTTTGGGAGGTTTTAGGACCCACACTCTGACCTAAAGGAAAATCTGTCAGTTTTTAACCAGATTTTTCTTTTTTTCTCTCTCCATCCTAGTTCAGTCCCATAACATACGCAAAGCTGTGCTTAGTAGTGTATTTCTGATATCATGGCATGTGCTGTCCAAGTTCTACAACTTGTACTCTTTAAGTCTCACTCTGCCCTCCCTTCTTTTTTTAATGAGAACACCATTTTTGAAGGAGCAGAGAGCAGGATGTGACTACAACAGTTAATGTGAAAAGCTGCACTTACTGCATGGTAATATAAAAGTGAGAAGAACAGCAGGTAATGCCAGAGATGGCTGTGTAAGGAACTAATAAATTAATAAAAACACATCTGCTTTAGAAAACTTACCAAGCTATGCAGAGGTTAAAGTGCGATGACCCTTTTTCCCAGAAAAAGGTGTGCTACATTTTATGAATTAAAAAATACTCCAACCAGCCCAGTGCCTATGCCAGCTAACAAACCTAGTCAGTGAAAAAAACCTATGCATGAAAGCATGAATAAACAGCTGTGTATAAAACCTATATATTTCCAGCAACTTTGCCACTAAAGAGGTTGCATCAGTGGCCCAGCACACATGTGTGTCTCCTTTTCAACCTCTGCGACCCAAGGATTTATATCTTCAAAGTGGGATTAGCAATCACACAAAGCCTGGGTGCTTTCTATCACAGTAAGATTACCCTAGCTACAATAGATGCATTGAAACATATAGCATGATTCATTCATACAAAATTACGTGCACAACCTAACTTCTCCACTGAGGTCTACAAACTGCCTGCAATGCCTTTAATTGTACCTGCTTACAGTGATTGACTCCTGAGGCATCTGTACTAGCACTCGCCTTACTGTGGTACAGACATGGTTAAACACGCTCTGCATCTCCTAAATGCTTGTTTGGTTTTAGTGGGGTTTTGTTATGTTTGAACAAATATAAATGAAGCAAAAAACCCCACCAAAATCCCCAACAATTTTTGGGTATCTTCAATTTTGTAGCTTTCAGTGGTACTTTAAATACATTCCAACTGCAGAGTATACATGTTCAACCACAGCAGAACAGCAAAGTTCTGGCAGGGTGTCTCATACAATCTGTAAAAATTCAGTCTGATGCAAGAGCTATTCTGGCAAGGGATGGTAGTATTACATAAAGTAGTAAAATGCTCATCAGAAATGTCAAATGCCTTCACACCCCTGCATTTTTGTGCAAGGATCATTTATTAGGTTACATTGATGCAAAGAAGTGAAGTCGTATCTTCATATGTCTCCTTCTAAATTTAGGGGCTGTTGATATCACCAGTTCAAATAAAACAATGCATTTGTGAAATACATAATACTTTAACTGAAAACATTTATATGTCAGTCTTTGGTGAAGGGGAAAGGAAGACTTCACATCTACCCTGACATGCAGCAAGCCACTGAAACTTGCCTGCCATCACCCAGCTGCTCCACAGTCAGACGCCTCTTGAAAAGGCTACTTAGATGGAACTACTAAAACATTTTGGCAGTTAAGAGTTTGACAGGTGAGTTGTGTTGAACACTGCTGCAGTAATGCAATGTACTATAGGACTCAACCCTCAATGAAGTCCGAGTTTACGAAATGTGGCCTTTCTGTCACTATAAGGCAGTCTAGCACTATAGCCCTATATTCTACAGATGCTAAAATCACCTGAATTACATCCACTGTAATAGTGACACTATGTGTGATCTAACAATGTTTTCGTGAAGGCTGACCAGGACTTCACCCTATTGTTCATCCTATTATGGAAGCATCACAATTCATTCCAGAATCTAAGTGCTGCTTTGTGGATTTGTTATGGGCTTTTGTTTGGTTGTTTCTAAATGGTTGCTTCCACCATAAGTACTTGCTTACCAAGCAAACAATGCACCGGTGACTGGCTGCCTTCAGCAGCAGCTCTGGACAGAACTCACTGACGCACATGCTTTTCAGTGCCTCTTCACCATGCAATGTGGCTATTGTAGCCTGCAGCACCTTTCAACCCAAACACCCTGCACAGCTTAGTTGCAAACACGTGCAGCTATTAAGCTCACCACAATTAGTAAACATCTCCCTCACCAAAACAAATATGAAACCAAATGAACCCTTTGGTTTTCAGAAGACAGATCCCCAAGTTACACGCACCATACATGCAAATTAGGCACAGTCCTATTTAGCCAACTTCAACCAGCTTTCTTTGCTCTTTTATAGATGTGGACAAAGAACCTCTTCCTCTGAACTTTTAAGCTGTCCATGGAATAGTAAGCTTAACTTTTTCTTCTTTTCAGAAACATATCAGGGAACTCTCTCTCATCCCCTGCACTCTGAAATTCCCAAATTCCCAAGCTCATATACAAAGCAAAAGATAACTATCTCAGCCAGCCAGAGCCATGTGCCATTAAAAGTCTGCAAGATGCAATATGCCCAGGCTACAGTTCATGTGCCTTCCCTTATATACTGGCTTAAAAACATACTGTATTATTACAAAAAACAGACGTCGGGACATATCCCTGTACCCTGGGGCATGCTCAACAAAATAAAGTGTCTCCATCTTAGTTGTCTGTTCTGTTCTTAAAATCTCCAGTGAAGGAAAGCTCCTCACCCCACCTGGAATAACCCGTTCTCCCTATTTTAATGAGATGCACTGTAAGGAAATTTTCCTAATGCTTACCTTGCCTTTTAAATAAATAGCCTGTATCTACTATTAACGTGGAGAAAAGGCTGTTCCTATCTTCTCTATAGCAACTTTTTCCATATTTGAAGACTGTTTTCGCATCTGCCATCAGTCTCCTCTTCTTTTGATTAAAGAATACTTCCCGATTTCTCTTTTTGAGTATTTTATGTCCTCCAGAATCTATCCAGCCACCCCCCATCTCTCTCAGGTGCCCCAACATGGACAGGTACTTCATCTGAGGCCTTATCACAGCTTGAAAACAGAAATACCACCACACTTCTCACATGTTAACATGAGTTAACAGTGCTCAGTTTGTCATAATCTATACCATCCCTACCCCAAGATGTTTTATGCAGTAATACCCACTCCCTCTTCTGCTTGTGCAGCTGACTATTTCTACCTAAGTGTAGTTCCTTAAATGCCTTATTTTCCCAAACCACTTATCCTGTTTTTCATGATCAGTTTTAACTCAAATTTTGTCTGCCGGTCTGCTGCAGCCCTGTCAGCTCAGCATGTGTTATCTAGATATATCAAAAACTATCACCTCCAAATGAGGACCCACAGACCCCACTGAAAGCATAATTTCCTATGTTTTTTTCCCTCATACCCTGTCTATTAAGGCCATTTTCAGCTTGGAGACTTGCCACATACAGTTAGGAATGTCTAAGGACACATTCCAATACCCTAATGAGCTTTAAAACAGCTCCTCCTATTTAGAAAAAACTAGTAATAAAAGCATTTGGTACAAACAGATTTTCTTCTGGTAAAATTCCTCCCTTCCAAATCTAAATTACTCTAACATGTGGAAGATTCAAATCTCAACAGTTTTCCAGTCACAAAGCCATCATATTTTAGCACAGCCCTACAAAATTAGTCATAGAAATGATCTGAAAGTATTTCTGGTTTGTTTGGAAGTAGAGTTGCCATCAAGAATTATTTTTGTGACAGAGTCCTTCCCACTCCTTGAGACTTTTGTCACATTTCAAAATCAGTGAAGTTCTGTGGTTTTATAATAATCTCTCTCCATTGGTAATTAAGGCATCTGGCTTTACAGAAGGAAAGATAAGAAACATAAGAAACATTACTAATACAAGTGGTTTTAGTTTTTGTTGTTGTTTACTTTTGTTTAAGCAGTTCTCGACCATTTTAAGCTCATATACTGCATATAACATATATGTCTCTATATAGATTTAACTAGCATTCCTTCGGGATGTTCTACAACTTGTTGCTGGCTTGGCCTCTGAAGTAACTGCAACCTTTTGAAACTAGGGCTGATACAACAAAGCTTTCACAATGCGTTCCATGCCAAGTTATCTGTGTATACAGGCTTGTCACAAAAAAACCTGCAATTCCTGATAAATCGAGAGTAACCACAATCGTGTAAACGCCTCCCATTTAAATGCTGGGTGGGCATGACCGGAACAGATTATAAGAGAAAAGCACAAACAGTTTTGTCATGTATTGGCCAACAGTATGTGGCATGTCAGTTTGGAAAACATTCACATTTAATTGCACCTGGAAGATGACAGTAGAAAAGTGTTGGGGTTTGGGATAAGGAACCTTTCATTTTCATCCTACCATGGAAGAGACTGAAAAAGAAACAATTTTGTCATTCAACAATAAAAGTAATCCTTAGCAAATTTTTGCATTATTGTTTCCAAACTGTTCACTGGAACCAAAACAAAGGGCCAAAATATGCTTGCCTTGCTCAAGAGAATAATCCCACTGAAATCAATAAGACTGACTATGCAAAGATGGACAGCAAAGTTTGGCCCCAAATAAACATTCCCATAACTAGGGAAAACACTAATCACCAAAGTGCACTTAACACCATAGTAGCTACAGTTTCTTTATACATGCACAGTTTGTGCGACACCTGGTACATGAAACTAGCCAATGGAATATAAATAAGTGTGCCGCTTCCTTTTAAATATGAACATTAATAATGAAGCACATTCACATTTTTGCCTTTCAAAGACCTTTTTGGAAAAAAAAAAACAACAAAAAAACACCTTCCCCAAAATAACCTGGAACATGTTGTTAAATATAGCACATATGATTCAAAGAACAGTATTAAAGTAGAAGAACTTTCACACACAAAACTGGTATTTGCTGTATAGCTGGAGTGACTTATGGAAATTCCAAGGAAAGACAATCCTCTCACCAGGAGAGGAAGGGAACAGCTGTAGTGTTAATTCAGTTTCTTCTGCAGGGGCTTGTTTTTCTCTTCAGTGCTATCAGGGCTGAAGTCAGTACAGATTCCATTAGGAACAGAAAGGGATGAAGTCTCCAAGCCACTCTCAGCTCCCATCTGATCAGCATAGAGATACTCTTCTGCAAAGTGTGGGTGCAATTCAGCAAATCTGTAGAAGTCATCTAAAAAAATACAAACTGTTGTTACACAGAATCAGCTCTTTGAAACAGAAGGATGCTAAATTTGAATAGTTACACATGTATAATCACATGATCACTTTGGAAAAAATAGCAGCAGTTAGCATAATGCTATTCCCACAGCCTGTTTTAGTTTCTCAGCAGAAGTTTACCACATCCCCAGAGCCAAGACACTGCAAAGGGTTATCTAAGCCCTCCTAACACACTTCAGACCAAAGCTTAGCTTGTATGGTGAAGGGGTAAGCAGACTCAGATTAGCATTAAAATGCATGAGGAGCACCCCATGTCACAGAATCATAGAATAGTTAGGGTTGGAAAGGACCTTAAGATCATCTAGCTCCAACCCCCCTACCAGGGGCAGGGACACCTCCCACTAAACCATGCCACCCAAGGCTACGTCCAACCTGGCCTTGAACACCACCAGCGATGGAGCATTCACAACTTCCCTGGGTAACCCATTCCAGTGCCTCACCACCCTTACAGTAAAGAATTTCTTCCTCATATCCAATCTAAACTTCCGCTGTTTAGGTTTGAACCCCTTACCCCTTGTCCTCTCACTACAGTCCCTCATGAAGAGTCCCTCCCCTGCATCCCTAGAGGCCCCCTTCAGATACTGGAAGGCTGCTATGAGGTCTCCATGCAGCCTTTTCCAGCCTGAACAGCCCCAACTTTCTCAGCCTATCTTCACACGGGAGGTGCTCCAGTCCCCTGATCATCCTCGTGGCCCTCCTCTGGACTTGTTCCAACACTTCCATGTCCTTTTTATGTTGAGAGCACCAGAACTGCACACAATACTCCAAGTGAGGTCTCACGAGAGCAGAGTAGAGGGGCAGGATCACCTCCCTCGACCTGCTGGTCACACTCCTTTTGATGCAGCCCAGGATACGGTTGGCTTTCTGGGCTGCAAGCACACACGGAAGCCGGCTCATGTTCGTTTTTTCATTGACCAACACCCCCAAATCCTTCTCTGAATCTCTTCCCTGCCCAACCTGGAGCTGTGCCTGGGATTGCTCCTGACATAACATCCCAGTCTTCACCAGGGGAAGGGTAGGAGCTCTCCAGCTGAGGAAGAACAAACAGTAAGAGTAGTCATTTCTTAAAATGTGGGCAGACTTTTGCAAACATGCCATTTAATGCTTTTCACTCATAATTTTCCTCAGCCTAACAGCAGCTGACCTTGCTGCCTTCCTCTTTCGTGATGACAGCATGTCGAAAGTCCTAATATTTTGGAGAATATTATTGTGAGAAGAGAATTAATTTGTAACACATTTGGAAAAAAGCCCTGCAATTTTAACGTTGGATACTAAAGAAGACAAAAAAAGAACAAGATCAGTTCTTGGGGAGGGGGAAGGAATCCTTAACATCAAGAAACATAATTTTGTGTTAAAAATCAGACATTGAAGCTTTGTCACAACATGCCCGTATGACT
The DNA here is from genome assembly GCA_028858755.1 of Ara ararauna. Taxonomy (NCBI): domain Eukaryota; kingdom Metazoa; phylum Chordata; class Aves; order Psittaciformes; family Psittacidae; genus Ara; species Ara ararauna. The sequence continues at coordinate 67,823,060 of CM054377.1, read as the reverse complement.
GTTTATACAGGCATAATTTGAACACAAGATACTGTACAGGATCCCAGTCACAAGCGGCTATACTTATAATGTAAACTGATACTGGAAAACATTATCACCAACTCAGTCACCTACAGTATATCACACACAGCCCACTCAAATTCACAGTGTTATCCCAGAAGAGTTTGTCAACAGGCAATCTGTGAGTTCTCTGGAGCGCAGCACAGATGCCAGCTGAAGTACCCTTTCAGAGGCGTGAATCCCTGGTACAACTGGGCTGGTGCGGAAGAAGGGAACTACCACAGCTTTACCCCCGAGACCTTTCTCTGTTTCAGATGACATGTTTTCCTCAATACTGCGAAGGGCAAGGGAATGTCAGCTGGCTCACAGAGGCACTCAACTGCTAGGTCAACCCTGCTTCTGAACTGTTGCAAAGGGAGAGGTGGGGAGAACGCAATAAACAACTTAATCCTTCTGTAAACAAAAAAGGGTGTATCTTTTATCCACAGTTTATACAGATCTAAAGTATATTGGACCCTGTAACTGAAACAAGAGCTGAAGATGTTCAGGCCATGAAAAACAACATTACCATCTTTGTTGAAAAACCTGTATGTACAAAAGACTCATTGACCATGTGAATGATAAAGCCTTTCAGGGAAAAAAACACCAACTTAAATGTTTGAAAATATATACAGCAAAGATTTTAAATGCAAGTTCAACTTTTTTTTCTAACAGCAACCTCATAGCAAAGGATGTGATGTATCTGACCCTTTTTCAAGTAAGGAAAGTAGTGTTCTTTTATATTTAAAATATTCAACAGTGGTAGTAGTCATTTCTGGTAGAGCTCAGGAAGTAAACATTTTGGGTTTTACTGAAAGAACTCCTGAAGATATTAAGGAGTATTTATCAAACCTGTGCATAGCAGAGCCCAAAGAAAAGTTCTTGGGATCCCATTTGCCTCATTCATCAGAAATGTGAGACAAGGTGATGGAGAATGAGCTATTTCAGCATTACTTCTAATCACAGGTCTCATCTTGGAGCTCAAGGTTAAAACAATTGTGACGCATGAGACGGGAGAAAAAGATAACTATAGTCATTTACTTGGGAAAAAGTAATTTTGCTTCCTAACCCTGCTAAAAGGAAAAATACAAAAAGAAGTAAAGACCCCAAAGTGGAGTTCTTTAAGACTCCTATGTTTTTGCATTTAGTATGCGTATGTACAGTATGAACTTAAGGAGGTTTTTCTTCTGCCTTTGCAATACCCTCATACTATTTGATGCTCCTGATAGAAGCTGTGTTCATGAACGTCCTAGTTTTTGTTCCACCTTAGCTATGTAATTAATGCACAGGACTTAACAGGATAATCCTGTAGATAATACAGGTAAAGGTACTACATTTTAAAGAACAAACAATTCTTCCTTCTCTCTCCATTCATTCATACAGGTATTCACAATACTGCAAATCCCCCTTTTCTTCTTGTTATCATCAAGCAAGGAAGACTTCAGAACATTTTCACAGTCACCATTTGTCTATCAAGAACAGGTGGAAAGTCTCCTAGAATTCGCAATGCCAACCTACAGAACCTATTCAAATGCTCCAGAATCATACTTTAAGACTGAGAAATCTTGCCTCTTTCCGGATCACAGTGAGCAGAGCAGCTCTGGAATAAAGGCGTTATCTAAACAGGCAAGCCAACAGCACACTGCATTAGAGAACTGATACACAGATCTCTGACAACTAGTGTATTTTTAAAGATGTGACAAAAATCCAGACTTCTAACAATTCCAATCCAAGATTATCATGCTAATTATACAATCTTGATTTTGCTGTTGGTCATTCTGCTTACCTGCAACCTAGGTTTTTCTTTTGGGATGAGATCTCTGGCTTCAGGGACTTTGCTATATGTGCAGCAACTTAGATTTGCTACTTCGGATTTTTTTGTTGTTGTTGTTCTTACAAGTAAGACTGAAGACTTAATATTCCTGCTTCACACGCCAACACACTAGAAAGAAGGAGCTTGTAAACAGACCCCTCTGCCATATGTATCCAGAGCAATGTCAGTACTCTTTTATCAAATACAAAGTTTTGATTTCTTAGAACTCGACTGAATAATGCCTTCAGAAAAGGTGTAGTCTGAAAGTTTTCCACCTCTCCCTTCTCAGCATTTAAGTGTGTTGTGGTTTAAGCCGTAACTCATGCAGTTTGCTCACTCACTCCCCCCTCTTTCTTTTCCCCGCTCCCAGAGGGATGGGAAGGAGAATTGAAACAATGCAACTCCCACAGGTTGAGATAAGAATAGTTCAGTAACTAAGGTATAGCACAAACCACTACTGCTACCACCAATAATAATAATGACAAGGGAAATACAAGGAAAGAGAATACAGCTGCTCACCACCCGATATCAAGCCCAACCCAGCAGTGCACCCCTCTCTTCTGGGTAACTGCCCTCAGTTTTTTTACATCCTGGGCATGACGTGCTGTAGTATGGAGCACCTCTTTGGTCAGTTTGGGTCAGGTGTCCTGTCTCTGCTTCATCCCGGCCTCCCCTCCTCCATGGCAGAGCATGAGGCTCAGAAAGTCCTTGGCCAGACCAAACACTACCAAGCAGTAACTGAAAACACTGGTGTTATCAGTGCTGTTCCCAGGACATAAGTCAAAAACACAGCACTGCACCAGCTACTAAGAAGGAGAAAAATGACTGCTACTGCTGAACCCACGACAAAGTGAAACAAGCCAAGTATGTGGAGTGATATGCTTAAGAAAGGCAAGAGACTGGTTATTTATGGCAAGAATTTTGAAAAAAGAAATGCAATACCAAAAGTTTACTTTCATCTTCTAATTCTCTGCCACAATAAACTAGATATTTATTCTTGCTATTAAGCTTTCATATATGTTAGAATCTCAGGGCAATGCTTGTAATACAAAATGAGCACTTCTCTAAGAAAAAGATCCAAGCAAAGTTTCAAAGAAATTATGTTACCACCATCGCACTTAGTGTAGCCTCACAGGAGGCTACTCTTGAATGCAGGAAATAAAACACTGAAAATGAGAGCTAAGCACTACAGTGTCCACTGCTGTGTCCCAGTGGTCCAGATTTTATTGTGCTGAGAACACACCATGACCATGTAGGGAAAAGTGCAGACTTAAATGCAACTAAGTACTATTAACTATGAATATTAAATTACAAATTCTTTGCTAACTCACATGAACTGGCCTGTGTTCACCTGTACGCTATTTTAAATTTAGCTACTCTCAAACAATGGAGCGTGCCAGAATTCGTATTCTGCTACCACCTTAAGATTCTGCACTAGTATTTTCGAATCTGGGGGAACAGTTGAGTCACTGCTCAAATGAGTTCAGGGACAAGGAGCAACAGAGATAGGCAGGAAAAAGGCAACAGCATAGGATGGATCAGGAAATGCTGGGGACATGGCAGATCACAGGTACAAAAAGGAAAGTGGTAGGATGCAGGAATCAAGGAGGCAAGACACAGCAGTCAGGAAACAGGGGAGGGCAGTGGCCATGATACTCATTCCAATAACTGAAATAGTTCCGTAGTTGAAGCTTTACATACATATTGTATGATTGAAACATAGAAATTATTAGTGTAGGATTTACCAGCATTGATGGCTTAATTTGTAAGATTTTTACAAATGAAACACATACTGATTATCCTGAAGGAAAGCCACTAGGACATGGCATGTCGTAAGCACTTCTATTGAAGATAGGTGTTATGTTGGCTATCAACAACTCAGTTCATACTTAAATGATACAACTACATTTAGAACCTTATTGCATAAATGATAATCTGAAGTAACACTCAAGTACTTTAATTCACAACATAATCTATTCACCCAGATCTCACCATTTTTAAATGCAACTTTCTCACCTCCATATCATCTGCATTACAGGCTACAGATTGAGCAGCCTGGTTAATACTCCCATTTTGCCCCCCCCCCCCCCCCGCCCCCTTGTGACTTATTTTCAAACAGCCTGAAAAATTATTATAGGAGCAGAAAGTTTTATATCACTCTATGTTCTGTAAGGGCAGAAATAGCAAGGAACAGATAAAAGAGACGAAGCAACAGGACAGAGCTAGGATAGATTTCTTAAAGCCATATATTCACGTACATAGAAGTCACAGAACAGAACATTCTGAAAGAGATCCAGGTATTGCCTGACTTAATGTGTAAGGAAAACCTCTGGAAATATGCAAGCATCACATTTGATAAAGGTGGAATTCTATTTTTTCCAATGTAAATTTACTTCGTTTGCAGTGCTTTTGTCTTTATTAAAGTCAACAAGTAAACTAAAAATGGTAAAGTCTAATACAATTGACTGGCTTGTGTATCAACATGAGTTCAGAAAACTTCGGCATTTTGCGAGAGCTCAGATCCACTTAAAATACTCACCATAAGTAATCTTTCCTTTTTCTTCTTCATCTACAGCTTTAAAAAGATGAGTAACATTAATCTGTGACACACCCATAGCAGTCTTCAGAATATAAGATAAATCCTCTTCTGTTATAGTTCCGTTTTCTGACTGGTACATCTATGAATCAAGACAACAAGATAAATCACTGCATAACTGAATGTTAACTCCTATAAACAGCACCACATAACTAAGTAGTTAAGCAAAATTAAAGCTTGGTATTGGAAATTCTAGTCATTCTCAGATTCAATTGATCTACTAAGGATTTCTGATTAGTCTGGGTAAAAGACAGCATTGATTATTAGTTCACCTGTGTATGCTTAGAAAGCAAAAGCTTGCTATGTTCAGAAAAAAAACCCTATGTTTACATGCATAACCACTGGAATTTCAGCAGTATTCAGAGCCAAGACTGCTTAACACTAACATGTTTTGCAGATGTGTAACTGAATAATTATTAGTCCACTGAGTTGTGTGTCTAAACTCCAAGAGAGTCAGGAGATATATCTGAAACATTGCACTTTATCACTGAAAACAAATGACAAAGTGCTTTTCCAGAAGTGGCACATGGCAGAGGACAGCACCTGTATCAAGCTGCACATTTATGAGCTGGCTAGATCTTTCACTTGCTCCCAATAAACTGTGTGAATATCTTATTGTACATAAACCCAGGACAGGGGACAAGATTAAGAAAACCCCTCTCTTCCCATTTTTACTAGAACACTGGGAGCAAAGTTTCCTCAGCTCAAGACTGTTTTTGACCCTTCCAATCACCACTAATAGGATAAAGTGAGCCATACCTGCTCCCCCTTGCTGAGCATTTCACCTTTTTAATACATGCACCAAACTTCTTTGCAGTTCTACAGTTAACTTTATATTTTACTTTTATAAGTAAATTTTATACTTTTGAGGGAACTCAAAATTATGTATTATGAATTGAACAGTTCTATTAAATCTAGGTGCTTCCAAATAACTGTCCAATCTGAGCTTTTCTTCCCCTAAAATGGTAAAGTACATTCCACATTATGCATGACAACAGCTAAATTTTACCGAAACACTGCCCAAAAGCCACCTTCAAGTTTACTTTAGTCTTGTTCATTTTAGTACGAAGACAGAGAGGTGACCAAACAGCACCTGAGCATTTCTCTATGCCATTACATAGATCAAATGGAGTAAGGGAAGAGACCTTTCTGCTTTTCCCTCAGAAGCAGCAGTAGGTTAACAGCTATTAGAGGCAGATTTTCCCAAACATCTGTAGGAACTAAATATATTTGTTCCTTCCTCCTTTGTCAATTTTTTTTGATGTTGGCAGAAGGGTAAGAATGATAGATCTGGACACTAAACATTCACAAGAGCCTCATTTTTTAACAAAGCATAGTTAAGAGAAAAATATGCTTATGCTGAAGACCTTGAAAACATCTACTCAGAAAATAAGGCTGCCAAGTAGAACCATGCAACTGAATGTTCTCAATTCCATTCATTCACTAATGAAGACAGCATCAAGATTTAGCACTTTTCAGTTTTAGTAACACTAAAGGCACTAAAGAGTTCAAGGCAAAGGGAAAAGATGATGCAGGATGCAGCAGTTTATGCATTGAAATAGAAATATTAAAGGAATTAACAAGCAACAATTCAAGGCGTCAGACAAACCCCCAGGAATGGCAAGCATTGAAGTACTGCTGCTGTCACCTTCCCAAAAAGCCTGCATTACCCATCTATGCTGATGCTACAACAAACCACTGAGGACAGAAGAACAAGATCAGGAGCACTTTTGGGAGGCATAAAGTCTGGGCAGAGACTGCCGGACTAACATAGAAACATGTTTAAGAGGGAAGAAAACCTTAACAAGAAGATAAAAGGGGGTAAAAAAACCCAAACCAAACAAACAAAAGTAAAACCAAAACTCTACTAAGATGTAGGAAAAAGCTTTATAATATTTTACTAACTTGAAAAATGAAATTTAATTGAAACAATATTGAAAGTAGTAAGCACAACTCATTAGCCATTAGTTTAGAGGAATCAATACAAAGGACTTCAGGTTTTCAGCACGTTTCAATGTGCTGAAAAGGATTCTGCCAGTTTCACAGAGAGCAATTTCAAACTGCAAACTTCCATAATTTTACATAAACTTGCACTGCATTCCCTCTGAACATGCCCTCTTCATCTAATTTTCCATTACTGTTATTTTAAAATGTAATTAAATATTAAAAGGGCATGTGAAACGAGCTTCTGTTAAGTCTAATGGCAGTATTAATAACTTCTAAAGATAAGTAAACTACACAGAGGCAAAAAACACTGCTTACCTGAAATGCCAACTGAATTGTTTCCAGAGTTTTGGATGGCTTGCAGACAACTGACAGAGCAATGACAAATTCCCGAATGTCAATTATGCTTTCTTCATTCTGTGAAGGAAAACCTCACCTCAAAATACTGCAATTTGTCTGAACATTCATAAATAACCAACAGTTGATAAAGATGCAGAATATTCAGAAAGATCATTTACATAACAGTTACATATGCCACTGCAAAGAAGTTTCACTGAAATGGAATTACATCAGGGCAAGAACTTCCGTCACCAAAGCTCTGCAGAACCTTTTCAGAGTCTCAGTCAGAAGTGATAATTCAAATCTTTTTGGAAGACAGTTCTGCTACTGTCACCCTTCACTTGCAGATTTAAGATTTTTACATTAAACCATCTGAATTACCATGTAGAAATTAAAACTGGAGAACCACAAAGCAAGGTAGCCTAATTTAAGCCCTGAACACGACATCCGTTCTTCGGTCTAAGAGAGAACCCTGTGCACGTATCCACCTCCCGGGCCAATCAGCACCACATCAAGATAAAGATAATAGTAATTTCCCCATTCTGACTGATTGCCTGATGAATGAAGAACTGGCTCATCTGCCAAGTTTCAGGCACCATAGAATAACAAGTGATTTATTTACAAGGTTAAGTAAAGTAACTGCTAATAGGCATTGCATTCAGTTGCAACAAGCAGTAGCAAAGATTTCTTCCTCTTCATATTTTGCATCTAAAAATGCTGGGTTGGACAGAGCCTTGGGTGACATGGTTTAGTGGGAGGTGTCCCTGCCCATGGCAGCAGGGTTGGAACTAGATGATTTTAAGGTCCTTTCCAACCCTAACTATTCTATGATTCCCCTTTTAACTTCTACCTCAATGAATGCTTTATTTACCTGATAATAGATGCTCTTTGCTGACAAGGAAATGCAGTAGGCAAATACTGTGGTGAAGTGCTCAAAAACACTAGCCCAAATCAGACCTCAGTGAACTCAACTGGAACTGAATTAGGCTAAAGCAAAGCCCACTTTAAGTAGCAGAATTTTTAATCATGATGTTGCTTCTTACCTCATCAAAAAGTGCAAACATACTTTCTAATGTGTGTGAAACTGGAAAATCCAAGTATGCTGAAAATTCTTTAAGATCAATCTTTTCTTTTTTCATTTTCATGGCACTTGCAGCATATTTATCAAGATCATCTTCAAGTGTTTCTGGCTTCAGCCTAGAAAGAGTATTATTTTTTTCACATTTTAAAAATAAACCCAATTTTAACAATACGAAATTCAATATACCAAGTGAAAGTGTGGATGATATTGCTGTAAAACTTTACAAAATCTAGAATCGTAATTACTAAGCAACATGATAAAATAATGTATTAATAATGTACTTTTAAGGCTCCAATTAGTTCTTGAACTGTATCAGAAACTACTGCAAGGGCTTAGGAACTCTATTCTTAACCTTGTGTTGTTTATTCTACTGTGGTAACTGTTATTCTACCTTGATTACTGCTTGTAAGCTGTTCAACATGGACAAGAAACACCATCATTTATTAGAACTAGCTAATAAATATCAGGCATGAGGAACTAGGTGGGATTTAGGTCACCTGAATATGGCTGTATTATAGGACAGTAACATAAACCAATTAAGCTTCCAAATTTACTAATGTCTCTGAACAGGAAGGACCCGATGCATCTTGCCTACAATAAATCAGGGATTACATAATAGCGATTATACTGCTAATCCTGTTTGCCAGTCCCCGTTCTTCACATTCAGCCTGGAGCTGGACACCGTTATGAGGTGACCCAAACAAAGTTATAGCAGTTAATAGAGCTACACAAATTTCCCCAGTGCTTCTGATTACAAAACTAGATTCTGACCAATGAGTGAATGAAGGGCAGAGATCTACTGCATGGTACTGCAGCATGGTTGCTGGTTCTTTTTGTTCAGGTTTTTTTTGTCATCCTCCCACCCTTAATTCAAGCTTCCTGTTTTTGTTTCGTGAAACAAAGTCTTACTACAAATATGATAAATGGTGCTCTTAGTACGTGGGGAAAAGGAAATTCCCTCCCCTACAACAGCAACGAAATCTTGACCAGCAGGTTTCCTCTGAACTGATTTAGAGTAATGTGGACATCCAAACATTCTAGTCTGAAGACAAAAGAAACCAATATATTTGTCTGCAACATTATTCTGCAGTTGCCTGGTTTGCTGTTTGCTGCTGCAGACAACGAAAAGCAGTTATTTACAGAACTCATAAGCTCACTCCAGAATTGCTACCAGACTGCAGCTGGAACTCATCAGCAGCTTCCTCTCAGTGACAAGAATGAATAAAATACTTACTATCAGCATTCTCAGGAGCTTCTAAGAAAAGATAAGAGCATTTCTGATAGGAAGATTATCTGATACATCAGCTCCAGACCATGATCACTTCTTGAAATGAGCCTTCCTAAAAATTACTGCTTTTAAGCAAAAATACAACTACCATGCTGTCTGCCATTACCTAATTGACTTGTCAAAGTTTACTAACAGTGCCAAGCACCATATTTCTAAATTGTGAGAGCTGAACACGCAAGAATTCTTCCAGAGACCCATGGTCCCTACAGAATATTTATATGTTCTCTATCCTGGCATTAAAGCACCTATCTTAAATTTTGGTCCCTAGATGGTATAAGAAGAGCAGCAGAATACTCCTCTGCAGAAATTCATTTTCCATGATCAAGCAGAGAAGTAGCAGGAACAATGACAAAGGAAACCATGGAGGATTCAAGATGCACGAACAACTCGGCTTCCCACATGAAAGATTACACGTAAGAAGTCTCCACAGATAATACATCCCCACTGTAGTAGCCAAAATGGATTGTAACTGTAGGATGAAGACAGCTAGCAACTGAATCCTCCCTTGAGATAAGCCGCTACTGACAGAGAATATGCAGTCTAACATCTGTCTCTAAATCAGAGATACCTGATTTGCAATGAATTGACTCAAACTTCATCTTCTAGTACTGAGGGAGTACTTGTTTGATGAACTAGTATTTTGAGACTTGTGAAATGATCTCTTCACCAGTCAATTAAGTCTGACAAGCTAAATTCTGAAGGCGAAACCTTGCACATAAAGTAGCATGGCTTACCATGAATCTTACAGACATCTTGTGGTTTGGGTTTTGTCAACATAGAGAAAGAGATGGGAGCCAGTCTCAAGAAGAGGAGGTGCATCAGTGAGACAAACTGCTTCAGCTTGAGTATGACTGCATTGTCCTTCTGGCAATCCAAGGTGGGCTCACTTCTTTCTAGCCCATTCAGAATCAGAAAGTAATTGATGTATGGATGACCATGACCTACTGTGCCAAGAGTCTTCTGAAGGCAAATGTCCCAAATCCCACAGTAGGTTCTGAACCAATCTGTGAAATAGTTTTGAGTGTCTCAATGCCTTTAAAATTGTTACTTTTAGTCCAATAGAGACTATAAAAGCTGGAAAGCCAACAGAGGATGCCTTTGCTCATGCAATCATGCTTGTTTGCCTAACAGCTTCCATGCAGCATCCAGGCTTTACAATACATAACAGTATTTGCTGCTGTGTTGTTTGGCTTCATTTTTCAGGCCAGTGTGCACTAGAGAGAACCAAAAGTCATTCCGAGTCCCTGAAGATGGAAAGCACATTTTTCAAGATTAACAGCTCTGAACACTAAATCCTTCACAGCAGACTTCACAAGGAAAACCAGATCCCTGAAGGTAGGGTATTTTCAGCATAATTACCACTATTTTTAGCCAGTGAGATGTCTTACCTCCTTAAAGCTAGTTTTAGCTGCATTTGACTATTTGAAAACAGACTCCTTTCTTGCACACTGAGAACCTGCCAAAAACCTTCTAGCGTCTCTCAGAGCTGGAAGTTGCGTAAGAACAGCTGGATCCTGTAGCTAGTAACTGTAAGCTGCAAGCTCAGAGAAACATGCCCTAAGCCAGAAAAGCACAATACATTCAGTTCTATGTATGCTGGTGTATTTCCATGCTACTTCTTGTCATAATGGAGAAAGGATACTGAACAGCTGCAAAAGTGACCTTCCAAATACTCTGGAAAACCCTGCCTTGATCCACAGGGCAAGGACTATCATGGTGGTTATTTGCTATGTTATGCCTGATCTGTGATCACCTCCTGTAATGGACAGTATTGATCTTATCATGAATGCAGATGGACAACATCCTCCAGAGGCTTACTCTTGTTATAGATCTCAGAACACTCAGGCTCAGGAAAGCAAAGAAAGTAATTAAGGATCCAAAAAGAATTCCAAAATAAATTGCTGCCCATTGTTAAAGACAAAAGACAAGAGACGAGACCTAATTATACTGTATTAACATTTTCTGAAAGAGAAGATATCTGAAGAAGTCTTTCATAAGATGCACAGTCTAAACAAGCTTCAATGTCTCAAACATGGTAATAGATCCAGCCAAAGTAGACAATCACTTTAAACAGTGGGGTAATTAATTGTGGAATAAGCAATCAAACGAAGCAGAAAATTTACAATGTATAAAAGCTACAATAAAGACTACATACAGCATAGTGATCAGCAGATTGTTCAGACACAGATTATCAGGCTCAACAGAAGCCTGAGTGCCTGAGGACTAACAAACGCAGAATCCAAGAAGATGAGACTATGATCAATTGATCTTATCGGTACAGCAGTCATTTTACCACACGGCTCAGCAGTAGACAGCTGAGTTTCAGCCAGCTGTGATTCAGCAACTGTACAGCTGTGCTAACAGAGCCCAAGATCTTAATTAGATGAAGCATGAGAACTTGCTGCTGTGGCTGCATGGCTTCTGGACTGGATCCCATCCAGCTAAGCACAGAGTAAGCAAATTTTACAGACAATGTTAATGAACCCTGTAGATACACAATGTGAACAGAAATAACTCTCCAATGTAGCAAACTGAGGTATAACTTGATTTCAAAGAACCCAAAACAAAAACAAGTCTGGATTTGCCTTACTATAGAAATCTTGCATTTAAAACTAGATGTTACCTTGAAGGTACATTATTGCTTAAAAATAAGTATTAAGACTAGATGCAAAATCCATTGGATAAAATTTATTGTTTCAGTTATTTAGGGATGTGAATGGATGATCTTAATGCCTCCCTGGCCTCAAAATCTTTTCATAGTAAAATGACTGCATCACCATCAAACATGCATTAGAAATGAAGTCATATGACAATATTCATCTAATCATGCCAGGAAAGCACCATCATAATAGCCCTTTTACTGGCACATACCCAAATCAAGACAAGATAATATTTTACCAATGTACAATTACTCAAACCAGACAGAGAAATTTTGGCTTGTGGGAAACCTCACTCACAAATGCATGCTATTTTTTTGGAGGCCAAAACAAAACCCCAGAAAAGCATAATTTGAAAGAATATCTTTAAATTGAGCAAACAGAAGCCAGACAATTTAACAAGCGGATTAAACTGAATCCCAGGATTATCAACTGCATAAGAAGAGACAGGGGTGTCTGGGTTGTTTGTTGGGTTTTTTTGGTATGCTTTTTTTCTTAGTACTGTAAATTCAGAGCCTTCAGAACAAAGCAAGAATCTTTGCTTTCCCTTAGAAGTCTCTCCTACTGGAAGTCTTATCAGATGAAGACCTGACAGCAAACTACTATATGCTTGTCACCTGAATGACTAATATATGCTGTCCTACATTACTTTTCTCCAAGAGATATCTCTTTTTTTTCCATTTAGGTACACAAGATGGGAAATGAAAGAAAAGCTAATGAAAGGAAATAAAGTACAGAATAGAAGCATGAAACTGTGCTTGATACTTTCAGATGAGGAGACAAAAAAATGGAAAAGGGAGTTTGCATATTAAAGCAGTTAACAGGATGAGGCTGTAAATTCAGTTAGTGAAGAAAAAGGAGAAAAGTTGGAAAATAGCTATCTACTGTTTGGCTTATATGAACTTTTCACTGTTTGTTGAACCTTTTCTGAGAGGTAAAGCCAGAGGGAACTGACACTGAGGAGCCACGCTGCACACACTAACCTACAGTTTCATTAGAAAGTCCATTTAGCAGTAATCTACTCAAAAGACCAACCACTGCTTTGTGCTTCTTGGGAAAAGGTGACCCCTCCGCCCTCACTATTACAACATTACTCCAGTCACAAGACTGGTAAGGCAGCACTGCTCTCTTGTCATTATGTCCCAGGAAAGGGCGACTGACTTAAACTGTATCAAATATCAGGAATCCAACAGTATTCCAGACACTCTTCAGGAAGAGTCTTTGAGATTTGTTCAGGAATGAACATTTCAGACACACTCTGCTCAACTGACAGACTATGGAAATAAAATTTTATGACCTATTCTACTCACGAGGATCTAAGGGGGGTGCTTGTAAGTGGAGATCAGTATTGGTTTAATTTTGTATTAGCGTTTCCCCACTTGTAACAGAAAAACATTCCATGTATATCCATAATGCAGTATTGTTACATGATGGGAAAACTATATAAACACAGATACACAGTAAAGATGCATCTTACATAAAAATATTGCATATGCTTACCCAAGGCTTCTTACAAGTTTTGCAAATTCTAAAAGACATGTGTCCGAAGGCAGACGAAGCTGTCCTTCAGCCAAAGCTAACTGACAGTCTTCAAATGTATAGTCTGTCACCGGAACTCCCAATGCCCTTGAACAAACCAAAGAAACATGGTAAGCAGAATAAACTGAGAAAACTAAGCAGAATCATTACTTTTTTTAAAGCAAGAAATCCTGTAATAATTATTCTCTTTATTATGAAGAATCATAATGAAGAGCCCACAAAAAAAGGTTCACATACAAAGAATTAAATATGGCACTCTAGCCATTACAGAACTTCTATTTCGGCTTTACAAATACATTAAAATATAAAAGAACACAAGGGAAGAAATAGGCAGTGTAAAGACTTTCAAATTCCTTAATATTTTCATGGAAGTGAATAACAAGGGTTTCAAAATTACACATCTAGAACGAAAAAAATACATATTTATTAATAAATATTTATTTTAATATTACACTAACATTAATAAAGAAATAATCACCTGAGCAGAACAACTATCCCATTCAGGTAATACTGAAATTACACAATAGGCAAAATTTCTCTATAAAGAGTGACTAGAACATAAAGTATAAAAGCAAGTAAACGCCAAGGAAACAAGTTATTCTTAAGTGTATGACATAAGAAGGGTAGAAGAAAAAAAAAAAAAAAACAACCAAACTCCCAATCTTTCATATGCCAAACAATTAAGTATTCATTTTTCCTTTTCTTCTAACTTGATGCTCTATTAATAGCAGCACCAAACAGCAGTTTGATGAAGCCTTCACAACATTTCTTTTCTTGATTTACCTTTACTCTTTTTATCTACAGGTTTTTTACCTTACTACAACCACCTTTTTCCATCTCCAAAGTTACTACACAGTAATGGCAAGACTGATACAAAACCCTAAATGCCACATTGATTTTTACTTTAATGAAAATCCTGCATTCAATTTTACACTTTGCTATGGACATTTTGACCTGTAATGGCAGTTACCTCTCATGCAATAGCCACTTAATTTTTGTTAAGTAATCTCTTTCTTAGAATCTTTTCATAATGCCTTTGAATGTCAATGTAAACAACATAAGCCAGTTCTTTACTGTGAGGGTGGTGAGGCACTGGAATGGGTTGCCCAGGGAAGCTGTGAATGCTCCGTCGCTGGCAGTGTTCAAGGCTGGATTGGACAGAGGCTCGGGTGGCATGGTTTAGTGGGAGGTATCCCTGCCCCTGGCAGGGGGGTTGTAACTAGATGATCTTAAGGTCCTTTCTAACCCTAACTATTCTATGATTCTATATTCTTGTGATGCTGATTTATGGTTAACATAGTAAAGAATGGTGTGTATAACTGCTGTGGTTTAAACCCAGCCAGTAACTCAGGGCCACACAGCTGCTTGCTCACATCCCTCTATTTCCCCCCCTTCAGGGTGGAATGGAGGGATGGGGAAGAAAAATCAGAAGAATGCAAAATCAATGGGTTGAATAAGTAAAGAACAGCTTAATAACTCAAGTAAAATATAGTGATGATAGAAAGAATACCAATAGTAACAATAATGGTGATAATAGGAAACAAGAGAACAAATGAAAGCTCAGAAAATACAATACAATTGCTCACCACCCACTAACCAATACCCAGCCCCAACCGAGCAGCAATCTGGGCCTTCCAGTGACTCCCCCAGTTTATACACTGGGCATAGAATCATAGAATCACAGAATAGTTAGGGTTGGAAAGGACCTGAAGATCATCTAGTTACAACCCCCCTGCCAGGGGCAGGGATACCTCCCACTAAAACATGCCACCCGAGCCTCTGTCCAATCCAGCCTTGAACACCGCCAGCGATGGAGCATTCACAGCTTCCCTGGGCAACCCATTCCAGTGCCTCACCACCCTCACAGTAAAGAATTTCTTCCTCATATGAAATCTAAACTTCTCCTGTTTAAGTTTGAACCCGGTACCCCTTGTCCTGCTGTGGTATGGAATAGCCCTTTGGATAGTCTGGGTCAGGTGTCCTGTCTCTGCTTTCTCCTGGCTTCTTGTGTCCCTCCTCATTGGCAGAGCACAAGAAACTGAAATGTCCTTGATCAGGGTGTACTACTGAGCAACAACTAAAACATCATTGTGTTATGAGTATTGTTCTCAGGCTAAAGCCAAGACAGAGCCCTGCATCAGCTACTAGGAAGAAAAAAACTGTTACAGCTGAAACCAGAACAAAAATTCAGATGAACTCCCACATGCTACAGGGATTTAAATCCATTTCCAAGTTCAACCTGACTTAGAGATTAGGTATTGCAGGTCTTGTCAATTATTATGTAACATGGTATTTAATATAGTGTTGTATCATACAATATGACATCATTGATTTTGTGTTGTATAATATTAATTTTCTTTGGAAAAAAGGGCGCATGAAACAAGAACCGTCTACCCTGCCAGTTAAGATTACTTCCTATTCCCTTTCTTTTGTACTCTGTGTGGACTAGGATCATCCTTATAAACTTCCCTGTGAACCGTCAGTGAAGCAGCTGAACTCCTAGGGCAGCAAGGACACACTGTAAGCTTTTCCATCCACAGTGGCTTAAAGAATGCGGTAACAACTAAAGATCTTGTCCAGTCTGGCATATTACACCAGATTTCATCTGATTTTAAGGCATAGCACACAACAGTAATTCAGGAACTTACAAGTGATCAGCTGAAGCCTAGGGCAACTACAGAGAAAAGGGGAAACTGGTTAAAAATAAGTTGAAAAAAGAAACTGAAAGGATAAAGTGCTCATTTGTGGTGCAAAAGGAGAAGTGACAAGACACTTAAAAAAAGATCCTGAAAGGACAAAAAAATCCAGCGCTGATTAAAGGTGGCAATTAGAACAAAAGACCTCCCTTTTTTAAACAAACCCCACATGTTCTCTCAAGGAAAACAAAGACAGACAAGTTAAAACATAACCATAAGGTGGCAAGGCAAAGCAAGAAACAGTAACTTGTTGAAACTAAACGCTAGAAGCTTTTCAAATACATCAAAGGCAAGATGACTCAGAAAGATCAGGCTGCTCAATCTACAGGGGGGAGGGTAGAATCCTGACTGTCATCCCACAACCAATGCCAGATTTAAATAACTTCTCCAAAATAATGGTCCCCACACATGTTGAAGGAGCCTAGCCAAAAGCAAATTAACAACAAACACACAAACAAACCCCAACAAACAATCAAACCCAAGCTCATGATAGAGAACAAATTCCAAACAAAAGCAGGGGTCATCTTAGACTCAGGCAAACCATAAGGGGAAAAAAAAACTTTCATCTTTTTACAGCTGTATGCAACCCTTGCAGAATGAGATGCATTTGGACCAGACTTTTAAGTGCTTATCAGTACAGAAAAATTCCCACTACAATTTATGCCTGCCTACATGAATGCCCGGTGTCAACACATACACAAAACAGGTTTGAGAAGGTTAAAAGCAGCTTCCCTTGCTCACTGATGGCAATTTTGGCCTTTGTACTTCCAAAAAAAAGCAAAATAAATTGAAACAGTGTGTTTCTATATACATCCAAACTTTCAAAATCCTCAAAGAAGGGGGAGAAAACTTTTGCTCACAGTAGAGTGCTGTCATAGGATCAACCAAGGCCAGACAAATCAGAGTTCAATGGGCTCTTCAGTTCAGAAGATAAATCACAGGCTGTATAGGGCTACCAGTTTAACACAAAATGACCTTGATTTCAGCTCAGAATATTGAAGAAACTGAAGCTGGGGAACATCCGAAGTTCACTATTTGTGCTAACACTTGTTAATTTTTCAATTTCTTAGAATACTGGCGTAGTAAGAGCTCACTGTAAAGCCTGGTGCAGCTGCAACCAACTTATCTCAAGGGCAATCTTTCTCTACTTCAGTTCAACTGCTAGAGAAAAAAAATCATTTCAATTTGAGATGCAACTTGCAAGCGCAAACCAATGTTTTTAATAACTAGGAACATAACAGCTTTTCCCGTATCTTCATTTAGCAGCACTTTTTTCCTCTTTTCTTCATATTGCCCCTGCTTTCACAGTCCGTTAACCCAAACCTAGCCTTTTTACTGCTCAGCAATTTTTATTTGGCCAGATGTGCATGTCTGTTTTGACATAGCTTGAGACTTTTTGTCTTCTCTATCTTCCCTGGCATGCTGGCTATTTATTACCTTCCATGGCATCAGACTACATGAAATTCCAAAGTCAGGAAGTCACTTCAAAAAATAAAACCAAACTAAAACCTAACAAAAACCCAAAAGCCTCCTGCATACCCAATCTGTCACACACAACAGTTGTACTTGTTATATCCTGACTTCTCACACCAAACAACTCCCTATGTCTAACACTTGTGCAGTCATAATATAAAAATAAATGATCAACGTTCTCATATTCTGCATACCAATCCACTATGCATGCAAAATTCTGATCATAAAACAGAATGTGACTGCTACAATACTATGCAAAGTGAGAGAAAACAGTACAGGCAATATTGTGACATTCCAAATCTATGCTTCAACAAAAACATTTTCAAAACGTCTGACACTGTTAATGAGCAGATCTGTAAACTAATAGAGAAAATATTCCACGGGCTACTCACAAAAAAAAACCCTCCTTTAAATCAGGTGTAATCTTTACAGAGCGCGAAACACACTAAAAGGCTATCAAACTTGGTACTCTACTTCACTATCAGACATTTTGGAAAAAGACATGATGGAGGGCCACGAGGATGATCAAAGGACTGGAGCACCTCCTGCATGAAGATAGGCTGAAAAAGTTGGGGCTGTTCAGCCTGGAGAAGAGAAGGCTGCATGAAGACGTCATAGCAGCCTTCCAGTACCTGAAGGGGGCCTATAAGGATGCTGGGGAGGGACTCTTCATTAGGGACTATAGAGATAGGACAAGGGGTAACTGATTAAAGCTTAAACAGGGGAAGTTTAGATTGGATATAAGGAAGAAATTCTTTACTGTAAGGGTGGTGAGGCACTGGAATGGGTTGTCCAAGGAAGCTGCGAATGCTCCATCCCTGGTGGTGTTCAAGGCCAGGTTGGACAAGGCCAGGGGTGACATGGTCTAATGTGAGGTGTTCCTGCCCATGGTAGGGGGGTTGGAACTAGATGGTCTTAAGGTCCTTTCCAACCCTAAATATTCTGTGCTTCTATGACAAATAACCCAAGTTTCCAGTAGTCATCTGTATAGCAACTTCCTGACCCAGAGAATATTTGTACCACTGTATTGTAGAATCACTGATGGACCAAATTTTTTACAACATATCCCATCTCTGATTAATTCCTTTTATGCATCTGGTAGTGAATGCTACAGTTATGTGCATCTTTTCAAGAGTATTTCCATTTACTTTCAGTTGATCTACTGCTGAGTGTTTTCTCTTTCCTTACTATGAACATCATGATTTCACTGACCTTCACAACAACCCTCCACTTTTTCTTCTTCCACTAACCTGAAGAGCTTTCAGCTATTTATTTTTAGAAGGCCAGGGTAAATAGCCCCTTTACTTTCCCTGAATTACTTCTACAGTCTCCAAGCAAATGAAGGTCCAGGCCTAAGAGTCTGGAGTTCACATCAAGAATACAGTCTCTCATGATGGTTTACTTTTCAGACAGAAAAAGAAGTTGTTAACACCTACATTTTATCCATTGTGTTAAGAAAATGGATTCTGTAATGTTGGTCCTGGAGGCCTGTACATCACAAATCTTCAAGGGGTAAAAAAGAAGCAAGTTCTTTGTGTCGTCAGCATCCAATACTCTAGTTCAAACCAGACTGCTGCAAAATAGCTCTTAACTTTAAAAAATGATTTCTTCCTTGAGAGAATGAACTTAGGAAGAAGCTGTACAGAGTTAACCCTGTTTAGTAACTACACTTGCCTAACTGCCACACAGCCTTCACAGAAATCAAAACTGCACAATGTGGTTCCTATTTCCATTTTTGTATATGGCCTGAAACTTAAACAAACAGATGCTTGTTAAGTCCAGCACTTCAGTAATTCCACTTCTATTGATCCTCATGCCTTTGATGGTATGACCAAAATGACCAGAAAGTGTCTTGAATCTCAAGGCATTGGCACATAGCACAGCAGTTTTTCCAAAGTTAAATCTTACTGGCCACAAAAAATACAACAAATAGCCATGAAACAGACCAGTAAGCTACTGAAAATCCACATCCTCCAGGCTGTTCTTCAGCAACTGGCATTACCATGTCACATACAGTGACTGAGGTGACATTCTGATACTGTCAAAGGCTCCAAGAAAAATGTCCTGATTTTGACTAAATAGAAGATGACAGAAGATAAAACGGACACCGGAGACTATCTGTAATATCTTTTGCCGTCACCAGCATGCTGGAAAAAAGGATTCATTTGAGAAACATAAACAAAAGCATAATGTTCATTTGTCAAACTGATAAAGAGTTACTGCTTTTAACAGTATGACATGCTCCAACAAGGGGAAATGATCTTGGCAAGGACTGGACAGAGAAAACATAAAACAGATGTTTTCAAATTCCACATCTAACACACTGCACTTTAATTGATTTAAGCATATACTGTAAGTATAAAAGCATGTATTTAAATGTTTCTGTAAATGGAGAAGAAAAACAAAGTTATGAGAAAAATGCAAACCAGACTACGACATTTTGGTATTTCTACAGGAAGTCTGCCTTTCTGAGCTCGCCACAAAAAAACCTCAAAACTCTTGGCTAGTGTCATAGTTATGCCAAGTTCTAACACTGGAAAGAGCAGAGAAATGAAACTTCCAAATCAGGGATGCTGACAGAACTTCAGCTGAGGTGCTTACAGTTTTGAAAAACAAAGGGGCAAAGACGCCCAGTTTCCATCAGGTTCCAGTCTAAACATTTGAAACATGCATTAAAATAATTGAACAAAGTTGCAGTATTTTAACTGTATTTTTTCTTGAACTGTACCACGTAAACCATATTCTTCCCTAGTCTGAAGACAGTCACTAAGAGAAACTAAAACAAAAGCAAAAAAATTTGTGCTTACATGTTATTAAGTGACCAACAGGCCTGTGGATAATTACCTAAGCAGCTTACCTCTAATTATGGGTAAGGTTACTTCAGACTTGCACAAAAAAAGCCTGCAGTGCAGATTTTCACTTAGCTGCCTGCACTACCACTGGCATATTTGTATACAAAATGAATAGTACTAAGTACATGCAACCAACTAAAAGCTGAGCAACTGACATCCTCCTCTTAAATTTATTTGATCTCTAATGCATAGTAAGATAAGAAACAAATTTTGTTTTGCAAAATGGGAGTGGAAGAGTTACCTACTTTGTCTTTAAAAAGAAAAAGAAATAAATATGAAGAGTGACATAACTCATTACTAGCTGAGGACAGTAAAATTGCCAAGAGGCAAAAAAAGCTGTTATATGTAATAAATACATTAGAAAACAATTAAGATTACACGTCTCATGAATACAATTAAGTACTTTCCAATGCTTTAACAGTGGTAGAGATGCTTCCTTTATCAATGACAAATTTTTAGAAATAAATACCTGTGATGGCAAGGTCAGATCATTTGTCCCTCCTAATTCTAGAAAATCAGGGATTGAAGCCCCAAGCCTACACACTGACAAAATTATAACACTACTGTAGTTCCAGTAAATCTTACCTAGAAAATACCTAGAAGAAACAGTAAGTGCTGAAATTAATAAATAGATGACAATAATCCATGTTTAATCCCATCAACGTAAAGTGCTAATAGCTCACACACAGGAAGACCAAATTATTGATTTTTGCAATTTTAAGTAAAACTTACAAAAGTGAGCCAACATAACATTTATCTACATAGCGTGACTTATTAGACTGGTGGTTTCAGAAATTTATTACAGTAAAAGAACAAAGTGAATTAAAACTCAAGAGAGAACCTGAATGGACTATTGCTATATTTAAAAGCACTCAACATTTTCAGTGATTTGAAAGTGACACAACACAATTCTTGATAGCATGCTGTGAATGAGATGGACATCAACTGAACAGAGTAGTAATCAGAACAAGCCCAGAAAGACCAAACAAGACAGACTCACTCAAACAAAATAGGTTGTATGAGAAAATCAAATGCAGGGTATATTGACAGGAAGTAGGGAGCCATACTTTAAACAGCAGATTAACCTAACCAGCATATATCTTTTGCACAGAACAAGAAAACGATCCAAAGGAAGACAAGCCTTGAATTCAGTAGCAGTGGCTACCCTGCATGAGTAATTCCAGTTCCGATTATACAGATAATCCCAAAACAGAAGAAACAGTGAGCTGAGTAGCAGTAACAAGACTGCACATGATTCTAGTTTTTTAATTAAGTATCTGTCAGTGAGAAAAAATGTTGACGATCACAGACATTAAAAAACTGGTAATTGCATAGGTGAGATTAAGAATCCCTTTTAGAAAGAAACTAGATTTTTATAGATGCTGTAAAGCTTTTAAGGCTTGGATCTTGCTCATCCTCCAGAAGGCCTGGAACAAAAGGTATCACTACAAGTAAGCACTGTAGGAAGCAAATAGCCATTACTGCAACTGAAAGGTCTGCAGAAGTTGTGAGCCATAAATTCATTTTCTGCGACCCTATCACTTCCATCTGTGGCTGCCCACAGAGAAGCTAAACAAACAAGGCCGACCTAAAAATTCTCCAATAGTCAACAAGCAGAAGCAACATAAGAATCAGGCATCCTGCGCTTTATTCAGTATTTAAGAGAAGCTGTCCACAAGACAAAATTATGAAGGCAAACAGATTTCAGGAGTCAAAAATCTTATCAACTGCTGCACTCAGCAAGTTCTATCAACTCTCCTTGAAATCAGGGGCAAGACATAAGGTTTTGCCGCAACACTGGTTCTAGACTCACAAATACTTCATTATTTGTGACTGCCACCTCTGCTGCTGTAAAATATCCAGTAGAACTAGACTCTTCTTCCAGAAGAATAAAACTGTGAGGAAAGGGAAAGCAGATATCTAGACTTATGATTTGGTGTCAAGAAGTCACACTGCCACCAATCAACCACCACACTGCCAATTCAACCTTCCAGAAAAGACAAATCTAACAGAAGCAGTAATACTGCCCTTCATTCAGCAATGCATAGTGCAATTCTAGCACCAAGTAACACCTGAAGTGCTAGAATTGCAATTGCTACAGCTCCAGCAGTAACAGGCTGACAGCATCTGAGCTGACATCTCTTGTACCAAGAGCCATATGAATGAACTGGGAGAGTCTGGAGAACTACCACTAGAAATAAGCATCTGGAAGTGGTCAAAAGTAAATAAATTTTGGCCATGTTTGGTTATGGTATTTTAACTGGTTTACAGTGATCCACAATACCCATTCTGTTTTATTCTATCTACATGTTCACTTCTGAACTTTGATACACATTTATTTTCCTATCAAATCAACACAGCATCTACAGCTCTTCTTCACCTCAAAGCAAGCCATATTTGCTACCCCCTCATCCTGACAGCCTTCCCTTTAGACCTGCATCCCACTTCTGTTACCCCAAATGCCTGATTCTTCAGAGGTAGAAGGGAGAAACAAATGGATGAGGAAAATCATGTCTCTTCTCCTGTGCACACATAGGAGGGAAGGTTTTCAACATGCTGGTTGTTGTAAACTTTTGTAGGCTTTCAAAATTTCTCCTTATACCACACAATCCTTGTCATCTGACTGGATTAGAGTTCAGAATGAAGGTTTAAGACTCCAAAGTTTAGGGACAACACTATTATGTAGTGCCAGCTGACTGTCTTAAATTAACTATAAAAGTCTTCGAGGCCACTGCAACCCTAAGAAAGGCTGATTTACAGAATTGCTTTTTTTTTTATTTATGAGAAATGTCCTTTCATACAATGGATTGATTTATTGTTATATTATCAACATCCTCAAAGAAAATCACAGAGCTGAGTTGCGCTTATAAACTGGAGAAGTATTACCAGTTCCTATCTATAAACTGCCCTTCGGGTGAAACCGGTAACTCAGAAATGGAAGAACAGTTACACAGAGGAAATCAAGATTTCACAAACTGTTTCAAAATTAGGATTAGAAAGATTCCTAAATCCTTCAAGAGTTATTAATGATCACAGACCTGAGGGTTCTCTGCAAATACTGAAAAGAACATCTACTGACTAATGGAAGATACACTAAAAGGACAAAATAAATGAAAAAGAGAGGTTCATAAAAAATACAACATAAGAGAACATTATAGACAAGTGTTGTAGGTGTCATCACATTAACATTCAATTTAATTAGTTTGCATTGTATCAATGGTCTATTTCCAATGGAAGCAGCTTTCCTGCGCTTTATTATTTGAAATAACCACAGGATAATAATGAATATACAAAACTATTCTTAACCTCCTGAAAAATAAAAAAAGCATAGCTTCAAATGCAACCTCAATACCACCAAATTCAGTTATGTTAACTTTCATAAAATTCAACTACAGCTTTCTCCCTAGACACACAGCAGCAAGTAGAACTGGCTCGTTGTATGAAGACATATTAAAAAACAAACAAACAAAACCCCAATACCAACTTCTATAATTCCTGCTGTATTTGTGGCTCCCTGGCCTCCTCAGAGAGAAAAGCAGCTGCTATATAAAAAGTTTTGTACACACTACTGCAGACTATAAGCTTCTTTGCAAACAGGCAATTACACTGGATTTCACATTTTCTTGATCCTAAAATTAAAATCACATCTATTTTTATTCCATATTACAACATACTTACTCTGCCATTACACGTCTGACGTTATTGGCATATAACACTGGATTTTTTCTTTCTTCTTCTGAAGGAATATACACAGGCAGAAACTGCATACAGAGAACTGAATTATACCAAGATCATTTAACATGTTAAACAATCTCTATCATAGCACTATGGTGAAAAACGTGTACAGTTTGTTGCTACTTACAAAATTATATTAACAAAAGGACTATAAAAAATGAGAATTGAACTCTTAAAAGCTTGAGGATGCACTATACTTCTAGAAATTCACATAACAGTGACTTTGTTCATTTCTTACCTCATGTAACCAAAGTAGAGTTTTACCTTCGTTTCATAAGTGGGAACAGGCATTTCTAAATCATTTAGAAGTATAAGCTTTCTCTTGCACAAACTTTCCTTTTACATCCTGTATTGTTCAGATCTTTCCAGATAACCAGGAAAAGCACTTGCTACATGAACATTGTTCTATAGCTTAAATATTAAGAGTTCAAATTCTCAGGACATCAGGTATTACTGTTTCCCCCCTGCACATTTTGAAATCATGTACAATGGCATAATGAACATATTAGAAGTGTTTTTATTTTCTACTGCTTGAAAAATTTCTCCTTCAAATTGGACACTAGTTATTAATGCTCAATTGAAAGAAAAGCTCTAAATAAATGCAGATGGCCACACAGTCACAGAATAGTTGAAGTTGGAAGGGGAATATTGAACCAGAACTGCTAGAGACCTGCAACAGAAGAGGCAGTGTTCAGAATGTGACAGCCCATATTAAAAGGCCTTCCAGCTTTTGGCTATGTTTTTAAGTGTTCATTGAAATATGATACAAGCCCCAAGATCGTGGCCAGCCTTGCCTACAAAATCATTCAAAACATGCCATTTCTGCCAAGTAACTAACTTCTCAGACAGAACAAACAAGAAGGGGTCTCTCCAATTCCCACTCCTGCTCAGTATGAGACAGAAATTCCCTTTAATGGTGCAATGCAATGCAATGATATAATTTATGCATGAAGTGAACAAAATGTTCATAATCCTGCGGAAAGCCTCTGAAGTAGAAACCAAAGTTGTAATGAGCTTAATTGCATTTGATGTATTAACCTATGAATATGATATAGAAATTATGATCTAGAAATTTTACACTGGTCTTTAAAAAAGAAAATAACAACTGGAGAATAGATACAAATTTTACCATTTAAACAAATGCTTCTCAGTAACTATGGAGTTAGCCATATTTTCAGAATCACAGCAGCACTCAAAACACTCCCATCTGTCTAACTCTTTCTTACAAGTATACAATGATGGACAAATCTTTATTTTGCATTTTGCTATGGTTTTCCCTCCATGCACCGCTGCAACTGAAAACAATATGACTTCTAGGTGTACAAGCAGGTAGGCCAGCCTGATGTGATGCAATATACAAAACGACAAAGATTGTGAAGCTAACATATATGGAAAGATCGTTCCTTCAACTTCCAAGCCCTGTTCTATTTCAGTAGCAAGTTGCTATCAAGTCACTCATCCAAACACAGGACAAGTTTGAATATGAGGTGATTTCAGAGGTGCTCTACATGTCTCTAACTAGACAGAAATAGCATGATCATTTCAGCACCACTAACAAAACTAAGAGAAGAACTCTCAGCTGCTACAAACTGATGGATGTATGAACACTGAAGCTGACAGGCCAGCAAAACAAACTGGCAGGAGCCAAAACAAGCCACAGTTGCAGATTATCATATATTCTTTCTTCACAAGATTGCTTGCATGCCAGTTCCAAGTACAGGATGGAAGAATGGGTGGGACAATATTTATAACAATCAATTATGAATTCTACACAAATGCTTGCTTCTCAATAAACATGTGGGATGACATGCATCGTGTGACAGAACGTAAATTATATGCAGAGAAGCCCAGACTAATAAACTTCAGATCCTGATTGCTGGCTGTTAGACCTTACTACCTATCCTTACTGAAACTGTGTTGTCTTGCTCTACACGTCCCTGAGTTATTGGATCTTCAGCAGTAATTCTGGCACCAAGACTGATTGGTATTTGCTAGTAATCCTGTGCTGATGGAACAAAGCAGGAATAAAAGCCAACAAGCTTTGGAGACCAGCAGAAAAACATGACTTTGAACACAGAACAACTGATTTTTCCTCTACATTCCTAGATATACCACACTTCCTTATAAAACCAGACTCCACAAGGAGCTCCCAAGTACTGTGCCTCATACTTGCAAGCAGCCTTGCAAACAGCTCTGCTCCTCTACATTCTGAAAGCCCTGACAGCCACTAGTTGTTTTTTACTTTAAAGATGACCAAAGATCATAACTTGTCCTTATGCAAGATATGTTTGAGCTACAAAACCTCAGCATCTGCTAGCAGCTGCTGCCTCAAATATCAAGACAGCTCAGCAGTGTTCACTTCTGCATAAAGGAGCCCATTTTACTTGCCTAGGGCAGAAAACCATGATCCTGAGAGACAGTAAAAATCCTGGCAATCAGCTGTGTGAGGCAGATACTCACTGGCCCTTCTGTCAAAAACAGGCCACTATTTTGGAAGTAAGGTTTCTTTTATAAATATATAAACTATTGATAGCTAGAAACATACAACTAAAGTGATAACAAAGCACAAATTTCTGCAACAGATACAACTATTCAGGGGCGGCTATTTTGTGAATTCATTATTTTTGAGAAGAATTCATAGCGCAAATAAGCGAGGCGCACACTAGAATGATAAATACTGTGATTGGCATGTGTTATATATCCTACGGTAACATATATGTGTATGTAAATATGTAATAGTTCTTTCTACTAATTTACCCTGCCATCAGTTCTATCAGTCAGAGATAAATAGCTGCTTCATTATTAGAAAATCTAAGCAAGAGAAAAGCAGAACATCCGTCAAATATCCTATATAACCGTTTTAAAATACCATACTTCAAAAGAATGCTATTACTTTCTGTAAAATGCATTGGACAGCAATTTAAAAGTGTTTAATTAGCTATGTAGCTTCACTAGCCTTCAGCCTTAGGATCATAGAGTGTTTTCCTCAAAACAAAGTTAAGAATAGATACAGGTTTTCTCCATTTTCCAATTTCACATTCTGAACAGTGCAGCCTAATAAAAAAAGTTAGCCCAACATATTAAACAACTTATCTGGCCTATAAAAAACTACCTACAATTAATTTTCTCCAGAAAATAGTCATTAATTTGTATCCAGCATTCAGACACTTGGATATCTAAATTACACAGTTGGTATGCTAGGTGTAAAAGAAATCAGGCCAGTAAAAGACAAGAGAATTGTTTAGGAAAGGCTCTAAACAGAGTCAGAAATCTATCAATTTAAATTAATAAGTAAATTCTTAAGCCAAGTCTTACTGCATTTTTTATGCTGTATTTCCAGATACAGAAGCCATTTAGCCTGTTTGTACAGACATACATACAAAGTTTGAATACAAACTTTTACTGCAAAAGTAAGTATAATATTCTGTATTCTGATACTGCTCAGAATACACTAGGTTTTTTTTACTGACCTCAATTTCCACAGAATTGTGCAACTGACACAAAGTGAGCCACAGAATTTCTAACCTAGAAGGAAAAAAACAAAACAAAACAAAAAACAAACAGGAAAATGATTGAGGAAAAACATCTACAGGCAGCGAAACAGTAGTACATTATGCTCCAAAGTCTTCAACTAGAATATGATCATGTTTAGATAAAAAAATTAACAGAAAAAGCCTTGGAGAGTACTTTTATCCATGGCATTCTGTAAGGTGGAACAAAAGCAATTTACATTGAAGTTGCATCTTAACAGATATCCAAACAGTAATATGATATACAGGTACTAATACATCCAGTAAGAGATGATGTATGATCAGTGTGTACAGAAAGAGTAAGTGCATATCAGGTAAATGCCATATTCAGCATAGAGTTTGCAAGATTAATTATAACTACTTGTCAACTTCATTTGGAATCGAAGTTCATTATACTTCAAGAAGCATATTAATGAAATGCAGTACATCTGTCTTAGTAATCTAAGACACAAAATAACTGGGAACAACTTGACCTTAGAAAGCAGTAAGAGTCAAATCCAGGAAAGGATTTAGCAAACCTCATTTAGGGAGCAGTTTTAGTAGCAACAGTTTATACAGTATCTAGGTAGTTACAGCAGTCAATCATTATGAGGGGAGGGCCGGTCAAAATCCTCTTAAGCAAATCAAGTGCAGTTCCTAGAAGCAACACCCTATTCATTTTGCTGTCAGCTCATTCAGGGCTGCAACATGGCTTTTCTCCCTTGATTACCACTGAACTTCCAAAACATTAGAGCAAAGAAAAGTGGCAAAAACAAGTGTAGAACTTGTGATTTGAAGTTTACATCACTGACAGGAAATGTGTAGGTGTGGTTTCTAGACCCTTGTCCAAGAACATTAAAAATACCCAGTAAGTTACAAGTGGAGTCTTCTGTCAACTTCTGTAACCCTCAAAGATTAAACCTTAAAATTTAAATATCAATTTAAAAACTGATAGAACCTGTATCCAGCTCAAGCCCAATGTAGAAAAAAAAATATAAGTTATATGCTATAGTCAATCTATGTTTTCAAGGTGGAGTCACAGTTGATCTGCCAAACCAGTAAAAACATTACTGTCCATAAGTGGAAGTCACTTAAGTTTCCATGTGACAAGTTCTCAATCCATTTTCTAGGCTACACCACTTCAGAAGAAACAGAATACTCCTGGACACAGCAACATTTCCTGGTTAAATTTTGGCTAACACTATGACAGATGAAGAGAGACACTTGCTGAGGAAGTGAAAACTGCATCAGTCTTAACAGTATTTTCTGTCAAGACATCAGAAATACATTTTAGGTCACTCAGGAGAATTAACCCTAATTAAGTAAAGCTGTAACTTAAACTGACCCAGTAAATTTGCGTAACATCACACACTACCTCAGATTTTTAATTTAACTTTATTAACAGAGGTTAGCACTTCCGAGTGTTTCATACACATTAAAGTGATCTGAGGCAACAAACCTACAATTTCCTTCCCTCTTCTTTCTGCTTGTGTTCTTGACTCCTCAGGTAGGACACTAAGCTGGACATAACCTATTCAGCTTTCTCCCCTCTGAGTTAATTTGCTAGATGAACTGCAATGCAAATGCAAGGGAAGAGGTAGGAGCTCACTGAGGAGAGAACAGAAATCCCTGCATGCAGCAAATACTGTAGTACTTACTTTAGATGCTATCATGGATTCATGGTTTAATTGAAAGCTGAACCTTTGAAAGTGATCAATGATCTCAAGTTTCCAAATCACAGAATCACAGAACGGTTAGGGCTGGAAATAATGTCTACCCAGTTCCAACCCCTCCGACATGGGCAGGGACACCTTTCACTAGACCAGGTTGCTCCAAGCCCTGTTCAACCTGGCCTTGAACACTGCCAGCGATAGGGAAGCCACAGCTTCTCTTGGCAGCCTGTGCCAGTGCATCACCACCCTCATAGTGAAGAATTTCTTCCTAGTGTCTAATCTAAACCTCCCTGCTTTCAGTTTAAAGCTATTCCCCCTTGTCCTATCACTACAGGCCCTTATAAAAAGCCCTTCTCCAGATTTCTTGGAGGCCTCCTTCAGGTACTGGAGGCTGCTCTAAGGTCTCTCCTGAGCCTTCACTTATTCAGGCTGAACAACCCCAACTTTCTCAGCCTGTCTTCACAGGAGAGGTGCTCCAGCCCTCTGATCACCTTAATGTAATCATCGTACATCTTAATTAGACCTGGTTACCAGTCCACCTGAAGGTGCAAATTTAATTGGCAAAATTCTAAGTTATATGAATCTTGGCTAATTTTCCTCATTAGTACTAAAGTATAGGATTTCAGGTGGGACATTCGAAACAGCATTTCCCGAGGAAGAGGCTAACGGCAAGCCATTAACCATAGAATTTAACTCCCATTTACTTAGGGTTCAAAATTTCTTGGTTTGATCTTCATCTAAACATTTCAGAAGTTCAACTCCAACCCCAACATGAAAACAAAGCTAAAAAACAATTTTTTAAAACAAGCAAGAACTGCTTCATTTAGTATTTTATTTTACATTACAGGAAGTTGCTAAGAACCTCTAGAATAACATTTTGTTTTTAAAAAAATCAAGTTACATTCAGACAAGGTAATGGAAAAAGTATCTCCAAATTCCCTGAGTGGGCTGACTGTTTCCATGGGACTATACCAATTTCAAACAATAGCCATACAGATTTCATACAGAAACACACCAAATTGATTTGCAGGCAATAAAACACAAAGCAGAAGCAAGCTGTTTTACCTCAGGTACTTGGCAAAAAAAAATTTTTATATAAAAACCTAAAATTCATTCTGCAAACTATTAAAATCATAGAAGTAGACTGTTTATACCTGGATTCCTCTGGGTATTATAATAATTAGGGAATAATAGATAAAGACATAAATTAATCCCAAAGAATAGTTCAATAACTAGAATTATTACTCAACTATACATGCCCGTAAGTCATGTAAACAAGAACTAATGAAGGAAAGTGATCATGATGCAAGCAATAAAACACAAACCACTTACGCTCCTGGCCCTTGCCATGTCCATGTGATTGTATCCTAGGAAAAGAAGGATGACAGTTGCAATTAATTACTGCACTTTAAACTTTTGTTACATTACAGATAACTGATGACATATGACTAAAAGGTTTTCATGGAATCTTCAATGCCCTCTTTGCAAAAGTTCTTAGCCCCAGGAAGAATCAGCCTAGTAATCCACTTCTTAAACATGTATTACCTATATTTAGAAAACAGTTAAAGATGCAGATTCTTCAAATGTTGGTAGCCTTGGAAAAGAAAGTTATTTACTCTAAGATGATGTTGCTTGATATGCATTGTCCATGCGTATTCTCTTAACCCACCCTGCTCAACAGGGTGTCCCGCAAGTATCCCTATACTTTACTTGGACCTCTCAGCAACAGATACGAACACACTGTAACACTCCTGAAGTGTCTGGGTCCTGTGGGGATGACTCACAGGAAGTCTGCTCAACTGACATGAAGCAGCAGGATGAGTAAGACCTTGTGTCTTACCTCAAAGAGCATTTTTCCAGTTGCCTTTACTCACAGACATCATATATCCACCTGCATGATCCAAGAATCAAAAGGTACAAGACATCTAAACCCACCAATTCACTCTCAGGCAAGACCAGCACCACTTTTATATGACCGAGATGAACCATGTATGCTAAGAGAGGACAAACAGCAGTAAAAAAAAAAAAAAATGAACAAGGTGCAAATAACAGAAGGGAACAGCAATCTGGAAAGGAGCATATTACGGGACAAGAAGGAATATGACAGTAAAGGTCATCACATTTTTAACTTTAAGAAACTGTGTGGACAAAAAACTGCAAGACTTGGAGACAAGACTTAAGTGTAGAAGTAAGGATCAAAAAAACTGAAAACAAGTTCCAGCTACTGCTCTGACCAACTGCAAAAGAAAAAAAGTACAAGTCACTAATGGAAAGATAAGAGGACTTGGTAAATTCAGGTATATGAAAGATCAGAGACGTACTTCTATCAACCTACTGAAACTATTCCAGTTCAGCTCTGTACTAATATTAAGAACCATTTTAGAGAGTTATAGGATCACATATGCCATGATCTTGAAAAAAAATAAAGTCAAACTGATATTTTAGCTACCATTTAGAGCAAAAGGCTGCCACAATTAAAATGAAAGAAAGCAGCACATCTATAAAAGGTGAAAAATGTAATGAATGTGACAGATCAACAGATTGGAGTAAGGTCAAAATATTATAAAGGACTACTAAAAATTTAAATCTTGACTTTCAACTATTATTTTAAAGTCAAAATATTATAAAGAACAGTTCTAGCAATCAACACGTATGCATGAAAACAGACTTCTCCATGCAGTGATCTTTTAGAACTTTAATGTCTTCAGTTTTACCGTTAAACTGTTTCTGGCAATTTTGATGTCTCTGCTAATACTGCAAGTAGAAGTCTTATGGGGTTTGTTTTTTTCCCCACAAGAAACTTTCATTTACAAATCCGCACATCATCTGAGACTAGATCTGCTATGTAGAACAACAGTACAGTACTACACATATCCAACTCGGCTCTCCAAATTGCAACAGTGCAAAAGGAGAAAAAGCAAAAAGTGAGCTCTACAAAACCACCTGGCTTGGGCAACAGATCACTTAACAGCAAACAGATATTTTCACATTCCAGTCACTATGCTGGCTAGCTGGCAAAACAAACTCAAATAAGCCACACACCCACCAGCAATCCTGCAAGAAATTCCCAATGTGAATGTCACATCAGACATGCGCACTTTTTCCCATTGAGAACATCAGGATGCAGCAGGGGTGATGGCTATAAATGCTACACAGTAGAAAACAGGATTCTGGTCTGCAAGAGACAGACCTATTTTGTAGGAGACTCCTGCCAGCATACCCAGTATTTTTATAATAAAAGCAGCAAGCAGAAGATGGGGAGTGGTATATTCTGTACTTAGCTTAGATACCTTTTATATTTATCACAGCTACCAGCTTATCCTTATGGGTAGAACTCACTTTGATAGCATTCTGAGTACACTTGGAAACTTTTGTACCTAGATAATGAATTATTTGAACTGTGTGGAAGTACATCGTCCATATAGTTTTTATTTGACACAAGAAGATACTGAGAATAGTGCCAAACTTCAAATAGCAGACTGGCTGTTGTTTTATACACTCAGTCAACCCTGCTACACCAAAGCTGCACAGGAGATGCTGCCAAACGTCTTATCAAATAGCAGAGTTACCTGTAGAAGACACCTGGATATAAAAATACATTTTAAATGGCTCTGTGATATTTAAACAGGTATATAGCCTTTCATAATTACCAGCACTCTGACAGAAAACTCAAATGAAGGAAAGACACAAAGATAACCAGTGAAAAAAAGAATTGCAAAATGACTTCTGTATAACCCATGGACGGAAACATTAGAACACTTATTTTAATCAGATCATAGGTAAAAACTGTCAAGCATCCAATAGGCAAAATGCTACCAAACTAGCTAAACAGAAGTAAATTTTGAGTTTCATGTCTAAACAACACTTTAAGCCTTATAATTTCTTTCCACTCACACATCAAGAGGGGCAACACACTAACATACTACTCCTAAAGAAACACTGATACAGGACCAGAAGCATCACGTACTGCAAATAGTTGTAAGCTCAAATAAGAAAGGTATTCAGGGGGCAAACCTGACTAGAGAGTTCTTCATGGCAACCAGAATTAGATTTATTTGCTAGAGAAAGCCTGAATTTACATTACCAATTTTGCCACAAGTTCCAGTCAATAGTACTTTCCCTAGGTCTTCAATAGAGTACAAGGAAATCAACATGTAAACCATACACCTACTACATTCATCCTAGGCTCCAATCTAAAAAGCCTCCCAAAAGAGTCAGGTGCACTCAAGTTCAAGAATGTTCTCATCTGTACTGTGGAACTCAGAGCTCTGGAGGTGGATCAGAGCAGGCAGTTCAAGCTAAAAGCAGGGGAGTGACTGAACACAATGCGTATCTGGAATTCACTGACTAAGCAAAGATCTTAAACTCGTTTATAAACCTAAAATTATAATATGCAGTGGTCAAACAAGACAACAGTGCATGCAAAACAATGTTTCCTCCCTCTCTGTTGTTCTTACTTGCTACCTAACTCTTAATTGTACCCTAATCAAACTAAATCTCACCTTCACACATCACATCATGTTCCTCCTTCCTCCGCATTCTAACCTTGCTGCAAATCTTCTCCAGCCCACCCAAGCTAATTTCAAAATCAAACATTAATAGCAATTATCCCTCCCCCATTAGTGCTTAGTGGAAGTAGACTGTAGGAGGTTAAAAGATTCTGTAAGGCACTGAAAACTAAGTGTTTTAAAGCAATCAAAAGTGGTAGGAAAACGTAAAGTTCCATGCATAGATTCAGGCCAGCTCTGATGGATATCTATATAAATATTTAGAGTTTGGTTTATGAAATTTGGCAGTAATATAAAAATATGGAAAATTTCATTAAACTCTATATTGTTTTACTTCAATGTAAAAAGCTGACCATTTCTGTTAACAGAACATTAGGAACATTTATTATTAGCTGAAACATTGCATATTATGTACTACAGACAATAAGGACATTTCAGTACGAAAATGGATTTCTGTCTGAAGACTTGAAAATTAATATCCGATAGTTTTATACTGATATAAAATATTTAATGCTAATATACCATGCTATTTTCAGTGAAGCATGATATCAGGCATGTGCATATTTGTAACTTAAACTGCCAGTGCAATAAAAGTTTAAAAATGTTCTTTTCTAAAAGGATTTTTCTTCCTGAAAATAAAGCAATTATGTAATGAGAAATCCCAGGCAACCTGTTAAAATACATTTCATACTATGCAAGCATAACAGGCAGCTATACTTGTCACAGCATCCACAAAGATAATTTGGGGGTTTGTTACTGCAAACTAGTTGACTGCCATCACACCATGTCTCAGTCAAGAGCTAACACTGCTCTATGTATATTAACTTTGCTTAGATTCTTTTCTTTTTTAATTAAGCATGTGTCTTACACCAACCTCTAAACTGAAAGAAAGAACAATGGTTGGAACCACTTATAAAACATAAGCACTACAGGTACCAAGAGGAGCCGAAATCGTTCCTTAGATCAAGAGATTAAACAGCTAATCAGAGATCTCCTGATGCAACAGGCATCGGCCAAGGTAGTCCTTATTTTACTTCTGACACTTCTCCCACCCTCTCCTAAATAAGTTCTATTTTTGAAGCAGACAGACTGGACCAGAAAACAGCCCGAGAGGGCTCAAAAAGAAACTTCAAGTATTAAAGCAAGCAAAGTTCTCTAAGAAGCATCTTCAAATTAACCGAAGAATGCAGACAGACAGGATTCTCACTGAAGTAGGACAAGAAAGTATTCACATCAAGTAAACCGAATAATAATTAGAAAAACCCCAAAAAACCACAACATAAACTTCTTCACTACTTTCTGTAGGTTTGATCTTGAAGTTGATAAAGTGAGCTTTGTCTAAAGTTGTTTGCCTGTATCTTTACAAGCATTTGTAAAAATCAATCTATATATTATTAAATACACACTATAATTTGCATTTTACCTGAATCTGATTTATATCGAAGGACTACTCCAAATTAGTCAATGTGTAGCATTCCTTAGCCAAGTGCACAGTGAATGTAAGCCATGGACAAGAAGACATCTTATGAAAGTGCTGAAGTCCTCAACATATTACTCTATTATCATTTAGCTAGTTGCGTTAATTTGTGACCAACACCCCCACAGGTAGGGGGTCAGAAGCATCTTCCAGCAAAACACGATAGTAAGAAAACTCTTCAGCACACACTGCAGTACGAGAAGCACATGGAAACACAGATCCTAGACAAGACAAGTGTCAGTTTCTGTCACTTATATAGTACTTCCTGTAACAACCTGAATAACTTTCAAAGCACTGTTCAGGAGTAACCTAATGAAAGCAGAAATGTTTGAACTGTCTCAGTTAAGATTATTTATACTGCTAGAGACTTAATAAATGCATGCTTAGCCAATAAGCATTCATTAATGATTTCCAAATTTCTAAACCTATTGACCTAACCTAAAAGATTACAAAAGTGCCAATGTACTTAGAGGAAAATGCCCCATGTTTCCAACTGAACTTACCAGTTTGTTTGGATAACGCAAAACCACTGGCTGTACCGGAACTCCGGGAATGAACGCTCCTAGAAGGCACATATCACGCAATTACTGTACAGTGCATTTTGGTATAGAAGTTTATTGCAGCAAAGAAAAATATTATACAATTAATGAGCTGATATGCACAGGAATGAGTTGATATTGGAAAATATAAGATCCAAAAGTAAACTTAAAAGAAAACTAAAAAGCAAGCACTGGAGAATGACAAGGTATTACTATCTTTTCAGCAGATACATAATAAAGAATGCTTGCTTATATTTTCTAATTTATCCTCTATCACTTTCACAATTTGTCATGTACACAAGTCAAAGCCCAGTACCAAATTCAGCTTGATAGATGATTAAAAAAAAAATATGAGCATGTGCAAGATAGTTAAGTCAATATATTCCATGTAGTCAAAAGCATTTACTGGTGAAGAACCTAAGCTTTCTTATTCAAAAGCAGCTTTCTATTTTTAGCTGAGCAACATCAATTTATAGGAAAATTATCATCTCTGAAATAACAAAATTAATGTAACTTCTGTCGCTAGTTAGTTAGAAAAATCTAGTAGAAAGTATTGAACTACAACTACTGTACCCTAGTATCACTTCATTTCATATTAAAATTACAGTTCTGATAAATAAGTAGCACACAATCTGCAAGTAGTTTCTACCACAAAGAGTGGGTAAGCATGACAGGTCTCTGGCTCAAAATTTCTGAACATATTTTCCTCATGAAAACAATTAAAGACAGCTGCACTCAACTATATAATTCGTAGCAATTTAGTAAGTTATGCCTAATATTTTGATTAAAAAAAGAAACAAACAATGGAAGGACACTGTATTCTTAGCATTACATTTGCTTTACAGAATAACTGGCCAGACCTAAAGGAAGCAATTATTAATGTAATATAAACATCTTTAAATTAAGGTTGTCTGAATGAGCTCCTGCAGAGATTTGGTTCTTGGCCCAGTGGTACTTTCTATTCAGTCTCCAAAATTAACAGCCTAAGCAACTTTTGAAATAACCTGAAGATGACAAAATCTGAATGGCAGATGACACCACCACCATCGAAACAAAACTTGACTAGCTTGCCATGTACAACTAACTTGTACAAATACAAAATCAAAACACTTTGTAGCAAGAGCAAGGAGTGTAGGCCACATGAGGAGAATGGGGAAAGGCATTGTGATGGAATTTACTTGAATAGAGAGCTGAAGTAATTTGACGTGAGAAATTTTGGGGCAAAGGATTTCTCAGAGGCTGGATGGATACAGAATCAGGCTCCAGTAGGAAAAGTGAGACAGTCAAGCGGCAGAAAGCAGCATGTACTAGACCAAAGGAAAGGAAATGCAGAGAGGAAGAATGGCGATTGAAGCATAAAGTATATGGTGCCTGGAATGTCTATGACACAGAAGGCAAGCGTGAAGTCAGGGCTTCAATAAAGGATTCAGGCTGGTTTTCAAAGCATGGCCAGGATTCAGGTGGAGAGAAACAGAGAGGGAGAGTAAAAAGCAAAAAAAAGAGTACATTCTCCCAACCACCACACATTCATCTAAAACAGGCAAGAGCTGAGTGGGGAGGAAGAAAAGCTTTTTGAATATTTGTTCAGGAGACAATACTGAGATTCCTTCAGCCAAATGAATCAGTTCAAGGAATCACAATGTTGACTCATCACATGATATTCTAATAGCGATATGTAAGTTGGAAGCAACACAAACTACAAGACACACAGTAAGACCAGAACACAATGAGCAAGGCAGAAACGTAAGAAAAGTCAAAAACCACATTCACAACTGCCTTGCTCACTGCAGTCTCCTTATTCACCATCACCCTACCTACTTC
Source organism: Ara ararauna (assembly GCA_028858755.1). Taxonomy (NCBI): domain Eukaryota; kingdom Metazoa; phylum Chordata; class Aves; order Psittaciformes; family Psittacidae; genus Ara; species Ara ararauna. The sequence goes on along the minus strand of CM054377.1, from coordinate 67,785,481 downwards.
ATAAAGACAAGTTTACATTAAACATTGGCGGTTCACTACAGTATTGGCACGTCTCCGTGTTGCAACTGCAGTTTACACCTGCAACAGCGTTCAGAGTCATACCCTCTCCTAATATGATAAGCTAACTGGAAAGAGCTTAGAATGTGAATGTTAAGTTAAAAAAATATTATAAGAAATGACAGCCTCTGTAACAGTGGTATACCGGCAAGATTCTTATGCCCTCTTCACCAGAATGCAGCTCAGCAGAAGAGTGAGAGGAATCAACCACATACAACACAGCAACAAATGCCGCAGCAGCCTGAAATAGATACACGCTGATACCTTAAGCTTTATAGCGTATTTTAACGCTGCATGACAGACCCAAAATAGGAAATGGAGGGGGCAAGAAAAAAAAAAAAAAAAAAAGACAACCACAAACAAAATCCCAGCAAGAAACATTACTCCTTCAGCTCATACGCATCTCAGAAGCCAAGGAAAAAAAAAATAATCTGAATTATCTGTTTTGCTTAACAGTGGAACTCAATCTTTTCCAAGCATCAGAAAATTTCTATTCCCATTCTACTCTAATGCAAGATTTTTAACTCAACTTCTGCAACAGCAAGAAAATTACAAAGCAAGCGGTATTTCAGAAAATGAAGACACAAGAACATTCTGTAGAGAACAGCAAAATGAGTATCATACCTACCAGGCTTAAATGTAATTAGACAGGATCGGTTTGTGCAAGTGCCCTCTGGGAATATCATTATCTTGAAGTAAAAGAAAAATTGGCTTTTAAGAACCATTTCAGTGTGGATTTATTTATAAACACATCTTTTCAAAGGTAACATTAACTCAGTACAGTAAAAAAGTTTCATAGCAAAACAGTTCAGTGTTAAAAAAAGTGCCCAACAAAGAAGTCAAAGTGCTCTTAATAGCGGAAACATTTTTCTTTTTCTGTGATTTTTGCCTCTTTCTTGACCTCCGATAATAATTCTACTCAATTGGAACACTGACAGTGACCAGAAACACTTGTGAGTACCAGAGAATTTTCACAAAAGTTTTTTTGGTGCTGCTCAAAATAGCATATTCTGTTCTGCACCAAAACAAAATTCCTTCTCCCAAGCTACCTGCTTACAGGCTAAGAAAAGGAACACTTATTTTCTTTTTGCTTTTACTACTTGGTATGCGTACAGATGTCAGAATGATAAAGGCTGAAAATACCTAAATGGAATTCTAACAAGTTGAACTGAATTCAGAGGGTAGACTGTAAAAAAAGAGTTTTGGATAGCAAAAAGCCAAGAACTGCTGAAATTTTGCTGAGTTGCAGAACAAGATATTTAAAGGAAATACACATCACAAGGGGACAAAATAATGGACTAGAATTAATATTACTAGTTTTATTGCCCATTCTGGTACTAGCTTGATAGATATTCTGGAAATCACTTCAGCTCTCCAACACAGTTTCTTCATTTGTAAGTAAGATTATCTGCTTTGAAACCTATTGAAAGTCATGATGTGAAAGCTATATATCACCTTTTTGTCTTATTGTTTATGACTTTTAATATTGTTTACAATATTTCTATAGTCCAGTATGACAGCTGCTATGACAGTCATCCTGTATCTTCATCTCAAAAATTCACAGGAAGAATTCTTCAAATCAAAAATAGCTCCGAGCCACTTACTTTGGACCACATGATGAAAGCATTGCTTACAGAGGTGTATTCCAGTTATTTGAACATCTCAATGGCTTGTACTGTCTTAGCCAGTATCACATTTCCAAAAATGACAGTATGCCAAAATCCTGAGAATGGCAAGAACACACAATACTCCCCCAGGTATTCTCCTGAGCACCTGACTATTTTCTTCTTAGAGAACTTACCATATGACAGCAGGTTTAGAATAGCTTAACAGAGCTGTTTGTCCATGTACTTACCAGCCCATTTCCCCTTGAAACATACTGCAATGAGAAGCCAGTGTTTTGTATAGATAAGAATCTTCTATATTCTAGAAAGGATGGGGTGGGGTGTGGAAATCCTATCCCTCACAAACCATCTAAAGCCTCCCACAAGTTAAAAAGTAAACTGCATATTCAAAGCCTGGAAATACCAAATTCCGTCTGTCACACAGTAGTAGTATACAGTACCTGTGGCCATTTGCCATCAGACTGAGCACGTCTCTTTATTTCTTCAACAGTTTTCCTGCGAGAATCCTGGTCTGACCGAGATACAAACACTGGTCGGATGTATCTGATTAGAGCTGAAGGAGAAGGAAAACAAAACCAGCCTTTAATTTCCCTTTGTTTGAAAAATATTTCCTCCCGTCCCAGTAGTCCTCTGAACAAAAGTTTGGGTACAAGTACATAGCCACTTTACTATATTACACTGCAAACTGAAATGTTCAGCTGAATTACTGAGTTTTATTGAGACATTTTCATAAATTCCTGCAAGGAAAACCATTTTCATAATTTTGGCAATTTCTACTTTTTCAAGTTTTCATAGACCAAGACACATACATCACAGATAATTTAAAATATGATTGTATATATTACGCGTAGTTTTTTTGCAACAAATCAGCTGTGCCTGACTATAGGCCATTTCCTCCTACCACAAAAGTCACAAAAATCTATAGACACCCCTAACCAGCAAAGAATGTCTCTATGCAAGTGCTTCCAAAACACATTCTCTGAATCAAACTCCCACTGTCTTTAGAGCTTTTGTCTTCTATGACAACTGAAATTCACGGAAGGTACACCAAAGATACTCCATACACAAGTTTAAGTTATCTTTTTGGAATCAGCATCATCAAAAGAAAAAGCATGCTTATTTCCTAAGCTGTCACCTGCATGCCTATTTCTCATACTAGATATCTGGTATACTCTTCTTGGCTTGGTGTGAAACCTCTTATACATTGCCAGACACAAAACGAGCATGAACAAGAATCAGAAATCAATCCACAATATGTTCTCCATGCAAATCTGTCACAAGGACACCAAGGCCCACTTAGAAAATAAATACCATATACAACTCTTTCACAGTGTCAAAAAGCACTACAAGGGAAGCATTTTCAAACATACTACTTCATGCTTTTATTTAAGCAGGTTGTCTTCAAATACCTTTTTATCATTTTTGTGTCTTGTAAATATATTCAAAGGTTCAAGAGTCACTAAGTAATTAACTATTCTATTTGCCTAAAAAAAAAATATATAAAATACAGCTTTCATTTTTCCAACCACCACAGGATGAGCTCAGTGACACTAGTTGCATAATCTTCTTTAGTCAAGGATAGACTTGTTGCATTAATGGATTATCAGTGCTTAAAAGAGTGAAGAATAAAAAGTGTAAGAAATTAGAGTCCTGCTCTCAGCAAAAGCTGCTGGTTCCGGTGTTACTTCACTGGCAGTTCAGCCAGCAACTCATCAAAATCCTACTATGGTTCTATGAAACCAATGTGTCACACTTTACAGTAAGTTCCAAATATTCAGACAGCCTCTGAAATACTGCTTTTATCCCACAAGCTGCTGAAGCTTAGGAGACAGTGTATCAGAGAAAAGGTATGTTCTTGCACTTTCCCCTACATGCCCATTCTTACATGATATCCATAAAACAATGCTTGCTAGGGGAGCAAAGATCATCATGGGTCAGCTGGGGTTTCTGCTGTGGGAAGGTAAAACAAACAAAAAAAAACCCAAAACCACCATATACAAAAACTAGGAAAAAAACCCCAAACCAAATCAAACGAAAAACAGGACAAGGGAAAAAATACGTGAAAGAAACCCTACCTGGTTTCACAGAACCACAGAATCAATCAGGTTGGAAAGGACCTTAAAGATGCTCAAGTCCAACCTTTACCCCAGGACTGCCATGCGTACCGCTAAACCATGTCACTGAGGGCCTCACCTACACGCTTTGTCCACTTCCAGGGACAGTGATTCCACCATTTTCCTGGGAAGCCTCTTCCAATGCCTGACCACCCTTTCAGTGAAGAATTCTTTTTCCTAATACCCGTAACTGTTTGTTTTCTTAGTGATGCTAGTCCTGAGTTTCTCCTACCACTGCAAATTACTATTCTGTAGCAAAAACAGCATTACCAAGTAAAAGAAAGAAAAAAAAGATTCAAACATCCTCAGCCTTCACCCTGAAGTTTCTTTTAAATTAGGCCAAACTGATGGAATTCAGGTTACTTCAGGCTAAGGACTGCACAAGATAATTCCAGAGCTCTGAAGCCTCTATCTGAGGATATGCTGCAAGCGCAGTCTTCCTTATAATACATGAAATCAAGCAAGCAGATAGATTTTACTTAGGGCAGTATGACCAAAACATGAGCCTACAGACAACTCACCAATTTGAAGTCTCTAACCACTAATGTAATCCGTATCTGAAAACCGGGCAGGCAAGCATCGTTAACTGGTGAGCTTTACTCTTAAACCTTCCCAAAAAGCAAGCTACTGCAGTGTTACCAAGCCAATAAAAACCACAACACACTGCAAGTTCTCTTACAAATGCACAACACCATAAACAGCAACACACCCAAGTGCAAAGAATGACTACTGTGGTATGCTTCAACAGAAGAGACAACTGAAAGCTCGGTTTCCTATGGATTTGTTCTGCCTGCTGAGTTGTATGATATAAAATAGGCTTTCAGGCAAGTTCATTTCTTTTCTCATGGTTCAGACACTATTTTCGTGAAGCTTGTAGAACTTGTATCTTTTAAACCATCAGCTTTCTTTCAAATATGTATGGAGCCATCACTATTTCAGCCCAGCACATCAAAACTTCATGTAAGCACCCTATTAAGCAAAGCCTTACTTCCCTCAGGATCAGACTAAAAAGCTGACAGAAATTTCAGCATTAAACAGCAACTTAAGATCCTACAAGACACCAACTACCAGACCCTTAGCAGTGATGTCCAACAATTCAAGTGAAATCGAAACTCCCACATCAGTAGTAAGAAGCTGAAAAAGTACATACCAAGGAAAGGCTACCTCTGTACTTGCCTTTCCTCATACACTCTTTTCATAAGCATGTTTTAAAACAGAGCATAAGGCTACACAGATCTTTACTCTCACCATGTACTCTCATGTTCAGTAAGACAGTAATCTGAAAATTCAAAGGCTGTACCAAGTTGATCTATGCAAGAAATAGGAGCAGGGCCAACAGTCTGTAATGAGAAACTGAGAAACACACCAAATAGGTCAACAAGATGAGACTGCAGTCAGAAATTAAGTCAAAACATAAGGAACCCTAGAGACAGTACTGTAAGGTAGTATATAAGGCAAGGAATAGTGTGGATTAGAGCAAAGTCAGACCAGGAGCAAAAAGCAGCATGCGTGAAAACACTTTAGACAGCTGGCATACTGAGCTACTGAAGGAAACAAGCAAAACTGTGCAATATGCTTAATAAACAGAACATAATCTTAACCTTCTCTGTTTGTCAATTTAAGTGAACACTCTTAAACTATAAATTCCAGTGGGCAGAAAACCCCTCAATTCACAAAATTGACCTTGCCAGTGTCATTATTCCAGCTTTTTCTCTAGCACTGTCAGTCCTAATTGATGTAGTCACTCTCATTCCCCATTTCAGCTCATTACAAGTACTCCTGAAGCCAGGTGACATACTGTACTTCACCTCCTTTAGGCAGGTGCCCGCAGTTTAAACAATACCACCAGTAATTCATCAAAACCTCTGCCTTACAAGGCAGCCAGAAGGCCGCAGATACACTAACCAACACAAAGCTGGTCTAGCATGAAACAGCATGTTTTAAGGGAGCCTGCGAAAATTCGGTATTGCTTTAATTAATTGCAGGGTGGCAGCTCCAACTGATTTCAGAACAGTAACTCCCATGCAATCATTTCAAGCACCATCTGATGCATAAGCAAAAAGTGTTCCTTTCTGAATAGCTGAACACATACAATTGCTGTCAATGGACTTCTCAAAATAATGGGTTCGGGAGGATAAGGGAAAGGAGGTATGTCACCTGCCTATTTCCAGGCAAATGGGAGTGAGGAAACCTCATTTCAAATCAAAACACGAAGTGCTATTTATATAAGAAAGTATTGCAACAAGCCATTTAAGTTATGCTTGACAGTTACAGTCATACAGAGTAAAGCTACACTGGCATCACCACCACTGGTCTATAAGGTGTCGGAGGACACAAAGCAACAGAATGGCAAAGTGGCACTGAATACTGTACTAAAATGTATCCATCCACACATTTTTGAGTAATGGGCAGTTACATTTTCACTGCTCTAGAATCACAAGTATATCTGAACCTGAAGCTTTCTCTTGGTCACTCCCCCAAACACAAAATCCCATCCCCTACATTCCTCTGATACACTGAGATGGCAACTTAGAGCCAGTACAAATGGGGTAGAGGACTGGAAGATTAGTTTGCATACAGAACTGATAAGTAAGGAATTTGGCATATTTTAAGTTCCAGGATGAAAACATACCCAGCTATCGCAGCATAAATATTTCTGAGTTACTTATTTCTTGTCTTTTAGTCATGATTCTCTATAAATGTCTATAAAGCACTTTCAGAAGGTGAGCTTGAACAAAAAAAAATTGTAAGTTTGAGATCTGGGGAAAAAACACCCACAAAAGAATTGATAGTTTTACAGCACAGTATGATTCTCTCCCCTTCCTCTGTAGCTCTTCTGTATCCTGCCAAGTACAAATGACCTCTTTGCCATTTATACACTTAGGCTAACATATCCCCCCATTCATTTCACAGGTACCAAGGCTCCTCTCTTTCTTCAGAGGGTAAAGTTACAGATGTCAAGAGGAAGCCAATTTAAACTTCAAGCACATCACCTTAAATTTAGTTTTTAGAAATTCAGACCACTGAAGATGTGGTCTGAATCACAAAAGTTGTCAGTAGATTTGATTTCATGGGGATTTTGTCCGACAAATCCTTTTTCCTTCTTACTGAAGTATTTCCGCAGTAGCACCAACCACTTCAGCAATGAAAAGTAACTTTTACTCAGGTTGCTTTACCAGCCAAAAAGAAGACAGTGAAGTGTAACTATCCAGAAATTATGCAGTTTGTCCTGACTTGACGTGGGATCCAGAAGACAAAACAGAAAAGTTTAAGGACCTGGGCTGATGAAGCAACTGATCTAACTTGTTCAACCAACGTAAAGCGAAAAGGATTCCTGGATGGCATCTTCCTTGGGCTGCACACTTTACATTAAAGTGGTGCAGTGAACTTCACATCTCCACCCTACCAAAACCCTGGAAAGTAATTGTGAAGAATACATACATGTCCTTCTTCAACATTGTGGTGACATGCTCTGTCTGTTCTTGCATTCTCCACTTGATTTTCTTTACTATTGACTACTAACTGCAGAAGTCATAACTCCTCCGTCAGATCAAAAGAGCATTTTTTAATATGTTTTTTTCTTTCTTTTTTCCTTCTCCCCCCACAATGAAGGAAGTTGTCTGAAAAAGTCACAAGACTTAAGTCTGCTACCAAAATTGGCCTTTGTGGTCCAGGAGAGCTGCCTTTAAGTCAGAAAGCACAAGATTACTCAAACATGCATGTGGAATACTTCTATGAAAAACGGGCTTTCAATCAACTGGACTTAAAAGCAGATCAAAAGCTTAATATTCCATGACTGACAAACTAAGGATACAATAATAACACAGGCAGCTGCTCCAGAGAAATCTATAAAAATACTTTTGAAACCAATCTTGGTAACCAATTCACAATCAGACCTTTTTGTGCCTGTTATAGCACCTGATCCCTTTGGCAGACAAGGTACAGTGTCCTAATAAACACTGCCATTACATCAAAAAGGCAACTCGTCTACATCATGTTTGGATATTTTGGATGAAGATCTACTCTCCACTTAAAAGTCCTCATCCTTGGAAATTATCTTTGGATATCTTCCGCTGATACATTTTTTATATGCTGAATTCTGCTCAGAGTTAAATGAATGTATTTTATCCAAAACTCCCCAGAAGATTCTGAATGACCATTAACGAGACTCAATTAAGAAATCACAAGGCTAGAATTATCAATAGCTGGCTCCAAGGCTTCACTGGAGACGCTACAAGTTTGCAAGATTTACAAAACTGAAGAACATAAACAATTCTGACCACTCGGGGAAGTTCTAGATGAATGTCTAGAGTGTTGACAATTCACCACACACCCCAAGAAAAACATGACCACCTTTTCACAGATGGCATAAAGAGAAATACCACTGGTCCAATTGCATGAAGTATGCTGTGTGTGTGTGTGTGTGTGTGTGTGTGTGTGTGTAGAAAAGCGTAAATAAGTACATTGGAATTAAAATACTAGATCAAAGGAAGAAAGGATGGTCAGTACTATCTGCTTCACAGAAACCCTCTTTCAAGCAGTAAAAGAAAGTATCTCAACTTGACTCCAAGTACAGCTTTCACTAAATTTTAAGCCAGAGTAATCACTACAGTCATTAGTCACCTTTCTGTTAAGGTCTATTTATTTTAGTAACACAAACTGCTGTAATCAATGCTGCTCATACAAAAAGCACTCCTTTAAAACAAAAAACCCAAATGTTTTTGAACTCCAAATCCCAGCTATAACACTTGCCACAACCTCACCTTCGTGGCATTTTTCTGAACACCTCATAAGGGACTACTTAATTTTTGTGGCTGCCTGACATAAAGTGAATGCAGCTATACAGGACAAAATACTCATTTACTTGGATGTACTCTACATTCTGGTAATATTCCATTGAATCACTGTGTGCAGTTTTCTGTGTTTTCTGTTTTTCTGTAACTGGTTTTACTCACATATGGACAAAATTAAATTAATTTTTTAAAATTTATTTTAAGTCTAGACTTTTAAGTTAAGCTTTAAAGGATTCAATTGAATTAGGTATATGGGAAATAGTCTGAACTACTCAATATGTACTATTTGTGCTACATTGAGTGTAACTACAACTTCTACGTCCCTACAGATCCTCTTCAGATTTTCCCACTAGTCCCCACAGAATCTATTATGGTGGAATAGTTAAGCAGCTATTATAGCATTATGTCAAATATCATTCTGCCATTTTGTCATATTTCAGTAGCACAACATGGCCTGGAGCTACCTCATTTACTTTGGGTTCTCCACAGCTGCAAGTAAAGGAGAGCTCCACATGGACTACTTTATTTTGCTAAGCTAGCAATTATTACACAGTCAATTGAGTCGGGGGAAAGAAGATAAATCTGCCCCTGCTTTTATGGCTGGACTGCTCCTCCAAGCCCAAGTTGGCCTGGGTACACCTATACTGTACAGGAGTGTCAACATGCCATCTCATAACAGTATCTTCTTTAAGTAGGAAGAGCTTAATTTTTGTTTTCACACTATGCCTATTTGCATGCATTTATATTTATTTGTGCCTACATGCCTTCACCCTTTTTGTTAAAAGGATTTTTACACAGATTTTTCACTGCCATGAAATTTCACTAAGCTGTTCTGGCCTGAGTTTTACCTAATACAGAGAGACATTTACACCAAGAGATTCCATACATCAAGCTTCCACTCACCGTCTGTGACCATGTCTCAGCTTCCGGTTTTGAACCTGTCCTTAAAACTATACTGTTTAATGAAATTTTAGGAGTATGTCAACACCAACAGCTTGATTCCACTTAGTTGCAAGGTTAGTCAAAGCTTTTGTGTAGACTTTTAAACAGTACCTAGCCAAGGCCGAAGTAAAAACTTTTGTCTTTTTTATACTACCCTTAAAATCTACATAATGAGGCAGAGGAAGATCCTTTCAACTCTGGTGGTCCCTCGATACAACATGGTGGGTTTCTCCAAAATGCTCCCACACGGGCTTTTATTAGAAGCCTACAAGCTTACACATTTTTTGGCACAGCTGTACCAAAAATCACAGGTCTCTCTCAAGCCTTTGTGACAATCTACATTGATAATTCCAAAGACAGTATTCAAACACTACTGACCTGGGCACCTGCATTTCTTGTGACTAAATCTGAGAGCGCAATAATCTGCTCTTGCTCATCTCTCACACTGTGCCTGAAGCAAGCTTATTGATGCAAGAAGGATTGGCACCACTCCCTCAAGACAAGGCACCACTTAGAGCAGACAAGATTCCTAAAACACATTTCTGGGATGGTGCCCTGACTTGCACCAAGAAAGAAGTCTTGACAGACTTCCTCTCGAGCCTCATCCCTTGCTTCCATAGCCCCATCCTAACTTGCTTTTCTCTTTGTCAGGCCTTAGAACGTTACACTTTCACTGCGAACGTAACCACGAGTTCTGTAGGATCGTTTTGACTTTGTAGAATGATTCAATTTTGGAGAAAGGGGAAAAAAAACCCACATCCCTCCCAGTTCTTTCTATTGACATTCAAAGTAAACCAGTGAAAAATTCACCATATACTATGGCCTGAAAAACAAAGTAAATGTTGCTTTCCCATACATAACCAGCAAACCTCCTAAGTAATAATTTTTAATTGTTCTTGAAAAATTAATTATCTACCAACTTACTTCCCCAAACAGGAATATCTTTACTTTCTGCTTTCATCACAATGGAGGCGAAGGTCATAGTTACTGGAATGGCATCAAAGTAGGAAGAATGGGGAGCCACAGTTAATATTGCTGCTTCTCCTGGCAATGCCCGTCTGCCTTTTACACTTATCCAGTGGAAGCCACCAGCAAGCCACATCATTCTCATGATTGCTTTCAGCAAAATATCCACTATCCTGTAAAGAGTTGAAAAAAAGAGTTATGTTGCCACAAGAATACCTTAACAAAGGAAAAGAAAAATGTTACATAAAAACTTCGTAAGCATGAAATAAGCGTAGATAGGATATGCTGCTCAGACAGAGCAGGAACACTACACAGACTTCTGCTTCCTCTTTCTCAGCAGGTTTAAGACCACTTTTAAGGTAAGAAGCCATTTAATTTCAATTCATGCTGAATATTAATGTGATTTAATCACAGTAAGATTAGCATTTATCACTAATCTAGTTTTGATTCAGGCTGCGACTGCTGGGTTTCTTCTATACCATGTTTAATAATGCTTTCTAGTAACACTAGAAAAAAGCTTTAATAAACTCAGTCCTGAAAAATGCTATTAGGATATTGCTAGAATGCAACAACCCTGATTCCTGGGTTCAAGTTCACCCAAACAAAACAGTGCAGATATTTAGAGCAGAGATTCTCAAAGAGAGGTATGCATACAGAACACACCTTCGAGCTTTGGAAATAGTTTACCTTCTTCCCTTTTCCCCATCTCCTCCTCAAGTGTTTTTTTTTTGTTTGTTTTGTGGTGGGTTGGTTGATTTGGTTTTTGATGGGGTTTTGCTTGTTTTTTTTAAACTGATAGTCACGAAAAGAGAAGCATTTACTTTGAACCCACAGAGTGCCAAAACCAAACACTACAGATTGTTATACTCACAGGGACTGGAAGCTGGAGAGCAGGGTGACACAGAAACTGGATTAAATGTGGGAGGGACAAACTAAAAAGCTTCAAAATAACTCTATGGAAGGTTGACTGCAGTCTATTATTCCTTTAGTTATTATACTGATAGGATTCCAAATGAAATGCAAAGTGACACGCCTCTGTGGTTCTCAAACTCCTTCCCTCCTGTGATGCAAAATAGAATTACCTTCCCTGATGGCAATGCCAGCTCCTAATTTTAAAGTTCTCTACAGAAGAGAGGTGATACACACCTTTCTTACTCCTCAAATGGCAGTTTTCATGGATGGGTGAACACTATCTTACATTCCACCTTAATTAGCTTTCCAATATCAAAATGAGCACAGACTTACTAATAAGCACCAAAGCATGGGGCAAACCCTCAGAATCAACAGAAGTTCTGTCAATTTGTCACAGGGCAGTAGTAAATGGGGTGAAGCAGTTTAAAACAACAATTTAGAATATGAAATCTGGGTACATTCCGTAGTGTCAGTCTTCATAACAGTGACATTACAGTAATAATTGAAATTGAAGAATGTCACAATGATGCTTTGCACTACATCCTCAATAAAAAGGCCAGTGATGATCAGTTTTTCTCCCTGTAATTCTTGTATCTCCCGGTATATCAAACAGTTGAGGTATTTTTAGTTTCCCATCCAAGGAGTGTTTAAATAATAATTCTCATATTTTTCTTCCAAAGAGAAAAGCAGGTCTGTAGGACAGATGTCAGGTATTTCCAATGTTCTCTTTTTCAAACTGCTGAACTAAATAATGATTCTCTCAGTATTTCACCATATCAGTGACTCACTTTCGCCACCAGGAGAGGGGCTTTTCAAGCACTTGCTCATCAGGTCCCATTGAAGCAATGAATGCAAAAGGCCAGGCCAGCAACATCATAAAAGCAGCAAAAAAGAGTCGGATAGGAAACAGAGTCAGGGTCATGAAGGCAATCTGCAAAATAAAAATAAATAAATAAATAAATAAATAAAGGCATTATTTTAACACAGTCTTAGACTGAATCTCAAACAGCAATTCCTGGAAACTGATCTGAAGTCTTAACTGAAAAATGTTAAAATCAGCAGAATGTGCTTCAATTCCAAACAAATAATTGTAGTGTATGTGTAACAATTTTATATTCACCAATCTTAATTATAGCTGAAACACAGCACACTCTTTAAAGCTAATGAAGTTGTAGCTTTCCACGCTTCTTCAGACCCTGTTTTTCAGTGAATGTATTTGCATGCTCCTCCCTCTCTGCAGCCTCACAATAAGTAAATATTTAGCATGGGTGTGTTATAAATCTTATTGCACTGTAGAGAAGTTGGTCCACCACAGCAGCTCCCAGTCAGTGACGTGCATTACTTCAGAAGAGCTCATTGACACAGCGATACAGGAACCAACCTGAAAACTCTTCCAGGACTGGCAGGCACCTGCTCTTCCGCAGTAGGTTCTTGGAACCAGAACCTGTGGGAACCACAGTGGGAAGCATGGTGCAGAGACCTCCGAACAAACATCCAGACACATATATGAGTTTCAGCTACAGGCCTGTTCTAACAGGCACAACCCCCCTGGAAAGCAGAGGTCTTCAAGATGTTATCCTCCCCTGGGAAGCCATAGTGAACATAGTTGCTTCTGCACCTCCACCCAGCGCTCTAGGTCTCAGAGCCCTTTCCCAGCCAGTCAGCCCTCTGTGTTCAACTCTAGTGAAAAACATGTCATGTTGGAACTTCTCCCACAGTATCTTGAAGAATTTTTTCATTTCAGTTTCAGAAGCAGCGCTTTTCCTGATCTGTCTGGAGTTGTTCCCAAATGTCCTCTGGAAAACACAACTCAGTTGTTTATGTGTGCAATGATCCACTTAGCCCAGGAAACAGCTCCAGGAGCCAAGAGTCCCCTGTTTCTCACTCAAGAGACAGGAAGAAAGAAAAAAATCTCTTAAAGTGGAGGAGGGTACAGCTCTGGATGACTGGCTAAGAGAGAGAGAGGGAACTGAAAACTGAAGCCGACTGAGGTAGCGCCAATGTTCCTCAAGCTGTACAACAGAAGCTAGCAGAATATGAAGATGACACTATGAAAAATAAGGGCCATATAAAGAATAAACTCAAAAGGAAATATGCTGCATATTCACAGTTGTACCAGATGAGGAAGAAAAGCTCTTTTGAGCATCACAATGGCTGGGCAAGGATGAGTAATGAGGCATAAGGTGCTGTCTCATGTTGTGCTTGATCTGATGCATCTCCAGGCTGCTGTGGAACACATTATTCATGTTCTTTTTTCCCTAGTGCAGATCTAGTCATCATGCAGCTCAGTTGCCCATTGATCAGTTCCTGCTTCCTCTCTCTTCCCAAAACAGTTCAATAACAAATTCAACCTGTAGCTGCACAACTCTGTAGATCTAGGATAGAGGCAGGGAACACACAGCAGGAGAAAAGCCTAAGCTACCAGCCCATTGCAACGTCAGATTTTACAGTGATGGCTCCAATTGGTACCATCATCGTACAACAACCATAGCCTCACTCCCTGAAAGCAGTCCCTTGATGGATTGCTCCATTTTGCAGAATTGAAAGACGGAATTTCTTTCTTAGATAGGCTGATTTCCCAGATTAACCAGTCAGTAACAACTTCCTGAAGTACAACGGTCAGATGAACACTGAAGTCATACCAACTCATGCAACCTGCATCCATACAGAAGACCACCATGTCTTGCAGGAAACAGCGAAGCATTCCTCTGCAAACCGGAGATGAGAGCAGCTGCCTTCTAAGTTTGTAAAATGAGAAAGACTAGCTGTCATGAAAAAGGGGAAACAAAATGCAGGTGAGGACACAGTCCTCTGGAATTCACAACCTCTCCCTTCTACTCCTCCAAGTCTCCTCCTATACCAGGGCAGAGCTGAATGTTAGGTGACTGGTGATGAGCCAGTCAGTCCTTCATATCTTTGTAGTAATTCCTTATATCAGGATCACTTTAGAACCACATCACAGAATTGGAGCCGCAGTTGCATGCAAAAGGTCAGGAAAGATGGCATAAATGTGCAGAAAAGGCCTCTTGGTCTTCTGTGTCCAGAGACATCAGTTGTGGCAATGGACAGCAAGAAGCAGTTCCAACTACACAGGTGTAACATCTGGCTGTGACACCAGCATCTTTTTTAGCAGGCAGTCATGAAGTACCTATCCACACAAGAAATTTAGGAGACAAGTATGTTTGGCCCCTTTAGAAGGCTAGGAATCAACAAAGACACTAACATTTGAAATGCAGTTCAGTCTACATCTACATTCAGACACCTTCCAGGGTAAGAAAGCTGTAGCACCTACATACAGTAACAGTGTCAGACAGAAAAAGGAAGAAGATCCTGTCCCTACTGACCACCGTACAAGATCAGAATGCAGGAGATACACACACCTGGTCTGACCTTGTCCAGGCATTTCTGTGATTATATCTCTGCATATCTAGGACATTCACCCAAACATGTTTTCTGTTAAAATTAGAAATTTTATCTGGTAATAACTTATATCTAAACACCCATGTTTTGAATACATCAAAACAAACCCTAAAGGTCCATATGGAGCTGTACCTTACGAGGTTCAACTCCTGACCAATTTTCTTAAGAGGGGTTTGACTACAGCTCATTTAACATTTGTCGGTCTACAGGATACTGCTTAGTTTTCAGAAGTGGTAGTGTATGCTGCGAAAGACTCATGGACAGCAGGAAGGGAGAGGATGGTCTTACAGCTTGTAATAGAAGGCTGTCCTGGGAAATTATACTCCACTCTTCTGTCAGAAAGGCTCCAATCTGATGTAAGGCAAGTCACTTAAACTAAATAGGTATCATATGTTCTCCTCATTTAGAGACTCTGCATTCAGATTTCAGTTTGAACTTACAACTGAAGTATAAAATATGAACTTAAATCCTTTTTAAGTTCTCCAGCATATCAGGTCATACATCTAAGTACGGAGCAACAGAATCACAGAGCACCCTTGTTTCCTCCTTCTACATGTCTCTATTTCCTCACTTGAAAGTCAGTATCACACATCTTATGCACAGAGAAACTGAAAAAATGCATCTTTGAAATTAGTAATACAGTGAGAAACATTATTAAAATCAGTTTATTCACAACAAATTTTCCCTTACTTACTACAAATTAATGGTCACATATTGAACAAAGAAAACAGAATAACGAACTGCACATGTTGCATGGTAAAGGTTTTTGATTTTCCCTTTAAATATATCAGATAGAAACTACATCTTGCCCCTCGCTTTCACTTCCTCATTATTATCGTTCTTATAGCCCAATTCACCAAAGATGGCACTGAAAGAGCTAGGAATTCGTCCCTCAACAATTCTTTTATTACCCACTTTCCCACTCTGCAAGTTCCCCAATTGGCATAATCATGGAGATAAATACCAGTGTAGAAAGTTGCATGTGCAACTAAGCCAATCTAACAGATCATTGCTGCTCAAGAGCATGGTCCTGTTCACTGTTCCCCAATCCTCCCCTCGAGTAAGCTCAAGCACTATCTGAGCTTGCAAAGAGGCAATACAGCTCATTAGAGTGAAGAAAAGCAATCCCAGCAAAAGAAAATAATCAGAATACAGAAAACCACAATAATATGCTGACATAATGAAACAAATCAGCTCACCAACTCATCAAAGGAACACCAGCATTGGTGCAATAAAAGGGCCATAAACATTGGAAGAAAGGAAAATGGCATTGTATTGTAATTTTAAGTGGCAAGGAAACAAACCTACAAACACTTTGTGATAACTCCAGTAATGCTTCTGCCTGTTCTGCAGAGATAATTGGAATCAAGAGCTTTGACTTATGTGCTAAGTGTCCAGAAGATGATGAGGATGAATCAAATTCACGGCTAATGAAATCATGTCTGTCTCTTTCAGAAAGGGTATTTTTATTATAGTACTGAAATAAAACAGGTAGCTGCAAGAACGATTCCCAGTGTCACCCTCTAATCAGAGTAAAATAGTCATTTCTACAGGAAGCATGAGACCCAGGTCTCAAAGAGCCTTATTGCTTTTACACTCCTGTTATCCCATTTTTATAAAGTCAGTAAAAGATGATGTGAACAATTCCTTGGCACTCTAGTGGATTTTGTTTTTATTCTTCTTCGCAGTTGTTTTGTCCTCTACATTATTTTTTTTTCTCCCCACTCCCAGAGTCTTGGGCTAAAATGCACTAAAATGCATTTACTGCGAATTGTATTAATGAGTAAAAAACCTAACCTACCCTATTGCAGAGTGCAGGATGAGGAAAAGATGAGGTGGTAGTGAAGATAATGGGACTATCTGACAGACAAAGCAGCCTTGTCTTCCACTCCCCTGCGCTCACCAACATCTTCACATACCTCCCATTCCCACATTTCTAACTTTCTGCAATAAGCTTTGCAATCCCAGAACTCACTCCTGTTAGATTCACAGGGGAGACAGAAAAACCTGTGACACAGTATGTGCCTACAGCTGAACAGGAAGTGAGTTCAGCTTAATACCTCATACCAAACCCTCAGTAAAAGGCCAAGACTGCATGGAAGAGAACGCACACCGCTGCGATTCACTGTAAAGAAGCCTCCCCATTCAAGAAGTCTCCCTTTCTGGGAGAGCAGCATTTCCCAGAAGTGGAAGCGTTCCACAGCTCTTCTTTAACAGCCTCTATGTCAAACACAACTTTTAATCAGTGAACAGGTTAGTAGAGCATGATTAAGGAACAGAAGAAAATCTATCACAGTTCTGTATGTCAGCTTGTGCGCTTTTTCCTCAAAGGGAACTGCAAAAATATGACTGCAAGAGAGGCTGGGTTGAAGAACTATGCGCCACTGCACATCAATAAGCGCATCTAAAAACCAAAACCAAGCCACACTCTTTTGTGGGGCTATTCCTTTAGTCCCTATACTGTAAAAAGCAGCAGAGCTTTAAAAACACATTTTACAGTTTTTTATTGAAAATAACATTCTTGAAATACAGTGGCAAAGCTCATGTCTCATATAGACATGCAGGGCAGCCCACACAGAAGGCAGAAGTCACTTTGCTTGTGAAGCAGCTATGGGGTCTGTTAGGACTAAACAGATGAACAATGCTAGTAGTTCCTATGAGATTCAACACCGCAAAAGCTGTGAAACCAGCACTCCGCCCTCTCAACAGCATATTTAAGATTCCATATAAACAAGCAAGTAGAAAGCTACATTAAAAAGATATATTAACACTGCAAAATAAAACATAGTTATTGTTACAATTAGATACAATCCCAGTCCATATGAATGCATGCTATCTTTGCTTCTCTCTGGTCCCTGTAAGACTTCTACCTCATTAATTACTTAGAAGCATGACTTAAGGAACAAAGTAAGGCTACATTGAAAAGAAATCATTACAACTACGTGATTTATTGAGGAAGCTCTAGGTATAAACTGAACAAGGCAAATGGCACAAACCTTTTCTCCCTTCTCCCATTCAAACAACAATTTATCAGTAACCACTAAACGCATACCAGGAATCTTGATTTAGAAAAGTAAAAGCCTTTTCAATGGAGTCTACTATGAATTCCTTGGCTGCCAGACACTTAACATGAGGCGCATTCCAATGTTTTGTATGTCAGGCCAGACATGTCTTGTGTTAAGTCTCTGGATAGCAACAGGACAATGTAACAATCAACTTCAATCAGAACGTAGATTAAACTGAAGTTGGATCTAAAGCCCTTTGATTGGAGAGGTTCGGTATTAGTGGATCTTAATTTCCATGTAGGCTGTTAGGCCCCCAAAACAACAGCTTTAAGGAACTGAAGCATTACAGTGATGAAAGTAATAGAAATGGCCAACCCTTACTAGATGAGCCTTTGACGGCATTTCTTCATTCAGCAAGTGACCCAGATCTTACCGACAGCCTAAGACAAGGGCCATGCACTCTGAATATCCAGCCACCTACTGCTCATCACACGAGGCAACTGAGGCAGAGACATGGAGGAAGAAACAAACCAACTAACAAACAAGAAGCCACACAACTGCAAATTTACATTTTAATACCAATTCCCATCAGCTTACAGCTACCTGTACAATGCTTGAATTATGCCGCAGGGATCATTTACCCAGGGGCCAAACTTCAGATGCGCGGGTTGCCATGGCCCAAGCATACCTTAACTTGAAGCTGGGAAAAGAAGGCCTCCAGAGCGCTGTTCCCATACCCCCATTAAAGTAAAAAACACCCAAACAACCCCCACCCCAACAAACAAAAAAAGCAACCAAAAAAAACCAAAAACCAGCAGCAACAAAACCCAGAAAAACAACAAAATACGACACAAAACCATGTTAAAAAAAAAAAAAAAAAAAAAAAGATAGTTCGTGGTTATTTTTAATTGTTTAAAGCAAGCGGCGGTGCACAAGTTCAGAGCACGCCCTGCGAGCGGCCGGCGCTGGCCCCGGGAGCCCCCGCGCCCCACGGCCGCCCCCAGCCCCCGCGGGCACCGCACCGCGCTGCTCCAGCCCGCCTGCCGCAGCCCTCACAAGCCCAGCTTGCGCGCAGACACACACACACACACACACCCGCACGCACACACACACACGCCCCGGTTTTCCCCGGTCTCACCGCTCCGGCGGCTCACAAAGCGCCGGTGGCAGGATGGGTGCCCCGGCCCGCCGCGGGGGACGCGCGGAAGGCGGCGGCGGGAAGGCGGCCGGGGGAAGGCAGGCCCTGCGCGCCCCTACCTTGGCTTTATCCAGGGGGCTGAGGCGCAGCTGGTGCACGAAGGGGCTTCGCGGCGGCGGCCCGCGCTCCCGGCTGCCGGCCACGCAGCATCCCCGGCCGCGGCTACTCAACTTCATGTCGGGGCAGGACTAGGCGAGGCGCGGCCCAAGACGGGAGAGGGAGCGGACGCTCCGCAGCGACCGCTAGTCCCCGAATAGCGGCAACAGGGAGAGAAGTAGACAAGCGAGCACCGGCCACCAGCTCACTCGCCACTAGACGCCGGCCCCCGCCCTCCTGGGGGCTCTGCGCATGCGCGCTGCGCGCCGGCTACAGCGGCGCGGCTGGGCCCGGGTTTCTGCGTCGGGTTGGTGGGGGGGTAGCGGGGTAGTATGAGTGATGTGTGAGTGTTGTGTGTGCGCGCCCACCCACCCTCCCTGCGACCGTTCTGCTCAGGGCATGCGGGGAGGGCGGTCTCGCCCGCTGCACCCCGTGAGGCGTGGGGGGATCGCGGTCGCCGTCCGTACCAGCGAGCGGCCGCGAGGAGAGCCCCGTGTTTGGGCGGCTGAGGGGGAGCCAGCGGCCTGGGGCTGCGCCTCGGCCGGATGCTGCTGCTGGGCGTGGGGCAGGTGAGGGGAGCTTGAAAAACGCCAACGGGAAGTAAAAGTGTTGATGGGACTCTGGCTGAGGTGGAGGTGGGTCTTACGTGCTGGAGCAAGCGACGACACGGCAGTCGATAATGCTGAATGAAGATCTCTGCCGCACCTGGATGAAAGCAAGGTGTACTCGCATCGCCTCTTGTTTGTAGGGTCTGTGGGGAGTCTTCTCTTCCAAGGACACTTAGGTGGTTTGTAATGAAGAGTCTGGGGATTTGCACCCTGGGATCTTGGCAGAGTTGGCTAAGGAAGTAGCTAAGCGTGGGGTTTAATGAATCTTTAAAGTTCTTGAGAAATAAAAGAGCGCTTGTGCTCTGCCCATTGTCAGAAAGATCAAGCAGAATGACCTGTACAGTTCTTGACTGTTTAACATCAACCACAAGCAAAACATTGGAAAAGACACGCGAGCCGTTTGATAAATATGTAGCGTATCCTTAATCATCTCACAGGTCTTATAAAACAGGTCTGATAGCCTTGTTCAGTGACATTCAAAGGTGAATTGATACAAGTAACTGCAAAAGCATCATGACTACAGTTGCTAATCATTAAGCTTAAAAATGTAAAATGTCTCTCAGTCCATATATCCTTCCAATGGCTAATGCTATTGAGCACTTGATATGTTCAGCAGATACATAGTTCCTGACTTTTGAAAAATTAGAAAAATTTCAGAGGTCAATCGTCATCATATTGGGGGTTGCAAGGTTTTGCAGGCTCAGTGACTTTAAAGATTTTTACCAAAGATTCAAAGTAAACTTGCTGTTAATAAAATCCATGGGTGTGCTAAATGGTAACTTGGTGAAGTGCTGTGAGAGCAACTGTAGTGTCATCTGGACAGCTCAGTGAATGCTTTGACACAAGCTTTTACAGCCAGATGTATATATATTTTCCAAGAATACAAGCCATACCTCTGGAATGAGGGCTTGTGTTTTGGAGAAGACGGTCTAAAAACAGTTTCAAGCAAATTATTACAGATGAAGTCCCAGTGCGTTGTGTCCAGGGTGACTGTTGGGCTTACTACCAGGATTGGTGTACAGGAAATCAGTTACTGTGTCTATTAATGAGACTGGTACTAGAATAAAATGTGTAGCTCAGACATTAAAGATCAGGTGGTGGTGGACAGTACTGGAGCAAACTTCTTACAATACATTAAAAAAGCTACATCAATTTAATTTATCGAGAGCAATCTGCAAGACATGGCTTTACTGCAGTGTTCAAATCCTGAGGAAGAAGTACCGCATGCCAAAGCTTTTTAAAATTGCAGGAAATTTGTAGAGGAAGAATCAGCAGTTAGGAGCTGAGATAACTTACTGCAAATGATCAGTGATGTTTTAATGATAAACAAGCTCCTTGGTTCAGTTTGGGACTAGTGATAAGACTTACTGGCCCACAGTCAGAGTATGTGATCCAGTGATCCCTCTTAACCTTAAAGCCTCTAAAGCATTTTAGCTGCATTCCAAATGATTTAGTTGTTCTCTCATTTTCTCCCTCTCCAGTGACTTCAAGCCATATGAGCCTGATTTCAGTAATAAAATAATCAGATTACTTGAAGAATGAAGCAGAGACTCCCCCCAACAGGGCCCGTATGCCACGCAGCCAGGGAGGAGTTCGCCATAGCTCCCCACAGGGATCTGCTCTCTCATGAATCTCTCCCACGGGAGGGCGGCAGCACACACACTCATTCCCTGACTGGTAGGGACAGGACATAAAGCGTGGTGAGGGTACTGAAGATGTTCAGCTGTAGGTTGGAAGCAGGCTTCTTCAGTTCTGGCAGTTGTTAGTCTTCTGAAGCCAGCTTCCAAAAATGATCTAATATTATTATTAGCCACATCAGAGTTTTTGGTATTTGTAGCATCTTCCACAATTGTAAAATCAAGTGGAGCATTAGACACCTGCCTGCTCCTTTAGCTCTTAAGCCTTCACTGTTAGAGTAGCTGTTCTCTATTATTAAGTGTACAAGCGGTATTCTAACTTTTTATTACTTCTGTCATGGGTTCCTTAATTTCTAATTACCACACATGTACCAACTGAAAGAGGTTCCAGGAGATTCTGTAGTTTTAAAGGACTCATTTGTTGGGTAGGAACAATGTTCCATTAATTGTAATTTGGTGGCCATCTTCTAGGTTATTTTAGAGTCCATGAACTATTTGGAGGTTAAGAGGTGCTTCCCTGGATTTTGTTTCTCATCTGCTTTCTTTATAATTGTGCTGTGATCTGTATAACTTAAGAGAGGTCACTTAAAGCACACAGCCATTTGCAGAAATGTGTCTCCTCACCTCTGCAGTCCCTTTAGTCTGCAAGTGTAAGAAGATGGAGCTAAGCCCTGTTTCTTGTGAAAGAAAATTCACCAGTGAACGCAGGAGCTGAGCATGAGCCCTGGAACAGGGGCAATCCCATGGCAGAGCTTCAATGGGAAAGGCAGGCTGGGAGTCTGCAAACAAACCGGTTTGGCATGTGATAAACAGAGGGGTGAAGGGGCCAGCCCACATGGCAAGGCAGAATAAGCCACATGTACAGGATGCTACTGCTTTCTGTGCAGTGAACTGGAAAGTTTATTTGGATCCTTTCAGAGACACATGACGAAACTTGCTCCTGGAATGTTATATGACCCTGAGAAGATGGGGGTAAGACTCTGCAAGCATGCATAAATAAAGGGCAGTAATTTATTCTTATAACATATAGCTTAATAATTTTAAAATATGTTGTCTTCCTTTTTTGGGTTAATTTGAATGAAGATGTACTTGAGTAAGTACATCTATAGTATTGCAGTTTGACTGCTACTTTTTTGTGCAAAGCGCAAAAGGGCCCTATGATGTTGCTGGCAAGGTTGGCATATGCTATGTAGCTCATCTAATAAGGAGAGGTGATGAATTTCTAGCAGGATTTATGGAATCTACCTTGCTCCATGAGAGGAGAAAATGTGTGATACATTATGTTGGATGTAAATGCATTATGATACAATTGGAAAAGGAAATGTTGAAGCTGCCTATCATGAAAATAAATTGCAGTAAGCTCTCAAATAATCTCCTCAGGGAAACTGTGGAACCTGAAACAGTTAAAATGAGGCTGCACAAACATGTAAGTGCCATTCTACCCTGGTGTGCAAAAGCTCTAATTGGTCCTTTCTGTCATTCGTTGGTATGATTTATAATGGGCTGTACAAATAAGAGGACTCCTGTGTAAAAAGCATACAAATATTAATTATGAAATATGCTTCTGTGAACCTTGAAGTAGGAAACGGCGTATTCAATATTTAACAGCTAAACTGAAGTGGTTTTCTCTAAATCACAGAAACATTTGTGAAAAGTAAATATGTTGACCACAGCACTGAACTTTATTTAAAGAAAAAAATAAGCTCTTGCCTAGCAAAAGTCCTTGCTTTGATTTTTATGATGGTCCTTGACCTTGATGGCCATTTGGCAGAATCAGCTGATACCTATTCAAGACCAGTTCAGGTTCATCTCCACCCTATAAACAACTTTTCTACAGTTGATTTCACATATTCTGTGGGTTTTTTTTGTGGGGTTGGGTTTGTTTTTTTTTTTTAATTTCTTACTTTTTCCCATATGACTCCCACTGCAAGTCTCTTCAGTGTTTCAACCACAAAAGGTTTTAAAAATATTTGGAAAAAAAAATATATTCTGTGAAGAGAAAATAAAATAAAATAAGTTCATGTTAAATTATTAGCTGTAGTACAGATTTAGCAACAAAAATGTGCTCACGTTTTTCTTCTGATTTGTGAGGAAATGCAGAACCCATCTGACTTCCTTGAATCAGGAAAGGAATGGCTGGAGTTAGTGGCCGGTCTGTGGGAAGAACAGCAGTTTCTTGTTATGGTAGTGCCGTATTACCTTTGATATGTTAGCCTGAAAAAGTAAGAAGCCTTTGTGACAATAAAAAAAGGATGAGACCTCCCTCATTCAGGAATTTGTAGGAAACAAGGAAATACAATTCAGGGTGTTCAAGAAATAATTGTTAATATGTACTTTTCATCTCAGGATATAATTTGCACATAAACTTGTCTTTGGCAATTGCAAACAAACTTGCAGTTCCCACCTCATCATGGCCTCTCAGTACTGGACTGGGAGAAGGCACATGTGCTTGGTGTCACTGAGTTTTTGCCCGGTGTTGCACAGTCTACACTTTCTGTGCAAACCCTGCCCCTGCACAGAACTGAAAATACTCAGCATTATGAAGGTGAGAGAATTCTCCCTCAGGAGCTGTGCATAGGCGCCTATTCCATCTTTCCCCAGTTGGTGAAAAGAAATTTTGAGGAAGTGGAGCCTTGCTCATCTTTTTCAAAGGCTGACCCAGGACTGTGGAAAAAATTGCTCTGGGATGTGAGATCTGACTCATACTTGGTCCTTTGATCAAGAGTGTCCCAATTAACCTTGTGAATTTTATTTCTCCCTTACTGTTCTTAGACTGAAACCCAGAAGAAAGAGGCTATAGTAGTTCTGGTAATATCTCACTGACCTTTAAATGTCTTGGTTCTTGGAGATAGTTCAGACCTAGACTGAGCTCCTCTCAGTTCTTTGTTGAAAAACCACATCCTTGTAAATGGCCACACACACAAGGTATATGAAGGTGAACATAGAGCACAAATAAAGACTAGGTAGAAATTAAAGTAGCAAATTTTTTTTTGTGATTTACTATGCTTGTAGCCCCCGATATCTGCGTTCATTTCTTTTTCATCTTCATATACCTTCTTCCTTTTCTTTGAATGTCTTAGCTAAAAACACTATGTTTGTAGTCCCAACAAAGATACGTAAGATATATAAGAGTGATCCTGAGGAAATGAAACAGTCTCTCTCTGGCATAAGATAATATTGAAAGATAGGGAATGAAATCCCTGAATTCTTTTCTGTGATTTTTTCATGTACATTTGTCGTTTGCAAGTAGAATATGCGAGCCCATCAAATTGTACAGATGTACTTATCCTCAAAAGAAACAAATTTTCTCTGCCCATATTTAAAGCCTGTCCCCAGGTATGCAGCAGCTAAAGCTCCATATGACTATCATGGTAATTTCTGCCAGTTGTAATGCTAACTACTGGAACAACATTTTCTATCTTCCAGATCGCATTATATGAAGTAGATAAGAACATCTTAAGTTTTGTACAGACTCCGTGCTTGTACCTCTGTGCAAATGTTACAGTATCTAATGAAAATACCTTTTGAATTCCAACACATTTGAACTTTCAGTTTGCACATGTTCTCTTCCACCCACTTCCTATGATTTCTCATTTCAAAGTTACTGTGCATATTTACAGAACTTTGTATTAAGCAACCTTTATTTAAAGAGCACTAAGTTAACATTATTCAGAAGATAAGTAAACCAATATCCAAACGTTTTATTTTAGGAAGCTTTGCGCATTATTTATAACAAAATAATCACAAAGATTGCTGGTAAGGTGGATCAAATTCATATAAATGAAATCACCAGAGCAGCCTTTGTGAAATTAATACCATGATTCAGTCAATCCAAGATCATTTTCCAATCGCATGAAATGCTTCATTTACTTTTTCTAAAGGAGTAAAGTCTACTATTTAATAAGTTTTAAATATTTGTTTACTATAAGCTAGTAACACTGGTTAAATACACGAAACATAACATACAAACATTTTATGCATTTGGAAGTGCAAATAGGAGGAGCTGCCAAAAGATCCCTGGGCAAGAATGTCCAGATTCAATCTGTTGCCTTAAGAGGAAGATTATAAGGAAGCAGAATCACAGCCTGTAGTGAAAAACAGACCATATGGGACTCACAGTGGTGCCAGTGTCTTTATGCCCAGCTCATGCTCCTGCCCATGGCAGCTCCCTGGCAGCTGCAGCCCTCAAATGAGACATGTCCTTCTTACCTGTATGCCCTTCCCCACTCTGCTGGGGGAAGGGGGCTGTAAAGTATGCATGTGTGTGTTGTTGGGGATAGCAGGGATACAATGACTGCTCTCCAAGTACAGTGTATGCACAGGTCTTCCCTGGGGTCAGTAAAATCCAGGGATCATGTGAAAATGCAAAATACGGCTGTACAACTCTGAGTACTTCATTCCAATTGCATTTGGCTTCCACAGATAAGAACCGCAAATGGCTGTACCTATGTATCTGCCAGTCAGGATGACCCAGAGGCAGGACAGGACGCAGGGAGCGCAGACGGCATAGCCACTAGAACCAACTAAGACAATAAAGAACTGCCAAATACAGATATGTTCCTTCAGGATGCGTCATTGACTGCGTCATCCAGTGGAATAACCCATCTAAATCTAAGCATATTAAGTTCTCCAGTGTGTTTATTAATGTGGGCTAACACCATCTGTTTGTGGATGCAGGGCATTTTATCTCTCATTAACATGATACAGCAGTTAAATTTAGATAGCCTCTTGCATGAGCTGGGTATCACTTAGCTATTCTTCATGCTGTGAATGATTTCTAGATGTCGGAGAATGGAGTTATTAGTTAATATGACTGATTGTACCTAACTTTTCTACAGATTTTCTTAAATTCAAGGTTATCTTGCCAATAAAAAGACAATTCTTTGTCTACAACATTTTATGTTAGTAACATTTCAGTGAAAATATTTTACAACGGTGAGCCATGATGACAAACAGTAAGGATGGCAAAACTGAATGTATTAATTTAATGTGAAAGTTTCAATCCCTGTGAAGTAGTAATAATCTTTTGCTTCATTTATAGTGTGCTGCTGCTGGCTGGATCAGATTGTTTCCCAAAGCTTTGACAAGGATAGATAGATCTTAGGAAAGCTACACAGTGGCAGAGAATAGTTATAATGACTGTCTGCTGAACAGCCCTTGTTAAACAAAATGTCTTCCACGAGGTTTAAGCCCATCTGTGTGACTTCACATGACTCTATCCACAACCACCAGTAATCACAGGTCAGCCAGCAGAGGATTTGCTAAAGGAGCAGGGGAGATTATTGCCCCTGCGTGTTGCTAGCAATACAGAGGTAGTCACATGCAGTACCCAGCAGGCAGTGGTAGATGCATGCCTATATGGTGGTTGTAGAGCAGCCCTATCTGTATCCTTTAATTCATGTGCTGTAGTTCTCTGGCTCACATCACAGTAAGCCAAGAGAAAGGAAACAACATTCATAGATGATGAATTTATTAAGAGGGCAACGGGATCATCAGCCCAGAATCAGCTGATCCTCCCAACACAACATTCCAGCTCCCACTCATGTCATAAGTGTTCAATTACATGGCTCTCCTGTTTGAATTGAGAGTGTGTCTGCCCATGCTGTCCTTTGTTTGCAGCATGAGTGAGAGTGTTACCAGAGTATTGCATTCTCCCTTCATAAATGGCACTAGCCTTTAAGTGAGGTTTCAGGCAGAACACAAAAGAATATTCCGTGGTTTGGAAAAAAATTAAAATACAGCTAGTGAGAAATTTGGAGTCTGATGTACTCAGTGGGATTCATAATTACATGCACTTAAGGAGATTTGTAGCAGTAGATGACTCTAACCCTGCAGAAAACAATATCATAGTAAGATTCAGTGACTGCAAGTAGAAGCTAAAAACATCCAGATTCAAATTAAATTGGAGAAGAGAGATCTGGGGAAAGGCTGGTGAAAAGAAAATAATTGAACATTCAAAGGCTTCCTTTCAGATGTTTACATCTCTCCCACTTTATGTTTTTAGTAGAGATTTAATGTCTTTCTCGATAGAAATAGAAATAAATGCAAAAGTTACTGTCTGGGATTTGGGGCAGAAGTTACAGAGATCAGTTTGGGTGGTCATGTGTTGTTTTGCGTGAATAGCCATTATTCCAGAAGTGGTGGACTTTACCTTTTTGGCTAGCAAGTTAAACTGGTGAACTGTGTAGGAGATATATGAGTAGCCAGGGGCTTGGGCAATGGTCACAGTCAGCATCAGAGAAAAAACAAAAGTATGACAGGTAGCCAAGTTGAAATACATTTCAGGGCCCAACTGCCCTAAAAATCTCAAGTTCCATATCTGGAGCATCAGTAAGGTTGTAGTCATCACAGGAAGTGCTTGTGAAGTCAGGGAATGGCAATGACTTGAAAGGTGGTTTCTCAGAAGACAGCTTTTTCTTCAGATGAACTGGTGCTATGGAGCATTCTTTTTCTCCTTCATTTTAACTGTTCTTTGGGATTCTTCAGAAAGCATGGGAAAATTTTATTCCCATGAATGCTGCTTTCGTGCCATCAACTCACTGCCTTCTGATGTCTGACATGATGAGCAGAATCTTCTATACTGCTTTTCCAAAAATGATCCATGCCAGAATCCAGGGAAAACCTTATGATGAATTCCTAGTCATCTGCTTATTCTCCAACTTGGAAGAAATATAGCTTGGTAGCCTCCCAGTTCAGCAGAAGCTTTGCAGCTGCATCATGTTTATTAAAGTAAAATATATAATAATAATTCATATGTATTCATGCACACAGGTGCATACACAATACTTTCAGTTCTTGATCTTGTATCATTTACTGTATAGGAAATGGTTACATGCAAGCAATTTGTTGCTACAGACCACATACAAAACCTGTAGCTTTATAGCCCCCTGCAAAAGATACAGGTCAATTAACCCAGAATGTCTTGTGTTCTACTGTGAATGCCCCAAAACCTCTGTTACACTGGCACGTTGCTCTTCTTCACTCAGAACTGCTGCTTAGTGCTCTTTCCTCATAGAAAAGAACCCAAAGAGGAAATTCATTGTGTTTTGCCGTAAATTTGCATTGGCAAATTCTACAATGAACATTTATTTTATTGGGTTTTTTTTTTTTTTTTTGCTAATCTTTATATTCCACCACATTTAATCAGAAGTCATGAAGTGTACAGCTTTTGGTTTTAAGCTCTTTTCTTTAGAGGCTAAGTTTTTTTGCACGCACAAATCTGTTGGTAAAATGTATAGAATTTGATTTTTCTTGCTCCAAGTTCAGTCAGTTTCAAAATTCTCAATATTTCTCGGTGTATCTCCTTGTTCCTGTGTGTTTTCCAGGCAGAGAGCTTACATATAGGAAGCCCAGACAGACAGCTAAATTACAACAGCTTTTACCTACTACCATTTAAGTTGGAAGAGGGGAGGGTCATCCTGCACCAATGAAGGGAGCTGCATTCTGCATCTGCATGTGGAAACTCCTTAAAGTGGAGTAGCTCCTTAACAGCAGCTTCAATGCCTTTTCTGTTCTGTGGGACAGGAGAATGTAGCCTGACTACTGCTGTGAGGGATATGAGGACCACTCTGACCACTGCTACCACCTGTCCCTTTGTCTACTAGGTGCTCTATAAGGTAGCACTGGGGCATGGGGCAAAGAAAAAAGGCAAGGAGGAGATACTCAGTAATGAGGGTCATAAACGTATGGAGCACCTCCCTGTGAAGATAGGATGAGGAAGTTGGGGCTGTTCAGCCTGGAGAAGAGAAGGCTGCGTGGAAACCTCATAGCAGCATTCCAGTATCTGAAGGGGGCCTATAGGGATGCTGGGGAGGGACTCTTCATTAGCGACTGTAGTGATAGGGCAAGGGGTACCGGGTTGAAACTTAAACAGGGGAAATTTAGATTGGATATAAGGAGGAAGTTCTTTACTGTAAGGGTGGTGAGGCACTGATGGGTTGCCTGGGGAAGTTGTGAATATTCCATCTCTGGTGGTGTTCAAGGCTGGGTTGGACAGAGCCTTGGGTGGCATGTTTTAGTGGGAGGTGTCCCTGCCCCTCGCAGGGGCATTGGAAGTAGATGATCTTCAGGTCCTTTCCAACCCTAACTATTCTATGATTCTATAAAAGTGGTAGAGGCAGTGTAGCTATTTTTATTTTGGTTGATGTTCTGAGCACTCTGTGTCCATGATGCTTTCCTTTAAAGGCTGTGTATTACAAGGAGCACAGGCATGCAATCTGTAGCACAGAGTCAAGGCTTGACTTGGCAGGGCAAAGTAGCCTGCCTCCATCAGTCACAGAGTTTCACAGAAGGGACATCTGCAGCTCAACCTTCTAGCAGCTCTGTCTGCTCTTTTCTTCTTATACATCTTGCTCATACAGAATGGACTGATGAAAAAGCTCCTCTGCTACTCAGAGATAGGAGAGTACAGGGGAAGGTATCACCAGATGTCACCCAAAAAGTCAAAAAAATGAATGCCTTCTGGAGGAGGTCGATCTACACTACAGTGTCGATCTACACACAGTACACTGCCAATGTAATAGGAAAAACGTGTGTGTGTGCCATTATTTAGGAAAATGTTTTGGGGTTTTTTTGGTGTTTGCCTGTCAAATGCATGTGAGTTCTTAAGAGGCGTGAGGAAAGAGCAAAATTAGGAAGGTGGATTGAGATCTGCCAGAAGCCACTTCCCGTTTACTCTTTCACCAGCCTACCAATTGTTTCTCCCCTTACACTGGTGCGGGTTAATCCGTTGATGGCTTTTCTAAATCTAGGAGCACCATCTAGTGGAAGCCTATGCTGTTCCAGCAAATAATTCAAACTGTTTCTAGAGGGCAACAGAGATTTGGTCTTTACGCTGGAAGTGTGTGCATTTGCTTTTATCTCTATTTACAAACACAGGAGTCTAGCATCACAAATCAAATGAATTACAAAAGTGTTTTTATTCTTTCCTCATTCCTATCTAGCCTCTGTTACTGTCAATCTTCATTGCCATTGTAAAAATACAGCATATCCCTTTACACAATCCTTTAAGTGAGGTGGGTTTCCCACTGCTATACTTAACATTTGGTATTTTCACGTTCATATTACAGTATTCAGTGTCCTAATAAATTCCCTTAGGCTCAATTTATGTGTCTAAGGACAAAGGGGTGCAGGAGAGTCTGGTACAAATGTAGAATCTGTATTCAATGAAAAAATCAGAACAACAGAAGACCATAATAGGAATTGCAAATAGTTTGTATAAATGTTTATCCTTTGCATGTCTATGTTTCATCTGTAGTAGAGTTTGACATTAAACTCTCAAAGCTACCTCCTAAGATATGTATTTTCTAACATTTTAAAGGAGTAATTTTGTGCTGAGTTAGAAGTAAACATAAATAAATAAATGAACTGCTTCAGGCTAGATAAAGCTGCATGAATGTATGAGAAAGAATATGATAAAGATCATATTTTTGCTATTTTTCTCATAATGTGGCTAGTTGAGCACTTTCAATGAAGTGCCAAGTGGCATACTTAAAATAACAAAGGAGAAGTGCCCTTATAAACAATTTATAATCCAAGTTTAGAATTCATTGTTGCAAGATGTTATGGAGTCCAGAAACAGCTTAAAAGGAGTGGGATTAAGCATATTTTTGGAGGACAGGCCTAATGTGGTTGTTGAGCACAGCAGTTTAGCTGCGGCCCTGGAAATCTCCCAGCTGCTGCTAACTGGAAGCTGGTAGGATTTATCAGTCTAAAGGGAGAGGAGTGGCTGGACTGGTACAATTTAGATCATGGGCCAACTAATCCATTATCCTGTCTTCAACAGTGTCCAAAGACAGATGGCTTGGGAACAATAAAAGCAAATTTGTGAAATACTTCCCTTCTAAAAGTTTTGCTGCTGAGGGTATTTCTTGAGTCTGCTGTGGTCTTTTTTACAGCACTCAGGATCTTTTAAGTGCTCCTGCAGCCTCTGTTTGAGCTGTACCAGACTTCTTGCAGCCACAGGCTCTTGGGCAGAGAGTTTCTTGGCTCTCAGTTTCTCATCTGCTGTGTGGTGAGCCACTTCCTTTTGTTTGTTTTCAACGTGGCTGCTACTGAATTAATCTGCTGTCTTTTTCTGCTTGTACTGGATGAGACAGGGAAAAGTCAGTCTCTTCTTCATCCAGAATATTGCAAAATCACTCACTGTGACCCCTTGCTGTCTCTGTATGTTACTGGAGCAGTGCTCCCAAGCTTCAGCATTCCCTGGTGCATGGGGCACCATGAAATAACTGATTCAAGCAGTGTTTCCAGTGCAACGTAAGGCAGACTGCTCAGGGATGCTGTAATCCTTTTCTCTCCCCTACCTCTTCTCTGACCCTCCTTCTGGCCATAGGCTGCTGTCTGCTTGTATCCTTGTACCATCATCAATGCAGTTCAAGAGCTGTGCCTGTAATAGCAGCAGGCTGCTTTGAGCTGCACTGCCTGCATTTCAAGTTCTGGAAATGTGGTGCAGGGATCCCTGGACTGGATTTTCCCAGAATGGGCTGAAATGGAACCGAATGGGTTTGGGGAAAAAAAAAACCAAACAACAAAAACACAGGTTGCCCATGTGGGCTCACCTCATAAACTCCCTTAGTCCTAGACGGCTCTGCAGGTGCTTTGGCTTCCTACCGCAGAATCTTCTGAGTGTGTGATCCCAGAGACATGGGTGGGTGTAGGCTGCCAGAAGGGCAGTGCATGCCAATGGCTCAGAACATCATATTCCTGGGGCCAAATAAAATAAATCTGCCTTTGTAGCTGGACTCAACCATCCCAGACTTAAATAAACATGATGGTACTGCATGTTGCTGTTTTTCCATCTCTTTATATATTTGGTAACTACTGCTGTTGCCTAAATTAGAATCATAGAATAGTTAGGGTTGGACAGGCCCTTAAGATCATCTAGTTCCAAGCCCCCTGCCATGGGCAGGGACACCTCCCACTAAACCATGTCACCCAAGGCTCTGTCCAACCTGGCCTTGAACACCGCCAGCGATAGAGCATTCACAACTTCCCTGGGCCTCACCACCCTTACAGTAAAGAAGTTCTTCCTCATATCCAATCTAAGCTTCCCCTGTTTAAGTTTGAACCCATTACCCCTTGTCCTCTCAGGTTTATATTAACCCAGAAAAGCTTATAGACCAAACAGTTTGCTTGAGACAGATTGGCAACCTCAGCACCAATATTTATGCAATCCCTTTGTTTTCCTCCTTTTTTCCCCCCTTATTTCTCTTTGTTGCTTTTCCAGACTCTTTCTTTCCATAATTTTGTCTTACTTGAAAATTGTTTCCTTCCAGCCTTATGGATTTGCCTTGCTGTTATGTACACAGCAGAAAAGAGTAGGGAAAGTCTATCTTTTGGTGAATTTGGTGTATCCAGGTCACTGATGTTGTTGCAGCTGAGTTGGCTGTCTTGGGAATGGAGTAGTGCCATTTGAAACAGCAGCTGCTCCTGTCTGAGTCTCCAGTCTTGTAAGTATGAATTGTGCCTGTGGCAGCAAAATTAATGGCTAACGTAAAAGGAGAAATAGAAAGCAGGTGGCCTCTTGGAAAAGCAGCCACAGCTCTAGGATCACATTTGTACTACAGAGCACATCATCAGCCGTGCATTTTCTTTGCGCAAAGTATTTCATGAAACCCTTTTCTGTAACCTTACTCCTTATTTGACCCACAGTCCTCTCAGGGGCCCATCCATCAGCCCAGGAAACTTGATATTAAAGTATAATTAAAATGAATGCATTCAGACCCCAGTAAAAAGGCTACAAAACCCTGCAAAGCTGCCTATGTCTACTCATTTATATTTACTGTTCAGATGCTTTTATTTGTAAATAACCCTATCCTCAGAAGAATGTAATGCCATCATGCAAGGCAGCATATAGTTGAAGTCTGCATCTTCCTTTCTAATTACAGTGAGTGATGTCTCTTGGTTGATTTAACTCTGTTTCACTGAACTTCATCAAATACCCTTAAAATTCCTTTTTCAGAGATGAGCTTGAGGCATAGAGATCAGGCTGGGCTATGAGTCTGGCTTCATAACATCTCAGTTTTCTTAAACTCTGCAATCTGATCCACTACACCAAGACTCATTCCCTAATAGGGGCACAAAATGTGAACCTTACTTTTTTGAAGATCTGTATTACAAAGCTGCCTTTTAAGATAGATAGGCTATCTAGGTGTTCTTATGTGAATAAGAGCTGCCAGACTGGGCAATCCCTCTGAATGGGTAATTAATTCACGTAAGTCTACGCTATGTGATACATACCGATACTACAGAACAAATTATTTGTAACATTTTGTAAGTACTAAAATTAATGTTGTATGAATTTGTCATCTCAACAAAAATGTTATAGATTATATGTAATATAATTTCATCTTGTTAATGTAAAAGTAGGAATTTTGCTTTCCCTGGCCTCTTGGGAAGCAAAAAAACAGTGTATCTAATTATCTGAACACTCAAGAACATGAAAGAATAGCAAGTGGTGAAATTATAAATCTCTTGAAACAACTCCATGTTTTCTGATTAAACTCTATTTCTGGTGGCTCTCAGCAATCATGTTCCTCCTATGTTCATAGTAATTGCATGTGTCAAAGCTGAGGCCTTGTGTAAACTGTACCAAATGAGTTACAATTTTAATTTAGAAGGAGATAACTGTATTTGCCCCTGCAGGCAGATTGCATTGGGTCAGAAGTTTAAAAACGAATAAGAAAGAGAGTAGGGAGGAGGCTGGAAGGCCTCCAGGTTAATAATAAGTAGAAAATCTAATAAGGCTTACATTACAACACTTGAATTTTAGAGAAGGGAGTGGAAGAAAAAATGTAATTTGCAAACATGAAGCCAAACTCTGTTACTTGCATCCGATCCATTTGTATGAGTGCACATTACTATATGCATGTGGGTATGTCTGGCTTTGGTGCAGAACTATCTGTGTATTTTTCAGTTGAAGGCTACAATGCTCTTTACCCCTAGTTCTACACTGATGAAAAAATCTGGAAAAAAAGTTTTAAAAAACTTGCAAGCTCTCAAAACCTGCTGTATTTTCACTATTAAAAATACCCACTTGATAATTGCATTATATTTCAGATTGTTTCTGCTTTAAATAATACACTAGATAATTGTCCTAATGTTACCTTGCATTTTGAAATGGTTTGTGTCCTTTTGAAGAATAAAGTCTTTTTTTCTGAATCTAAAATCTTACTTTTATTTGAAATATTAATAAAGACTCTTCAAAATACATAGAAATATGGTTGTGAAGCTGCAGTGATTTTGTGTATATTTGAAAGCAATCACTTTAGCAATGACTAGATGCCGTCAATAATTTTGCGTTGTACTCTGGGCTATGGAAATTGTTTCTGCTTGACCTTCTGTACAAAAGACCAGTAAAAAACAAGGGTTGTTTGAAAAGAATGAGCTGGTTCTACTTCTTATAATTAAGACTTAATTTAATTTGTCTACAGCCTTGCAAAATTTCCCCTTTAAGGAGCCTCCTTCGAGCTGATTCTGTGTTTGTGCATGTTTGATTTTCACCTGAAATAGTCTGGTCATTTCCCAGAATGAGATTACAAGATGGAGCCTGTTTTATAACTGTTAACATTTGCTTTATAATTGCTTCATTAAGAAGCTGCAATTCCTTCATGTTTTAGTGCAGGACAGTTAATTTGAAGACCATGAGAGATAGATAATCTCCTACTTCCTCTACTAGCATGTTTCAGAGGTAAACTACCCTCCCCATCAAAATATTCTGCCTGTTTAATAATGTGAGTATGTCAAGCTTTAGCTTTCAGCTTTTAGCTCTTGTTGCACTTTTCAGTGCCGGTTTGAAAAGCTACTTTATATCTGTAATAGTATTTTTCCCTCATGGAGATAATTATACTGTGTAATCATTTCTCCTCTCAGTCTTTTCTTTGATAGGTTAAAGCAATTGAAGTCTTAAAGTGTCTCTCTCACTCTTAAAAGCATTTTTTACAGCTCTTGAATATTTTTCAAACCTTTGAACAGTCTCCAAATTATGCACTGCAAATGATAGTGCAATACTTCCACCGCATTTCTTTATTGAAAAGGAAAGGTGGTCTTGTGATTCTTACTATCCACTGTATGAATTTTTTCTGAAATGTTTTCTGCTCTCGCTTCAGTTTGAGATCTCTTCCCCCCCAAATAACAGATCTTCCAGGTTTTTGTCAGCTCTAACACAAACAACCTGCCTTTCTGCTAGGTCCAGTACTTCTGTGCATGCTGTGTGGATGCATCTCTCATCTGTATTGGACCCAGTGCTCTCTGACCGTGTTTGTGCAGTCAGAGCTCTGAACTGTGCCATCTAGTCAAGACTTAAGTGTTCTATTAAGAACTCTGGACAGAGCTAATGTGGGGTTTTGTGTGTGTGTGTTTTCTTTCTATCAGTTCTTCATTGTTTTGATAGGGTAACCCAAATCATGTTCTGCGCAAGTATGTATGGACCAGAATCCACAAAGACAGGCAGATGGAGTAAGAGTACAGGTAACACAGAAGCATCATTCTTCTTTCCCCAAATGACCTTCATGCATCTTCTTTTTCAGATAGGGTGCAAGCAGGGCACTCGAGGGGAGGACACACAATAACTAGGAGTCTGCCTTTTGTAAAAAATCAGTTCTTCATTATAGTGAAGTCAAGGCTTTCATGCGCTGAATGTGAAACTTTAGAAATCTGTTAGATCAATAATTATTCCAACAGTGTTGCAACAGTTCCAGGGAACTAGTATATATAATCTAAATGAATCTTCTTTAAAGCTTTCTTTGACTTTACATGTCAGCAATGATTACAGACTTCACAAACCTAATGAAAGTTGATAACTTAGCACATTTTCCATCAGCATATTTGAATAATATATTGCAACACTTCACTTATCATGTCTATTTGTTTATTTGGTTTTGTGTGTCACTTGTGAGCAGGATGACCTAACAATCCATCAAGAATACTGAAGCCTATAACTTAATAGTTTGAAATTGATTGTGGTAGTGTTTTAATATTTGAAGAAGGATGAGAAGACAGTAAACATGTGGGCAGAAATCAGCTCCTTTTCAGAGAGAAGCTTTAATGTAGTTTTGTGCCCAAATGAACCACAGATGTAAATATGCTCATGCATTTTAGATAAAGGAAAGTATTATTCAAACTAAGGGGAGTAAAATCAGTTATAGGTTATATGTTCCTTAGCAAACAGTTCTATTATTTCTATTTCAATCTCCTATAAAAAAAAATTCCTGAGATATATTCTGAATGGCTAAAAGCAGATGGAAATACTTTAGTCTTTTGGCAAACAAAACTAGTCACCTGCACTGTTTTATAAAGTGGTGGAGTTTTTTGCAAAGAAGTATTGGTTCCCTAGAAAAACTCCTACCCCTTAATTTCTAGGGAAAAAATCTTTTTTTTGTCCTCTATTGCTCAAAACCAAAAATGCTTCTAACATGAGAGCCAACATGAATTTATATAAGTAGACAGTTTACTGTGAGGTATTAAAAACCAGAATAACATGACAAATTGCAGCTTAGCTGATCCTCTTGGAGTTTCAAAAAGACATAATTACATGTTTATCCTGTTCCATGTGGTCTGTTAGCAAACATATTTCCACTGGATATGGACCTTGAGTTTTCTCAGAAATAAGTAGTTGTCTAGCATTGGGATTTGTTTAATAACAAATGTAAATAAGTGACTAAAAGAAGCCTTCTTTCTGTGGATTATAGCTTCCATTTATACATTGGAATAAATGATATGGAATCGTTGCATACACAAAAACTTGTATGCAGGCAGTTGCTGCTTATTCAATATTAGTGGTTTTCAAAATGAGTATTCAGATTAATGTCCACGAGATGTGAATTCCAGTAAAGGACAATGGCGTAAATTCTGTTCTCTACTACTGTCTAACATGAGTGACTACATTAAAGCCATTGAAGCTACTGCAGATTTACATCAGCATTGAAAGAAAATGGAATCTTTCTTAATGTAATGAGTTCCTTCATCCTGCTTAATCCCGTTTCACTGCAGCAGGGCACTACTGCTCCCATGCTGTTAATTACTCTTAGTGAAGCATACTTGACTTAAATTGCTCCTTAGAGCCCCACTGCCTGATTCCAAAAGACTTTGTGTGAAGTGGAGATCTTTTCTGATTAACAACAAAAGCAAACAAAAAATTACACCGTATCTACTTTCACTACTGCATTAGACTATTAGTTATTTCTTTTAAATTTGAAATTCTGCTTGCTTACAGGCTTCTTTTTCTGTAAAACTATTGTAGAATTCTATTTTTTGCATGAGTAAAAGTCAACTTCTTTTTTTGATATTGTACAGAATTTGAGTAAAAACCCCAATAACTCAGCTTTAAGAATATTGCAAGTTTTTGGTTTGGGTTTGTTTTTTTGTTTTGGTTAGTTTTGGTTTTTTATTGAAGGGTTTTTTTTTAAGGGGTTTGTTGGGGGGGGTGTTGTGCTTAGAAAGAATATACATTCATTAGTACAACTTTGTGTAATGCAATTAGATATATTTTTAACAGTTTGAATCATTGTGGTATAGTCACAATATAATATATCACAAGCTAAGGATTTGACGGGCTTATTATTCTTTCAAAATGCGCTTGAGTTTTACTGTTTTGCCATCCTTTAGTACTGATAGTTCTGCCCTGTTTATGAGACTTCCTGAGTTCTTACTATAAGCCAGAAACAATCTCTGTCCCCTTCTGCCAAGCATCCTTCTATGAGAGTAGAGTCCAGCAATGAGGAAATATATAACTGATTTAGACCTCTCAGAAATATCTGGCCTTGAGGTTGAGATGGGAGTGAATGACAATAAAGAAGAAGAAAGGGAAGCAGTAGTTCACATCTTCAGCAGCAGCCTTTTTTGTCCAGCCTGTCCCTTCTGTGCATACCCAGGGCCACTCTCAGAGCTGCCACCCTTTCCCCTTTTGCCTATGCCATTCCTCTAGGCTGACCACGATGGCGATCACTGCAACGAGAAGCCTCTCCTCGTCTTCTGCTTGTGAAAGCTCAAACCAGCCAGACATGCTATCACTGCTAAAAGATACGTACAAACCCGGAGCCAGAAAAAAACATTCAAAGTTTATACATAACCCCTTTCTCCTTGCCCATGTTCCACCATCTGACTGAGCAATGGTCCTTGCTGTGTAAATGACCATTCCTTTTCACTACTGATTAGTCTTTGCACTCCCTGCACAGTGATAACCCACCTGTATTTTCCTTCAGAGTTGACATGGAAATATTGAGGAATATTATCTTGACAGCTGGTTCCTGATAGACATTATTAGGAAAAACCGTTCTTATCAATGAGTCCTTATTAATAATTATATTTGAGCAACCATATATAGCCATTTTACAGCCAGTCTAAAGTGAATAATGATTTCTGTAGTGGCTTCTTCTTAAAAAGCTGTGCATTACTAAACAGAAATCTGCAGAACAAAGCTTGTTGTTGTAGCTATGCTTAACATTAGTACTAGTAAAAATATACTGAAATTCAACACAGATTGAAAATAAACACAATCAATGTTCTTAATGTCTTCTTTGTCCTGAAGTCATCAGTCCCTGAATTCAGATTTGTTGACTCTAGAGGGAGTCACCAATATATAAAGTTGTGACCATGGGATTCTATCTTCTTACAAGAAAGTCCCCACTCAGAATTGCACTGCTGTATGTACAGTACAAATGTAATTGTATCATGCATGCTAAAGATTGAAGTGAAAGCTAATACATTTTCATAACAAATCTTCTCAATGATGTCAAGTCTTGATCCAAATTGAACACATGCCACTCATTTGAATTTACCCTCAAGATCAAAATGAACTAACAACCCAGAGTCAATCACAGTGTTTGTAACAGTGATGAGGTTGGCAAAAAAGACCTAATTTTCCCTGAGACTCTTCAAATACGGATTCCAAATAGCCTAACATTGAAGAAACTGCATTGTTGCATTTTTCATAATGTATATCACAGACATTATCAAGTAATAGAAATTGAAGACAAGATTTTTAGGTATACAAGAGCCTCTCTGCCCAAAAGCCTAACCTTTTTTCCAAATATGGGTTGGTCTAAAAAGGGATAATGATTTCTTGTCATTCTAATGTTCTTTGACCATCAGAGCCACCATAAGACCAATATACTGTGTATGCTAAAATAAAACATTACATCTGTAAAGGAAGGTTGTGCAGCTAACCTTTCTCTTTCAGT
Organism: Ara ararauna; assembly: GCA_028858755.1. NCBI lineage: Eukaryota > Metazoa > Chordata > Aves > Psittaciformes > Psittacidae > Ara > Ara ararauna. The sequence goes on along the minus strand of CM054377.1, from coordinate 67,745,929 downwards.
AACTGGCATCATCAACAAATGCACCCTTCTTTTTCAAAACACCTTGGTTTTCTCAATTCTCAAGTGTTTTTTTTCTGATGTTTCTCTCTGAGAGCCAGTGAGCCCTACAATGATGCCCTCTTGCTCTTTGGTCTTAATTTTCATTAAATAAATTATGAAAGTCTTCAGGGTTTAATGCAACAGGTGGTGAGACAACTAGCACAGATTGAAACGTACAATAAAGCACTGTATTTGGATGGAATAAACAGCCTCTTGATGGATAACACAATGACACTTTCTGCATAAGTTCTCAGCAAAGCAGGAAAATTTTTGTGCATATGCATCAACGTAATCTAATATTTTCACTAATGGGCATAGGTTCAGCATATTTCTTTCAGTCCTTTGATGGGATTCCCTCCACTGGTAGGGGATGACAAAATCTTGCTGAGGGTTCACCTGGAGAAGGAGTTGACTCAACTTGCAGCAACCTTATAAAGTTTACAGTCTTTTTCTGGCGTAGGCATTGCTCCCTTTTTTCAGTGTAGAAAGTCCTTGTCCATCCCTCTTGCATAGCTGGGAGTACTGCAGTTAATCCAAAATTAGACCCAGGGAAGTATCATCCTTTGCACTACCCAGCTACACTGTAATCTTCTGATAGATTTTATGAAACGTTTCATTCTCCCTGGGAAGGTTTTGACACCCATCTGGCCTTGTAGAACATATCTAGGTGTCTCTTTTGTGCTTATGGTCCCTCAGACTGCTGGAGTACATTGGCAAAATACTTATTTTGCTGTCAGATCAGTCACCCAGCTCTATGGCTTCCTTCACAGTGGTAGGTTAGGCAACTAGTCAGCGAACTGATATTAAGGGGAAGATTCCCAAACCTTTCTAGTTACCTACATTAGCAAGGATTGAGAAAAATACCCTTGGTTTAGTCTCTGCCTGCCTCAAGTTTTGTGATATTTTGTTCTTATCTTAGGCATAAGGTTGAATGAGCAGAAGCATCCTGAGCTGATTGTAGCAGGCGCAGTAAGGAAACTCTTCACCTAGACAGCCAACTGCAATAGCACCATGTATTTCTTTCTAGAAGCAGGTCTTTTTTACAAAAGGGGCATGAAGACACAGGAATAGTCTGTTGTCATATCAATCAAAACTCTACATTTAGGCACAAACCCATCATTTTAAAATTCTGAGCTGGGGTAGAGTGCCTAATACATAGTAATACAATAGAGATAAACATAGAAGGTAGGCTTTTTGAGTAAGGTTTGATATTTATGCATTCCTGGTTAAAATTGTTTATTTGAATGCTTAGAACAACATATAAGAATGTGTAGAGCAGCATAATTAAGATGTATGGCAGCAGCTGAGCACTGGTGTTTTGATAGAAGATCATCAAGGATTACATTTAGTTACGTATCTCTGCTTCTATTGCTCATGGTTTGCCGAAGGAAATGGAATCTTATGAACAATTTTAATGAAAAAACAAACAAAAAATATCCAATCTAGGTCAAATGACATTTGTTTTAGGTTTAGTATTTCTGAGGTTAAATTCTTTAGTCAGGCAGTGGTGTTTATAGCAACAGAGAATTGATTGGGTCATGTAGGGCACAGAGTACAAATAGCAGTGTCATTCACCAATAGGTACCACAATTTCCTCCAACATGTACTGAACTCCTACCAGTCCTTCCAGCACCAGTGGAAGAGAAACAGGAGAGAGTGTCAGTAAAACACACTTCGTTTTCATTTCTATATCTTCAATAAGCCTTGAGGCTAAGGCTCAAATGAGTGACAGCCTGGCTTATGTTGTTTTAGTCTACAAAAGTGTTTTATCAAATCGGTAGTGCTGTGTGTCAGTCATATGTGGCCTCTGTATGGAAAATGTTTACACGATATTATTAACTGTTTTGCTCCAGGGTTTCCTCATGAATCTGTGATATTCTTTGCATTAACAACATGAATAGCTGTTATGTGTCTGCCACCAAGCTTCCCAGGCCTCCAACCAACTTACCAGAAATGATTGAAAATACACTCCTACATATACCCAGAGTCTCGCCAAGCACCTTTATTCAGACATTTTGGGAAAAAGTTACTATAAAATTTCAACTTGGGATTTCTGTGTTGCTTGATGGACTTTCAGATATTGATTACGCAATCAGTTACGAGATCAGTCTCCACTACTTATCAGTATATACAATAAAACACAAAGACAGATGATTATCCAACACAGTGCTATAAATACAATATTGCCTAGTGTATTATTTTTATAAATATTGCCTTTTCACAAAAGACACATTCTTTACTCAAATTCTGTATCCTGTCCACTCTTTCTAGGAAAAGGATTATCAAGTAATTTTCCAAGTCATTTTCAGACACACACGTTCCCCTTCTCCTTTTGCACCATCACATGCACCACCTCTTTGCTCTAAGTTACGTTTTTCTCCTTTCTTTTCTCTCTTATGAGACTTGTTTTACTTTGGTGAGGTTATTTCTCCAGATCCAGAAATAAAAGTTGCATGAGTGACCAGTGATTTACTCTTCCCCACCCCAGAAAGGACTTGTATTTGAAAGATACACCTGATACTTCATACCCTTACAGAGAAAACAAGGTATGTTCAGTCAGAGTCTTGCTGCCTGAGCTGTCTCATATTTTCAAGTAAAACAGACTCTGCAGCCTTGTGGCTAATCTGTGTTGGCTGGGGGTGGTTTTACCGATATCACCTGGTTTACTCATTTGAGCTTTTTTTATGATCCTCACCCACAGCTCAGTCATATCAGTGAAGTCGTGTTCCCACTAATTGTGCTTTGTGGAAAGCAACAAGCTGTTGTTCCCCGAACAACAAACTGCTCCTTATAGTAGTGTGTTTTGCTCCTTGTTTTACTCCAGGGCTCTGGTTCTTTGATGGCTCATGCTGCATAGGTGCTTGAATAGTGGCATCGCTATCTGTAGCCAACCACATAGGTCCATCTGGTGGCAAACCCAGGCATGCTTGAAGGAATAGTTCACTGAACTATTTCTGCACCTTACAGAAAACAGACACAGATGCAGAACACGTTTGAGAATGGTCCTCCAAACCATCTCACTTTAACCACTTGCATCTCACTTTGACAGACTCCCATACAGCCTCACCAACATGCCCCAACATATTTTTAACATGCTTCCCACCACCTGGTATAAGGAAGCAAACATTACAGCATGTCAGTAGCCTCTTACAGTTTCAGCTACCTGTCTCATTTTCAGTGTTAAACCCATGCTTCATGCTTCACAGTCTTAGAGATTTGGGGCCAGTGCTCTGTACTAAGCTTTGGAAGACTGACCTATGTTTTGATCCTCTTGGCCCCAGAGGGGAGAGACAAAGATGGACACAAAAGGCTGTCTTCTGAGGATGCCTCATCAACCTGTCTTTTCTGCCATCAGGTCTGGAGGGATTAGAGGGACACTTGGAGTGAGGCAACGCCTCTGGAGCATGTTCTCCTTTGTCAACACTTTGTTGATGCTTACAAAAGACCCTTCCTCCCCATTCATGCTGCTCATCCCCACCCAGGAATGCAGAATACTTTGATGTACCCTCCTGCACCCGACAGTCCTGAATCATTGGCAGGGCACTTCCACATAGCAACTAGCTACATCATTGCTCAGGTTTTTGCTAATCAAAAAGCTTATTAAAGTCACTCCCTTCTCAGACATGGTCAGCCAGGTGCCATTGCACACAAGCTCACATGCCTCCTCACCTCAGTATCCCAACACATATCAAATGCATGAGCACTACTTTCATTCTTGTAAGACTACAAACTCATGCAGACAGAGTACAGATATATGCTGAGAACTTGAGACCAAGTCATGAACTTGGTCAATTGCTTTTTGTCTTACTTAAATGCAGGATGTCAAGCTAAATTAATAAATTAACTTGCCAAAATGGTTAGAAGAATATTTCTGGCTTGCTGTGCACAAGTCAGGAAATGCCCAATTTACAGTTACTGTTTAGCTTTCATTTCAGCTCTCTTGCTCATTTAGCTCATTTCAGCTCTCTCTTCATTTCAGGTCTCTTTCTGACCGGTACAGTATATGATGTGGAAGTCATTCAGGAGAAGTTGTCCACACTCAAATGTAGTAAATCTGGCTTATTCATCTCTGGGATAATTCACCACTGTTGCCTTATTCTTTAGTGCAGAGATTCTCTGCCACACCCTTCTGATTTGTACATAGAATCATAGAATAGTTAGGGTTGGAAAGGACTTAAGATCATCAAGTTCCAAACCTCCTCATAGCAGGGACTCCTCGCACTAAACCATGTTACCCAAGGCTCTGTCCAAGCTGGCCTTGAACGCTGCCAGGGAGGGAGCATTCACAACTTCCCTGGGCAACCCATTCCAGTGCTTCACCACCCTCACAGTAAAGAAATTCTTCCTTATATCCAATCTAAACTTCCCCTGTTTAAGTTTGAACCCATTACCCCTTGTCCTATCACTACAATCCCTAATGAACTGTCCCTCCCCAGAATCCCTATAAGCCCCCTTCAGATGCTTAAAAGGCTTTTGATTATTTGTTACTTGTTAAAGCAGAATTTGTCATTACAAATGTGCACACGTACTAAATAAGAATGAATTTTCCTCCCAGTGCATTCTTGGTTGTTAAAAGACCAATACGCCAGCTTAAATACTGGGCTACAGACTGCAGACACGTTGTGGATTTAAAGCCTACATGTCAGTGACCGTGTTAAGTCAGATGGCAAGCAGTCAGTGGGGCTGATACGAGCTAAAGACTTAACCTTTTAACAGCAATAATGATGAGTGGGAAGGCTTATCTGAATCTTGCACTGAGTAAGAAATTGGAAGCTGAACAAAAGATACCTACAGATAAGCAATCTGATATATGAAGGAATTCAGTGTGCTGATCATGTCCTTCAGTGGTCTGCTGATAAGTCAGGGAAGCATCCTGATGCCATCCTTGGTGCAAAACCAAGCAATGTTTTGAGCTGTTTGGAAAAATATGCATATGGCACTGAGCAGTCACGCAGAGATGTGCTTATTCAGGAGTTTGGCAAAGCCTGTGCAGGCTGGCCAGATCTGCCAGTGAGGTTTCTTCTCCTCCTCCTGGCAGCTTGGACTTTCACTGCAGCAGATTAATGTTTGCTGAAGCAAGACCCTACTGAGCTCAGAGCACTGCAGGAGGAAGTGGAGGCTCAAGGTTGGAAATGTTGCTTTCAGTCCTCCATGCGTCCAACCTTGGGAACATTTACAGTGCCGAGAAGACAGGTCTTGCTTATAAAGTGCCAGCTAGTAGTAAGCTGTCACTGAGAGATGAGGAACACATTGCTTCTCACAGGCTTTGTTGGCCGGCTTGTGTGGTTACAGGTCGGGGCAGTTTGGGGTAGCCTGTGTTTCCTATGTATGTTCTGTTAAAAAGGGAGGGTAGACTGCAACTGACCCAAAGGCTGTGAGCCTGAGCAGGTGGAGAGAGGGGCAGGGTGAGACAGGCAGCAGCCCTGAGGGAGGGACCTTCCCTAGAAGTCTGTTTAAATACTTGTATCTCAGAATTTACATCATTCATGTAATAACATTTCTCTAATTGACAAGTTACTTTGCACCTAAATTTTATGCAGAATTCTAATAAATCCTGCTTTAAAAGCTGGAGGCGGATGGTATCTTCTGGTTTGCTCACTTCAGACATAAGAGATACGTGGAGCAGTCCCACCCCAAGGCTCTGGTTGACTTGGTCTCAACATCAGTACTGAGCACAGCAAATAACCTCAGATTGCACCAGGTGAAACTGCAAAGCGGACTGCCCTTCTGGGTAGAACTGATGAAGGAAAACAATCAGATCTGTAGAGGAAAGGATTTGCGCTTGGAAGAAGGAAAAGCTGAGTGTCTTCCCACCTCTTACACTGAAAATAAAAAGACCCAGACTGCAAAGTGTTTGCCTGACATTCAGAAGCTCCAATTCCTTCTCATGAAGTACAAGTGTCACTAAGGTTGATGTTGGAATGGGCTGGCCAGAGAAATTGTGGATGCCCCATCCTGTTCAAGGCCAGGTTGGACAGGACTTTGCGCAACTTGGTCTAGTGAGAGGCGTCCCTGCCTGTGGCAGGGATCTGGAACTAGATGAGCTTTAAGATCCCTTCCAACCCAAACCATTCTTCTATGATATTACGCAACTTCTGTGGCAAATATCAGCGTTTGAATTAGTTTTCTTATCCCCTCACGCTACAGCCAGTAAACAGAGACAGCTGCTGCTTGCTGGGAAGGAAGATCTTGTCAGCCAGCAATGATGAAGAATGTTTTAAGTGAGATGTTCCAGCTTTGGCAGGCAAACTAACTCAAAAGCAAGCTTGGAGTTTCTCGCAAGGATAACTGCCAATAGTTTGCATCCTGCTGGATTCACCCAAGAGGATGAAATTTCACCATGAGTGTACCACACACAGATTTTATGTGCAGTTTTGAGGAGTATCAATTCTTAAACAAGACTATTAACAGGGTTATTATTTATATCAATAAGCACTTTTTTGCTATTAAGATAGTGCTTCTGATGGGATTATATTTGCAACAGACAGAATGATGTCAGTTACCACAGCCAAGCAAACTGATGCTTGCAAACACTGGATACTTTTCAGCCTTTCTTGGCCCAGCAAGGCCCAGCCTGTCAAATCTTTCATTTTGTACTACCATCTTTTATTTTGGTGATAAGCACATATAAGAATGCGTTGGGGTTTTTTGTGTTTATAATATATTGTGCATTAAATATTTATTCTGTAAAATTTGCACTTGTTAGTGGCAGTTTTGGAATCATTAAAACTACAAAAACTTTGGATTTCAAAAACGTTATCTCCAGAGTACCGAAAATTGATAATTTCTAAAAATTAGTCACTAATTTTTAGGGTGAGGATCATAAAAAAAAGCCAAATTGCCCAACCCTTTTAAAGTGATACAGCTGTAACTGTAATTAAAGATCATGCCATGCTGTATACACTGACACAGATTCTTGCTTTGAAATGTTTGGTGTTTGGTCACCACTGCCACATAATGTCAAAATTATCGTCAAAAAAATGACTGGTGAATATGGTGTTGTTTGACAGCTTGCATCTTACTGGAGGTAAAGGAAATGTTACGAGGCAATGGAAGGGCACTTCTTTGGCCTGAATGTTCTTACCTGTACATAAAAAGTCTGCTGCAGATGAAACAAACAATTTCTAGTGAAAAAACAGAAAGGTATTCCTCTTAAGGATGTAGTACTATGTCTATGGTTTGCAGTTTTATATATCTGTATTAAAATGCAGGCTGAATCTGGGTACCTAATACAATGATTTGTGATACAGTTTAGAATTACAGTTTGTTTTTTCTGCAGGATCACTACCTCATCTGCTGCACAGAAGTGGCAGTAGCTCTAGCTAATGAAAGCTGCTTTAAAAATGCATTTGTATCAGTCAACAAATGGGCCCTTTTGTTTTTCCCTTTCAGAATGCTGCCTAATGCTTGCACCAAACAAGGATGCTAACCTGGCTTGCCAAGAAAATGAGCTCTGGATGTTACTAGTGTGTGTGTCCATTTCTCTGTTGTAGGGAACAACTCTTACTCCTACTCCATGCAGCAACATCCAGTGATGTAAGTGGTCATCACCTCTGCATACTGAGACTTTAATATCTTCAGCAAAACACCTCCAAGCAGTTTTATTTCAGGGCCATGGCTGCATAGCAGAAAAAATTGTGTCAAAACATGGACGTGACCCAGTTCTCCACTGCTGCTTGTTACAGACCTGAGAAATGAGCTGATCTTCAGCCTGTAGGTTATAGGAGTTGAAAGTAGCCCTGAATGGATGTAATACAATGAGTAATTTTCAAATGCTCAATTTGAAAATATTCATGGCAGCAATTTATTGGTTTTTAAATGTCTGTTCACTGTTTTTCCTCTAATGAATTTTTAGAGGCAGGGAAAATCACCTGAAAAGTCTACTTTTGCCCTGTGCCAGGGTGGCACCCAACAAAAGTCCGTGCTTGCAGCTGCTCAAAGTAGAAAAAAGGCTGTGTAAACCTGTTTGCAGCTTGATTTGTTTAACCGTAAACACCAGCTCAGAACTGGTGGTGCCTAAACAATGTGATGGATAATGCTTTCTTTCAGAAATATTAGATCCATTCAGATGTAGGATTCCTAGGGAACTACTCCTCCTTAAGCAGGCAAAATACTCTGATTTCTAGTTTCTTAAATACTTTACACAGTCAAAGCTAACTGCCACACGTGAACTAGTTATTAGTTTTGGTTTGTTTTTTAAAAAAGGGGTAACTGTATAAACACCATTTTAGTACATTCCCTTATTCTTAGCAAACACCAGGTCAAATTCACTAGCATCTGAGGGAAAACGAGACACCTGCACCGAAGGGAAACATTGCTAGCTGTGAGTATGTAGCAACTCACATTTCTAGTTGGAACCTCTCAAACTGTGATTTCTAAAACAGTGCCTATATAAATGAAAAATAAAACTCATCAGTGTAATCATTAAAGAATATGTTTCTTCTGGCAGAACAATTTGATCTTAAAAGATCTTAAAAGGCTTTAGACATCTGCTTCAATAACTCACAAGCCTCTCATGACCATTGCTCTTAAGTCAGAAGCATTCCTCATCTACAAGTATTGCCATCTGTGCCTAAGTAAAAAGAGTCTAAAACATTAACTGGGAAAAGAATGGAAGAAAGATGACTTTTAAATGCTTTTCTCATTTAAACCATTCAGCCTTTTGGCAATACCTGCCAGAAAACTCCCCAAAGCAACACCCACCCCAAACACTGTAGCAGAAAAAGAGAACTATAAAATATTGTGACAGCTACATTCGGAGGAATTGCTCAGGTCTGTGCTGCTTCTGCTTTGCTTTTTTATCCTGGAAATCCCCTCCTTGGGAATTCCTTAGGTAAGTCCTCCTTTTTAGAAACATTCTATACATATAGCTTTTATGGGTACTGAAGTCTCTGTCCATTTTTTAATGCACTGGTTCAGGATGGCCCTGAAGTAGCATATGGGTTGAGATAGACATGGTACATGGTACATCTCTCTTGTGTAGAAGTACCATAAGCCACTTGGAACCAAAAAGGCTGTTGCATTCACCAAAGTCATTACTTTTCATTGCTGGAGTCATTCGTCTGCTGTAAACACAGCCTTTCCTTGCCTTTTATATAAACCAGTTTGTTATTGTACTCTTCAGCATTTCAGGTCAGTGTCTGTGAGTACATGGCACCTCTGTGCGTGTTAAGGGGTTGATGTTGACAATACAACAGTGAGACTGTCTCCTGCTTAGCTCTCAGCACAGTCAGCTGAGGGTAGAAAATACAGACTGGAAGTTTTATTGTAGCACAGAGTACTGTGTCTTGAACTTCTTCAGTCTTTCCTTTGCTCCTGGCAGTGCTCTTAAAACAATTTGCTTGGATTTTTTAGTGTGTACCGTGGGGACACGTGAAGGCTATTGTGTGTCACACGCAAACTGCCTACTTCCAAACTTGTGATACTCAACTTATGGGTTAACCATTCACAGAAACAGTCTGCGGGAGTGGGAATGTCAATTGCAAAGTGGTGACAATAATGATCTCTCAGCAATCATTTTGGTCTTTGGAACAGATGTTTTGGCACTTCTTATTTTTCGGTCAGTGTTCCCATGTCTGGTTTTCAGTCACAAGATCTGAATAAAGAACCAAATAATCATTCTTTTTAAAGGCTTTTCTGTGACTTTGCCTACTGTGCTTACTCAATCACCAGCACATGGTCACAAAACTTAACTACTCTAAAAAGACATCCATGGGCTGTATGCTGCACCAAGTACAGAGGGAGTAAAGGGAGTATGTGCCTACCTTAGGACTTAGGCAGTTCTCATCTGTATGAACAATTTTGTTGCTTTGTATAAGGAAATACCCAGTCATTACCAAAGCTCATGAGAGAGGTTTCCTTCTCACTTCTTTGAACGTGAGTTGTTGTGGTAACTGAACTTGCTTTTGTTATCTGCTGGTGTTAAAATCTCCCAAATTTTTCTGAAATATAATTGATAAAGCCACAAACGAGTGACACACACCATTTTTCCTGAAAGAAAATACCTGACCATTATAGATACACAGGTACAACAGCAGAAGGCATCTCTGTTAATATATATAGTTAATGTATAATATACAAATGCGTGCCTGGGTTTCCTATCCTAGCTCCCAAGAGATACTTTACTGTCACACATGAAAAGAGGTCTTTACTTCCAGTAAGTTGCTGAACTTTACATCTGTTTTAAATTGAAAATTTAGTAAGAATAATTGAATCAGCTGTAAGCACTCCTTTTACTTTCTCTTAAAGGTTGTTACCTATTCTGTCTCTGTTAAGAGCATGGGGTACTCATAAACAGAAGTAACAACCAAAATACTCAGATGGTAACTCACACTTCTAATGCTGAAGTGCGCAGCACAGGCAGTACTAGTTGTCTGAGGCCGCCCTCATGAAAACCCTCTGGTTTTATTGGCTTGCCATCTCTCTGGGGTTGTGTTAGCACTATTCCTTTGTGCCCAGAAGGCCTTGGCAGCCATCCGCTGTGAGACCTGCTATGGTCAAGTATCATTTTGTACTCAGACCAAGCTGTCCTGCCATCCCATGCTCTCCTGGTTTCACCACCTCTTTGTTGTATAACCCCAAAGCTGGGCATGGCCTCAGCTTCCTGCTTCCATGCTGAGATGAATGTTTGGAGCTAGCAGTGGGTGGGCACAGATGACAACAGAGATAAAGGCCAAGAAAAGGATGCTGGGGTGTTCTGTGTCCTAAAGGGAGACTCATCCTCTGCAAGGCCATTCCTCTGATGTACCCTCCATTGTCCTGTGTGTAGGGCTACATAGCACAGCCTGTATTAATAATGCCAATGGACATACTGCATGGTTTTGTAGGATAATACCTGATAGACACATGGTGCTTGAGGGTGAGAAAATTCAGATTTTACGTGGGAATGATCAGGACATCTATGTGCCACTCAAATTTCCCCAACAGAGGAATGATGCACTCTTGATACAATGGGGGAGCCCCAATGTCCAAAGTGAAAAGTATGAAATCAAAACTAAGCTTGAAAAATAGTCAGTGAAACTTCATCAGTACAGAAAAAGATTCAGTTCATCCTGGAGAAAGGCACCCAGGGCTCAGTTCAGGTGTATTGAGCCAGTACGAATACATGCTGGCTGTTTGTCCCATGCAGGTTGTCAGATCTAGGGAAACAGTGGTTCGGACCACAAATACTCAAAAATGTTGGTTTGAGTTAGGCTACAGAATGGTTCATGGGATTATGTGTGCTGTGGTTATACAAAAGCTAGAATAGTTTTACCTTGGATGATGAGATGGGTGGTGCTAAAGGTGCATTGTGAAGTATACCCTCTATATATAGAGGGTATATATACCCTCTATATATAGAGCTTCAGCTCATTAAGCATGGCACCTTTTTTCTGTTTGTATAGACAACTTAGTAAAGCAAAGCTTGTAACAAAAGTGGAAAGTGCTGAATTACAAATAAATTGCAGGAAATGTAAAATACAGTTATGATTTATAGTTCAAAAGCTCAAGTCATAAATCAGCTCAATGGCTTTTAAATGAATGCAATAGCATACGAAGTGACATGACTTACAAATCAGGTTTGGACTTCATACATCAATGAGGTGGGATGTAAATCCATTATTTGACAAAGTATGTCAACAATTCAAGACATAAATAGTATTACAAGTATATTCTGTCAAAGCTCATCTTGGTGGTAGCCAGTGCTCAGTGAGGAGAAGGAGGAAATTGCGGATGATATTTCTGCATTTACTGCACAGAAGAGTCCAAGAGAAGATCTTGTTTTACCCCCAGGAGAAGGCAGCGCAGCCACCTCTGTGGGGAGCGCCAGCCTTGCACAGTAGAGATGAGCACTAAGATCTCTCTGCTGGCCCTGATCCTGCTGGTCTGGGGGACATCAGCCATGCACTTGCAGTGCTGAGCTGAGCTAATTCCCTTATGTGGTTGAACGTGGCTGGGCTTTCAGGTTTGCATTTTTGCAGTGTACTCCGCTGTTCCATGTAGGTGTGCTGGCTCCCTCCCAGCCAGATGGGTATCTCTGATGCCGCACAGCGTTGCACTGTGTACACATGCCCTCTGCCAGCTACATATCCATTACAAGCTCTTGTGGAAGTGCCAGCACAACTTAACAGCCTGGGTAAATAAATCATGACTGAATGACAGAGCCCAGCGTGACTATGAGCTGGGAAACAGGGCTGGACCCGGGTGGCTGGGCAGGATGAAGTACCTCTGGAACGCAGGGCGAATCTCTTGCTGTAACTGAGCACCCTGAATTTTTTTGTTGTCTTAGATTTATTAGGCTGTTTACTACAATCACCAATGGAACAATTTTTCACCACCATACTTAGCTGCTCTGGAGTGACTTTCTGCATTACAAAATGACCTAAAATACAAGACTTGTCAAAAAACCTAACGGTTCAATACATTTATGGTGTGTTTAACAGCACACATAAAAATGCAAAAATTAAAATCCACAGGATACTGTTGCCTCTTTTTTAACATTTTATGATTTTTTTTCCAATTCCACGAACTTTTATCCTTTCTCTTTAGAGAGATAAATGAGGTTTATCCAAGCCTGTGCATCCCCTCTGCCCCTTATAGCCATTTTACTTTTTAAGGTCTGAATGAGCTAAGTTTAATATTTACAATTTTATTTTTTTTTTAAAGAAGCAGCAGAGAAATCACATGGAGCAATGTGAAACATGTCTGGGATTACTCACAGCTCCTAGCTGAAAAAACAGAACTTCTGTAGAGAAGTCAAAGTTTCTTAGGAAGTTGCGGCTATTGGCCATCATGGCAAAATACTTCTTTCAGCAGAGAAGGCTGAGCGACTTCCATGTTCACCCATAGTCTTTCCCTGCTGAAAAGAAGCACATGTCATACTTGCTGCAGTGAGTGAGGCAGTGAGTATCCAGATCCAATTAAAAAGGGAGAAGACGCAACTACTGATGACCCCAATATGATGATGAGCATTCCCTGGAGTTAAGTAAGGACAATGATGGTGAATGGGTCCTAACACCCTGTATGATAAATGGGTTCCCAGAGGAATAGGGATAAGGACCAGGCAGAGGCTGCTGCAATGTCCCAGGAGCAGAAATGGAAGCTCCTAGGTAGCAGAGATGTTGCTGAGTAGTTACCCAGGCTCAGCCAGCCACCAGATCAATCAGTAGCCCGTGCTGCACATCCCTGCACACACGCATCATGGTGCTGGTTGGGAAAGGAGCCAAAGCAGAGCCAAAATAACTCTGAGGTTCTGGCAGGAACATGCATAGATGTGGGGGCACAAATGTTGCTCCTGCCAGCCTCTGTAGTCAAGGCACTGGCAGGAATGGAAGCATCCTAGAAAGAAAGACAGAATTGCTTATCTGGCACTGGCAGCAGACTTTCGGGTTTTGTCAGTGGGAGGATGTTGTTCCAAAAGCTGAGGAACAAAGATTAGAGTCCCTGTCACACACAAACACTCACAAAAGGGCAATTTTAAGTATCAGCTTGATAATCTAGTGGGAGGAACTTTAACACAGGATAAGGAATAGGTGCAATAAGCCTTTTAGGAATGAAGACTGTAGGTGAGCCAGACAGGTGTATGAAACTCTTAAGGTGTATATTCATTTTAATAGAATACTGGAAACAAAAAGGACAGTGGACCATTGTAAAATACTTGTAAACTAATGCTAGACATCTGAAGAATAAATAAAACCAGTGAAGCATTTAATAAATACCCAAAATGATTATTTACTTGGTGTGGGATAGTTGCTGGAATGATTCACATAGCTACAACTGGATCCAGCTGACTCAGTAGTGCGGGCCAAATCTTAGTTTGCTATTTGCAAGGACAGTACAAAGTAACTTATTTTTAGCTTATTCATGGGGAGTTAACAACAGTCAATTTGATGAGAGCATCAGAGTAGGTTTCCCTGACACCGTCTTCCCTGGGTGGGAAAGTCCCTGATGGACAGCCTAGCTTTGGGTGTGTTTGTCTTGGCCGTGGCCCAGCCTGCCACCATCTCCGATGCTCCCATTAGGAGTGAGGACCAGAGGGCTCTCTGCTGACCAAGGGTGAGTTTCGCAGCTGGAGAAGAAGTGAAAGAGGACCAGAGCTCCTCTTTGGGCATGCAGAGGTATAGGACTGGCTGGGCAAGCACTATGGGAGTGGGGAGGAAGCTGAGGAAGGGTCTGGCCTCTGGAAGTAGCTGAATATAAAGCCTGAGTGATGGTACTACTAGGGCATAGACAGGAGTCCTTCCCACTGACACTCAAGCAGCTGCTAGGAGAGAAAAGGGTAAACAGTGGCTGTGTTGGATCACCTCACATTGTTGTCCCTGTCTTGTAGTGGTATCAATTAGCCTGCTAATACAAAAGGCTTGTCCTGTGAGAACAGATAAGAGAAAGGCTTAGTTAAGAGAAACACTTTGAAGCCCTTACCCTGAAAGCCAGGCTGACCAGCTGTAAGAAATCTCTGCCTGTTGGCAGAAGGGACAAGCATGTCTACTTTTGTGGAGGGAATCTGCTACAGGCAACAAAACCAGGAATGACAAGCACTGGATGCTAGATGAGCAACTGGCAGAATTAAGCCAAGCAAGCAACCTGAAGAGAATAGGTTTTTTCAGCAAGCCAAGAGCTGATGAGAGAGGACTAGGAGAGAATTTGGAGCACCCAGGTGTCCTTTGGATGCAGGAGTGAGATGTCTCGGTTTGGGAGCCAGCAAAGGCAAGCAGCAGGGAGGTGTTGTCTGTGAGGGTTGATCCTCATCAGCAGCAAAGAGCCAGCTGAGGATGTGGTGATTGAAAATTATTTCATTGAGAGCAGCTGGATCCATAATCCCGTGAAAAGGATGGAGGCAGAACCACAAAACACCAACAGTGGTTTCAGGAAGGCTAGTTTCAGAGATGGCAGTGGCTGTTTGAAAAGCAGTACTGATAGAACCAACGCAGACTGTTCTGTTGAGGCAAAAGCAGGTGGGCGACATCAGAAGAGACCAACATGGCTAAATAACAAGATTTTCATTGTTCTGAAATGAAGCAAACTATCAGGGCCATGAGAACACTGCCAGCCCTGACTGTCCCTGCTCAGCCCCTGCGGCTCCCTGCCCACATCCTAGGAGCCCCTGCAAGTGGGGCTAGTCTCCAGCTGCCCACAGCCCTGCCCTGACCTAAGGCAACAATTTACTGAAAAACTATTGGAACCACTACCTGTGAGCACCTCTATGAAAGCAATAAAATGAGCTACAAACAGGGGATTTGTCAGAGAGAACTTGTGTCAATTTGTTAGACTCCTGCAGCAAGATGACAAATCTCCCCGGTGCATGAGAAGTGGTCGGCAGCGTTTGTCACTGCCTCACGTGATACACTGACAGCAGAGATAAGGAAGCACACTCTGGACAAATGGAAATAAAATATACAACTTTGTTTGGGAAACTATGCTCAAAGATTGTTTACGACTCATATCACTCAAAATGGACAGGGTCCACCCTGTGTCTACAACTGCTCAGTATTTTTACAGATGACCTGGAGGATGGGATAAAGGAGACACCTATGGAGGGTGCAGTGGTTATGAAGGGGAGAGGACTAGGAGGGAAGGCACAGTTTGAAATCATAAGGGTCCTGACAAACTGGAGAAATAAACCGGAAATGACCAGAGGTCTGTAAAATCCCTGTGAGGGAAGCTTGAACAAACAGGAATAGCCTAAAGAAAAGAAGGTAGCATTAAACTTTGCTGGCAGCCTTTAAGTAAGCTAAAGGTTGCTACAGCAGAGATAGATAGCAGATGTGCATGGAGAACTGCACAAAAACCAGCGGTTCAAATTGCATGTCAGTAAACTTGGCTTAGACACCAGGAAAAGCTTCTGCACTGTAAGGATGGTGAAACCCTAGAAGAGATTCTCTCAGTGTGCCAGAAATCCTCCCTCCTGGGAGAATTTCAAGACAGTATTTAAATTCAGATTATGCAAGCTTCTATGAGAGTGACACAGACATCTCTAATCTCTTGGTTTGGGAGTGGGGAACAAACTAGATGACCATTTGAAGACCTTTTCAGTCCTGAATTTTATGATCTTGCCAAGCAACCTAAATTACTGCGCAGATGGCTGGTCCTTGGTATCACTGATCACAATGCAAAATTGTCTGTGATCACCGTACCTTTGTCACGGCTGATCTTGTTTTTTAAGCATGTGACAATGTTAAATAGTGTCAGACTTAGCACTAATTCTTCTATTACTTTACTGGGAAAACAATGTATGCTGTAATATTTCCTCATTAATGACTATTGAGGTCTAATGATAATTAGTCATCATGCAAATTAGTCGTTGCTGTGCATTTCAGCTCCATGAGACAGCCATGTGAAGAAGATTCTAGTGGGGTTGAAGTTTGGATTGGTGCAAGCATAAGCAGCATAAAAGGAGGGGGTGTGTCTCATGATGAAGTAAAAGCTTTCATTGTAGAGCATAAAAATCTGGACTATTGTCTCATGCAAAAAGGAACTGTTGTACCCATATTACACATATGAAGTACATTAGCCTAGAGCAGTAATAACTTCTGAATATATATTATTAGATTTCACAAAATATTAAGTAATGCAGTGGATTAAGCCTCAAAATGCCCTTCTGAAGTGGGTGATCAAATACTGCTATTCCTGGCTTTTCAAATATGAAAGATTCAGGCAATATGAGACTAGCTGAAAGCTACTGTGTACAGGCCTTGAAACCACAGGTCTCTGACTGAGCTTTGCTCGTGTAATCTGTGCCCTGTTCCTTTTCTTATATTATGTAATTAGAAAATTAAAACAAAACAAGAAAAAGAGGGGGTGGAAAGCAGACTGGTCTGGCTCTTCAGAAGAAGGAATAATCCTCTCACTGAAAAAGTAAATCATCCTAAAAAACCCACCCAAACCAGTGCTTTGTTCTGTTAAAATTTTTCTAACTCTTGCACAGTTTCTGTATGGATGAATGGTACTAAGAAGACAATTGTCATCTTCAGTGTATCTAGGAGATGCTTCTACATTGCGGACACCTTCACAGGATGGTTGCAGAGGTCTAAATCACCAGGTACAGCACAGTGCAGATTGATAATGGCAACTACTTTCTTCCCTTAGGCAGGAAGGTTTCTGAAGCCCCTCCATTGGGGATTGCTCCTCCGAGGGTGGCTCCAGCTCTGAAGTGCAGGGCACTGTGATCTACCCAGCTGTGCTGCCTTGTCTGTGTCATGGCACACTCATACCATGCTGGGTGCTGCTCATGGAGTCTTACAACTGCTTTTGCTCTCCAACTTTGTCTATACATGAATGCTTAAAATGAACATCTCACAGTTTTATGTACTTTATAGAACTTTTATTTTCTGTTTCCTAAAAAGAAGGTATCAACAAAGATACCAGTAAGAAAGCAGATAGACTGGCCATTGCAGAGCTGCCTTTGTAACTGCAGAGATAAGATGAATCCACTGGTTTATTATTCCATATTTGTAATACATACCCTGAATCTTGTTGTTTGGGAGCTTTTGTTTTTGTATTCAGGACATTTCATTTTGAACTTAATCCACTTTCTGAGCATGACATATCTTAGTTACAGGTCAGGACTTGGCTTTTCTAATGCTATCGTGCTAGTCAAATGAGCATTGTTGTTTAGTATCACCAAACACTTTGAGTTGTCAATGTCCTGAGCATGATAACCTGCTTCCTCTTTCCTGCAACATGTCACCCATTAGCATTCCAGTTGCATTACACACTCTCTTTAGGGAAACAAAGTTAGGGCAGCAGGCTCTTCTAACATTAAACAAGGCAACTGACTTGTGTTGAACACTCAGAATTCAGCAATAGCAGTTAATAGAGATGAAGATTCACTTAGAAAAAAACTTTCAGCTGGCTAAATTTAGAAAAACTAGTTTCTTTAATTATTTTACTTGACCCTTTAATTACTTTGGGGCTTCTAAAATTTACATATTTAATAGAAATTTTTCTGAAGAATTATTTACTCACTGCTTATATCTTACCACTGTATTTGTTGCAAGTCTACAGCCAGCTCCTGGTTACTTATCGCAATGAAAAAGTAACTTTGGTTTTAAGGCTCATCTCATCTTACCGAAGCGGTCAGGATTTGAGTCACAGAAGGTAATCTCCTGGAAATACGATAGCCAGTCATTCAGTGTGGATTTATATTTATAAAATTATTATTTTGAAATATCAATAAAAGATGATAGAAACCAGAATGGAAAGGATCCTTTAGAATAAAAATTCCATCCATGTGCTGAAGTGAGACTCACGGGATATTAAATAACAAATTAGACATGAGCTTCCAATATGTTGTTCTTACGAAAAAAAGGTCAATGTGGTTTTGGGTTGCGTTGACCAGGCACCCCATCATCATATATTAGAGCAGGAAGCTAATAATCTTTCTTTATGTGCTTTTAGGATGCACAACATGCTCTTGTAATGCTGTGTTCAGTTATGGGCATCTTATTACCAGAAAGATATTGACAGATCATAAAAGCACAAGGGCTCAGGTCATCTTCATTTGTCACAACCATGTGACATTCCACCCTTCTCTTTCTCCCAAGAGGAAAAGAAAGCACAACAGAATCTTACTTCAGAAATATTCTGATTTATTTATTAGCAAATTATGGTAATAAATGCATTACTCTTAATTATGCAAGTTTAAGTGACCTGCCAGTCTTGGGAGGGCAACTCTGAATCCTTGCCATGTACCAAAAAACCAGAAGACTGTGGCTTGAAGGTGCAAATGAGAAGTATAAGACGATGTTGCTGTATATTTCCTGCACTAGAATGGCAAAACAATCTAGGTGTGCTCACACAGATTCAGCACATTTGCTAAAAGTTGTTGGCCTCTGGAAGTCTTTCTAGGATACCAGAAGATCATTGTATGTCCATCAAAAGAAATTATTTCTTTTTCATTCCTATTGCAGGCATCACTATTATTTTAAACATTTAGAAACCTGCAAGTCCTCTTAAACTGATCACATGTGTCTCCCTTGTAGAATATTATTAAGGTTTCTGAATTATTAATGCATTTGTATTATAATCTTTTCTGATTTTACTGATTTTTTTAATTTTGTTTCATTAGTCAATGCCCAAAGAAAACATTTCTCATTTCTTTAATTACAGAGCAGATAGCTCATTTGGAATTCTATCATTAATTTTCTTGTAAAAGCTTTTGCAATTCTTTGGAGTTCCTTCAGCTTCTCACTGGAGTAAAAGTTTTCCAAAAGGGGGGCAACTTTTGTAGCTTCATTCTGCATTACACTGAATTTGACGATATAGCCTTTCTGAATCACTAATGTGTTAGGCTTCACATATGCTTTCAATTATGCCAGAAGAAGAATAGCTACATTATATGCTCATTCATGTTTCATGGGAGACTATCACCTGGAAAAGGACATGGTCCTGGTTAAAGTGGGGAGCCCTTTGGCAGTACGTCCTCAACCACACCACAAGCTGTTGGAGTCTGGGTGCAGCAGCCACCAGTGATGCTGGGCCAGTGCTGCTGGGCCTCTAGCAGTTCCGTACCTTTGTAAATAAATCTGTGGCTCTAGGAATAAATGTGCTCAAACCACTTGTAAACATCCCATGTTGTATATAATATGTAATACATGATAGAAGGCATGATTTATAGGTAAATTATAACATCCATGTGCACATACATACCGAGCTATATGCACACATGCACGTATATGCACACAGCCATATCTGTACGTTCACATTAATACACAAACATACAATAGCAATGAATTGGCATATATCAGAAGACCATGTAAAACTTCAGGAACGTGCATGGGTCACTTCTGCAAAGGCAGAAAAGGTAAGATGGGTCAGAGTGGTGATATGTTCCCTCTGCATCCATGTCTGTTTGTGTCTCTCTTCTCCCTGCCCCCTAGCCCATAAAAGTTCATGCCATAACATGCAAAGTTCAGTCTATATACCATTGTACAAGCACACAGTGTATGAGATAGATAAGAAAATGTTTTGTATGAGACAGGAAAGATTACTGAGAGAAATTCTGTGGCTCCAGTTGTGTGAGTCAGTAATTATCACAGTTTCTTCAGTCCTTCATTTATCTGAACTGGATTCCTGAGTCACTAGGGTGACGGTACCTGGCTTTGGAACTGCTTGAGGAGATCCCTGCATCAATTCCTTCTCTTTGATGAAAATGTGAGGTTCCAAAAGTAAGATCCTGAAATACAGATGCCCACAGCCTTGAAACATTGTGGAAAAGCAGAAGGTGCACTTTGGGTTCTTTATTCTTGTGGAAATTCAAATTATTCCTTAAACACCAAACCAAATAGTTTCATTTACAAAGTCTATAGTTTGGTAATTATAGTATTGTCAGGACTATGGAAAACTGCTCAAAGCATAATCTAGCATTTGCATGCCATTTTTCAGTTGCATTTACTACCCCAGGCAGACTCATTGTACATCTTACGATGCCATCTACTCTCCCTTTGAAACGGTGTTTGCTACAACACTGTATTTTATCTGTTTTCTGCTTAAAACTTCACAGTCTTCAGTTTTTGTACATTTTGTTGAAAGTTGGGTGGACTTACAGAAAACAAGCCAGAAATGTCTTCTGGCCTCTCAGTTTTGTTCAATACAGACATTTCAAAACGCTACAGAAGGGGGAAATTCCCGTTGCTACTGCTCTACATCTGCCCATGCTGCTGCTGCCTAAGGCATGACAGTATCAGCATCCCTCTTCCTGTGTGTCATCGCGGTCCGGGTCACTTGGTGCCAGGCAAGGATGCTGCCAATGCTTTCTTGCAGCATGTGCTGCTTAGTGACATACAAGCCACAGTGCCCTACTCTTCCTTAGCCTGTTCATCCCCCATCCCTTAGCACTGTGAAAAATGAGACTTTGTCCTGCAGTGAGAGCGTTTTGGGAGCAGCAATTCTACAGCTGTTTATTGCAAAGTTAACTCTGGGAAGCGAGTATGTACATCGCCTCTGAAATGTGATCCTGTCTTTCAGTAAAACTCTCCAGCGGCCGGTTACCCGCCTCTCCTACGGCAGGATGCACTGCTCCTGGCTAACAAATGGTGGAGCTGTTGCTTTGAGAAATGGGGATGGTCACTTCACTGCTTCCGGACTGACGCAAAGTGAGGAGCCGGCGAGGCGTGCGTCTGTTTTAAACTGTAGGAACGGTTCTGTCTGTTAGAAGGATGCCAGTGGAGAATAAAGACGCATTATAGCTTAAAAAAAACCCAAAATTATTTTTTAAAGGCAGCTACATCGAAAAGGGTGGCTACAGTATGCTCCTGATTCTATAATCTTAATTTTCTGAAATTGGTATTGAGTTAAATGTAGCTCATTTGATTTATTTAGTTAATTTAAAAAAAATCTGGTCATATATACCAATTAATGCTTTAATTTTTTAAAAACAAAAAAGTCACTCTTGTATTTTAACATTAATTCTTAGAAGGTAAAGAAAAAGTAGGCTGTGGATTTTCTAGTGCAATCAGTTTTTGTAGTATTTCAACAAATCAGTTCAGGTCACTCACTAGAACTTTACTACCGTGTCCTGGCCTATCCATTGCACAATATGCTTGATAATTTGACCCGAGATTTTTTCCCCACAGCAGAAACCCAAAACAAAATAGAGACCCCACACACCTCAAATCCAGCCCACCAACTTGGAAGGGAAATTGCACCTAACCCTAAGCAACATGAAGCGTTTCAGTGCAATTTGGCTTTCAGCAGTGGTATGGAAACTGGCCAGCCAAAAAAAGCTTTTCTTCTCTCTTTCAACCTTTGCCATTCTGTATGGCTTCAGGTGTGAGTGACTTCTTGTGGTTAAATAACGTCTGCTGCTGTTATTCCTCAGCAAGAGTAATGAATGGGGTTTTAGCATTGGGTCTTCTCAGACCCTAAAGGATCAACCTCTGTAACCCACTGAAAAGCCATTGTATTTGAAGCAGCAAATTGTTAAAGGGTCTGCAGGGTTCGCAGCGCTGCAGTCTTTGCCAGTTATGTAATACTTTGCACACAGTGTGTACCCCTGGAAGTAAGTACCTTGGTGGTTCAGCCCAAGTGCAGACCTGAAGCTGACTGGAGCAGATTTCCTTTGGCACTTAGTTTAGCTTAAGTCTTTGATTGACTTGCTTCAAAAGAGTTTCTATCAATCAGTGCACTTTAATTGCTACTTTTGTGAGTGTTTCCTGAAGCAAAGGGGGAGAAAACATTTTGTAAGTGGTGTGACAGGAATAACAAATGATCAGATGTTGACAGGAAGCTGTATGGACATGTGTAGAACCTGGAAATTACTGCTGAATCCTTTATAAAAGTCTGGGTAGATACCAGGATGCTGCTGCCACTCTTAAGCTGGATTTATCATATCTCATAAAGAAAAGCAGTTTGGAAAGCATTTAGACTTCTCCTTTGCAAAGGAAACCCGTGTTTGCAAACCTAATGTTAAAGCAGGTAGCACTTGTGGACTGGGCATAGCAGCAGCAGAGGCTGTGCTGAAGGGAGGGCTCGCTGTCGAGGGGCCTCTGGATTTCAGAAGCTCCAAAGTTTCCAATTTTTCATAATCTTCTACTGGAGCAGCCTGTGCTATGGTTTTAATAACTCCTTTTGATAAGATACTATACTGTAGTGATAAAACACCTCAGTTAAATTTCTCATCTTTTATAAAGAATGAATGAAATGTAATTCGACATTATAACTGGAAGGTGCTTAGTTGGAAGCAGATTTGGGATGTTCATTAGAGTCAGTGGCTTGGAAGGAGGCATTTAGATCCATTCCATCAGTTTCCATCTCTGCTAATGTCAGAGAAAACCAGTCTACATAGCCGTTTAAAAAAATTTTCCCCCTGTGGTGCTCTGCTTTAAATTAGATGAATATGAAGTTTTCAATGCAGCTAAGTGTAATTTATAATAAACTGAAGTATACCTTATTATTTCTGAGGCTGCACTTGAGCCTTTGGTTTCAGGTTGATGACTTATTTTAACAGTATTCTGCATATTAACTCACTTTCTACTGGATGCAAATGATTGAGAGGTGGGAAACAACTGGTTAACTTACTCACTTTGATGCTGCAGCACTACAAAGCAGAGCATGTAGATGTGAAAACTGTCCAACTTTTGCCAGACTAGTGTTTCTGTAAATATCTTCACGTATTTTTCATGTAGGAATTCTCTGCAAGATCAATCTGCTGATGGCTGGTGGACAGGACCAAGCCATTTATCAGCTGTTAGGGTCCACAGAAGCTTGAGGCCAACAACTACCTTGAATCGCTCAGTTCTCCTGAAGAGCAGAAATTATTTCCTTTGAATTTGCTATTAAATGCTAATTTGGGTGGTAATTTCTGATCTCAGGGTAATTTTCCCTTCCTGTCATCTTTTTTTGCAGTCCCCATTTTTGTCTGTTCTGCCATGATAGATGGCTACTGGTACTAAGCTAAGTAGTTTGAGGCTGGCTTAGGTTTCTTTCTACCATGGGGTACTCCCTGACTGTCACATTCATGCTTACTGTGATATATATATACTGATAGCTGTAGACAAGCTGGCACCACACTACTCTTATGGATACCAACTATACCCACTGCTACTTAAACCAGACAAAATTTCATTTTAAGTTGCCTACAGAAAGATGCATTTGTGCTCTCCTTTCACATTTCCTCTGGGAATATGCTGTTGGATCTCTTCATCTGCCCTTAAAATTTCTCTTTATTTGCTTTTACAGACACTTAACTTTTTTTCCTCTGTAACACTTAGGAGAAGAAAGGTAAAGCTTATGCAAAAGCTCACTCAAGGATGTTGATTTTGAAATCCTCTACTTCTTGAGGGGATACCCTAGGCAAATTCCAGGAAAGTTAAGCTGTCAAACCTCATTAGTTCTGCCTTTTCAACCTATGATACATCTTATCTAGTCTCTTCAACATTTATTAAGTTAATTCACTTCATAATTTTTTTCCTAAATAAAATATATGAGGCTTGATCTTACACTGGTGCAAAGTAGATAGGATGCTCCAGCTGAATGCACCGCCCCATAAACTGGTGAAGAGAGGATTAGTTTGCAAAACCTTCTACATGCAATACCAACATTCGTGAGACATAAGCCAGGTTTGTTCATCTATCTAGCCTGTTTTATCTTTGTATGCTGAAAAAATGAGTTACCACAATTGAGACCTTCAAAACCAGAAAACATCAAAATGTTCAGCATGGACTGCATAGACGTTGACACTGCACTGCTAAACATATTGCTATTGCACAAACTATATGTGATTGTGTAAATAATGCTTGCCACTTTCACACTCTCAGATACTCTATATCTTTGTAACCAACATCCCAGAGCGCTATTTTTCACTATGGTTTCTCATAAAGTGTCTTGCAAATAAATTTTCACGGATACTGAAAATACAAGGCAAGGAATTTGTCTATGCAAGTAAAGAATGTTACAGCACCGCATGAATGTTGCCATTCCAAAGGCGAACAAAATATTTTTGACTGATGCTTTTACAGTCAAGCTGCCCCTGAATAATGAAACTCAGAAATCCTTTACTCTTCACTGAGGGCTATTGGACAATGAGTGAACTTCGCAGGATTTGTCTTAGCTGCTTCTGTTGTAAAGGCTAAATAAAGCACACAGTTTATACATATTGAACCTCTGGTTAATTACTTTTTACATGCATCAGCCCTGGTTAAATTAATCCACATTAAGTGACAATGATGTTAACTCTGTCCTGATTTAGCAGCAGTTATTATCATTCAGTGTGTCTGACTAAGTAGTTTTCCTAGGAGAACTCCTAAGACAACATATGCTTGCAACAGCAATGGGCAGTTAAATACATTGTACTACAATTATATTTTACTGTATGGAGAACTTTTCATCAAAACACTGCATTATGATTGAATACTGAATCATGTTCCTGCCAACAAGTGATGCATCAAATCAGTGTGATTACAGTCAGGATTGAATCAGGAAATGAACTGTCAGAATCAATTGACGATTATCCTGCTTTTGGAAATTTGTAGCTGCATCAGTCAGAAATGGACTTGAGAGAGTAGGCCAATAAATGCACATGAGCTGCTGAAGATAAAAATCACAGATCTGAAACCAAACACAATGTCAGAAATAGTGCATGCTTTACTCTAATATAAGCTTGGGTTTAACCTGTTTTCAAGATTCATCTAAATCACATGCATAGAAATTGGGAAAGAAACACAGCAGAAAATTAATAAATTGTGCTTCTGAAATCAGCACAGATGGAGATGATTTAATGCTTACTTCCAGTGTAGTTTCTAACCATCCCAAATCCTGTTCCTTTTACAGTCTGAGTACTCAGGCACTCACCAAAGGTCTGTGTAATAGCCAAAGAAATAGAATATTGACAGGAAATGTTTAAAACCCTCAATGACTCAAGGTATTATGGAGTTGTTACATGAGGAAGGAAATAAAATTTAGATACCAAGTCTGGGGAGATCCTCTTTACTCTCCACTTACTACAGAGCAGAAATACAAGGATGAGAAAGCCCTGCCACTCTGTCCTTGCAGCAGCAGTGTCTGCTTCCAGTCTTGGTTTCAGCCAAGTTGGGAGCTTTCTGAATTGCTGCAAATCTGAAGCAGGTCCTCACCTTCCCCAGAAAGATTGTGCTGTCCCTGGGACATGCCCGGCTGGCATCCTGCTTCTTTCAGCAGCTCCTCAGCCCCTGCTGCACTGGCAACCTCCAGCTCATTTGTTAGTTCCTCGTTCCTTTCTCTCTCTAAATCCTACTACATGAAAGCTTCTCCCCCCAGAAAGTGCTATAGGGCAAGGGCAAGTGGGACTCTGCTCTTATAAGTACGCAAAATCCAAAACCTGAGAACAAGAAAGTAAAGCAGATATTGTCCTTCAGGTTGGATAACTCCTTTCTTTGAGAGCATGACTGGAAGGGGAGGTACAGCTGCATCCACTTTCATCCACAAGCTCAGAAGGCACCTCATTTCTTCCTGCATGAATTTAACTCTCCCTTTCCTCCTTTCATCTCTCTGCTGTTAATTTTTTCCTGTTGAAGTGACTTGACTTCAGTAGTGGGACTTGGTAGAGTCCCCCTTGCTGGAGGTTTTCAAGATGCAATTGGGCAAGGTGCTAGATAATCTTATCTAGGCTCCCTTTCCCATAAAGGTTGGACCAGATGACCTTTTGAGGTCCTTTACAATGTGGACTAGTGTATGATTCTATGACTTTGTTCAGGAGCTAACTGAGCCAGAAGGAAAGACACAGCTCTGGAGAGGACTCTGGAGAGGAATGGTTATGGCATTCTTACAGAAAGAGACCTGGGTTCTAATTTGTGCCACAATAACTGAATTACGTTTCTAATTTACATGTGCATTGCATAAATGGCATGTATAATATCCGGAGCAGGAACTGGAAATGCTCTCTTCTTCCTCAGAGGTGACCATATGACTAGCAAAACTAATGTGGATATCAAAGGCTATGTATTGGGGGAAATATATCTATTGTAAGGAAAGGAATTCAGCACTCATGTGCCTGAAAAATATTGCCTCTACCACTGCTTGCAGAAACAAGTTACTTATAAAACTTGGAAAAATCCTATGTAAAAACAAAATATGGGTGAAAAAATTTCCTGTTAGAATTTCCCAGCTTTGAGCCATGACTGGGATGTTTGGGTAAGGGGAAAGAGCTGTAATGGACATTCCAAAAGACAAAATGAGCTAACATTGCAACAGGATTCACTGATCATTGCAACAGATCCTACTCCTAATTGTCTTAGAGTACATAGGGCCCTTTCTGAACATTTTCCTAGTAGAATAAAATGTTTACATGAGACTGTAGGATTTTTAGTTAGCCTAATGTTTTCAAAAGCAGCAGCTTATTGCTTTGTTCCCATATCCTGATTTAGATGACTTGCCAAGTAATCTAATACTCAGACTTATTCTTTAGAAGCTTGTTTGATGCTACTGTAAAAATTATATGTGCTGGGCCAAGTTCTTCAGCTCTTATCTGTGAATGCTCATAGCACTTCTAATGCAATGGCTGGTTTGCATATAACTGGTGAAATGGGACCAATTTATCATGCAGATTATTAGATAAATTATAAGAGGAAATAATTAAGACCAAAGCAGAAGACAAGCATTTGCAAATCGTACCTAGGACAGAAGTTTTGCAGAGCTCTACTCATTGCAAGCAGTCCTGCTGATTCCATTTGAACTCCTAGCAGTGTCTCAATGTAACCATGTGCCTAAGGCATTTCTGAACATATGTTGGTCTATAAATTGCCATTCAAAACAACTACTATTACATGACAAACTTGCAGGAAAATCACAACTTAAATAGAAGAATACTTATAAGAGAAATGCTTATTTCTTTCAGTGATAAATTGCTCAGAAGTAATTGAAAGATTCAGGTGTTCTTTTTAAATTAAAAAATAAAAGTAGAAGTGTCCATTTCAACAGAGGATAAAAATACAGTTGCCTCAGTAGTGTTAATGCCAAAATTTTTATCAAACCCCCTCAAATACATAAAAGCATTACTTTGTCTTGTACAAGGTATATATGAAAAAAGAGGCTTATAAAACCTGGAAGCAAGGACAGGTGGCCTGGGAAGAATACAGGGATGTTGTCCGGGAAGCTAGGGACCAGGTCAAGAAAGCTAAGGCCCACTTAGAATTAAAATTGGCTAGGGATGTTAAGGATAACAGGAAGGGATTCTATAGGTACATTGCAAATAGGGACAACGTGAGCCCCCTCCGGAAGCTATCAAGAGAACTGGCTACCCTGGATTTGGAGAAGGTTAAGGTTCTTAATGACTTCTTTGCATCAGTCTTCATCGGCAAATGCTCTGACCACACCACCCAAGTCTTGGAAGGCAGATGCAGGGACAATGAGAATGAAGACCCAGGGCCCACTGTAGGAGAGGATGTGGTTCGAGACCATCTTAGGAACCTGAACGTATACAAGTCCATGGGACCTGATGAAATACATCCGTGGGTCCTGATAGAGCTGGCAAATGAAGTTGCTAAGCCACTGTCCATCATATTTGAGAAATCATGGCAGTCAGGTGAAGTTCCCAACGACTGGAAAAAGGGAAATATAGCCCCCATTTTCAAGAAGGGGAAAATGGATGAGCCAGGGAACTACAGCCCAGTCAGCCTCACCTCTGTGCCTGGCAAAATCTTGGAGCAGATTCTCCTGGAAGGCATGCTGAGGCACATGAAAAATGAGGAGGTGCTTGGTGACAGCCAGCATGGCTTCACTAAGGGGAAATCCTTACCTGACCAATCTGGTGGCTTTCTATGATGGGGCTACAGAACTGATGGACAGGGGTAGAGCAGTTGATGTCATCTACCTGGACTTGTGCAAAGCGTTTGACACTATCTCCCATGACATCCTTTTCTCCAAGTTGGAGAGACATCAATTTGATAGGTGGATCACTTGGTGGATAAAGAACTGGCTGGATGGCTGCACGCAAAGAGTTGTGTTCAATGGCTCAATGTGCAGCTGGAGACCAGTAACGAGTGGTGTCCCTCAGGGATGGGTGTTGGGACTGGTCTTGTTCAACATCTTTGTCATAGGTGACATGGACAGTGGGATTGAGTGCGCCCTCAGCAAGTTTGCCGATGACACCAAGCTGTGTGGTTTGGTCGATATGTTGGAGGGAAGGAATGCCATCCAGAGGGACCTTGACACGCTTGTGAGGTGGGCTGATGCCAACCTGATGAAGTTTAACCATGCCAAGTGCAAGGTCCTCCAGCTGGGTGGGAGCAATCCCAGGCACAGCTACAGGTTGGGTAGAGAAGAGATTCAGAGCAGCCCTGCAGAGGACTTGGGAGTGTTGGTTGATGAAAAAATGAACATGAGCGGGCAGTGTGCGCTTGCAGCCCAGAAAGCCAACCGTATCCTGGGCTGCATCAAAAGGAGCATGTCCAGCAGGTCGAGGGAGGTGATCCTGCCCCTCTATTCTGCTCTCCTGAGACCTCACTTGGAGTATTGTGTGCAGTTCTGGTGTCCTCAACATAAAAAGGACATGGAAGTGTTGGAACAAGTCCAGAGGAGGGCCACGAGGATGATCAGGGGACTGGAGCACCTCCTATGAAGATAGGCTGAGAAAGTTGGGGCTGTTGAGCCTGGAGAAGAGAAGGCTGCGTGGAGACCTCATAGCAGCCTTCCAGTACCTGAAGGGGGCCTCTAGGGATGCTGGGGAGGGACTCTTCATGAGGAACTGTAGTGAGAGGACAAGGGGTAATGGGTTCAAACTTAAACAGGGGAAGTTTAGACTGGATATGAGGAAGAAATTCTTTACCGTAAGGGTGGTGAGGCACTGGAATGGGTTGCCCAGGGAAGTTGTGAATGCTCCATCGCTGTCGGTGTTCAGGGCTGAGTTGGACATAGCCTTGGGTGGCATGTTTTAGTGGGAGGTGTCCCTGCCGCTGGCAGGGGGGTTGGAACTAGATGATCTTAAGGTCCTTTCCAACCCTACCTATTCTATGAGAGAGTCAGAATTTTACTGATATCATGTTTGACCACTGAATGTGGGAAGCCTATTATTATCCTCCGGCCCACAACATGAAAGGGAGAAAAACCACTGCTTTGACTAACAAGTGACCAGGGACTTATTGTTTTAAAACATGATCAGATTAACATTTAGCCAAATATCTGTAACCATTCATGTTTACTCCTGGCTTTAGGCAGGTGAAAGGTAATTGAAATTAACTCATCTCAGAATGAAAAACAGGTGGGTTAAATCACATTACTTGCTCAGGCTGAATAGCAGATCCTATTATTGCCAGAAATTTCATGAGCACTGTACACAACTAACAAAGCCATGGAACTGCCAGATTGCTTAGTGTGTAGCTCAGGGTCCCACCAAGATTTACAGGTGAGACATCCTCTGCTCATATTTTGTGCTAGTTTGACTCATATAAAGCAAGAAATCTGGGCTCAGGTGTAACCCTGTGCAGAGAGGCTTGAACCTGGCTTACACTGATCATGGAAGATGATCTTACTACGGGCTGAAAGAGGCAGAGGAAAGCAAGCAGAAAAAATGATTATGCAGTATTAGCCCTGCCACTTCTTGGTTTGTTGGGAAAGAAGTTACTACATTATTCCCAATGCTTGGAAGAAAGCCTCAATGCCTAAGGCCAGGAGAAAGGCCATGGTTATGAATACCAAATGGAGACAAACATCAAGAATCCTGTGAGGAATAGGACTTAAACCCACAGCCTTCCTATTAGCATTTCCTTCCTCAGCTTCTCTAGCTTCTTGTTTGGCATGCTTGTTTCTGCAAATCCCATTCCCAGACACTTTAGTCTTGCTGTGTTTTCTATAAAGAACCTGCTTCTGCCTAATTCACAGCTGTGAGCTTCACTAGGAAAAACTGCCTCCAGCTAAATGCTGCAGCACTCAACATCCAAAGGCCCTCATGAATTAAGCCAGAATGTATCATTTTCAAATAGAAAATCAGAAGATACATTCTTTCATACGTATTGAATATCTATACGAATCCTGAAATTGAAAATCTGCAATGTATTCCTTTCAGAAGAAACAGCTGGTCATTTTTTTCCCATACACCTAAGTAAATAGACTAACCCATTTTCTTTAAGCACCAAGTCTGCAGGAGCAAGGGGGTTGTTTCTTTATTGTTTTTGTGATTTATCATCAAACCCAGAACAAGGTACTTACTAATAATCCTAACACTAAGTAATATGTTGTGGGGAAGTAAAGCAGGAAAAGCCTATTCCTTCCCTTCCTTTCCCTTCCCTTCTCTTTCCCGCCTCTCTTTTCAGTCCCTTCTCTCTTCTTCACCTTTCCCCTCTTTTCACTGAAACGCAGAAAAAGCCCATGAAAATTCACTTCTGAGGTATTGCTTGATGGATCCTGTACATTGAGTATTTCCTGCCTTTTCAATTACTTCGCATCTGAGATTTGCTTGCATGAGTTTGTACCCTGCGCTCTACAGTGTCATCAGTTTCATGGGGGAGGCAAACAGTAGGCAGCTCTGTGTCTGTCACAATGGATCACAGGAGGTAGTGTATAAGAAAGAGGAAAATAGGAGCATGACACCCAATTACTAGGCCTGTGAATTGTAGCAGTAACATTTCAGAACAAAACATTTCTTTTCTGAGGGTCAGAGAACAACCCTCCTGTAGTTCTTTCTCCAGTCATCAGGTGTTGAAATTTCCAATGAAACACACCACTTAAGGTTTGATGTGTCTGCTTCCAGTTTGTTTCTTGAAAGAAAATTGGTTGTTCAACTCAAACTGTTTTAGCAGCAATTGTTTAACCAAGCCAAGTTCCAAGTGATTAACAGCCCTTACAGTGTAGCAACAAAGTCTGTATGTTTAGAAAAAGATTATATTTACTCACTTAGAATAAACACTGAAATATTTATAGCAAGGCATGAAACCATGAGTATGTATTTCTTGAAAATCAAAATTTAATCCTTTTGCAAAAGTAATTGCTTTCCCACTATATTTCATTTGATACAAATAATCAATAGAAGTATTACATATCATGGCGACGCTGTGCATTATGTGTGGATTAGTTTTGCCAGCTCTCAAAATAAAAGATTGGAAAGAACAAAATATGCTTTACATATTAGAAACTATGAGTTTTTCTCAATAGAAAAAATCAGAATGCTTTTTTTCCCCATTAACATTTCAATTCAACAAGACCAAACATGCCATGAAACCCCATGGTCTATTGAATTATTTATGGAACTAAGGTTACTCTTCCCACCTTTGTCATAAATAGTATTTATAACTTGAATTTCCCAGTCATTTTTAGTTATGAGAGAAATTTACCTTATTCTTTCACTGAGGTCAAGTTTAGAGACTTCCATCTTATTTCATAGCAAATTAACATTAGAGCTAGGCCTAGAAGAGAGATTCTCATTGCCTTAGACCATGCTTAACATGTTCGTTCTTCCTACATAAAAAACAGGCAATTACGTTTACCACAGGTAAAAATGTATTGGAGTCAAGTTGTCTGCAGCCTTGGGCATATAGGTAAATGAATACTATTAGCTCAATTTTATGGATTTGAAATATATGGCTCTTGACAAAATAAAGACCAGATTCTTTGGTTACACTGCATAAACCTTGTTACATGAATAGATACATTCTTTTTAGTGGGATTTAAT
This sequence comes from Ara ararauna, assembly GCA_028858755.1. Lineage (NCBI taxonomy): Eukaryota > Metazoa > Chordata > Aves > Psittaciformes > Psittacidae > Ara > Ara ararauna. The sequence goes on along the minus strand of CM054377.1, from coordinate 67,713,837 downwards.
GGTAAATCATTACTCATTGTGAGGAAAAGAGTAATGAGTACGTCAACCATCTGTCACAATTTCACTCCCCACAGCAGGGATTAGGCATAGAACTGAGTTAGTATTTTGATATTTCACATCACATACTGCTTAATTCTGGGCATACCACACAATTTTCCGAAAAGTAGCCCATTAGTCAAAAAATTGTTGTGTCTTTCCTTACTTGAATTTAAAACATCATGCATAGAATCATACAATCATAGAATGGTTAGGATTGGTAAGGACCTTAGTAACATCTAGTTCCAACCCCTCTGCCATGGGCAGGAACACCTCACACAAGACCATGTTGCCCAAGGCTCTGCCCAGCCTGGCCTCGAACACTGCCAGGGATGAGGCATTTACCATCCCTGTGCCAGTCTCCTTTTTTCCCCTTTGTACTAGAAGTCATTTGAGGTTAAACTAAAAATAATTGACCTCATAGAGCATAGGTTACACTCTGATAATGATCTTCAGCCTTCTGTTGTGGAGGGGCTGCAGGGACTAAAGTAATGAGTTGGACTAGAGGTAAAGTATTGCTCATCTCATGACGTCAAATGTTATGAATCCGAGTTTAAAATAAAAAAACCCCACAAAGACATAAAAGCCCTCCAAGAATCATCTTTGGTAACCTCTTGCTATTATTTTCCCTTCTTTCTCTGCCCTCTTTTGTGCATAGGACATAATCCTTCCTACTTTTGAGATTTATTTGTGCCTAACCAGCAGATCTGCTCTAACATGGCTCTGTTCTCCACCTCCATAGTTCAGTCGAAGGCAGGGCAGTCTGTAGGGGCTGTATCTGGGAAATGCACAACTTAAGACACTAATGAACACTGGGGTGCTGCTCCTCCTCTTCCTTTCAATTGACTCTCTGAGAGCACTTCTAGTTGCCGAGCAGAAGAAAGGCAGGATAGCCCCTCCTGCTTCCTGAGCAACCTAAATAACAGCTACTGTCCAGAAGACAGGTGCCTGGAAAGTGAAGGTGTTTTCCTCAAATAAGCCTAATATTCATCAAAAGGACAACATTTCTTTCATGGTAGTCACTGACTGCAGGATGAGCCATTTTTCTCAAGAAAAATCCCAGCCTTGGTGAAACTGAAATAGGTAACAGACCTTAAGGTGCAAATATAGATGTATAAAAGTTTCTTAAATACCTAGTTCTAGAGAATTCAGATTTAGAGACTTCATTTTTAGGAATGGGACCCGTCTATGAAACTTGGGTTCAGGTTCGAAGCTGAGTGTTGGAATGCTGAAAGCTGAAGAGAGATGTGTGGCTTGGGCTTGGGGGCCTGTATATTGAAAAGGTTCTCCTGGCCAGCAGCCACATGAAAGATGGTCTGTCCCACCTTACCAAATGAGAGACCTCCTGTGCTAGTGAGTAATGTAAGCAGCTTATAATCAGGGAGGCTTATAGAAGTGAAATGGTCAGTACAGGAAAAAAGGAAAAAAGCTAAAATTACCACTTGATCCTATCAAAAATCAAAGAATTCCAGCAAACAGTGGAAAGCGTTGTGCTTTTGCACTTGTTAACTGATTGCGCAAGAGGAAAGACAAAAGAGAAAAGCTTAGTCTAGGCATCTGCTTCTCTGAACTGTGACAAAGACACGAGGAGGCATTTACTTGTTATCATCAGCCCAGGGAGAGCCGTTCTGAGAATGGAAATGCTAATCATCAATCTCCCTGTGCATGCAATGTCTCTGTTTAATAGCTGATAGAGCGTCTCCAAAGGGGCTCTTTTTTGCTCTTTGTCTAAAATGACATATAATGGACCTGGACTTATCAGTGTCTCTAAATGCATTTTCTGTGCTTTATCCTTACTAAGGGATTTAGTCCATTCTAATGAATATGTGCAGAATTGATTTCAAGCTTGGTATAATTTAATCCATCAATTTAACATTAAATTAATATGCGAAGGGGGTCTCTTTGTGGATGAAAAACAGAAGGGGAACATTCTTATTAATTTAAAATGGACTTGAGAAATTGAAAGAGGCTGTTGCTATTAGTATCTGCCACTGGGCTTAACCACTGGGTAGTGAGTTACCTTGTGTGAATACTGCAGCTGCTAAAGCTGCGGCGACTGAGGGATGCCGAGCACACACTGAGCCTGGAGATCGGGAGGTTGTAGTCAGCTCTGCACATACCAAACTGCTCAGCGATGCCTTGACAGGAACTCTGACGGTTGAAGGCTCCTTGCCATCCTCCTACCAAAAATGGTTTTCTGTAGACTGGAACTCCCCAGGCAATTTTTCGCACATGAGAGGATTCCAAACCAAAGCCATGTCCCAAGCACCACTGAATATTCGGGGCTGTGATCAGATTTCACAGCTGACTCCTCATTCCTCTATGAGTTCTACATAGAGGATACCTAGAATGGGATGTTAACAGCTTTATCAAGCAACACAGTTTTAAATGGTTCTCTTAACTCATCTATGATGATCTAACAGAACTCACAAAGATAGCACATAGCAACAACTAATGTTTAAAGATTTTTAACAAGGAGATGCAAGAAGGGCACCAGGAGCTGAAGCAAATTTATCCATAGCAGCATTCATTTAAAAATCTTTATCAAAGGACCATTTAAATCAGTCCTTTGTTTTCCCTGAAATAAGGTCAGACTTGCAGGCCTGTTAACTGATCTATCTGGATTTCCATTTTTAAGCAGCAGCACAATACTAGGAATGCTGAGGACTGGGAGGAAGCTGCATTCCAGCTGCTGCTGAGAATGCTAAGGAATCCAGGGGGATTCCTTAGTTCCACTTTGCACAACCCCTGGAAACCATGTGCTGCAGACTTGCTGAATCGGTGGATATTTTTAAAGTTGGTGTTAGAATCCTCTGGGATTATGGATAGAGAAGAAAGTTGTTCACTGTCATTATATGAGATGAGTATATCATCTGCCTCTTGCTCCCAAGAGCACAGGTTCCCAAGTGCAGGCAGGTGGCAACAGAAACCTACTGGGGCTGATCCAGGGGACCCAGAAATGACAACATGACACATGACAAGGGGAATCAGTGGCTTAGAACAGCTTTCACATGAAGGGAGACAAAAATAAACTAGGAAACCTCAGCTTGGACAACGGAAGATATGATAAAGCATAGTGGGGAAAAATTATGGGTTTATCATATCCAGAGAACCTGGTGACAACCAAACTAAGTTATCAGGAAGAATTTAAAGCAAAGGAAAGTTTCTTTAATAACACATAATTAAATTTTAGAATGCATTGCTGTAGGGGATTGTAGAAAACAAAACTTGAATTCAGAAACACAGTAGAAAGATTAGTGAACTGATTTGTGAATATGAAAATTTTAACCAGAGTTGGCTGCTCAGGTAGAAATAATACCGTACAAGTATCAAGGATACTGTTATACTTTGTTCAAGAAAAGCACCTTTTATTAGATCAGATCATCAGGGCTTTTTTTTGCTTACTTGGCATTTGCTGATTTGCAGCAGAAATATGAGTACTTGATAAAGAAGGAGTGCATAGCACAGGGTGGGAACACGCTGACAAGTGACATGATACCCTAGTTAGGAAGACTGGATGGTCTTTACCTCTCTCCTGGGTATATATATATATATGGCCAATAATATATGGCCAATTTCTCTTGCAGTATTATCATGCTAACTCATTAAGCTGTAATGAGACTGATCTGCATCACATGCAAATCAAGAGGATACTTTCTCATGAAATGATTTAATGTAATTTAATAATTTTATCTGTTCAGGTACACGTCAGTTCAGAAAAGTAGCCATCAGAGAGCACCAATGAAAGCAAATATTGGAAAGATGACTACAGTGGAGTAGATACTGCCTCACCAAATAGGCAGTACACATAGAAAAAATGTGGACAGCAGAACAAAGTTAATGGTCTTTGGGTCTGTTAGCTTTAGCTACATACTAAAGGTGTGATGGGTCTTCATCATAGCTTTAGTATGTAGCTCATCAGCTGAAACACCATGTGCCCACAGAATATTGCATGACACATGCAAAATCAGGATGAGAAAAAGAAAGGGGTTGAGAAAGATTTTCCCCTGCCTACATCTCTATACAATCCTTAATGCTTTGGCAAGACACCTGCCATCGTGACCAATCCTCTTTGGAAAGGGCAGATTCTTCGGCAGAGTCTTGTACCCCTGGAGAAGGAGCCTGCTTCAGCAGTTCTGAGCAGGGGGATGCAGACCACTGTCCTTTCCCTCCCTCCCCACCACAGCTGGTATCCACTTTCATCTCAACCCTGCAGCTCCAGTACTACTGGAGACGAAAAAAGTGTTTGATGCTAGCAGGCATTCCTTTTTGTGTGTTTTCTTCTGAATTTCCTCTCCACCACATTTCAATGTGCGCTTAGATGTGGCAAGAAGGGGAAAGGTTCATCTGCCTTGCAGAATTAGTTACAGTAAATGTCTCTGGAAAAAAATTATAGCTAATTATCAGACCTTTTACAGCTCTAAATATATTCACTGGTTCCTTGCAAAAAAGCTCATTGCGCCTCATCACCTGGCGTGTGCTTATGTCATTGTAAAATTCTTCTCATGATGCAATCACTCAAGAGCTGCCAGCACTAGCACACTAACTGCACTCAGTCTGGCCCATGACTTGCCATCGTTATTGCCACTCAGTTCACTTTCACCTTTAATCCTCAGCAGAGTTGACAGTGCCTTGCCTGCAGACTTGTGAGGCCACTAAAAAAGCCCTGTTGAGAGTCATCCCCTATCCAGCCTCTGCAGCCCACTCTTGAACACAGCAAACCTTTTCATGGACTGTGGCAAGGGGCAGAGCCCAGTCATATCTTTCGCTGTACCTGTCGTGGTCCTGTGAAATGTCCCTGGGAAGACAGTGGTGGTGATCCTGAGGATGGAGGCTAGGGAAGCAGAAAAGAGGCACGTGGGCCACCTTCTCAAGTGTCAGTTTTAGCTGAATGGAGCTTATGAGGGAAGAACATTTTCTGTGGCCGGAGGGATGACTTGATGGACAGGCATATCACAGAAGCTTGATTTTCATGGGAAAGAACTAAAACCCACACAAGCTGTCCTGACTCATGAGTGATACTGCTATACCTTTAATGAGTTTTTGAGTATTAATTACAAATAGAGGATAGCTCAGACTTTTTCCCACTCTGGAGTGATAGAAAACTTTACTGTATATTTGTCCTGAAAGCCTACATACTTAACAATACTGTTATTTCTATTTTTACCTATTCCTTTTCCATGAAAGTAATTTTTTCACCATCTTCTCCCTGTAGCTCAGAAATGAATGAATTCTACTTTCACAGATAGACCTGTGCAGATAAGATTTATTTAAATGTTTTTTAAGGGGATGACAAGCATGGCATGGGGATCATGGGATGGGCAAGAGATGATGAAACCTGGAGAAGAACTGGCAAGATTTCTGTTTGAACTGCAAAGGTATGCAGTAGCTGCCTGAGTACCCTGGGAGAGGAACCTACTGACACTTGCCTGTATTTGAGGGATGAGATTGTGTTTTAAACTAGGTGACTAAAGAAACAAATAAAATGGAATCGATGGAAGTCTGTTAAATACTTGACCTCCTGAAGCATTACTTATGATAGAAATTTTCTCAGAATGCCAAGAGTGACTGTTGGAGAATCCACTATGGGGCTGTAAGTTGTACCACAGATTTATTGCAAGCCGTAGCACAGCTCCACCTGTGGCTGCTGTGCTGAAACTGTAGAAGGACTATTATCTGTGGTGTGAGAGCATGGGGTGAAAAATATAGCTGAGAGCAATCACTGTAGCTAGCAAGACACATAGTGGGGTTCTGCTACTCATGTAGGCAATATTTGACATATCCCAACTGTGACCATTATCCCAAGATAAATGTCAAATTAGCGGGACCACATAGCTGTAGAAGATTTGATATAGTGTAAAAAGTGTCACTGAGTGTCTGCTCAAGAATGCGGTGTGTGGTGGATGCTATGGGGAAAAGCAGTTGACACGCATATGCTGATGTGGCTTATTTCAAATTTCACTTCACCATTGGTTAGAAACCATTTTAACCTGAGAAGATTCATACGGTTGAAGAACTGCAGTAGAAGCCCACTTTGTAAAAAGCACCTGATACGTTGTCAAGAAGCCACCTGTCTAAGGTAGGTGACTGTGGGTCCACTGGTTTTGACTTCATTAACAGCCAGATCTCAGGAGCTTGGCTGAAAGCTGGCCAATCCTGCAAACCCACTGGAAACGTCACCAACTTGCTCAGTGCAGCCACAAGGCTGGTGGCTTCCAGTGGCACTTGACTCTTTGCAGTGTGGTGCCCATTCATAAGAGGCAGGGCTGCCAGATGGATGCTGATGAAGTGACATCATACCCTTCCCTAACGAGTGACAAAATAGGAAGGGATGATTGACAACACTTCCTCACAGACTGGGTTTAAAGCCTTTTTTTTGTCTTTGGTTTAAACTGTCAAGAACTATCTGAGAGGATGCACATGGTGATACAGGTGACACATCTAACAGCAAAATAAGTTCAGAGCTCAGTCATTCCATTTGGAGGGGATGAGAAAAGGCAGCTTGGGGCCACAGTTTGAGTGGTGCACAGAGTTTTGGGATGGGGAGAAAAGAAGTTCATAGGATGCTAAGAAGTACTGAGGAAAGCAATAGTTCAGGGAAGGAAGCATTGAATAAGAATGAGAACTTATTTATAAACCTAAATTATTAGATTAGCTAAAAGTATCAGGTGTTTTATGTGCCCCTGTTTTATTCAGCTTTTAAGATACACTTAGATTTTTAACTTTTTTCTGCAGCCAGGAAGGCTGGAAACAATCACGTTTTTTTCCATCTCTCCTAGAAGAGAAGATTTCGTATCTATCTACAGCCTCTGCAAGCTGAATCATTAAAATTAAAACCGTAATTGAATACAAAGGAAAATAACAAGTTTGCAGTGCTGACCTTCAATCTAGGAGCACCAATACCTACACAGATTTCCTCTTTGACCTTTCAGCAAATGATCCTGGAAGGCATGCTGAGGCACATGAAAAACAACAAGGTGGTTGGTGACAGCCAGCATGGCTTCACTAAGGGGAAATCCTGCCTGACCAATCTGGTGGCTTTCTATGATGGGGCTACAGAACTGATGGACAGGGGTAGAGCAGTTGATGTCATCTACCTGGACTTGTGCAAAGCGTTTGACACTGTCTCACATGACATCCTTGTCTCCAAGTTGGAGAGACATCAATTTGATAGGTGGATCACTCGGTGGATAAAGAACTGGCTGGATGGCCGCACCCAATGAGTTGTGCTCAATAGCTCAATGTCCAGCTGGAGACCAGTAACGAGAGGTGTCCCTCAGGGATGGGTGTTGGGACTGGTCTTGTTCAACATCTTTGTCATAGGTGACATGGACAGTGGGATTGAGTGCAAAAGGACATGGAAGTGTTGGAACAAGTCCAGAGGAGGGCCACGAGTATGATCAGGGGACTGGAGCACCTCCTGTATGAAGATAGGCTGAGAAAGTTGGGGCTGTTCAGCCTGGAGAAGAGAAGGCTGCATGGAGACCTCATAGCAGCCTTCCAATATCTGAAGAGCACCTATAAGGAAGCTGGGGAGGGACTCTTCATGAGGGACTGCAGTGAGAAGACAAGGGGTAATGGGTTCAAACTTAAACAGGGGAAGTTTAGATTGGATATGAGGAAGAAATTCTTTACTGTAAGGGTGGTGAGGCACTGGAATGGGTTGCCCAGGGAAGTTGTGAATGCTCCATCGCTGTCGGTGTTCAAGGCTGAGTTGGACATAGCCTTGGGTGGCATGGTTTAGTAGGAGGTGTCCCTGCCCCTGGCAGGGGCGTTGGAACTAGATGATCTTAAAGTCCTTTCCAACCCTAACTATTCTATGATTCTATGATCTAGCGACATCAGATGAAAAGCTGGCAGAAAACTGATGGTCACTGAAAGAGTCCTCCACGCTGCTGACAGCTACAGCAAATACCTTTATTAACACTTACTTCAGACTCTGTTTTAACATTGCTTTGCCCTCCACAGCTCCTATTAGAGGTCTGTTCCAGAGCCTCTCTTCTCTGGTACTTATGTTCTCTGGTACTTTTTCTAATTTCCCGTCTAATTTTATTCATGGCTGCTTTATACAAATTTGTTCTCTGCTAACATTATGTTTTTCTTAAATAGTTCATTTCCTTCTGTGGCATACAGCCACCTGCTGGATTTATACAATACAGTCTGAACTCCTCTTACCTTTCATTTTTCTAGGCTAAACAAGGCAACTCCTTTTATCTTTCCTCTTGTACTCAAGGCTGTCTGCTCATCTAGCCACCTTTCTTGATCTTTTTTGCACCTATTTCTTTTATTTTTCTTTTTTTTTTTTTTTTTGCAATGAGTGGCAAGAAATGCGCATAATGATTTATGGAGGGTCTCAGCAGGGCCTTATATAAAACATTCATATTTCAGTCTGTATTGAAAATATTTTGTTTGGCAAATTATCTTTTTTTTTTTAATTTCCCTGATCATCCTATAATTCTGTGAATCCTGGCTTTAGTACTACAATCAAATATAAGTCCCCTAAAGCTACAAAGCCATATTATGACAATACTAGTGTTATCCTTAAAAATAGTTTAGTTCTAAAAATCCATCATTCTGTACATTCATGTGGTTACAGTGCTGATATATATACTGGTGAAAGAGATCTAGAAACTTAAAATATTAATCTATTTATAATGTCTGCAATACAGCATCTTTCAAGCGTATCCTATGTTCTGGTTACAAAACCACACAGTAATAGAGAACAAGAATAAAAAGAATGAAAAGAATGAGTTGGCTTGCTATTTATACTCATTTATACTGATTGGGGAAAGATGGGGCAAACAAACTTTCAAAAGATGAGGAGGTAATGTTAAAAAACCCGTTATAAACACAAATGCCTCCTATGTTGTATGATGCATTAATGTCACTAGATTTTATTGCATACACAATCTCTTTTTAAAAGAACTGTTGATATCCTCAGCCTTGAGTAGAATCTCCAATATTTACTGTATACTAAAAGTGTAAAAATGTAAAAATGTCAGCAGAATGTGAAAAAAGGCTGGAACCAGACATGCGTATTGGTGCCTTCTATTCATCTTCCTTCTGCAGCAGTAGGTGCCATCCACTCAGGATATGGGTTTCCGTCTGCTTTGCACTGTCAATAAGGGGCTGTTTTCCTTCTTTAGATTTAGATTATAGATATCTTATAGCACCCAAAATGTAAGGGATCAAGATTCAAATCTTTCCTGTGCTTAAGGAGACTCATACATAAACTGTAAAAACACAACTCCCATTAGCATACAAGGACTCTGAGGGAGAGGGAAGGAAGGTAGGTGATGAATACCTGTTAAGGACAACCACATTTCAATATCACTTTCTTTTCAAAGCTAGCTTTTATTTTTAGATTTTGATTTTGGTTGGTTTGGGGCTATTTTTTTTTGGGGGGGGGGAGGTTGTGGTTTTTTTAGTTTAGTTTTCAACAGATGCACATTCATTTTATAAATGCCTCTTTTGTCTGTAACTGGATTTTAAAGTCTTCAGGTGAACAACAGCTTGATTGATCAAATACAGCATCAAAACTAGACACCCTTGTGAAAGTTTAATGATTGAAACATGTATGAATGACTAGTTTTGCAAGTACCTCCTTAGACACATCTGATGTTAAGCTGTTCTTTGTGATCTCCCTAAAGAAGGCTGAGCTCAGATAGAATGAACCCACATTGTCAGGTGTCTTTGCATATGCTGAGATAGTAATCCTGCTAGACTCCTCTCATGCAGAGAATGTGGGGCTCTAGGAAGTTTCAGCTAATGATGAATAAGAAATGGGAGGTTATATAAACGGATATTTCTTGGGTCAGTGGAAAGAGACTTTTTCTACATGAAGTGTGTGACACTGTGAAACACAGGACAATGACCACCTGCCATAACAGAAACTCAGCAGCAGCTCTGGGGAAAAAAATTAGACGTACAGAGTTAGTGAGAAGATTGGATAGAAAGGGTTTTCCCTGCAGTCCTGAGGTACAGTTCTCTCAAAAACCCATCTTCATGGAAAGGTAGCCCAGACAGCAGGTCTTCAAAGGCTCAGATAAATGTCCCAGGAGAAGAATCCTGGGCAATATATTTAAACAGGACTGGAGAACAAAGTCCATCACTGTATAAATCACTTTAATTCTGTCTTCCAAAAGTTACGGACTGGCAGGAGATTGGCTGAAATTACAGCATGGTAAATTGAATGGAGTGATAACCTTTTTTGAAGTCCGGGAGAGTCCACTTCAGGGTGAAAAGATCTCATTGTAAAACAGGTCTACTTCATCAGCTGGGTGTCATGAAACCCCTCCAACAATGAATATCCCACCCTGGTCTTAAGGACTGCTGTTCAGTGGTAGAGAGCCATCTGGGTCCATATTTCTGTGCTAAAATGGACTAACTTGTGGCTTCCTGCCAAGCACCACCCACAGATAAAGAGAATGGTAGGCTTTTCAAGCACAAGGGCATCCGTGCCCTGCTCATTGACAGCTAAGCAGAAGACACTTCCTACAGTGACAGGATAAGGGTTAATCTGTAAAACTAATCTGTAAACTGTTGTTCCTTTGTTGCAATTTGAGGCCACTGCCTCTTGTCCTATCATTTGTTGCTTGGGAGAAGAGACCAACCCGCACCTCACTTCATCCTCCTTTCAGGCAGTTGTAGCATGATAAAGTCCCCCCTGAGCCTTCTTCAGACTAAACAACCCCAGTTCCCTCAGCTGTTCTTCATAAGACTTGTGCTCCAGACCCTTCACCAGCTTCACTACTCGTCTTTGGATGCTCTTCTTTGTCATCCTCTTCTTGTATATCACATATATCATCCTAAAACTGTTTTTCTTTTGCATCTGCTGGTATTTTCCCCCCACTTCCCTAAGACATTCCTAACTGCCCATGCAATTGTAACTGCAGTTCTGTTTTCTTATAGAGATAGAAATTATATGGAAAAATAACATGTTTTATAAAATGGTGTTTTATCTGCAGATAGTTCATCTCCAGGCTTATTATTACTGCTAATGCTATTTTGCTGCAAAAAGTTCCTTAAGTTCTGTGACTGAAGACTGTATTCACTGAAGAAACTGAATCATACAGTCCATCAATAGCTCCAGGGCAATTTTTCACCAAAGGTAGTTGTCTGGAACCTACTTTTTTCCTCTCCCTCTTCAGATTTTTTTATTTTGGCAATTACATGAAACATTACTTCATCCCTTATTATTCTCTTGCCATTCCTAATAAGCTGTGCTTTAATTTAAAATGGCAATTTACAATTCAATTAATATATAACAACACAATCTATTGTAATCATAATGCAATAAATTTGTATTTTAAGTAATTTTTAATGCTCATAGCAGCTGGATCTGTGAAGTGTGGAAATAGCTACCATTTTTCACCATGTGCAATGTTGTTTGTGCAAAGCACCATTTTTTAATTATATCACCACCAAAGCCCGATGTATGGAAAATGGAGCAACTGTAATTGCAAAGGAAGAAAATCCTTGCTTACAATATACAGTTAATACAGAAAATATAAAAGTAATGCCAAGATAGCATTAGTAAAACTGATATAAGGCTGAATTCCCTGATATAATCGCTATTTTAAAATGTGCTTCAGATTGACATCTTTCAAAAAGCAAAGCTATGTGATTTACTTATATCAGGCAACAAAGAATTCCTGGATTTCTACATCTAACCAGAAACTTATTCTTTAGACATTTTAAATAACTCATTATTACTTTACTGGTGGATGTTTTCTCTTTTTTTTTTTGGCAGTCATTTATTTTTTTCAAATTCCTGCATTACTATACTACATAGATGAAAAAAACCTCTCAAAGGGCCATCTTCAACAAGTTGATAGTTCCTTTGACTTCAGTGAAACTACATTGATTCTGATGTATCTACTACTTATATTTGCTGTAGTTCGGATGTTAAATATGAACCATCATATGCCATCTGGAAATAGTATATACACCCTCTTCTAAGTTCCCCTCCAAATAAGGAGCATGATTCCTCCAAGAAGACCCCTTCTGCTCCTACCAAGGGCTTGCTATGAACACATGCTTTTGCTACTACAGAGATTTATCAGGATTTTTCGCTCTTTTGTAAATGTTTTTACTCTTTAAATCAGAAGTAATCTTATTGTGTTGAAAGGAATTGTAACGCTGCTGTAAATGTAAAATCATAACAAGGGCTCATTATGTTTTTCCCTCTTCTAATAGAACAGTAATACAGGGGTTTTCTGTAATCCCAGTTTACTTCTAAAGGGACTTCAGTGCATCATCTTTCCTTTCATTTCCTATTCCAATAGTGTGCCCTGTGTCAGTTTGCTCCTGGTCACATGGAGACTACCCATCAGAATTAATAATTCTGCTAATGAAACCTGCACTAGAAGTGCTTGAGGCTTCCAGGTTTTGAAAATGGGAATGAAGTTGCTTTCACCAGCCTGAGATTTAATTTAGTTTTTTCTTTTTTTTTTTTTTTTTTAACTTAAAAAACACGGAAAATGTTTCTAGACTTAGGAAAGATCATACATGAAAAAAATTTACTGGAATATATATCCTCTTTTATGTTATTGGATAACCAAGATCTTTCTTGATTAATGGAATGTTATGATTTTCACAATTCTGAAGGTCAAAAGGTGAAGGAAATAAGTAACAAAAGTAATCAGACAATATATATTTTATCCTGTAGCTAGAGGAGAAAATACTGAAAATTTTCAGATAAGAAAGTGTATCTACAAATTAGTTATTCTCAAATGAAACATTCTTACACAGGCCATTTCCTGACTGAGCTTGTATAAATGTATACAAAATAAACATTCATAGTCTTTTCTGAGAAGAATCATAATATTAATTGCTGAAAAATATGGTGTAAATTAAATGCAAGGCTTTTATTACTAGAAATTTTGGTTGTGTTATAGAAATTGGTTTGAGTTTGGAAACTGGATTTACTTGGAACAGAATCAGGACCAGGAGCCCCAAAATACTAATTTCCCACTATTCTTTATTCAAATGAAAAGATACTGTCTCTGGCAATTGCACCATAAAAAAAAAAAAAAAGAAAAAAAAAAAGCTGTTCCTTTGTGTTATTACTGGCTTTTCAATTCTTACATTTGTCATTGATATATGTGGCACGAAAGTAAAAAATGCATACATAACATAAAGGCTGAGTAAATATACATTAAGTAGAACTACCCCATCAAGTGATTTTACCCTTATCTGCATTTGCAGGTTGGTTAGATCCATCAATGTATGTAGAGCCAAACTCTATAATTCCATTATAGTGGTAGGAGGAAGAAGGTGGGAGTCTTTGAGGTGACGCCACGTATTGTATAGTAAAATCTAGCAAAGTTTCATTTTCAAATATCTGGTGGGGAAGTGGCCAAGTATCTCCAGTAATTTTAAGGACATTTTCCAAATGTTTATTTAGATAAAAGACAGATAACAGCAAAACTATAAAACCTGCAGCCAGATAACTAGGTTTTATTAATGACCTGCCATATACCGTGGCCGGATAATTAAAGTTCTCCCTCCCTTCTAACCCCCTCCTTCCAGAAAAGGAGAGAGTGGACAAATTTATTTGATAGTTTGATAACCAGGGGACACTGGTTGAAAACTATTGATATAATCAGGGTCTATTCAATTTGCTCACGACAGGCACTCCTATCTGCTAATTTCACCTGTGAATAGTTAATTATGCCCTGGATGCATATGGTCGAGCCATTAATAAAATTTGTCTGTCATAGGTTTCTGTATTTTCATTTTTTGTCACCCTCATGTGCACTTTATCTATGGGAATCTTCCCCACTCCCCTTTTTTTTTTCTTTTAACATTGCACAAGACAGATGTTAGTGGTATAGGTATTTCAGCAAGGCTACGTTATAGATGGCATGCAGCATGGATCAGGATTGCTCTTTTAGCCTGTAAAAGACTGGGCCTGTGTGCATAATGAAGTTGCTGAAGCATGAATGATAATGGAGTTCTTAACCATTTCACATTTTCGAGCTATGCTTAGGGAATTTGCGTCCATCTAAACAAATGCAAGAGAAAATGCATCTTTTTTTGGCAAGCTCATGAGGATTTCACACATATAGGATGGTTGGGTTTACTTTGTTTCCTTTAAATCTGGATGCTGTGCCTTTTCTAAGACATTTCTTTGGGTGAATGCAGGTATCAAAAACCAGATTTTCTCCCTCCAGTCATGTGAATTTAATAAAGGGCATTTGTATGCTAAGGCAATTTGTTTTTAATCTCTGAAAGTCCTCTCAGGATTCAGAAAGCTTCTAAAATTCACATCAGATTTCCCTAATTCTGCCATTTCCTTCAGCTGGGACAATTTTCCTTCAGTTTTCCCTGCCTTATAAAGAAATTGCTCAGTTCATCAAAGTGATTTGTTTATTCATAATACTGCAGGCTAGAACATGCTGCTTCGTCTAACACCTCTGAATAAAAGTATCTAAAGAATAGTCATAAAACTATGAGTAATTCTCCCTCAACTTTTGCTTCCTATTTTTTTCTGCAGTTACAGACTGTTTACTCACAATCCAAATGTAGTGTTTGAAGTTTTTGAGAGCTACTCTCTCGTTTGAGGCAAAACCTCTTTACAGATAAATCCTCCAGGTTTCATTGTCCAGCAGTTTGACCTATGTATTACCAGTAAAACCAAAAACCATGTCCTGTTCTTACAGATTGAGATGAAGAAGATCATCAACAAATGACAAAGGCTCTGGGCCTTGCTGGCCTCTCCAGCAGCAGATGTTGTTGTAAAACCAAGCCGTATCTTAAACAATTTAACACAGGATCCCTTAGTTTTGATATGAATTGGTGTCTGGCCTCCTTGGGGACTGGTAAGTCTTGAAACCTTAACTTCAGCTTTACTGCTTAGGTCATCTGAGTCCAGTCTTCTATGACAACTGTGATTATCACAGTGCGGTTTCCTACACTTTTTTCTCTCTGTAAGGCTGGGTCAAGTCTGAGTGAGTTTTTAATCCTTCTCTCCCAAAGGGCTGAGTTGGCTCCATGCATTTTATGTTTTACAAAGTCATTCTTTACTTCAGGAAAAAAAAAAATCTACGGATTCTTGCTACCAAGTTTTCTCTAGATATATTTTTCATCCCTTCTTTCAAAGTCTCGAAGAACTCTCTTTGCTTGTTGGAAGCTGAAAGGTAAGAAGAAACTTGGATATTTTGCTTCTCTCATCACCTGGTCTCATTGGATGACAGCGCTAGATAGTCTGGGTAGGCTGTTTGGTCATCACAGGGATGATCATCAGCGGGAGGGGGCACACTGGGAAAGGATTTATTTCTGAGTGTGTACAGTGCCTACGGAAGTGTAATTAGAGCAAATAAGCACCATCACAGACATAAACCCAGATTATTAGAGGTGGCTGAAATCTCTCAATATTATTTTGGCCAAAAAATTGCATTTAAAATGAAAAATTCAGCAAAAGTAGTCCAATACTGGCAAGAAAATTTTGCCAGTCGAATAAATTGAAACAATGACTTTCAGAAAAAAATGGAAATCAAGGAATTTTTAAAAGCTTCTTATTTTCTTGAGTGGACATATGAGTTTTGTTTGCTTTTATTAAACAGTTATATGATCTTGAATTGACTTACATATAATTGACATTTTAGTGAGCTGGAGTTTTTTTGTTTATATTTCAGAGCTCTAACAGTAGTTGTTGCCAGTGACACTGTGAATTATCACCCTGAATATTACCACTGTAATAGAAACCGCTCGACATGTCTGAGAGGGTGTTCTGAGTTCCATGGTTAAAGTGTTTTGTGTGATCTCACTCCTAGGAACAGTCTGCTACAGAAAGAGAAAAGGACAAGTCAGGTATTTTCCCTCCACCATCCCACTCATTTCTGTGAAACTTCTTTGAGACCTCCTGCTGTTGCTGCTTTTGTTTTCGTGAAGGTTGCTGCTCAACTCCTAAAGGCTCCTTACCATGGAGCATAGCATTAGCAACAGAAATCCAAAATAATGAGTTAGCTTGCTCAGAATTAATGACTTTGGCTTCAACATAGGCGGCTGAGTAAGAAAAGAATCTTGGGTTTACCTATACTCTAGTTTTGGAAATTTTAGGGTGAACCGATGACACATTTAATTCATTTTTCACAGTAGGAGGTGTAGAAATATACTTGTTTAAAGTTAAGCCTTAGATTCTCACATCATTTCCTATCTCCAGGTGCCCAAGCCTGGACTATAGTGCCTCTGCATTGTGGTTTAGGTCTCCAGAAAAAGAAATGCATCTCCTGGGCTAGCTTCTCTTCTGATCTGTTCACAATTCTATATGCATGGTGGACATAATGGCAGTGAGTCATACAGAAATTCAACCTGAAGATCAGAAAAAGAACACTAAAATGTGATCCACCACCTTCCAGTTTTCTGTGACTTTTGAGAGTTCCTGACTATTTACTTGCAAAGTTAAATGTTAGTTCAAATCCCTGTAACACACACCATGATTATGTTAATTTGGACCCAAATATTATGTAAGTACTGTGACAATGATTCTGAGAAGTTACATGATTCAGTATTTCCTTTTGGCTCCCAAGTAGATCTTACAGATTTTTGATATTGACCTTTTTAGACTCCTAGAATTCTAAAGCCTAGCCTAAGAAGCTTTTTTTTCCTTCCTAAATACTGTGCTGAAGATATTACTGCTTGCTTCCCCTTTTTGTACTGTAGATGGACATCCTAAGAGGATACTTGCTACATGAAATAACCTGTTCTAGAAAGCATTTCTAGTCCAGAACAGCCCTATTTGTCTAGGCAGAAATATGGCTTTGCTTTGGCTTTGTCTTGAAGAGAAACAGAGGCATGCAAGGGAACATACATAGGATTTGATTAGGTGATGCTGTTTAACAGAAGGCAGAGCAGGTATAATCTTTTTTCCTTTTTTTTTATTTTTAATTTTTTTAATTGGAAAAACATCCAGACAGCAAGCAAGAGTAGTTGGTGTTTTAGAAAAACGAGGAGTTGACGGAGGAAGGAGTGAGACCTCTTCTCTCCAGAAAGTCATCAGTCATGTCTCAAGGTCTCATGAAAGGAACATGATGCCACAGACTGTTTGCTCATCACCCTCTCTTGCTATGCTTTCTAAAAACTCATATCACATAAATCTCACACATTTGCTGACATGGACAAGGAGGTCCATTGTGCTGAAAATCTTTGGCCAAGGACTCACCTAAACTGCCCATGCTGACAGGCAAATCAAAGTTGAAGAGGCACAGAGGCTCATCAGTTTTGCATATCTGGTTGCCAAAGAATTTCAGACTGTTGCAGTGTTAAGAGCTGGTCCTCTGCCTTGTTCTTTGGCATGTAGTAGAAGACCATGATCAGAGCAATCTCTCTGTATCTGAAGTCTATGCTAGTGGAGATGAAATGCCCCATGAAGATATCTTGTATCCCTAACCATATTAAACTTGCTAACACAAATCTAACATGGCATCTTATACATTTACTTTACAGAGCTGAGCAATTACTTCACCTTCTCCTCACTGACCAGAAAAACACATAAGGAACATCGCATGTGTTTTATGCAGCTATTTTGTGGTTGTCTTCTGCTTACTAGGGGTCTTACGGGGGCTGCATGATTTTGCAGAATGTTTAGTCAAGCTGAGGCTGAAAATCCTTATGAAAGCAGTCATCTTCATTTGAGTTTCAAGACTGCTTCTTGACCCACCTTCCATGACATCACCAAAATACAGAGGGGATGCTCTGAAGTCATGCAGAATTACAAGGTGAACATCAACTACGAGTTTTCCCAGCTTTTCATGATCCTTTAAGTAACAAGATATTTTAATATATGTATATATAGATATATATTTATCTTGTTGATACTATCAACCTGTTCAAATGCAGTGACTGGTAATTTCTCAGTGTTTCACAGCCAGTCAAAATGATTTAATTACATTAGCTTATTTCAAAAGCATCTTCCTTACCTCAGCTACTCAGTTGCAAAGAGGGTCTCTTGCAAACATGGAAAATGTTGGAGTTCTCAAGAAAAGGTTTTAGTATTTCTTTAATGGAAAGACATAAGTACAAAGTTAATACCAACACCCCTAATAATACATATGCAGGGAACCTAAGAGGCTGTCTTTCTTAATTGGACTGTTTCACTTCAGTAAGCTCATAGTCTGAGCAGGAAGCACACAGAAGACAGTGCACATGAAACATCTAGAATGACAGCTTGAATGTTCAAGACTTATGAGGTTGGTAGATGTATATTGTGAATTTACCCAACCTTAGTGAATGTCCATAAAAAATACTCCAGAAAGGACTTTACTGTGCAAGAATTTCCTTTTATTCTTTGGTCAAAGAAAAAATGTACACCTTTATAATTAGATACAAATAACTCTTCTGTTTTGCTTATGGGTTTTGGGGGGTTTGTTGCTTATTTTTTGGATATGTATTAGTGAGAAAAGGATTTTGTGGAAGATTTCTGGAAACATCTGCTCAGTACTTAGCTGTTATCAAAAGGCAAGGAAAACAGTAGGAACTGTTGGGGCAGAAATAGAGAACAACATAGAAAGCATTATCGTGTCATTATATAAAACACTAGTGTGCCCAGGGGTATTGTGTGCAGTTCAGGCACATAAAAAAAGAATATTATAAAACTAGAAAATGTGCAGAGAACAGTGTCAGGAACGGGATCTGAAGTAAGGAATGATTTCTTTACAAGAAGAGATTAAAAACCTTTGTTCTGCAAATTGTTGGAAGCTGCATGAGAAACTGCAGGGAGATACTACCCCATGCTTTTCTTTGATGCTTTCTTTCTAAGTATCCGTTCATGGTTACAGTCAGAGTCTCAATACATAATGATACGGGCCTTTGGTCTGAAACTTCCCAGATGTTCTTGTGAGTGGAAAGTCTCCTTGTGTAGCCTTCCTCACCAATGGGGAGAAAGGTGTGTGTGTAAGCAATCACATCAAAGCCTGGATGCTGTGAAAAGGGACTATTCAGTGGTAGCAACGGGAGAATCTTTCTGCAGTGCTGAATATTTGGTCAGTTGCAGATGCTGGGAGCAGTGACACTGGGCCTTCTTCCAGGACTAATTTTCATAGTGCTGCCCAGGTGCAGCCATTTGTCTGTGCATTCTGCTCCGTGCAGGGAAGCAGTATTCCAAACTGCTAGCACCAGGGCTTACAGAACTATTTGCATTATACTGTGATGAGCAACCTCAATTACCTAACATGGGGCTCTTTTCACTACCTCCTCTGCTAGTTGGGTTTTAGGTATGTGCAGTTTGAAAGGGAACAAAGAAACTGAAGGTAATAGCTGGCACTCCTCTGGAGAGCAGGGATGTCATTAATCAGCTGTGGAGAAGGCAGATGCTGTCTCTTAGAGGGCTCCAACAGTATGAAAGCATTACCAAACCACAAGACAATGTCATCTTTCTTTAGCCATATGAGCTCCCGTGTGGCTCTGAAACAGTAGAGTTTGTCATGGGAAAATGCTGAAATATACTTGTGCCAGCAAAAGCCAGCAGTGAACTAGACTGGCTGCCAGATGCCATGACAGAGAAGGGCTTGGCTAGAGGGCTGTAAGCCACAGTGGTCTTGAAATTGAAAGGAACAGAGTAGAAGTGATGAAATAAACAGCAACATCAGCACTGATGGAAAAGTTTTAGGCTGGGAAAGTCAGAGGTATCTGGCCAGAAAGATGTTTTACTCTAAGGGACAAAGAAGGGAAATTGAATTGCAGAGCTGTGGGGCACTGAGCACAGCAGCAAGAGGGCATGGGCACACCCAGGGTCAGTAAATATCCCCAAACCCATGCTAGCATCCTCATGCCTGCAGAGTTCTTCTCCATGTTCACAGACCTTCGGCCCCTTTCTCCTTTCAGGAAGGTGGTATGGTCTGTCTGCCCCTCCAGAGACCACTGTGCATGGCCACGACAGGATGACACACTTTCACATCCTTCCTCTGCAAAGCAGAAAGATCTGGCACAACGCTCAAAATTGTTTGTTCTTAGCAGGACTATGTTTCACACAAAGAATGTGGCAATAAATTTTAAATGTAACAAACGTTCTCTCTCACTGAGATGGATCATCTCCTGAATAAAAAGTTAGGCTGAAAGAAATAGAATGTTCATTTGTACCAAATGATTGAGGAATCATTTGTTAGCAAATAAAAATGAAAAAAACCACCCCAAACCAAAAAAACCCATACCTCAATCCCCACCTCTTTCACACAAAGCATTTAAAGGCTGCCTATAAACAAATCAAATCATAAACCAAATCTTTCTTGTACCTTTACATGCACAAGCACTGTTATCATTGATTTTTTCTGAGATACAATTAATAAAACGAGTGATATTTCTGTTGAAAAATGAACTGCTTGCACACAATGTAGACAGCCATGTTATATTTTGAACTAAAGCAAAACCCAACAATTAGACTGTAGATATAATTGTCCTAGAAAGAGTCAAAGGAATTTTTCCTATGAGCTGTTGTTAGGAGATTGGGATCTTCCCTTTCTCTACAAGATGTATTAACCTCTGCCGCAACTCGTTGTGCAAGTACAATTCCTCTTTTGATCCATTAGCAGAATATGCAGCAAGTAGGTCTATCTCACTGCCAGGCTTAGTCACATTAATCCTGGCACTTGTCATTAGGCATTTACATGCAATGTTATCCATCCTCTGTGTGTTTTGCTAGACAACAGAGGGTGAGAATACATATTTATCACTAAGGATAAGCAAATTCTTACTCTGTTGAGCACTCCTGTACTTGAACCAAACCCCGTGAGCCACATGCCTAATTTGATTGCAGTGTGGGTAGACATTGCCAATATCTCAAAACTGGTTTCTTGAGACAAATTCTGTTTCTCATAAGATTTGTAATATTGTTTTGAAGTTTCTGTTAGTACTAAGGAAAAGTGACGGTTGAAACTTTTGGATTCAAAAGCATAACTCACCCAGCAGAGTGCACAAAAGATGCCTGACTAAATTAACCCTGTTACCAGTGGCAGCACGAGGATGAAATTCTTAGTTGTTATCCTTCTTTTTGTTATTTCTGTAATCTAATCATTATGTAAAATATAGCTTTTCACCCACATTTCCCAATACCTCAAAATAATTGGATTACATCTTTAAGCCAGCTTAACATTTCTTTTAAATAAAAAACGTAATAAGAGGAAATATTGCAACAGAATGGTATTAACCTCATTATTTTTGAAAGCAGATTTTATGCATAAGCATCACCACTGCAGAAACACGTAAAATGTAGATAAGGCATCCCAGTGCATCACTTTGCATTGTTTTTTGCCTATTTGAAAGAAAAACATCTTTGGAAGTGTTTACAGCCAAATCCTTCCCTTTGTAAGAAGGGCTACCATGTGGCCAGTTATTAGCATTCAGAGAGAGAAAAGCACAGAACCCATGTAGAAATGTCAGATACTACCAAATAGCTGGGGACCCAACCAAGTTCTGTAACAAAGTTCCCTTCACCAGCGATATTTTAGATCAGAAGCTTTGATTTCTAGTAGTTTAATATACATTACCTCTCCCTCCCCCCAAAAAAATCCCCAAAACCCCAAACCAACCAACCAACCAACCAAAGAACTCCCCAAACCCCATCATAACCAAAACCAAAGAGGTTTTTACTAACTGGCAGATGAAATATTTTTGTTTATTTTGGTATTTAATTTGCTTCATGTTGTCGCTACTCCTCCATGGACCAATCACCAACCATGGTTATGCAATGCTTCAGCAACACACAGTGCACAACACACACTTCTCCAAGATGATTGAGATCCCCTTGGTCAGATTTCTTTTCCAATACCATAGTAGATCCACTGTCTCCTTCCAGCTTACTTTGTTTCAGGGTTACTTTGATTGCTTGTAGGCTTTGACGGATGTGCTATGCCATAAAACCTTTACAAAGAGAGGAAAGTTGAGTTAATGTTGGCATGTTGGCTGACCAAAGTGACACAGACTGGTCCTGTATCAGAGATGTGTCTTCACTATATGTCTACTCTTTCGCTACTTATTAGTAATATTCCCACATGAATGGCTGTGTTATTGTGCCTGGTATCAACTTATTAGCCTGTATTTATTCAGATCATTACACTTTTCTTTTGAAAATAACTGTATAACAGTGGTCTTCCCTTCTATTCCCAGCACTTTTGAATTTCAGTAGTTATTAAAATGCTGTCAGCTATTGCTCTCCAGGCAGTACCTTAAAAATCTATATGAAAATTATACAGAGCTGCTGGTTTAATATTTAAATTCAGTAGACACTATTTTTTAATATTGCATTTAGATAATGTTAAAAAAAACCCCTCAAACATTTGATAAATATTTCTCTTCTGCCTTTAAAACAAAGCCCTTAAGTGTTACACTTCTGACTATTCATTGACATTTCCAAATTGTTACCTGACAGAAACGGATTTGTAATGGTTTCTGGGATGTCTTTAGCAACTGATGGATAGTTAAAATTGAAAGTTTTTGTCCCAAAACCAGACTGTAATAAAAATTTTATGGATACATTCTTAGTATATCTGTATTCCTTGGCAGTTAAATTTTTGTAGGATAAAACTTACATTATTAATTAAACAGCTCTTTCTATTACTTAGGGTTTTTTAACACTGCATTACTGATTTTGTCACTTAAAACAGCAGAACTATTTCATTACTGATTAATCGGGGATTTTTGACGGCATTTTGGGCTTAATGGTATCAATTTTCATTCATACTTTCTTGCTGGAATTCTTGCTTTGAAGCCTTTTTGTTTAAAATGATTTCTAGCATTAGGATGCTAGCCTTTTTTCACTAGTTGCCGAATTAAAGCCCCAAGTGATTTAGACATGTGCTTAATTCGAGTTATGTAATATGACGTGTAAGTGAAGTTGAGTGTCTATGTGCCTTGTAGACAAGAGGTGCTGCTGAATTGGGCCAAGCTGAGAAATATGGATTAGTCTGGTGAATTCTCTGGTGGATAATTAGTATCAACTGGCAAGACGGTGCTTCAAGATGTGTGAGATTTTTGCTGCATGGTATATGATGAATGTATTTGTGTCAGTAATAGGCTGGAGAGTATGGAACTCTGTCTGGGGATGGGTGATGAGTTAACAGAGACCTTGTGGGTCAGGGTCAAAGGCAGAACAGTGATGGGGGACATTACTATGGGGATATGATATGGGCCACCTAGAGGAGGACTCTGTGGAAGAAGCTCTCTATAGACAGATAGGAACAGCTTGAACTTCGAGAGAGCAGACTTTGGCCTCTTCAGGAGCCTGCTTAGTAAGTTTCCATGGAATAAAGCCCTAGAACAGCAGGAGTGCCAAAGACTGCTGCTTGATATTCAAGGATCACCTACTCTTTGACTCTTTTGTGAGATGGGCCAATGACAACCTCATGAAGTTCAACCAAGCCAAGTGCAAGGTCCTATACATGAGTAGGAGCAATCCCAGGCACAGCTGCAGGCTGGGCAGGCAGAGAAGAGATTCAGAGAAGCCCTGCAGAGAATGACTTTGGGGTATTGCTTGAAGAGAATCTGAACATGAGCCAGCAGCGTGCGCTTGCAGCCCAGAAAGCCAACTGTATCCTGGGCTGTATCAAAAGAAGCGTGACCAGCAAAAACCAGAAACAGTCTGGGTAGGGCAGCTCCCAGATTTATGGTGGGAGGAAGTTAGGAGTGAGGAGAAATTAATGGACATGTTGACTTCTGGAGATGCATGGTTCGTCCCTTCAATCCTACTCTGGGAGTAAGATGAGACTTTTGATTAGGGGCAGCTTACATATATCTTCTGTGACTAATATTTTTTCTACAGACAAGACATTGCCTGCCTGTTTCATATTCAGGGAAAGAAGATGCTGCCATTACCTGTGCAAAGGGAATGCAGGGAAAAGGGGAAGTAAAGCAGATGTAAATCAGATGTTTTTTGACTCTCATAGAGCCAAGAGTCTGCTGAAATTCCATTCTGATGCTTTTTCGGCACTTGCAGGCCTCACAGGTTTCTTTGTCATAGAGTCATAGAATCATAGAATAGTTAGGGTTGGAAAGGACCTTAAGATCATCTAGTTCCAGCCCCCCTCCCACGGGCAGGGACACCTCCCACTAAACCATGCCACCCAAGGCTATGTCCAACTCAGCCTTGAACACCGACAGCAATGGAGCATTCACAGCTTCCTTGGGCAACCCATTCCAGTGCCTCACCACCCTTACAGGAATGAATTTTTTCCTCATATCCAATCTAAACTTCCCCTGTTTAAGTTTGAACCTGTTACCCCTTGTCCTCTCACTACAGTTCCTAATGAAGAGTCCCTCCCCAGCATCCCTAGAGGCCCCCTTCAGATATTGGAAGGCTGCCATGAGGTCTCCACGCAGCCTTCTCTTCTCCAGGCTGAACAGCCCCAACTTTCTCAGCCTGTCTTCATACGGGAGGTGCTCCAGTCCCCTGATCATCCTCGTGGCCCTCCTTTGAACTTGTTCCAACAGTTCCATGTCCTTTCTATGTTGAGGACACCAGAACTGCACACAATACTCCAAGTGAGGTCTCATGAGAGCAGAGTAGAGGGGCAGGATCACCTCCTCACACCTGCTGGTCACGTTCCTTTTGATGCAGCCCAGGAGACGGTTGGCTTTCTGGGCTGCAAGCGCACACCATCATCATGCCTTCCTGATCTACTGATGATGATGGTGCTAGACTGGAGACACAGAAACTAGAGGGCTGCAGCCTCTGTCCTCCCAAGTATCGGTCAGGAGTTCTCTGTGTCCCAGAGGTCTTAGGCAAATGGTCCGTACCTTGCACATGATCTATATCAGATTCACCTTTCTGGAATACAGACACAAAATTCCAAGTAACATTTCAGTAGCAGCAATGGGGCTTAAAATCATAGAATCATAGAATATTTACGGTTGGAAAAGACCTTAAGATCATCTAGTTCCAACCCCCCTGCCATGGAATGATCTATAACTAAATAATGCTATACTAATTGTTTAACTAGAACCTCTTCTGCATGCCAGTGGCATGTGAAATTTGAAGGAAATATGACAGAAAGCTGTTATTAAAATTTATATTAAAGTTTAGAAAATTATTAATGAGCAATTTTATTAGTAAAATTCCTCTAAGAAACATACACATAAATGAAGTTCATTTAAAAGCGTGACCTAAAAATGACTGGGATACCGTGCCTTAATTACTTTTTTTAAAATATGCAAAACTCATTCCTTTTGCCTTCAGAATACGAAATAACAACATTCAACTAAAATATAAATTGTCAAGGACAATTTTATAAAATATAAATACAGATTTATAATGGAACCTGACTGCAATTCAAATAGCAATGTTCCTGTCTTTCATTAATCTTCTGCGGTCTATTATATTTATCTTAAAAAAGCCCCATAATTCAGCAATAGTTGTGCATTTCCTTAATTAATTATCTCTCTCAGCTGATACACCTGCTTCCTACCTCTCTATTTTGTTTCAGTGCTCATCCTAACCCTTGAAATGCCTCAGTAGCTTGAAAAGTAACTTAGAAAACCCCAACTACCACAAAAAGCTACATCAAGCTACCAAGGGCAAGTTTTTAACTACTCTGATCTTCTCAAAAGGTCTAGGCTGAGTAAGACAAGGACTTACATGAGTAACAGCTTTTTTATGCTTGAAAACTTTTACTTTACTCATTTTCTTATATCTAAGAATGAAAATAAAAACTCCAAACCAATCGCATCCCAAAACCACAGTCGTGAAAACGTAAAGTTGAGAGCATAGTTGGTACATTAGAAGGATATAATAATGAAAACAAGCATTATAAACTTAAAATACTAAATTGCTACTATCATACATGAAATAAAGTCAGATGTGTGAAGGCACAGAAAAGTGTTTGAATGCCACAAACCTTTGCTGGGCTTTGTATGACAGTATTACAATAGAACTGAGATTAATCTTTAACATTATGTTGAACATTGCTATGGGCTATATTGTTCTACAAATTCTTTTTCAAAGCATCAAAACCCTAGAATGAAACTGTATACTATTAAACATGTGATGCTGGGTTTTGTAAAAAGCTCCCTGCAAGTCTCAGGAACACTTTCTCTCTCTGCTAATTTAACTAAAATCAATGTACATGGTGCAGCTGTTTCCTCTGAGCTTGCTTTGAGGTTGGAGCTGATATTCCTGGGTTTAAGAAAGACAAAAGCTGTTTGCAAAAGCTATGCAAATGAGAATATTAAAAAAAGAAAAATGTCTCATCCCTCTTTAGGCAGAAAGATAGACCAAACCGAACTGAACAGAACAAACAAAAGGCTCTAAAGTGCAGCTACAGCAGGCTTCATTTACGCACATTATAATTCTCCCCCCAGCCCCGCCACTTCTACACAGTGCTGTCTCATCCTGTGCTGAGATTAAGAGCAGTAAACAGATGAAGAAAAAGATATCATGGACATAGCAAAATAGTTATGAAATTCATGTACAACAATCATTTGTGTATTAAGAATATTGGAACAATAAAAAGTCTGATTATGCTGTCAATTATCCTGTTAAAAGCTAATAAAATACTCTGCTGAAGCTGATTCATTCTCATACAGCTAACTGGATGCAGATTTTTAACCATAAAGAAGTATTATTAGTTATATTTATAATGTAAGACAATAGTAATTTTGTATTCTTTGTGTGGAAATGTGCTGTACTTGTATTCTTCAGAATACCTGTCACAGATGAATATACTCCAGTTTACAGATGCAATGAGGATTCACATAATAGATACATTATAATTATGATAAAAACTACAATATGATATATTGCATATATGATGCAATAACGCTGGTCAGAAAAACCCTTCTCTAGCCCAGAGAAGGGTTGACTTTGAAGTGAGATCTAGCTCTGAAATTTGACCAGGTTGCATATGGCCTTTTCTGGTTGAGTTTGGAGCATCCCCCAAACAAGGAAATTTCACAGCCTCTCTGGGCAACCTTTTCTGATGTCTGATAACCTCATTGTGAATTTTTTTCCTAATATCAAGTTGGAATTTTCCTTCTTTCAACTTAAACCTATCACCCATTGTCTTTTTGCTGTCCACCTCTGAGAAGTCTGGCTCTACATTCTCTGTAAATGTCCCATTAGGTAGTTGAAGAGAGTGATAGTTCCCCTCTTCACCCTCTCTTAAGAGATCCCTTGACGTCACTTACATGTGAAGAGAGGATGATGGTTTCTAACTTCTTTCAAGTGTATATGTTTCTAAAAGTACATTTTGCAAGCCTTCCTACTTTAAATAGCAGGTGTTACAGACCATTCTACTAGACCTGTGAATCCCTAAAAGTGTGTAGAGTTAAGTAAATTCCCTTTACCCCATATTGGTAATCTAATGATGGTGCACTCAGCAGCATGCTAAACTTTGATGGCTGTACCTCATTTTGTGTTCAATAAAAGATAACATGAGAGATCATTAGAGTAACTATGTCAGATTAAATGTATTTTCTTGTACAAAAGTCAAGTCCCTTCAGGAATCATTGCAATTTACTTTGTCTCATGGAGAACAATATTTTCCCGCTAGACCTCAACACAAAGGGCCATTACAAAATGTAATTCATATTTCATATGTTCAGAAACGTTCAGCACAAATTACAAATGGAGACTTTAGTGAAGTATTTATGTTCTGTTACCAACAAGATATGTATAAGTAATATGTGTCCCAGGGCTCTAGCCTACACTGCTTACATTTATTTGTTACAGACTGCACTTATACTTTGCAGTTAAACATAAGGTAAGTCATGTTGCTTCTTTGAAAACATAGAAAAGTGCAGCAGACAAAAACATTATCGTTTCTGAGATTTTCCAACAGCCGCAGAATGAAGAAGGTACCATACATCGCTTAACTGAAAACAGGGATATAGAATCATAGAATCATAGAATAGTTAGGGTTGGAAAGGACCCTAAGATCATAGAATCATAGAATCATAGAATAGTTAGGGTTGGAAAGGACCTTAAGATCATCTAGTTCCAACCCCCTCCAACGGGCAGGGACACCTCCCACTAAACCATGCCACCCAAGGCTATGTCCAACTCGGCCTTGAACACCGACAGCGATGGAGCATTCACAACTTCCCTGGGCAACCCATTCCAGTGCCTCACCACCCTTACAGTAAAGAATTTCTTCCTCATATCCAATCTAAACTTCCCCTGTTTAAGTTTGAACCCGTTACCCCTTGTCCTCTCACTACAGTTCCTCATGAAGAGTCCTTCCCCAGCATCCCTAGAGGCCCCCTTCAGGTACTGGAAGGCTGCTATGAGGTCTCCATGCAGCCTTCTCTTCTCCAGGCTCAACAGCCCCAAATTTCTCAGCCTATCTTCATACAGGACGTGCTCCAGTCCCCTGATCATCCTCGTGGCCCTCCTTTGGACTTGTTCCAACACTTCCATGTCCTTTTTATGTTGAGGACACCAGAACTGCACACAATATTCCAAGTGAGGTCTCACAAGAACCAAACTTCAAAAGACTGTTCACAGAATCATAGAATCACAGAATCACAGAACGGTTTGGGTTGGAAGGGATCTTAAAGATTATTTTATTCCACCCTCCCTGCTATTGGACAGGAACAACTTCCACTAAGCCAGGTTGTTCAAAGCCCCATCCAGCCTGGCCTTGAAGACTTACAGGGATGCGGCATCCCTTGAATGGGCATTCCATGAAGTTCATGGAACCTCACCTCCCTGGAAAACCTGAGGCTGCATGGGTGCCCATGGAGACTAAAATGGAGCCCTTAG
This sequence comes from Ara ararauna, assembly GCA_028858755.1. Lineage (NCBI taxonomy): Eukaryota > Metazoa > Chordata > Aves > Psittaciformes > Psittacidae > Ara > Ara ararauna. The sequence goes on along the minus strand of CM054377.1, from coordinate 67,685,111 downwards.
AATGGGCCAGCGAAAATGATTTTGCCCTATGTTGAGTACTGCTATGTGTGCTCCTAAGGAAGTGACACGCTCCTCTTGCCAGGCAGCATTTCCACTAGAAGCAGTTAGGCAGGGTTAACGTTTTTTGTTTGTGATTAAGTGTTTTCAGTGTGGGAACAGCTTTTTGTAATGTTCAGAACATTCAAACACAGCGTTTTAAGTAGTAAAAGGTGTATAAAACTTGTAGTCTTCAAAACAATAAACACAGGTCAATAAAAGCAAAGTTTTCTTGTAGAAGGGTTTAAACAGTATGTCATATATAGTAAATTATATGAACTATAATTATAAATATAGAGATATATATATTGATAATTTTACCCTGTTAAATATACTAAATATAAAATGGTACTTGTTTGGGGCACTTTTAAAGTTTCTACAGGTAGAACTGGTAAAGTTCTACTACTGGTGCCTCCAGAAGTAATATTTTGGTAGACAGAATCTAATGGTCTAATCTAAATCTAAATCTAAATCTAAATCTAATGGTCTAATCTAGAATCTAAAGATCTAATTGGTTTAATCATCAGTCTAATCAATCAGAAAACCAACAAATGGTTTTTCTGTTCAAGGGTTACTCCATTGTTCTTTTTATTGTGGTTTCTTAAAATCAGTTTATACAGTTTTAGTAACAGGACAGTTTAAAGCTCCATTGACATTTGAGTTTTGCAGCTTTTGAAACAACTCATGAGTGTTGAGAAACAAATTTCAAAGATACCATGAGTGCTGAAAATGATAGCAAGACCAAGTCAGGAATAGCAGAGTATCTGACAATTATAATCTCATATTTTCATTGCCAAGCAATTATAAATTCAAGAAAGTAGACATCTCATCCTGCAATATTAATTTTGACTTACACTCACTAGCTGTTACTGTCACAGTATTTTTCGTTCATTCAGGTAAGTCACCTATCAGGGACCACATTAATGCTTCTCTTCCAAGAATATGATAGTCAGTAGTGCAGCCAAGCAGCACAGCGGTGCAGTGTCTAATTCCAAAAACTAATTCCTAACTTTACTCTCAGATTGCGCAATAGAGATAAACAACCCCTCCTGATTTACCCCCTACTCCCACTCTGTTCCTTCATCCTCCAAGGCAGCAGTAGTGTCTGTGTACATGTGTGCGTGTGAAATTGCCAAAATTGTGCATGCACTGTTTTGGAAATGAATCACAGAGAGTTTGGATCAACATGAAGGCACAGCACATCAGCTGCTTCTGTGGCTTTGCGTTTTGTGGGTGGACAAGGCCAAAATAATATCACTCCTTTTATCTGGGCATGCTGGCAACTCTGGTGCTCCCCTCTCACACACATGTCAATAATGGTAATGACTTGCAAACCTCCTCTGAATCTTCCAGGAAAAAAACCCCAACACAGCTAATAAGGGTGTTCAGTATAAATGTACAGAACTGACTGCGCTAGAAATGGAAGAATCACCAGGACTCGTATCAAATTATTATCTCCACTCACGCTGTCCATAGTTTTGAAAGGATGTGGCAAAACTGGAGAAGACAATAGAACTCAATTGAAAGAAAAAATACTGTAAAATATGAAATTTGAAGGGCTCAGTTTATCAACTAATTTTGGGTCAACCTTTTTAATATTTTCATGATTGCACAACACAATTGTGTTGAAGTTATTCTGAGGACACTGGTACAAAGTCAAAAGCTCTGTAAATACTGAAGAATTCTGGAATGCTGCAGGGAGAGGTAGTAGAGTTGGAGAAGGGCTAGTTAGTTTGCATGAGAACGTTGTATGTTGACATTGCAAGCCTCTACCTAGCGTACTGCAGGTGATTCTTCTCATCTGTGCCCAGAAGTCATGAACTGAAATTGGATCAGGAGCACAGAGAAACTACTAAGAAGACTAGAAAAACAGGGAACCCATCTTTATGTAAAGGACATTGCCGAAGGCTGGCTTGTTTATTTAAGTACATTGTAGTGCGGAGGAGGTTGTGATTGCAGTCTATAAATATATCAAGGGTGTAAACACAGTGAGGGGAAACAACTATTTAAATTAAAAGGCAGTGTTGGCATAAGAAGAAATAGACATTAAGAGATTATAAATTCATTTAGAATTGAACATAGAAAATGTCCCTAAGCCATCATTGCAGTTAAAAAGACCTAACTTTGAAATGAAATCAAATACATTTATTCAGTTCTAGAATACAGCTGTTGGGATATCAAGGGCCTGGACTCAAGGAAGGTCCTAGTTCTATGTTCCAGTGAACTATATTTAAGATCTTTTTCACTCACAGGAACAGGGTTATGGCTGCAGGACAGCATTTATATGCACCTTCCTCTGTGTTTCCAGGAGTACAAAAATCTGTGATTATTGAGGACAAAAGTAGATCTTTTTTCCCAAGTGTAGTAATAAGGCTGAAAAAAAGTGTATTTATTACCGAAGGCATGCAGTCTCTGCAAGCAACTTACAAATATATTTATTTACTTTTGGAGTTATTTGTAGTAGAAGTTTGTTCAACTTGATCAAAAAATTAGCTACAAAATTAAGACTGTACTGGGGAGTACAAGTGTAATGTCAGGCAGGGACATTTAGTACAGACATACAGTGGTAGAATGTAGGAACTTCAGGACCAGCTGCGGCCAGTGATGCGGTTCCTGTTATCTTTTATAGCCAGACCTGTGGCACACCTAGTATGGCAGCCTGCGGAAAGGCACCAGAACAAACTACAGACTCAGGATTGAGTTCAGAACTCTGCCTTTCATGCAGTGAAGGTATTGTGAGAGGCTGTGGGGACTATAAAGTCAATACCAGCTATGAAGGACTACGGAGCATGGTAACCAGTGCATGCTCCATCGCTGGCGGTGTTCAAGGCCAGGTTGGACAGAGCCTTGGGTGGCATGGTTTAGTGTGAGGTGTCCCTGCCCATGGCAGGGGGGTTGGAACTAGATGATCTTAGGGTCCTTTCCAACCCTAACTATTCGATGATTCTATGATCCTCTGGGATCCAAAGAATAATGGAGCAAGAAATGCAAGAGATAAGTTATCTGTTACCTGGATGATCCTAATTACAGGGAAGAATTCAGAAAGATACTCAGAGAAAGCTTGAAGAAAGTTCTGAGGAAAGTTCAAAATTTACTGTGGAGATTGTATAAAGTCAGAATGAGACCATGCCAGCTCAAAAGAGTATCTCAGAATCTAGAAAGTTTCTAAGTGGCTATTTTAAACTGCTTTTGTAAAATTAGTTTCAAATGTATAAGCTTTAATCACTCCAAGATCTGGCTTAATTCCAATATCACTGGTGCAGACTCACAGGGAAGTCAGAGCAATGCAGCACACATTATTGTCTCCAGAGATATGGCTTCTGCATGCACTTCCTGTCCTGGGGAGCCAGCAGGCTCAACCACCACACAGGGACAAAATTCCAGTGTGTATTTTGGTTTTCTCTGTGGGACAGCAGTCAGGCTTGTGTTGTGCCCTCAGTAGTTATCGGTGAAGAATTCATCCCAAATTCAGAATTTACTGTAGATTAACTAGAGATCTGCACTACAGAAGAAACACCATATCTTTAATCCTTAGCTGACATCAGTGTTATGTAGCAAGAGCAAGAAATGCAGGTGGACACACAAACCTAGTGTTCTTGTCTACCAGCTTGAATACCACAATACCTTTACAATGGTGTGTTTAGACATCACATATGCTAGGATTCTTCCTCTCTCACACTGTTGGGGTTTAAGATCAGTAATAGATTTTTTTAAAAAGCTAAAACAATAATCAGAGACGGATGTTAGGAGAGGATGAATTTGGTATTGCCAAGATGTAGAAAGAAACATGTTCGGTTAAATGAAAGGTATTATGGGAGGAGAAAATAAATGGAAGAAAGAAAGTTTCGACAGAATAGTTAACAGATTCTATCGCTTGTGCTCAATTTATTCTTCTCTTCTTTTTCTTGATGAAAAACTTAATCTGAAGATTTTAGTATTGAAAAGAATATGAGGAAGCAATTATAACATGGAGGAACAAATGATTTTCCCATTTGGAAACTGTTTTGGTATTGCTTCTCCACATTTGTAGTTTAATTTCTAGTTGAACTTTCCAGTTAAATTTTTAATGTAGTCTAAGCATGTCTTTGAGGACATCAGTATCATCAACATTTTTAAAGGCAAATTACTTATTTCACTATTGAAATATGGATTTAGAAAATGATCTGTGGGCAAATATGAAGAAGAAGAGCAGGAGCTAGACCTCCTCTTATACCAGCCACACATGGATTCTTGCCTCTTATCTTTCTAAACAGTGCAAACATAACTCTTCTATTTAGCACCCAAATCAAATGAACTATCCATTATTTGTGAAATTTTGTTTGCAATAGGGCTAGGTGGGGAAGAATGTTTGATGTTACTGCTGTGTCACTGTCCTGGTTTCAACAGAATCAGTACTGAGCTTTTTTTCCTAAAATGCCTGTTTCTACTTTAGTGAAAAAGTGGCCTAATAATGAGAAATGATCAGCTTGAAGGCAACAAAATTAGAAGATTTAAAACATCAATACTCCCTAAAAGATAAAAGCATATCTTTATCTAGGGAATCACTGCAAGTATTTCCAAGGCACAGACAGGAAAAGAGAATCCAAACTATAAAGAATAATAAGAAACCTATTCCAATCTGAAAGAGATAGTGAGAAATGTAGCATATTTTCCCTTTATTGCCAAGGGAAGTACTGAAGAATGACATCTCAAAACTGGCTTCCTGGAACAGTATGGAGATGCATGAGGCTTTTGTATTCTTCATCCAGTGTTCTGTGATTATTAGATTGTGTAGATGTGTTTAGGAGATGGTCTAAATTGATTCCTGCCATCTCAAGTGTACAGAGCAGAAGAAGGAACAGGTAAGAAGCCAACACATGCCAATGGAAAGTTTTCCACTGACTGCAGTTGCTGCCAGATTAAATGCCAAATATTCTTTAGATTAAAAAAAAAAAAAAAAAGGAAGTTTATTTAGTAGGTATTTTTGTCAATTCAAGTCTACAACGTGTAGCATAATGTTTGCAATTTTTTGCATTGTTATAACAAGGAAATATTTCCCAGGTTGCGCGCAACCTACCCAAGCAAAGTAAAGACCCTTGTATATTCTGTGTGTATAGTATTTCTCCTGCGTGCCCTGCCCTCACTGTATGAAATTCCTCCTAAATGTCCAAAATGACAAAATGACTGCCTGTAACTCTTCACATACGAGACACAGCAACTGAGAATAACTGCCCTGGTGCTTACACAGGAATGGTTTTAGATCTCCCAGGTAAGACAGATACTGGTGCAGTTACATTACTAGAACGTGGGACCATATAGTAGAGAATGATGAAGTAACTGGGGTTTATTCTCAACAAAATTATAGTTTTAAAAAAATCAATTACTTGTTCTGCACCACTAACCATTGTCCAAATTGATTTTTTTGTTACTTCATACAGAAAGATCAGAATAAAGACAAACTTTATTGAAGAAATGCAAATTCCAGTAAATAATTCAATAAGCCAAGTTTCAGTCTCATGTGCATCGGCTGTAAATATCAATGTAAGGCCAAATCCTTTTGGCTTTATCTAAATGAATACAATTTCAGTTAGCTTGCTGGGACTATTTATCCCTGAGTGGCCTCAGAATATATAGCAAATGCAAAGTGCAACCTGCTTTTAATAACCCATTCCTACTGGGAGCTGTGAAACAGGAAAAAAAGTGAAAATTCAGTTTTTTGAGGAAAGAAAAAGAAAATCTTACTTTCTTATTATATCCTTTGATTTAAATTATAGAGTTGTAATTAAGGATTGCATTCTTTGAAAATAAGGCTCTCTCAATAATACAAGGCGCTGTATGGCTTAAAGCACTAAGAGCTTGCTTCATTGCATCATATATTTTAAAACCATATTGTATGAGTCTCTTTACTTCACATTTGTCCTCTTTCCCCTGCCTTTTCTGCATAATATATTGGTACGTAATAGGAAGCAGCACTGCAGTTGCAGTTTAACGGGAAACACAACTGTTTATTGAACCAGATACCCATTATTAATTTAACAACCAAATACAAATGCTTCTGGCAATCAGTGCAATAATTCTATTTCCTTGATTACTTAAGGATTGCCATTGGCTTCAGTGGAAGCTTAATCCAACCCTCAGAGGGGAGAAGTGCTGCTTTTTAACACTTGTAAAGAAAGAACAAGTACCAGCCTAATTCGGTTATCCTGCATGCATTCTTCCTGTCATTTTTTATAGATATAGACATCTCTCATGCGGTTTTAGGAAGAGATTAAAACTATTCTCTTTTTCATCCTTTTCCTAATATTTTACATCTCACTTGGAATGTGAAATATGTGCAGTAAAGAGTCTACAAGTAAATTTTTAATTTACAAGTAAATGAGTTATCAGAGCCCATAGTAAGTGAATAAAGATTTCCCATCTTTGTCTTGAAATTGTATTACCTACATTTTCAACCAAATGTTGCATCATTCAAATTGGAGCACTGTATAATAGGGCCTGTAGCATTTCAAAGCTGACCCGAGGAAAGTTACACCAGAGATTAATTGGTCCCAATGAGACTCTAGAGGGCAGTCTTGGTATAGTAAAAGAAATATCTATTTTCCTGTCATTAGAAACCTGCCATGTAGAGTCATTACAAAATGTTATAGCATAGTTTTAAAAAGCACAAATATTTTTAAAGAAGATTTTAACAAAGTTGCTTCATTTTATATGAAATACGATTACCTTTTGGTGTAAGATAATAATTCACAATAACACAATGCAATTAAAAAGTCAGTATACTTTTCATGCTATTAACTAGGATACCCATAGGCTATAATGAATGCATCAGAATCCAAGTACAAAATATGGTTTCCTTCTTGGTTTTAGCTAGTTCAAGCACTCATCAATTGACAAGATGCATTTCCATCACCAGTTTAAAACTCTACCAAAAGTCCACCAGAAGTCCTTTGCTTAAAGAGAGTAGAATAAAATCCAATATACAGTGCAGATGCAAATTTAATGTCAGTTTTTAAAAGATGTGTTTTACTTTATAAGTAATTAATCTTTATACACAAGTTTTGACTATTGTCGGCAGAAATCAAAATTGCGTGCCTTGTAAATTTTTAATTGAGCAATTCTTAGATTAAAAAAATGCATTAGTCACTTTGACTATGTTTAATATTTTAGAAGAAGTTGTTCTGCAAGAAAACAAATCATTGGTAATGAAAAACAATGCACTGCTTGTAAGTACTTACTGTGAAAACTTTTGAAACATGTAACCTTTGTTTCTTTGCAGGCAAACAATATTGCAGTCTTGTTTTAATATAGGATCTTACTTCCTGTGTAAAACTTTCACCTGTATCTTTCAAAACCTTTAGAAGAGGAAAGAGAATCATTATTCCCATTTTATAGAGGGGCATTGCCTTCTCTGGTGGCTACAGCAGTCATATTGCCTAGCTGGTGAAACAAGATTAATCAAGCAACCGCAGCTTAGCTGGTTCGGGTCACATACACAAGGAGAGTGAAAGATTGGAACTGGTGCTAGAAAGATAACAAGCCAAGCTCCAATCCATGAATTTCTGCTGATCCATCCTTCATTCCTGAAGCAATTAAACTTCCTAGATGCCCCCATCCTTGACCTTGAAAATTTTGAGGATCAGAAAGTCTTAGTTCCATTGTTTTTCTAAGCAGGAGGGATTTTTCTGCCTTAGATCTGCTTATTTATGCTCATACTTGAGCTGAAGTGTGCAACTATCTGTTGCTCTGCCCACATCACATGGGAAGTTGATCAGCTGCAGCCTCAGCACCTCTCTACAAACTGGATTTGGTAGCCAAAAAATATAGCTGCATCCATTTAAAACACAGGCAAAAAGAAGCCACATTTAAGAAGTGTTCAAGACAAGGCTGGAGGGGACTTTGAGCAACCTGGTCTAGTGGAAAGTGTCGCTGCTCATGACAGCAGGGTTGGAACTAGATGAGCTTCAAGGTCCCTTCCAACACAAACCATTCTATGATTCTATGAAAAATATTATCGTGTGGTTACAGACCTTCTTTTAATCTGGCAAGTAGAGCATTCACTCGTACATGGAAGTTGGATTCATTCCCTCTCTGGCCCAGGAGGCTTTAAGCCATCATTTTGTGCAAGTTTATTTTTCCTAGTTTAGTGGGATGTCAGCCTACACTCAAAGAAAATAAAGAAAGAAAATTTATAGGGCTAGTGGGGGAAATAGGGAGTAACTTGAAGAAGGACACACTGTAGGGATATTGTAGGGAATCTCCGTGCTAACCATAGGCAGGCAGGGATGCCCATTAGACCTATTAGACCAGGTAAGAAGTATTTGCTGAATAATTCTGCCTTTTCTACAATGTTATTACCATTTTAAACACTGTAAATCTATCCTTGGCCTGTGCTGATGCAATGCTTTAAAGTAACAGTAATAATGATAGTGTACATTGGAAGTCCTACTGTTTTTCTGCTTGTGGATGTGTCTTTCATCTCTCCCTGAAAGTATACAGAGAAGCTTTCTCAAGTTTTGAGTATTTTTTGTTTGGTGTCTGAATTTCGAAACTGAATGCAAGGTTCCTGGTGATCAGTGTTTATGCTGTTTTGCAGTCTCTGAAACTAGGATTCTTTCTCTCATAAATTAAAAATACATAAAAAAAGAGCCGAACAACTATGCCTTCCTTTGCCCACTAGAAAATGCCTTCAGAATCCTCTTGATGAAAAGGGCCCTTACTGAGATTTTCTTCTGATATCCAATTTCTTAATTCAAATTGTCATTGACTTTGTGTAATGCTTGATTAAGATTAATACCAAAGAGCATAATGTCTAAAAAAACCCAAACATGCAGAGTCTTCTCTGTTCTAAATTTCCTGCAAAGTTTGCTAAAGCATAAACTGCAAGCAACTTCATATACACTTATGGGTTTGAAATATATATATATCACATGAACCAACTAATGCTTTTGTTGATTTTGTTCTTTTAAAGGGAGAAGAGTTTATTAAAGATCAAGTTCTTTTAAAATACAATTATTTTTTTATGTAAGCAAGACTTTCATGTGACTTAGACAATTAGTTGAATTAAAACAATATAATGCAGGAAAGCAATGTGCATTTCATGAAAATTTACTTTTCTGTTACAATTCATTCTGTTATAATTATTGGCAGTGCTAATAACCCTAACTCTCATAGAAATTTAAGTACTTGAATATGAACAGTGGAATTTTTTGAAAGTTTTCAATATTGCAGTAGATCACATCATCTAATAAGCTTCAGATTGCTTAGAATAAAAGCAAATAAAAGATATGGCAGAGTTTGGTTACCTCATCATAAAGCAGTGGATGATGTGATAAATTCAGGGGGGGAGGAGGAGTTTCGAAGTTGAGTTAGCTGTTTGTAGCAACAGCTAGATACCATTTCTGGTTAAAAGGTTAATATCAAAATAAATCAATTAACAATAGTAAAAGAATTGATTACAACCTGCTGATCTCAAATGGCAATTGTAAATGACAATACATAATCAAATAGATATATTACCCATAATACAGGTCACCACAATATTGAAGGAACTGTAAATAATAAGGTGCCTACATGGAACAACTGGATTTCTTACAAATTTGGGTGTAAATTATCATTATGTGCTTCATGTATGTACTTATGTGCTTCATTAATGTATGTACAACATATATTACTTACCACATATAATGTGATGGGCAGGGTAAAGTGTCACTTTAAGGGAAAGTGTAATAGAAAGCAGCAACTGAGAAGCATTTTTCTTCAACTATGAATAATCAATTGAACTTGAACCCAACCATCCAATGCTGAGCCTAAGAGTATATTTTTATGGTCCTTCACAGACAGATACTATCCATATCAATTTGCCCGTATTCCAAACCAAGCAAAAATCACTTAGCATCATTAATGCACTGCTGAGACAAAGTCAATACCTTTTGCCTTGCTCAAGGCTTTTTGTCTGCTCTTATCAAAATACTAACTAGATCTACGTGGCCACAAGATGCATTGGAAAGCGGAGCTGAGCTTGCTCATCTTTGCCTAAAAACCAGAATGTAATTGTACCCTAGAGACAGCTAATCTGGTCTTGGAGGGAGAGATCTACTTTTTCAATATATGTAATAAAGGAAGAGATACCCAGTAAGTTTAAGGAGGTGCAATACTGAGACCACACTCCAGCTGACAACATCTTTATTCTACTGCTCCATGGTCTCAAAAGGTATGTCAATAAGCATAATAATAGAAATTTCCTCAGTCATCAATTCTGTAAAATTGATGGTACCCTCTGAGGCAGTCAGCCCTTGCTCTAACCTATTGTCCAATATGAAATGTAGTTCAGCAAAGTTCGCAGTAATTGCAGAAGTTTCTACAGCTTGCTGGGTTAGAAGCCAGTCCTTCCAGAGATGCTGTAAGCATCTCCAGGTAATGGCAAGTGCAACTTTGCAGAACTGTACACTCACAGACACTCGGTTCTGGGCCCCCCAAAACAAGAGGGACATGGACCTGCTTGAGCGAGCCCAGAGGAGGGTCGTGAAGGTGATCAGAAGGCTCCTATGGAGACAGGCGGTGAGAGTTGGGCTGGTTCAGCTAGGAGAAGACAAGGTTCCAAGGAGACCTTGTAACAGCCTTCCAGTACCTAAGGGGGGCCAAGAAGAAATCTGGAGAGGGACTTTTTACAAGGGCAGGTAGTGACAGAACAAGGGGGAATGGCTTTAAACTGAAAGAGGGTGGATTTAGATTAGATATTATGAAGAAATTCTTTACTATGAGGGTGGTGAGACACTGGAACAAGCTGCCCAGAGACATTGTGGCTACCGTGGCAGTGTTCAAGGATAGATTGGATTGGGCTTTGAGCAATGTGGTCTAGTGGAAGGTGTGCCTGTGCATGGGAGGAGGGGTTGGAAACAGTTGTTTTTTAAGGTCCCTTCCAGCCCAAACTATCCCATGATTCTATGGTGCATTATCAGAGTACACCAAATAATTTTAACTTCAGGTGTAATTGCATCAGCCTTTACAAGAATTTTGTTAGGCAAAACCTTGAACTCCAAACTGTTTTTCTAGTCATTATACAAAAATGACATGAATATAAACACTGTTGACTGTCTCATCTGCTGTATGTATTTACCTGTCTAGCAAGAAGGATGCCTTTTCTTCTCCTTTGAAGGAGGAAGAGAAAGATTTTAGAGACCTAGGTCCTGAGTGAGGAGTGGAAACAGAATACACAATGCACCTGACTTCTATTATACACACACTCAGATACTAACATGGGCTGAAAAAAATGGGTGCTTTTAATCAAGGTCATTTATGCAGTTGGGGGCACTGAGACCTTGTGCTGTGGCAACAAGTCTAGAATTTCTCCTCCTGAGTAGAATAACTAACAAATAGCTACAGCTGAAGATATTCCAGTATGAACTAAGAGAGATGTAAATCACTGTCAAATTAACAAGGTTGACAAAGTGATTCAGAAGTTCAGCACTGCTCTCTGGAAGTGTGAAAACATAGCACAAAGAATACAAGTGAAACCTGCAGGACTCCTCTTAAGGGTCATTAATCTTCATATCATGCTAACGCTTTATCAAAGTGATTTTACAAAAACTACAAACAGACATTAGTTTTGGTCTATAGAAAACCTCAAAACATCTAGATGTGCTTTTCTTTAAGATACTGGGGCAAGGGCATCCAACAGCCATTTAAGGGGCATTAGGGCCAGGGCAAATGCAATGTGCTAGGTCTGAAATGCAAGAGATCTCTACTTGGCTCCTTTCTGTACAGGGGGAACCTTAGCTGGCAAAGGGCTAAGGACTAATCTTTTCAAGTATAAGGGAACTGTCTCAGATAATGATTAATTGAGAAGGAGTGGCAATTCTTCTATCAAGAACATGCTAGAGGATTAGGTGTTTTGCTCTTCCCTGTCAGGATAGAAGATTATTCGCGGTTGAAAACACTTGAGTGCTAGCAAGGTCAGCATTATTACTTTTGTTAATCTTGATGTGGTGCGATGTTTCTTATTTAATGCTTGTTATTTGTATATCTTTATGCTGTGTAAAAAAGAGCTGCTGCCTTAACTTACAATTACGGTGTGTGACTGAGATAATGTGAATGGGACAATGGGAGTGGGAGTATGGCAGCAGTGATGAGTTCTTTCTTTCTGCTTTCTACTGCTAAGCAGTTGTCATCTTGTTTATTCTCCAAAATTACTAATGGCCACACTATAATCACATAAAAGCCAAATGAAAACACCACCCAAACACTTCCACAATTTTCTTTTGCTGGTGCATGCAACAGATGCATGAGTTCAGGCTCAAGTTACTTTAGGGCTCTGAACTCCATGGCTCCTGAACAGAGACTACTGTGCCTCCAAAAGAAGGGGTATCTTAGAGCCACGAACAGACAATGCTCACCAGTAGGCATTTACCTGTGACACTGTTGTAAACTCTCCTGCCACACCTTCGTTCGGTGGTCCAAGCAGAAACAGTAAAGCGTACAGTGTACCATTTAGTCCATTTTACAAACATCAGAAATGTGATAACAAGGCTCACAGCCCTTTTATTAAGGGGAAGTAACTCTTTTTTTTGTCACCAAAGTGGTTGCTATATTTCCTGTGAAAGTGAACTTAAATATCTGGACAGTGGGCAGAGATGTAGCCCATACAAAACAGTTGATGCGTGAAGAGATTCCATTGATAAATTGTACTTTTCTAAGAGCAGCCATAATTACAACTAACAATTTACTTCTTAGTTGCTGTCATAAAATAATGGAAAACCATTGTCAACCTAAATAAATTCTCCTATTTTTATTTATAAGAATTTTCAAGCAAGTGTACAGGAAAGAAAGTGCGTTAAAAAGTGTAAGTGTGGCTTTAAGTAATTAATACGTAATATGGAGAAGTTCTGACCAAGAAATTTTAAAAGTCTATACAAATGTGTGTATGTATATAAAAATATGGTTTTTTTGAACCTGCCCAGAAATCAGCTTTGTTCATTGACAAATAATGCATATTTAAACACAAGTGTTGAACAGTAAGAGAGACACCTGTGGGTATTCCTTGTGATGATGCCACAGAGAAGCCAAAGCCCTTGAGTACACAGCAATCAGCACTTCAAGCCTAATGACTATAAGTGGGAGCACAATCTGTTTGATATTCCATTAAATCAAAGAAGGAGTAGCTGATATGCTTATGGAGCCAACTATTACAGACAGAAAACTCTTGCCTTTCGTCTTCATTTTTAGTTACTAGTATGGGATCATATAGGAAGAACATGTGCTTCTTTCTGTTCTATCCTAATACCATCAGTACTATGATATTATCTTCTTTTAATTCTGAAGCAATTAGTTCACAAAGGAAAACAAAGATAAAATCTATATTTTCTACAGTCTTGTTCAAAGTATATAAATGGACAGCTAAGATCTATATAGTTGGTTGGTTTGCTTTTTTTATGCTGCTATATTAAATATTATTGTATTTAGGTTTTTAATGCTGATTATATTTTTGGCCTCACTTTTGTTACTATCACCTTTTCACTATTAAGTTTAGTCACCATTTTAAAGTTGTTGTTGGGATTACTGGAGTTTCTTTCTTTGTTTAACTGCCTTTTGTCATTTTTTTCCAGTGTGTTCTCCAAAACCCAGTTGAACCCAATACTTAGGCAGTATTTTCATAACAACTGCTGGAATTTTACATTTAATTAAAACATACCTGTGTCAAATGCATTCAGAAATTTCTTACAATTCCACTCCAGGCAGAAAATCTACAGGATGCTTTGCAACTGAAGACGGAAAGTTAAGGATAATTTAATTGCTGTAGACAAAAAAAAAAAAAAAAAGATGTTATGGAACAGGCAAAGGAGACAAAACAGAGAAAAACATCCTGTGTATTTCATCCTCTGCTCTGGAGAAGTGCCGGCACATCACACAACAGATATTAGAGAGAGAATAGGGATCTACAGCTGCAGAAATCATTCTGTTGTGCAAACAATAAAAGTCTCGCCCTTGCCTCACTCCTTCTTCCCAATGCTGCCCTCATAAGCTTCCCTTTCAGCTGCCTTTAGCCCACCTGCAGAGGCTTCCCCTCTGCATGTACCACCAGTGCAGAGGATGCTGTGCTGTTCCTCTCAGCAGCTTCTCAGCTAGGGCTAGCACAGAGGAGTGCTTGGCTCCCAAAACATGCAGGAGGGCATTGACCCATGGGTGCCTGCCCCACTGACACAAGGGTGCTAGTGATGGCTGGAGGAGGCTGAAAGAAATTATGAGAGCAGACTGTATGAAGGGGGAAGACCTGCATGCTGTTGCTGACTGACCACTTCTAGACCCTCTGGTAACAAATGCAGAGACTTCATCTACTAGGCAAAGGAAAAGGCACAAACCATGGCTCAGTTTCCTTCCATTTTGGAGAAAGAATTATCCTGCACAACAGCTGAGGCTGCTTCTGGGCTCTTTGGCATCAACCTTGGTGAGATACACCAGGCCAAGCTGGCCAGGTCATTGCTTTAGTTTCCCCACTGGAGTCCTGTGAAGAGGAGAACTTAAAGTACTCTCACTGCTGACTCAATGTGACCAGGACTACCCGAAGGGACTACCTCCCTCTCAGGCCGAACCCTTGGAGGTGATTTCTTGGATGCTCGCCAGTAAATTCCTGGGTAGTGACTGTGGACCTTCAGCCCAGGGCCTGTTCCTGACCAAGTCTTCAGGAAACTGCATGCTCTTTCTCCCAGGAATGTGGGCTGTGCTCCCTCTGTAGCTGAAGGCCAGCCTTTACGAACTGACCGGGTGCCACATATGACTTCTCAGCATAATTTTGAAGAGAGCAGAAAAGTAATTTCTCTGTCCAGTTTGGGGAATGTGACCCATTCAGACCACAGCTATTTTGATAATCTGTACTGCTTCAAGATTCTCTCTAATTGACTTATCAGGATCATTTGTCATTTGGCCTCCTAGCCTTTGACCAAAAGAACGTGATGGACAGGCTGAACTATGACTATTTTATGAGCATCTCCTCAGTCTCCAAGGGCTTTACTATAATTAGCATCTCTTTTAAATCCACAACAGTGTTTTCTAAGAGACCCTTCCAAGCTTACTACCTTTTATCAGGACTTATTCAAATCCTGGAAATCCTTTTTGGTGATCAGGTCCACTACAACTACTGAGCCAGGAAATAAAGGATTTCAAACAAACAGTAAAGTCTTCAATGTAATGAAGTAGAACATTTTGGAATCAGAAACAATGGCACATAAAATTCTTAATAATATGTAGACTTAAGCAAAAATTATAAGCTTTTTTTTTCCTTTATTTTAGTGTATAGATTTTGTCTTTATTTCAAGGACAAGGGGTGGGAAACAGGGAGAAAAGAGAAAATGTCTAATATTTTAACTTCAGAGAACTGCTGACGAGATATTTTTGCCTTGAATGTATTTTGTCTTGGCTGTGGAGTCATAAGGTTTGGAGTCAATCAAGTTTCTGAAGGAAGAGAATTCTACATTAAGAATACTCATCTTGGTTTTTTTTTTTTTTTTTGAGAAAGGCTTTTAACGCTTCTGTACTGTTGACTATAAAATATGGAGCAAAAGAGTGGGAACATTTAATATACTGGAGCTGAAACTAAAATCTGGACAATGAAGCATGAAATGAAGTATGCTTGATATCACAGAGAAACAGAATTAACAAATAGGTAAGACAGAGAAAGTATGTTAAAGAACAATCTTAATGGATAAAGGGACACTAGGATGATTGTAACTGGAAGAGGACAAAATTAAAGATGGAAGTAGGTTATAGCATGTGTAATCATCAGAACACAACAATGTATCATAAAAATCTCTTTTCCCTTCTGAAATATTTCAAAAGTGATACATGACTGGACTTCACATGAGCACAGTGCTTCAGATATGTAAGAATTTAAAGTATTATAAAGCAATTAAAAATTACATTAATTACACTGCACTGTGTCATAGAATTACATACTTGCCTCTTCTGAAGGAAGGATGCTCTTCTGTTTCCAGTGACAAGCTTTCTTAAGGAGAAACCATAACAACAAGAGAAACACAGAGTTTCTATAACCTTGTAATCACACATGTCATACACAATGTACTATTTTCCCTCTTTATAGCAGAAATGCACAGAAATAATATATAGTAGATGCTTCAAATTATGTTTTCTGTGACAGAAGTTAATTCTAAAGTAAGTATTCCATGAAAAAGAAACAGAGAAAACATTTTTACATGTCTATCATTTGTCCTTAGAGGACACAAAACAAATAAGTTTTTTGAAGCTTGACACTGGTATTATTCTGTGTGGCCTCCGGCTATATGCTTTTTCCAGTTTGTAGAATTGAAGGGATAAGAAAACAGCTTTGCATTAAGAGGAACACATTGTACAGGTTAATCATTACCATGCAGAAATCAAAATGCTGCCAACAAAATAATGGCGTACTAGTGCCAAGGGAGTCACCAGGATGACTGTGAGGGAAGCTGTGGGAGAAGAACAACTCCTTTGCATGTGGGGAAGTATTTCAGGCATGTGCTTCTAAATTAATTATTGATGTGGCTGAAACAGAAGTTTTTACTACTGTCGACAATAGCAAATACTCGTAAAAATTTAATTGGGTAAAAGTTAATTTCAGTGTTCCTCAATCATGAAATGCATTAATTGTGAAAAGCCTTTTTTGAGATGTTTAAATTTTAAAAGGAAATAAAGCAGAAAAGCAGAATCAGGCAGGGGAATTTAACAAATGTAAAAATGTTGACAGAAGTGGGAGTCATTACTTAGTCAATATTGTATCAATTAACCAAATTAACTGTAGTCCCTGATGAGAACTAAGTAAAATGGCATAATTTTCTAGTTTGTCTGACTCATTCACATTATACATTATGTGTGTACATTAGCATATACAAATCAGGCAAAAGGCAATGCTACATAAAATGTGGAAGAATAAGACAAAACAGTGTTTGTAAGAATTTAAAATGTTCTAAATCCATTAAAGAATAAATAAATCATACATTGTACTGGTGACAGTTGCTACTTTTGAAGGAGAGTGGCTAGTCTGCTCCCAGCTACGAGCTTTCCCTAGGCTGCAGATGGGAACATCAGAGAATCACTTGCCTATATTCTAAACAAATAGCATCCAAAGCCATTGGTAGAAGGAATAAGAAAATATGGATTTTCACTTTAACTAGGTAAAGTAGAACCATAAAGCAATAAGAAAAGTGAACAAATTCTTTGTTAAGATGTGTAACATCAGGCTGAGACTGCCACAACTGCAATGATAGTCTTTTTAGGTAATATTGACACTGAGTTTTTAATTCAGCACCACTGACTATCATAGTATAGCATATTTAAATAATTGAAATGGAAAACTACCAATATTATTGGGGAGCAAAGCTTGAAAAAGATTTTCTCTTCACTTACTGAGTTTATATTTTTAGCCCTGAGCACGTAACATCTCTACACCTCTGAGAAGCTCTGAAAAGAATCTGTTCAGAGGAGACAACATAAAAGATAACAGCAAGCAATATTATCACTGGAGTAATAGGACAGCCTTTAGCTCCCTTTGAATACAGGGACTTGTGGGAACCAAGGAAAAGCTCATCTATTTGCTATGCCTGCCAAGTGTCTGAACACAGCAATCTGCTCACAGAAATACCTGAGAAGGCCACTCACCCTCCAAATTCCTTGTATGAGAAACTGTGGTGAAGCTTCCTTTGACACTGGTATGGAAAACATGAAGGAGCGTAAGAGAAAGCATTGACAACACTATGAGATTCACTGTAACTTCTGTATTTTCCCTTTCTGGACAGCAATGAGAGTGAAACACTTGGCTGAGCAATATTGATGACACAGGATGGTTTGATGTTCTTGTCACCATTGTTTATTACATGTGGTAGCATCCAACAGAAAAATATCTAAAGCTGGTGTTATTCAGTTATTTTAACAGTCATAGATAGGGGACATTTCTTAACAGCTAACAATCCTATAATTTTCTTAATGAACTTTCTCTGTTAAAAAGAAAATAAAACATGTTATTAATTGGTAAGGGCCAGGTTTTAGCTCTGAGCTACAATTATTTATGAAAAAAAAGTTTGGATTAAACTATACAGAAAGTTCCTCTAAGATCACTTCAGCTATGAGGCTGACATAGATAGGTTGACATACATCCTTCTAATGCTGTATTGGTTTCTGAGAACTGTGGTCATGTAACAGGTGCCACAAAAGTCCCTCCCACTGTAGCTTGTTGAAATTGTTTACCACAATATACTACAGTAAATTTGCCCAAAGTATACCTAGATCACAAATGGGTACAATTCTCATCCACTTTCATCCTATGGTTTCGAGACTTGCACATATATTTATATTTAAGAGAGTTACAAAATTCAAATGATGTAACAATGAACAAAATAAGCAGCAATGGACAATCTTTTGTTTGTATAGTTTTACTGATACTGATAACAAGTCACTATAACTAGATCTAACCAGTAATACTCTCCATTGAAAATAAACTACTTAAAAAGTAAGTTTGGGGGTGGTAGGAGTAAATTTTTCTGCTCTTCTTAGGAAAAGGCCAGTGGCAAAAGCATTAGGCAGTATGTGTTCCTGTTTAACTGAGGCTGGATTACTTACTAAAAGTCTTCTAAAGGAGCTTATTTGTACAGAAGCTCAAGATTTGGTCTGAAAAGGCTGCTTCATGGGTTAATGTATTCACCTATAAATAAAAGCAGTGACAGCTCTCCTGTCACTACATGCTGATGGACGGTTCCTTTTTCTACCATTACAGCCTTGTGAATGTGGGAAAATTAATTTAAGTGGTAGTTAATTTCTAATGAATTCCACTCAAGCGGTTAATATGGTCCCTTGATGTTATGGTAACCTTCATGGATCATTGCATTATGTAAATAAATTCTACTTTATGCTGGTTTATTAAAAATAAAAGGAAGATTGGTGAGTCCAGTCAAACCTTCACATATACAAATAGGCATAAAATTTCTCCAGAAATCACTAAAAATTGACTGCTTAAGAGGAGTACACTTGATATCCTACAAAGCATACCATTCATCTTTATAAGACATCTAAATATTATATTATTTTGGCAGGATCATCTATTATTTGGAGCAGAGAATAAGAAGACTTTTGGAAAGGAAACCTCTTCACTCAAAATTGTATTAGAAATGCATCTTATGAGCCCTTGAGAGACTATCCAAGGCCTTAGATCAGCTGTTTTCCATAGACGTGAATCACTGGACAGGCTTCACACATCCCAGCTCCCACTTTATCCCCTTTTCTGGAGAAAGACCTCTGACAGGGTTGTTCTGAAGAGAACATATACATGGAACCTCACTCCTCGAAGTCATGATTCTTCCAGCTTGTATCAGTGTGGTTTAGATCAGGATGTGCTATTTTACTGAAATACTAAAATCCTTAAAGAAAAAAAAAGTGTGCTACATTTATTTTAAAATATTAATGTATTTTGGTATTCAAATTCATGTCTATGTACCTTTTGAAAGGTAATTAAGAGTTCTTTTTACTGTGCCATACATACTACTTGAAGGATTATTACATACTACTTGAAGGTTCTTTTTACTGTGCAATACACATTACTTGAAGTATACTGTGTAAGCACAGAGCCTTCTATGGTGTATGCATTGAGTGAGTTTTTTGACACCCCTAGTAATACGTGTTGAAACTAAACCCCTTATACATGTCTCAACTTACGGAGCTAAAAAAAAAAGACAACAATACGGCCTTTGCTCTTAGTGGCTATTTCAAACAAACAAAACCTAAAACATAAGCTGCTGCTCAGTCTTTTGGTAGCCTTATGCAACCAAGCCATTTGATGATAGACAACAGTTAGTGTATACCTAGGCATTGATACATTACAGCAGCTGGTCCAGATAACTTATGAGAGGGGACTTTAAAGAGCTGGGTCAGGATATTTTTGGCCTATTGATTTAATATATTCTTTAAAATACTGAAATACCAGCAGTTGAAAGTAAGGGCCACAAGCTGGTATGCTAAATTCTGCAGTGTAAAAGAGTTTTGATATGGAACAAAAGTAATGACATGAAAATGAACAGAAAACAGGATTAAGTGAAATTATGTAGCTTGTGTACACCAGGTCAAGCAAAAGTATCTTTCTTTGACTTTTAGAAAAAGAGAAAAATACAGTAGATCTAATCTATTAGGACTTCAGAAAAACATGTGACAGTTCATTTACGTAGTTAACTAAAACACAGAAAAAGAGGATCACCCAATGAATTTTAAGATTAGTAAGGAAGTGACTAAAAGTGAGATGTATGAGAGGAAATGCTTGTAGGCAATATATTTTATTAGACAATTGAGACAGTTGGAAAAAAAGCTGGTAAGCTTTGGGCATACATGAGAATGACTTGTATTCTCAAAAGCTTTCCTATTTTTTTCTAACTATATCAGTGATCCAATAAAATATATTACCTCTCCTTACAAACCTTATCTCACAAATTCAAAAGTTACACAAAAGGGCTGTTAGGATGATGAGAGAAGCAGAAAGACTGCTTCATGAAAAAAGACTAAAATTACTTGTTTAACTTAGGAAAACAAAGATTGAGAAAGGGTGTGATAGCTGCCTAGAAATAAATATCAAGCAGGCAAATTTCACAGGAACAGAAGTGTTATTTAACATAAAAGATAATGTTGGCATAAGTATAAACAAGTCCTGAATAAATGTAGAGCTGCAGCTAGAAGAGTAGGTTCAAGGCTGGATTAGACATAGCCTTGGGTGGCATGGTTTAGTGGGAGGTGTCCCTGCTCATGGCAGGGGGGTTGGAACTAGATGATCTTAAGGTCCTTTCCAACCCTAACTATTCTATGATTCTAAGAGGAGGGAAGTCCTAGACTCTTTCAAAGAGTGGTGCTAGCAAAAGACACTTCATTTTTAATGCAGAACTTAATAAATTTATTTAAATAATTGTATTAAGTAGTTGCCAGAATAGCAGGGAGTTGGAGTTTATGTATATATACTGCCTTTACAACTTTTTCCAGGGACCACCATTCTCCCAGTGAACTGGCCTAGGGCTGATTGTAACCATACTACTCATAGGCAGCATCTTCTAAAGTACCTGCGTAGACTCTGGGGCTGCTTGTTCCCAGCCTTTTCCTCATTTAGACAGTGCTTGCTACCAGTCTTCAGCCATGTACAACAGAGAGGCTGACGTTATTGCCTGCCTGCTCCTTTGCTTACTTACAGCCACTAAATGGAATAAGTGTATTTTTAGATCAAACAATTTCACAAAGTTAACTTTTTTTTTTTTTTTTTTCATTTTTGCACAACACAGACTCATAGAATAGTTAGGGTTGGAAAGGACCTTAAGATCATCTAGTTCCAACCCCCCTGTCACGGGCAGGGACACCTCCCACTAAACCATGCCACCCACGGCTCTGTCCAACCTGGCCTTGAACATAGCACATAAAACCAGGTGGCTTCTTGAAAAATACTTCTCTCAGCACTGTATTCACATTTACGGACAATGGATTTCAAAGGCTAATGCACAAGCTTCTAGGTGAAATGGTGAATTTTCTATTTCTGGAGGCAGGTGGATAACTCCAGCAAGTGACAGCTTCATCTTGGGTGCCAATATTCTCCTTGTACCCACTTTCATCATTTTTAGATCAGGTTCAATGTGTTCACTGTGATGAAGCTCTTATAAAGATTGCTGCCTCCACTACGAGTGCAATACAGAGCAATAACGAAACTGCTGTGGTTTATCTCC
The DNA here is from genome assembly GCA_028858755.1 of Ara ararauna. Taxonomy (NCBI): domain Eukaryota; kingdom Metazoa; phylum Chordata; class Aves; order Psittaciformes; family Psittacidae; genus Ara; species Ara ararauna. The sequence continues at coordinate 67,663,377 of CM054377.1, read as the reverse complement.
CAGAGGTATAGAAGTAAAACACCACCACTTACCTAGAAAAACTGGGCTGTAAAGTGTGACAGTTCAATAACAGCTTCGTGGGCAGTTCAACTATTCCTACAGGAAGGCAAATTCAAGTCCTGGAGAGCACAGAAGACCAGACAGGTGAGGGCATGACCCCTCATAGTTGTGGTGAGTTAAACTTTCGGCTGACTGGAAAAAAACCAGCCCCTTCTCAGCCTCTAGGACTAACACGTTCAGCCTTCCCCAGTTTAAACCACTGGTACAGACTCCAAGTTATTAATCTCATGAGCTGCAATGGAATGAGTGCTAGTGTTTAAATGTTATAATCATTAAAGTTATAATCAGCCTTATTAAACTGAATGGGACTACTGTCTTTAATTTGCACCATAGAAGTAATTTGATAGTTTTCAGCAGTGTATACCAAGGTATGTCCACCCTTGCTGACTCAGAACTGGAGAATATGGTGACACTCCTGGTACATGTAAGCTAGCTTTGGTAATGAAATCTCTCTAGATTCACATGTATAAAGCTTCCTGAAAGCACAGAAAGACTGGCACTACAGAGATAGCTGAACAGCGTCTACAATAGCACATTGTGTCATTTGCATTGTTAAAGAAAAAGAAAGCAGCCTGCTTCTCACTTTCTCTTTCCATGTTTAAAAGTATTTGGTTTTTATTTTTATTGTAAAATGATACTTCCAACTTTTAATTGTCCTTTCCCAAGTCACAGAATTATGGATATTCCGTAAGAGTCATCTATTTCACCACCAAAATTAAGGGAAGTTTCCAGTTGTTAGTACTTGGCAAAGGCATTAGCCCTTGCTCCTAAGGCTTGCTCTTTCTTGTGCTTTTTTTTCCACCTCTGTACACAGTACAGTAAGATAGCTGGAAAACCAACCTAGTGTCTACAGAACCAAAAAATAGCTATTATTTTAACTGAGTCTGGGAAACTGACTTTGGTGGTGTCAGCATCTGGAAAACTCACCTGTCAGTCAGCTAACTTCAGTGTGTACCACCTTGATCCCAGCAGAAACAGGTTCCCTGGTTACTATAGTTCCCAAAGACTTCTCCCTCACCTGTCATTACTGCAGAGCTATTGTCCTGAATTCAGCAACCAATAGCGTAATTCCCATACCCACATACACAGACAAAGCCTGACAGTCATTAATATACATGAGCTCTGTATATTTATCCTGCAGTTGACCTAAATACATCTCTACCTGTTGCCTATCAGGAATCTGACAGTCTCATTCCCTAGAACAGTTCTGTGAAGTTAAGCAAGTTCAGTCACTCACAACTGCAAATAATTTTAATAACTGTATGATGGAAACGGTCACAGGAGGCATCACTTGTCACGCTCCTACTCCACTGTGGGGATTTAAAGAATGAAGAATTTCTGGAAGGGATAACCTAGACACAAAACCAGCATGAAACCAGAAGCTGCAAATGTAATTGGAACCTGAGTCTTATTTCAGTTTTCAGTGTATGGTTTCTTCTTCCTGTGTTATTGGGTCCTATTTAAGCCTTAAGCCATTTTACATTCTAGCTGTGTGCTCCTTATCATTCCCCTGCCCTTCACCTTCTGCCCACACAGCATCTGTGGAAGGGGGAGAAATAAAAAAGCATATGGAACTAACACAGATTGGTATTTTTAGTATTCCAGGACTAAATATTTGGCCTGGGTAGCTTAAGTAGCAGCTATGTACCCTATCCTGTGAAAACAGCTGTTTAAGTAGCACAACACTCAGAAAGTCTGTAATGAAGGATGTGAACCCTTAGCTACCAACCACTAGGCTACTGGCTGACATTATTTCAGATTCTTCTTTTGCAGTTGTCGTAAACAAACCCAAAATAAATATGCATCACCTCCAGCTCTAGTCACCTTCCTCACATCAGCCAAATTACAGAAAGCTTCAGAATTCAGTGTTGTTTTTTTTTTTCGGAGCACATCTGTAACAGCTTGTGGATATCAACTAAAATAGTACTTAGACGTGTGAGATTCACTATTCCTGCCTAACAGATGGAGAAACCAAGACAAAGGCAAAATTACTTTTCCAAGATTATACAGCACATCAATGGCAGAGTACAATAATAATTCAGAGCCTTCTGGTTTCTAATCGTATAATCCTCTTTACAAAATCTATTAGCACAACCAAGTATGCTGTTCCAGTGACAGCTGTGAATGCTCCATTCTTTTGCACACTCCACCCCAGGTATCACAAACTGACCATTCAGATGACAACATGTGAATAATTCACAACCGCATTAAACACCTCAATTTAAATTACACCACACCCCAGTTTCTGACTAGCAACACTAAATTCAATGGCTTTAATTCTGAAACAATTTTTCCTAATTGTAGGTTGTTGAAACAGGCTGCTGAGTCAGCCCTGTATAAAAACTTGTCTTATGCTAAACGGGGAGACGAAAACATAGCAATTTATGCCCCCCTTTTATGTACAGCGATCCTACCTCTGAATTCACTCCCTGTTGCTGAATGTAGGCTGTACTTAATAGATAGCAACCGAGTCCCCCACACTACTGCATTCAAAATGTCTGGATGGAGCTGTTTCTAGGGACACGGTAGAAGTTGTATAAAAGACGAAAAAAGGGTAATGCTAAAGCCTCAGTCATTTATATGAGTGAGCCTAAAGCTTTGCAGAAACTTGCTGGGATCTGAAATAAGTATTTTTATCTTCTTTCCTGTAGACATGTACACAAAATGGTTTACTCCACCCAAAAGGCAATGATTCCTGAGTACTGCCTTTTTATTTGGATTAAGGTTTGGGAAACTGTAGAATAGTATACCAGAAACACCAGAGAGGACTTCTCTGAAGGAAGAGGAGGCTAAGAACACTCCGTAATACACTCTGAATGACCAATATAACATTAAATGACAATTTTAGACACTAGAACTTAAAAAAAAAAAAGTCATGATCATAGAATCATAGAATAGTTAGGGCTGGAAAGGACCTGAAGATCATTTAGTTCCAACCCCCCTGCCAGGGGCAGGGCCACCTCCCACTAAACCATGCCACCCAAGGCTATGTCCAACCCAGCCTTCAACACTGCCAGCGATGGAGCATTCACAACTTCCCTGGGCAACCCATTCCAGTGCATCACCACCCTTACAGTAAAGAATTTCTTCCTCATATCCAATCTAAACTTCCCCTGTTTAAGTTTGAACCATTACCCCTTGTCTTCTCACTACAGTCCCTCATGAAGAGTCCCTCCCCAGCATCCCTAGAGGCCCCCTTCAGGTACTGGAAGGCTGCTATGAGGTCTCCATGCAGCCTTCTCTTCTCCAGGCTGAACAGCCCCAACTTTCTCAGCCTGTCTTCATATGGGAGGTGTTCCAGTCCCCTGATCATCCTTGTGACCCTCCTTTGGACTTGTTCCAACAGTTCCATGTCCTTTTTATGTTGAGGACACCAGAACTGCACACAATACTCCAAGTGAGGTCTCACGAGCGCAGAGTAGAAGGGCAGGAACTTTATACTAACTAAAATGCCATCATTTCCCCTCAAAACCCACAGTGACAAGCAGCAAGGGCTGTTTACGTTGGCATTACTGAAGCTACATGGGATTATGTGTGTTGTAACTTAACAATCACAAGACATTTTTACCTCACCTATGAACAAAGCCAAAACCTAGAACACTGTCTTTCAACATAACACATTCATTTACCACTTAGGAACCCACCTGAGTTTGAAACTATTGGTTCTGCTGTAACCGCTTTCAAAATCTAGAGTTTTGTGTTGGTTTTAAGAAAGATTAATTGTATATTGTAATAATGCATATCAACAGGCTTTATTTTCATTATGCGTTAATTAAAGACAAATGCATCCCGAGAGTCTGATGATTCAGCTTTACCCATACCAAATTAACAGAGAGGTGATTTTCACGGCTAAGATAACAAGAGATCCTAAAAGCTGTGGCTTCCCATTTCAGCTGTCAGCGTCCATGATCTGAAGTTACAGCCAGGGCCGTGAAGAACTCAACCCGCTCTACTTCAGCGGTAAGACGAAAGGCTGTCACCTTAATCATTCGGCGATCTGTCTCCAGCAGTCAGCTCCCAGATGCCGCTGGCCAGAGGGCGAGGTGCCAACGTGAGGAACACCGAAAGCCGGACTCGAGGCTAACACCGCGAGCACCCTCTGCCCTCCGGCGTTAGGCCTCAGGGCTACAGCTGCCGCTGCTTGTGCCGGGGGTTGGTTTTGCAGAGCACGTAGAGCCGGCCCCGCCGCCGGACCATGAAGCAGTCCTTGCAGCGCCTCTTCAGCGACACTTTGCTCTTCAGCCCCGCAAGGAGCGGCGGCAGCAGCCCGGTCGGCGGCGGGAGGGCCAGGAGAGGGCGGGGGGCGGCCGCCCCGCACCACGGCGGCAGGGCCCGGCTCACCGTGGCGGGCAGTAGCACCGCCCGCCGCCACGGAGCCAAGGAACTGAAGGGCGAGCGGCCCAGCGAGCCGAGCGGCCCCGCGACCGCCCTGGCCAGGAGAGGCAGCATGCTCTGCACCCTGCGGGATAGAGCACCGTGAGGACACACAGCCCACGCCACACTACAGCAGCAACGCTCCCTGCCCCTCCTTCTCTCACCGTCCCCAACCCCTGACAGAAGGCATCCACCACGGACCGACACACCACCGCTTCCCGCCTCAGACCCCGGCTCACCGCCTCACGCCACAGCCCAGAAGAAAGGCGAGGACGCCAGCGGGGCGCGGGATGAGGGCAACTACCGCGCCTGCGCCCGCCGGCCGCGGGGGATCACGTGCCCAGCCCAAGATGGCGGCGCCCAGCGCGACCTTCCGCCGCTTGCTGTTGCTGCGCCGGTCGCTGCCGGTGGCGGTCGCCGCTCGGCCCTACGGCGTGCGGGTCTCCGGTACCGGCGAGCTGGTGACGCACACCGGGCAGGTGAGCGTGCGGGGCCGCGGACAGAGGAGGGCGGCACGGCGGTCGGTGGTGTTCCTCCGTCTGCTGGGGACGGCGGGCGTGGCAGGGCCGCGTCTCCCACCGTGCCGGTGCTCCGAGTGGCGCGGTGGTGTGCTTCGTCTAATATGCGCTGCGGAAATCGGTGCTCTTGGATGGTACTTAAGCACAGGTACGCTTGGTTTCAGAGAAAAAACACTTAATTTGGGCGATATGTCCAGCGTGAAGAGTCTCTGCACATGGCAGGGCTTTGGAATTGGATGATCTTTAAACTCCCTTCCAACTCAAACCCTTCTTTGGTTCTATGAGTTAGGAGCAAGGTCACTAACTGTTACCAAGTGCTGTGGTATGAGTCCAACAATTGCACACGGGTGGAGAGTTGACAGGTAGGAGGTGCCCTGCTGCCAGTACCCTGGTGTCAGTGCCTTGTAACTCCTTTTCATCTGTTCTTTGGTGTCAAAACTGAATGTGAGAACTGGGAGGCTTGTGTAGTGTCTTGTACAGATGGGAGACAAGCATGGCTGGTGGAGCTAGCACAGGAGGGTTCTCGCTGTGCTTACTGAACCTGAACATAAATAAACATTAAACTTGAGTTTTCTACTTTAGTCTACCTTACAGGTGGCACTGTGGGATCAAGAACCAGCATTATAAGTAATTTTTTCTTTGTTTCTATTGTCAGAGCTAAGGCTTCTATTTACTCGCTTTAACTCCACCTCTGCCTTTCTTTTGTATTTTCCAACCTAAAATATACTTTCCTATGTGACAGAAATTTTCTATGCAGAGCATGTATGTAAGATGATGCCAATGCTTGGAACCAAGGAAACAATTTCAACTATTTAGTCTTGACAGTCTGTAAGCCTTTGTGTTATTTTTTTATGGTTATTGCTTTTTAAATCAGTCAAGTTTATTTTATTTCTTAGGTATACGATGAAAAGGATTATAGAAGAGTTAGATTCGTTGGGCGGCAAAAGGAGGTAACTCATTCTACTTTTAGTCATAGTAGAGGGTGTAGTTTGAGGGGTTTCTTATATCTGGTATTGATGATTGATGTCCTCAACTTGCGTGTCATTAAACAAACAAACCTAAACGCCCAAAAAACCCCAGCAACAAAACGGCAGACCAACCAACTCCCAGAACCGCAACCAGAAAAAAAAACAACCCCAGAAACCTACTAAAACCAATCTGGTATAGATTTTGGGTTTTGGTGTTTTTTCCATTATATTGAAAGTTCTAATTTTAAGACAGTTTATAGTAATTTCTGTGTACCTTTCTGCTTTTTGGGAAATTCAAGACTTGTCCTACACCTGCTAAGTGCTTGCATTTAGGCATTTGAACATCTTAAACTTGGACTTTTTATCTTAAGTATGTGTTTTAGGAAAATTTTAAGCATGTTTTTAGTGCAATTTCTGTTCAGAAAAATAACATAATTAAATGCCCCATTGAATTGTGCACCTACACATATGTTTAAATGCATGTTTAGAAGCCTAATCTGCTTCTGCATAGTTAAACCCCTGAGCTTTACCTAAATTGAGTTTTTAATGAAGCCACTTCATTTCCAGAACCTGGAGCACATTTGCTGAACACTGATATAACACATAAAACTAAAATTTAGAGTATTCTGAAATATGATGAAGCCTCAACGGCAAAGTCGAATAACACCAGCATTAGCCAAATGTACTGTGAAGTTATGTGGTGTGCCTGTTGCTGCTGCTTATCAATAGAGTGGGTATGTGAAATTATAAGCCCTTTAGCACTGAGTTTTCTCTGATGATCGAACAGCACTGCTCCATTAGGCATCTGCTGGTCTTAGGGAGAGAAACAGACTGTTTCAGCTAAACTGTATTCTTCAATGCCTGAGCATCTGATGAGTGCCTTAGTGTTAATGCTATAAGTGCGTATATATAGTAGAGGCATTAAATATAAGGTGTGATAGATTTTTAGTGCAGTTTTGTGTAATTATTCCCTTCTTAAATTAACTTGAAGTAATTATGCTGGTTTTTGAGATTTTGTATTGAGTATACTTATTTATATCACTACACTTGTGCTACGTGGCACAAATGGATTCTACATGGGAAATAGTTAAATGAAAATGTCACTTAAAATGTTGTAGTAGTTTACTTCTGGGAGGATAGCAGCAAAGTAGGTCTCTTCTGGATGCAATGACTGTTTTTATGCTACTTCTGTAGCTTTGTAGGAAACACTTCTTAAGCCTAATTCTCCATAGGACATTAGTCCCTCTGATATGCCTTTGCCAGCAACTGATTTCAGACTGTCTGTGGTAAGGATCACTCAGGATTTTCAATTCAGCCTGAATCCTCCTTCTCCAGTAAAAGACAAGCTTTAAGTCTGCTGAGCAAGATTTAATGCTAGGGCTTAATTGTGAAATTGGAAGAAAATTTACTTCTTAAATACTGAAATGATCCTCATCTGTGCTTACTAATGGGATCTCTCTCTAGGAGCTTTGCTGTTATTCCCTAGTGTGTTTCAGCTGCTAGTGTTAGGGTTTCATAGCCACATCTGTAGTCTGAATGTTGTACAGTGTCTCAAAAATGTGAAGAATGGAGTTATGCTTCTGACCTTGAAGCAGGAGCGTACCATGGTGGTATCTCCCTCTTTCTTCAGAATGAAATAAAGGATGCACAGTTTTGAGCGTTATTAAAAGCAGCTGTAAAAATCATTGCAGGTTGGCAAAGATTACATGTGACTTGCAGATGCAGGCCCCAGCCTGTGAGATTCTTGATGTTCCCAATTTGCTTCAATACCAAAAAATATTTTTTGTTGACTTTATTTAGCTAGCATCTTACTTAGATAAAGAAAATCTCACTGGCAAAACTGACTTTTCAACTGCTATACCAAAATCGCACATTTAGGGGGAACTCAGTTAGAGACTTGGTGAAAGATCCTAAGTTGTTGTGTATAGAACTATATAAAAGTATCATTGTAGTTTTTAGGGACTCATGTTTTTCCTAAGAATCTCATCTTCATTCAAATACCAGCATGTTTGAGCCTTGCACAGAGAGCATTAGCTAGTGCCTTCTTTGGGTGCATGTATTATTTTACATTTGTGCATGTATAACATTGCCTTTGAAAAAGCTGGTCCCTCCTGGAGCATGTTTACATGAGGGGTAGGAGTGGTTGTCTGCTCACTGCTGACTCAGGGCATGTTGGAAGAGGCCGGTGCGGATGAGGAAGGAAAGCTCTGTGGCTGGGTGCTGCAGGTCATACTGAGGCACAAGTTGCTGTGTCGCAGGCCTGTCCAGAGGTAAGTACATTTGCCAGCCCATGCAGGTGTGACCTAGGAAAAAGCCGTACTTGTCACTGATGTAATTCAGGAAGTGTGTATAAAATGGGTTTACAGAGTGGCACATCTTTTCTAATGCTGAACAGTTTGCCTTTCTGACTGTTGTTATGCACCCTGTTCATGTATTCCTGTGCAGTGATAGAATAAGATGCATGCTGAGAGGCTCTAAATTACCAGCAGTTGTTTTATCTCACTCCTGACCTTACTTGTCCCACTATTTTTATCAGCGGTGAATCTTTTGCAATTTTATCAGGTAGTCACTAAAACACAATGCAGAGGCAGTGTCAGTTAAATATCTTGTGTTCTTGGCTGCTTGGTCCTGCTCTTCTCTCTCCTGAATCTGCTTAGGTCACATCACATTGTAAACCTGAGCACTGATGTGGCCGGTGCATCAGGGGAAAGGGATTGCTTCTTCAGAGTTGACCATGCAGTAGTGACATGTAGTCACTGATCTGGCTTATAGCACAGCCTAAAAGTTGGTGGAGGAGGTGGGAGGAAATTCAGGAAGGACCTTCTAGAGCTGGCTATAGTGGAGCTGCTTGTGGAGGCAGTAAATCGTAGTTGCTTTCTGTCTGAGTGGGAAAGGTATCTCAAAGTTTCTTTTTCTCTTACAGGTGAACAAGAATTTTGCGATTGATCTGATAGCAGAGCAGCCTGTGAGTGAAGTTGAAAGCAGAGTGATATCATGCGATGGTGGTGGTGGAGCTTTGGGACATCCTAAAGTGTACATAAACTTGGTAATATCTTTGTTCTGCATATAGGATGTTTTGCCTGTAAATTCTTGTTTGTAAGTTTATCTACTTTTGGGCATGCTAGTTTAACAAAGTAAAAGGAGTAACCACCTGAGATGCTCATTTTATATAGTGCCTAATGTAAAATTAAGATTTCTAGTCAGAAGAGTAAGAGGGCTTCTATTTGAAGTTGCAGAAATTTCTTTTTGAAATTTAATTTGTTTGATAGGACAGTAATTTTAATTTTAATTTTTTTTAAGAGATTAACTGAAGCAGTATGAACAAGCAGTGCCCTGAGAGCAAAAAATAACATGCTGCTTGTATTTTCAGACACTTACTCTGATTATTTAAATGCCACGGGGGTGTACATTTAGGATACAATTGCAGTATTGTTAGGAGCATGCAGTTTATTTTGAACCTTGCAAGTTCAAGGAAAAGAAGAAGGGGAGGAAAAAAGCCCTAAACAAACAAACAAACAAACAAACAAACCAGTTTCTCTTTCAGTCTTTCAGAATCTTGGTAGTTCCAAAGATTAAATGTTTCAATCATGGTTAGAGAATCTATGAAGAATAAATGTTGTCTTATCTTCCTATTGACGGTAGTGATACTTTCCAGTGTATTCTTATTCTAGAGAGTAAAAATATTCAGGCTATTGTCCTGTGACCTCAGTGGAATCAGCAATGACTTGTTGCTTAGATACTGTTCTTTGGCAGACCCTGACTGCAAATGTCTGAAAATCTTTGCTCACCCAAAATTTAACATTTGCTTAAAAGCCAAAAAAATGGTGGAGAAGAGCTGGGGTGCTTTAGTGTCAATGTTGTGACTTCTAACTATAATCATGAGCATTTCTATTTTGAACTGAGTAAGAATATTGCATTGTTCAAGGTCAAATGCTCAGAGATTCTAATTCATAACACTTAGGAAGCTTGTGTTCTTCAGTCTAAAGTTAACTTCTGCAGCACACTGCATTTATATCGATTTGTTTGACTTGTGCCATGCTGTTCTTGAAGAACGCCTTAGGTTTTTTGTGAATTTTCTGATCTTTTTGTGTTGACAATCAAATTACAAGATGTCTGTGGTTTGGTTCTTGAAAGCTAATTTCAGCGAACAGGGAGAATGGTATTAGACCAGCTTTTTTCCCCTAGCCCTAAAAATTGAAATCCAGGCTTTTGGTGGTGGATGGTAGCCTGGATTTTTCACTTCTAATCCTGTATTAAGGAAGGGGAACCATTTCATGACTTAAATGGTTATGTTGCTAAATAACAGAAGATCCCTGTCTTGTGTTTTGGTGTTAGGAAGGGCTGCAACAAGAGCTTGCAGTCAGTCACACTTCTAAACTTGAAAAAATACAATGTGTCTTTTGGAAAGGAGAATAAAATTTTATACAGTAGTAACTGCTACTTTTCTCCAAAATGTTTTCTTTCAGAATTCCTCCCAGAATCCTACTGAAATTTCCCCCTTCCTGCGACAAACTCTGTAGCTTACATTACTGGCAAAAATCCCTGTTTAGGTGCAACTTGGAAATGCCAAATCCTGTTCTGAATTCAAATAATTATGAAATGAACTTTTCAGAACATTGGAACAGATACAGTTGAACTTACTTAAGATGTTCAGTTTGGTAGGAGTATGCTTTATTGCTGAAGAGATATCACTTGACTTTAAAATTGTATTGTTGGGATTAGACCTGATTGAGATTAGACCTGGCAGAAGGGAAGCTGCATAGGAAACAGAAACAGAAATCAAGCATGAACCTCATGCCATTGTCCTTAATTCCACTGTTTCAAATAAGATTTAGCTCTGTACTTCAGCTATATTGATGTATTTTAAGGTGATACATATAAGTAAGACAAAATCTGTAATTTGACAGTTCTATGAAGTGTAATTAGCAGCTCTTGTATTTTTATGTTTTTGCAGGACAAAGATACAAAGACTGGAACATGTGGCTACTGTGGACTTCAGTTTAAACAGAAACATCACTGAAAGATTGTCCCTGCATGCTTGCAGATTTCTGTTCAGATGTTAATGTTTAGCTATAAATAAACAATATATGTTTAGAAACCCACGATTAGTGTTTGTGTTTAGGAATGTCCATTCTGTAGCTTTTTAAACCTGGGTTATCAAGGATTGGAGAGCTGAATGGTATTACAATACCTCTTTGTGCTTAATTTGGTTTTCATGGAACAAATGTCCTGCCTTGTTTGGCAGGCTTGGAAGTGGCATTTGGCTGCAGCTTAGGTTAGGTTTGTACTGGGTAGATTTGTATTCTTTTCAACACTGAATTGGATATGTATGTTTACTGGGGGATTAATTATCCTAGGTGTTTGTCTTGGCATTGTTTGACACTCTTAATTTGTTCATGGCCTAGTATCTATAGCTAGATTCACAAATGGAAGCACAGAGATATTATGATACTCAGCATTACAACACTCCTGGAAGCAAAACTGTCATCCCTGAATTAAGTAGCTACACTTGCTACTTGATTAAAATAAACAGACAGTGCCTTAGAATGATAATCAGTGTGAGCTGGAGAACTACCTAATTGGCAGATGTGAAAGGTGAGGACATAAGCATTTGTCCTTCAGTTGAGAGGATAGAGTATAAATAACTGATTCTGTTTGGGCTTCACACCCTAGAAACCTCTTTAGGAACTTGGTTTTGTCAGACTCAAAGCAGGAATTGCTCTATTACAGGGAGCAGCTTCTGCTTCTTTAATACAAGTAACTGACAATGAGAGCATCCATCCATCTCTGTGTAACACCATCTAGGCTGTATGAGGCTGGTTGTCATACATCATCTATTTTCTTGCTTAATTTCAGTTATGTAGCATTGCATTATATAAGAGTGACCCTCAAACAGGGTGTGTGTCTGGAGAATGAGAGTCAGAGCTTTGGTGTTTGTTCTGGAGATCATTTTAATTTGTCAGTAATTGACTTTTTAAAATGCTGGTGATGGAACGTGGTCCTGGGTAGTAATTTTTGCTTGACTGAAGTTTTAACAGGGAGTCGTTTTTAAACCTGCTGTTTATATCACTGTAGTTAAAGTGTGGTGGTATCAAGTTGAACCAAATTATGTGGGCCTACAGCTGCTTAACATGCTTATGTTAGTTTATGGATGAAGTTGAGCCAACACAGTCAGTCTTACAGCAAGGTCTGAACTATTCTGTCTGTGTAAGTTGTGTGTTCAGAGGCTATACTCGCATGTACACATTCATTCCACTTGTAAGAACATAACCTCGCTTTCTGTTTCTTCTACCTCTTCTTTGCTCTCTTTCTCTCCTGTCTATTGCTGCTTTTTTCAAGTGATCATCCACCTGGCCTTCATTCTTTGTCATGACCTAGGAATTACTTAGGAAGTAATACTAGACCTAAGCATTGTAAATTCGGTACCTGTTACTGAGCATTAACTTTTCCATAAGCTCAGGGTCTGACTGAGGCTAGATGGGTGATACAATGGTTGTAGTTTTGTAATGTTAGTGTAGTGGCCAAATTCAAGAAGACTTAATGTGTGTTGTGTTTTGAGTAGCACCTGAAGCATGTACAAAGATGGCAAAGGATTCTTTCATTCAAATGATCTGTCAACTGAGCATATATGAGACATTATGAATGGTCTTTTGGTAAGTGTATCATGCTCTAAATATAAAATCACTTGAACTTGCAGTGTCTGTCTTCAAGTATAAATCTGGTTACATTTTAGTCTGGCTCTCTACCAGTTTGTAGAGCATTTTGGCTGGCACAGTTCTCTCGTGGTGTAATCATCTCTGCAAAAAGACTGGGAACAAGTAATCATATGTGGTCCTCTTCCTTGGGCCTTTGATTTTCTTATGAATAATATATCTCTTTGGATCACCGCTGCTCATAATAAATTAACAATGTTTAAATTGGCACAGCATCTGCTGAGGACCCAGACAAATCCCATCCCGTTGGTTTCAACTATGGAATGCTGTTCTTGGATATTCTCCCTAAAGTACTCGTGATATGCAAAGCTTTTGACAACAGTGAAACAGAGAAGGTCTACTTCAAACTGCTGATCTTCATAGGAAAACTTGAGACCTTGCTTCTTAGAGTTTCCTGTGTGCCAAGTTCATGTATCCAGTTGGGAATGGTTGTTTGTATGCTTTGCGTATGGTTGTTTGTATGGTTGCTTTGCACTTTGAGCCACACCATCCACATACCTGTGAAAAGATCAACCTTGATGTGCAGGAAAAAAAGTGCTGGAAAGCAAAAACTTTTACTGTGTTCACAAGCAGATACATGTGAAAATGGGTCTATGAGGAGAGACTAAAACACATCAGTATCAAAGTGAGGACAGACTAAAGCACATATGCACCACATCAGCATTACAGGTTTCAGGCAACAAATTCAGACTAGAAAGCAACATAGAATTTAAGTCTGAAAGTTTTATTCAATCAATCACTGTTTTGTTCCTTGTAGATAATTTATCCAGGCTGGAATTATAGTCTCTTACTCTCCAATAACCAGAGTACAAATCATAGTTTATACTCTGTTGCTGTGGAAAACAACAGAGCAGCTTGTCTTAAAAACTGTATGTTGCCTTTACTTATTAGAACCACATAGGCTTTTTCCCTTTACTACCAGACGTGGAGCTTTTCTTGGTGAAAATCACTTATGTGTTTAAACTTCGAGAACAAATAAGGACTATCCACCCTTTCCCCATATTACTTGGTAGCTGTCAGTTCTCTAATTAAAAACTAAAATGAATTTACAAGGTGAGTGCTGTTTGTTCACAGAAGCAAAAAGCACTACTATGACTGCAGCATAATATGCAAGCTCATCTTCTTAAAAACTTCTTTCAGTCCCATGGCATCTCATTGTACTCTGAAGTTGCTCTTGTAACAAGCTTCTCCAAATCAGCAGATAGTATCCCTATGCTTTTTACTCCCACCTGCCTGTAATAATTGCACTTTAATGCTATTGCAAGTATCAGAGAAAATACAGCATACTGTAATAGCTATAGAAATATTTGGTTCTGTAATATCCACATTGTTGGCTTTCTTTTGTGTCTTCCTGCTATTGGTCTACGTTGATTTGAGAGACAATTCAATCTTTCTATGGTGGTCTCCGAGTATGCCACCAAAATTTAAAGCTAGGGATCCCTGAGGAGCACATCTGACAATTCAGTCTTGCCAATGGAATAATTGATCAGGAAAACAATGGCCCTGCATTCACCCTGTCATAGAGTTCGTGGTGCAAATTATTATGTGTCTCCCTCTTCAGAGGTCCACTGGGACTTGCATAACTAAGGAAGAGCAGCAGTTCCAGTTTTCATAATCAGAGGTGATATAGTAGACAAAAAAAAAAATTAAAAATGTGATAGGTTTTACTGCTGTAAACGTCACTCTGTGAATGAGCATCCTTTCATGTGGTTGTATTTTTGTCAAGCATTGTTCAGTGTTAGCAGCACAAACAACAAGATGTGCCTTGAAGACTTTGCACGTCCACCTTGTGGCAGCTTTCATTCCAGGCTTTCCAGACCTCAAAGCATTTTCTACTGACTGACTGCAATGGGAGGTTACAAGTGGAATGTGATTATCGATTTTTCCATGTGCAGAGTAGCTCATGGAGCTCAGATGTGTTTGAAATATGGTGAATTTAACTGACAGTTACAGGAACATTTTTCTGCATCTGAAAATTATACAGTCATTATCAATTAATCCAGGTTTGCATTGCCATTCATCTCCATCCAAAATCCTCAGTGTTTGGGTGTCAGAAGTTGAGCTGATGAAGCAAAAACTGCCATGTGGAAGAACAGATCATAGAAGTGCAACAGAGGGACCAGGGTAGTAACCTGTGCAGTATGGAAATGATATGATGGAGCACTGAGAACATTGTCTTCAAGCTCCTCTTGTTTTAAGAGGCTGTTAGTTTCCCTCAGTGTGACCAAATGCTGTGAGAATATGCATAACTGCAGTTATCCTTCTATATACCAGTTATATACCTTCTGCTGATACAACATCCTGCTTTGGGAAGTCCTTGCAATAGCCTGCTGTGCATGCATTTTTATTGACGCCCTGGCAACTGTATGCCAGGACAAATGCTATCAACAGCATATTCTAGTGGACGTGTCATTTTAGTGAGTGCTAGATTTCAACCTGAAAGTTCGTATCTCTAAGCAGTGTGAATCCAGTCGTGAAATGAAAACATTATCAGGCTTCTATGCTAATTTCCCCCCATTATATCTCCAGTGGAGAAAACAAATTTCAATCTTAGAAGCCTGATGTAGTGTATATACTTCAGACAGAATGTTCTGGTGATTGTTTAGAAAACAAGCTGGGTGACGAGCAGAGGGGGCGTGCAGAGGCTAATGCTTAAACATACTTCAACTAGTCGTTCATAACCATGGGGATCAGGAGCCAGGCTATTGCTTGTCTACACATGGGAGAAGATTCTTACCTAATATTGTTGATTAATTTATTGTTTTATAAACTTACCTCAAGTTTATTTGGATACTTGTTCCTACTATTGGTCTAAGTTGCTCTGAGAGGCTCCCAGGTATGTTTCTAGAGGTTTAAAATACTTGGTCTTGGTGCCTATGAATTGGATGTGGTGAAATCTGGTATTTTCAGATCTGGTAACTGAGTTTCCCATATTTCTGGATGGGAGTTCAAGTTGGCTCTGTTTATGCTTGAGGATGATGGGTTGCTTGGATTTTTGGGAAGGAATAGTGAGATGTTTGAACTGGCTGGTTTTTATTCCTAGCAGCCCTTTGCAAAAGGATTACTGACCATTTCTGTACACATGAATGTTGCAATGTAGTCCACAGTTGTTGTCTCCAGCTATGAACACTGGATGTCAAGCCAGAACACATGCTCGGGTATATTTTGCTTAGCTTGTGCTCCTCAATGACCTTCCTGTAAGCAAAGCACAGGAGAAGTGTTGGGTCAGGAGAAAAGTATATGTTAGGGATTATTTTGAAAAGGATAGTGTGGAACAGAAAACAGTTATGCTGCTACCTAAACTGTATTTTCTGTACAGTGCTGGTCCTCCTATTAAAAACAAAAAAAGGTATATTAGAATGGGGAAAAAGCTTAGAGAAGGGCAAATAAGAAAAAGGTTTCTGTAGAAGGGAGGACAGGCTGAGTACTCTGTGACTCTTAGTCTGTTTAGAGTTATGATGCAGATCTATAAAAACCTCAATGGTAGGGAAAAGTTGGATTGACTTTCGGAAAGACCAAATCATGGTTATTTGTAAAAGCCAGAAAATAATGATGAGCTGATTCTTTTGGGAGTATTTAGTCAGGTTACAAAGAAAAATTGTGCTTTTTTTAAACCAAAGTTGGGCATGCTACATGAAAATTTTACTTAGACTCATAGATTCAGCTAGGTTGGAAAAGACCTGTAAAATCATCAAGTCCAACTATTACACCAGCACTGCCAAGACCACCACTCAACCGTGTCACTGAGGGCCTCATCTACATCGTTTTTGAACACTTACAGGAACGGTGATTTCATCATTTCCCTGGGCAGCCTGTTCCAAAGCCTGAACACCTTCTCAGTGTTCAGAAGTTTTTCCTAATATCCACTCTAAACCTTCCCTGGAGCAGCGTGAGGCCATTTCCTCTTGTCCTAGTGCTTCTTACTTGAGAAGAGACTGACCCTCATCTCGCTTTCAGGTAGTTGTAGAGAACGATAAGGTCCCCTCTGAGCCCTCTCTTCTCCAAACTAAACAACCCCAGTTCCTTCAGCTGTTACTCATCAGACTTCTGCTCCAGACCCTTCAACAGCTTTGTTGTCCTTCTCTGGACCCGCTCCAGCACCTCAATGTCTCTCTTGTAGTGAGGAGCCCAGAACTGAACACAGGATTTGAAGTTCAGCCTCACCAGTGTCAAGTACAAGGGGGTGTTGCCTTCCCTGGCCCAGCTGGCCATACTGTTTCTGATACAGGCCAGGACGCTGTTGTCCTTCAGTAATGTTTCCCAAGGAATTCTGCCAATCAACATTCTAAACAGGCCAAAGTCAGACCTGCGGAAGTCTAAAGTGGGGGTTTTGCTGACCTTCTTTCCGACTTCTCCAAAGACTGAAAATTCAATCATTTCATGATCATTTTGCCCAGCTTGCTTGCTTAGAGCTGGTTTAAGAGGAGGGCACATGGATTAAAAACTATCTGATGTTCAGAGGACAGCTACTACGACAGTAATACATACAGTGTAAAAGGCTGGAGGAAAATGAACAAAATAGAAGGCAAACAAGACCAATAGTGAGCATAGCTAAGGCTGATAAGAAGCACGGAATTACTTTAGAATCAGAAAAAGGTTTAACACATTGGTCTAATGTGAGAGGGATGTGGTGAAATAGGTGATGTAAAAAGGTAAGAAAATTAAAATATATATGTGCTATATCATGTAATCGTAATTTCCAGTAATAGGCAATCAAGGGATTGTTCTTTAGTAGCTGCTAAATTTAGACATTTTTAAATTGGCATGGCCAGATAATTAGTTTCAACAGGGCTGTCCAATGAACTTCCTGAGTTAATTAATGTTAATTTTTGATAAGCTATGAAATACTGGAGAAACAGCACAAAAATGGCTAACATGCCAACATTCAAAGAGGGTAAAAGGCATGACCTGGATAATTACATGTCTGTCAGCCTGACATCACTTCTGGGCAAAATAATAAGGAACCTAATTAATAATGAATTAAAGAGGTGTTGTATAATTAGTGCCAATCAACATAAGTTATAGGAAAACCAGACTATGTCAAGCTAGCATGATGTATTTTTGATGAAATTAGAAGTAGTGGTTGATAAAGCTAAAAGGGTTAATGTAATATCCGCTGATTTCTGTAAGGATTAGACTTAGTCCATATTTTGATTCAGAAATGGAAGTCTAGCATAATCAAGCAGCAGCACTTCACATGTTTTACATGTATTAAAGGATAGTTAATTCCTGGGTGTGAAAATGTCAATGTAAAATGAAACTCATTGCTGAAAGGCCGCATTCCTCTTGCACTCTTGATGACATCCTTTCTCAACCCTATGGCACTTAGCTTCTTATCAATATCCTAAAAACCATGTAATAACTACTGATGGTTTGCCAAGGATTGAAAGGTTGAAGACTTGTTAAGTAAGGAAGAGGATTCAGCAGTGATACTATTTGCTGCCACTTACCCCGTCAAAGTTGGCACAAAGCTGAATATGTTTCAATGCAATGACCCTTACAGGAAAAATAAAATGTTGTCCGTATTTATTGCAAAAAAGTTCTGTGAAGTGATAACCATAACAGCCTCAGTTGCGATTTATCCTCTGTGAGTAGCAGCCTTAATAACTTCAGGTAGCAGGAAACAATGACTATTATATATGACTGGGGGAGTTTGTTGATCATAAAATCAGTTTTGAGTTTCCAGTTCAATTCTGTGTCATAAATAGCTTTTATGAACTTCGGAGGGATAAATAGAGATGTATTGAGTAGGCGTATCTTTCTGAATTTGATGAGAGTGCATTTGTTACTTGAATTCTGTGTCCAGTTTGAGGTCTGTGGTTCTTTAATTAATATGGCTAAATTAGGGAAAGTTAAGAGAAAGCCATGGCACTAATTACAAGAGTAGAAAATGTGTTGTGTAGTGAAAGATCTAACAAGCTTCATCTTTGCACTTCTTCATAAATGAGGTTAAGAGATGACTTGATGAGGGTCTACCAGTACAAATGCAGGGAACAAAACCTTGATAATGGCATCCTTAGTTTAGCTAAAAAGGATAAGATCTAGTAGCTGGAAGCTATAGATAAGCAGATTCAGACAAGGGGAAAGAAGACTTCACAGTGTGAGTGATTTACCAAGGACTGCAGTAGATTCTGCAGCACTCTTGACTGTTATTTTTAAGGTTGACATTTGTGAAAATGTGTATTAATTGAAACAAGGTTGAAATCTGGAAGCCATTACGTATGGCCTGTGTTACAAAAGCAGTGGTCTATTCTCAATCATAGAAATGAAATGTGTATCAGACTAGAGACATTGGTTCTATTGAACAGTGATGCTGTTAAAAATATCTTCCAGACCTTGCTCTGAGTAAGGCACAGGAAGGACTTGAACTTTGTTTTCCTAGAAAAATACTCTAGTAGTCTGAATGATGGGGACTTGAATTCTGCTGTTGCAAAAGAATCTCTTGCTTATAGCTGTGTGGGAAAAGATCAAACCTCAAATCCTGATGTTTATCCTGATGAGGAGTTGTCATCATCTGCTGGGCATCTAACAAAGCCAGACAAATTAAAGTAAAAGGAAGTCAACACTTTAGGATATGGTCAGTTAGAGGACTTCGTATCTGTTCGCACTTGAGAGAACATAGGTGAAATCTGCACTACTTTTTGAGATAAAAATGAAAAAAGATTGTTCCCGTTCAAACTTAAGTCCCAGCTTCCAATAGTTATGGTAATTTTGTTTTTGTCAGTATAGCTTTTGTGGTGCTCTTGATACTATACCAGATTCTGGAATGAAGAGGCTTGTGCTTCTGTAAGCTTTGCTTACCCTCTTAAATGCCGCTCTGGATTACAGTGACTTCTCAGGTTTTCTATGGCTTTTATGAAGTAGCAAGCATTCAGCATCTCCTGTATTGGATAATAGCATCTTCCTCAAGAACAGCCCTGGATTAAAGTGTTTATTGTTTAATCATGAAATGTCTGATGTTGATGTCAATTACCATTAATTAGAAATCGTCACACTGAGTCATTTGGGGGAAGCCCAAGACAATATTGGGGGAACCTGCATGTAGTAATGAAACATCTATATTAATGCTAAAAGCAGTTGGAAGGATTTTTAAAGTATATTTGAAAACAAACAAACAAAAAAGCAGACACTAATCCCTCATAGAGGGAATAAAGAGAGAAAAGTACCAGAATTATTCCACAGAAAGAAAATAACAAAAAATATCCTGTGATTGGAAACCAGCTGATTTTCATATATATGCTGATGAAACGTGTTCTGTTCCAGTGGTAAATGGAAAGGATGTTAGGCATATACTCCCAGTAAAGACCTTTAGACTTGTGGGACTGGATAACATTGAAAACAATTGGCTGAAGAGCTTTCAATGTCATTGATATTGACATTGAAACTTCTTGGAACACAGGTAAGCCTTCAGAAAATTTCAAGAAAGATAATATGGTGATATTTAAAGTTGCTGTTGATGGCAGCATCTTGCTGGTCATTCTATTTCCTGCTCCATTAAAAGAAAATTATTAGCATCTGTTATTTTACCTCCGTGAAGGTTTTTATATACTGTATCCTATATCCTTTGTTTTCTTTTGCTAAGATACACAAAATGAGGGTTTAGTTTTTTGTGACTCAACGCTCAGCAATTTCTTAACACCTTAAAATATGATTAGCTACAGTGAATATAATAACGTAGCATTAAACACATTGCTGCTGCATGCAGAAATAAAATAGCAGGGAGGGAATCCTCTTTGTATTTAAGGGAACAGATTAACCACCTTGGCTAGCATAGTAGTGGAAGCTTATGCAGACTTGCTTGTCCACTGTGCACTCTAGATCTTCGTTCATTGCAGTTCCTATGCAGTATATTTATTCTGTATGCTAGTTCTGTTCCTGACGGCGTGACCTTGCACTTGATTGTATGAAATTTCATTGAGCTTAGATGCGCTTAGCTGAGTGGTTCAAATCACTTTGTAAGCAGTTCTGTCTCTGTCTTTTTTTCCACTCCTCTGCAAATATTTGCATAATAAGACATGGTTTTGTATTTCTTTCTAATTCTGGATAACTGTTTTGCTTGGTGTCAGGCCTTGCCTAATGAGAAACTTTCTTGTTTGACAAGGATTTCCTCATTTGGAACAGCTTTTTGAAATCTGCCATCTAGCTATTTCTAATTTCATCTAATCATAAAAATATAACAATAGGCTAAAACTTTTCCTAATGTATTCAAAGCATTTACTGGCTTTACATCTTTTACAATATGAATTCTTCCTTGTGTCCTCTGTTCTCTAAGTTTTGATTAATTTGTATAGAACATTTTCCCTGTTCCCTGTTTTTATCTTTTATTTCAGTTGTTTTGTTATGAACATATGCATTGATAGTTTATGTAGTTATTCGTGAACATGATCTGCTACCCCCTTTTAAAGCAGGCGTTTATCCAGTGTTCTTAATTGACTAAAAATGCTGAAAAATTCAGATTTTTTTTTTTTTTGGTGATTGATTTCTTTGCAAATATTCAGATGTGAGTTTGTGGTGGAGGCAGTAAGACCCAAACCAGGATTTATTTATTTATTCATTGTTTCATAACAGGTGAAACCCCTCATTTTCCTGCTTGTAACTGATTTTGTTGCAGTTCTCAAATTCTGACTGAGTACTTGGGCGGTGGCAAATGTTAGCAGAAGGTTGGATAGATCTGCTTTCTTACAGTAAGAGTACTTTGTTGTGTAAGGTGTGCTTAGTAACACAAGGGCTGACAGTGCAAATATTCAAGTAATGAGAACAGACATCAGAGCTTTGGTTCCTTTGAAAATGTTCTAAGAACTTGGCTAACAGCTAGGGTAATGACAACTGAGGTAGAAACACAAGCTGTGTCTTTTAGACTCTGATTCCAAACACACATGCCCCCTTCCTCCCACCCCTTCTCTTTTTTTATGTCTTCAGCTCACTGACTGTTGTCAGGCCAAGTCTGTAAGTCAATGTGTTCATCTTCTGCATGTTTTGCTATATAGGAAATATTAGCACTAAGATTTCTGGTCTTGGAGTTGGGCATGTGATTTTTATGTGCTGTAATTCTGTAACTGCCATGCTGTCTGTATCCTGTCTAGTTTTCCAAATAAGGTTTTATGTTAAAAAAGTACAGAATAAACTTACTTTCTTCCTTTCCTTTACAACTATTTAATATTATTTAAAAGTTGGAGCTGGAGTGTATGCAACAAAACCAAACTGGTCAGTATCAGAGAATAAGCTTTAAATATTTTCTTTTTATTTTCTGCTTTTTACTTTCTGTACTGTCTTCATTGAGTTGTGTTCATTGTATGAGGATTGCACTATATGGATATTTGTAAAATATTTTTACAAATATATGGGTAGCATTCCATGTTGGTAAATCTTAACTAGTTACAAAGCAAACCTGACGCAGTACTTTCTTCATTATGAAGGGTGGGAGAAAAGAGCCTTATGCCATTCAAGTCAAAATATATATGTGTATTGGGCAGTTGGAAAAAGTTGAGGGGGGAAACAAACCCACAATGATTTAATACTTTTTTTGGTGGCTTGCCAGCGAAGCTATGGGAAGTCACATTGTCAGCTCATCACTCTGAGCCCCATGGTACTATCTGAAGTGCTTCATGTATCATTCATTACAGCAGGTAGAGGGACAGTGAAATGTGGTTCACTTTAGCAGTAAACTCCTTTAGGACTGTTTGGTTAAGTGACTTAATGGCTTATTCTTAATGTTCCTTTCTTTTATCTTGAGACCTCATATTTCAAAATGACCAAAAATAATTCAAATTATTCTTGGCAGCAGGTCACCTGTGAAATATTTTCTGTCCGACTTTATTACTTTTGAATACAAGATGCCAAGAAAAATGTGTGTGTATGTTGGGGTATAGGAAATACTTAGAGGTATGTACATCTTCTGTGTACATCTATGGTTCCTGTATATCTTCTGTCTACTTCTGTGGCTTTTTACAATGCTGACAAAGAAAATGAATTTTAAATCATGTAATCTGTACCTCATTATAGTCTGCTCCATTTTAAAAGCACTTAAGTCTTGACATGAACCATGCATAAGTGACATAAAAGTAGAAACAAAAGAGAATTAAAGACAGTGAAATGTGCTGGATAGGGAAAGAAGTAGTGAAAAAGCTAGCGAGTATTTGGGGGAAAGCAGCAGCAAACTTTACATTTTTGTCTGATTTCCCCCCTCAGCCCCCGTAATACAGAAAATACCTATGCAAGTTACATGGAGGAAGTTTTAGAAAGCTTTCAATGCCTGACACAAATAGAAGACCTCGAAAACTCTATTTAAAAATAAAATGCCTCAGAACTGTCTAGAAGAATAATTCTACTTGTTCTCCATGCATATTTTAAATTAAATTATCAGAAAAGATAAATGAACATTTTATGTAAATAGAATTTTGCCCAAACAAAAATTCATTTTTAGGTAAATTGCCATTATGTGTAGCTATAGAAAACGTGGCAGATTCAGATATTGATGTCCTTGGCTGTGATCAAGGAAATAAAAGTTAATAGTCCCTCTCTGTAAGACTCTGGTATAACTATATATAAACCAAAACAGATAAAATACAAGTCTGACAAAAGGAAGACAAGCAAAACATACATAGTCATAGAATCACAGAATGGTTCAGATTGGAAAGGACTTCAAGATCACCTAGTTCTAACCCTCCTGCCATGGGAAGAGGCACTCCCGCTAGACGAGGTTTCTTCTTTTTGTAGAAGCTACTCTTCATTCAGAAATGTCTTTATCTGAAGAAATGCAAATGCTTATATTTACTCTTGGTAAATATATATTTCAGAACTTTTTCCTTGTCTTGCTTTTGTGTTGCCTTTTTACCTCTTTCCCAGAAATGGTAGTACTCCGAGTACCTGCTAGATGGCATGGCAAGCCATCACAATAATAATAATAATATGATAAGGTAGATGTACTTGTATGTTCTGTGAAGCAGTGAAGTCCACTGCTCAGCCACCATTGTTCCTTTCCCTTTTTCATGTTTTTAATCATTTTTTCCTATTCATTTATGGGAGATCATGGCTGGGCTTTTAGTTTCTTAATAATAAAACAATGATAAGCAGAGGTAAAATTTGTCTTTCTCCTGTATGGATGAAAGGAGATTAAATCAACAGTGCTTGTAGCTGTATTTCAGGAAGCACATTTGAGTCCTAATAGATGTTCTCACTGCTTTTTCTGTCATTCCTGCTGTAGAAACTCTATGATCCAAGCCCTAGCAGTGTGCCATTCCCTCCCTCATACCCAACTGCAGGTGAAACTTTCCGCTTGGTCCCATAAGGCCTTATGAATCAGTATATTCTATATCTCTCTCTGGCTTCACAAAAATCATGCTGAGATGAGGGTATGATATTTGAATGCTGGCACTAACAAAGAAAAATTCAGTTTTACGTGCAGTGTTCTCCCTTTGAGCATGTTAAAGCCTGATTCTCCTGTCATCTCTGTTAGGGTGAAATTAAGAGTAATTCTAAGTAACTCACGGGGGTGATACTCTTGTAATTGCTGTTAGGAAAAGCAGAATTGGAGTACAAAAAGATCTGCATGCAACCATTTTCAAAATTACAGTTTTAAATGGATTTTATAAAGCACTGTTTTAATTATTGCTGCCTTACATTGTAATCTCTTTTAAAACAAACATGATAAATGCAAGAGGGAAGGACCAAAGATAGATAGTATGGGCATGGATTGGCTACGGGCATATTTTCTGTACTAGAATTCAGTCAATATCTGCAGGTGTAGATTTACAGAAGCAGATAAGAGCACAGTAATCCCCGTCTCCATCTCCTTGTGGCTCACTGGGAGCCTGGGTATCCACAGCACAGCACTGCGGTTTCTCCTTGGCATCTTGGTCACAGATGCAGATCGCTGAAGGGGATCTGTGACACCATGCAGCAGCTGGCGAGTGGGAGCCTTGTCCTGGGTAGTGTATGGTGGGGCAAGAAGGATCATGCCCCAGTATGTGATCAGGTGTGCAAGAGGTAAAGCTCATCTTTTGTCCCTCGCCTCTCCCAGTCACGTGGGGACTGCATTAGCCCCTGCTGCAGCTTGATTTTGCAAAGCACTCAGACACTGATGAGAGAAGCTACAATATTAAAGAGGTTAATGTGTAGATGTCATGTAAAAAAATAATCCACGCTCTCTTTTGACCAGAGTGTAATAGAAAAAGCTTTCCTATGCTGTAGCGTTAGTAATTCTGCACACGCACACACAGTGGGTGCACAGAGCTAGTGAGTCTATTATAAATAGTGCTAAGTTTACCAGTTCTAGTTTAATTTGTTTTCCTAAAAAAACAGGTAAGCATCAACAGACTCTTAATTTGTGATAAATGAATTATCTTGTGCCATATTTCAGGAAGCATCTAACTATGGTAAACTCCAGGGAAACACCTACTTACTGTAGTAACAACAGCCTATTTAAAGGCTTCACAAGTAATTTCAGCAGTGCTAGTGCTGAAAGTATTACAGCTCATGTGAGTAGTGGATATGAAAATACAGTATTGCACTGTAGAAAATGCCCTAGAGAGGCAATATGTGATTATAGAGTCTGAAGGATCTTTTCTGTGAGTCTTAATGTGAAATCTTTATGTTGTTCAAGTCAGTGACAAAGGCTGTGCAATGACACCTAAAGGGATAATCCAGGGCATATAGCCAGTGTATCAATTACTGATACTGTCTCTCATTAGAAAACTATTTGAAGCAATGTATGCCTCTGTAGGTAATCCTGTAGATAACTAGGGCTAGACGTGCAAAGAGACTTAAGCATCCATGTGTTCCTTTTGATGCATAACTCTAGTCTTAAGGAACTAGCAACATTGCTAAAGCCCCAGTTCAGTGGCCAATGGGCATGCACAAACACATACCCACAGCCAGCCTGATCAGGACCCTTCATAATGACCTCAGTTGAATTCCCATCAGGTTCAGTCCTCCTCAGCTTAGCCAAAGGAAGAGTCTTCAAGGGCTACCTTGCAGTGACTATGGCTATTCTCCATGTACCTCTCCTCAGATTCATTACTCCATGTAATTCAGAGGAAAGACTTGAACCCAGCTCTTCATCTGTGCCAGAGAGAGTGCTGCAACCTCTTGGCTGTCAGATGTTCAGAGGGGAGGGGAAGAGGGTGGGAGCTGTCTTCTGTTAAAACTCTTCCAGTATATACAAATAATGACAATTCATTAAAGGAGAGACAGAGATTGATGACATAGGCATGTAATTAGGGCTATCACCTGGGAAGTGGGAGAGTCAGGTTCTGGTCCATGCTCCAATGAATATTTAATTATTAACATGAGATGGAACAGCTCTGTCAAGCCTGGGAAGGCTGCACCTGCAATTCTTCAATGGTTTTCTGCTGCGAGCAGTCTGCTGGCTGGTAGGAGAAGTGGATTGAGTTCCTTGTTTCCAAATTAGTAAGAATTTCAGAGCAGATCTTTCACCTTCTGAGAGCACTCTGCAATGAACAATGTTATAAGATTGCAAGGATTTCAGTAGCTTTTATTTATTTTGTGAGAGGTCAGGAGTCTTTGGCATTTAATTCAAAAAGAGATTGAAAATTTTTAGCAAACCCTAACACCTCCAGGAGGGTTTCCCTTATGTTCTGCCATGGTGGCCAGAAGTGAGGTGTGAGGGCCCAGCTAGTGTATCCCGTAATTTCTGTGAATTCCTAAGGAAAAAGAAAGGAAACAGACACAAAATCTTTTCAATCCTTTCCTATAGCTGAGGAATCAAAATGTTGGTGTGCAAGGTTCGGTTTCAATGAAATCTCTGGAGAAATTCCATTTTCAAGTAGGAATGAAGTGAAAGGCGAGCTACAGCCCCAGGCACTCCAAGGTCAAACTAATGAATACTCAGGGAGGAGTGGAAAATTTCAGTTGCCTAAACAGGAGTGTCAAGTATCACTTTTGGTATTGGCTCTGACATTTTAAGCCTGCCTGGCCTCCACCTCCTGTTTGTGAGGGAGTGGATCTCACTGAAGTCCTACCTCAGACCTGCCAGCCCCATGCAGATGTTGTGGCTGCCCCGGGGCATCTCAGATAGCATGAGGTGACAATGCTTAGGCAGCTGAATCTCACTCATCCTGTCTGCCTTGCACATCCGATACCTCTAGCCTCCGAAGGCAGTGCAATTCCTCTTGTCATTCTGCTTCAGCAGCAAGACCAGTGGCTACTAATGTGGCCATCTGTCTCAATCTACACAGTGGTTAAAATTGTTCTGCTGTTGCAGAGGAAGGAGCGAAAACCAAATCACTTTGAAAACCCTTGTCACTGCATAGCTGGTCCTGTAACACTTTCACTGATATAATGCATTACGCTTTTCTTTTTATTGCTCGTAAACAAATTTCACAGTCTGCAGCCCAACTTTTAAGATGTGGTTTGTAAAGACTGACTGCGTTTTCATAGGTATGTATTGGAAATACATAACTTTCTTTGCTATTGCTATTTTCCTTACTGGTTTTATCAATATTTTTGTAATTAATTTTAGAAGGTTATGAAGTAGTAAAAAAAGGAAAAAAAAACCCAACAAATTCAGTTCTAAGAGATCAAAAAAGACTGAAATGCATAAGTAACTTCACGCTGGAAAAGACTAAGACAAGAACAATACAAGTAAAATGATAATGGGGAAAGATACAGATCAGGGACATTCTGCAGGATGTTGTGTAAATACAATTATGTTCCAATAGCAAGGAGTTTCAGTTCTCAAAGACATGCAAGTTTGCATTTTGTATCATTCTGATTTCTAATTCATCTCGATTGTCTTCTATTTGAAATGCTTTTTGTCCTTAATATAAGCAGATTTGGAAAGATTTGCTATTTCACTGGATTTCACAATCTGGGATTCATGATGTGAGTGACATATATCTGGCTATGAATTACATTTTACTAAAAAAAACCAAATCCATTGTAATACAAGCACTTCCTCCCTCCTGCTTGCTTTAGAAGTACTTACTGAAAACCAGAAAAAAAAAAATTACAGATCACACTGATACAAAAAGGCAAGAGTGACTGAACCTTTTTGTGAACAATGTTCTACTAAGTGCTCTGTTTTACAGATAGTTTCTATTCAGCATGAACATGGATTCAGGATTGATTTTTTAAGAAGTTGTTTGGAACTACTTGTTACCAGTCATTCCTCTTGGAAATGCCACCCAAGCCTTTGGAGTTGTGTGCCAGATCTCTTTTGACTGTGTCTGTTGGCTGATAAGCTAGTTCCAGTCTGAGGCTACTGCTGGGCACATACCTCGCTCATCCTCCTCAGGATCATTTTCAACCCTTGTGTATCAATTTGTAATCCAAAATGCTGTGCAATATGTCAGCTAGTTGCACTGTAGAAGGCCAGCCTGGATACAAGCTGGCAGTGAGTTTACACTCATGTGCTGTCCTATGATCAATATAGCTCTGACAGCTTGAGCTCTGCCTGCCCTCATGCTCTTGCCATTTCAGTACTGCTTTGGGAACTGCCTTTCTTTTCCAAACAGCCATGTGAGCAACAGGTATCTATGGGACTCCAGTCTGGTGTACTAAAGGAAAGAGAGTATTTATTAATGTCTTGAAATATTTCTTTCTAGCGGAGAACCTATGGACAAGGCAGGAGGCTTAGAAAGCTCATTGACTGTTTGGCGAGATAACAGTGGTGGATTAAGGATAACTGGTGGTAACTCCTGGGGCCAGTAGAATAAAAGCTGTTGATATAAGCTGGTAGACATATCCTGGCAGGTTTTTGACACTAGAAGAGTAGAAGGGCGATTTTGGTGGAGGTCAGCTACCTACCAGCCATGGAGCTACTCAGGTAATGTAGCTGAGGTACTTGGCTGTGTACTGTCACCATATACTCAGGTAATGGGACAAAGACAACCTTCTCCCAGTGACCTAGATAGAAACGAAAAAAAAGAAGAGCACCCTGAGTTTTGGATGACTCTGTGGATGGCCTGTGCCAACAGCGCAAGTCCTAGCAAACTGTGGGACCACGTAATGGTAGTGGCCATTGAAATTTACCTTAGCAAGGATGAAATAGTGATGACGGGTCAGACCAAGAGCTCTTTCCTGCCTTTTTTATTTTAGGTTTAGGGTTTTTTAACTCATCAGACTCTTGGAATCAGCTGGTTTAGCTTTGATGAAATTCTCTGAAATTCTCTCTTCCAGCAACTAAGATAAAATGATCTGACTCCACATGGGCAATTTCAGACCATAATATTAAGAGATCAGCAGAAAATATTATCACTGAAAAAGACTTTTATAATGGGAAGGTTTTGCATCTTAAGGAAAGGCAATGCCCCTCCTCTGTTTACTTAATTGACAGTGATAACAGAAAACAAGTCAGCCACAGGCTGTGAAACTAAAATGCTGTAGAGGGCCCTAAGTCCTCATACAAATCTCTGGAAACTTTCTCATTATTGCATAGCCTGTTTAGTAAGGGAGTAAGGGTCCAGGCAAGTGGAGTCAGTGTGATGATGGGATATCTGTCTAGGGGCAACAAGATAAAAAATGGGTTTTTTTCTGAAAAGAAAGGAGACTCTGAACAGTGATTGGGAGCATAAGGAAAATAATTCTGTAGCCTAATAACTGATAATTTCATCAGTTTGGGGAAACATTCAATAGTGACTGAGTAGGAAAGAATAAATTCAGAGAATCTTTTCTGCTTGCTCCTCCTTTTTCACATGTGATCAGAGATGTTGCTGTGCTCTGCAAACTCTTCCATTGATGATAACAAATCAGTATTTAGGTTTCAGAATACACCTACAAACTGCGGAAGAAAACTAGAAGAAGAAGAAGAAAAGGGCCTGGATGCAAGGCTTTTCTGTTTGTCTCTTGGTTTTGCGCAATGGAACCTGTTTGTGCAATTGTGCATTTTTAGTGGAAATAACAGTAAAATATGCAGTTTCAGGAGCCAAAATTTAGTCTGGTATCATTTTACATAAGCAGGCAATAGTTTTTCTTAATTTTATTTTAAAAATATTTATCTTATTTTTTCTGTCCAATATATAATCCGGCCTACATATTGTTTCACATTTTGCAACATTTCTAATATCTCAGTACTTCTTTATCTACTGTTAATTAATTCTTCTCACTTGTAGGGATTCATATAGTTTAAATATTTATAAAGAATGAATATGTTTCACCTTTATTATTACTTAGGGTAAGTAACAGTTTTGAATCTTGTCTTGTAAGCAAATTCTTTCAGCTCTTAATTTGCATTCTTGTTCTCCTCTGGAGTCCAGCAAATCTGGAAGCATATTTTTTGTCAGAGGTAGGATTCTAGCCTGAGGATTGTCTTTGGAGTCAAGGAAAAACAAAACAAAACTACAGTAATATAGTGCCAATACAGAGAAAACAGGTCTACAAACCAATTTTTTCTGTATCTTGGAGAATTACTTGCAACAGGTAATAAAAACATACAACTGCAATAGTTCCTCTGAAATATTTTTCTCTCACATTGTTTCATTTTCAAGAGAAATAGATATCTCTTGAGATCATTTATTTATGTATTCCTTTTCTTTAGAATTTACATCATTTTTATGGGGTGTTTTGTTATTCTACCTCTATATGGAAAGTAGGATTCTTCTTATTTTTTAAATCCCCTCCAGACTGAAAAATACTTTGCTTTGCTTAGGTTGAAGGTCTTCTGGTTTGTCACTGGAAGGCCCCTTTACTTGCTGATTTCTACTCATTAAAGTAGTAGTTTATCCACCTTCAAATGTCTCTGCTCTGTGTCACAGACACTTATTTGTTCTCCAGCCATCAAAGTGTATTAAAATTAACAGCAGTCATCACATGAGTGGAGGGTAGCCATTCTCAGACACACAGATAGTTATATACTCACAGCAGGAAACTTGCAATCAAATTCTAACAAAAGGTCACATTTGCAATAAGTAAAGGAAAATGCAGGTAATTGGTTATGGAACCAGTTAATATCTTTGCAGACCTTGAAAGGCACTCTGATGGACTTGAAACCTTTTTGTTCAAGTAATTAAAACTGAGGTATTGTTAAAGTATTAAAAAGACTCAGGAAATTCTATGTGCGTGGTAAAATAGTGTCGCTACAATGGCAAACAAATTCAAGAGGGAAAATTATTTGTGGTTGGTTTGAAAAGACATACGGACTCGAGTTCTGGCTGAAATGCAGAAAAGGAATAGGGAATGAAGTGCAGGACAACGTGAAGATTAGCTCTTACAAAATATGGTTTTAAGCTTAGCTTCAAAGCACACCCATGATTTTCCTCAGCTGATTTAGATTCCTGGTGGCTTCAGAAACACCAGGTCACACGGCGTTTATGCAGGCTTCCACAGACTTCAGGATACTTACTGGTTTGGAAGGCAGCAACTGACTTTCCGAGCCTGGAAAGCATTTCAGTGTTGGCTGAACTTCTAGTGGTACAACGCAGTCCTGAGCAATTATATGCCACAGCTATAGTCTCAAACTAATATATTATGCAGGTTCCTGAGCCTCCTGCACAACCAACGGGAAGGGTATGTGCTGCAGAAGTTGACTGAGCAGCTAGAACATGGAGCAGGGACCAGGTATCCACCATAAAAGGCTGTGGAAATATACTTTGGTTTTCTTTGCCCATCAAACACTCGTTTTCATCTAGTTCAAGCTAGGAGTTTCTGACAGTTTCTGACATGCGTGGGGACCGAGTCTTTACAGCACCTGGTGTGAAGCTTTTCCTCTGCCTGTAGAAAATCAAAGTTGGCACCTGAGAGCCCTCAGCAGGAGACTGCGGGCTCCCTTGAGCAGAGGGTAGAGCAGCTCATATCTTTCCATATTGGACTGTACAAAAAAAAGTTTGCTGGATCACATGGAAAAGGTGTGTGAAGACCCAGGCATATTCCTGAGTCTGTGAGCTGAGGCACTCGACAAGTAGAGGGAAGATATGCTTCTGCTTCAATGAGCATTTTAAATAATACAACAGCCATTAAGTATACTCCAGGAGTTCTTTTCTGTTGACCAAGTGCTCTGACTAGTAGGTTACACTATCACACTTACACCAACTTCTCTGTGCCTTAATTCAGATTTAATGGTACCAAAATTCAATTTTTGGCCCCTTCTACAGGGCTGGTATTTAGGAAGCTTCCTGTAGCTGAGAGAAAGCCATTCCTGAGCTCTCCTATCACCACTGAGCACTCTCCCTGCTGTGCAAACAGAAGGTAGATCTGGCCTTGCACAAATTTGGTGGGGGAACTCCTGCATATAAAATGAAGCAGCTTCATGCCTTTCAGACATCCCTCCAGAAATGCTCTCTGCAAACATTTTGAAGAATGCATTAATGGTTAACAATGGGAAATTTAAACTCTTCTCCCTTCCGTTTAATTTCCTACTATCTAAGTTATTCTAACAAAGGCACCCCAGGCCTGAGCTTGGATTCTACAGGAGGAAATTTGGCAAGTGGAAGAGAACTTCCAAGGCAGAATCATAACCTCATTAAAATGAATTAAGTCAGAGGGAGACCACAGCTGGAGCTTCCTGCAGGAAAAACTGTTTCAGGGACACTCCCTCTCTCCAGGCTCAATTTTCCCCTTCACACATCTCTATTGCTCACGTTATCCTTACCTCTGCACTATGTTTAGTGTTTCTCCCACAAAGATGATCCTCTCTGGCTTGACTAGGTGGGAACACTGAGGATATGGTAAAGGAATATGAGTGAGGGCAGAAATGGAGTGACAGTCTGGGGAGAGAGATCATTCTTTTAGCTGGGAACGAGCAAGGCAGAAGCCTAAGCAGACAAAGAAATTGATTTCACTTCTTTCCTTCCTTTTCTTTATCACTCTGGTGTCTGAAGTGACTGTCATCCCTTAAGACAAAGGCTGGCATGAAAACCGGTTTGTCTTGTATTAGAGAGAATGCAAGTGTCATCTCAGATACATGCTCCTCAGGCTCTGGTGCCATGCAAATGCAGCAAATAAAAAGAGAGAAAAGCTGGTCAAGGTTTGCCAGCCATGAGGTTTTTGGTTGTGCAAGCCTTACTGGCTATTGTGTTCAACCAATTCAGCATAGTAATAATAATACAGTTGTGGAAATTGGTAAGGACATTCAAAAGAATTTGGATTTTACATATGAAGTATTCCACGAAACTGTAGGCAATCTGTATGGGAAGAAGGGGAAGAGCAACTCCTGCTAGCAGCACGTAAGTTTTATTTGAGGTTCTTTCCCCAGAGAGTTAGCAAGAAGGAAGATAATAAAGCATTTCCTGAATTGTTAGGTGGAGACTCTTTGCTCAGTTCTAATTGAAATTATTACAGGAAGTTCTTTGCAAATTTGAGAGTCTTTCAACTAATAGGAAGGGGAAAAATACCCAAACATCTTCTCTTGTTTAAGTAATCAATCGTAGATGGAAATTAGACATTTGAGTGAGACAATATTTGAATGGATTATTGCAGTAAGAAAGTGTTGCCTTATAGCTTGAAATAACTTTGCCTAAGCAATATTTTATAAAAATTCAAATTACAAACATAAAAAAGGCATAGTTTCTGAATATAAGTAGGGATCGAGTTGTTGCCATTAATTTACCCAACTCAAAGTCAAGAAAATGGAAATGCTGAATTAAAGTAGTAAGAGCCTCTCAACATTTCACCTCTTTCTAAACAAATTGTGGTTTAAAGTATCTGATCTAAAGGAATTTTCATGGAAGTTTTTTATATGTAGGGATTTTGGGGGAAAAAAATGTGAAACTTTTTCTGGGACATTCTTTTTAAAAGTATTTGGCCATGTGAGATCAAAATATTCAAGCCCTGCGGTGTGAGGCTTTCAATGCTCATTTTGCTCAGCTTATTTGAAAAGAAGATCAAGATGTAACTCAGTCACTGGCAACAGGAATTTCATAGTGAAAAAAGCTCTGACAGTAGGGGATTACAATCTTGTTGACAAAAGCACCCAGAAATCCTGCTGAAGTGAGGTGTCATTTCTTGAAATACAATACTGTTTCTTTGCTGTGAAGGTAATGAGCATTTGTTGAGTATACATCTAATCAGGTTCCCATCCTGGAAGTCTCTTGGTCTCTGCTGTCCTCTGTCTTTGACTGTGTGAAATGTCACAGCCCCAGGGTTTGAGTAAAGGTATTTGATTGATTAAGGATGTGTGAAATTTAGCTTCCTCAAGAAGAAGATACGATAGTTCTTTCTGTGCTCAAAGTCTATAAATGATATCAAAATATCTTTTTGAGCAGGTTTGGGCTTGCTTGGAGTTTTGGGGTTTTTTGGTTTGTTTCGGTTTTGGAATTTATTTTTTTTTTTCCCCAGAAAATGCTGAATTAATGATTTGTTCTTGTTATTTTTTAACTTTGTTTATTTACTTTTTCTCTTGCTAAGTTCTCTTTAGTTTCTGTTTGTTTAACAAAATTCCACAGGAGTATTCAATCCACATTTCAAAACTGACCTCTCTCCTGTTATGAATCTGAAATTTTTACTGTTTTCCTGTTCGCTTTCCTTTCTGCTGCAGCTTTCCAATGTTGTGCTTCCTCATTCAGACAAAAGAAAGCCTGATTTTCCACCAACTGCAGATTGAGTCAGATGAAGATTAAATGCACATTTTAAAAAATGTTATTTCTGTGGGATTTGTGTTTGATTCTGAGGTAGAACTTCTTTATGTTGAGGGTTGCAGAGCACTGGAATTGGCTGCACACTGGGGCTGTGGACTCTGCCTTTCTGGAGTCATTCAGAGCCCACCTGGACATGTTTTTGTGTGACCTACTCTAGCTGGCCCTGCCTTGGTAAGGAGTTGGGTGAGATGATCTCCGGAGGTCCCTTCCAACACTAACGACTCCGTGATTCTGTGTGATTCTCTTCATGCAAATTCCTCATCCATCTTTCAATGAGCAAAATACATTGCTGGCATCCCAATAACCTTATATATAAATAAATAAATATATGTATTGTATACTTGAAGGCTGAGAGGCTGTGTGGCATCAATCAGGCTGATGTTCATACAGTTTCACCCTCTCAATCTAAGTCACAACTTCAGCTGCTCCTGCTGGTTCCAGCCATGTTTGTGCAGTCTGTGCTCATGGCTATAGCACCCAACATGCCCACTTGTCAAAGATAGGAATGTGTAATAAGCAGTTACCTGAGCTGAGGAGACTGTAGTTTTTCAGAACCAAGCACTGCTTCCCCAGACTAACTGGGCACTTGCTGACAGAGCAAGCCATGCCTTCTTGGAAAGCCTGAACTGAAAGGCTTGGCTGGATCATGTCAGTTCTCTGAACACTTCTGAAAGGGCTTAGAGAAGAAGTTAGTTTAAACACAAAGCAAGTCTCCTGGC
The DNA here is from genome assembly GCA_028858755.1 of Ara ararauna. Classification (NCBI taxonomy): domain Eukaryota; kingdom Metazoa; phylum Chordata; class Aves; order Psittaciformes; family Psittacidae; genus Ara; species Ara ararauna. The sequence continues at coordinate 67,628,498 of CM054377.1, read as the reverse complement.
CTGGCTTCCTACCTCTCTACTTATTTTTCTTGGGGAAAAAGGGTACAAGCTTACTTGGTCTTCCTGATGTCATACTGCAAGGAAGGGAGGGGCAATGCCGAGTGCTGGTCAAGTGACAAGGACTCTTTTTCCTTTACACATTTCCAGCAAGATAAGTATTGAGGACATAAAAGATTTAGTTCACAGTCGATAGATCAGTTTATTGTATATATTTTGTAAATAGTAGAGGGTTCAAAGAATGAAATAAGCTTTAGCTATAAAATATTTATAATTTATCTATTTATAAAGCTGATAAACAAGTAATTCCATAAAAGCAATTTAAAATGTCCTTTTATTTTTAAAATCTCAAATTGGTTCAGCTCTCAGGATAATTCCCACTGTAAATTTTATGTTGCATATTTAATACTATTTGGTTTCAAGTAATTATCTGTTTTAAATTTTACTGTTGCAGTTTTCTTGTATGCCCCCAGGCAACTGTGTATAAAGCTATCAAAAAGATAGTATATTCAAAAAGAACAAAATATGTAAAGTTTTGTCATATTTCTACAAACCCATGTATATTTATCATAATTCCTAATTATTCTTTTTGCTTTACTGCATATTATTAGTTTAATTGAACCATAAACTTTAGACTAATAACACCAATTTGTCTTTCATTATACTTTGCTCTATTAACTTTTACAAATGGTTTCATCTCAGCCTCTGATTGATGGGCACACAGCAACTGTGCTAGATTTCTCACCCACAAACAGCTACGTTGCATTTTTTATTCTTGCAAAATGATTTTTCTTTTTTTTTTTTTTTTTTCCCTTCCCAGGATGTGAGTTTTTATTCTTTATTCTTAAGGTTTAAAGACAAGACACATTTTGTAACTTTCGTCTTCCAAACATTAGCCCTTCTGGCAGAAACCCCCAGCAGCCATAAGAGCTGGAGCTGTCAGTTATTTCAAAGGATCTTTTTCTAAATAAAATGCTTGGTTCAGGTCACAGTAAAACCCTTTTCACTTCAGAATTTGGGGAATTTAAATCTCCTAGTGATCTTCATAAGCAGGCGTTTCTCTGTCAAGTAGTGGGAAATCCGTTAAAATGTAAACTCAAATACATCTCTTGGAGAAAAAAAAAACCCACATAACTATAAAATTACACAAAAATAACAGAGAAAAATGAAGGAAAAAAAGGTAAATATGAAAAGCTATTGCAGGGCCACTTAGCAAATTCATAGCTTGGTTAGGGCCAAGACTCTTTTCAACAGCACAGTCCTCATATTCCCTTCTACTGTATTCACAAAATTAATTAATCTGTTGAGAGAAAAATGAGTATTGAAAGTAAGCTGGCCCCTCCCAGCTGGGTCTGGTCTGATCTGCAGTCACCTGGGCCAGCTTTACAGGCTTAAGTGATGCTCTGCATGTCCTTGCCCTGTCCTGTCACTAAAGGTTAATTCTGACCTGAACCGCAGACACATGATTACTGTCCATGTCCTGTGAAGACTTTTAGATATACAGTCCAGTTGTCAAATATTTGAAAAATATAGAGAAAAAAACACAATATCCAGTGCATACTTTCCCTATTTTATCCATTGTTACTGAGGCCGTATTTCCCAAATATCTTGAGACATAGTTTTCTTTCTCCCATGTTATCCTTCTATTTAGAAAAAACCCAAACATTTTATCATTTGTACTATCTGTTCAGCTTCTTACACACAGACCACAAATGCAGTTGTTTTTCCAAGACTCCTTCCAGGCAGAAACAAAAGGAGCTCCAAGCCATCTTTAGCCAGGCAGCTGAGATCTGCATTGTCACCAAAAAGTGTAGCGAAAATGCAGCCGCTGCCACAGACACCTTCTTCAGTGTGAATTCCACAGAAAATTATGGGAGATAACAAGATATTTGAATAAGGGAAAATGTGTGACCCACAAGGCACAGATACTTTCAAAATTAGCTGTGAATCACCACATTTGTAAGAAAATTATGGCAAGATAAAGGAAAAATAGTGGATGGATGAAGCAAATGACAGCTTGAGAGTCAATCAAGCAGAATGAGAAGAGCATAGGAACAGGGAGGGGACCCCCATGAGGATATTGGGAAGGAAGAGGAAAAGGAATGGAAGCTAAAATCCCTCCAAAAGGTATGACAAGATGCAGGGAAGAAGCAGAGTGCTGCAAGCCATGCAGTCTTTTGGCACCCAAAAGCCCTCTACTTCAATAGAAATATTGAAGTTCCTTGAGATAGAAATACCTTTTTGTTCATCTTGGTCAATAGAAAGAGAGATGTGCTTATTCCAAACCTGTGACACCCCAGGAGAAGGGTCCCTTAACAGCAACTTTTGTCAGGGGAAAAATGCCATTTTGGAACCACCATGAAACCTACCAGTGGGAAATATTTACCTTGGCAATTTGAGAATCCAAGCAGTAATATCCTCCACAAAGCCAGCATCTCACCAGATAGAGGATACTGACATGCTTTTCATTTCAGCTTTGAGTTGTCATGGGGTACTGGTGATAGTTAAAAACATGGAAAAATGGGGTTGAAGCAGTAATTCTACACCAAGAAATAGCAGAAAAGGAGCATAGAAGGTTCTGCATTTTCCCATGTCTCCATAAGTGTGATTTATTGTATTCAGATATCTTCTTTTTTGCACAGAACTTACTGGAACCAGTCTGGAGTTCCACAGTTTTGGTGATTTTCCAGCACGTTTCCAGTGTTTCAAGGGAATGTTAAAACTGCTGGGCTAATAGAAAAGAAAGCATCCTCTCTCTTGTTGGAGATTGTTTTCTGTAACTTCAAGCGGCGTTAGTTTCAATTTAGTTCAGAAAGTAAAGGTAGCAAACAGGAGAAGAGCAAGTGAGAGCTGCATACTGCCTGCAGTAATTGCTGTGGCACAGTAAAGCACAATAGTGACATTTTATTAGGTTTGTTTCTATGTCACTACACTTAAACACTCACAAATGATGACTCAGGCTTGTAAAACAATTGCATCATTAAAAGAATTATGAACCTTGATAACAAATAATGCATCTAGGGGCTCCACACTTGCCATCTGCATTTTGAGCATACTCCTGGAATACAGTGAGGTCCTGCTTTCAAGCACCTTCATGCAGCCAGGTTGGCTGCTGCCTGCTTTTCTGAACAAAGACAGAGATTCCCCAACAATCACATATCTTTGTAGGTCAACTATATCACTGCTCCAGTGAAAGCTGTTGGAGCTGTCAAGGTTTCTAATCTCCCGCAAAGCATTTGTTATGTGTCTACATCCTAAATATTTTGTAACCAAAGTTCGGATTTTGAAAACTGAGATGTAATACTGAGATTTTTATGGCTGCTTAAGTTACTGTATATGTTTCTATTCTTTGGTGGCTTTTAATAAGGGGAACAGCTATAACTTTAATGAAGACAAAGAAGCTTCCTTTGTCTACAGAAGTCACCACACCCTGTATGTCATATAAAGAGACATCTAGTGAGCATATAGCATTCTGCAAGAAAACATATCCTTACTATATCACTGAGCATCAGACCATACAGTTTATCAAGCTAAACTTTTGTGTAGATAATCTTGTGATTATCTGATTTGTATGAAAAACAATTATATCTTCACTACATGCACATCTGAAATGTCAATAAACTTCTCACTAGGCAGCTATTAACTTCTGTTTTCAGTACATATTTTTGAAAGGACTACTGTGAATATTTTTTAATAAATGAGGTAGCTATTTTTTATTACCTCTACTACACGGATCTGCAAATACTATTTACATTAGAGAAACATAAACATTTCTTCCCTCACTTGAAGGTGGTATTTCTTTATGGTATGTAATAATATCTCTGTGGTTTATGCTGACACTCACAATGATGAATCATTCAAAGTTCAGCTTTCCATATGTTAGCCTGTTCCTAACCTTAACTAGTCAAAATAAAAATATAAAAAGGGATAAAATACTCACTTTGTTTGTTCTGGAATCAGTGAATTCACTGTAAATTATTTGTTTATTTCCTTTTTTTTTTTTTATTAATTTCTCTTACTCTTTGCCTCAGTTTCTGTGTCATTCTTCCTGGTGGCAGTGGCAGAAAATGGAAAGCGTCATTTTGCTGGAACAGAAAACATACTTTTCTCAGTGAATTGCTCACTGTGGCCATCCATGTCCTTATTAGTAAATAATGTTGTAAAGTTCTTACAAAAGCCTTTTTTTGGTTTTTCAAATGACAATATGGGTAATAATTATTAATAAATAAAACTTTGATCCATGATGCATTAAACTGAAAAGTAAGAAACTAGAACAATCACAAAATGTTATAATAACTGAAATGTACACGTCCAGTTTTAGTCCTTATTGAAATACGTATTTGAGTCCTATTCTTGTCATTGAGTGTATGCGACCTGTCAATTATTTAAAACGCTAACAAAGTTTGTTGCATAATTTTCAAAAAGAGATGTGTAACTATTGACTTTTAAGCTGACACAAAGTTCTTCACATGTGTAAGTAGGAGAGAAGTAAATTACTTCTTACCATTCAAAGAACATATTTTCTCTGCATGTTTTAAACAATTATTTTCAGACATATGCTTTTCGGCTCAAAAAACTCTGCAGCTTATGAAGTTGTTTGTTATTTTGCTGTGATTTTATACACAATGGAAGGGTGAGGAAAAGGTCAGCAATAACTCTGCTGTTGCATTTTCACTGGGAAAAACATAATATTGATCGATAAGAAAATGGAAAAAGCACAACTATTAGCGTCTTTCTTGATCTTCTCCGACCTTTACCCTGACATGTTGATTTTATTCTTAAATGTTATGTTTGTTGTTCCAAAGGTTTGTCCTGTTTAGTCTTTTATTTAATTAATACATGATCTTCTTTACTCTCTCTAATGTTAAAACATGAAATTCATTTTTACTCCTTGTTGAACCATTGTCCTCTTTACACTCAGCAATGCACATTGGAATTGGCCTGCTTAAAACTACTCTAGAATCACAAGCAATGGGCTCTTAAATTTATCAAAATATTTTTCATGTCCATAGGAAAATTGGCTTTAAGGATGTGTAAACTCTTTAAAAAGAAAATTTAAATCTCATGCTCTTAATCTTTTTAGGTGTAGACTGAAGAGCAGAAAATATGGTGTTGAACTTCAGTACTTTACTAAATGTTTGTATACCTGCTAGTTAGTGAGTATAAAATGCACTCAAATGTACCCAAGGAAGCACTGTAGACCCTGAGGATAGCCTGTGTATGGTACTATGTTTGGTACATGCACTCACACAGGGAAGAGTGATGTGGCAAAGCCACTGTAGTGCCTTGGTTTGCCTTTAGGCAAAAAATCTTCTCACGTGCTGCCAAAGATGATATACCATATGTTTTGACACTAAAAAGGAATAAGGGCCTGGTTTTATACATGGAGGTAAAAGAAAATAATTAAATTAGATATGCGCAGATAAACACAGAAAGGGCAAGAATGTGAATTTGGAGACGTTGGGCTTTTTGAACTATACCCCTTGCCAAACAGCAGGGGTGGCAGCATGGCTCCAAGACCTGCTGGGAACAGGGCACATAGGCACATAAATGTCCCTGCCCTGTGCGCAGACAGAGGCCTTCTCCCATACCCTGCGAAGAAAGAGCAAGCAAAACCACAAATGGTGGACCTCATGGGATTTTTTTCTTTGCTCTCTCCTGCTTGTATTTCTTCTAAAAAGGGACTGAAAACCAGCCCCAAACTTGCCTGAGAGTGAGGTCACTGATTTGTAGCTTCAAAGAACTATATTGGGAATTTGATATGTCACTAATCTATCTTATAGCTACATTTCAGGCTGGTAACTGGGTTTGTAACTTCTTACTTCAGGCGCTGTTTAACAGAAAAAAGTTGTCACAAAGTCATTTGCACTCTTAGAACTAAACCAGCTTCAGAAACAAGTTAGACAACTATAAAGGCCTTTTTTAAAAAGTCGTAGAGTCCTGATCACTTGAATCCAGGAGTTTTAAAATAACTGTAAGGGTTGTTTCTAATAATATTTGAAAATTTCAGAATGGCAGGGAAGTTCTAAAGGATGGCAAGTGAACTTGTATTTTAAAACAATCATTAGAATAAACCTGTAAAGATGACACTGAGCCTACCAAAATAATAGGATAACAGATATGAAAAATAAAACACGAGAATATAATTAATTTCAGATGACATTTTTTGTAATTTTATTACATAAAATCACTCTTGCTGGCCTCATTTCCTTCCTTAAGAGATGACGGGCTGATGAAAGGTACCTTTATTCGCCTGATCAGGTTGAATGTCTGTACAATTTTCCACATATTACCATGCAAATTTCTCACTATCATAATGCAATATGATATGTGATATACAAATGATAAATATCCAACAGATTAATTACTACAGAATCATAATCAACTGTGTTTCCGCTGAGGTCTCACACAGACCAGTTCTTTCCCCAGTGCAGCCACGAATCATTGACAAAAGCACATTAGAAAATATAAAATAATTGTTGATAAGGTTTGCAGGTGCCACAAAAACAGTTGGAATGGTAAAAAAATTCATGACGACAGGTCGTTTGTACAGGATCCTCTGCATCATTTAGTAAGAATTATTATTTATTATTATTATTATAGTTATTTCTTCTGAGAAGAAATAACACACTTTAATATAACCAAATGCAAGGTCAAAGGCCTAGGGGTAAAAAGTACAAGATTTAATGTTAGGGAGACAATACTTAAAGAAGCACTGAGCCTGAAAAGGCAGTATTACTTTTTCAGTTGAAATATTTCCTCATCTGATGCTACAGCCAAAAGAAAGAGTGTAGGTCTGAGGGTTTATAAAGAAGGAATCATGGAATTGCAGGGAGAGCTGTATTATCTCTGTCCAGAAACTTACTGTCACCATTGCCAAAATGCAGTCTGATATCTGTTCTTCAAAAAAGATAATAAAAGCTTGGAGAGTGTTCAGAGAAGAGCAATACGAATGAGTTTACAGACAGGAAATTCCACCTTATGATCAAACCTACAGAAAACTTAAAGTTTTTAACATATCTTAGAGAATCGTACTCCAGGAGATTTATGTGCCCTGCATATATTTCTCTAACTACTTAAAGTGTTTTCTTTTAATAGGGCACTTGAATTCAGAAGACAAAAGCACCCGCTCCAGCAATCAGAATATAAAGTGATAACACTGTGTACAGAAAGATAATTTTTTTTTGAACTTTTACATCAAAACTGAATGTTTGGGGTTTTTTTCTTTTTCCTAAAGGACATTTTGCAGTCAGTCACAAGTACTTAAACTCAGTACTAGATGAAATTAAATGGCTAAATCATACAGAAAACTAGATGATATTCTGGTCTTAAAAATCTATTAACCTCTATGAATCTTGCATACACAAACACTTCTCTGTAAAAGTCTTTGGCATAATGCCTGAATAAAAGGCTGTGCTTATCATTATTATTTGTTCACTTTTTTTTTTTAGTCAAAGGTGAATAGCTGTTAAACAAATATTACAGTCTTTTTTTTTTTTAACATCGAACTACTCTATCATCATATCATTATTTCCCCAGCTCTCTCATTTTAAGTACTTGAAAGTTGCTTTCAATTGCAAATTAGCCAAGGCAAAAAGGGCAGTGAAATCTCTTTGCATGGAACACGTACCTGATTTTAGTCACCTATGATCCTGGATGTTTGTTTTAAATGAGGATTAAAGAAAAGGTTGATAGATTTTGATCCAATGCAAGTTATTCCTTATGAAGCCTGATTTATTCTTCTCCAACGTTTTGCATATTTCTTCCACTGTGTGAGGTTAGGAGGAAGAGCCACAGATAAGAAAGTATCTGTAAGACTCAACAAGTTATCTGCCTTGACCTTTGAAGAGCCTTAAAGGGAAGTGTTGTCACTCTGAGGAGATGTAGAGGTCATACTAGGCACAGAGCCAGCCTACAACTTTTTTTAGAGTGTGTCAGAGCCAGGGCAAAGTGAAGACAGACTAGACTTAATCCTTTAACCTAACCTGTCAAAACTGCACCAAGTCAGCACTGCCAAATCTGCAGCCACCTCATAACTCAAAAAGGTATGCATGAGTGCATTTATGAATTTACTTTTGAAAAGTGGTTTTATGGCTTGGTTTTCACAGCATTATGAAACCTGGCCGCATCGCTGGGTATGCAAACATAAAGCTAAATGCTGTCTGCTGCATGAGCAATTCATCCCAATGAGTAGTAAGAAGATATGAAATAAGATTATTGCAAAAAGGTGATTGTTTTTAAGGGATACTTAATGCCAAACATAAAAAATATACACTTCAAAGAAATTAGGTTTGTATTGTTTTAGCAAAAACAGTAGAAATACCCTATTTGTTGAATCCATAGTAACGGATAATGCACACAGCACATTAACTTAATATTTTATATTCATCAACTGTGCAGAAAATACTGTTCCTGTGTAGTGATGGTGGTTTGCTTAAAATAAACAATATTTTTAGGTATTTTCAGGGTTTACATATGTGCATGTGTGCATGTTGGCTCTTGTGTGTGTAACCATGTTCATGTGCATTTTTTATGAGCCTGTGAATAATTACAAAAGGAAGATTTCATGTGAAAAATAACACAAATGCATGCAAAACATAGGGCCATATCCTAACCACTGCAAACTAGCTTAGCTGACAACGGCACTGCATCCACGCTCAGACATGACAGTTGTCACAGCTCTCTATATGACTGTGAACTTTAAATCGTGACTATACTGCAATGCAAATGAAAAATGTAGAGAGCTCATTTTGTGCTGTTAATCCTTGAGCTTTCCCTTTAGATGGGTGAAGGCACAGTAACAGTATTATCTGTCCTCCAGGAGGATATTCTGAAAACTATAGCCTGGATACACAAAGCGACCGGGACCTTCTTTTGGAAGAAAAGATTGTAACCTGCAAAAAAACCCCAAAAGCTAATGATTTGGTCCTGTAATGGGCTGGTACTGCAAACCCACACTCAGGTATAAGAAACAGATTGCCTCCCTTTCTTTGGCTATGAGGGTTCACGTGGCCACTGTCAGCAGAAGCACTCTGCAAGCTGCAACACTGGCTCCTTGACTGACACTGGGACACGGCATGGCTCAAGCATGTGCTCCAGTGCTTTTTTAAAGTGTTTTTTACCGTCCCCTGGAGCATGGCATCCAACTTGGCATGCCGGGGCAGCACCCAAGTGGACCTTTCCGGGTCCATCTCTCCTCTGTCAAATGCAACAGCTCCCATGTGGAGGGCAGGGCATCTGTCCCAGGGTGAGTGGTTCAGCCAGCATGGGTCCTTGTAGGGACCAAGAAACCCTGAAGAGATTCTCTGTGTGCATATGTGCATGTGTCTGGGGGGGGCTGGTGCCATAGAGAGACGTGTGTCTGTGAGGGACAAGGACAGAGCGTGAGTGTGATCTCTGCCTTAATGATCAATTAACTGGGAAATTGTCAAAAGAAAATGCAAAAATGTCAAAATTTTGTTAATAGTTCCTGCTTGTGAGCTTTGAAGAACCATTAATGACACATTGTGATTTTTATGCTGGAAACATCAAAGCTAACATGAGGTCGTCTTTTTTCTTGGAAAATGAGTGCGCTCTCATCTTAATGAGTCATCTGAGCAATTCCAAGGCAGGACAAAGAAGTCCTTATATTTACTTTTCACTTGGAATATGACAAAATTGGAAACCTGGGAAAAGTAGATCAAAACATGAAAATAAAAAAAGTGGAAATGAATTATAATGAACTACTGAAAAGAATAAGGGAGTCTGAACTATGAGTGAAGTCAAGTAAAACGATCTTGAACACACGTGCCAGGGATTTTAATTCCCGTGTATCACTGATTTCTTGTGAGAACTAATCAACAATTCTGCTTTCAGAAGGAGCAGTAGGTTGGCAGATGTTCCCCATAGCCTTTGTGCTTTTCTGAGGAACGGCTGTGATGGTCTATTTATACAATAGTCTAATGATCATGTTAAGCACAAATATTAACTTTGGCAAGTGGATACAAATTGAACAGTCTAGTTGATTGCTAACAAGAGAAAAACAAGACCTTTTTGCCTTCAAATCAGAATAAGATTGGAAAATGCTCAGAATCACTGCTATTTCAAAGAAACAAAAAGCATATTGTTTCATGCCTAAATTACCAGAAATATTTAATATAATACACATATAGCATAAATTTACAAAGACATGAGTCATAATGCTGCCATAAAACTGAAGCCTGGATTATTTGTTACTACTACTTTTGGATAGAAATGAGTCATTTCAGGACATGTGGATAAAAACAGATTTCGAACTTCAAATGCATATACAAGGACATATTTTGACTTTCATTTTCAGACTTTTATGCCAGAAGGCCAGTTCAGGCTTCTGGGATGACTGGCTTCATAACTCAGGCCATAACTCCTACCTCAAGCCTCTAATGGCTTACAAATGGCTACAAGCCTGAATCTACACTCGGAGCTAACGATTTTCATCTTCCAAAGGAGATCTTACCTGGTTTTCTCATTCACCAGTCTTTTCAGACTTCTTTCTTGTGCCTTTTGTTGAGAGCCACTCCTCTGCAGTGAGAGTGTGTGTTATGAAATGCTTATTTTGTTCCGCAAGTACTAAAGAGCAACACTGCATTTTTCAAAAGTAATTCTGTAAGAATACACTGTAAAAAGGCATAAATTTCTTCAGAATAGGCATTGTAAGTTTAGACAATTTAGAATATATCCAGCAATACAAAAAATTTAGCCTATACCTAATGCTACTGGTGTAACACAATAAATTCAAGGTGACTGTGGATTAGAAAGCCTGCAATAGTCGTACTTCAGCTGAGTCTCAGAATGAAAGTTAATGGCTTTGTTACCTGGGAAAGAAGAGCAGGAGAGACGACCTTGCCATACTCCTGTTAAGTATTTGTACATCATCTGGCAACTTGAGAATGGTAAAGAAGAAAGTGAGTTTTACATGTCACACAATGATTGCATAATGAAACTAGAGCTCAAAGTAGACTTTCACCAGGAAAACCTGTTTTAGTGAATGCAAAATCAGAAGGTGCAAGTTTGCCATTCTAATTAGCAGCCTTTTGACATTTTGGTTGTTCTGTCTTGCCCAGATACCCAAATGACAATTATCACTGGACACTGTTACCATTTATACTATCTAAAGTGTAGAAGGCATGAAAGTATTTACTTGTGTGACCCAAAGAATTGAATATGGTGCATATTGTTCTACAGAGCTAAATTATGTGGGAAAAGAGATCAACAAGTAGGAGGTTCTTATCAAAAAGTTTCTTGTATGTAAATGTGCATTTGTTTCAGGTATTTAAATGAAGCAGAGCTAAAACGTTTTAACAGCTATTCCTGACACCGAAACAGAGAAAAGCAAATGAAGCAGATGCGGTGGCAGGAAGAGTAGTAATCTCCCAGTACCATGGGGTAGCCTGTGCTGGCTTAGCACTGTGCCACTCAGCTGGCAAAGGAGGAGGTATTGCCAGTGCTGATCAGAGTTGTGAGCAGGATAGCTCGTGTGTATGCAGAAATCCCTAAGCTGTGTCCCCTGCATCTTGGGAAGGCAGTAATTTTGTGAGAGTCTCAGTGATACAGTGCAAGCCTTTGTTTTGAGCTCATCCCTAAGGGTATGGGGGGCTCCTCGGACATTGGTGGGTTTGCTTGACGTTATTCCAAAGAGCCAAACTTTTTATTCTGATCAGACTCAGAAACACCCTCTTTCACCTCTGACAGGAACCTGATTGCTCTAGTGCTTTAGATCTGAGTTACTTAAAGATACCGAATGAGGCTGATCAGATGCTGAAGGGCTGCCAAGATTACAAGCCTGTCGGCCCTATCACTTCTGTTATTAATTATGATAAAGCAGTACAAACTGCAACCTGGTCTATTCAGCACAGACCATGGGACAGCTTTCCTCCCTTACAGTTCTCTCTTATTACTGCTCCAGCTATTCTTAGCTGGAGGAAAAGTCCCTTGTGGGATGATTGTCATCTGGTATATATACATCGCAGCAGCTGACTCAGATAACCAGGAAACTATAACCAGCTCCCTGACTGCCCTGGGAACTTGGTGGCATCAGGGAGTCTGGCCCAGTACCAGGAACAAGCACACAGCCATGGACTGCATCTTGTATGAGCAGGACACATGTTTCTGATGCTTCTTCACCTTTTAGACTTGCATCATAAAGACTTTTGCAAAGCAGTGAAGCGTAGACAGATATCCAACTTGCAAAAACAAGACGCAGAATTAAAGACAGCAAAAAAGATATCCTAAGGAGCTTGATGATGTTTGTATTATTTTCACCTTATATCATCATTGTGGAGGTCTCTGCCTTATTTGAATTACAAAACCAGTACACTTTCTTTTGCTTTTATCAGTGATGGCTTCCTGTTTCCTGCTGGCTCCCCTACACATTCCCTTACTGGTCATCTTCTGCCAGAGTGTCTGTTCCTTGCAAAGCAAACCCTGGGTGCACAAGGTTACCCCCTCTACAAAAAAAATGTCTGTTATGAAATTAATTCTGATCTGATTTCTGAAAAAGAGTCTTCCACAAGAAAACCTGCAGGAGAGGAGGAGAGATGGATTACAAGCAACTGTGTGACAGGATCCTATAAAGCTGGCAGACCCTTGGATCTGGGAGGACTTCCTTCTCATGGCAGCAGTGAACAATTCTATCAGCTTGAAATGTGTGTATAAGTTTACCCCGAGCCTTCTGTTTCACAGGCAGACAAGTCCATAATGTCTTATTGCAGACAAAAGGAGGAAATTAATATGCTCCCTCCCTGCTTCTTCCCCTTCTCCTTCCTCCCTGTCTTCTCTCCCAGCTGCAGAAGTCTGCCTGCTCTTGCACTTCATGGTTTCTTGGCTGATTCACATCAGCTTACTAAAATAGCAAAAAAAAAAAAAAAAAAAAAAAAAAAAAAAAATCCTTTTTTTTTAACCCGAAAGTTGCTTTTCTTCTGGTTTTTTGGACTAAATTGTCACGTTTGGAGCAACCTTTGCCTTGCATTTTGACCTGAAGAAACAGCTGAGTTAGAATAACACACTTCTATCAGCATGCTGAGGCACATGAAAAACAACAAGGTGCTTGGTGACAGCCAGCATGGCTTCACTAAGGGGAAATCCTGCCTGACCAATTTGGTGGCCTTCTATGATGGCGCTACGGAACTGATGGACAGGGGTAGAGCAGTTGATGTCATCTACCTGGACTTGTGCAAAGCATTTGACACTGTCTCACATGACATCCTTGTCTCTAAGTTGGAGAGACATCAATTTGATAGGTGGACCACTTGGTGGATAAAGAGCTGGTTGGATGGCTGCACGCAAAGAGTTGTGTTCAATAGCTCAATGTCCAGCTGGAGACCAGTAATGAGTGGTGTCCCTCAGGGATCGGTGCTGGGACTCGTCTTGTTCAACATCTTTGTTGGTGACATGGACAGTGGGATTGAGTGTGCCCTCAGCAAGTTTGCCAATGACACCAAGCTCTGTGGTTCAGTTGATATGTTGGAGGGAAGGGATGCCATCCAGAGGGACCTTGACACGCTTGTGAGGTGGGCTGATGCCAACCTGATGAAGTTTAACCATGCCAAGTGCAAGGTCCTCCACCTGGGTGGGAGCAATCCCAGGCACAGCTCCAGGCTGGGGAGAGAAGAGATTCAGAGCGGCCCTGCAGAGAAGGACTTGGGGGTGTTGGTTGATGAGAAAATGAACATGAGCCAGCAGTGTGCACTTGCAGCCCAGAAAGCCAACCAAATCCTGGGCTGCATCAAAAGGAGCGTGACCAGCAGGTCGAAGGGGGTGATCCTGCCCCTCTACTCTGCTCTTGTGATACCTCACTTGGAGTATTGTGTGCAGTTCTGGTGTCCTCAACATAAAAAGGACATGGAACTGTTGGAACAAGTTCAAAGGAGGGCCACGAGGATGATCAGGGGACTGGAACACCTCCCGTATGAAGATAGGCTGAGAAAGTTGGGGCTGTTGAGCCTGGAGAAGAGAAGGCTGCATGGAGACCTCATAGCAGCCTTCCAATATCTGAAGGGGGCCTCAAAGGATGCTGGGGAGGGACTCTTCATGAGGGACTGTAGTGAGAGGACAAGGGGTAATGGGTTCAAACTTAAACAGGGGAAATTTAGATTGGATATAAGGAAGAAGTTCTTTACTGCAAGGGTGGTGAGGCAGTGGAATGGGTTGCCCAGGGAAGTTGCGAATGCTCCATCGCTGGTGGTGTTGAAGGCTGGATTGAACATAGCCTTGGGTGGCATGGTTTAGTGGGAGGTGTCCCTGCCCCTGGCAGGGGGGTTGGAACTAGATAATCTTAAGGTCCTTTCTAACCCTAACTATTCTATGATTCTATGATTCTAAATGTTGTGCTGTGTTTGAAATTAAGCTCTTCCTGCCATCAGCCATTCCGAATGATGACATTGCTTCTAAAACCAAGCCATAGAAGCAAGTAGAGGAGGAGCTTAGGACAGATTCATCACAGCCCCCCTGTGCAGTGCCTTTTCACCTGAAGAGCTGATGGAGCTGTTTTCCTTGGTGGCCAGTGAGGCAACTTCAAGGCTTCTCTGACAGAAGGTATTTCTGCAGCTTTGCAAGTCTTGGCATTGCACAGTGATTTGTTGTTGGAGTCTCCTGTCACTGTTTCCACTCTGAGGTTCCTACACCATTCTGATTTGCAGAGTAGGATCCCTGCTAGTGATCCTTGCTTGGCCCTGGTACAGCCTTTTGCCAGATCTCTGCTTTTGTGCATTACTATCCAGAATTCATCTAACTTCTATTCCTTTTGAACTGATCTGGCAAAGAAACCCTACATTTCAATGAGGTACTAGGCAGTAAACACACAATAAGAGACAAGTGTAGATCCTAGAGACCAGTGAAGTGATCTCCTCACATTCAGAGATCCCTCAACTAGCTCTAGCTAGCCTCCTAAAGTCTCAGTACACAGATCTGTGCAGAGCAAATGCAGCCTGTGGACCATAAGCAGCAGTGAATGGCTGTTCACACACTGAAGGAATAGGAGGTATGAAGCTATCGCAAGAGAACATGGCCAGACAGAAGCTGGTAGCAGATTTTCCCACTTATCACTGCTTGCCTTCTTCTGTCCTCATGTCACGTCCAAAGAACTCCTTTTTCTCAGGTGGTGAGCAGGGTAAATATATATAAAATACATTTTTTTCTTCCTTACTGCAGGGCCACTTTAGGAAATGGACATGTCTGAGAAGCCGCTTGGAGGTTTTGGGAGCTATATAAAGCTACTACTGTTACGACTGAATGGCATTTGATTGGAAGTTAAAAAAAAGAGAAGTTGGAAATGAGGTTAAAGCAGGGAAGTTTCTTTAGGTATAATAGGATGCAGAACAGTAATGGTGAGAGACTGAGAAAGGAAGAACAACAGCAGGGCTGGTAGGAGCAGTGCCAATGCAGAACTAGAATGAGTGACAAGAGACATGGAGAAGGGTGAGAGAAGAAAGAGAAGATTATGAAGCATGGAAGCAAACCAATCCACCCTTCTCTAGTCCATGGCATGTTCCACTTGAAGCCTTTTGTGCCATATCAAAGCAAAGACTTTAAGGCACAGCCTGAGCAGCCACCACAATTGCAAGCTAATAGGAAAGGGGAGAAGTAGCAGCATGCCAGTTATGTTTGCATGATCCTGATAGCAAGCCTTGCAGGATGGAGAGGTATGCTTGCAATGTCTCCCTTATTTCAACGGGTGTGTAGGATATCTAGCTCCCAGCTTTACTTATTAAGACTAATGCTGTTCCTTCTCAACTATTGCTTTGTGGAAAGTCCGTATCAAAAGTCACAAAACAGCTCAACAGGGAGTGCTGTTTAGAGAAGAGGCCATCATGTGTCCAGATTATTTCATACTCAGCCATTTTGTTTGAACCAGTCCTGAGAGCTCTGTGTGTAGGATAACGGAAGTTTGACAGTGCTGCTAGAACTGCTGAGAGGAAGCTTCAGCCAGGTTGGGGTATACCCCTGGGTGCTGTGTCCTGCTTTCCAGGTTAGGGTACCGCATTAAGTGCTTTTGCCTGAACGTTAAGCCAAAAATCCCTAGTCATCACTGTTTCTTGTGTGCACCCTGTTCTGCACTTAAAGGAAACCTGAACAAGTCAGGAGGGAGTCAATATCTGTTGCAGCAATCCCCTGTTGTGGGTAGTCATGGACTGGGAGTGGGAGAGTGAAGGCACAAGTGTGTTCCTCAGCTCAAATCTTCAGTGTCAGCAATGCTGTACAAGTCAGCTCCTGGGACTTCCTTCAGGTTGTTATTAAAAAGAGTCAAATAAACAGACCTACATTCTGTCAGGCCTGAACCCATGACCAACATGTTACAATGAAATAACCGCCAGGGAATACCAAGTGAAGAGGGAAACCCTGAAAAGTACTTGCCTAAATTCATAGCAAGACCCTGAGTGGGATTCCTCTAACCCATCAAGGGTGTTGGAGGTCAGAGGACCTGCCGTACAAAGCATCTCTTCCCACTGGCATGGAGGGATTCAAGCTGATTAGGTGAAACACACTCATCTGCAGCTGGGTTGCCTACTCTTTTCATTGTGCAGGAACAAATTCTCTGTGGGGCACACTGGAAAAGCTTAAGTTTTAAAAATAAGAATCTAAAATCAGGCAGTTAGCCACATACTTCCCTTGGCTTAGGATAAGACACTTTCCCTACAGTTTCAGTTACTCCAAAGCAGCCTTTAAGCATTTTTTAAATGTTTAAAATCACATGCTTTAACTGACTTCAAGGTGTTCAAAAGAAACCAAGCTAATTTTTTATCTAATGCCTATGAGTATAATCAAACAGAATCCTTTAAAAAAAAGGTAAGTTTTGCAAATAATGACAGGAGAAGCAGAAGCTGTCCTAAATTTCCTGTGCCTCCTGCCTTTTTTTACTTCAAGTGTTCTCTGCTTTCCCTTAAAATTTCAAAGCTTTAGAAACATTTTTTGGCTTTGCTCACATTTATAAAGCTAAGGGCATCCAGAGAAGGGGTGGGGAAGTTGATTTACGTGGTCAGTCACACATAACAGAAGATGCAGCTCTGCATTTGTAGACAAACCGTAGCTTGACATTTGTTCACATAAATGATATGATGATTAATTATGAAAAATTATCTAATTTGGGAAAATTACAATCAGGTCATGTTCATTATGGGGAAAAGAACTAAATTAATTATGTACAGTGTGTAACTGTCAAATACCAACACCATATGTAATGGAAAGTCAACAATATATAAGGATCCAGCTAATTTCAATAAAGCGTGGATTTCTCTGGCTATTCATGTTCCTCAGATTCCCAAACTGCTGCTTCCATCTTATCAAGCTGTACTTGGAAAAAAATGAGCCAGGATTTGAAGAAATCTTTTCATGAAGATTATTGTTCTGTAGAATCAAATTGTTAGTCTGACCAAAGTCAGGCTGCACCATCATGGGGGATTGTGTCGCGGGGCTCAGCAAAACTCCTAGTCAAACTCCAGGCAATAAGTGAGCACCCAGTTTTGAAAATCAAACTTATCATGACAAATAGGCTAACTGTGAATCTCTTACACATGTGAAAATGCCTAAAGAGTAAATAATCTGTAAGAATTTTGGTCAAAAAGTGTCACATTATCAAACCTTTAAATTATAATAGCAGAACTGCTGGTATTACTGGTCCACAATAAAATTGCTTTTGTGTGAAAATTATATGAATTTTTAATGCTTTCTTGATTATTTTCATTATAATTAAATTATCTAAAACATTTTAGTGTAAATACTCTCTTACATAAAGGCATTAAAACATCGCTGTATCTGAATTGTGCTAATTATTAAAATATGAGCAGAAAAGAATGAAAAATAACTAGAAATGGCAGCATAAAAGCCCCTCTTCTTTTTTACTCTTTTATATCCTCAAAGAAATCTAAAAAGAAAGCAAGTATGTCAATGGTGAGAAACGAGAGCCTCTGCTTTCAGTTGAAGTAGCTGGTGTCTTTGACTTAGGTGGGACTACTGTCACTGAACACAAATTGTATTCTAGTTATTACTTTGGGAGTTTCTAATAGAAAAATAATTAGTATTTTTAAATACCTGATCTTAAATCTGGAAGTAGGAATTTTTACTCTAACTCTTTTCGAAACCAGAAATCTTATCACTCAGCATGCACATACTTTAATTCACTCACTGTGCACATTTACTTTAATATGGAAAGCACGCATCTTGTACAAAATGGAAAAAACAGATTAGAAAGAATAAACCCCATTTCAGTATGGACTGGGTGTTCACAACAGACTCACTGGGGACCTTTGATCTTATAGTCAACAACCACGTGTTTATGTCCACTTGCTTTCTCTTATATCATTACCTTAAAAGAATACTTACCATATGTCATTTAAAACCTTTGGGGATTTTGAAGGAAAATGAGAAGACTACTTAAGCAATCTTTGTAAATACGTGTGTCTGTCCAGACGTATTAAAGTATACAGATAGTTTTTATCTTATGCCATACTTAAATTTATTAAAAATAGAACTGAATTTTATCACAGTTAAAATGTGCAGCTCAGCTCATTGATATTCATTCAGTTTTTGCTGACATGTACATGTTAGGGACAAAGCTCAAATATTTATTGTAAAGGAATGAGAAAAAAATTCAGAAGCTTTAGTGTGCCCAGTGGAAACACCTTATTTCTGCTTACAGATGTATGTACATGCAAGTATTTGAGACTATGCAAGTGTTTGGTTTGTTTTTTCTCCATATAAACAATATAAATAATTGCGGTAAGCAATAAACTGGTGTTGTTTAAACTAGATAAGATTATATAAAGTACTGTGCAGGATTCATCATGCAGCTTTCCTAGCGCACAACAATCCCACCCTGAGTTACTATCACCTCACCTCTTTCTCTGCCAGTAGTCGTAATACTGGCAAACTGCTCAAAACAATATTGATCTTGATTGGCATTTGTATATGCATACATTAGGCAAGTTCACTTCCCATGCTGCTTAAAGCAAATTACATATATGATGGGTCATGGTTTGAAAGAGAGCAGCTTCTGTGATTCTTATTCTTATGCTCTTCAAAAGAATCAAGATCTGGAATGACAGATAAGAGAATTCAGCATTCAAAATTAACAAAATACTGAACTCCTGGGGTTTTTAAGCAAATTTCATACAGGTAGAGTTTTCATAACTGACAATTTCTTGAATAAGAAGCTTCAGGACCTTGCAGAGGAACAAAGGAAAGAAGGGATGCCCTGATCTCGTCTGAGCAGAGGTTTTTCTACAGTGTTATTTATGCAAGTGCTACGGCCCAGATGTAGGACGGATAAAGGACCTGCTTAACCACTTTACAGTGCCTCAGCAGCATACAGTGAAATGTGCTGCAGATACAGCTCTGAAGTGAAGGTATCAAATGGTCAAAAGTGATTAACTCCATTTCTCGGAGCATTGCCTAGCCTTTAATCCAAACCCTCAAAACATGTGGCAGCCTGTCATTGCTGAAGCTGTTAGAAAATGTGTTACTGATTAAGAGCATATATTGTCTCTGCGCAGAGTGCAGTCACTGAGCATATCCAGTCTCTATTTCTTAAATTATGTCTCTAATGGGCTTACAGTTTCCACAGAAAGACTTGGTAACACGGTATGCTGCACTAAAGTATCTTCTGTTTTATCCCGCACTTGAATCTGCATGTGGAGTGTGTTCAGTCTCTTTGCTCTAGCTTTGAAGAAGGAGGTGTCCTTTATTTGAATTTGAATGCAATAATCATGGCCACACATCCTTCTTTAGACCAGGAAATCTCAATGATGAGGGCTGTGCCAAAGCCTGCTTCTAAGACAGCATTATCTGAGTTTTGGTAACATATGCAAAGTCAGAGACTTATCCTTTTCCAGATCACAAACAATTAATATATTACTTCCTTCTGGCAGTGCATTAATCAGGATGAGTCAAGATGAAGGCCAAGAACCTTGTCTTCTTACGACTCAGTGTCTGAAGAATTTATTGCAGTTAAAAGCAATGGAACGAAAACAAAACACTTCCTTACATCCTTTTCTTAACATTGTCCTAGTTGTAGCGCTATCTGTCTACCAGTCAGCTACCTCTGTGACAGCAGCAATCACAGTTTTGTAATGATGCTTCCCGTCACATTCTCCTGGTCATCTAGAGTCTCAACTGCTTAAAAATAACAACTGCAGGGGCATGCCAGCTGAAACAAGGTATGCCTGAAAGGGGAATCTTTGCAGCTATCTTTGTAAGAATCTTTCTTCATCTGTACCTCTGTGACTCTCTCATATACATAACCTCACGTAGCAGCCACTCGCTGGGAAACAGCAAGATGCTGTTACTTCTTGGTCTGCAGAATCTCTTCCTGTGCTCAGCTGACTTTGTATCAAATTTGGGAACATGCCCTTCTTGAACAGAACGTTGCATTTCACCACTCTCCTGTAAATGATGCATCACAAAATTAAATGTCCTTGATCCGCTCTGTCACTATCTGCCTTGCCGCTGGGATTAGACAGACGGAAGGACATCAGCAGTTGCTCACAGCTGATCAAGAGTGGACTGCATCCTTTCTCTAGCAGCCCTGGAGGTAGAGCTGAGCTGAAAAGGCTTCAAGACACACCGTGTTGTGCCCTCCCCAAGGGTCCCTCAAACTCAAGAGTAACAAGAACCTTCACTCTTCAACATCCAGGTCTTAAATCAGATTGTGAAGAGCTTGGGGTATTACTTTGTGAAGGGTTAGGATATTTGTTTAGTTATATTCAGCTGGGAGATCAACTCTGAAGGGCAGAGCACCAGGCTCAACTTCAGCCCAAAACTTCCTGGTGGGAGACTGATTAGAGAGGACGGTAAAGTAAGCAAACTGATTTCCCCATGCGTTGTGAGTCATTTCCAGACTGATACCGTAATACAGTTTGTTTGGATTAAAATCTGGGCACTTGCAGTGACATAGTTGGCCCACTGATGATCCTCAGGATTGAGGAACCACACCTTTGAATAGTGGCAGCTATAAATTAGTTCTATGGTACTACTGTACACATACCATGTCACGCCTATTTGTTTGGTTGCTATTAATTGGAGAAAGATGGTATGGGAATTGTGTATGCTTAACTAAGGCCTTTCGAAAAGCAAGAATTTGGTGTTTGTGGGAAGCACTGCTGAGCATGATTTCAAGAGAATGCAGCATTATTTGTTTATCACATTTGCTTTCATTCTACCCATACTGTACATGTGCAATCCCATTCTCCCAGACTTCTCTGACTTCCAGAAACTAGGAAATTGTATTTTCTTGATGTATAACTCAGTTTCTATATTTTTCATTGACTTGCTTGCTTTTCACCTTTTTGTTTATGTAACAGTGGTTCACAACAGGAAAAGATGGGACGTTGTGTATCAGGAGAAAATTCAGGTTTGGTTTGAGCATCTTATTCATGCATAGATTGGGATCAGGATTTGGTCTTCATGTCGTTTTGTTTTGCTTTTACCATTGAACAAGGTTCATTTCTCAGAATCATTTGAGCATTTTCTAACGATAAGTTCCTTACTCCTCAGACAACTAGCAAAATTGGCACTGTCTCTTGCTTTTCTTTGTAGTGCATTATCATTTGAGTGCTTTAGGTCCTTCATTTTAATTAAAAAGTCTTACTTTAGGATCTTGGCAAGGTTTTACTTCATTAAATGTGTAGAATAGGTGTTGTGGCTGTTTCCAGGAATGCCTTTGTATTTCATGGTTGCTCACAGTTGCAGAATTCAGCCCAGTAGTGACAATGTCTCCTGTTCACAACCACAGGTGAGAGTTGCATCTATAACTCCTGGCTCAAGTGAAGGACATTTCTTTCCATCAGATTTTTCTTTCTCTTTTATCAGTTCTCCTAGGAAAGAAAAAGAAAAAAATGGAAGGAAAAGCAGCAGCAAAGATTCATGCTGCATCTGAAGACTTTGTACTGACTAGGTGGTGTGGCAGCAGATGGGATAAGAGCAAATTTCCTTCTTTCCCTCACAGGTCTGTCACCCAACAGAGGCTTTGTCTTCATCCAGATGAATGAACATGAAGAGGAAACTCTTGATGTTTCTCTCTCCTATGTCAGAGAAGAGAGGCTTAGCAGAAATATTTGAAAGTAAACCTGGCAATAAGTTTGGGAGTCTGACTTTTAGCCTCCACATTTGTCAATTTCATTTGCTTCGATTTAATACAGAAGTAACATAACTTGAACTGGCCTGCTTCAATAAAGCATTCCATTTATATGCCTAAAATACTTAATCTAAACCAGTTACATAGCATTCCTTCACATTGTGAGGCTTCTTAACCCCCAGGTTTACGTGCAAGAACTGCGTCAGCAGGCAGTTTACCCAAGTCAGCCACATGCACAAGTATCTTTTCTGCTGTCCAATATGGTATTGTAAATATGGAGAAACTCTAACAAAGTTAATTTGAGTTATAGCTGACTAAATCTGGTGTAAATAAAGGCAGAAATCTCTACTAGCTTGATGTATAGACATAATAACATTCTTCAACTCCTATTACAAAAACATTCTGTCCCCTGCTCTTTTTCTTCTAGTGAGTATCCTGTCATGGTGGGACTTTCTTACCTTACTTCTCCAGTAAAATCAACATGGATACCTTACCTTTTTATTGTTTATTTCAGCTAATGAAGGCCAAACCTGTGGTAAACCAACTACAAAACTGGCCAGGCTGGTTTCAGATCTGTTATACCTGTAAGATTATGAGATTGCTCCTTTAAGTGAGCAGGTTGTCACTTGTTTCTTCTCTGTGAAGGCTGTAGCCAGAGAATTAAAATGTGTACACCAGACTTTGTGGCAAATAAGACTCAAAACCCCAATGTTTTCTCTACTTGATCACAGATATGATATTGTTCTAAAGGTTATCCATCACCTTTACTTGCAGTGACAACAACAGCTCCCGGCTTCTACCTCCTCTCCTTAATATGCCATCAGCCATTTGTGTCACAAGGTCAGTGAGAAAATGATAGATTGTATATTCAGAAAAAGGGCAACCTAATGGCATGAAGCCCCAACCTCAAAACTTTCTATCCATATGGCTACCAACAACTGATATAATCAGGGCTGACTTATATAACATTGCCATCCCATACAGCACTCTTGCTCATGAGCTGGAACCTAACCAGGCCAGAACTAAACATTATGTTGTGTCTTACAGATCTTCTGTAAGGGTCTGGCTGGTCATTTTTCCCATTTGCAGGAGGAAGAAACCATGCTCACAAAGGATTCCCGAGCACTCCTCTCTTCACTCATTTTATGGCCACTTCTCCTGCGCTGAAAGTGTTCCCCTTTAGCTCATTCCCTGGGCACTATCCTACTTTTCCAATAATTTTCTCCCTGGCAAAAATACTTATACAGTGAACCTGTTAGTTGGTGGAGCACCTTCAGATTGAGGACAACAGAACTTACTCTGAACAACTTGTCAGATCACTACAAGCCCAGTATCAACAAATACCATGATAGAGGACAAAGCTTTAGAAGATGCATCAACTTCTGATGTAGCACATTTTTTAGCATAAGGACATAGGTAAGTTGTTGGTTATTCAGGTTTGTTCATTTTCTAGGAAATGTTTTAATCCTTTTTCACAGTAGAATACATATGGGAAAGTATTTGATGAGATCTCAAGTACTTTATTTTTAATTGTTTGATTTTTGACATTTCATAAGAATCATAAATCAGAGAAATAATGTTGGAGAGAAGTGTTTCCTCAGTTACATCTCATCACCACCATCATCCTTGGCAGTGTTTCAGAAAGGATTTCTGAGGTATTCTTTGAAAAATAACCTGATTATGATCCCATGGAAACCCCTGACAAAATACCAACTGCAACTGAAATCCATCCATTTCAGAATTTAAGTAACGACATGCTGATTTGGAGAAAGCAAATAGAGGTAAAACCAAGAAGAAAAAGATTTTTATGCCCTCATTTTGTCTAGCTAACTCAGTGAGAAAAAAAAATTTTTTCATGCATTTGTGTCAGGGAAAAAAAAAAGAGCATTAAGTGAACAGCTTCCTTCAAGATATATCCTTCATTTTCATGCTCTCCTTAAACTGGGATGGACAGAAAATAGCTCTTGAGCCTTGTAAGTAGGTCAGTTGCAGTTCTCATGCCTGGACCATGTTCCCCACTGTGGAAAGCAGGATACCAGTGAAGCTTGCATGCATGCACTCTCTCTAGGTTGTGTGGAGTCTTCTTTCTTTCCTCCTTGAACCCAGATCCATTTTGCAATGGAGCTGGAGGACACAGGGAAGCACTTATCATCCTTGGCTTTTGAATTGCTCCTAAGCATTTCCTCTTCCCTCAGTTCTTCAGGTTATGTTAAATGTATCTTCAAGTTCCCAGCCAAATGAAGGTTTTGCTATATAGTCATACAGTATGAGAGTGACGGCTTGTGTGTTAAACTGCCCCCAGACCTGTGTAGTTGGTGTGTATATTAAAGCTGCTTTTTGGCAGGCCTACGAATCTGGAATTATTTTCTGCAGTGATGCAATTTCACAAGGAATTTGAAGAGAACCCTTTCAACAAGTCCTGAGCACCTCACAGCCTCTTTGTCAGTAAATGTGAGTTAAAACATCCCAAATGTCACCCTTTCAGGGTCTGTGTTCTGGCCATTAGCAGTTTCATTAAAAGTAGCTTTCTCCTCAAGGCTAAGTGCAACTATTACAGGGGTTTTTATAGGACAAATTACAAAATATAATTTGACCATTAACATCCCTAAGTTCTTCACTTTTTTATGTACAAATTCACATGCACAAACCTGAAGAGACATGGGGCTTGGACCCACACTCATCACTTTATACAGTACTAACTTCATCTAAGTGGGGACCTAAACACTTTGGCCAAAGCACAGTAGAGTTTGAATGACCCTTTTCCTCCCCATTCATTGACAAATCACAATCGTTGAAACAGCTTCCAAACCCTCAGAAAATCAGCAAGTTACATTTTCTTGCATTTTCTAGTATTTCTGCATGAAATGGTGAAATATGAGCATTAACTCTTTTCTTGTCATTTAACTGGGTCCATTTTCACACACCCAAGCATTCATATTATTTGAAGGTCAGATTTAAATGGAAAAGGCAAATGTATATCAAAAAGACTGCAGTAAGTTAGTGTCTCCTTCTGAACCATTATATCTTTAAAATATGTAATGTTCACAGTCTTGCCCAGACAAAGTCTTGTGGCTGACGAGAAGAAGCCACTACCCTGGGTCCTGTGACTATGAACCCATTATACAACTTCGATAGTCAAACGTGCACTCAAGAGAAAAAGAAATGTGCTCCTAAACATAAATAGAAAATGTGTATCATTTCACCTATCCCTTTTAATTAGGCACCTATAAATAAGCTGACTATTGCAAGGTGTTTTAATCAGATTACCCAAACATCAACCCTTTCCTAGTATAGCCCTTACAGTTATGCGAGATAGTTACAGATTGTTAATTGTGAGTGTTTTTTGTTTTATTATTATTATTATTATTTAAGGAACAGGCAGTATGTCCCACTGCAATTTTGCATGCATGCCTGGGAAAAAAAGTAGATGACATAAATCGCATGCATAATCTCAGGAGACAATCATTTTAAATCTTAATTGGCTGGCTTTTAAATATCATTTAAGGTCTCGTTTTGCCTGCCTCTCTCTCTCTAGTTAAGAAGGTGTTGTGTCAAAGTCTATTACCTTGCTGGACGCCTCTCTTCTAAGTTTTTTAAAAAAAATAGAACCATCAGCAGAGGTTTGAGAGGTCGATAAAGCTTTTAGATTTGGAGATGTTTTCAGGGAGCCCATTTCCTGCGGCTAAGAGTTGTTAATGGAGCTTAAGGAATTATCTTATGACTCGGGCTGGGAGAGCCGTATATTTCTTCGCTCCTGTTCCCTTGTCGAGGCTGAATATGCTCCTGTCAAACTCGCTTAATGAAAAGTAACGCGTCGCTGATTACAGTTTTATTTGGGCTCTATGTAAAAAGCACTGTTAATTTAGCATCCCCTCCTTTGTGTGTTTGAATTTGCCATGGCTGAATGATTTAGAGTCTCTCAGTTTCAAGCCGTTTCTCTATGATTCCCCCCCCCCCCCCTTTCTTTCTCAGTCTGCCTTTATATTCCTGCTTTGCACAGCCACAGGAGCTGCCCGGCTTTCCCTTTCAGCCCCATACCCTCTTCTAAATCAGCTGAACCTGATCTTTGACTTCTGCTATTGACTCAGAAGGCAAAATTAATTTCTCACACTATTTTGGTCACACTTAAAAAAAACAAACAAAAAAAAAGCAACCTTTTTGAAAGGCCAGTGCATCTGACGGCTGATCCAGAAATAAGGTTCGTGTACCAAAGTAAGAACCATTTTCCCTTTCCTCTGATAAGCACGATCCCACCCCAGAAGCCGGGATACGTTGCCGAGGGCGCGTACCCGCCGCCGACCCGGTGCTGGGCGGCCGCGGCCTCAGCGCTGGGGGAATCGATCGTCTCCGGTGGTACAACGAGCATCAACTTGCTCAAACTTGGTTTATAACGACGATGACGGGGAAACGAAAGGGTAAATGTTTAACCGCTGTCCCTTTGGCTGCCGCTGTGTTTTGCTCTCAGTGCTACCACCTTCATTTAATCCCTGGGGAGAGGGGCGAGGGTTGCCTCCCAAATGACGAGCTGACCACAACTCGCCGCAATGACGGGTTGTGACGGCGGGGGGGGACCCGGCGCTCTGCTGAGCACGGGACACGTCTAAGGCCCTCTCCTTGCACACTTACAGCCTCACTCACACACACTTGGCTGTTGCAGTGGGGGCAGCGAGTATGAAGCCCCTCCCACCCCCACCCCCCACCCCCGGCCTCTATCGCACGGAAGCCGAAGCCCAGCGAGAGGGAGGCCTGATGTCCCCGCCGGGCCCTTGCACACGCAGAGAGGCTTGCACACGCAAACCTCCCGGCCTTAAAACCACCATCGCAGAAGGCGGCGGGGTTTTTCCCCCGATCCCGCCTGCCTCCGCCAATGAGGGCAGGCTGAACACTCGCCTTTCCTCCCTTCCCTCTTCCTCTCCTCCTTCATCCCCACCTCCTCAGTTTGGCTGAGAAAATAATTTGCTTTGTCTAAAGGGTTTCAGAGGCGAAGCTCGCCGGCCGCCCCGGCTGCATTAAAATTCCTGCCGGCCCAGCCTTTAGCTGAGATTGTAGCTCCCCGGAGACTCCACTTTCGCTATTACTGTCAAGTACCCTTGACTCTTTATTTTTGCCCTTTTATCTATTACAACTAATTCGAGTTCTTTTGCCCTTTTCAGTTTAAGACATGGGCTTTCTGTAAAGCCTCCCCCTGCCACCGAGCTCTCCGGGTGCAGAGCCTTTAGAAATTGAGGGGTTTACTGTCAAAATGAAAATTTCACTTCAAATTATCTCGGCTGATGCACGTTTTCCAGGCCGGGGGCTCTTGTCTGAGCCTTTTGACAGCCAGATCAGCAGAGGGGTTCAGTGATCTCGATAATATCATCCAAGAGAGCGAAAGTCAATACAATGACAGGGAATATGACTGGATACAATCCAATTACGGCTGCTCCCAGAGAGGGAAAGGGCTTGATCTGATCTCCACACCCGGATTCCTTTATTCAGTCCTTGCACTAACAGGTCTCGCTACAAACTTTGCGAGCTGGAGTGGGTTATATTTTGGCTGGATGTTGTCTCGGTTTTGTTTATTTGTGCATATATATATTCCGCATTGTATTCTTATTTATCTGGGGGGGGGGAAGCCACAGGAGGAGGTTTGGAGAGGAGGCTTGGGGTTAAGAAAGTCTCTACTGCTTGCCCACTGTCAGCTCGGTCACTGGGGCTCCTTTTGTTTCCCCCCGCGGAGCCGGACGCCGCAGCTCTGGGGGGGGTTAGAGCGTCCTAGTTAAGCCGGGGTCTGCTAATGCCTCGCAGTTTGTTTTCCAGCAGTTCTCCCCCTTTCCCAGGCCGAACATCAGTAAAGTTTGTTCCTGTTTCCGGAGAAAGAAAGGATATAATTTATAAGCCCGGTATCTGTGTGGTGGATGGGCTGTGAATGTTCCTGAATCACACGTCGAGAGCGCTATCCCCCGCCCCCCCTCGTTGTTGGCTGCACTCTATTTAATGTCAAAACGGTAAAGCATCTGTCCTGAAGTGCTGAAATATTCATGGCGGATCAGCGACTCTCCATACTGGCTGAGGAGCCGGGAAGCTAAAACGGTTCTTTGAAAGAGCAAATTTTCCATGTGAAGCAATTGCTCCCCCCGCCTCTCCCTCGCACACCACCGGCCCGGGTGGCCTCCGGGGCTCAGCACTGCGCGGTAAAGCGCGGAGCATCCAAGCACCCCTCCCGCGGATCCTTCCTACAGCGACAGTGCAACGCTGAGCCTCCTCTCCCTGCAGCCTGTTGACAGTTCCTGGAATTACCGGGCCCTGCTCCGAGGGGGAATTTTGATCCCTGAAAGATGTTTTGTTGCCCAATGCAAAACACCACCACTTGTGTTACCTCTGAAACAGACAATTTATTGGAGTGAACATACCTTTTAACATATTTTTTTTTCTTTTCTCAAGATAAATTTGTGCAGTAGGTGTAAACGTAGTAGAAGTGCTGTTTGTGAATTATATGCTAACAAGGAAATCAGGAGGAAAAACTCTTGGAAAGTCTTTATAACTAATGTCGGCATGCCTTAAATTAAATCTGAATTAAAATTTCCCGTTTGTAAACTTTCGGATGTAAACTTTCAAAAGTAGGTCTACGCTATAGCACGTGCTTTATGGACATGGAATTAAATAACTTTCACGACATTGATCCCTTAAAGTCGCAACCAGGAGAAATTCTTCAGAACAGCAATGACCAAAGTCTGCCCGTTGAACTGAGCAAACTCAAGTTTAAATCCTCGGTTAAAAAAAAAAAAAAAAAGAAGAAAAAAGGTTCTATATTTAAATTTAAACTCTCGCAAGTCTTTTTTCAGTGTAGTTGACTCTTCAAGCGCTCCAAAGTCCTCCGGCCCTCGGCGGGCTTGTTAGGAACAAAACATTTTGCTTCCTGATTTGGGAAAGGCCAGAAACTCTTTGTTTGAGTCATGGTGGGCCAGGTTTGAGAGCTGCCCCTTGAGCCCATTGGCGCCGTTCCCCACCGCGCGTCCCAAGGCGCCTGTTTCCAGGATGGCTCCTTTGGTGGTGGCCCAGGATACTGTCGTGTTGCTCAGGGCTTGGTTCAAAGTACTGTGCCTGAACAAAGGGTCGTGAAACACCCCGTCCACCCAGTTCCTGAGGTTGGTGACCGGCGAATCCTGGTGCCTGTCGATGACATTGACAGGGGCGGAGACGGCGGCGGCGGTGGCCGAGCCCCCGGGCCGCTTCAGCATGCAGGAGGGGTACTCGGCCTGGTTGAGGGAGGTGGCGGTGTGCGCCAAGGACCAAATCCTGGGCTTCGCCTCCAGCAGCTGCTGCCCCTGCTGGAAGCACATTTTGGACTCGCAGGCGCGCTGCCTAGCGCCGAGTGGGTCGGGACCGCACTCTTCCGCCGCCGACTTCAGGCAGCTCCGCGCACGCCCCGCTGCTGCCTCTTCTTCCTCCTCTACCTCCCTGGCGGCAGCCGGCGGCGGCGGCATCTTGGCGGGGGGCTCTGCGGACCGCGGCGGGTGGCTGCCGCCCGGGAGCGGGTGCGGGAAGGGCCGCCTCAGGTCGCACTCCGAGCTCTCTGACTCGGCGGCGTCCAGGTCCTCCAGGTCGCTGAGCTCCAGCTCCTTCTCCTCCTTGCCCGTGGGCTCTGCGGGGTGGGGGCAGGGGAAGGGACAGCAAAAACAAGACACACGGTCACTGCCGGCGCCGCGCTGCCCGCGGCCGCCCCCAGCAGCAGGGCCAGGCCCGCCCCGGGGGCGAGCGGGCGGCCGAGGCCCTAAGTGCCTGGTTTGGGCAGGATACCCTCGGCTTTCCCGCTCTTCATCGCCTCTTCCTGAGAGCCTTCTTCCTCCTCCTCCTCCTCTTCCTCGTAGGGCCGCTTCTCGTCTGAACACTTGTTCCGCGGGGGCCAAGTCATCTTGTTCTCTTTCTTGAGCCGCCGGCGGGCGTTGGCGAACCAGGTGGAGACCTGGGTGAGGGTCATCTTTGTGATGATGGCCAGCATGATCTTCTCGCCCTTGGTGGGGTAGGGGTTCTTGCGGTGCTCCTGCAGCCAGGCCTTCAGCGTGCTGGTTGTCTCCCGGGTGGCGTTCTTCCTCCGCGTCCCGCCGTCCATCGTGCCGTACCTGCGGACACAGGGGGCAAACACGCAGCATGACACGGCGCCCTCGCCCCCCGCTTTTCCTCCGGCCGTGCCCAACGCAGGGTCCCAGGGCCCCGGCACTGTCTGCTTGCCTACGGAATTCCCTGAGGTGGCTGGACCAGAAAGGGGGGAACCGGGAGAGAACAGCTCAGCTTTAAAAGGGCGACTTGCCTCGAGAATTGAGGCCGAGGAAAGGCTCAGCTAACAGCAGCACAGGGCCATGCAAATCCCCACTGTGCCATGGTGGTGGTGGTGGTGGCAGAAGGGGGTAAAGCACCTGCCTTTATTGGCGGTGAAGTCAATGACAACGTTTGAAGCAGCAGGGAAATCCTAGCATCTTACAAACACACAGAAATCTCACTTCCCTGCGGTTTGATCACTCCTCCCCAAGCGGAATATATCTGAGCGACCCCAGGGTATAACTGTTAATAGAAATATATTTCCCCCTACTCCTTTTATTGGTAATCTCTCCTACTCTTTTGTTCCTGAAATTGTAGGAACCTAACGCAGATGACACTGGGCTGTGACTGAATATTTAATGCACATCCTCCAGGAAAGGTCATCGGCGCCCAATGGGGCCTCCGAGCCTGAAACGGTGCGTAAGTGGGTTTGCGCTGGTTCAAAACTAACACACGCACCGGGGATGCCCAGGCGCCAAAGCCTGCCTCCGCGCAGGGAAAAGGTAATTACCAAGGCCACCGCCGCGGAGAGGGACCGGTGACCCCCCGCCTGCGTCCTGCGGGAGAGAGGCTCTTCGGAGGTGGCACCGCAGGGGCGGGAGGGGGATGCCGGGCTGCGGGGAGGCAGGTCCGCGGCGGGGCGGGCTGGGGGCGGCGGAGGGAGGATGGGCTGCTTACCTGTCGTACTGGTACTGGCTGAGGGTGTGATCGTAGGGGTAGTAGGCAGCCGCCGGGGCGATGCCCGCATGCGCAGACCCGCTCCCGTCCTTCGTCTCCAAACTGTTCTGTAAGAGACACCGCGCCGCCGCCCTCAGCCCCCACCGCGGTGACCGACTGGGCCCCCCCGAGTCACGGGGAGGATATAGGGGAAGGGGGGGAAGTGAGGGAAGAACCTTTCCGAAGGCCCTCCGGCCGCGGCGGGCAGCGAGATCAATAGAGACATTAACTCGCACTGTTAAGGTGCTAGATAAAAAACAGGGGGGAAAACCCCCTAAGGCTGGCCAGGATGAGTGCGTGATTGTTTTACGAGCCGGGGTCTGAGACCACCCCCCAGACTACCCTCCCGGGCGGTCCCTCCTCACTCGGCCGCCACCGCCCGCGTCAGGCGTGACTTTTAATTGCGGTACCGTGAGATCCGCGTCGGGCTTGAATAATTAATGACCGCGGGGTTGGCAGCGCCGGTCGGAGGGCGCGGGATGTCGCGGGGAAGGGGGAGGAAGAGAAGGAGGAGAGGAAGCGCCCGGGGCTGCCCCCATCGCGGAGGGGTACCGGCCACAGCTCCCGGGGAAGCGCGGATCCGGAGAGGAGGACTGTCTGTCGGCAGCGCCGCAGGGGCGGCTTACCAAGGAGTAGAAGGCGGGAGCCTCGGTGCCGTAGGTCACGTAGTTTCCATATCCCTGGGGCCCGGCATAGGGGCTGCCGTAGACCCCCAAGGCGGCGGCGGAGCTGAGTTCGTGCCGGGCGGTGGCGAGCAGGCGGCTCTCGTAAACTGGGCAGTACACCGGCGCCTGGGTGGGGGCCGCTGCCCCGCTTTCGGCAAGCGTCCGACCGCTGGACTCGCAGCACGTCGTCAGGGAGTTGGTGCTCATCAGGAACTGGAGGGAAAGAGAGCGGCACTGGGTGCGGGCGGGGAGTTGGAGAAGGGGACGACGACGGGGGACGACTTCTCAAAATAACCGAGTTCGGGTTTATATTTGTTATTTCTTATCAGGTCGCAGCTTTGGGGTGTCACCCCCTCTGCCTCCCCCCACTTCCGCGTTTTACTTCCATCAGCGTAAACTGGAGGTTGCAGGGGTGCAAGTATTTTACCAGTCTACCTCCAACAACAACCACCACCACCCTTCCCATGGCTCTGGGCGTTTAATCCTCTGTACCACGTTGCTCCAGCCCTTTGCATTGAAAAAACACCTAACTTTTCTGGTGCGCTCTCACAAGGCTGGGTTTACACTTGTTTTCTCCCCTTGCAGCACGCTTCCCATCTGCGTTTTTTAACCTTCCCCCACCCCCCAAATAACTCATGCATATTTATTTTGACTGCGAGTTTGTAGCAGCCACGCACGCATCTGTTATTAACCTGCTGGCTTACAATATTCCATTATGCTCCCACGGTCCGGACCTCAGCATGTTTAATGGTGTTTAATTGGTAAACTGTATTTAATTGGGAAAGAGAAAAAAGCGCTGGGGCCCAGGGGGAGGAGGATATCTGTAGCTTCTCTTCTCACTATTCCCACATTTATTACCGTCCCCCCTCATCATTATCACCCCTTAACACCCGAAATCCCCCGTGTTCCTTCCCGGCTCGGGCACCGCTTCCGCAACCCTGGGTAGGACCGCTGCGCCCTCAGCCCCGGCGGAAGTCATCAGCAAGGGCTGAGATTCAATCAGTTCCCGCTGGCAGGCAAAACATTCTTACCTGGGGTGCAGAGGAGTAAGGATAGCCAAACTGAGGATATGACATGGTACAGAGGCTCCCGGTTATCTAGAAACAAGGCGAGACGTCTGATCTGCACGCTATTGCAGCCTGGCTCTGCTCTGTTGTACCAATTGATTGGTAACCACAGGTCCCTAGATGCTTATAGGACGAAGCAGAAAACCACATTTAATTTATTTACATGAAATGTTAAACTTTCTTTCCTTTTTTTTTTTTTAACGGAAGGCAAAAAACTAACAATAAAAAAGATGCACAGTGATTTTAGCACCTTTCCCTCTACACCTATGAAACAAAAATTCTTGTTACGTGTGTGCTCCAAGGCTGGTAAACATGACGGCAGAAATACATAGTTTGCACCCACGGAAAAATAAAAGGGGGGGGGGGGGGAGACAAAAGCGACAAAAATACATCCGTTCAGAAGCACGGTTTTAAAGAGCCGAGCCTCTGACGTCATGCAGAGCCTATTCAGATTTACCTGCCTGGAAGTTTAACATTCATTTTCGGGACCCTTTCCCCTGGCGTGGAAAAAAGAGTCTCGGCATCCCTCTTAACAGGAGCAAAACCTTCCCTAACAGGAGCTAAAGTTTGGAAAGCTCTCCGGCACAGACTGCCTTCAGCATCTCCATGGATTTCTGCGGGGAAGGGAAGGACTGGGTTTAATCTGAAAGATCAACGTTGTACTAGCTAAGATTTCCCCCACCCTCCTTAGTCAGTGAAGGGCTGGCAAGCACTTTTAATTAGAAATTAATTAATGAGCAGCTGCTTCTTCCCACCCCACAGTAATGATTAGTCTCAATTACAAACAAGACATATGAAGGGACACAAGACTGAGTCTTCATTTAAGATTTAATCAACAGTTAAAATTAGCGCTACCGCTGACAATAAAACACATGACATGGCAATCCTTGCTTTGCTTTTCGGCTTTTATTCCCGACGTGTATTACAGGTAGGAAACCCTATAAGCATATTCCGGGGAATGATTGAAACGACGTGACTTTTCACGTTAGAACTACTTTGATTCCATTGCAGAACTCTGCTGGAAACGCCAACCTTTGGCGGGGCTGAGGGCCCTAGCCAGCCTGCATAGGCTCAGAGGGGCGCACAGCTGGACTGAGGAGAGGGAGAGTGGAGGGAGAAGGGAATACATCTCGAAGGCGCCAAGTGTTGTCTCACACCCAAGAGCATCCACCTCTGTCTTGGTGATTCGGTACTTCCCCGGGATTCCCTGAGAGAAGGAAGGACTGAAAAGGGGTCTCACCTCCATCACCCCCTTCTCCTTCCCAACACACACCGCCAGCAGCCTTCCTATACTTTGGGGGTTGAGGAAGCCCCTTCCCCAAGCAGGCAGCATCCCAGCCGGAGAGGGGCAGGCTCTGTGTAGCGGCAGTCAGGGGAAGACGCTGGGGCCCTTCTGGCACCTCCGCCGTCCGGCCGCCCCAGAATCTTCCCCCGACGGCCAGCTACCTCCGGGCCAGGGCGAGTAGTCAGCAGTCGGGCGGGTGGAGGAAGCTCCGGAGTCAGCTCCGAGGCTGAAGCCGGGCTGCTGGTGCAGTTGAATACTGCTCCGTGGTGTGCAGACTTGCTCAGAGAGATTCCTGGGTTCAGACATGTGAATAGCCCCAGGGTCACACTCTAATTAATGATGATGTTCTCTTCTTCTCCCCAGCTGGAAGACTGCCTCCCAGAAACGAATCTGCCCACACTGACAGCTCGATTGAGGGTGATTGATGACTATCTGGAGACCACAGTACACATAATATAATATCTGCTGCGTAATTGCTTTAATTTACAGATGAAAATACTAGTTCTCGGATTGAGTTAGACTGCAACGAGCAGCGTTTTATGGCGCTTTAGAGTGTTTGCAAATAAAAGATATCAGATACACTACATGCAAATTATCCTGACAGCTCACTATCTGTAGCCGGGAGAAACGTATAGAAGAAGGGAATCAAGTGACATAAATAATCGAGTTGGAATTCTGCATTGATTTTTTTCAGGGGAAGAAAATGCTTTTTCATTCTTCACCTGAAATGCTAGTACCTTCTTTTTTTTTCCTGGGAATATTACTAACTTAGCCACTGGGTTTCTTTACAGAAGCGTTCCTTTATTCCTCCTGCTCCCCCGATGCTGCCAGGATACAACGATACTTTTAGCTACTCTCTACGATAGGCTTCCTCCTCTGCGAGGTGCTGAGGGGCTGTGGTATTGTTTGGGAAGAAAAGGCACCCAGTGTTTACACAAAGGTCTGCAGGAAGCCCCTGGTGCTGCTTGCTCTGCCTCCCCCACCGGCTGCGCTGGGGGGGGAAGGGGGGGGAGTAAGAGGCCGGGGGTGGTGGTGGTGGTATTTAAGCCCTGGAGTATAACTCACCGGTGTTAGGGAAGAGAACAGTTGCACTTATCTCAAGAGCAGCTCGGTGTAGAGCACTATAATTAGCTAGGAGTGCTAGAGCAGTGCCTGGAGAAGTCCTCCCAGTTTTCCAGGCTACAGTTTGGAAGATGTCCTGGTGGTGTGGTTTGTTCCCCCCCCAACCCCTCTCTTCTTTTTCTTCCCTCTTTTGATAATACCGCAGATGTCAACTCCGCAGTGGCCCACAGAACACTTCAGGTTTTGATATTTAGATGAGTCTATTAAACTTTAAAATACAAGGTGAAATTCAATATTTATAGTCCTTGTCTATTTATATATCCCAGTTGTCTTTCACTGTGCCATGCAAATACTCCGGCGCCCATTTTTGCACTGAACTTTCCTGTATTAATCATAATAATTATTTGTCATTTTTCTTTGCAGCCTGCCTGCTCTATTACTTTACCCCCGGTCAGCTTTGTGTCAGTTCCAATCTGCATTCCCTAGAAAGCAGCCATTTAAAAACAAACAAACAAACCCATCAAAACAAAACAAGAAGAAAGCTTAATAACCTTAAACACTTCATAACTTGTAACATCAGCTTTTACAGTTTAATCTTCCTCCTACATTTAAATCCTGTTTTACTTACAATCTACAAATAATGGCCCCTTGTTGATAAGAAATTCCACACAACTATATTTCAACTTGAATTTTTAGTGCCAGAACAAACACACAGTAAGCCCCACAATGATTCAAAACAACCCTTGTGGTTCCCACATATAAACAACGTACCACTGTTCAAATCCACGAAAAGACGCTTAATGCTGTGGGCTATATCCTTAAGCATTTAGAAAATGCAAGTCTTTGCTATGCAATAAAAATTGATCCTTGTCAAAGCCCCTTTCCTGTACCAATTTGCTTTCTCCAAAGTTTTAGAGAGGAAACCCACCGCGATCAATAGGGAGAGTTCCCGTCCTGAGAGGGCCAGCCTGCACTCCCTGGCAAGCAGGTATTTTACAGGCAAAGCCCAACCAAACCTGTCGCTGAGTGTTAGGTTTCTCTTCTCCCAGAACCTGGAGCCAACGTTCATACAAGTTCTATCACAAAAGCATAGAACGAGGAGGAAACGCTGTGGTACTGGAGCAGGCCACAGCAGGTAAACCCGAGAGCCTCTTCCGGACTAAGACTTTGATGGACGTCTTCAGGGACCTGATCTGGAGAAGTTAATGCAGCTACACTTTT
Source organism: Ara ararauna (assembly GCA_028858755.1). Classification (NCBI taxonomy): domain Eukaryota; kingdom Metazoa; phylum Chordata; class Aves; order Psittaciformes; family Psittacidae; genus Ara; species Ara ararauna. The sequence continues at coordinate 67,592,105 of CM054377.1, read as the reverse complement.
ACTATCTGCGTTTTCATCGCCTTCTCTTTTGGAGGGGTTATTGCCACTCCTGGAAATATTTCAGCGACTGAATTTGCTTATGGGCTAAATAGACTTTAGCAAGCTCATGCAGTCGTCTTGGCTTTGTTTTCACCTTCCAGATTTAAAGCAACCTTGACACCGCCTGACAAACGCTGTGAAGCTCTACATGTTGCCCATTTGGGATGTGACATGGAACCGAGGGCGCCTACAACATTTTCAAGTAGCTTAGCTCCCGCAAAGTCACTATCGACAGTAAATACGATTGTGGGGTTTTTTAGTTTTCCTGAGCCCATCTGAGGTGCAATCACATCTCCCGCACTCCGAGTGGAGGGACAGCGAACTCCTGCTGCCCACCCGCACAGCCCCGCGGTGGCCGGCGGAGGTGTAGTGACAAACCGGACAGTTGCATAAGGAGGCGCAGCTAAGTAATTTGCCCCGATTACAGCCACGCGTAAAAACAGTCGTTCAAAGCTACCCCTTTTAAATGCTCTCATTTTGTAAACCTACAATCCCCTTGGCAAACAATCTAGATTAATGCTGAAAGGCCTCACATGCTCATTCTGTTCTTTGTATTTATTAACTTTCGCACTTAAGAACTAGAGCCAGCACATGCTCTCCCTCTCTCACCCACACAAAACTTTTCCGCAAGGGAAGCAATAGCTGCGGCCCGGGCAGCTGCCGCCCGGATCGGAGTACCCTACAAACGCCTTTACCTGCTCGTTGCACAGCATCGCGACAGCGCTCGCTAGCCAAGCAAAGCCCGCCCAGGGCTTCCTGCTCCAGCTGCGGCACCTCCGGCCCCGCGGAGCCGCGGGCACTTCAAGCCTTTGGGCTCTCTGGCAGCGGACATCTGGAACACGCTGCCCTGCGGAGATCAAACTTTCCTACTCGCAAGGTCACGTTCTGTGCCTTTGAAAGTTTGCCTTAAAATCCAGAAAGTTTGACTTGATGCCTTACCTTAGCGCTCGCTGAATATCATATCCACACCCCTTTCCCAAGATATAACACACATATGGTAAAATACATTGCCCTCTGTCCTAGGTAAAGATTGCACAAAGCCAAGTGATTCATCACAGGTAGTTTCTCTTCCCTCCAGCAGTTCGTTTTCAGCTGCTAAAGCCGGCTCTGAAGAAAGGGGGAGGGGGGGACGCACAAAACCCACCGCTTCCACCCACCCCCCCGCTTCCATAGAGACATGCACACACGAGCAGCACCACCAAAACAAGAAGAAAATGTTTACCTGCGATCACGCCAGGCTCCAGCTAAAGCCTCGTCGCGCTGGCGGTGCCATGGCAGATCTCATCTCCTCCTGCCCGCGCCGGCTGCCGTGGCGTGGGCTGCGGGGGGCCGCGGCGGGCATGTCCGGGTGCGCGGCACCGGTGCGGAGCAGCCGGTCCCCCGGCACCGCCGCCTCGCTACCCCCGCGCTGCACCAGAGTGACGTCCGTGAGAGCAGCTCCGCCGGCCGCGCGCTGCCCCACCGGTTAACACTTTCCAAGGCGGCCAGGCACTCCGCTTCCAACTTTTCCCGTTTTAAACCAGAAGCAGCCAGCACCCGCTTGCTTCCGCGGGTTATAAACGCCGTCTGGGGCGTGGGGGACACCGTAATTAATAACAGGTTAGTAAAATTAGTGCTGCCACGCCGATGGTTGTCCTTGTTGCCAATAATAATTGCATTGATTCTGGAGGGACACGAACGTCCTCCATTTAACCTAGTGATCTGCGGGTTGCGCACTCTGTAAAGCAGCCGTAGCGTTGATTAACTGCGCGCACCTCTGAACTGCCATTTATCTCTGCGAGTCACGACCGAGAGGAGCTAAACTTGCAGCAACTCTCCCCGCCGCTCCCGTCGCCTTTGTTTCCCTCCCGGGTGAGGAGGCGGGCTGGGACGCCAGCGCCAGCCCTGCGCGCAGGAGATGGGCACCTCACCTGGCCACCCACTGGGCGCAGCTGTACTCGGGGCCCCGGGGCAGCGCGGCAGAGCCGGCCGCTCCGGGGATGCCCCGGGGGCTGCGTGGGCCAGCCCCCTCCCCCCCCGCCAAGAAGGGTCAGGGGAGGCGGTGCGGCGGCACCCGGCACCAGGGACCCGCTCCCTGTGGCGCCCCGGAGCTCGGCCCGCAGCCCTCCCTGGGCTGCCCAACACCGGGGTTTCCTCCAAGCGGGCAGGTCGGGGCAGGAGCGCTTGCTACCGGTTACCCTCTCGGTCCTCTGCTCCTCCCGCTCGCCCGCCCGTCCCGTCCGGTCCGGTGTCAGCCGCAGGCTGCCGTCGCTCTCTCCTGCGAGGAAGCTACTGGGGCCCGAGGCTGGCCTCGCTGGTAGTGAGCTGCCTGTCCCGAACGCTTTTCCCGGTGTGCAGCCCCCGTCCGTTCTCTCTCACCCTTTCTTCGCCCGCTCTCTCTCACCCCCTGGGCCAGGGCCCACATCAGGCTCCCGCCGGGGCCCCGGCAGCCCCGCGGGGGCCGGGCGTGTGCGAAGTTTCACCGCGCAGCCCGTACTTTTGTCTTCTTAATTGTTTGTTCAGCAAGAAAAGTGGACAAATCGGGATTGACAGAAGGGGGAGGAGGGATCAATATCATTCCTATTTGAAGGCGTAAGCCTCGGCAGACGTCTCAATAAGGCAGAGAAGAGGAAAAGGGAATGTTATATCCTACCTAATTAAGCGAAGACAAAGAGGTGTGGGGAGAGAGGTTCAGGAGAGGTGGGGGGGCAACGGGAATTTTTAATCCGGTGTCTTCCCACCGTAACCACCACGGCTGAACAGCAACATTAATAGGGAACATCTGTACCTCGACAGTTTTATTCTTTTCAGGGCTCTTTCATGCCCGTGTCATTTGCATGGACCCGTGCTCGTAATGTTCGACACACGCTGCACCTTGTACTGCAACGACAAGGGTACTTGCAGGATGAACCTTGAAACTGGCAAATCCTCTCTTCTCTTTCCCCTTTCTTCTTTCTCGGGTTGCCCTTGCAGGCGGGGAGACAGCATGGAGAAAGAAAACGTGAGCCTTCTCCCGATCTGCACTTGTAAACAGAAAGCCAATCATGCAGCGAGCCTTTGCATTTTAAACCCGAATGACAGCCCCGCCGCGACGTGGAGTCCGCCGATCATGGCCAGGCGGGGGGGACCCATGGCCTGGGACTGGGGCACCACTCAGATCCCGATACCCCGCGGGGCTCCCACCCGGAAGCGCTGCCCGAGGCCCGGTCCCCCGGATCCGGGCTTGCCCTTCTTACCTCCCGGAGGCCAGTCCCTTTGGCTCTGTCCCGTGCTCCGGCCCGGGCTGCCTTCCAGCCCGGCCCCGCTGCTGGGCCGCGGACCCATCCCCCGGGCAGCGCCAGGCCTAAAGGGGAACCCTCTGCCTCAGCCCAGGACCCTGTCCCACTGGCTGAACTCCTGTTTTAGAGCGTGGGGTGACACCATCCTCCCTCCGGAGGTGACACCTCTCCTCTGGCCCAAATGAACTTCGGGGGTCCGGGACCCCCACTGGATGCAGCTTCCCCCCCCCCTTGAAATGTGCTGCGATGTTCAGGGGCAGGAGGCATCTTTCAAAAATAATTTTTTATATTAATGGCTAGCGCTGCTGCCAAAAGAGAATGTGTATCTTTTGAAATATAGCAACCTCAGTTCCGTGAGATCAACATGTTTTATTACTTCATCGATGGTGAAAGGAAAAGAGCAGAACCTTGAGACGGCCTCTTCCCATTTGCTTGTGGCGATCAGCACACCTTGGAAATTGCTGCCCATTGCCACTTTGACCTGCGTACACCAGAAAACACGATGGCTTTCCAACAAAGACTGGCCTAGCCAGTCAGGAGGGTGACTAAACTGAGTGGACTGGGAATCCCATGAGACAGGCAGGCAGGTCAAGCATAGTGGCATGATGGACACAAGCACAGAGGGAACACTGGTCACTAATGCATCTGGGAAAGTACTTGGAACCAGAGAAGTTTTTGGGAAGCACTCCTAAAATATTACAGGCTAGAGCCTATGGCTGGAAAGGCATTTATAGAGTTTGCTTGATGTTCGTGACGTTATAGATTTTCTTTTTCCCTCTCTTTCTAAAATCAACCACTAATGCTAAGGTTTCAACCATTTTTAATGTTTAAACTATTACAAGATGCTCTTTTCACTGTAGAAATGGGATTGGTCCTGTCTGTCCTGGCATTCTTTGGCATTCTTTCCCATTTCTGTAGCTAGATCAATGCCATCTCTGCTGTGAAAAGGCCATCATTAAAAGACACCAAGTGGTTAAACCCCTTAATTTTCCATGTCACTAGACAAACAGCACGGGTTATAGCACCACATATTTCCATTCAAAAAGGAAATAGCATTTAATTGTGAGTGTCAATTCCTGAGCATTGTGGCTGTTCTTTGAAGACCTGTGTTCTAAGAGATCAGATGGAAGAAAATGCTAGCTTACTTTTTTGCCTTGATTTTCCTGTAGAGGTTACTAAACCACACCTAGTCAAGGAATAATATACTAATGCTTGTCTCTTAACTCATGCACACTATGGAGGTCATAGGAGCACATTAGCTTAATCATGAAACCTCTGAGATAATTTACATAACAGGAATGATTTCATGCGATAGCCAACATAATTCAGAACATGGTAAATACATGAATAGGAATCAGGTTTTCACTGAAACTCTGTTCGTCCTCATCTGTTTGGGTGCCAAGTTTTATGCTAGCCTTGGAGCAGCAAGGTTTATCTTCATGTGCAGGGATCCTTACAGGTGCATTTCCTTTCCTTTTCTCACATTCAATTCATTATGTGATGTTCAAAAGACTGATACACATTAGAAAACCTTTAGGCATTTCAGCATAAAAGGAATGGTTTATTAAAAGGATGGGTTATTACTTTGAACAATGACTTCAGTGCGTACATTTGAATGTGAAATGTTTATCTGGTACTGCCCTGCCCCAGTCAGAATCCGTACAACTGTACTTTTATTCATAGATGCGCTCCTAACCTAGTAAAATGCATTTATTTGCAGATTCTCTGTGGCCAACTGTGACTCTTTTGTAGTCCACAATGATACAGGCTCATAATTATGTTTTCAATAATTTTATAAGAAGTGTTACCAGAATTCCATTTGTGAACCCACGATTTGGAGAAGATACTTATTTTGTGGTAGAGAAAAAAAATTGATGTGGTCAGAGAAATAGCTAGGGCAGTCTTAGTGTACTCAATATGCAGGTGGGTGGAAAGAACTGTTTTTCAGTAGGAAAAGAGGATCATTTTAAATGCTTAAAAGCTTAGCCATTTCAACCTGCCTTGAAGACCCTGAAAAGGCAGAAGACACCGAGTGAGTCGGTAGCACCAGGTTCCCCTTCCTGCAGCACAGCTATGGCCAGGTGGGGAGGGCAGCCTGAGCCTGCAGACCTTGCCCAGTGAGCAAAGCTGCTGAGGTAGAGCTTCTTGGTCCAAGAAAGCAAGGCAGGAACATGATCCTTCCTCCATGTTATATGACTAAAGAGAAGCGGACCTTGGATTTGACCCCACCAATCCTCCTGTGAGTGAAGGGTTTGGTCAAATGCTACTCATGAGCCATCACTTTTTACATAAAAGGGATTACAGAAGTGAATGGTGTGTGCCTCAGAAAAACAAAGGTGCAATTAAATCAGCATTTGTAGTTTTCAGTTAGGGTTATCTTTCAATGCAGGATGAACTATCATTTTTTTCACTGCTAATTATTTTCATTAACTGTTTTAACTCTTCCTGAGAGCTCTTAATAATTGCTTCAGAGCAGAATGTGTAAAACTGAAAATTATTTATGGCACTGATTAGAACTGCAGAATACTAATACGGGTAGTCAGGAATAATTCACCATAGCAGGAAAAGCATTATTTAATTGTTTAATAGAGAAGTTTAATTGTGCTTGCATACAATTATCATGTAAATATCACTGTGATCACTTTAAGAGGTTATTTCTAAGTATGCCAAAATTCTGAAGCAATCTGAAAAGAATTAATTCTTTTCTTGCCTCCCTTCACAAGTCTCTCAAGTGCACTATATGTTTTAACTTAAACCAAAATATAGCCAAAGGCAGACAGGAGTTCCAACAGTGACCAGTGTAATACTCACTGCTTTTAATTACTGTAACAATAAATCACACAGGAATGTCCTCCAGGAACTAAATGATTTTCTAAAAAACATTTCAGAATATTTTTGAAATTCAATTAATTGAAGGCACCAGATAAAAGGTACACAGTCTTAATGGCTATAAAATAACCCTAAGGGATGTAACTGAGCTCCAAGCTTAACTTCAAAGTGTGACAGAAATACTTACTGTATTACTTTAAAAGTATTCAGATCAATGAATCAGTTAAAATTACTTATACATTTACCAACCTTTTCATTTTCTTTCTGAATATGATAGAAAAAATTGCTCTCATTTCTCAGGATACAAAAAGCAGTTGAGACCTGTAAAAGAAATTGTAATTAAAGCCAGCCTTCAGTAAAATTGGTATTATGAATTTTTGGTTGACACAAGATAAAGGGGCCAGAAAAACATAAAAGTGGCCTGATAAAACATACATTTAGTCATTTTTATACTGAAATTTAACTGCTTTATGGAGATATTTCAGGTCCTGGAATTAATCTGTCCTTGTTAAAGCCAGTAAGCATTTTTCCATTGAATTCAGTAGAGCCAGAACATCACACTGCAATCTGTATTGTGTACAGCTGTATTCCTGACCAGCCATCTGATTACTGGCTAAATCCACCCTCATTTTTTTTCCTTTTTTCTCTCTTTGGACTAACCATGAGGACTTGAACACCCACATGGCGTTGCAAGGTACTGAACACCTCGAACAGCCACAGCATGCCTTCAGCTTTTGCAGGTAGTAGTCCAAGGTAGTATGTCAGCTAGTGCTCAGTAGGATATGACTCTATGAATAAATACCTTGACATTTGGCCTGTAGTTTATGAGCAACGTAACAATATGAGGTTGTTTTAAATAGAAGTGTTTAAATAATTATAATATTCTGATTTGCAAGGTGATTTTATAATGCAGCATGACTCAACAGCAGGAAAGTGTTAAGAAATATGTAGAAACTGAACTGCCATTTCCAGTAATTTTTTCTTTTAGCAGAGATTTGCTATTCTAAGCAACATTTCCTTCCCCTCTGTAATCTCAATGTATAGCCACTCTCCTGATTGTACCCAGGCCACGAAAGCAGATTGTAGACCCACAGTTGTCATACCATGGAAATAAGTGTTAACTTCTAACATTTGCAAAATGGCTGCTTATCATAAATATTCACTGATGAGAAACAATTAAACTGCATGTATATTATTCCTTAGTGCAGAAAGTTTAGAAATAGTGGAGCCAGAATTATGCACACATGTACATTCATACACATCCATGTCTGTGCGCCTGCATGTTCACATGCACAGGCACATGCAGAGGGAAAGGACTCAGAGAAGTGTCTGTATGAAGGGATTAAATTCCAAGAGAAGACTGAAAATTCTCTACTTAAGGCTCATTACAATATTTTCGAGTGGGTACCTATTTTCAGTACTCACTGATAATTTTCTTTGTAGCACGTTAGCATCTTCTCCGTGTTTAAAATGTGTTAAACTGAGACTGTAAAGAAAAAGACAACAATGCTGCAGAGGTAAATGCATCTTTATCCATGCTTTTTGTTTCTTTTCCTTGGTCATTCAAAATCATAAACATTGTAGGAATTTTTGAGCATTTAATATTGATATTACATCATGAAAATATAAGGCTCCACTCAGTAATTCTGCACCCCTCAGCTGCAAGGTGGGTGGGAGGGTCACTGAGCAATGGAAACATCCACAGCAGGCTGCAGTTGCAAAAATACGGTTGCTAACAGTGCATGTAATAATAATTTTAAAATTTAATGTAATAAATACAATAGAAGACTAAAATCACCAATAAGACTCAGGTTTCATCAAAGAACTCTCTTTAATAAGGGTAATTGTCTAACCATGACAGTCTTTTAATCAGGGACTGCAGACTGTTGGAGACAGTTTGATATGTTTATTTTGATGGTCAAATACCCACAATATTCACAACAGACTGATCTCTACCAAATCAGAACTGTGACCTGCAGCCAGGTTCAAATCAATTCTATGTAAGAAATGCCTGAACTTTGTATTAAATGTTTGTTCCACCAATTACTCCAACCCACTGTTCAGAAGCATTTGAAAGCTTTTTTTTTTCTGAAGATCTTGCAGTCAGAAGATCCTTTTCCAGAATAGTTAGGTTGTTTATCTCAAAAGGGCTGTTTGTCTAACAGAAGAACACATGGATTTATGAGTATATAAGATCTCCATAAATTCCAAGAAACTGTAAGACATTCCTACATCTCCTCCCTTCTTCCTCCTGTTTTGAAAATCAATAAATACTTGATTTTTTTTTTTTTAAACCTGTGGTGAAATGGTTGAACTGCAATAATATAGAAAAGCTGAAGTAAAAAACAAGTCAGAATATTGGCTTTAGATTAAAGCTGGGTAAACCTGGGGTAACTTGTCTGGAAAGTGGAATCATTTCGTTGAACACACTTGTCAGGCAAGGGTAAATATGAGTAACAAAAGAAAAAAGTGTGCTCATACGTCCAATTTTTAGGTTTGCAAGAAGTCAGTGCAGTCGAGATATGAAATGTAGTCACATTTGTCATAAAGTGCTGTTTCATCTGCACTGTATTTTCCAGTTAACACACCAACTCCTGCTCTTGCAAGCAGCTGATTTCATAGCAGGTAGAGTTATCAGTCCTAAGGACACAGCCAGTGGGAGCTGAAGGATATCTGCAAAATCCTCATTAATGTTGAAGGAAGAGCCTTCCCTGGGAGGATGACTCTGTTTCTTGTCTTTGCCCATATCCAGAGACAACTATTGGAGGTAAGAGGTGAAGAGCAGACACCTGCAGCCACATATATCCACAGAGTGTGTCCTGTTTGACATTTCAAACCTCACATGAAGCTCCCAGCCGTGCTCCATTCCCATGCCAGCCTATTTTTCAGGTGGAAGAGGAGCAGAGCAGGATGAGCTACTTATCTAGGAAACAAGAAAATGCCAGTACCACGTTTACACACAGAGTGGTTTGGGATGCAGCAGAGCCAGCGGTGACATTGGGGAAGCTGGTTACTGTGGCTGACCAATGCATAACCTAGAGGAGATTTCAGCTGACGCAAAATGATGGAGCCAAAGCTCAATAACAGCCTGTGGCGCTGCAGCCAGGTTCAGATACTCCAGCTCTCACTCAAGCTGCAAAAGGATGCCTATTGCAAGTTTGGCCAAGTGTTCATGTGAACTGCTGCCTGCCTGTGGTCAGCCAAATGAAGAAGTCTGAGTGGGACAAGCATGAGAAAATCTCCTTTCCAGCATTATCAAAACGCAGGCAACCCCATGGCTTGCCCAGACTTGATAGCAGGAGCTCATCTGGACCCTTTCTTTTTGCCCACTGTCACTTCTAGCTTTAATCAATAATTAAAACGTCGAGCTGCCAAATCTGTTTTGTGGTTCCCTTTGGGACTGTTGTTGGCTTGCATTTTTGCATCAGGTTTTCATACCAAAAGGCAGTGTGTGGGTTTACACTAATGTGTAAAGAAAAATCTCCTAACTCTGTCAGCTCCTGGGCCTCAGACAGTGCTTTCTAGTCTCTCTGAGCATTTGGGAGGCGGTCTTGCTGGAAGCAGTCATCCCAGCTGACTACTCTGTCATGAAAAGTAAAGATTTGAAACAGAAAGCATGGTGGAGTAAAACCTGAGATGGTCTGAAAAGAAAAAGCTGTAGATAGATGTAGAAGACTCCGTAAGTGTAAGTAAGACTTATGTATCTGTATTTATCCTATTTGAAATATTTTATGTGAAATATGCAACTGGTAAAAGGCAGGTGGGGGTGCCACAGTCACTTCTGAAGGCAGAGAGAGTCACAAGAAGACTGGGAGGGCAGCTTGTTCCTCTGGTCCATGTGATGCTGGCCCTTGAGATATGTGACCCTAAGTAGCCTTTTTGGAGCAAATTTTGAGTCATGTGACTGTAATGGTTGACTTTTGTGTGAGAGAAGAAACAAAACCAAAGGCTTTTTTTCTCCTGCTACTTAATGCAATATATTTACTTTCAAGAAACCTAGCTTAACCTGTGTTTCTGCAACAACCGATGAATTTGTAAGGCTCTCTGTCTTGTCTTTTTTTCCACTGGAATTGCACAGCACTGTGGCTTGCTAGCTAAACAATCCCCAGCATTGCTCACCTGCAGTTTAGAGAACTCAAAATCACTCAGAGCAGCTTTGTGAAGGCACTTCATAATTACCAAAAGAGACAGGCAGGGGGGACCTTTATGAATTTATAAAAATACAGTCATTAAAGCTGCAATTCAGGAGCCCAGTCCCAATTCCCTCTTCATCCTATTTCTTTCTTTCACTGAGCCATGTGAGTTTATTCTTGTCTTGCCTCGAATGCATTAAAAAATCCACATGAAGCTCCCTGAGAAACAGAGTAATGATGAAAATATTTTCTGTTTTGAATGTCACTTTTCCTTTCCGCAGTATTATTGTTCACATGGAAGTGCATGTGCCAAGGTAAATTTGTTCAATAGTAGAATTTACAATTGAAAATTTTATAGATAGAACTAGGAAAAATAAAGTCAGTTGTAACAATACAAATAAAGAATGAATCTCATGTTACTTATGAATCATGCAATTAGTGAATTCCACTAAGGATAGTAATTGTTCATTACTTCAGATCTGGAAGCTATTTAGAAATGCCCTTGAAAGCTGAATGAGAAGAATATTGTTTATCTTCAAAATCGAGTTCAAAGAACTTACCTTCAAGCAAATTACGGCATTCCTGAGTAGCGATCACAGTAAATGCTAAGGGGAACTAAACTTAAAGCAGCCTAATATAGAAGTTTGTCTGAAATAAAACTTGGAAGGAGTTTCCCAGAAGATGATTAAAAAATAAATTATGGTGAAAAATAATTTTCAGGCAGATGAAGGCCTAGGACACTCGCACCAAACGCTTCTCTCTTCCACTTTCACATATGCATTGCAGAACCATGTCCCAGCTGAATCCCATCAAAGGTCCTGTGTAAGCCTAGTATTTTTCTTTCCTTAGGAAGGAAAGGTTTATGCTAGTACTATATAGATCTGTGTAAGTGGTACAGGTTTGGTGTATGTAACCAATTTGATTTTGTTTCCTCTACTGGATTCAACTTCATAAACAGTGTCTGGAATGGATGAAATGAGTAAAATGATGTGGTAAAATTGCCTGTCCTAAAACTCTTTTAAACACATACATAGTAGTTGAGCTTTTATACATCTAGGTACTTAGGAGATTACTTTAGCAGTATTCCAGAAAAGAAGGGTAATTCTATGGGTAAATAAAATGCCCAGAATCTTTCCTCTCACTTTATCTGCCCCTAAGATTTCTAAAAGACATGAACCACTATGCCTTAGGGGGTAAAACAACTGCTGAACTTGAGTTGCTTTAAGAGAGGAGTTTTAGTCTTTGCAGCAGATGGTACTGGGCAATATTAGAAATAGGATGCTTGATGGATAGACTGTAGTTCTGTTCCAGAATAGCCATTCCCATATTTCTCCCAGATTTGGTTTTTCTTTCTCCTTTCTTGACTGCCAAGATTATCAAAGATGCAGTCTTGTTTTTAAAACTTTCACTGAAGACAGATTGATTTGGACTTCTGTTAACCAGTTTAGAGGAAACTGTCCTTCTGGCAGCAATATCTGCTTGGAATCTGTCAGCGTTAATTCTTTCTTTAGCTGTTGAACCAAAGCAGGAGTCAAAATATGTATTTAGGAACCTAAATAAATTTTTCAGAGTTTCTGAGCATCACCAGCTTCCACTCCGGTCAATAGCAGTTGATACATCTCTTTGAATTTTTGGAGAAAGTTCTTAACTCTTTACGTCTCAAAGGATGGAACTAATTTCCTTGCGCCAGAGTTTGCAGAAAGAGATGGGTAAGTCGTATTTAGGAGGGAAATTTCATTTAGATGTTTAACAGTTACAAAATTGAAGTGAGGTTTTGTCTTATGACAAAGAAAGCAGATTTAGAAACAAAAAATAGTGCAGTGTGTTCTCTGCTGCACTTAAATCAGCAGATTCAGCTTTAAAGGAGCAGGGTAAGAATCTGAACTCAAGTCTTCTGTGAGTCAGATTGAACATATATCATGATATCCCTCAGTGAAAACGTTCAGATTTCAGTTCCAAAGTAGGAATTCTGACAGTGTTTATTTTTTTCTTTTCAGGTGTTGGAAACCTTGAGAGTAGAGATAGAACAAAACTAGTCCGTTCAGGGAATTTTTCACTTAAATCCACATATGCTCAGCCTGATTTTGAACAGTTATATTGAGTGCACAAGCACTCTGTAGACATCTAAATGACCTGAACAAGGTTCGCATTTCTGAAATCCAGACATATTTGAGAGGTTTCAAGCAAATATATCTGCGCATGCATACACACACACAAACATATATAAGGGAAAGGCTATTTTTCATGCCTGTCTTTGAAAATACTGATATAAAAGTTTTGTAATCTGATTAAAAACCTGATTTTAGAACTGATTCAAAACCAATTTGAATTAATTAACAAAAAAATTTTAATCTTTCCTTACAAATGTGGTCTGCCCTAAACTGGTAAAAACAAGCAAATCTGGTTATTAATACTAGACATTGTTTAGCTGAAAATGCTTCAAAAAGTAGAAATACCTGGAAAGTAGCCAGAAGAGAAAAAAAACAAACAAAATCTTATTTTACACCTTTACATACCTAATTGCAACTAACTGGTAGCAACTGGAAGTGTAGTAAATAAAATTAATGTTGTGCACCTAACTAGAAGACCAAAAAATAGAAATTGCATTCTTGTCTCTTTTCACACTTGATACCTCTACAGTTAAATCCTCTAAATCTTTGTTGTTAATCTGAACCCAATACTTCAGACAAAGATCTGTTTGCCCACTTCAGAGATAACAGAGAACTCCTAGAAGGGAAGTTAGGAAAATCTCTTAACATGCTTACTTCAGTTTAGGTGGGTTTTCTTTGTTGTTGTTTGTCTCATTTTATTTAGTTTGGTTGGTTGGTTTTGTTTTGTTTGTGTTTATTTATTTAACAAGTCGCAGTAGCTTGGAATGTATCTATACAAATCTGCAAATAGACCAGGTAAAGGACACTTCTGACTGCTTTCACTTGCACTCATGTTCTTCAAACCAGTATTTGGATAAATAGAGGCTTACTCTCAGCCACTAGACAGGCATTATTATGGATCACTTGGTTATGTAGTCTGTGACCATTAGACCTTAATTTCTTTAGACACAGATATACTATTCTACATATTCCAGTTTCTTCAGACAGAGAAATGCTTATTTCCAGAGCTGTTTCTTTAATTTCCTGCTTGTATACTCCAAAATGTTCCAAGTTTATGCATTACATTACAGTGTACGTAGTTTTCACAATACTATTTCATCTTTATTAATAGCTGCATTAAACTGCTTTTGCAAAAAAAAAAATTGTACTTTAGTTTAAAGTTGCAAGAGAAAAGGAAAGCCTTTGAGTAGCTTTAAATCCATTAAAATGTAAATTATTTCTTTTTGGAATTTTTCATTAATGATACCTAATATCAGATGGCATCTATATTTGCAACATTTTAACACCAAGTTTGACTCCTAAAAAAGTGGCTGAGAATTGGACCAGATACATGGTCCTTTTTGGGCAAGAGCACATTCAGTTCCACCACTTCAATATGGCTTATTATCTTGCCCAGAGTTGTGCACACCAAAACCAGAAAGTTGTTCAGTAAGACTTGGATAAGCTAACCACAGAATTTTTGGCACTAATTCTCTGTTCATTGGATGAAATAAACAGTTCCAAACCTGCTTTCTCCATTGTTCCGTATGAAGAATATATTCCACTTTGTGCAGTAAAAGGAGCATTTTGTCAGTGTAGATTGTTTCCTCTGACAATGAAACCAGACTCTGCAATCAAGACTTCCTTTTTGTCAGGGTCTGTAGATTCCTTACAATCCTAACTCATTGAGTAAACCTTTCTCTTTTTTACCACTCCTTTCTGGGTGTGGCAGTATGTGTCCTTTCCTTGGAAGGCCCAGTCATTATTCCGAGGTTCTTACTGTCATTCCAAAAGACTACTCTAGACACTTTCCTGGCATTTGGGCTTCCTGGTTGAATGTGTGTTATGGTCCCTTCTCCTCTATTGAGAATCAAGAAGCAGATTTTTAGTTACTGGCATTTTTAGACAGGTGAGAAACTGTAATTATTGTCTTGGAAGCAGGGAGGTGATGCCTCTGCCTTGGTTACTTTACACTGCAGCAGAATGCATGAATGTTTCAATGCCCTGTAGACCAGCAACCTCTCAATGACAAAGGATGATGTTTCCCTTCTATGTGAAAGTTCCCATACTTGCTCAAATGACATGCATTTGCTTAACCTGAAGGTGTCAGGATTAGGTCGGATTCAGAGTGCACCCTTCTCCTTTTCAGTGAAGAACATTTTCTTTTAGTTTATTAAATTGCACCTGATTCACTTTCTCTGGAAACAGTTCTGGAGTACAAGATTTATTTCTTCATGATTTCTTCAGAATATTTTTTGGGAATTTTTTTTCTTTCCCATGGGAACTTTTGTGAAGCCTTTTAAAAGGTGGCTGCTAAAATATGTATACACATCCACATTCTACTTGAAGAATAAGGCTTCATACTAAAGCAAATGTTTGGAATAATATAGATAAGTTATTTTCTAATTCCATAATGTGGATATATGCTTTATATATGGCTGTCTTGCTCATTCAGGCTTTATTCACTTTAAGCGAATGATTTCTGGTTGTGCTTTTTTTTTTTTTTAAAAAAAATTTGTTTTGATGTTTGGTTTTGAGATATAAGATTTTTGAAAAAGGAGGTGCTTGCTAGTCATCACATTGCCATTACCTTCCATTTCCTACTCTCCGTTCCTTCCTGCCTCCTTTCCTTCCTTGGACCAGTTAGTTGGGTTTGGACATTCTGGTTTGAAGAAGGCGGCTGTAAACTTGTTCTGGATAGATCCAGGTATCTCAGAGTCATTTGTACTCCCTGCGTCAAGACTATGGAATTGGTTTTTTAACTAATGTGAAGAATAAGCAGTGGTTGTTTACAGGTGGACTTTGGAAAGGAGGAGGAGGAGATTATGGTAGACTGAATTAGTTGCAAATAATTCTTTCCATAGAAAAGTGGTTCTGTGATTCTGTGAAAAAGACTTGCAGTCATGTCAGTGAGCTACTAATTTGTTTACCTTCAAGTAAAATCATACCTCTAGAGCCAGCCAATTTTTATACTGAGGTGTAGAAGAGCTGTCCTATGTGGCAATGTGATGGATAACTTCATTATACAACTTAAGAAGCTCTTCTTCCCTTTCTTGTACCTTTTCACACTCTAGTTAATCACCTCACCTTGGTTAAACCAACTGACTACTTCAGCATTAAAAGTATGAAAAATTAATGTTTTACTGCACCAGTACTAGATAAAGGCAGTCTTTTCCATCTGGAAAACATCCAGCCTTGTTTAAATGATTCTGGCTTCTCTGTCTGATGTGTAGTCCAGCTGATGCCATTCCCAATCAATTCATGCTCTCAGCCTCCATCCCTTCTCTCTTTTTTTATGATAAGGATATAGTGCAAGAATGGCTGTCCTGTGCTACCTCTGACTTCACTAGTGACAGATATTGACCAGTGAGCATATATGAACAGGAGGAGGTTACAGAGATTTTTCTCCAGAATACTCTGTCAACCTCCAGTAATCCGTGCTTCAAGGCCTTTTTGAGTCCAAGATGATGAAGGCCTGGTTCCTGTCACTGTGTCTGATCCTGACCTGTAGGTTGACATTCTGCCCAGCCTCGGCCAGTCCCCAGGGAGGTGACCTCAGGGCTTCCCATTCTCCATGGTATGTAATGTGAAATGACTTTGATGTTTCTTTCACTTTGCTATGTACAATTTCCATCTTTTTGAGATGGATGACAGAATCAGACCTGGATGCAGTATTCAGCATACTCACTTTAGATTTATAGAATGACATAACATGACTTTTTCTTTTCCTTTTTTTTTTTAGTATTTTTTTATTTCTTAAAACACGTTCATAATCATGATTTTAAGTTTGCAGTTTCATAAAACTGGGGGAAAATTGTCTTCATCCCTGGGGCTTAAATCATGTACAACCCTTTCATAGAAATTGCTGCAATTTTTAATAAAAAATGTATCTGTTTGAGAAGCTGTTCCCAACCATAGAGAACATCAGGGTTTCCAGTTTTTGAAGTCTTCATTAGAGTAAGGATTTGTATCTGTAAGACCTTATCTGCCCTTCCTATAGATATCAAGATAGATTCTCCTGTTGCAAGACTTTACAGGGTAAAATTCACCAAATTTCTCTTTGTAAGCAATGCCTCTCCCTAAATTCTGATATTCTGTTTCCAAATAACAGTGCTGAAGCACTATTTTGGGATGGTTATTAAAAGACTCTTTTTCTTGTTTCTTTTAAATTGAAACATTTTTCTTCTAAGCTGTTTCATGAACACAGTTTGAAAAAGAAAACCAATATGACATCACATTTTGTCACCATCAATCATTTCCTATGCAAATTGAGATGCCTACAGGACATCAGAGAGTTCAAGGCCTGCCTGCACACAGGGCTTGTACAAACAATGAAAGATTTACAGTGTGAGTAATAAGTACTTTCAGGAAAAGACTGATTACAAATCAAAGTATAGAAGGATATGGATAGAGAAAGAAAAAAGAGCAAATGTTGATCACAAGAAGGAAACAAAGAGAATAGTGAACACATCTGGTGAAATGGCTATATGAAACACTATTGTTTGAAAAATACATATTAAATTCTCTGTCCTGAAATTTGTGCTTACTTTTCAAATTCTGGGCAGCTTTGAAAATTAAAGGTTTTAAAAATAAATGCAAACGCCCTAACAAGCGATCAAAGGTCCTTCCACAAATTATTCCTGAGAAGTTCACAAAGGATGCTTATGCTGAAATGCAGCACTGGGGCAAGAATATAGAGATGTTCTCCCAGGCTCCAGCCATTCTCAGATCAGAATCTGTGGTAAAGGTAATACTGAATTTAATGGGCCCTGATTTTTTTTTTTTTTTTTTCCCCTTGCATTAATTTTTGTGATTCCTTTTTCATTTGCTCTGCATTTCAGCATTTGCAGTATCCTGTAGCAAGGAGTTCCAGTACTCGTGCACTCACTGTATGAAGTATTATTTTTTGCTTGTTTTGAACTTGCCACATGCTGATTTCATGCTGTGGTTCTTGCCTGCTGGCATTCATTGGAAAAGTACGCTCAGTATCTAATAACAAAAGAATGGAGCAACTGTATCAAGACAAATCCGAATGGTAATATATTTCCCATCAAAGCAAGATAGGCCAGACTGAAGTAATGTTAAATGAAAGTCCCAAAGCTGCCACACTTCCCGAAAGACAGAAAATGTCATTCCTTTTTCTGGTGCAGTATTCCCCAGCAACCTCCCCAGGATCTGTTTCTGAAAGAATTTTCTAGCTCCTTTGAAACCACTGTCAAAGCTGGGTTAACAATAGACCTCAGGTGTATAAACAAAAAAAACCTTTAAGTATAGATTAGATCAAATACAGAAGATAGTGCCCATTATTAGTATTATGAATGGCAAATTGAGGGGAAAAGTCTTCAGGCATACAATTGACTCTTATTTTACTGGCTGCTTATGCAACTAGAGAAGAAGCTTTATTTACAGGCATGTTCCTCCACACTCAGTATTACGGGTTTCTTGATAATCATGATGAATTCTGGACAGGCTTCTGACCATGTGAAAAAACCTTTCTTCCGATATTCAGATCGGCAGAGGGCTGTGGACTGAGAATTTGAGACGTCAGTCGCAAAGAAAGAGGTGTCTCTATGTGCAGTGAATGATACCAAACCACATCCATAATTTTATATAAATGATAATAGCTAGCAACAAAGACCACAAGATGCACTTTGCTATACGGTACTGAAATCTCTCACTCAATTTTTAAGCCTTTTCTGTAGTAGGAATCTAAAGCTAATTTGCTGGCAGTGATGTAGGGTAACCAGTTTAACTCTACCCAGTAGGCTTTGAAAGGAAATCTGCACCCAGATCCTTGGTGGCAGCATTAAGCTACTTTCCTTTTTGGAAAAAATAACTGTCCGATTTTCTGTCAATGTATTGTGCACACAATCATATGGTGAGGTATGATAAGCAATAAGAGCCAGATCAATTTTAAAGCTACCCAAACGGGAGTCTCAGGGAAAACCCAAGAAATCATATACAAGCATATTGGGCTCCTGCAAGAGAAACTTGTTCATGGCACTGGTCATTACCTACCAAATAAGTGTAATACATAAGAACACCCTTATTTGAAGGTAATTGTCTATTCTAATTTTAGTCAGACATTTGTTGGCTTATTCACTGAACAACAAAGTTTTCTACCCTTAAGGAATTTTTATTCTATGGAGATTTTCTGAGTGTCCCCACTGGTCTCCACCTGCTTTTAGAACAGCACAATTCTCCTCTAGGTTTTCTGTCATATTTGCCACATGAACCTCTTAGGATACTTTAGATCATGTTAAATGTCTCTGTGTGCCATGTTCAAGCAACTGAATGCCCCCTTCCATCTGTTCATTTTTGAGCTGTTGGGCTCAATTGTATGCCATCACAGTGAGTTCTTCCGCTTCCCTTCACATAAGGAAAGGATGAAATACATTTTCTAGGTCGTTAATATTCCTTTAATTTTATTGCCTGTTTCCATAAGATTTTTTTTTTTCAATGAGGTGATAAGATTTCACAATTTGCTCTTGCCTTTGCATGCATTATTTTATTTCTTTCTCACGTTTCCTCACCAAAGGAAAGAATCCTGATCCTTAAAAGCTTTCATTTAATGAAAATCTGTTCTTATGTTGGCACTTATGTTCTGTGAACACTTTCATT
The DNA here is from genome assembly GCA_028858755.1 of Ara ararauna. NCBI lineage: Eukaryota > Metazoa > Chordata > Aves > Psittaciformes > Psittacidae > Ara > Ara ararauna. The sequence continues at coordinate 67,573,136 of CM054377.1, read as the reverse complement.
TGCACTCTATTATTTATTTAAATGAGGTGACTAGACTTAAGCACAACATCTAAAAAGAAAACATACGACTGATCCCTAGAACTATGAGTTAATTTGTTGTCCACAAGCCTCCAGACTGCGTAAGGTTTCTTTGGGCTGCATACTGTGTAAATGTAGAGCACTTGCCTGGAAAATCTTAAAATCAAATTTTAAACCAGATGTTGAAACGGTGAATAAACTATAGAAATGAGAAAGGAAAAGTGTGAAAAGGAATAAAATGGTTCATGAGCACAACACAAACCCAACTGATCTGATTGATGATGGCATTATATATTTTTTCAGGTATTATTTTAATCCAATTTTAAATATATTTTAAAATTTAGTCCTCCAGATCCACAAATAATTAATAAGTTTGTTAATGGAGATGCCAACAATGACTCATTGTCTCCTATGCCCAACTCCCCAATGACTACTGTTCACTTAGAGCTCATGAAGGTGTATCGTCAGCTCAGATCATATTGAATGTTTTACCTCCCACTGTACATTAACATGCCTTGGTTAACATGGAGCTTTAACTACAGTCAGTGCAGTTGTCTATCTTTGAAAGTGCCTCTGGAATTCCACACAGTTCTTCCTGGTTTTCAGTAACCTAAATTATTTTGACATCTGTGAATATGCCACCTTGGACTTCACCTTTTTCCAAATAATTAATAGACACATTAATTAATCATTTCCCTGCATTTTTAAAAGAGTTCCAATATTAGCTCTATTGTTTACGTGAGGAACACAGTACAGGAATAATCACAAAGCCAAAGTGGTAACCCGTTTCCTGGGTCATTACTTATAAAAATAACTCTCAGCTGGTATTTTTGAAATTAGAAATTATTGCTAAGCAAAGTCTAGAGGTAGTTCGTTACTCTAGGCCTGCCTTAAACAGAAGGAATTTCAGCCTGGTCATTCTGGGCCAATGAAGGGTATTAATTCCAAAGTGAAATCTTTGAAGACAAAATGCTGGTTGTACCTCTTCTGTTTGGAATGAAAGGTATCCACAGGTCTCAAATGCAGGAAGGTGTCCTGGGAAAACATACAGTGTCTCAGGTAGAAAAGACAAGTCAATGCACAGGCAAAAAACAGTGTCTTAAAATTCACCTTGAAGTAGATTTTGCAACCCATTGACAAGAGCAGGGAGAGCATTTAAAAATAAATCTCTAATACATGCATGAGTTTTCAGTCTGAGAATAACTTTGAAAATGGTGTTTCAGATAGATTTCACTGCAATATTCTGATCTAGAAATGCCAATATAACACTGTGGTCACCATTTCAGAGGTAAGATAGATACATCTGAGCAAAATACAGCAGGAGAAAGGAGTCTGGTCACAGCAGCTTCTTTTACTTATAGTCAGATAAGGAAGAAGTTCTTTATTGTAAGGGTGGTGACGTATCAAAATGAGTTGCCCAAGGAAGTTGTGAATGCTCCATCCCTAGTGGTGTTCAAGGACAGGTTGGACAGAACCTTGGGTGACATGGGTTAGCGTGAGGTGTTTCTGCCTATGGCAGGGGGGTTGGAACTAGATGATCTTCAGGTCCTTTCTGACCCTAACTATTCTATGATCCTATGATTAAATAGCAGATAATCTCTATTTTTAAAGTAGTGGCCTTCTGATACAAAAGGTGGTACTGGAAATAACCTCATGACTATTCATACTTGTTGAATTTTTTTTCAAAAGCTTGAAGCTTCTGAATTCCTATGGAAAGCAACAGAAATTATGCAATCCACTAAGTCTTTGTGTGTCCATGTGTTGAAGTACTGGTATTTTATTAACTTCTGAACAGTTGGGTTTTTTTTTACAATTATTTACAAGCATTATTATTTTACAATTATTTACAAGCATTTAAATTTTTACCTTGGACATTTTAGAACATTGTGAGACAGTGATTGAATACAGACTTTTGGCCATGCCAGATAATTTCAGTTTCTGAAAGTAAATAAAACTGAGGGAAACTGGGAAAATTATCTCTGAACAGAATAAAGATTAATTAATGGTTTTCCTGCAAAGAGTAGATACAAGTTACTTTTAAGGCCATCTATTCTTCTTAGGAATGAAAATTACTTTCTTATAGACCTGACCAATTTGGAAAGACAAAGATTCAGAGCACAGATGGTTGTAATGAAGTTGGCACATCAGTTACTACCATCTTTTTGTCACTTCTAATTCCTGCGTTTTGTTTTCTGCCCTGGAAAAGTTGCTAGGTACAAACGACACTTTATGCAGCTTTGTTGGTGGCAGTTGATATTGTTTCAGTTCTGAATTTCACATTACTAAAAAGACCCTGGGAGAAATTTAGACAACAAAAATAATCTGCATAGAAACAGTGGGAGACAAAATTTGTTTGTGGGGACAGAGTATGAAAGTGAGGCGTGCACAGCTTTGTCAAGAGGTGACTGCAGAGGAAAGGTGGTAAGTAAGTGAGAACAGTATACTAATAATATATAGCGGCTGAAGGTTTTCAACTTCAGGAAACTCATATGGTTTAAGAAGATGCAATTATGAGTAGTAGAAAGAAAGTGAGGAGAAAAAATCAAGTATATGAAATATTGCAATGTCAAGACTTTAGATTGTGAAGCAGTTTAGTATTTAGTATTTAGTGTTTATTTAATGGAGAGTATTCCTCCTAAGGAAAGCTATGGTACATGTGCTGGGTGAGATTGTAGTATGATTCAGCTTTAGCTTCAGACAAATAACAGAAGCGTCTATTGATTGTGGAGATGCTCACATGTGAGAGTGTGTCTAAGTCTTGTCAGAGTCAAGGGGCTCTGGGGCTTGTTCATCTGCCTAAATGTAACCATCAAGTGCCATTTAAGTTGCCATGGGCATCATCTTTATCCAGAAGATCTGGCAGATCTAATGCATGTTGCAGGGGAAACTCATGCCCCCTGGAGCAGCAGCTGGTGGCTGGGCAGGCTTCAGGAGCAGGAACTTGCCTTGGGGCTCTAGAAGCTATCATCAGTTAGCCATGTTGGCAAAATGTCCTTTGACTTCAGAGTGAGCTAAGACCACCCCACACCTTTGGCTCACATGCAGACACCTCCTGCAAACACCTAAAGAGATGTTTGAGTCCAGGGCTGAATCCTGCCTTAGCTGTCTTTTTCAGTTAATGTTTTATGACAAGGTAATTTCTGTAGTTAAATCATAAAGTCATCTATAGATTATAAAGTAACCTCAGCTATAAAGGATCTGGAAATGAATTCTGATGTGCAATTAAATCATATGCTCTCTTTTCTCTTATAATGCTCTTGAAATAACGTGATAAAATTTCAATGCTTATTTGGAAGAAATGTTAGCAGTTTTGAAAATTATTTGCATCTTTTCAACTGCTTTTGTGAAATCTTTTGGGATAGCAAAAATCTAAGCAAAAACGTTCCAAATCCTTTTCTATTACCATCTCTGTTTACTTTGGTAATGTCACAGGTTCTAAGATTCCAAATAACTTAATTATTTAGTATTATCTGAATAATACGTAATAAAAAGAGACAAATCATCATGTTTTTTTCAGTAGCAAGTGCATCATACCTGAGTAAATGACCTGACTTTTCCATTAGAGATGACATATCACGCTCAGAGTATTCACACTCAAAAGAAATGAAGACATATTTTTAACAGTTTGATGAACATTTAAATACAGAAATGTTTTAGCAAATCCTTCAAATAGCTTTTCTCTTTTTGTATCTAGATAATTTTACAAATAAGTAGCACACAATGTTGACTTTTAAAATATTCTGATATTTTAAGAATCAAAATATAAGCGTGTGCGTCTATGTCAAATGATCTCTCACTGTCACTAGTTTCCATGGCAAAAGAAAGTTTTACAACATTTTGAGGCCTACTGGGAATAAAAAAATAGCAGAACCACACCTGATCTGCTTATTTCCAACATCCAAACAAATCTGCGGAAAACATGATTTGATATATTTTACAGCCTACCTGACATGCAATGAAATCAATTAGCTATTTTCTGTTAGGACCAAGTCTGTTTCCCTAACTCCTGAACAGCCACTCTATAACAACACATTATCAGAAAAAGCTGGCCTTCAGCTGAGCCTTACCAGCTGGTGATAAAAACACACTTCAGAAAGATGACCAAATCAAGATAAACTGTAATTCACAATGTAAAAACAAAGCAAAAAGCTCAAGCCTTAAAACAAAATGTTTTATTTTTTGAAGCTGAAAGAACTGGCATGTTAATATTCTGGATTGTGCTTTGCTCCTGCTTTTGTCTTCAATAAAGGATAACAGTGTTACCAACTTCTGGAAGAGGTCAAGCACTGTCACTTTTATCAAATGTGGTATCCGCATTTTTCTTTAGTAGTTTTGGAACAATGTTAACTGCTCTACCTTGGCTTAGGAAGCGAGTTGACTGCTTGCTTTGTACCTGCATTTTGAGTCTTGCAGTGAAATTTGTTGGAACACTAAACGTTCAGAAGATAGGGAAAGCCCTGTTTGGGGTGCACAAAGAAAAGGGTAGTTGCTTTTGAATGTATATTGTTACTGGTTTGACTTCTTTATCAGTATATCCTATTTCCAAGTACTGAATCACTGTGTAGGTTGAAATCCTATAATTCTGCCATTTCCCAGAACAATTTGCTAAGACTGGAAAATTAATGACTAACCTAGTGGATGGTTTAAAAACTGGTACATCTCACATTTGATTCACTGCTGGGTAACTCTCTATCTGAAGCTCTCCTTTAAGTTGTATTTAATATTACTATTTCACATAACTTGATTAGCACTTAAAGGTAATAAGGTGAAAATCACTTATATTAAATAAGGAAGTCACAAGTTCTGTGTAACAGCTGTCAACAAAGCAACCTTGTGCAATAGGAATTATCTGTACATGTTAGCTATGTATAGTAGCCAGGGATATATGACCTGGTTTTCTGTGATTCAGTAGCTGTCTTACCGTAACTCATGTACAGTACATGTCAGGGCTTGTTTTGCACAAGGATTTTTACTGCTAATTTCACATAACAAGATTATGCAGCTTAGTAAATAGTAGAAACATAGAAAAGAGGGCTTTGGGGTTTATTTTGTGATCTGTAGGTTCGAAGAACTCATCAGATTAATAGACATCTGAATTAAAGATCCTGTGACATATATTTCAGAAATATAAATAGATGTTGAATCACAATGGATACTTGTATAAAATTCCTTACAGAACAAACTAAAAATGCCGCTAATTCTTGAACTATTTAATATTTTGATGTATGTAATTTACTGTTGCATTCTTTTATGTTCACGTACAGAGTCAGGAAAAATGCTATGGTTTGCATACTAGGTTGTAAAAAAATAAATTTAAAGGGACTGGACATATGCGATATGTGATGTTACTGCTTCTTAAAAGAGGAGACATGAGCAGAAGCAATCAGCCAAATAAATTTGTATTTTGTGCCAATGCACTAAAGAAATCTCTAATGACTCAGTTTAAAAAAAGAGGGAAGAGAGCTTGTTTTACAGTGATTGTACCTATTAGGGGAACATAGTAGATTCGATTGGATATAAGATAGACAAAGCACTTGTGTATTTAAGTTTGAAGACAGGCTTGTGATATGATGACTCCCCAAAGTCTTCATGTGGTAAACAGGAGCTGAACAAATGAGTGGGATGCCATGGGTTAAGAAGCCTTTCAACTCAAAGATACGTGGCGAGAACTGGGGAAGCAATGATGAGGGCGGGGGTGAGGGGAATAAAATACACTAGTAATTTAGTGCTTCCTTTGATAGAACAGTACTCTCTTATTGATTAGAAAGTTACAGATTTATTGCAGAGACTCAGATGGACTTTTGGTATACTATATGGTAAGAAGACATGTAAAATTTTTGCTTTTTAGACCACATATGTTCAGGTTTAGACCTTAGGTCTTGTAATCTATAAAAATATTACTGAAGTCAGGATATTTCAGGTAAGTTCTTCTTCTTCCAAAAATACCCATTAAAAATAGCAAAACTAATCTGTGCATTTTCAAAACAGAAATCAAAATTTGAAAGCATAAAACTAGATACAGCAATTGCACTGTGAAACAGAGAAGAAAAAGAACCTTAGTTCCTTCAATCAATAGTCCTCTCTGTACCTTTTGTACATGCTTGAGTAGTTCTCTTTCCATTCTTCTGTGTTAAACCACTTTTTACGATTAGGACAGATGAGTGATTATAGCTAAAATCTAAACTCCACGGGGATTAGGCCAAAACTTTCCTAATCTTTCCCTACTCCTTCAGTGATAGCATTTTGTGCATTTTTCCTTGAAATAGCACAGGGCAGGGATCCTGATCCTGTCTGCCATCGCTCCATGTGTACCTAGGGCTCTGCAGGACCCACATCAGCCTGTTGAGGTTATTACTTACTTGATTGCTTATTCTCAATGGAATCAGTAGCATCACAGTCACTAAGGACTTGGAAATATCTGAATTTATGCTAAGCATTGGCTTTCAAGTAAAGACAGCTACAATGATTGCTCTTTTTTTCACAGACAGAGCAATTTGAGAAGGTCTTTATGCAGATAGAAACCATTCTGTCTAAACACTTGCCAAAGGTGAGCAGAAAGGAAACGTCTTACAGCATGTATTTGGTAAGTCATAGAAACACTGGTCATCCAATACCACATTCTGCTAATCTTTGTGTGTGTGTAACACATCTTCCTCCATAGATGACTCAACTGATTTCAAATAGGTAATTATGTTTATTAATATAATTATGTTAGCACAAGAGCTCTCTCTAGTGGAGCCAATGATGCTTTACTGGTTGTGTTGCTCAGATACTGAAAAATAGTAGAAATACTTAATCCTGCTGTCTCTGAAATACAGCTAATGTCAGGATGGCATTACAGTCACACAGCATATAAGGAATGCTGTGCCTGTGAAATACTCTAAAATGTGATTTACAAAAGGTGCTGCAATGAAATCTTTGCCACTCACTGACATCACTGCCCTCAGCAGAGTGGATTTGTTTGAAGGTCTCCATGGGCTGCTCAAGAAGAACGTGAGATTGTTTCTGAACATCCAATTATCATTGTCAGGTCTTGTGTTCCACGAGTCTTTTCTGAGATATGTTGACTAGAACTGGACAAAATGCAGAAGGTATTGATGCTGTGTTCCATCAGAGGACCATGACACTGTGTTATATTTTTGTCTGTCATCCTGCTCCTTAAAGAAGCTTTCAAGCAAAGGCTGTAGTAGGTAGAGGAATTCAGAAAGCAAGTAGTGCATCCAAAGAGCCTTTTGCCTCAGCCATGTGGCTGGCTTCTGTATGTATTTTATATAATTAATATATATATTTTATAATTAATTTACATTGCATTGTGTTTTCTTTTCTTTTATTTTTTTTTCTTTTTTATGAGCTTTCAGATTCTGATGTGTTTGGATTTCATAGCTACAGCTATTTTTCTGAAATTTTTCAGAAGCCCCTTAGGCGTTGCTAAAGAAACAAACTAGTTCTGCTATAAAAACTATATTACTTGGCGTGGAAGTCAGTGAAATTGTCTAGTAAAAATAATATGTTTATGTGATGGCACATGGTTAACGAGGAGGTGCCCAAGAGTTTAGCGCAATGGTCAGTGTTTGCACAAATTCATTTACACTGGTGAGTAGTGGGATGACAACCTCTGTAGCAGACAGTTATTTGGATTAGTTACCGTCAGGAAAGATTATGAAAAACTAGGTAAGTGTGTGGCGTGGAACAATTGAGGAAGTTGAGGTAAACCACGCTGGGAGGAATCAGAGCACTCTTATACCCTGGTTGCTCCATTATCTTCCTTTCAGATCAGGCAAAGAAATACAGACCTGCATCCTAAAAGAGGAAGAAATCTAAGTGGGAGGCAGTTGAAAGAGTTCCACTGAAGTGGAAAGGAAATGTCTAAGAAGGCCGACGCTGAGGGCAATAAGCCCAGGGAAGTTGTGAATGCTCCATTGCTGGTGGTGCTCAAGGCCAGGTTGGACAGAGCATTGGGTGGCACGGTTTAGTGGGAGGTGTCCCTGTCCATGGCAGGGGGGTTGGAACTAGATGATCTTAAGGTCCTTTCCAACCCTAACTATTCTATGATTCTATGATTCTAAGATGCAGAGGACTAACGGCCTCCTGTTGGCTTTGTGGTTTACGCAGTGCCACCAGAAGAACAGGCAGATATTGCACAAAGGGTTTGCAGCCTGGAAACCTATTCTAAATGTAAGTAATTATGCCCTATTCTTAAAAAAGGTCCATGGGTTTAGTTTGGTTTTTCTGATAGAAAAAAGAAGGATCCATCTTTCTAGGCAGTAGCCTCGTTGAATACTAGGTACTTTGAGAGAATTGAGGAGCCTGTAGTCTGGTTCCCTGTTTTTTTTTCTGGAAGCCAAAGCTTTTGAAAGACAAGCATGTATTTCCCTCTGTTATGGCTCCTCACACATCCTTCTCATGCGCCTGGCGTAGGATGGAACTTGTGCTGAAGCAACCATCTAGTAACAGCAACTAATTTTTTTCTGAGGAGCCTATTTGAGGAAGCATTGCTGGGGAGTCTGTGAAAGACTCAACATTTGCAAAACAGCATTTCTTTTTCTCCTGCTTCTGCCTGCTCCATGTAGCTAATGATCATTATTACTTTGAGTGTTTGCTTTATATGATTGGTGTGCTTCTTTTAAACTCCCACAGTTCCTGTTTTTGTATGACTTGTCCTTCTCAAATATAATGAGAGGCAAATGGCATTGTGTATGTGCAAGCATCTGCACTCCTCATCTTTAGTTTAAGTTTGAGTATGAAAAGAAAGGCGAATGGACAGGCTACTACTATCTTCAGGATCAAGGAGAAAGTTTTCTTTCCTTTTTTGTGTGATAGGACAAACTGTTTCAAGAAGCAATTGACTCAAAGGTATTGCAAAGAATCTATTAGAAAACACCATGGGGAGCTGAAGAAATGTAACTGAGAGACTAATTTGGCTTTCAGGTGCATTATTATTACTGGTGAGGAGGAAAAGAATGTGGCCTGTCCATCCATCCTATTTGAATTTGGCAGGGCTGGCAGGTAGAAAGCTGTAGTTTTTCTTTAAGACTGAACACGGTGTTATGGCCATCACTTGAAGCTGAAATTTAGGTGTTCAAATTGTTACTTTTACACATTTACTTCTTCAAATAGGTGTTCACTTCAGCTTTGATTTCACATGCTGGCATCTGAAGAAAAGCAAGCTTCTTTCATGCCTGCCTTCTTTTATTCCTTTTCTTCTTTGATTTGTGCAATATAGAACCACCATCCCTGACAATGACAGATAAATTTCAATTTCTGGGTTGAACAGGTAGTGTCTTGAGTGTTTTATTCATGGGCACCATATGTAAAAAGTGAGTAGTTTTTCCTATTGTGGAAAAGTAATGTTATGTTCAGAACTGCCAGAGTTACTTGAATTTAACTTAGCTGTGTTTTCAGGTGAACCTAGAAATAAATGGAAAGTTGAGAAAAGCAGCTACATGTTAAATACATAGAATACCTGTAGTTTTAATTCTTTTAGGTCAAAAAATAATCAAATGCACTCACAGTATTTTTGATTGAAAGAATTTGTAATTGGATTTCCAAACATCCTGCTTTCATCTTGGGCAGTACAATATGCACTTTGATAATAACACGGCTATGTCATTAGAAAGAAGTCCATTTACTAGTTTAGGCATAAAATGAGATATAGAAGAAGACAATAAAATGCTTTCTAACATAATGCACCTTATTTTTTATTGTATTCAATAGAGGCATGATGAATAAGTAATCTTATAAGTGCATCAGAAGTACACCTTGGCTGATCTCTTAGAGGTGTTGAAATTTCACTGCTATTGAGATAATTCATAATATCACTTTAATTTCTAATAAAGTGCACAGAACTTTATAATAGATCAAAATATGTGCACACAAGGTGCTTAGATCATCTGCTGGAAGAGACAAACTTCCACACCGTAAGAGTAATCCAAGACAGAAGTAACATCTTCAAAATTACTTCTTTTAAAAATATGAATTCCATAAATAATAATTTCCTTATTTTCACTTAGTCACATTCTTTTCATGGTAGTTGAGCTATGTATCTATGAGCCGTTCTTGGCATTAGCCACATTTTCCCCTATATTTAATATTATCTCATGCAAATTAGACTTGCAGCAAACTAATCTGGTCCAGGTAGTAAACGTCACTGCTTGAATTATTTTATTCATCCATTCATTTTTTTTTTCTATAGCATTTATGCAATTACAAGTGCTAGTGGTATTCTCCCCTCCTTCCCTCCATGAAATCAGAAAAAATTAAATCCAAGGAACCTAAATAAGATTTACATTTTTTTAATAGCTTTTTTTTTTTCTTAGGGAAAAATAAAAAACCTTTATTTGCTTTTAAGATCTTCACAATTTTAAATTTAATATCAGAGCATAAGTAATTTTCCTGATAATAACAGAACTTATATACATAGGAAATTCTTGAAACTGGGTGATTTTGCTACCTCAAAGACAATAGCAAAACCAGTAGAGTGGTTCTTTGTCAGAAGATGTGCAGCTCTGGTTTTGGACTCTCAGCATTTTATACATGGCAGCTCTGCCTGCTTAATAATAAAGACATTGTTTTGACTAGAATTTTATCTAGACAGATTTTACATGGTATTTGTTTGGAATTTTGTTGCTCACAGGGAGAAAAGGAGGTTTTTGAATTGACCATTATTTCTTTTTAAAGTACATTCGAATTACGTACTTCATTGGAAAAATTATCACAAAATAAAGCCTGGTAATTGCTTTAGTTTTTGAAAATGTGCATCAGTATTAATGTTTTTGATGTTAATAACATCTTTTCTCTAGAACAGATGAAACGTTGCAAATAATTGGAGATTCATTCTGCACATTGAACCTTCATATGCCAAAGCTCATTTGATGTTCAAAATAGCACCTGCTAAACACAGACCTTTTTGAAAGCCACAGTTCCACTTGAAAATATTTATTTTGAAACCTTAATGAATCAGGCAGAGATATGTTGTACTGTCTAATGCCAAATATAAATTCAGTTAGTCTTTTTTGCGTTAAGTAAAATGCTGGCTATGAATTCAGTTTTATAATACAAAAAAACAATCCATGAGGTATTGCAAGAATTTAAAGCAGAAAATATCAGTTGCTATAATGGCTGATTAGTAGTAATTTATTTCTCATATCCAAAGTATATCATAGTTGGATTTCAATGCCTTCATCCTAGTCTTGCTGTAGTGGGTTGGGTACTGTACATACAGAGAGTCAATGCTTTCCAAAATATAGCCATCTTAAAGAAACAGAAAATATCAGAGATTTTGAGTCCATTTTATTCAGAAAAAAGATTTATTTAAAAATCAAAGGTATCATTCCGATGTTTTTATATAATCTTTGTTTTCCATGTTGAAACTGTTTTCATTTAGAAAATTGTAAAAATTGATTAAAAAAAAGAAATGTTGCATAGAAAAATGAATTGAAAGTTTAAAAACTCCTGAGTAAATTTTACTTTTAACATAAAACAAACATACACATTATCCTTTTTGTTTTGCGAGTGAAGATAAAGTCAATTACTGACAATACTGGTCCTCATGCTGCAACCAACTGTGCACATATTTAACTCTTCTTTTGCAAGAAACTTCCTGCATTTCAGCTGGTCTGCTCCTGATGTTGAAGTTAAACTTATGTGACCGAAGACTTTTTCAGATCAAGAGTTATGTAAGACTGATGTAAATGTAGGAAAGAGAAATAACCAGTAGAGGAGTAAATCAGTATTGTTTGGTTACATAGGAACAGAATTGCTATTGTTCCACTGCTTCTTCTCCCACAGTGGGAGAGAAGAAATAATTTGTTAGACCAAATGCATTTTGCTATTAAAACAGATTTAGCTGCTTAGATAGATTACAGTATAAATAATGTGCTGGGATACATATTGTGATATGCAGCTAAGAAGGTTAAAGATCCTTTTCAACAGATAGAGAAAATAACCCAAACTATACCTCCATCAGATTCTCCAAACCTGCATGTAACTGACCTAAAAAAGCAGACAAAGAAACTATGGGTTCTCAGCCATGTTTGCTTTCAATATATTTTAGAAAACTGTGGAAAATTCTTGGACAAAAGAAGGCTCTTCATGTTACCCTGAGACTCCAAGAGGGTGCGTGACAAAGCCTGGGAAATGATGAGGTGGGTTTCATGCCATGGTAAATTAGGAGAACATCCTGTGGTCATACTAGGTCATAAGTAACCGGAAGGTTCAGAATCAAATTAATACTGGCCAGCACAGTTTCATAGAAAATAGATCTTAAACAAACTTGATTTTATTCTTTGATGATGATAAATATGCCTGATAAGGTAAATAAGTAGGTGTGATACACTTGGATATTTAAAAGGTGTTTGGCTTTGTGCAGCATGCTGCTCTGTTTTTTTTAAAAAAGATCTATCACTATACCATGTCAATAAAACACATGTTAAATAGATTAAAATCTGGCTAGCTGGCAGGTAATGTAGGTAGTTGTCAATGGAGAGCCATCATTGAGTGTAGGTGTTTCTCATAGTCTTCTGCAGGCCAGATACTGTGCTCAGCATACTACAACACTTGCCTCAGTGTTCACAAAGCTAATGCAAAATCACTGCTGATAGATTAGCAGAATGGTAAATAATCATGAGGACAGCATAGTATTGTGTAGAGACTTTATGTTGATTTGTTTTTCTCTATAGGGAGCTATCTGTTTGATATGCATTTATATTCACTGGATATCAGAATAGATCACTGGAGAATTGTGGCCTCAGAGTCTATGAACCTATGAAATAGTGGCATCTGTGTGTTTACAACCACAATGGAATAAGGTTACTCGATTGGTGGAAGGATTTTGTGAATTTCACAGGGAAACTGAAGATTTCTTTTTGTTGTTGTGCGGCATGGAAGCTGCTCATGTTTAGCATGGGGATGAGCAGTCAGCCAGCTGTATACCTGATTAAATCAATAGCTGTAAAGGGAAAGGCATATAGTGGAATACAGGTACCATGTCTGAGTCAGTGTAATGTGCAGATGACTAAATTAATGGTCTGAGCCTTTATGATTCTCATGGCACACAGGCAGCAATACTTGTTGCAGATCCTTGGTGGGATCTAGGTGCACTTGTCTCAAACCAGTCAGTTCTGAATTGTGAGGGGATTTATGTAGCCACATTATGCTAGTTTGGAGGTGATTTATGTCTGGCTAGACTAGAGAGCTCTGGCAGATCACGTGTGGAGATGCCCAGAAGAGGCTTTCGTGCTCATCATACAGTTTACTTGTGAGATGAAGGAAACTGATCTGTAGCCCTTGCTGGGAAGATAGTTGTTGTTTTGCTTCTTATTTCCTCTGAAATCATTTTCATGCTTGAAAAGGAGATCAGTATTTTGTCTCTGCTGATACAGCTTTTCTATTGCATTTTAAATGATGGCAAAAGTCTTAGAAGTCTGGGAACAATATTCTTTTACTCTAATGTATTAACCTATATCAACATCTTAGATTTATGCTTATTTCCTTACTCGGTATTTTTCTCTTTCATTGGCAGCTACCATACTTGATCATACTCTTCCTTCAAAATAAAACTGTTGAAGGCCATGAAGATATTCAGCACATACAAGAAGTGTTTCTTACCAATGAACCTGCTAAAATGTAAGATTAAAAATAAATCTAGAAGGGCAAGCATATATCCAGAAGTCCTAAAAGAGAAGCTGTTGAGCATATCTTTGTTCAACAGTAAATATTTCTATTGATTCTCAGTAGTCAGCGCTGTGTTCTTCAGTTTCTAACATATTGGAGCAAGCTGAAAGAAATAGGCTTTCAGAAAGGCTGTGGGTAAAACTTGACACTACACAAATAATTTCAAATTTTCCTTTTAGTAGGAGCAAGTGCATATAGCTATAATGCAATGTGTGTATGTACAGGCAACTTCATGGGATTTTCTTAGGCATTTCTTTGGATGTATGTATTCTCATGCTTACTGATGTCTGGTTTTCACAGCATTTTTGTTGTTGCTTTCCTAACATTTGTCTTATCACAACAACATAATGGATTTTATTAATGACTGGTGGATGCATTTGAATATCTTGAGTCTTTTTCCATGTACAGACTCTGTGTTTTATCAGAAGTCCCTGCTACAGAAAAAGTAGCTACACCTATTTATGTCTGCTTTAATTATTTTTTTTTTAGACAGACCACAGAATTTATTGAAGAAATTAGTTTTTACACATTTTTTGGCCAATTATTCATGAAAAATAAGAGCGAGATAAGTCCCAGAAACAGAAAGGTAATTACATGTAATTTCTACCGGTTACATATGGCATTGAAAAAAGTGTGTTGCAATAACATAGTCAACTTAAACACTGACAATAATTTCTGTCCTTTGTCTCCTATTGTGGCTTTTGAATCTCTATACTATTGCTTGTATTTTTGGCTCAAAATCAAAAACCCCATAGAAGAGATGACAGAACTCCAATTTCCTTTCAGTCCATCCATTTTCAATCATGCTTGTCCTCCTGGGAAATATTTTCATATGTTCTTCTCACAGCATTAAAAGATGCCTACAACTATCTGAAGTGATCTCAGCAGTCACTTGTTGCTCAGGTGCTGGTTCCTTGAATCTTTTTGTGTGGTCTTGGTGTTAGTTCCATTACACAACTTGTCTGGGGATCACGTGCCCCCTTCTTTATTTCCTGCACCAGTTCTGGGCTCATCTGTACAAGAATCTATGTTGCATGGGCACTGACTGCCTAAGGCCAATCCACTCTGTGCAGGAATACCTGGCATCAGCCGTAATGTTGCTGGGTCAACAGAACTTTGATTTTAACCGTGAGAGAGCTAAAAGCTCTTTCTTAAGGGTCTTAATATTAGATCCTAATGACCAGAGAGGATTTAGATTTACAGAATATTCCTTACAGATGGGTTCAAGTTATCTCCTCCTTAAGGAACTCCCAAAGCTTCATTAGCAAGTTTGAACTGGGGTGATTCAGCAGAAATATAAATTAAAATACTCAGTTAAGTTTTGTTGCTGTGCAGCAGGATGGGGCAAAGCATATGTTTATAGCCTAGGAAAGAAAATGCGAAAGCAAATACAGATTTCAGGAAGCCTGTAAGAAACACAGAGAATTTGTAGCTGCAATATTGTTTATCTTGTGAAGGAAACCATGGCATGTATTTCTTAGTAATGTCAGCTGATGGAGCTGAGACCATCAAATGTTCCTTGCCACAAGCGGAACGTTTCTATTGCTAGTTATTGATCGTATTGCTAGTTATTGTGAAAAACATATATTATAAATTGCAGTCTTTTTTTTTTTCTTTTCTCATGTGAAAAAAGTTGCTGGGTGGTGATGCAGAGGAAGCTACTGCTGCAGAAATTCTCTGGAGAGACAGGAGGGCACCTTTCCTCCCCATAGCCCATGTTTAATATGCCAAATAGCAGGCAGGTAGGCAAGCTGGTCAAATGCCTTGCTTTTTCAAGAATTCTTGTTTGTGTATGGTGGTCAGCAAGTTCCCACTCACAGTCTGCAGGTCTTAGACTGGCTGAAATAGCATACTATTCAATACAAGTATCTTAATACAGTAGATAATGGGCACATAAGGTGGTATACAAAATTGGAAATGCTTCTGAACAGTGTTCAAAATCACTTGCTACACTCAGGTGGTAATAAGCTGGGGAAAATAGTTGGACATTTAAGCTATGGTTAAATGCATAAAGAAAAATAAAATTACAAATGGAAAAATGCTAGGAGGTTGGCCTGATCAACTATTTGCTGGTATGGGCTGTCACAGATCAAAATGTTCCAGACACAAGAAGTTTCTATCTTGATTCTAATCCTACCTTAATTTAATTTATAGCTTTCAGTTCTACATTTATATTCCTGGTCAGGATTAGTGATTATTGCTTTTTTTTCAGAGTGCTAAGAGTAATAATAAAATGCCATCTCCACACCCTACCTTTTCTGAGGTGCATTTAGCCCCCCAGCTTTGTGATCCGTGGCTATTGCTTTCTAAGCACAATAATGTAGAAACATTAATAATTCATGTACTTGTCTTGCTTTCATTTTTCCCTTTCTAGGCTCAGTCACAGCAAAGTTCAGGCCTTAAAAAAAATGCTGGACACCATTGCATACAGAGCACCTCAATGTGCTGCTTGGCTCCTTTTCAGCAAGAAGCTCCCCCCGCAGTGGACTGGGTACAGCGTGGAGTCACATCCTACCTGATCCCTCCCCTGCCCACTCTTGCTATCTCACCCACCACTGGGTAACATGAAGTCCCCTCCTGCCTCAGGAGCTGGCAGGGGGCAGAGTTAGGCACGGGTGTGCAATGCCCTGTGCTGCCTTCCGCCTTTCCATTGCTGTTCAACGCTGGAGTGGTCGTTCTTCTCCCAGTCAAACACGTCTTGTACCTACAAGTTTGATTGCCATTCCTCAGGCCTTTAGACTGTCAGAGATTTTTTAATGCAGTTTATTAATTTTCTTTTTACCTTTCCCCACCTGCTCTCCCTGCTTTTTGTTTAATTTCTCACCATCTATCCACCCAGTTGCCCCATCTCTGCTCATCACCATCTCCTGGGCCCTCCCATAGTCACCAGTTTCCCTTTTTGTCACATCATCAGCGCAGTTACACCTCTCCTTTGCCCTGACTTTTTACTAGAAACCTATTTACAAACAGTCACTTCTTGCTACTCCTTCTTTTCCATTGACTTTTCTCATACAGGCTCATCGCTGTAGTCCTTGTCCTACAGCAGTCTTTTGCCTTTGTAGAAAAGTGAAACATGACATTAATGTTTGTGTTTTATTTAGATCAGAACTAAGCCCTGTTTTACAGTACAGACTACATGTTTCCAATACTGAATACAAAAATATACTTTCAGTCTGAATGGCTTTTATTTTGAGTTGCAAAAAAAAAGCTTATTTTTCTTTTTTCTCAAAATGTAACAAAAGCTCCGGAGCACATATTGCTGTTTAGCATATGACAATTTAAGACGTGTTTAGGAATATTCCAAAAGCTTTGTCCAGACTGTTTCTTTCATGTGCTGAGTTCACCTGAAAAGGAAATTATTTTAATCTGCTTTCCAATTGCTTAATGCTTTGTATGAAATGCAGGCTTATCACTTATAATCATTCTACAGTTGTTAAACAGATAAAAACATTTTGAATGAAAATGCTTCTGAATAAGTTATTTGAAAGACTGATTACTGCTACTAGCTCTGATTGCAGAAACCTGAATATACTTTAATGATCAATATCTCATAAGTTTAAAATGAGCTTTTCACTGTCTTTGTAACTGAGCAGTAAAAATTTCTTCATAATCAGTGAAAATAATTTGATTTTGTTTTAATAGCCAAAGGAGATTTTTTTTTCAAGCTCACATGCCTTTGAATAATAAAAGAGAGGCATAGATAAAGACAGTAAAGTTATCTAGGAGCAGAGGACCCAGATCAATGGAAGGTCAGGAAGAGGAAGCAAAGTCAAAATCAAATATGCTTAAAATAATTATAATTTACAGATTTTTGTCCTCCCTCCTCTAGTATTGCATTTCATGCACAGTATTTTAAGTGAGTCAGAGAGGGGAGTGCTACATGATACACTGACTGGAGAACTGTGCCAGTAACTAGCGATCTTGGATCTTGCAGGCCTTACATGTAATGGCTTTACCCTGTGCGAGGAACATTGTTCTGAAAATACATATTAGCCAAAACATGTTTTTAGCTAGAATTTTGATTCACATCTCTAGTTTCATTCAAGCAGCCTACAGACAGGGAAAACAGTAGAAAATTGGTTTTCCTAGTTTTTAAATAGACCCATCCCTCTAAGACATGCAGACAAGAGAGGTCAAAATTAGCTGTTTCATGTCTCGGGAGCAAGCAGAACTGTGTAAAGTTTCAGGTATCACATTTGTTCTGTGCACAAAGGTCACCACTTTTTACTCCTGAGCTCTGCCCTTCCACCCTCTTGCTGACCAACACCTCTGTGTTGCTCTTGACCTGGTGCTTTTCAGGGATGAGATAGAGCTCTGCAGTCATTTAAAGTTACTGATAACCTCTTCCAGGCTCTCATCTAACTTGGATGATATCTCAGACATCCAGTTTATATATTACTTTAAAGACACATGCTCCTACTCAACAGATTGAGACTGCCAGTGGGATAATCTCCCTACACTGATGTGACCACTGCTGTACTGCCCAGTCACCCTCTAGTTCAGCTGGGCTTGCTGGCATCTTTCTCTCCAGTTGTGAATTAACACTTTCTTACTTCTAGATGTGCAAGGCTGGAGGTTCTTCCACAGCCAAGAGTAAGAAATATTGCAGATCCTATGGCAAGTTTCACTCTGAACTCACTCCCTTTCAAACCAGAAGCAGAACTTGTAGGCAGAAGTAACATATTTCAGGAGAACAATTTGTGTAGCTTGAGAGGGAAGAGAAACTAGCACCTATGGAGACTTCTAGCAGTGGGAGACAAGCAGGATATATGGTAGATAAAGCCATAGAGGGCTATTGCATGCAAAAATGCAGATTAAAATTAATGGTTTTAAAAAAAGCAGGGGTACTGGAAGTGGGGAGGGTGTAAGAGAAGAAAGGATCATTTTAGGTGGGTTAGAAAGTGACTTGACAAATTCAGGATAACCAAAACCCCACCGGACTGACAGCTGTGGAACACAAAGATGCTTCTGGCTCAAAGCAGGCATCACCTGCTGCTCAGCGGGTATTCAGGGGGAGTCCCACTTCATGCTTGAGAGTAAGTGACCATCGCCAAGAGGCCAGATACCAAGTTATTGGTGGGACCTGCAGTCTGACTTAATGCTGTCGCTCTTCATGTTCCTACCCTGTATATTGTTAACGTGGCCTTTCTCAGCAGATACTGTCAGTAACGTGATGCTGGAATAAATGATCCTTCAGTCTGTTCCAGGTGCAGGTTTCATGCCCCAGAAAATATATCATTGCTGTTTTTGTTTTCTTCCACTGAGATGGGGACAGCTAAATTATTCTGATAGAATAGACTGGTGCATTTTTTCTCTTCTCCAGTTTTATTCTTCCCTACTGCCTGTGTGACAGTAAGCTCAGTTGTCCGGGAGCTCACAAAATATTCTGAAGATACTTCTCTTAGCCTTCATTTTAGAGCAACACTGTAAATAAGCACAGACTGACTTAGTAGCTGCAGTTCTGCTTTGTCTAATGCTCAGTGGTCTCAAAATCTGGCACTCCATGAGCACAGAGATGATTCACACATGTGGCATTTCCTGGTTAACCAGTGCTGTACCTTGAATCCCCACAGTTAGGTCGGCACAGCTTTTCACCTCCAGTAGCTTTTTACTTCTGTGCTCCTGGGATTTCAGATTATTCCTCCCTGCAGTGGAAATGTGTACAAAGTCAGGTAGCGGTCAATGGGATTTTATCTTTTCTAGCAGTAGAATATTTCATAGCCTTTGAAAATGAAAACTAAAAAAGAACAAAAAGCTTTAAACTTTTTACAGTTCTTGGGATTAATCACCTTATATTTAGTATTATAACTGAGCTTGGGATAATTAAACAAGCAAAGAAATGTGCAAGGGAAATCAGAATATGGTCCTCAGGTTTTTCTCTTGTTATGTCCTTTCATAGCAATGTAATCTATCTTTTTTTAATGGTCAAGCACATTTCTTTTTAAACTGATTTAATTTTTTCCAGACTTTGTAATCAGAAAAGATGGAATACACAGAATCCTGTTTGTATTCATAATGATACCAAATAAAAATAATCTTCCTGATCCTAACTGATAATATACCCCTTATGTTAGAGACAAGAGGACTGCAAGTTGAGTCATATCTGAGGAAAAAATTGCAAGATTTTTACCCAGTGAGGTATTTGTTTAATCCCTCTTTCCATTAGGGCACCTGGATCATGTGATAAAATAAGTGTTATTCATATATGAGTGAACACAGTGTACTGTTCCTTCTTGTGGGACTTACCACTGTTACTAGGGGACTCTTTTCTTTTACTGGAAGCAGTTAGGAAAATCTCAGCAGGCCTTTGTACAATTATCATGGCCCCTGGTTTCCATCTAGTGCACTTCCAGCTTTGCTGTTCCTAACCAGTGGGAATTTAGCAAACTACTTGGAAGGAGATCTGGTCACTGAGGCATCAAAATCTACCTTCTTCTTGCACACCAGAAGGTACGAATGCAGCCTGAAAGCTGCACTGTGCCTTTTCACACAGCAATCTCCTCAGGGAGAGAGTCCCAGAGTTGGGACACAGTATCCAAAAATAAACACCTTCCAGTGCTTTCATTATGGGGGCTTGTTGTCTCGTCTGCTTTTGTCTTGGCTCTGGAAATTGGGTGAGGTATCTTGCCTGCTTGGCCATGTATAGAAGAAAGTGATAATTTGAACGTATGTCCTAAGTTTATTAACTTTCCCTGGCTGCCATGAGCAAAGGCAGGGAGTGAGCTCTGAAAACATCTCTTACTAGCAGATCAAACCTATAGATGTCTGTGACAGAAATATTTGAAAGCATGATTAAATAAAGTTGTCTGAGCCAGGCGCATTTTGAAAAATAAGCCCTGTATTACTTCAATTTGCTGTAAATAGTAATTTACTTTGGTTATTTCCTTTAATTACAGCGCTCCATCTTTACACAAGGCTGTATTTAGGAACAAAGGGACCAGTGTCACTGTAAGGTGTATGTTATAATAGAGACATTTGTATTAGGCTTCAGGAGAAGCCTACAGTGTATCCAGCAGTTCTGTGGCTCCTGTCACCCCTGACCATTCTCTGGTTTTGTTAATGTGTTTTGTTTTTCTTTTCTTTTTTAATATATATGGGCTCATTTAGGCTCTTTCTGATTCTGCTATGAAGTTCTTTTGGCACTTCAGCTCTTACCATGCCCTGTTCTTACTTTTCTCATAGACAATATCAGGGTAAGCCGGAATTAGAATAGCCTGTCCTCTATTATATAAAATGTACAGATTATAAGGGGAATGATACAAGAACAAATTTTTAACCTAACAAGTGTTATAAATGAGCCAATTTTTCTAAATTTTTTTTATGACGAAACAGGAAATCAAGTTATCTAGCAAACCTATTTACACACAGTAGGTAACCCTGGATAGGAGGCAGGACTAATAAACAAAGAGTGACAACCTATTTCTTTTAATGACAAGCTGACATATTTATTTTTATTATTTCACACAAGTATTCACCAGACTCATCAGTCACACTAAAGCTCCATTCTCCCTCCCTGCAGACAGAGCATGTAGCCTTACTGCACTCAGGTGGAGTGAAAAAAATAAAAGCTAAACTCAACCTTTTTGGAGTCACAAAAGATATTTCAGGGTCTGCAGTTTACTGCAGTAGAACATAAAATAGAAGATTTTTCTTGTCTGAACAAAGTTTTATATTGCTCATTTTTGCAAAATTAAATCACAGCTACAGAAAGTGATTTTTATAGTAAAAAGTAGCTTTATAATATCCTTAAGTTGAATGTCACCTTCTCCAGGAACTGGAATGCCATTTCCTATAAAACCTGACTGACCTTTCTACCTGAATAAGAGACTTTATGTCTCTTGGAACATTAAATCAAACAGTTCCTTTAGAAATGATAGAGCCTCTTACAGTGTTTAAAAACTGAAATAATAAAATTCAGATACAAACTAAGTTACCATAAAATAGGTTCACTTTTCTGTGCTTAGTATGATATTTTCCAATAATAACATATTCAACAACCTAAGTGAGGATTCACTTTTGCTCTAAGAAATAATCACCATAGTTTTGCTAAATGCATATTTGTGTTATGTGTTGTTTGTGTAACAGTAACATGGATACATAAAATAATTTAGTGCCTTGAACTAGAATTTAGAGTAGCTACAGATCAAGATTTTTTTTCTGATCTTGGACAGGCAGACATTGTGAATGCAAATCTCACAATGGAAAAGAATAAGTATTTGATTTGCATGTCACTTAAAGACAGCCTATTAATCAAGTCCATCAAATGAAATTGAGTTAAAGCCATGGAATTGCTTAGACTACAAAGATTTCCCTTTTTACTGTCCATTTTTACTTATATTTTACATAGATGTTGCATGTTCTGAGCACTTAAAGCCTCTTAGCAATATAATGATGGTTTGGAATGCAGAAGAAATTGAGGTCTAGGACCTAAAACAGAAGACAGAATGATTGTGTAATGTGACAGGAGTGGTGGTTTTGTATGCCCATACGTATGCATTTTCTTTCTGCCATTTATAGCAGTTGTTTGGTCATGGAAAATATGTTACTAAGAAAGGAAGTTTTATGCTTATTCAAAGAATTATTTTGTAATAGCTAGGAGATAAAATAAGCGATTCAAACCTTAAATGGGTGTCATTAGTTTAGTAAATTTACATACTGTAAAAAACCCTCCAATAACAGTGAAAAGAAATAGGAAAATATTTTTAAATGCTCCAACTCCCGTGTTTTAATTTCACTGTACAACATAACCCATGAGCCACTCAGTAAGTGGATTGCTCAGTTTCATGTAAATGCTGCTTACTTTGAAGGGGTAGCCAAGTGACTAAACACTTAAGAGTCCTGGGGATTTTATAATTTTAGCATTATGTATAAACCTTCTGAGAGTGGATAACAATTCTGGTAACACAATAGCAAAGGTAAACTATCCATTTTAAAATTATTACACCAGCATCCACTTTATTAAAAGCTTGAAAACATATTATGTCTGTAATACTTGCTTGAAACTGTGCTGAACGTGAGCTAACATAAAGGCTCTGTCACAGCCTCTTGTGTAAATTCGAACTTTGTGGAAAATACAGTTGTCTCTTTTTTTTTTTTTCACTACCATATTTTCGTTCAGAAAATCACCCCACACTATTTTAGGTGTCCTCAACCCTGCCAGGTCCCTGCACATTTTTTTATGATACCTGTATTTTATGGGAGAAAATCCAACCCAAAACACTAACACTGTTTTTATATTACTATGAGCATACTAGTAAAGGGGCATCACCAAGTTATCCCTATACCTATTCCTGTTCATTCATGAATGATGTTAGAATGAGCTATAGTGCATTATTTCTTATGTCTCTGGATTTGATGCTTAGCAGAGGTGTTAAAGGTCAGCTGCTTTTTGAATGTAATTAATTTGTCTTTGTTATGTATTTTGCTGTCTGAAAGAGTCTCTTCACTTTTTTTTGCTTGCTGTTGGTATTTTGGGGTAATACTTCTTAAAATTAAAGTAATATTAAAATTATTTCAAGTTATTAGTTAAATAAATAGAACAATTAGTTAAAAGCATGCAATTATTTTGTTTTAGTGAATAGGTCCTGAAGTAAACTTGAATTCTATGTATTTGGCTAATGTCTGCACTTGTATCATGAAAATGAGAACCAATTATGCTCTTACAGTGTGATTTTTATTCCTGAAAGTTCAAGAAATAGCAAGTAAGGCTATTCTAATCTAGGCTGGAAGCCTGGAACTATCAAAGTAATGGGAATTTAATTCACAGTAGCATAGCCGTGTTCAGTGATTGTTTGTTCTTGTTTAAACAAGATTCTTATTTATGTTGTTAAAGACTCAAGATTAATATTTTATGATTCATAAAACATGGTGTTGAAGGTTGGTGAATTAGGCATTAAAACAGTCATTTTCTAAGAAGTATTTTCAGCGCAAGCAAGGTTGTTGAATGTTGTTCAAAAGAGGCTGTTCACATGGAACAGAAGAGCTATTCAAACAGAAATGAAGAGTACTAGTTACAGGCTGAGAAAACACCCTTTTTAACTGTGAAAATCTAGCTATTGTATATAAAAGCAAATTGAATAGAGAAAGATTCTTACAAGCCCCTGTGAGAATTCTTTCTCACCTGTGGGTATATCTGATTATCAGTCTTGCAGTTATGAGGGTTTTGGCAAGACTTGCAAATTCCTCCCATGACTTCTGTCTACTCAAAACAAGCTGCTGGCTAGTGCTCTTGGCAAGCTGAGCATTTGCTGTGAGTCTTCTGCAAAAAAAAGGTTTCGGTCCTTAATCATTTAGGAGAACAATTGCTTCCCCAAGGCTTCTGTCTACAATTTGAGTTGATGTGTCTCTTCTGCAGAGGTTCTATGTGACACATCCCACAACCACCTTAATTTGAATTTTGAGACCATATTTTTAAGGGTTTTCACAATGCCTCTGAAGTTTCCTATGCACCTCTTTTCAACTCTACAAATTATAACTTTCCGGACTCCATAGAACAGCCTGGAATTGGGGTCATAATCCCTGAGAGATAACCCAAAGCAACCAATAGTACAGACACACAACCTGCAGTGGGCAAGAAAAGCTGTGCAGAGCTAGAAGGAACTTCCTTCTCTGAACATTTATAAGATGCCTGAGCAACATATAAGGCCAGAACAACATTAAGTACCACCAGGTTGCCACAGTTTTCCTCAAACTCTGAGTTAACAGGTACTTTGGCTTACACTAGGTTAGTTATTTTAGAGTATTAGCAAATACTCTAAACTTGAACAGAAATTGTGAAACCCAGACATTCTGCAACACGTGTAGGTGCAGACAGCTGGGTAACTAGGCCGGCTAATTAGACTAACTACTTGGGAGATGGCTCCTCCTGTAAGCACGCTGCAGTATCCCATCTTGCTGTAGTGGCTCCTGCGCTGCCCAGAGTGTTTGTGAGCTTAGCTGGGCATTTTTTAGCTTGACATCTGTTTTTCAGGATCTGAATACCACTCCCTCTGTCAATATTAGAAGGCAGTGCATAAATTAACGGTTACTAAATGCATTGGTGAATCCATAGCAAGACTTCTCTGAGTCTCTCTTCTGTAGAAGGAGGTACAAGAAGGAAAAGCACATTTCATAGTCATTAAATGCCTGCTAACTTCAGAAATGTAAGCTGAGTGGGAAGGATCAGGAAGGAAAAAAATAGCAACAGTCACAATTTAGCTCTGGACAGTTTCATTCCCTTTTTCAAAGTGGACAAAGACTTAAACCCACAGTAGCTTTATTTAACTCCTGTTTATTCTAGTGGTAATTATGAATGTAAGTAGGGACTAGACAATGAAATGTGTATCTTCAGGAAATTTGGTCTGTGTGGTTTAGGATTGTGTTGCAACTTGTTTCCCTAAGGCTTCAAATACCTCTTACCTAAAACCATAAGGTAAGGTATGAAACTGTAATGAATAAATAAAGAAATATAAATTACCTAATTAATTAAAATCCTGGAAAATTAGTGTTAAAATTGTGTTCTTTGCAATAGTAAGAAAATTACTTACAAGTTCTTTCTTTTCCATATTAAAACCATGAACTGCTTTAATAGCAAAGAAATTTCGGAAAATGTACTTTCCATGGAGTATTTAATTATTATGTTGTTGTACTGCAATGATTGCACAAAACTGGGAAAAAAATAATTGAAAAATCCATGTGATCATTTTTGTATGTGCATATGATTTATTTTTCTGAAAATTTGGAGGTGCAGAATGTTTAGAGATGACCAAAAACCCCACCAAACCATTTCCAGCAATCCAAAACATGCCCTGAATTATAAAAACCCCAACAAAAATGAATGACCTTGTAGTCAATACTCATTAACAAAACAAACAAATAACCAACCAAGCAAACCAGGGATTAAGCAGCAGAGGGCTGAAGTCTTCATCCTAGAGCATATTTGTGTGCCCTGCATCTTGTCATGATTGATGCATTGCAGTCATGTGGCATTTGACAAACATTGTTTTGCAGGTACTTAGCATGATGACAAATTAACAAATAGAATAAATAGATTACAAAGCATTTACATAGTCATTTATGCTTTTTTCCCATCCAGTCTGGACTACTACAAAGTGATCTGAGGCTAGTTATTAAGAGATATACAAGCTTTACAAGGTGCAGCATGCAGCAGGGTGATTAATGCAGAAGGATTAATGAACATAATTTTGAAACAGTAGCTTTTGTCTAATGCTATTTGCTCATTTTGTTATTA
This sequence comes from Ara ararauna, assembly GCA_028858755.1. NCBI lineage: Eukaryota > Metazoa > Chordata > Aves > Psittaciformes > Psittacidae > Ara > Ara ararauna. Next base: position 67,547,218 of record CM054377.1, on the reverse strand, counting down.
ATAGGCACTGAAATCATGACCCTTGTTTCGTAAATCCTCGAAGGGCTGGCACTGGGCTGCCATAGATAGCATTCTTGAAGCATCTTTGAAACAACCTCTGATGAACAGGGACAAAAGAGGTGATCATCCAGGAGCAAACATCTGAGAAGCAGGGAAAATAAGCTTGGGTGATGGTCCACTCTATCATGACAGCAGTGCTTCTAGCTCCTCCATACCCTACTGATCTAGCACTGTAAATCTCCATGGGCTCTCGCTGAAGTGGCCTCAGGTTTGAAATGACTTAGTGGGTTGTCTCCCAAGAGTTTTACAGTGGGGAAAAAACAGAAGTAATTTTTCACATGCGTCATCCCTCGAGAAAGATGTCTGCTATGTAGTCATGGGCATTTATAGACAGTGACCAAAAGTGCTCCTTTCTGGGAGAGACCTCATGGGATTCTAATGCTTCTGCTGGGCTGCAGAGTCTTCTTCAGCATGAAAGTGCTTCACACAGGTGCCATCGGTGTGCAGTGCTAAGCTGCTGCAGTTGCTACCATACTGTATTCCCGCTTTCTCATTCTGTTATATATTTGTTAAAACTTGGTTTGTCCACTCCCCATCACAAATGGCAGAGATAATGATCCTGAACATATTCTGTGGATGCTTTCCTTCATCCTCCTTTGACAAGTAAACAGAAAGGCAATTTGTACCAAAAGTGTTTTGAGTTTGTTCTTTTTTAAGTTTGAATTTTTAGATGATGCATGGTAATTTTTCATGTGTAGTAAATGTGATGTGTGCTGTAAGATACAGGAAATGTTTGGTCTTACACATGCAGCCTAGCAAGTTAACACATGTCAGCTGAGCTGTGCTAACTGCCCAATTTTGTGTTCTTTGCCTGTGGCAGCTAAATAATGGTTTAATTTAGCTGGCCCTCAGAGAAAGCACCTGCAGAGGTTTGGTGTACCACATACTGTCTCACCCCTTACAGGCATGCAAAGCTGTGATTTTCTCAGTTTGGCCACTCCAGTTTACTGCATGCTTGTGCTACCTTGGTTGCAACATATGTACCATGGGGTACACACTGAAAGCTAGAGGTTCTCCCCAGTTATGTTCACCTGCAGGAGAGCTCCTTCTGGTACTGCTCACATTCTGGGAGAACATAATTCTCCCCCTGCCTGTATGTCTGCTCAAGGACATATTTTCAGTGGTGGATAAGTTGTACATTTGTATCCGCTGAGGTGATGGGGTGGAGAGCCAAAGACTGCTGTGGGAGAGTGAGTTATAGAGACATGAAATCTGGGACTGCAGATTTGCAACCCATTCTAAGAATGCTAAAAAGTGCTATTTCTGAAGACTTCTTTTCTACAGAAACGCGCCACACCCTGTCTGGGGTGCAAAAGGGGAAAAGAAAAGAGAGAATGAAGTAAGAGATGAGGGAGTGACAGCAATTAAAGAGTTGCAACAGACACTTGTGCCTTAGGGGGCTTGGGTGGCATGAACAGATATGAGGAAGGGAAGGAAGGAGAGTTAAAGCATGTGCATTAAGCTGGATGTAAGAGCTGTGGTTCTCAGCTTAAACTAACAGCTAAGAATTTAACACGTTGAGTGAAACTCAGCAACCAGTCTACTCCAAGGCGCTTACATGCATTAAAATTCATCAAGAAAAGAAACACAGATTAAAAAGAGTGATAAAATAATGATAACTGTAAGAGTGTGGCGCTTCTCAATCAAAATTAAATCTGAAATAGATGCCTGAAAGCAAGCTCTGGTAGTCACAAAGTAGAAAATAGAAAAGTAAATACATGCGATCTTCTTTTCACATTTCAAGAAAACATTTGGGAGGAAATACAAAATAGATTTACAAATAGAACCAATTCCAGAAGTAACTGAGATATTTTTGTTCAACAAGTATAGAAGCATAAAACTAGTATTTAGGATGTTGGAGATTTCATAATTGGATTATCACAACAGCAAAAGTTGTATACTTTCACATTGGCTCTTATTATGTGACAAAGCTTTTTCAGAAAGCAAAACTCATCAATCCTTCAAAATAAAGTGAGGGTACTTTTAGACTAACGGGTGTATGATCTATGTGAGACTGGTATAAATTAATTTGTTCTTCCTAAATTTCTGGTTTGTGGTGACAAAATGCAGGAATTACATTTTCAAATAGAACATTATTTAGAAATGGAAGTAGAAAATCAATTTACAGAATTAGTTTCATTTTTGAAGTGTAAAAATTAATAAAACATCAGATCTGAAGAGTTAAGTAGCATTCAGAAGACTGTCACCCTCTCTATCAGCAGAACAGTTAGCACATTTTTTCTTGCAAAGTTGTTTTCTACATGTCAGATTTCATCTGGCAGGTCATATATTCTGCAGGAGTTAAAGATGCTGTGTGGAGAAAAAAATAGAAATTGAGACAGAGCTCTACCTGGTAAATATAGGTTGCAGAAGATAAGTAGCTAGTCCTGCCTCCACTCTTCTGGTAATACACAGGCTGACACGGCTAACATTCCCTTGCAATGTACAGTTTGGGATACCTGTTGAGATGATCCAACTATTCTGTACTGAAATGCTGGTCTTTTGCATATGAAGTTCTGAGCTTCCACAGATAGTGCTGGCCATGAATCTGGTCATATTTCCAGATCGGGGATCAGTATATCCATTCTAACCAAAACATGACATTCAGTCTGGGTGCAGAAGCACACTAAGGCTACACTGCTGTCAATGAATGCCCAAGCCAGACCTCCTCACGCATAATGTCTTGAGCTCAGCTACATCCCCAATGACCTCTTGGGCTCAACACAGGTCCTTCAGCTAACTAACTAAATTAAGCATGTGTGGAGAAACCAAAGAAACATTAATTTCAGTCAGAAGCATAAGAAAGGAATAACAGCTGTGAGATCTTCAAGAGCTTAGCCCTGTAGCTCACAGAACAGTCTTGTTTGCAGAAGGTGATGGATTTAAAAGAGGAGACACTTTGGATGGCTCCTAAGTTTCTTGAAGCATTTGAAAAGTTGCCTTGACCATACTGCAGCAATTAGTGGGATTTGGCATTTCTGTGTGTACTTAACTACAGATTTATGCATGGTAAAGCTCCCACTGTCCAAATGTACCTGTAGGGCCCCAGCTAAAGCCTTTGAAGTTATTATCAGTCTGAAGTGAATGAGAGGTAGATCATGCCCTTAAACAAATATTTCTGGAAAGCCCACTGTGAATATGGAGAAATTTTTTCTTGCTAAGCTGACATTTTAAAATTAAATAATTTCTTGGCTCCAGGCCTTAAAGGAAATGGGACATCTTTTCACATATTCTTTTTATGATGCAAAAAGTATGTTTAAGCTTCTTTTTATTTTAAAGTGACAATCTTTTTTTTCAGACTTTTCCAAAGAACTCACCCCGAGAACAAAAAAAAACCCAAATCCATTGATAGAAGAGAAAGCATCAGGAATTATTGGCCTAAAATGTTTTTGAAAGTTTTAAGTTTGGAAGGCAGGGAATAGCTGGAAACTCTTTTGCAACCACGAGAGCTGTTTTGCACCGCATGCCAGTCCATGGGTGTTGGTGTGTGTCAGAGCTCGTTAGGTAGTTATCAGGATTATATTTTCCATTCATGCTTATGAATCACTCAGAAATGGATCCAGATTTCTGCTGTTGCTTTGTTATTTGTAAGCATAAATTGAATAATCTGGGTGATTAACTTTCAGACTACAGAATGTCCATAAACTGATTGCTGCAGTGCCTCACCACTGGCTGTTCACATAAGGTGATCGATTAACAACTTTACAGTGTAAGCTTTCAGCTTCCCTTTCAGAGAACTAAAATTTTTAAGAACTTTGAACAATGAATGTCAAATTAATTCAGACTTTAACAACAGTTAAAGGATCTGATTTTCAATTCCTGTTGTGAGTCTTCATCAAATGGCATGCAAGTGTTGCATACCTTCTATAATGTAAGTAAACTTTGGCTCATTTGAATTGTGCTGCTGAAAAAAAAGGGTAATTTCTAGGAACTATTCACCATCAATTTAGTAGGGACACAGTTTAGCACACAGTGTTCAGAAATTATGTTTTTGTACAATGCAGTTAATAACTTGAGTTACTTTGGGTGTGGATTCAGAATATCCGGGGGAAAAAAAAGACTATGCATGTGTGTTTCTTGTTACTATTCTGTTGTATCCAACTGTTGCTGGTCCAACAATACAGTGAAACAAATGGCACTATTAAAATATTTGGGGGATAGATACCAAAGGACCTTTGGAGGAGGTTAGTCATTGCATGCCCAGCCTTTATGTATTGTTAAGACCTGGGTGATGCCTGAGGCATGCCAGCCAATAATTATACACCTGCATATTTCTTTCCTGACAGTCTGTCATCATTAGTTCTAACTGTGAGTTAGAGATTCTTCATGCATACCCTTTTTTCCTGTACTAAGTTCTACAATATCTTCTGCAAAATCATATTTATTTCGTTAGCAGGTTACATAATAGACTTCATTGCAGCCTTTTGAATGCAAAAGTAATATAATGCTATGCTTGATCTTCTAAAGCTGCAGAAAAGACTATTTGAGGAAACACTGCAGAAAGTAATTTACAATTAAAATATTTTATTAAAGTTCCTAATAGCTATATTTTGATTTTATTTTAAATCAGGACCATCTTGGTTTGAACCTCGGAGAAATGCAATGGCATAGGATTTTCTTGTAATTCATTCATGGTCACTCCAGCAGTGGGCTTTCCGGGAAAAGCAGGGAGTCATAAAACTCATGTCAATAACATATGAAAGTTAGGTTGGAACAGGGGAATTCAGCTCTTTACATGGAATTGTAGGGTTGAAGGACAGAAGTAATCACTAGGTTGTCTGATCTGATCTCTTGTATAATATGAACACCTACCTCCCTCATGTGGTTAATAATTTGCTATTAATTGGTGAATGTTGCATCTGACTTATAGAGCTCTTACAGAAAAGCTATTTTCTGTAAGAGTGACACTTTCTGTGGGCCTTCAACATCTTTCTTGAAATATGAACACCAAAACTGGAGGTTCTAGTATTATTCTTATCAATGCTATAAGGGGTAGCCAAAATCACCCTGGCTTTACCCCGTTTATTGCTCTTCATGTGTCGGAGGATCATAGGTGCTTCTTTTGCTGGGTCACTGTAATGGAAGCTTATCTTTACACACCTGTGTACTTAGATGACCTTAATTATTACTTTTTACCCCTGGATGCAACTCTTTAGCTTGTGGCTAGGGTCAACATTCTTTTTTCCTAAATGTATGACATTAATAGAATCATAGAACAGTTTGGGTTGGATGGGACCTTTAAAGATCATCGAGTCCAATCCCACTGCAATGAACAAGGACATCTTCAAATAGATCAGGTTGCTCCCAGTCCCATCCAACCTGGCCTTGTACACTTCCAGGGTTGGGGCATCTACCGCCTCTCTGGGCAACCTGTTCCAGTGCTTCACTCACCCCACTGTAAAAAGTTTCTTCCTTATATCTAGTCTAAATCTCCCTTCTTTTAGTTTAAAACAATTATCCTTTGCCCTGTCACTACAGGCTGTGTTAAAAAGCTTGCCCATATCTTTCTTAAGCCCCTTTAAGCACTGAAAGGCCACAATAAAGTCTCCCTGGAGCCTTCTCTCCTCCAGGCTGAACAACCCAACTTTCTCTGCTGTTCCTTACAGTAGAGTTGTTTCATCTCTCTGACAATTTTTGTGGCCCTCCTCTGGACTCGCTCCAAAAGCTCTGTATTCTTATGCTGAGGACACCAGAACTACACACACCGCTGCAAGTGGGGTCTCACGAGAGCAGAGTAGAGAGGCAGGATCACCTCCCTTGACCTGCTTGTTGTTCATGCTCCTTTTGACGCAGGCAGCACATGGTTGGCTTTCTGGGCTGTGGGCGCACACAGCCAGCTCATGTCCAGCTCTTCAGTCACCAGTACCACGTGTCTTTTTCCACAGTGCTATTCTCAATCCCTTCATCCCCCAGCCTGTATTGATAGCAGACGGCTGCATAACTCTTTAGAGTTTGGCAGGGTATCTGGGCTGCCCTCTCAATTTCATTTGCCATTCAGCTAGGATCACTGACAGCTACAGATTTGATTAAAATGTTGGTTACCATCAGGACCTCATCACAAACATCTGCTGTAGGTGATTCCCAACTTTTTTAAACCTATCTGTGAGCCATTATTCTCAAGGAATCAAACCATTTTTTTGTCAATGTACACTCTCCAATATACTCTGATGACTGGTGGTAGTATTAGTATATCCTTTAATTCTTTGTAATGTAAATCCTGCATGACTTTTTCATTAATCTATCCTGGATTAATACTAGGATTGGTGGTCTTTAGTTACACGGGTCATCTGCTTGCTCTTTTATTGAGAGCTTTCACAAAATTAATGCTCTCTCAGCATCTGAAATCTTTCTGCTATTGCAGGTTGTGTTGGAGATTAATATTAGCCATTGGGGTATTTCAGATAATTCTTATGGAATTCTTGGCTGAAAATTTTTTGAATCTTCTGTTTTTAAGATATTTATCTCTTGTGGATGTTGTTCAACATCCTTCTTAATTACTTACAGACTACAAAGTGCTGCAATAACCTGCAGTCTTATGCATCATCCTTTTTATTGTTTTAGCAGCTGCATTTCTTGGTGACAAAGCTTTAGCTCTGGTCTAGGTAGAAGAGCTGGCAGCTGTGAACACTGCTTACTTCTTTCCATCATGAATCATAAATACTATGGGAACAGTCTGAACCCTGACTTGCATGTGTGATTGTCATTGAGTTCAGCAGAATTTGTGGCAAATGAAAATGAGTTGTAGAGCAAGATAACATTCTCTGGTTGATAAATTGGCTAAATGAAAGAGGAGATCTCTCACTCTCTACAAACCTTACTTTGTTCTGATGGGGCTTGCAGCTATAGTCTGAACACAACAGCTAAATCATGAACATGTAGTTTGTGAACTGCTGTACCTTTAGACATCACTTGATGTGCATATTGTACTATAGCCACTATTATCAGTTTCTTTCATAATCATAGAAACATAGAATAGTTAGGGTTGGAAAAGACCTTAAGATCATCAAGTTCTAACCCCCCTGCCATGGGCAGGGACACCTCCCACTAAACCATGTCACTCAAGGCTCTGTCCAATCTGGCCTTGAACACCGCCAGGGATGGAGCATTCCCAACTTCCCTGGGCAACCCATTCCAGTGTCTCACCACCCTAACAGTAAAGAATTTCTTCCTCATATCCAATCTAAACTTCCCCTGTATAGCCCCCCTTCACATACTGAAAGGCTGCTATGAGGTCTCCACGCAGCATTGTCATCTCCAGGCTGAACGGCCCCAACTTTCTCAGCCTATCTTCATAAGGGAGGTGCTCCAGTCCCCTCATCATCCTCCTGGCCCTCCTCTGGACTTGTTCCAGCAGTTCCATGTCCTTTTTATGTTGAGGACACCAGAAATGTACACAGTACTCCAAGTAAGGTCTCACAAGAGCAGAGTAGAGGGGCAGGATCACCTCCCTCAACCTGCTGGTCACACTCCTTTCGATGCAGCCCAGGATATGGTTGGCTTTCTGGGCTGCAAGCGCACACTGAAGCCGGCTCACGTTCATTTTTTTATCAACCAACACCCCCAAGTCCTTCTCTGTAAGGCTGCTCTGAATCTCTTCTCTCCCCAGCCTGGAGCTGTGCTTGGGATTGCTCCCACCCAGGTGGAGGACCTTGCACTTGGCATGGTTAAACTTCATCAGGTTGGCATCAGCCCACCTCACAAGCGTGTCAAGGTCCCTCTGGATGGCATTCCCTCCCTGCAACGCATCAACTGAACCACACAGCTTGGTGTCATCAGCGAAGTTGCTGAGGGTGCACTCAATCCCACTGTCCATGTCACCTATGACAAAGATGTTTAAGAAGACCGGTCTCAACACCGATCCCTGAGGGACACCACTCGTTACTGGTCTCCAGCTGCACACTGAGCCATTGAGCACAACTCATTGCGTGCAGCCATCCAGCCAGTTCTTTATCCACCTAGTGGTCTACCTATCAAACTGATGTCTCTCCAACTCAGAGACAAGGATGTTGTGTGGGACAGTGTCGAAAGCTTTGCACAAGTCCAGGTAGATGACATCAACTGCTCTGCGCCTGTCCATCAGTTCCATAGCCCCATCATAGAAAGCCACCGAATTGTTAAGGCAGGGTTTCCTCTTAGTGAAGCCATGCTGTCTGTCACCAACCACCTTGTTGTTTTTCATGTGCCTTAGCATACCTTCCAGGAGAATCTGCTCCAAGATTTGCTAGTTATTTGCTAGTCATTTCTAGTCATTTGCTAGTCATAAGATTTGCTCCAAGATAAGGCTAGTCATGCACTGCTTGGTCTTAAATGCTAATATAACATGGTTAAATGCAGTTCCTAAAATTAAAGCTTTACATGGTTTCAGTGGAAAAAGAACAAATAGGCTCAGTAATTATTGTTGAAAATAGTCCACAAAATATGGACTAAAAACTCATAAACATTTTGGAGCGAACAAAGTAGCACAAATCAGTGGAAAAGTTTTTTCTAGTAGTATTTGCAATGTTTTTGCAATTTCTTTGTAAGACTAGAAAAACATGTTTATAAAATGTCAAGTTGCTTAGAAATTATTATATCTATTTTAAAAGTATGTTCTTGAAATATACTGATAGCAGTTAAACTGGTGTTTGTTGAACAACTGAATCAACTGAAATGAACTACCAATAATTTAGTTATTATTTTGAATGGATTGTAAGTTCAAGTTATAAAAGTTTATCTTTGGTGAAAAAACACTTCTCAAGAACAGAAATAGGTGTGAGGAAAACACATGCAGTTAAATGAAAACCACAGAACAAAAAGTAGATAAAGGTACCTTTCAAAAAAAGATTATTCTTTTTAGCTGTGAGTAATACAGCCTTGACTCACCCAGGTTATGAAAAATATTGCATCAAAACATCCTGTAATAGCAGAGGAACAGATACATGCTGGTGACCACAAATGTGCACAAATGCAAACAAATTTATATATATACACATATATAGAGTAACAAATAATTGCAGCCCTAAACATTACTTCAGTGCACTGCCTGGAAAATATTTTGTCCAAGATGTGCTGAAATTGGCTGGCAGCTTTATACTGATCATTCCCTGTTCTGACATGTTTTATGAAAAAAAACCACAGGCAAATCTATGTATGCATCTGCTCCATGCCAATAGTCAGAAACGACAAAAGACTCAACTTGCAGCTTGAAAAACCTCAAAAATGCAGAACGAAACGACATTCCGTCACCCATTACATACACTTTCTGCACTGAGCAGCGTATATTAGAAACAGCATGTGCTAGCAAATATTGGCATGTTACGCCTTTCTTGACAGACTTAAGTTTTCTCCAATTTCTTTATGCAGAAGGGCAATGAATAAGACTAAAATAATCATTAATATGCTAGTTCCTGTAATAAAAATATTTTAGATACGGTTGAGTTAGTTTCACCCCAAAATAAAATCATCCAGTATTAGTACCAGTACACAATATCTAGGCATTTAAACAAAAGAAGTTTTGATAAACTGCTTAACAGAAAACAAAATTTGTTGAAGAACACTGTGTTTCATGACCAAGAAAAACTCTGCAAGTTATAAAACTAGTAGAATATGGAAGGAAAGAGATAATTTAAAAAGTAAAATAAGCAAGCAGCATGAATATGAATAACAGTGAATATAAATAAGAAAATGAAAATTGATAAACTCTATGTGTCATTGCAGTATCTATTGCCATTTGCTTTAAGGAAAACAGAAGATGAAAGGGTTATACCAGTGTCTGACAAAGAGTACCAGTGGCTTAAAAATATGAAACCAGCTATTAGCTAGTCAGTTTGACGCTCATCCTAGAGAAAATACGGCAATGGCAAAATGGTATTCAACAAAATGGGAATGTGAAGCAGTGGCACCTAAATTTTCACAGCCTCCACACTGCCTACTGCCTTCCCCTTCACAGCCTTTCTTATCCTGAAGGTATTACAGCGACTTCACTGAGAAGATGCGGAATGAAACCTGTGAATGTACTATAGTGTGCATTAAAACCTACCATATGCATTTCATACTGTTTGTCCATCATGCACATTAAGCTGAGTGCTCGCCAGGTGCACAGTGGTACAATGGGGAGAAATCTGAGGGATTTCTGAAGCTATGTGGTCATGAAAAGAATGGCCTAAGACAGAGTCACTGAGGCCAGGGATCAGATGGATTAGCCAGTGGTGCTACGTGGAAGCTTGTGCACATGGAGTCAAAAGATGGAACAGGAGTTTTCAGCAATCCTCCTGGCTTGGTGAAAGTAAACTTTCAAATTTGCAATGCTCTGTGGCCTGTTCAATTCAACCAACTTTCTGGTAGAGAATATATTAAGAATGCAAAATGTGTATAAAAAATCTGCAGATGATCTGCAGAGACTTGTGGCTTGGTAAATCAGGGTAAATTACTCAGTTTGACCTGGATAACTTGATTAACTTTGGAGTAACCAAATAACATGATGTATTTTAATATAAGCAGAAACAAACTAGAAGCCAAAATTTGACTATGTTTGTACATGGCTATTTTCTCTCCATGAATAGGGCTTTCTAATATACCATGTAACTAGTTACTTACAAAGATGGTTTAGGAAGGGGGTGGAATCCTGTGTCTTTCTACAATCTAACTTCAGTTCAGTCAGCACTTACAGGTCTGAAGGATGCAGCAGTATATAATTTGGGGTCTGATGCAAATAACATCAGAGAAACTTGTAAGGCTGTTTTTATGCAGGTGGATAGACTAGAAAATGTAAGTGTTGCGACAGTCTAAATGGTACTGAGCAAAGCTATCCTTTTTCCTCTAGCATGCATAAAAGTATTAAAAATATACCCTTTGATAAATAACATAAAGCATCAGACTTTATCAGAGTATATCATTCACCTCATCCTTTTCTACTACAAGCTGTAATACAGCAAGAGCCATATGAACTGTTGCAGACTTGTCGGGTATGTTGCCATCCAACTACTTTTGATTACGGAGAAGCATGTAAGGTGCAAGATAATATCCATCTTTAATTGCAGGCAAACTTTTTGCTGAGAATACAGAGAGAATTACAGGATCCCAACCTTGCAGTGTCCAGAGTGTGGGAAAGCTCTGCCTTTTCTCAATGAGTATGTCCAGAGGCTCTAAATATCTCTTTGACTCTAAAGACAGGTTTTATCAGAGATCAAAATTGCTTAACTAGAACAAGATAATCCTTTGTACAGATCAGATCCCTGATCTGTCAGGTGACCCACATTAAGTAAGAAGTTTTGAAAACAAATCTCTAAATTCCCCTTTTTTGTTCACTCTATCCTTATACGGCAAGGTCTCCCCTTCATTCCTCTCAGATGAGAAACAGTTAATGGCCTTTATTTTGCCCTTGCTTAGGAAAGGTTTTTTCTTTCCATCATGGCAGAGGGAGGTCTGCTCACTTCTGCCAGAGATTCCCTCCTCATGCCAAATCTTTCCTCCTTCTGCAGTCTTCAGTATCACATCCCTGCTCCCACTTGTGCCCTAGAAGCATTTTGTGAAGCACATATCCAGGAAGGGTGCAATTCTTCCACCAGAGAGGTCCCAGAGCACAGCAATCAGGACAAATTGCTTTCCTTCCTCCTGCCCAGTACTCTTGCTCTGTTTAACAAAACAGAATATATACTACTCACAGACTAAACAGAAAACAAACTTGATAACTACTTGCACTATTACTTTCAGTGAGGTTGAGAATTTTTTATAAAAGTATTCTTGGAATAATCCAACATTTAGAACTATTTATTGCAACAGAAAAGAGCTTCTTTTTCTTATATTACATGTATTACATATATGATACATTTAATAAAATTTAGTTCCACTTGGCAGGAAATGCTGCATCCTGTCTGTTTCAGAAGAAAAGATATTTCAAAAGATATTTGCAGGTACAAATATTTCAGACATTAAGACAAAAAGCAAGCAAGATGAAAAGTGAAAGTGCTGAGCACAACCAACCAAATTAAACCATGAGAAAACAAGTGTGGTAAGAGAACATGAAAACAGAACAAAACAAACAAAAAAAACAAATAAAAAGATGCTGCAGTATATATATATATCTCCAGAAAATATTGCAGCCACTGTTTCAAAAGCATTTGCTTTTTTAAAATATGAATTATTTTCCATATTGCATGTAGCCTCTGTGCATTTGCCTTTTATTGATATTCTGACACTTGTTTTGAATAGCAGAAATACAGTGTATAGAGCATATGCAGAAAATAAGACTCTAATTTGTAATTGCCATTCTTGTCCATAGAAAAAAATATGGAGAAAGTTGCATATGAAATATAAATATATAGGAACTCTTTAGAGTATTTATAGGAACAGACTCCAAACTTGGGCACCTCTTTGATGCTGTGGGTAGGTCCTAAGGATACTGTTCATTCTTGCTCTCAGGAATTACTGCTTTCCACTGTACATGCTCTGGTGTTCTGCAAACTATGGATGATGCTGTCAGTCACCACATTGGTTGTCAGAGGCTTATGACAGTTCACATCCGCACAGGAGCTTTAAGAGGAGAGGACCCTGCAATTTTCCCTTCCTTCACGTCCTGCATATCATTTAGGATTATTACATTGTATTCCTATCTTGCACTTCTGTGATTCATAATCTTGTACAAGTTTTTGTTGATATGTGATATAGTTGCTAAAAGAAATCAAAAGTCTTTGATAAAAAACTGATTTAATACATTAGCCATTAAATATTCCTTTAGCATTGATATGGTTTGAATAATAAATACTTTTAGTTTTAAATAATGTATTTTATTTCTAAAACCTCTGAACCTATTATACCCTCAAATATAATTTGACCAGGTCTATCCAGCTCAGCTGGCATTTCTCCTCTGAATACTGGAAGGTTGGTGTCTCTGCTGGGATAACTGGGCCTGAGAATGCCCTCTCTGGATACACAAAGAGAAAAAACCCCTTTGCTTGGGCTCTGCCTGGCTCATTGTTGTTTTGTTTGCATTCCAGAACCTCCTCACAGCTGCTGCTAGCCATGGGAGGGTATTGCAGCTCCCTAAAGGTTATTCCTCTCCCTGGATATGAGCATATGCTTCTAGAGAGCAAATAAATTACAGAATGGGTTGTAACTTTGCCCATAAGTGATGAGCAACTACAGGGATGTCCTCAGTAACCTCACAGTGGCTGCTCATGAGTGGTGGGCAACCATGGAGGTGTCCTTGTTCACTTCAGTGTGGCAAGTCACTGGGAAAGGTAATAGCCCCCACTGGTGGGAAAGTGGATATTTCTCCATTTAGGTAGTATTTTATTTTTGCTTATCAACTGGCCTGACTTAAATGGTACTGGATGGTTTGTTGTGGTGTGACAACACTAATGTCCTCCATGGGCAAAGAAAGGAAACCTCAGTCACATGGATACCAGCCTATGGCAGCAGGCAAATTTGTGACAGGCAAGTGTGCAGACACTGCCTCTTCTCACTACAGGTGAATGGGTGGGCAGCCTGGACAGCTGCTTGCTCACACCCACCCTAAAGCCAGAAGCTTTTTCCTCTCCTTCTGATCATGGCAGTATAAAGCCATATTGGGGCTAAATGTGGCACGGCTGTACTCAGTCTGAAGAGGACAGTAGTTTGCCGAACCACCATACCTGCTAAAACAACCTGTGTAGTCACTAGAGGAGCAGCGCTGAATGGGATGAGTGCTACATTTGCGCGGAAAAATATGTTTTGGCTTCCCCACATACTGTTGGGAAATATAAAGCCTTTAGCAGTAATAAAGAAGTGCAGTCCAGAAGTAGGAAAAATAACAGTTAAGAATATGAGTAGTTTTCACTAACGGTATTGAAACGTCAATGAAAAGGGAATTCTCTAAAACTTTCAGGTGTTTTTATGATGTTGACTTTGCTCACAACCTGCACATTAAAATCAAAGACTAAATTATGCCTGTGTCATGACCCTTGGCTATGGTTTTGGTGAGCGTTGCAGAAGTGGCGAGGCATCAGCCATGGGAGACAACATATCCATTTGATGTTTTTAATTTTAAACAACAGGAGCCATGAATCAACCTTTAGCATTAGCCTACCTTTGTTATTTAATATAGATCTTAATTGTTTAAATAACTGTGGGAAATAATTTTATTTCTAGAGCTCTTATGTGAGCCTGAAGGCATATTTTGTGACTATCACATTCTTTTATTTGTCAATTATTATTTCAGAAACTGGTCTGCTCAGAAATAGCAAGTAGGCTTCATTATTCACCTGAAACAAATAAAAAAAATTGAAAAATAGTGTTCATGGAAAAATCCTGGTATAATTCAAAAGCCAAGAAAATCTCCTGGTTTGAAAACTTGGGTATGTTCTCCTGTTTGACACGTCATATTTGTGAGTAAAATTTTTAACTTAGGATGTTATGGCATTTTGTTAACTGTTTTTCTTCTCACTAATATAAAATGGCTGAGGTACAACATCTATAAGTACTCCCGAAGACCATGTATGTAGAAAATTATTGCAACACTTCACCTTTTAGTACCTTTTCTTGGTGATGGTCATGCTTGAAAGGCATGAAAGAGTAAAAGGCCTATCTCTCTATCTTATTGACTCTTATGGCTACATTCGGTGTAATAATAATTATATACTATTAGATTTAACTATACAGACTTTAGCTACAATCTTGTATAAATTGTATTTCTTTTTAGGAAAAATAAGCAAGGATGGGATAAATGAGGCAAATTCGGGATTAGGAAAATAATACTGTGCTTCAAGGAGCATTAAAATATGTTTAGATTAATTGGGGATTAACATTGTAAAAACTGAAAACCCATTGTTGCTAATCTCTTTGAGCTAGGCTGAGCTATTCTAAACCAACACTGAACAAAGTTTTCATGTGTGGAATGAGGCAGGGTTTTTCAACGTCCATTTTACTAAAATCCAGATTAAAAAAAAAATGCTGTTGATATATTTGTTTCAGCAAAGGTTTCCTCAAGGCTTAGGTAGAGTTTCATGTTGAGTGAAGGACAGGTAAAAAGTTTCCAGCCATGAAATAATCCAGGTGAGAAACTGCACCTGGATAGTGGGCAAAAAGAATAAAATTGCATAGTTTTATCCTAGGATAAAGTGTGGTGTCTGGCATAATGACACCCACTTAAACTGAAGCTGTATCTGGCCCTGAATATAGTAGGGAAACAAACTTGTATTTTACAATTAATAAATTGCTTTAATTGCATTATTTTTTTTTCTGAAAAAGGGGGAGAAAACTTAAACTAGTCTCTGACTCCTGAAATTTCTGTACTTTAACAACACAAGAACTGCCAGTCAAATTAGCCAATGACATTAAAAAGCTGCGCTACGTAGGAAAAAAATGGTTTTTTTGTGAGAAATCATGACACACAGTTAGCCTTTCCAGTAGTCGTAAGTCAATACAGCCAGTACAGTTGCTGCATGCAGAAGAAAGACAGGAGATGCAGCTGTCTGCTCTGCGCTCCCAAGCTCTTTCAGGTTACTACCTTATTAGAAGCACTACTTCAAAGCTCCTACTGTTGCACATTCAATTTTTATGTAAAAAAAATTAGAGTTGGAAGTGAAGTAACCATGAGGACTTCCACTGCTGTTGGAAAGGATTGGCAAGCACAAATATGGGTCTTAGGAAAGCGGTTTGACAAGCTTGGAGGATGAAAAGGGAAAAAGAAAGGTAAAACAATTATAGTTTAGCAACAATGACAGGTATTAAAGGCAAGCAATACTGATTTTTGTTTGTCTGCTTGCTTGCTTGTTTTTTGATACCTCTCTTACCTTTCTGCCTCATATTAAAAGGACCTACTTTTTAATGAAGTTGTCCTGTGTTGTCCAAAGTATACATGTACACAGAGACACACACAGAGAGTATCTTGTAAAAGTTATTTTACTTTGAAGTGAACTACGGAAACATGCTTTAATAGTAATTACAGCTGTCCCTGACATACTGTGCAATGGTCAGCTAATTTGTGGGCACTAAAATCATAAAGCCACTAGCTTCATGAAAGGAGTGTCCCTGGGCTGTGATACAGTAGTTTCTCCAGTGCCACTTATTTCTTTGCCTGGAAGCGCAGCAGATAAAAGACTAACCTTAAGATGATAGTGCAAGTCAATAGTAAGGTCCTGAATGAAGTGGGAGACACAGTGCTTACAGTCCCTGCTGGACAGCAGTCAATATCAGACATCACACTTAAACTGTCACAATTTGACCTGACAATCCTTTTTCAGAAGGACCAGAAATAGAGCTAGCCAAGTTACCTTGCGTTTCTGAAGAAGGTCGCAAGCAGGTCACTGGCAGATGGAAGTGTGTATTAAAGAGGTTGAGTATGAGTATAAGCATAAACATATAAGTATAAACATAAATGTTAAGATGCATAAGGGATTGTTACCGCCTAGCTGGAACAGGAGCACAGTTAAAAGATCTTTATAAGGAACAAAGAGAGATGTTTGCTCTGTTCATGTGAAGAAAAAAATTACTGGGGAAAAAAAAAAAAAAAAAGGAGATTTATATAGTCAGCAATATATGTTCTAAAAATGCAATTTCCGGATTAATAACAAAGACACTGTTCTAGTTCACTAGTTCCTTTAGGACGTGCGCTTTTGACCCATGCAACATATTGTGCCCCATGGCTCTTAGCTGAACTGTGACTTAACTGTGCCTATTTTTTTTAAATGTGTGATGTCTATTAAAACTAGCTGGTGCTTGTACCAGGACCCCAGTGGAAATGAAAGAGATGTCTCGGTGGACTGTCCATTGCTTAAATATTAAAGGATCAAACTTTAATATTTAAGTGTGTATGTAGTATATTATATAAAACAAATTCCCATCTGAATATTTTAAGTTTTCTCTTTAATCTCAGGAAGGCCAGCATTTCCAGCCCTTAACTCTAATTAACCAGATAAAACAGTGTTTCAAGGGTATATCTCCTATGAAAAGAGTCAGGTTTTTCTGTGATTATATATATCTTTGCTCCAAGGCACTTATTAATTTGCTTAAAAGTCCATGCATCATTTCACAGATTGTTTTAGCACTTGTCATCTTATCAGTCCACGTTTGAGTAAGGAACACTTGAAAAAAATGAAGTGAAAGATTAAGTATTCCAGCATGCTCTACATTATAAATATAACTGTCTTCATTTTATAAATGAATTTCCATAAAAATGGAGCAACAGAGAAGGGTGAGAGGTGATGGAGCACAATGAAAGATGGTGGGCCTGACACGTGCAGCTGGGGAGGGAATAAGAGGCAGCAGCAGGATAGATACAACTGGGAATCTTTTATCCCCCTGCAGCTGCAATACTCCTTGGCTCCTCTATTTCATGTCTCATGCACCAGGGAGCAGGAGGAGCAGGTGCTTTGCAAGGGCAGGGGGTTGTAGTGGTGGGGCAGGAGGGGCAGACGCTATCCTGTCCTACCCCAGTAAGGTAATCCACAGTCCCTATAACCCCTACAGGCCCATCAGGATGAGGTGGGTCCACAGTCAAGGCAAGAGTGTGCTTGCCTTGAAGTACCATAGTAGGCTGGAAACAGAAAAGAGAGGTCCTCCAGGGTAGCGAAACTGAGGCTCAAGTCACCGAAGGTATTTCTTCAGCATCCTCATACACGTATACCATCTAAGTGCTCAGAATCTCTGCCAAGCTTCCACTGCATTGGATGGATGTTTAAACTCTGTAGTTGGCTGACCAGTAACCCCACACTACACAGCCTAAATGCTAAGGTCAACCTGTGAGTTAACAGTGGCTGAGATCACTGCTGCAGCTGAGTTTTAGGTTAGATCTAAGTCTAATCTCCAAGTCAAGGGCTTGACGCCACCTTCCCACATGTCAAGTGAAGTCTCTCATCGTGGGTTGTCTGCTTTCTTGCAATCAGCATGTAATAATTTGACAATGGAAGTACTTCAACAGGGGACCTGGTTAGCCTGCAATGAATAGTGCAGCTCTGTGGACAGATATGAAACTCGACTCTGTGCAAGCTCTCTCCAGAAGCAACGTACCTATATCAGAGTTTCATTTAATCCGGATGAATTAATCCTGCAAGCTGAGATGGCTTCATGGGGTCTAAGACCAATCCAGTGAATAGGTCAGGCAGTCGGACTAGATGATCATTGAAGGTCCCTCCCAACTGAAAATGATCTCTCCTCTCCTCTCCTCTCCTCTCCTCTCCTCTCCTCTCCTCTCCTCTCCTCTCCTCTCCTCTCCTCTCCTCTCCTCTCCTCTCCTCTCCTCTCCTCTCCTCTCCTCTCCTCTCCCTATTCCTAATCTTCCATTGCATTCCATTCTATTTCATCCCACATTTTTACTTACCAGTTGCTTTAGAGTTGGATTGTCATCCATTGTCCCACAGATACAGCCATCAAACAGCCTTTGCACACCAAAATGCCTTTTAGGTCACTTAGAGCCTGTGTAGAGTCAGATGACTATGCCTAGTCCCACTTCTCTGTTCTTAAGCCGTGGATGATTTAGGCAGCTCCTTGCTCAACTGATTTATGATTTTATTGGTTTTTTTTTCAGTCAGCCCTACACTCTTACCATTCCTTACCTGGGAAGTTGCATTTGGGCTGGGAAATCCATGAAGGGGATCACAGGAAGAATAAAAGCTTTGCAACATTTAAGTACCTTTGAGGATCTGGGCCCAAAGGCTTAATCCTACACCATCAAAGTCAATAGGAGCTTCCTGAAGTTAGAATGGGAAATTGAGGTAAGAAAGTGAGTATGTTCTTTTCTCATTTCTTTTTTGTAGTTTCTGTTGATAAAAAGCCTTAGAGTAGCAATTCTTCTTTGATGCTTCTGCTGTAAAATCGGAGTTCAAAGGGGCTGGTTTGGATCTGTACAATAGTCTGACATTTCATCCCTTTTCTTCAGGTGCACAATCATATAAGCAAATTGAGCAATATAACAAATTACAAAGAAGTGCTATGAAAATCCTATTAATTTTACTGTCTGCTTGGCTTACTAGAGAAACTTAGCTGAGGAATCAGAATTCACTAATTTGAGTGAAGAAGGAGAGGAAGCAGTTGTACTACACTGGTGGAGGTATAGAGAAGCAGGAAGGGCAAACTGGAAAAAGAAAGAAGCAGAGAGGAAGAAATGCAATGTAAGAGCAGCTCACTTTAGTTAAGAAGAACTTCGACCTGTAGAAGTCAGGATGAATCTTCGTGATTTTTCTTAACATAAAGGAAATATCCGCATATGGTTTCATGTGATGCTACTTCTATTGCTTACAATTAAATGAAGCAGACTCAAGCTACAAGTAAATGAGCAGATTCAATTTGGTGTACTACTGTTTCTCTGTCTGAACTGCCAAAAGGTTCAACAGGAGGTTCAGAAAATTTTGTTATGGAAAACTGTGAAATGATCTACTGCTAGGAAAGTTTCATCCTGGTCTGAATCTGATAGGTTAAATAACAGCTATTTAAGTCTTGAACTGAAATCTGTCTCATGTAATTGGATGTTCACACTCCCTGTAGAAATCACTGTATTTCCCTACTGCTCTAAGCTCTTGGTGTCAGTTATCTTGTTCTAAGAAAAACTGTGTGTGAGATATTTTAAGAATATGCTTCCTTTTATCAGGTTTAAAAATTTTTGTGTCTCAGTTCTATGGCAGCTCTGTTTACTCTTATATCATGTTGACAGCAAGTTTGCCTACTTAACTGCCACTGAATTACTCTACAGATCAGAGAATAGTAGTACTGAAAGTCATTATTCATTCACTAAATTCGGTGAAATGGCTTGTCTTCAGGCAACTGTACCCTAAAGGCACTTTGATTAAACTTTTCCTTCAGTTTTTCCTACAATTTTTTTTTTTTCATATTTGAAGGGAATTCTTTTTCCACATGTCTGGAAGGGAGGAATACTGAATTCCAGATCCAAAAAATTTGATTTGTCTCTGAAGGAGCAGGTAGGTCACAGTGGAAAAATGGAGCTGGATAGGTAATGGAAGAAAAAGTTCAGATGGAGAAGAGAGGAAATGGAGACAGCAAGGAGCATCAAGATGAAGAACAGTAAAGGAGTCAGGACTGGGCATATTCACACTGCATTGAATGGAAGGCAGAGCTTCCTTCCATGGGTGAGAGAAGCAGGTACCCCAAAGCACTAGTAGAGAGCATTGTTCATAGGGAAACTCCTAAAATTTCCTTAGAGTAGGACACACATCCTGGCAATGACACAGGGTTGTTCCTTCTTAGCTGTGACAATGTGCATGAGTGGGAAGCTGGGGAGCCATCACCCTGGAAAGCACAGTTACACACGGTCTTGATTCTCTTGAGTTTTGCATGACTTTTAGCCAGGTTCCATACTATTTCTCTAGTAGAAAAAGTTTCATTATAAGTGATTTTATTAAGGACTTGTTACATAGCATGACCAAATGTGAAAATGCTTAAAGCCCCATATGCTTGTGAGACTGTGACTAAATTTGTACCGCAAAAGGTGTCCTGGACTTTTGTGTAAAAGCTTGTCTTTTTTTTTGATTAGCAGTGACCACATTCTTAGAGAAGGGACACTTTTGCAGAGAATGTGCCATGTTGATCCTTGTGTACTTCAGTCCAATTATTCAGACTTTGAATAATTGTACTTCCAACAAGGTCAGAATAATAAAAAAGTGGAATTCCTGTTTTGATACATGGTGCACTTAAAAAATAAAAAAAACTTGTCAAAGGTTTAAATGAGTCTAGTGTAAAGAAGAAACATTTTTTAAATTAGCTGTCTCAGATATTCCCAAATTCTGTAACAGCACAAGATCAGTCCTTTGAAATTTTGGGGCACATTGCTTTTGAAACACAGTGAGCAATCATGCTTGTAAGCATAAGCCATGATGCTTTTTTTCACTACAAACTGAAAAGCTCTTTCCTTTGATTGAATAATACATTGACAATATATTATGAATATTCAATTTTAGTGTTGTCTTCCTGGACTTATATTAAGTATTCCATAAAGAAAACCTGGGGGTTTTAATGAGGTCCCCCGACCCCTCAACAGCATGAGAAGTATCACTAGCAGGTTAATAGCTGGAATGTTGCTGGAAGTTCCCTCTGCCCGTGAGTAATTTAACTGGGATTTTTACTAATCCTTACCAGTTTTAAACTACTATGCAGCCAATAGTATACAGCTAGAATTAGTAAAACCTATGAAGAAATTCCACACTATGTGATACACATAATAAGCTTAAACAGATTTGGCTTAGAGTAAGTTGTTAATTGACAGCATATGACTGCCTAAAATCACACAGCTGCTTTGCAAACCATTCAGACAAGCAGTTCTAAATTAATACACATCTAATTCATTATTTATGTAACAAATTATCTCCTTTCACAGTTAACAATAAGGAAAAGCATTTCCAAATGGGTCATCACTGTAGCTGGCCATCGACTGGTGTAGGATGCCATTTTCAAGGGCTGAAGGGAGTTGGTAACTGCTTAGAAAAAACCCTGAGTTCATATTGGAGCTAGCCCTCATCTCACGTCTCAAAAGGAAGGGAGTATAAATAAATAAATATTTTTCCAACTGCTTAGCTATATTTATTTTCCACTGCCTCCCTGCCTACAGCAACACGGATGTCCCCTGAGCGCTTGAACCTGTTTATTTCCCATCCGCTACCTGTCCAATTGAAGCAGCACTAATTATCCCAGAAGGCTTTGCTCCTGTCAGTTAAGGCAGAAAAAGCACTCAAAGCCTTCTGGAGATGCAACCAGGGCCATTGCAGGCAACAGGTTGCGGAGCTTCTGGTGAAACACATCTAAAACCTGGAGTCATGGCCTGGAGCTGGGGATGAGCATCGAAGTGGAGGAGCGGGGGTAGTATTTAGCAGGCCTAATATGCAGCAGCATCTGAGAAACTCACTGTTAGATACACATGCACTTCTGACCTAATTGCAATTATATTTATTTCACTTTTGCATCTAATTTATATTGCTTTGTTCTTGGTGTTGCTGAAAGGAAGTACCCTCCATAATTTGCATTTATCTCTGAATATTGTTCTCTGCAGGTCCACTCCTTTTAATTAAGGCCTTTTTTCATAGCTCATACCTTTTACTCTTCTCTACAGACTCCTACAGATATGTTGTTTTGGAGTAGAATACTTCAAATGGAAGAAATCAGATATACGGTCTTTCCATGCTATGAAGAATTGACACCTCAGAGTGTGCTGGCAATCACCCACACTATGAGCGCTATATCAGATAATTTTATAGGATGAGGGAAAAAAAAAACTTAAATAATAGCAAAATCATACGAAAATAAAAAATCATACGAAAATTAAAAGCCTCCTTCCCATTTAATTATTTGTGAAAATATAAAAGCTATTTCATTCACTCTCTCTGCAACTACATAGGACCTGTATAAACCATAGTATGATGTTCAAACAGATGTGGCCAATGTGCCAGAACTCACCCTACCCCTAAAGAAAGCCATTAAGAATGAAGGAATATTTCTGTCTTCCCTACTTGAATGCAAGCACAGGGACAGGGCAGATACAAAGGGGGTAATAAAACACTCCCAGCATAGGGGTACCATAATTTCACCTCCACTAGGCTCTGGAAAAAAAAGGGAAGAGCAGATGCTCCTATTAGTGCAGCTACTCAGGGCCTTTGCTCTCAATCTGGCAAGAGCCAAATATGGGATGAAGTGTGTGACAAATGAGAGGCACAAAAGTATTCATGCAGGAAACTAGCGACGTTCTGGGATTCACTCCCTTCATATAAATAATTCATTCTGTAGCTGGAGACTCTGTTTATGACATGTGTAAGATTGACAGTGAAATATAAGATGGACGGCGTGATTGTAGAGCTAGTTGAAACATGAGAATTCAATTTCAGGGAAAGAGAAAAGTG
Source organism: Ara ararauna (assembly GCA_028858755.1). Taxonomy (NCBI): domain Eukaryota; kingdom Metazoa; phylum Chordata; class Aves; order Psittaciformes; family Psittacidae; genus Ara; species Ara ararauna. Next base: position 67,524,365 of record CM054377.1, on the reverse strand, counting down.
GGAGATTTGGAAATTTGTTTTCATCCCATATTGCAAAGAACAAATGACTCTAAAATATTTTTTTCTTGGTGTAAAACCTAAAAAAAGAGCTATTCTCAGAATAGCAATACTGGAGGCACTCATGTGAAATGAAATACTTGCTCTGCAGTGAAATTCCTTTTGTCTGATAGCGACAGGAACCTGTGGCTTCCATGTCCCAGTTCAACAGTCATTTGGGGAATAACTTCCGCTTCACACTCTCTCATTTGGATCAGAAATTTAATCCTAAATCCAAGGGAAAAATATTGAAATTAAAACACATCTGGAAAAAAGTTGAACTCTATGATGATCTTGGTATTTAGAAATGAAAAATGTAGAATAATTGGTTGATATTACTTGTGCAAGTACACATATAATATCTTTGTGCAGTGCTCTGTTTAGCTTACACTTAGTAAGATATGTTCCTGGGATAAAATTAATAATTAAGACATTTGTTAGCTCCTGTTATTGTTAGTTTTTATAATAGCACTGTGTTATTTTCCTTCTTCATCTGGATGTTTTAAAAAATACTATTTCTCAAAATGAAATCCATACTAAATCTGGACTACAAACTAACACTAAGAACAAGACTTGGTTTAAATTGTTTTATTAAAAATGACTCACTGTTGGAAGGAAATGTGGTCTCTTCAATGGAATATTACGAATTCCTTACACTACCATGTATAGCTCGCCTACTAAAGATATGTTTTTTGGCATCGCCAGGTATATGATGCTGTGGTTCAGCTTTATTTTTCCAATCCATAAGAAGCCGTGCTATAGCCTTTCAAGAATACCTCAGTAATGGTGCTAAATACTGGAAATGTATATGAGGAAGTATTTAATGCATGAACATTTAAGATACTTTAATGCTCAGTTGTCCATTATAGCTACCTTCTTTCTCCTCTGTGGTGTACAAAAGGCAGGAATACAGTTCAGCTGCCTCCATTTTCACTCTAAGCCTTGATCAGAGAGGTAAACAAATGCCCTTGGCAGGATACAGAAGCATCCACTGTGTAAGCCTTTGGCATTTTTCTGACTCCACTGCCTTGGTGACACCCTCAGCAGTAGAGTGGGCAGAAAAAAAGACAAAGGTACCTGAAGATGCAACCAAAGGTGTCCTAAGCAAGAAGTGAATTGAGTATATAAGTAGCTCAAGGAAAAAACTTGTCTTCCAGGCAAAAATACAAGCAAAAAGAAGAAAACCATATTTTTTATATATAAAAATTTTGATATTGGGGAATACAGATGCAATTATAAAGGTAAAACTTTTCACTCTCTCACTGAGAAGAGAGTGAGGAAATTTGACAGGAATAGTGCCTGAAACAGAAGGACAAATGATGAAAAACTCTTCTTGCTTGACAAGCACTGAAGCTCTACTGAGAAGGAGAAATTAGAAAAAAACATTTCCCTTCAGCACAGAACCAAGATGCTGAAGATGGCACAGAAACTTGTATTACAAAGCTGAAACTCCCAGCACCCACATCAGAGCATGAAATATCTATTAGGGAGATGGACTGAGCTTTTGTGAACAAGGAATTGGTGACAAGAAACTAGCAGTCTGAAGAGATGATGCATCTCAATGTTCACAGAAATTTATCTTCATGTTGCATGCAAAGAGTCGTGGTCAATGGCTCAATGTCCAGCTGGAGACCAGTAATGTGTGGTGCCCCTCAGGGATAGGTGTTGGGACTGGTCTTGTTCAACATCTTTGTCGGTGACATGGACACTGGGATTGAGTGTGCCCTCAGCAAGTTTGACGATGAGCAGCCCTGCAGAGAGGACTTGGGGGTGTTGGTCGATGAGAAAATGAACATGAGCCGGCTTCAGTGTGTGCTCGCAGCCCAGAAAGCCAACCGTATCCTGGGCTACATCAAAAGGAGTGTGACCAGCAGGTTGAGGGAGGTGATCCTGCCCCTCTACTCTGCTTTCGTAAGACCTCACTTGGAGTGTTGTGTGCAGTTCTGGTGTCCTCAACATAAAAAGGACATGGAAGTGTTGGAACAAGTCCAGAGGAGGGCCACTAAGATGATCAAGGGACTGGAGCACCTCCCGTATGAAGATAGGATGAGAAAGTTGGGGCTGTTCGACCTGGAGAAGAGAAAGCTGCATGGAGACCTCGTAGCAGCCTTCCAGTATCTGAAGGATGGCTATAGTGATGCTGGGGAGGGACTCTTTATTAGGGACTGAAGTGATAGGACAAGGGGTAATGGGTTCAAACTTTAACAGGGGAAATTTAGATTGGATATGAGGAAGAAATTCTTTACTGTAAGGGTGGTGAGGCACTGGAATGGGTTGCCCAGGGAAGTTGTGAATGCCCCATTGCTGGCGGTGTTCGAGGCTAGGTTAGGCAGAGCCTTGGGTGGCATGGTTTAGTGTGAGGTGTTGCTGCCCATGGCAAGGGGGGTGGAACTAGATGATCTTAAGGTACTTTCCAACACAAATTATTCTGTGATTCCTTGATTCTATCTTAGCAGAGATGAGAGATAAAAAGAAGTTTGAGATAAGCTCAAGAATCTGCATTGAACCCAAACCACTAAGCATTGTAAAGGCATCAAGTTATAAAACATTGCAAATGAGTGCAGGCTAGCTACCTTCTTTATTCATGGAAAAAACATGTTTGCTATTTATGTTAAGAATGAGGTTTCCCTTGTGGACTGTCCCAACCAACTCTGACAACTTGTGCCATATCATTTAGCAGGTACTGTATTACAGAGCTGTTTCTACGAGTAGCAGTTTGTCTCAAGAGCTATTTCAGTGTTATCTATGCTTTTGTAAAGAGTTATTGCCTACAGATGCCCAGGAATTTTTGGATAAATTCAGTAAAATCAAACCAGGCTTTGGCAAAGCATCAAGTTGACATGCTTTTGTGAGGATGAAGGCAAAGTCCCATTAAACTACTGCCTGGCTTCTCTGCCACTGACCGAACAAACAGCTTTCAGACTGGATAACCCACTGCTTTCAGACAATACTGTCAAACCCCTCTGAGGGAAAGCAGAGAGCTTTAGAGTCTGTTGTGATGAATGAGAGTTGTATGCCCTGGCAGTACTGATGCTGCCACAGCTTTCAGGGACTCAGCCAAGAGCTTTGAGGCAGGCAGGTGATCCTTGTGCCTCTGGGGAACTTCCAAGGCTCGTGCAGCCTCCGTGATTGCCTAGGAAGCTGCTCTCAGGTCCTAGGTAAAAACAAAGACTTCCCAGGGGCGAGGGTGGCTCTGTCTTCCACATCATTCAAGAAAGAAGAGAGAAATGTTTTAATTTTTCCTTAAGGAACAGTCAATCTCTCCACCTCCCTGTATTTTTTCATTTGAGGTCTGAACTGTAATGCATTGTCAGTCTTGTATAAAGTGCCTGGGGCATGGGGGGCCTTTCTCATGGAAGTGCAGTCTTGAGTTTTGATTACTGTTACTGCAAGACAATATTCAGAGACAATACTCTGCTTATATTTAAGCAGATAGCAAGAGTGTCAAGTGCAAGTAAAAATGCAGCCAATGGGACTGATACTACTACTATAAAGCATCTGTTGCCTTCTGAGAGACTGGTCCAGACGGAGTCTAAGGGCCACTGTGGAAGTGCCTATACCAAAAGGTGTGAAGGAAGCCCATGCATTGATTAAGCTCAACTAAAATTTTGAAATATTTATATTGTCAGCTGTCAACTTTTGAGCCACCCCCACAATAATATTCAGTTATAAACATTCAGAAATGCAAATGAACACTTAGATAATGTACTCTTTCCAAACAGTCCCAGCAATTCAAAGCATCTTGTGCTACGAAGCCTCAAAAAAAGAGGTAAGAAGGAAATGTAGGAATTGCCTAGAAGCAGAGCTGGCAGCCTGTGCTTTCTAACCAAACTCTAAGCAGCACTGGCAGCAAACACAATCAAAAAAGGAGCTGCTGAATGCCATAACCTAACCACTGGGTAAAGCTTGGATGTGTTATTTATATTAAGTCACCTAAAAGCATGATGAAAAGGCTTACAGAATATCCAAGGGAGAATGCTGTTGACACTCCAGGACTGTGGCACTGCTGAAACTGGGTGGAAATTTGCCAGCAAAACCTAATTTAATTGAAAAATGCCAGTCACTTCTGCCTGAAACATCTCTGCTTTGATAAACACTTCCTTCCCATAGCCTGTATCAACAGCAGTAGTAACAGAACATCCTGTGGTTGCATTTCTTTTTTATACAATCACCCCCTGTTCCTAAAGTGCATGTCGTGATTGCCTTGTACACCCAGGCATTTCTCCCTCTCACTCCTTTCTAAACAATCTGTTCCTAGCAGAAATGCTTTGCCTTAGTTATTAAGTGTCTCACTGTGACTCTCCACTATTGAATTTCATTTGATTTTATTAAAATAATACTTCCTACAGAGAGTCTTGATTCTCCTCTTTGTTGACAGTTCTTCCCCACATTTTGTCTTTAGTAGATCTAATTAGCTTGTTCTTGCTTCTTGTGGCAAGAAAATGAAAATGCTCAATAAATAGAAAATTATTGTAGAAGCAATCCATTAGAAACTCTTAATCCCCAGTTTAGCCAGGCATTCTCTTTCAATACTACTCACTGCTGTCTCCTTTTTACCTACTTTACTCCATTTATAATTTTTCTAGTCATCATTCTCTTTCTCCACTTAGCTAATGATTTCCCGTCTTTTATAGCAATCTGAGTAACCACGGTGTATTTCATGCTAATTCTCCGTTTTTTTAAAAGAATTGTGTCTCGGATTAAAGAAGACTATGTGGTTGTGTGATACAGTATACATTTGCTAAATCTGTTTCTACTCTCTCTCCTTTTCTATTTGTCTCCATTTTATTAATAAACTTTTTTTTTTTCAAACTCCATTCTAATATCTAATGTATTACAGCAATCATCTTAATGGATACCGACTTGTCTGGGCACTTTTTTCCCTCCTTCATCCTCATAGACATTAATATGTTGCAAGTCAATCAGATGGTATTACACCAAACACACTGTGATCGTGGAGGTTGTCAAGTTGATTTCTCTGCTTCCCCACTGTTGTCCCCATTTAAATATTTCAGTTTCTCTTCCACTTAAGATGTAGTGATTTCTATTTCCGCATACCCCATTCCTATTCACCATCCTGCTATATTGTTAATCTTCCCAATTTTTGAGAAACTAAGATAGACTATTAATTGAGCTTGGGGGCCATATCTCAGCTACTTTTAATCTCTACCTTATTGTCATCACATTCCCATTCTCTTTCTTCTTACTATTGTCTCTTATTTTTGGCTGATTTTTTTATAATATCATGCAGCTAAAGAATTTTGTTTTCTAATAGTTTTGCAAAATTTAACAGAGCGTATTTTTTACAGTGATTTTACCATTTTATCCTAATAGTTTTGATCTTTAAATGACATAATTTTGTTTCTTGATCAGTTCTTTTCTACTCTGAAGATATATTTTTGTGTGTCATTGTTCACCACTCAGGTGCGAAAGTCTTCCTTGGATGTAAGATTTTACCACTTCCGTAGGGCAAAAATTCCAGGTGATTTTGTCAAACATACTCCTTATCCCTTGCCACCAGCAAGCAAGCCAAGCATCTCATAAACATCACAATTTTCAGCATCAGAATTGGCAGTTATTGACAGTCTCAGTGGAGAGGGCAATGACTAGATTGGCAAGGAAAATGAATTAATTTGTCATTCTGAGTGGATCTTCTGTAACAAGGCTAAAGGAATTTGGCAGCTTATAATTGGAAATCTTGTTTTTTGGCAGTACTCTACATAGTGAGTGATGCAAAGGCTTCAGAGTTATCACTTTAGTGCTTGTTACTAATTAAACAGATAAAAATACTAGCCAAGAAATATCAATTCATCTAATGAGAAGCAAAAAACAGAATCTGAAGAACACTGTGACTTGGGGTTTACCATTTCTTGAATAACTTTCTCATCTGCAGTTTGGAGAGAATCCTGTAATCAGAACAAGACTTACAATCAGACCTCAACCTATTTTTCACAAGCAGGATGTTTGAACTAGCAATTTTATGGGTCAGAGGGAGGTTTTGCCAGATGCACAGATTTCAGTGCTTTGTGAACATCTACTGAGTTTATAAATGTGGCAACAGATTTTTTTGACAGTATCAATTAGATCTTCTATCCATTGGGTCTTGCTGAGAAAGTCGTCATCTAACAAGTATTGTCTACACAGCATACAACATGGACAATTCCCTTTGGAAGCCATTTAGGAAATATTGCAACCATTTTAGTTTACAGGCCATTTATTTGCAGATTATTTTCTCATCTCTTAAAGCACAACTAAGCTACATATGCATTTGTTCTGTAGTTTTTACCAAAGCTGGTGGCAGCAGATCTGAGATTTCTGTCTTAGTGACAGAAACTTATAATGACAAATGGATGAAATGGTGATTTTATACCCTGTAGGACTCTAGTTTTCCCTAAAGTTATGCTATTTAGAAAACAAAATTACATCCTTTACAGTTATAAGTGCAAAGACTGGAGAGAGGTGTCCTTTAAATGAATTCTTCTTTCCTTACCTGTGTTTTCTTCTACTTCTGGAGAGTGATTTTCCCATCTGGCCCTTGGTATCTTTCTGGAGAACCTCTCTGCCTCTTTATTTCCTTTCAGCTTCCTTTTTGTTCCCCACTTCCCTTTGCCATTTTCTGGTATTGAAGGTCTGTCTGTTCATCCCTGCAGTTGCAGGCTATGTTGAGGTTTATCTTTATTTAAGTCTCCCAGTCCTCCAAGTCATTACTTCTTGCTCTCCCATGCAGTTTTTGAGCTTTGTTTCTTGCTTCACTATATGTATCTTTATTTTTTTACCTCCCAGACCAAAGCAAGATGCCTGTAGGAGTCACATCAGAAGGAAGATTGGGTTTCTCAATGCCTGATTACACACCACCTGACAACTTGCCTCCTTAAAGCTAGAGCTAACACATACACAGTAGGAATAGAGATAAGCAGGCAAATGGAGATGCTAATTATCACAGATGAATGTAAAATTATGTACATGGGGTAAAAATCCTAATGTTGCATATATCATGAGTTAACCATTGTGACGCTGATATGCTATCTTAGACAAATAGCTTTGTGAAAACATGAATGCAACATGTTTATTCAGTAACAGACCAAAAAACAATCAAAAAACCCTAAAAAACAACCCCCCCCCAAAAAAAACCCCAAAAAACCAAAACCTCAAAAAAAAAAAAAAAAAAAAGGAAATTGAATGTTAGGGATTCTGAGGAAAGTAATATATAACAGAAGAGAAGACTAACATTATTCTGCCACCACCGGCTGCTGATGAATCCCTGAGGCATGTACAGCTTGAACACCTTGTGTACTTCTGGTTGCTCCATCTCAAAAATAAAATGATAGAACTGCAAAAGGCTCAGACAAGGGCAAGGAGTACAACTGAAAATCTGGGATAGTTTCTGAGACACACAGGAACCACAGAGCAGACTAGAGAGATGGCTGAGGGGGTACACAACAGATGTCTACTAAATCATGAGTACCACTAAGAGGATAGAAAGTGAACTGTCTGTGCTCTCCTTTTCTTCTCTATGAGACCTAGGACTGAAAACTACCAAACAGTAAGTGCAAAGCATATGACAAGAGGTTGTTATTCTCGTAACACAGAATTAAAGTGCGGAATTCCCTGACAGAACATTATGGGTGTTAAAAGTTCACATGGTTTGAATGGTGTTTGGACAATTTTATGGAAGAGACTGTAAAATCCCACTTGCTTGCCCTGCACTTGCACTCTTGGCTAGATATGCACCATTGGCTAATGTCAGAATCAACCAGATTAAACATTGGTCTGTTCTGATATGTCTGAATTATCTAAATGATTCTGGTCATCTTAGTATACAAATTATTCTCATCTCAAGTGAACAAGGACTGTGATGATTATTTTTTTTGCTGCAAAACACTTATCATGTTTGGAGAATATTTTATTTATTTAAGTAACCAGCCAATAACAGCAACTAGAAAAGTCGTCAAAACTGGAATCCAACTCGTAAGTGCCTGTTTCTAGCTGGGAGTGGTGCTACCTTCTGTATTTCAGACTATGTGACCTAGTATAGCAGGCTTGTGGCACAGAGGGAAACCAGTGAAAGAGCTGCTGCCAGCTCTCCACACTGGTGGACCCATGAGCTGGCACTCATGAAGCTAAGTACACATCCCACCTGGAGGGAATGCCCCATGTTATGCACAGGCCTCAAACAAATTGTATTACTGGGGGCAAATGGTGCATTTGACCAGATGGAAGTGAGTGATCAGAGATCAGAGATGGCTGTCGTGGTTTAAGCCACTACAACTCACCCAGTTCGTTCACTCACTCTCCCCTCTTTCTTCCCCCCAGCTTCTGGGGGGGATGGGGAAGAGAATTGGAAGAATGAAACTCCTACAGGTTGAGATAAGAATAGTTTAGTAACTAAGGTATAACACAAATCGCTACTGCTACCACCAATAATAATAATGACAAGGGAAATACAAGGAAAGAGAATATAACTGCTCACCACCCGATACCAACCCCTACCCAGTAGCGAACTCCCACCCTTCTGGGTCTCTGCCCTCCGTTTTTACATCCTGGGCATGATGTGCTGTGGTATGGAATACCTCTTTGGTCAGTTTGGGTCAGGTGTCCTGTCTCTGCTTCCTCCCGGCTTCCTCTCCTCCCTGGCAGAGCATGAGGCTCAGAAAGTCCTTGGCCAGACCAAAACATTACTAAGCAGTAACTGAATACATGGGTGTTATCAGCGCTGTTCCTAGGCTGAAAGTCAAAAACACAGCGCTGCACCAGCTACTAAGGAGGAAAATGATTGCTACTGCTGAACCCACGACAATGGCAAACTTATGTCTCCACATTACTGTATGACTGTTAAAGACACTTGTGAAACAGGAAAAGTAGCAGAAACAAACACATGAAGCTGGAGTCCTCAGATATTGTTATTTAGCACTTGTACTTAAAGAACAAAAATGAAAGCAGAAAAAGTTGATAAATAAGAATATGAAGACCCGACCTAGAGAACAAACACTTCTGAAACTACGGCAAGACGTGAAGGTAGAATATTTTCATTGCGAATTCTTTGATTCAACAAGGACATAAACTCACATAATTTATTTGACTGCCCTGGCAGAACCATAAAGGAACAATAAGTCAAAACCCCAAATCAAGCAAAACACAAGGTTGAGTCTTAATTCACAATATATCTCAGTTACATGCTCACCAATGAAACTAGATTATCCTGAGCTAAATTTTCCCAAAAACTGTAGTAAGTGTGAACTGACCTGCTTTTCAGTTCTTACTGTTAAGGCGGTGTAAAACCCACTGCTGAAACAATTTACAATGTACCTTTGAGGACATTTTAAAGTAACTATTTTGTCTACGCACTAATGCCAAAGAGTACATACAGAAGTGTTCGCTGTGTTTCATTCTCTCCAAGAAACCTGCCTGCTTTGGTTTTTTTTTTTGGTGTTAACAAGGCCACTGTAAGTCAATTCCCAGCTAACCTTAATGATGGATATTTTCATTTTAGGCTATGACTGAAACTCTGTGAAGGGTGAGAGTTGCCTACCAGTGTTAGAAGGACACTAGATTTTTGAAGGATTCATCTCTCAAACAGAAGCTGTACATAAATTCTGTATTTGTTCATATACACTCATATATCATTTTCTGAATGAACAGATGAGGTTTCATTCTCATGTGGAGTAAACATATAAAACATATTGCCTTCAATTATAGTTCTGAGTTCATCCAAGTAAATTAAAGTAAAATAATATAAATAATTTGCAATAAACAAATGAAATGGTAAATGGGATTGTGACTGGATATCATCAGAGACTGCTTTTTCCCATAATGAGATCATCTGAAAGCCTTCAATATGTTAGCCCCTCTTTTAACTCGGAAAGCTGACAGAAAGTTCTCTGTGAGGAGTCTCAGTTTTATAAGGTGATTTATATCAGGACATGGGAACATAACTACATTGACCCCTCCAGTGACGCATGGCCCATTTGTTCTATCACCCTCTATTTAGAGGAAAAATGGATATGTGGGTGCTTCTGAAAATCAAAATGCAGAGCAACTCACCAGGCAGAACCCAGCTAGAAAGATGGATACCTTTGTAGGATTAGGTCCATTTCTATATAGCAGGTTAGGTCCCAGTTGAGTCTGCTGTTGAAGACAAAAACAGATTTTTCTATACATCTTGCAGATCTATTACATTTTCCAAGAAGAGACCGGTACAAGTGATATTTACTTCTTTATTCTGACACTTTCTGTACAATTACATATGCCTTTCAAATAAAAATTTAAGATCTTTGCCTTATAATCTACAAACCCACAGATGGTTGACCTCTTTGACATCACTGACTTCATTTGTTTGTGAAATGCTGCTCATTCACCCTTCAAATTCCTTCTCATCTTTCCTCAGTACCTTCATAATTTCCAGTGACTCTCAACTTATATGATATGTGCCATGTTCCTTTCCATTAACATCACTTTCTTTTTCTGCATTGCCAATTCTTGAAGTTAGAAATATGTGGCCAAAATGAGGAGGTAAAAGTGAGCCATTTCAGGGCTTTTGTGTTTGGCTGTGTTTCTCATTTGTAAGACATCTCTGGTTGAAATAGTAAGTGGCATGAAGAGAAAAGCAGACTCCATGCTGTTTCTAAAGCTCTCTGTCCCATGAATTGCTTATTTAGTTTCCCAATAATGTTTTAACTACCTTATTGACTCTTTAAAGTGTTTCTAAGGAATATTTGCAGCCTAAATATCCCTTTGTGGGACCCTGATTTTGACCATGAGATTAAGTTTTGGTGTCATGTGAGCATAGCTGACATCATCTGGCCCCTTACTCTCCGATCCTAGTAGAACTGCTGAATTTGCTTCTTGTTCAATTTCATGCTTTATTTAATTTGAAGGAGCTCCCCTTTCTTTGGATATTTCTGAGCTTGCTTCTGAGAAGCAATTACTTCAGATGTCACAAAATTTCTTTCCTTAAACTGTGCCCCTGTGTTACATTTTGCCAGTTAATATGAGGATAATCTAAATCACTTGATATGAGAAAGAACTTAAAACTTATTGTCAGAAGGTAACACCTGGCATTAATTCTGTTTCCAAGAATTTGTCATTCACTTTCACTGACCATGAGATTGTGAGTGTGAAATGATTGCAGAAGCAAAGGAGAAAACACAGCAGTAGTCCCTTTCTAGCTCTTTCTTGTAATTGCAGTCTCCTCCTTGTTATTTAAGTCATTCCTTTCTACTGCTTCAAATATGAGCAATACCAAGATAGGAGAATACGGTGGAAAGTACTGGCCTCATATTTGCTCCTTTTCAACTTCATGGGCTGAAACAAAAGATGGCAGGATTACGATATAAGATTCCTTACGTTATAAGGAAGGGTCCCATTTCCCATTTGACAGGATTACCTGAAAAAATTTCTTTCCCTTCCTGTGAGACACAATTGCTCCCTAAGATCCACCAAGGACGGGGGCAGGTGGAGAGAGCACCCAGCCAAAACTGTGCTAATGGATCAACTGCAGGATATAAGCAGGAGTTATATAAATACATAAGATAAAATAAAGCAACATGTAAGAAGACAGTGAGTGTTAGTTCTCCTTTTAGCTGGAAGAATGTGTGCATATACTTGGATTTTTTGGAATATGTTCAAAGAATTTCTCTGTTTTTAGAAATACACACATGTTGCTTCCCATTATCCAGGAATGTTTTTTTTCTTGGGCCAATTTTTTTGTGCATGAGATGAATATAGAAAAACCTCCAGGTAAGGTGTTTAAAGTAATGAAAGCATAGAACCTGAAACAATTTTTACAATGGTTTCATATATTTTTCTACTGTTTTAATTTTCTACTTAAGGACTAGTTTGAGTAAAGAGCATTTAAAACATTTGCTTAGCACATCTTGCAAAAGGTACAATGTAAAAGGTTGTTCTGTGATATTTCAAGATGAACAAGTACAGAAGTGTTTTTGCAATACACTTCTTGTTTTTTCATATAAAGAATAAAACTGACTTGCAAAAGCATATTTTCAGTGTAATTACATGTAATGGTTCTTGAGTATGTTTTTTCCTGAAGGTAGATGAAACTAAATCAACTTTATTTGACTGTCTTCTATTTAACCTACAATTCAGCCCACGGCTTTGTGTTTTCCTTTGCTCCTCTAGACCTCTTTTCCTCTTCCTCTTTGCTTTTATTTCCCCTTTATTCTGACACCTTGTCAGTTGAATCATTCCACTTTCTCCTCCATTCTCTACTTTTGTCTCTTTCTTACATGTCATAAAGCCCCAAATTTTGCTTCCTAAATGCATCCATTCTTCATTTCTTTTTCCTGCATCTTCCATGTCAAAACAATTTCCTCTTCTGGTAGACATGCTGTATTTCTAAACAGAAAGTATTACTTTTCAATAATAGTTGAGAAGTTCTCTGTGTGAGTAGTTAAGTTGCTTACTTGAGAAGTTCTCAATATGTACAGAATCTGTTACTACGTTTTTTTGTAGCTTATCTTCATGTTAGATTTTTTCCATTCAATACTCATGCACCCTTTGAATGCTTGACCTTTGCAACTATTTCTAAAAGACCAATGAAGTCTTCATAATTTATATCCAGATTTTTTCCCTTGTCTCTTCCTTAACACTTTCTTCTTCTTTTCCTCAATGTTTTCTCCATCTCCCTGATAAACCTGCTTCCTCCATTTCCCAGTTTCCTGTGTTCACATTCCTGACTTTTAAATCAGATAATAGGTGATTCATTTGACCTACTTGAGATGTGTATAGCAGAATGAGATGAATTGTACCACAGAATTGCCTGTTTCTTTTTGTTGCCATTAACTACAAAAGGGTACTGGGTGGTTGGCTGGGGGCAGCAAATAGGATGACCTGTTTAGGAAGCAATGTCAGGCTGTTGCAAGGAAAGGCAAACATCTCACTGAGATGATAAAACATGGAAATGCCATGCCAAGATATGTAAGTAAACCTTCTGTTCTATCAACATGTTCCAAGTATTAGCAAGAGCAACCAATCCAGCCTAAGCTACTCAGAAATATCAGCTATGAGAAGTTGAACAACCTGGAGTAATTTATCCTAAAGAAGAAATGTCTGAAGGGGGATATGACATTAGCCTTCAAATATGTAAAAGATTGATGAAAAGAGAAGACACACAATCTGTTCCCCCTGCCCAAGGTGGGCAGAAGAAGATACAAAGAGCCTTAGCTGCAACAAGAAACATGATTTAGAGATTTTTTTTCTGTATTTCTGTAACTGTCATCAGAATGAAAAATACCTTACTCTGTGTGCGCGCATGTGTGTAGATGTATATATTTTAAAAGCCTTTCACGTGAAAGCCAGCTGGTAGGTGCTAAGCTGTAAAACTGAGCTTCAGGTTTCAACTGGCTGGTGCCTAGGGAACAAGAAGAGCACTGTTTCTCTGATTCATAAAAGGGGTGCGTGCTTGTCACCATGTCTCTTATCCTTTTGTCTGTAGAGAAACTGGGCACAGCTTGGGGCTATCAGCTGAGAAAACAAGCCTTTAAATCATAAGCTTCAGGCAGTTAACTGAAAAGCATCAGTGTTTGGCTTTTTAAGAGAAGCGACTAACACCTCTACCTTACTATAGGCTTAGGCTTTTATTTAATTTCATTGGGAACTGAGATATAAACTTTTATATCTGATCGGTGTTTGAACACCTCATTCATATGTGGCTTCCACATCATAGGGGTATAAAAGCCCCACAAAAATATGAGGTAGAGGGATATTAGAGAAGTGAAAGTTTCAAAATGAGAAATGAACTTTTTCCTTTCTAACACATTCAACAGTACACAGACAGAACTAGCAGGGGAGACATACTGAGGTGGATCAAAAGTGACAGAAAGACAGCTGTGCATATCTGGCACATTTGCTGGAATAAAACAGCATCTGTATACAATAAGCCTTGCAAATTTTGTTTTTGGGAAGGATTCACTTTTCCAAGTTTTAGGTTTACTTGTTAGTGGTGGCTTTAACAAGCAATGGCTGGAAATCAGTGTATTTTTAAGTTGGCAGATGTCTTTAAAGGATAATGCATACGGAGATAACTGGACTAGGTCTTTATTTCATAAATGTTATACAGTCATTTTTTCTGCATCCTCTTCAGCCTAATTCAGTGAAGCGTAAGTAAATGAGGCTGACAGTGTGGCACAACTCACCTTGAAATACAGAGATGGACTGGACTGATGGGCTGTGGCCAATGGTATGAGGTTCAACAAGGCAAAGTGCTGGGTCCTGCACTTGGGCCACAACAACCCCATTCTATGCTACAGGCTTGGGGAAGAGTGGCTGGAAAGCTGCCCAGCAGAAAAGGACCTGGGGGTGCTGCCTGCCTTCTGGCTGAACATGAGCCATCTTGTGCCCAGGTGGGCAAGAAGACCAACAACATCCTGGCCTGTATCAGCAATAGTGTGGCAACAGGGCCAGGGCAGTGATCATCCATCCCCCTGTACTCAGCACTGGTGAGGTTGCACCTCAAATCCTGTGTTCAGTTCTGGACCCCTCACTACAAGAGAGACATTGACGTGTTAGAGCGGGGTCAGAGAAAGGCAATGAAGCTGGTGAAGGGTCTGCAGCACAAGTCTGATGGGGAATGGCTGAGGGAACTGGGGTTGTTTTAATCTGGAGAAGAGAAGGCTCAGGGGGGACCTTATAGCTCTCTACAACTGCCTGAAAGGAGGTTGGAGTGAGGTGGGGGTTGGTCTCTTCTCCCAAGTAACAAGCAATAGGACAAGAGGAAATGGTCTCAAGCTGTGCCAGGGGAAGCTTAGATTGGATAGTAGGAAAAATTTCTTCACTGAAAGGGTGCTCAGGCATTGGAACAGGCTGCCCAGGACAGTGGTGGAATCACTGTCCATGAAAGTGTTCAAAAACCATGTATACGAGGACCTTAGGGACACAATTTAGTGGTGGCCTTGGCAGTCCTGGGGTAATGGTTGGACTTGATGATGTTAAAGGTCTTTTCCAACCTAGCTGCTTCTATCATTCTGTGATTTACTGACCAAGGTAGGAAAAGTACTTGCTCTTTAAAATAATGAACAGAAAAGGCTGTATTCTTTGATAATGTCAATTGGCATAGCCCTGGTGATTTACAGCATCTAATTATCTAGCCAATATTCTCAGCACAGGATGGGATGAGTACATTTCTTTAATGCACCTTACAAAAAGTATGAAGTTTTATTCAAACTGGAGACTCAAAGGTAGTATTTTTTATGTAACTTCATCATTATTTATTCTTCTCCATTATTTATTCATATCAGCATATTTTTAACTTGAGACAGGACTATACGTGCAAGTTTTTGGAGCCCTTAATGGTGACAAGAGTTAATTATTAAGAAGAATGATGAAAGATATTAGCCATCCTTTGACTTCTTATAAAACTATCTCTCTGGCATATATACACTTCTGTTCAGAATATACATGAATATACATATATATAAATGCATATTTTTTTCAGAACTTATGATCTTTTCCTGGCACCTCTTCCCATAGTAGCATATTAGTCATAGATGTAATCTTTCAAGAAGCTTACCATCACCTTGACATCAAAGTAAACTGACTGTAGTTACCAACTTACATCTTTTGTAAACACTACATTTCAAAACTTAAACTTCTTGCTGTCCTGTTGCCACAATAAATTTCAGTTTCTGCATAATAATATGGAGGCTAATGACCACCAGAAAAAGAAAATAAATTATTAACAGCACCAAAAAGTAATAGAAAAATGCAGAAAATGTCAATTTTTCCCTAGTTTGTAATGATAATTCAGTCTTTTATTTCAAAACATCCTTCTTTGTTTACCTACCTACTCCTATGAAACTGCTAATGGATTTGCTGTCTGCTGCCATGGGGATCAAAACTTCCCTCTGTCAAATTGATTATAATCCTATATATGGCAGGACAACATGTTTTAGTTAAATTTTCCACAGCTTAAGATGCATCTGAATGCTGCATCAAGAAATTTGTGCAATAGGATTCTCTCTGCTATGCTGCATGAATGCTGAGGAGTCATTTGGAAAGCTTCAGAAATCTGTTTAACGAAATAATGATGATGTTACAGAGTCCAAGACACTGGATATCATCCTCATGGGGAATCAGGACCCAGATTGCTCTTCCTGAAAACTGGTGATTTCATATAAAAATAGAACACCTGCAAAAACCTGGAGTATCTGCAAAAACCTTTCACCAATTCGTCACACAGCCTTGCTGACAATAGCTGGAAAAGTGTGGTGTTGAGGATGGGCTCTTTCTTTGCTCCTTTTTTTTCAAAGTGACTGTCACTGTCATTGTCATGGTTTAATTACACAAATGCCATTCCTGCTAATGTGGTAAACTTACCTACTTTGGTCTAGAAAAATACACCCTAAAATAACATTAGGTAGAGTGACACAATATGTACATCAAATTTTACAAGAGTTAGAATTTGGTAAAAAGTTGCTTTTTCAAACATACATTTTTTTAAGCTCAAATATCATTTATTAACTACAAAATGGCACATTAGTATTCATGTCATCAGGAAAAATGCTTTGCAGCGCAGTATTAGAATATGTGCAACAAGGGCTGATCACAAAAAAAGCAGAATAGATTGGAAGAGAATGTTAATTTCACTCAGATGACTTTGACATAAGTTGTGAAAAGTTAAGCTGTTCCATAGGAGAAATATTTTGTGCTGAACAAATTTGGCTGAGACAAGAGAACAAACATAATAACAGTGCCATAGTGCCTGCCCCCCCGCCTTTCCCCTGGTGTAATGAGTCACAGTAGAGCTAGGAGTTGCCTAGGTAAAAGATTACCCATGGGACTGTGACCTAAATTCTAGATTATGTTTTTTAATTATGTATTACATTATTTTTATTATGTCTTATACTTCCAGGTAAATAACATGAAAAACTTTGAAGAGAATACCTCTCTTGCAGGTGTCTGTTCTGTTGTCAAAATGTGTTCAACAGCTTTCAGCAGCGTGTTAACAACCCATCTGACATCGAAACCGTGTTTGCTCTCCTGTTGAATCTTTGTCTTGATTCTCCACTTTTAACGAAGGGCAGGGCAAGAGGATTTAAGAGTGGCTGGTTGCAGAGGTCAGTAGGTAGTAGAAACAACAGTCCTATAACTCACCTTCAGTTAATTTAACTGCAAGACAAACTCATGATGAGAAGTGTGCCAACCACGTATGTGTGCTGACATGCTGCAGAGTGTTTCATGATTCATCAGCTGCACTGAGATTGATTGGCCCACCACCCTGGCAGAGCCCAGAAATTTTTTACTCATCTCCCGGTGTGTTTCGTGATTCCTCAGGCAATCTCTGATTGATTGGCATGTGGGACAAACCTAGATTTATTTTTTCCCCCTGCCCTCAAATATTTGTTTGATGAATCATCATACTTACATATTGATTGGCACACTGGCAGAGTCAAAAGTTTCTTTACATCATAAAATATTGTTTTATGATTTGTCAGGTAAATTGGCTGTTTCCTGCTGACACTCGTAGATAAATTCTGCTAGTGTGAACTGGAGGGAAGAATACAAACCTTCGGCTTACAGCTAGCTAGGGCAGTGATGGAGGATGGGGTCACATTGTTTGGTCAGAGAAAAGAGTTCTTTTGCTTGAATGTATAATTGGTAATTGTGCTTTTTAAACAGCTAAAAGAACCTTTACCTTGAAGACTGTGCTAGAAAATGCAAAGTGAGGGCATAACTTTAACACATTAATTCTTGTTAATATCAGTTTGGTAAGTACACTGAATAGGACATCCAAGCATGACTAAAGGAAAGACAGGCCATATCTAAGTCTGTAAAGAGAGTAGATTTTTAATGACACTTTAAATTGTGGCACTTGCCTTGCATCACCAAATCATACCACTGTTCTCTAATTGGCTTTTAACCACACACACATTACTTGAAAATCAAAGAAGGATTTTTAAAAGCTGGCACAACTTTAGCACTGGCACTCAAAAATGGGAGTGACAAATCAGATTCTCTTTTGAATACTTGTAGACAATTATTCTTAGGTCATCCTTTTTTTCCCCCTCAGATGAATAACATTTGTCCAGGGTGATGGATTCACAATCTGTAATTCAAAAAATGATTTATTTAGCATTACATCTCATTGTATTAGAATTGACTCCATGACAAAAGTTTCTGGGAAGTTGATCTTTTCTTTTGTCTAGGAAGATGGATGCACTTTTAAAAGTCAGATTTCCTCCCACAGTTATTGAAACACAGAGACCATCATCTAAAATGTATACTTTGTGAACCAGGAAAACCATCCCATACATTTATATATGGTCTGTGCATATTTCTCCAAACTCTGCCCACACTAGTGTATTTCCACATCTATGGAAAATATTTTATAGCCTGTTTGGAGTCAATGCAGAATCTTTTCTGTTTGGTTTTTTTTTTTTTTTTTTTTTCAGGAAAAATAGAGCCTGAATTGTAGATGTAACTCTTGTTATTCCAAGAGATAAATGAGTTTTATATATTTTCAACCCTTCTATCCCATAATTAGCCTGGGTTTTATGTCTACTTTAGAACTAAGGAAGAACGTAGATTAAGCAAGGTGTCACACAGATTGGCTAACAAAACTGTTGCTCCTGGAGTAATCTGAAGGAATATATGGACAGGGAGAAAAGAAAAACACAGGGCTGTCAAAATGCAGAATGGGAAAAAAGAGCTTGACTCCCTTCTGTGTGGCCTGTAAAATAAAGGCATAAAAATAAATTATGTTATGAGCTGAGAAGTCATAGCACAGCAATGAAAATCTTGGTAGAATTGAAAAGGATGACTTCTAATGGAAGTCACAACCTAGGTAGCATTAAGCTCTTTGCCATGAAGAACAGGTTAAGGGCAATATTTTGTAGCTAAGATGGCTTCCTAGATTAAGCCATATGGTTTTCTTTCTTTTTTTTTTTTTCTTCCCTTTTCCTCTTTCCATGCAGGATTTCCTTCTCTTGACTTGCTTCCAGGCGTGTCTCACTGGAAAGGGCTACCTCAATCTGCAGTTCAGTTGCAAACTGCTGAGCCAGCACATAAAGGTCTTCCTTTTATTCTTTACTGTAAGGGTGGTGAGGCACTGGAAAGGGCTGCCCAGGGAAGCTGGGAATGTTCCATCCCTGGCGGTGTTCAAGGCCAGGTTGGACAGATCCTTGGGTGGCACTGTTTAGTGGGAGATGTCCCTGCCCATGACAGGGGAGTTAGAACTAGATGATCTTAAGGTCCTTTCCAACCCGAACTATTCTATGATTTTATGATTCCTCCCTCCCTCATCGGTAGAGAACCAACTGCCTTTACAGTGAATGTTTGTATTTGTGTTCCTCATGACATCATGCAGCTGAGGCATCATATATGTCATTACTTCTGCAGGTCTCTGACACTATTGTGAGGTGCTCCTTTTAGATCTTTTATAGTTCTTCCCATGTTTAAGAAAGGATTGGTATTAATACCAAGCCAAAACTTTTTCTCCTAACCTTGCCTACATGAAAGAAGTTTACTCAGGTTTGCTAAGAAAGAGGATTAGAAAAGCCAGTTTCTTCTTTAATGGGTGTACTCCTCTTTGGATTTTGGCTTACAAAGACTAAGCTTCTACTGACTCTCTCACTCTAAGAAAGGCTCCTTAAATTTTAAGTTCCACTGCATAGAAGATTTATCTGTAAGTTCATCAACTTATTTCCAGTTGTTTTTAAAAGTACTAGAAGTACTAGCTAAATGGAAACTGGTTAATATTTTTTTTCTCATGAAGGAAAGATCTCAAAGATGTCAGATTCTCTTCCCTGCTTCTTAGGTTATTTAAATATGTAGCAATAAATTTACAACAAATAATTAATATAATCCACATGAGAGGGAAGTTGATGGGAATGAAAGCAGAGAAGTCAGTTGTGAACTTTTCAAATAAATGGGATTTGGTTTAGTTCAAGACATCATATTTTTTTCTACCACATTAGGAACTAAAGCCTGAAATGATATTTATGAGTCTTTAGAAACTGAACAAAACCCCAGCCATTGTGTTGGTGCCCTGGGACATGCTTATGCTGCCTACAGACTGGTCTAAAAAGACAATGTGTAATATGTAATGTGCACTGACGTGCATCTTGTGAAGTCACTTATGCACTTGCCAAGAGCAAAATACTGGTGTATAAACACTTTAATTTTACTTGGTGTGTTTTTTCTGTCATCTTGAACATTTTGCGGCCATTTTTCACTCGTCAAACAGTGGAAAATTGTCCACATAAAACCAGGAAATGTTTTCAAGTGGGTTTATCACAAAATCCAAAGTAAGCAAAACTGGGGTCAATGGAGTCAGTTTAAAGATGCTGCTTGCTAACAGAGGACTCAATGCAAATTGACTACTAAAGCCTTCTGCAAATCAGGTTGACAGATGTCAGCACTGAAATGCTGCATTGTACATACTATTTGCCTGATAAGGTTTATTAATATTGTTTAATTTTATATCTAAGTGTGTTGCCAGATTTGGTTTAAACAGCACAAACAGTTTAGAAAATGTGTATGTTTTTACTAATTAATACCTCATGTTCTTTTAAACTTTTGCATTTTAAAATAGAATACATTGTAGAGACATATGGACCAAAAAGATGTCTGTTTGCATGCAAAACTGAAAACATTCCTGATCCTATGCACTTTCTGTTTCAATCTAGGAAAATAATGAAAGAAGATGTAAATGGAGGCAAATCAAGCAATTTTTGGGGTTCAGTTATTTGTGTTGTTGCTATGGAAGAATGTTTCTAGGATCTGATGTCTTTTTACATCCCTTGAAGGGAGGGCGCTCACCCCGCATTTCATGAGAAGCAGGGTTGGGCCTTTCACCTGCCAGTGTATGAAAGTGACATCGTGGAGAACTCTCACAAACAGTTTAGCAGTTACAGCTGGGAAGAAGAAAGAGTGGGCCACTCCTTCCCCATGCACTTGCATTTCTGTACATGCTGCTACACCTCCTGATCTCAAAGAACAGTAAGGTTGATTATACACAGAGAAGGAATAATAAGCAAGACAGCTGATA
Organism: Ara ararauna; assembly: GCA_028858755.1. Classification (NCBI taxonomy): domain Eukaryota; kingdom Metazoa; phylum Chordata; class Aves; order Psittaciformes; family Psittacidae; genus Ara; species Ara ararauna. Next base: position 67,503,328 of record CM054377.1, on the reverse strand, counting down.
ACGCACAGGTTATTTCTCATGACATCCAGAAAAGATTGTTGGTTAATTTTCATATTCTTATAAGAATATGGTTTTATTTGCAGCTCATTTATACCTGGGCATTCAAAAATAGTATCACTATATAATAAACAAATCTCACCACTGTAATGTGGAATAAAATCAGGTTATTCTTATACAATAAAATGTGTCCTGACATTATGTCTTGACAGCTATTGGAGAAGGGTAAAACCAAATTGTTTTTTGAGAGTCTCAACTGTATAACATTTGGCATGCTTTGTGTTGTATGACCGCCCATGATTGATAGTCTGAGCTGCAGCGCTGGTGCATGTTTGTGCATTCACAGGGCTTCTGTACTCCCCCCTCTCCTGGACCACAAATGCTGTCAGGTGCATTTATGGCTTCATGTGCCTAGAACCAGTCATTTCCACCTCCACTTTGAACTGGTGTTTCTCCATTAATAACCCTTTCAAATAATTGCTGTATTATCACAAAAACTCCTATTCCAGCCCTGTACCACACTGTGCCTTGATTGAATGTTCTCTGTAATTTATAGATTATTTATGGGGAAAAAACAGTGCTATCTGCCCACCCAGGCAGAAAATACTTCTGATCTGCAAAACAAAGTAGTATTTTCATAAGGGCACCTAGTAACATTATGGGAAATACTTCGCAGCCTGAATACAGAAGTGTGCTTCCAGTTACATGTAATTAGTGGTAAAATCCAACAGGTGGCACAAAAGTATTTGAATTTTATATTGATTTAAATCATATGCCGTTAAATTACCCAATAAACTATAGGGGGATTTTTGTTTAAAAAAAAGGGGCGGGGGGGTGGCGGGAAGGAAAAACCAAGGAAAAAGCCTTATCCCGATACCGCGGACGGTGCTCTGGACCTCCTGTGTGCCGAGCAGCCCAGGTGGGAACAGCGGCTTCTGCCCCACATGCAGCTGCCTCCGAGCCCTTCTTCGCAGAGCGGAGCTTCCCTCGGCTCTGTCTCTGCGGCTGCGGCGGCTGCGGCGGCGGCGGCTTGGCCTGGCTCGGCCGGCGGGAGGAGCCGGTGTCCGCGGCAGCAGGCGGGGGCTACCCATTGCCTCCGCAGGCCGGCGCTCCTCCGTGGCCCCTACAGCAGGAAGCGTCGCGGGCGCCCTCCGCTGGCCGCGGCGGGGACTGGAACGGGGCTGGGAGCGTTTCTGGTGCGCCGCTTGCCCGCGGCTGTGCCTGGGGTAAGCGGAGGGCTGCGCGGGAGGGTGCGGAGGCGGGACCCTGTAGCCGCTCCCTCCCCCCACCCCTCTGAAGCACTGGGGAAGTAAGGGCTGAAGGAGGGGGCTTCTGGGCTGGCAAAAGTGAGGTGAAGGCAGCCCGGACCTGCCCTGGGGTCATCCCTGCTCCTAGGGTGGGCACAGCCCCTCAGCCCCATGGACCTCGCTCCGGTGTTGGACTTGCAGGCAGAGCAGATCCAAAGACTTTCATCCTTGACCACTTCTTTTTCCATCTGTTCCTGCTAGGTTATCCCTTTGGACAAGCATCTCCCGGTTTTACTGATGTAAGAAACCATGGCAGTCTTCGTAAGAGTAAAGAAATCCATGAGAAAAGAAATCTTGGGCCTAAAATTATGCCAGCTAGACAGTACTAATGGTGGTTTTGAAAAGATAAGAGAGGTCTTTTTTTTTTTAATGGACTTTTATTGGAAGTCTGTGCAGAAAGATGACGATGTGCGGGTTCTGAGACCTGTGGGAAAACAACATTGTAAAGGTATGAGTTGCCTGGGATAGTGATACCGGGAGATGCATGCGCAGCTCAGCCTTTCACTTTGGAGTGTAGCATACTATGAGCATCATCTCTGGAAAATAATATTAAAGTGTTAGCCTATGCCATATGAGCAGATTCACAACTAGGTGACATAAGTTATGGTTTACTGTCTTTATTGCTAAATTATTGTAGTGAGTCAGGTTGAACTTTACTGATGTTTTTGTTTACAAACATGAATGTAAGAGACATGTAAGGAACAGCTTAAATTCTTATGCAGTGCTCCACCTAAATCTGAGACTGAAGTTCAAGTCAAAGGCACTTTTGAGAAGTTGACCAGGACACATGAAGCTTGCTGAATTGATGAAGAGTGAGGCAAAGAGGTGAAAGAGAAGTTGGGCCCATGTCATAAATTTATAGGGGAGCACTGGTTTGGTGTAAATGTTTACAGCAAAGGTCTGTAAGAGACTTGGGCCTGTGATAAAGAAATTAATTAATGCCATTTTACTTCTATATTTATTCCTAACTAAATGAAGGTATTGTGAGCCTGTCACCTATGACTCGTAATAGAGCCAGCCTGCAGGTAAATGTCAGACAACTTCTTAGTAAAAAGACCCTGCTCAAGCGCTTGAAATGAGATCCAGTTTCTCAGGAGCAAAGTGATGATCTGTATTCCCACAGGACAAAACTGTTAGAAATCATGGTAGTAAATGGCGAATGTACTGCCACTAACCAGAAGGGAGTTTCAGTCTGAACTTGGAGAACAGCTGAATCATACCACTGAGCAAGTGAAGGAGCAAGCTGCATGCCTTAGAAGAAACTAGTTAGGATGTGAGACCGGGCAAGTACTGTGCCTGATTTAGAACAGACATTTGCAACATGTGTGTTACTGGGTTTGAAGCATATGAAAAGTTCAGAAGTAAGTCCTGTAAAAGATCGAGGAAAACCATAATTGTTCATTTGTCTCCATGTCCCATTTTCCTAAATTTTCAAAATAAATGAATGTAAAGACTGGAGGTAGAGGCATTGAGTTTTTTTCTGGTAAACAGCTTGCCCAGCCAAGCTCTGCTTGCATGGCAGATCACAACCTTTAATATACAGATCTTGTGAAGGTCTATGAGGTGCCCTTCCAAACCGTGGCCAAGAAAAGCATATCCAAGAGCTATTGCTGATATTTTAGCAGTGATAAAAAATTAAGGCAAACGTTCCAAACTCAGTTGTTTGGGTTGTTTTTTTTTTTTTTTTCCGTGCAAAACAAAATAAACCAAAAAAATTACTTGGACACATAAACATACCCGTACATTAGAGTAGACCTTGTAGCAACAAGGTATGAAAGTCATTCAGTTGCTGGGGAAATGGAAGGGTATAAAGTAGAAGCAGCAAATAAAACTGCAAGATTGACCTTAAAATTTTAGTTCTGGTTTGGGCTGCTGGAGAGCAATAATACAGGTTTGGCTGTGAAGTGCGCTAAGATGTTGACTCTGGGCAAGGAAGAACACTAATGGATGTCATAAAAATTAAATCCAAAGAGTAAATATGTAGGAAATAAATAGAAACCAGAAAATAATCAGGGCTCTTAAAGCACCGGTAGGCCTTAATAACTCTAACCAGCCTCACCTGGGCCACTTCCCACACCCTTTCTGCCTGTGGACCCGGAAGCCCAACTTCAGCTGGTCTGTAGGACTTCAGGTTTGCCTCAAGTTTTTGGGTAGGTGTACCTCTAACTCTTGGAGGGATTTCAGACCTGTGTTGTAGGTAGCTTCACTTCTGGATAGATGCCGTTAGATGTACTTTGTTGTCTTTTGTCTTGTCTGTTTTCTGGATTGCTTTCTGGACTTGTGTTGTAGCCTTGTCTCCTGTCCTGTTGCCTTTTGCTCCTGGCTGGACTGCCAACATGGACTCCAGACCTGGTTCATTGCTTTGCCTTGTCTGGGACTGCTAGAAGGCCCTGTTACCAGTAAGTACCTTCCTCTGTGTGCTGTGCTCAGATTTTCTGTGACTGTGCCCTAGTTCATGAGGGTAGTGCCTGCACTGGGACAGCCTCAGCTTAGTGCTTGCTTTCCCTTAGGAAGCAGCTGGCCCTTGCTGCTCCCTGACACAATGTGAGTCCTTCTAACAGATTGAAATCGATTAAGCTGTGGTTGATAAACATACTTTTATCCAAGGCTGAGGTAACTGAGCCTGCAGATTTGGCCTCTGAAATCTGAAGAAGAAAGCTGGAAAGTAAAAATAAGGGTTGACATAATAGTTGGTTTGGATTCCAATATGCTTAATAAGTAGCAGGGAAGGCATCCTAAAATTTTGTCCATGGAAGCTCCTCACGCAGATTTGGCTTAAGTGAGCAAATTGCATGAAAACAGTATGCCTTCACAGTTGTTTTTTCAGTGACCAAAGTTTCCTGGCTCCAGGCATAGAAATCATAATGGCAGCTCGGTGTAAAAGTATTGGGAGCTCAGCGAAGAGGAGGGATTTGCTCAGTCTTGTCTTGAAAATTTCTTAATGGATGAAATTAGTATAGTTTCTTGAAATAGAAACAGTTCCCTGATGGTTTTGCCAAATAACTTGCAAACAGCAAAAAACAAAGGAGTGAGTTGCTATATAGCACAGAACTGTGGATCTGATAGAAGTGGGACTAGGAAAAAAGCATGAAGGGGGATGAGAAACTCTTGTTCCGTGGCATTGGTAATATTATTTGAAGGAACAAAAAAGCCAAGACAGATGTAATGGGTAGGGGTAGCACAAGCTGTTTCCTGAAGAATACTGAACTATTTGGTAGCTATCTGACCAAGTACCCCCATCAGAGAAGAAAGAGCTTTTGGAGGTTATTGAAGAAATATATCAAGAAACATGGGTGTTCAATATCCCTGACTCCCATTTGTTTGTCTCTTCAGCAAGAGTTGAAAGAAGTAGGATAGTGAAGAGCACAGTATGGCACACATGCCTCTATAGTTTAGTACGATGACTTTGTATTGTGAATAGAAACTTCCAGAACGGAAACATTACTTATAATCTGTGATAAGTGTATGGCCACAAATCTGAAATTAAGCCCACATAAAGCAGAGATGCTCCAAAAAGAAGTTGTTTTCTTTGGGCCTATGGTCAAAGAACAGAGATTTTCTAGTAGTGATGACAGCGTGTACTATATAGGGATTACAAGTACTGTAAGAGCTCCCAGATGTGTGCAGTTTTACAGTTTTTAAAAATAGCTGCTTTTGTGCATGGAGAAAGAAATCCATTTGAATGTGACTTGGCACTGACATGGTTAAAACCAGCTGTGGGGGCCTCCTTGCGTTTCAAAACGGATTCGTGCGTGCGTGGGCTTGGATGGTCTTGAAACAAACAAAAAAGCTAAAAAGATCAATGGCTTATACAGAAAATCTGAGCTTTATAAAAAGAGAAGTAAATGCGCCACTGACTGTTAGCTAAATCTAAGGAGTGTTTTCACTTTTTAGGAGTATGGGGAATTTTATAATTTGCTTTTGTCATCAGCTTCCCTGGAGGTATTTAAAAGACATGTAGATGTGGCTGTTAGTGATATGGGTTAGTGATGGACTTGGCAGTGCTAGCTTAATAGTTGGACTCAATAATCTTAAGGGTCTTTTCCAACCTAAACAATTGTTAGTCACACGATCCTGTGACTAAGACACTGTCTACATTTGACTCCTTAACGTCAGCACTTCTGGTGGTCAGACTCTGATCAGCTGGAAAATCTGCAAAGTGCTGATGTCATGATCAGACAGAGACATGGCACTGCTGAAGTCTGAGCCACAATAGACAGAGGGGAAAAGTTGATTGCCAGGTTTTTCTTGAAGCTGGAGAGAGGGTGATAAGTTTGCTTTTTATGGCTTACTTATATGAGTAAGTGTACACATATATTCTTTGAAAGATGGTATGGTTGAGGGTTATGTAGACACAGATCGGATCTGATTGCTTTAAGTGACTGATGAGCATGCCTATGGTAGAACAAAACTCAAGTTATAAAACTCAATTGAAAGTTGTCCAGTGCCCAGGCTGAGCCAAGGTGTGTAATGTCAGAGTACCTGAGATGGCTGTCTGAAAACTAATGTGGGTTTGACCATAAGTGGTGGGCAAGTATTTATTACAATGTACGTAAAGGCTGAAAGAAATGGAAAAGTCATCTGGTATCTCTTTTCTAAAACATCTTTAAAAGAACAAAAGAAAGATACTTTGCATGATTAGAGACTTCTTGATAAAACAAAATAAAAATATTTTAAGGTCATTGTTTAAAAAATTTTTATGAGAACTAGGAACTATTAGTGACTATTGTGCTTATTGGCACAATGGAAAGGTGTTTATGGGGCTATTTCATGGATTCAAAACCGCCAGACTTCTGTCTATCCCCTGCAAGGAGATACCAGTAGCTCATATAAATTGTGATTAATTAATAGCTTTCTCTGAGTAAGTGTGAACTGAAATGTGTTATGTGCTTTTGCATTGAGTTCAAGTGGCAAGGTTTTGGTAGCAGAAGGGCCACAGGTGTTGCTTTTGTGAGAAGCTGCTGGAAGCTGCCCCTGTATCCAGTAGACCAGTGCCAGCAAGCTCCAAGAAGGACCTGCTGCTGGCCAAGGCTGAGCCTATTTGCGACAGTGGTAGTGCCTCTGGGATAACAGTTAAGAAGAGGGGAAAAAATGTACAACAGCAATTGCAGCCAGAGAGAGGAGTGAGAACATGTGAAACAGCTCTGCAGACACCAGGATCAGTGCAGAAGGAGAGGAGGTGCTCCAGGTGCCAGAGAAGAGATGCCTCTAAAGGCCATGCTGCAGACTATGGTGGGGCAAGCTGCAATCTATGGAGGACCCCACACCATAGCTGGGGGAAGTTCAAAGGAGGCTGTGACCTTGAGTGGAACCCTCACTGGAGCAGTCTGTTCCTGAAGGACTGCACTGATGGAAGAGACTCACTCTGGAGCAGTTCATGGAGAACTGCAGCCTGTGGGAAAGACTCATGCTGGAGGAGTTTGTGGAGAACTGTCTCCTGTGGGAGGAGCAGGAGGAAGAGTGTGAGGAGTCATCCTCTTAGGAGGAAGGAGCAGTGGAGATGTGCGATGAACTGACCCCAAACCCCATTCACCATCCACCTGTACCACTGGAGAGGAGGAGGTAGAGAACTCATGAAGTTAAGCCTGGGAGGAAAGGGGAGAGGGAGGTCTTTCTAAGATCTGGTTTATTTATTGTCATCCTAATCTGATTTGGTTGGTAATAAAGCAAACTAGTTTACCCAAGTTGAGTCTGTTTTGCCCATGATGATAATTGCTGAGTGATCTCTCCCTGTCCTTATCTCAACCCATGAGCCTTTTGTTACATTGTTGCTCCCCTGTCCAGCTGAGGATGAAAGCAGAGTGGCTTTGGGGAGCCTGTGGCATTCAGACAGGGTCAACCCACCACAGCTTTTTATCAGGCTGTTTATTCCTTGAGCCTAATGTGTGGAAACAACTTCAGAGATGCTGCAACTGGTTCGAAGGACCAGCCACATTCCTTAAAAATGTAATGCATAATTATCTCAAAGGTATTTTAAGCAGTTACTGTATAACCAGTTGACATTCTCATACCCAAAGTACTCTGTTCTCAGGACCATTCATTAAAAAAATTAATAATTTAATATAAAACCAGAATCCTTGTTGTACAAATGCCACATTGGGTTCTTTTATTAGTACCTTTCAAGGTTAAAACCTCCACTGAAACCATTCCCTAATGGCTGTCTAATGGTTGTAAGACTCCACTTTGTTTAACAGGGTTTGAAATGATCATCGGGCAAGTTACTAGGAGAGTGAGAAACACAGGAGAGCCATTTTTTTTTTTTTTCACAACAGAATCGTACTATACTGGAGGCTTAATTATTTTAGGCAAGATCGTTATTCTCTGCTTAATTTCGGGATGTTTGGGTAACATTTCGGAGAAAATACATAGAGTGTGTGTGCATGTATATATATGTGATCTAAAGACCCCTGTGCAGAGATGTTGTATAGATATATAGCATATGCTGCACCAAAGATCCTTTTGTATAATAAAATTGTGTTGATAAGGAGAACTTATTCCTTAAATACACATGAACGGAAAATACAGAGGTACTGTCAAAATACAGCAGTTATATATTCTACATAACTGTTATCTTGTGATGTATGTATATGTATGCGTGGGCACATGCGTACTCAGAAAAGTCGTTTCTGTGTGTCTCTGCCCTGATGCCAATGGGCTCAGCACCTGGAGCTGGTTTGATTGGTCAGCAGGCTGTAGTTGCACACGCAAGTCAGGAAGATAGTTCTATTACCTGCAGAGCAGTGGAGGATAGGCTATGTGTGGGTCCAGCACATTCCACTGTTGTCTGCAGTTACTGTATGTCTCCTTGTGCTTTGAGATAAGTCCTTTTTTGTTTTTTTTTTTTTTTTTTTTTTTTTCTCTATGGCAATAAAAAGCTCCTTTTTATGTGGTAAGAATTTAGTAACTTCTTTTTGATTGCTTGAACTAAAGACAAAATAGGTAAATGTTAATACAGTAATTACTGGTGTGGTTGTAAAAGGTGTCATGGAGTATTTCAGAGTAAAAGGTGTCTATAATCACTGTTAGACGGCTGAAGTACATGCTGCTGATGCTAGATGTGGTTTTGTATCTTCCACCTTTGCCTTCTCTTGCGTACATTTCTGTCCCATCCCTACTGCTGGTAAAAGTTTTCATGTAGCAGTACTGTGAGCTGAATCTGTGCAGTGGGCCGAGGGAAAAATAACCTGGGAATTAAAATAGGTGGGGTCAGATCTGGACCTGACTCACATTACAGCTGTGTTAGCACTTGAACAAGGTGGGCAGTGCTAGGTTAATGTTTGGACCTTAAAGGTCTTTTCCAACCTAAATGATTCTGTGATTGTATGGATGAGTGGCTGAGGACAAGGGAGGTATGCAGGACTTCCCACTTGTCAGCAGGTCACCCTTAGTTTTTGGATCCAGGGCTGGAGTGATCTCTCTAACTGAGATCCAAAAATGTACTTTCTGTGTTATTCTAACTGAGGATGCAGATATAAAAGTCTCTAAAAACAGACTACAGAAATGGGTATTCTCTCTTTAAGGAGGAAATATAGCTCAAATATTTATTACTGACTGACTGTGCTCATTTTGTTTAGTTTTGTCTTCTTGGCAACATCAAGATCTAAACCAAAAATTCGTTCTAAGTAATTTGTAACATATCCATCATACATAAAAATCAAATACGTGACAATCTTTCCCTGCTGTATATTCCATCTATTGAAATGTAAAGGTTCCTGTGGACTACTTTGTGAAAGATACTAATTAAAGAAACATTTCATAAATATTGGATGTACTTGGCAGATTTTGTGAGAATTTGAAGTTCTAGTACAGGATAAGAATGAGGAGCTACGGGAGTAACGGGATTTGTTTACCACAGGTCACATTGCGATATAAAATTAAAGAGTTCAGTTCCAGAGGATGGAGACAGAAGCATATTTTACTTTTAGTGAATGTTCCATGATATCGTATCATTACATCATAACCAGCACTCTTTACATAATCAAAAAATCCCTGATGATTTCATTGGCAATATATCCAAATGAAATAGTGCAATACCAGGTTCCTGCAGACTACTCCATTGTCTTGGGTATTGCAAAACTGACTAGGATTTAATAAGAAAATGAAATTTCTTAAATTCTACTAAAACAGAAGGTACAAATAAATACATTTATACTTTCATACATAAATTTTTTATACTTTCAGGAAGTGTTTACTCAAAAGAATTTTGTGAGCAATCATGGGTGTCAGCAACTTCTGCTCATAATGCTTTGAATGTGATTAAAATGGAAAGAAGCGATGTGTGAATTTAGTGGAATCATTTTCCAAACCAGGAAAAGTGATGGTATTTGGCAACATGGTATTTTGCAAAGCATTTATTTGGGTATTTTCTTGCTTGTGGCTTCAGTTGCCTCATTGTGTAAGTATGTAGGTATGCTTTTCCAAAGAAGTATTATTATACTGTTTTATCATAATAAAAGTGTTATTTGTGTAATAAGGCATGAAATCTGAGCTCATTACATAGGCTGTATATACAAGCAGTTGAAATTTTGTTTACAGGCTAGTTAATGCCCCTAATTAAGACCTCTGTTATAAACCAGAATTCACCAAGATACCCACTTCATTAATCCTTAACACAGATTTCCAAGCTTGCAAGGGAGTGCCAAGTCTGGTTGGAGTTCTGCAGCAAAGAAGAAAGTGAAATAGCTTACCTTTTAAAAGAAATACTCAAAATTGTATAAATTGCCATTCACATATGCCAAAGAGGTACTTACAGATCCACTTCATCTGAAATGAGGTCCCTGCTGTGGCACAGCCTGTTCACTGTCTGCACTGCAAAGCTTGCCAACATCAGCATTACGATGTGGATGTGTAATTACCATTTGGATAAAAATATCAAGGTTAGCTTAAATTTTCCTATTTTTTGTGACATACCGGTTCCAGGACCTACCTGAAAGGTTGGAAGCCAGATGTCCTGAGCTTAAAGACTTCCTAAGAATGGATCTGTCTGCTGAGCTCTTACAAAGCGTATAGAGGAGATTTTTCCCATCTCTCTTTGTCATTTGGAAGCTGTTCTCATCCCTGAGGAAATTTCTGTGCTTTCTTCTGCTGCTTAAGCCTCTGGTTAATTGTGCCTTGAGTGTATTGCTGAATGCCCCTACAGGTGGAATGGAGTATTCGGGGAATGTGGCCTAGTGAAATTCTTGAAGATGTCCTCAGTTTGTCCTGTCATTAGGCTAGGGGATATTCTTGTTGATGGTTTCAGACCTTTGGTTCTTTTATGTATTGTTTTGTTGGTAGAGGTGTGCTGCTTTAAAAGAGCTGCCTGAAGACTACTGCTGAGTGACAAGTGCAGATTGCAGTGAATTTATTTCTCAACGACGTGAGTTAGGTTTGAAGCATACATAGATGAAAACGTATTGAGTGAAAGGTGTTTTAGAAAAGTTGCTGAGTCCTTAAGACCCCCAGAATTTGCACACCCTTATTTCTGTGTGGTGTTAGAATGCCATAGCTAGTGTGGGCTGGTGCATCCCATTCCTCTTTGAGTTTGTGGAATGGCAAAAAAGCTGATGGAACTGTCTTCATGCAAAGGCAAGGACATAAGAAACTGTGTAGCTTTAGAAGTCAAAGCCCATCCTCTTGAGGCTTTTTTCAACCTTTCCTTGTATACTGTCAACAATATTGTCCTCTGAGGCAATGAGGTGGGGAGGTTGCAGTTCCCTTCTCGTATTTGCTGGTATTTCTGTGAAGATGTTTTACTCTTTCTAAGTTAAAAGTAAGTAGTGGTTTGAATTTTTGTACTTCTGTCTCATTCATGATAACTTCTGTTCTGTATTCCTGTTGTTATTTGTGCTGATTTTGATAGTCATCAAAATCTGTTGGAAAACAGATGCAAAATACTAGTTTGGCTTCTGGCTCAATTTAGACTCTGTTATTGGTCTGTTGATCTTTGTTTTAACTCACCAAATCAGGAGGTTTTTTTTGTTTGTTTTTTCCACCTCACCTCCCCTTTGCTTTCCTAAACTCTGCCAGGAAAAAACTTGGCAAATTATTCAATTTCCATGCTGTTGTCGAGGTTAGGTGACCCTGATAACCCTTGCTACACTTTCTGGCTCTTTGCTTGTAGCTAGTAGCCTACTTTATGATGGTTCCTAATCACATCTACAGTCTTCTCCAGATGTATGGAATACAGTTTCCTAGTTATCATATCTTCCACATAAAGACATTCTAGTCTCCAGTTTCCTCTGTTCATTTGAGTTCCCTGAAGAGCTCCCTAGGTTTACTGAAGTCTACCCTTTTGAAGTAGTTAATCGAGTTATGAAACTGTTATTTTAGCCCTTTGATTTAATTTGTGCTAACTCAGCTTTCAGTGATAAACTATTTAAATCTTCATTACATGACAAAATCAAATTTAAATAATGCAAATTTTTGTTAGCTGTGGCTATTTGTTACGCAGGTTTGCTGGCTGTAATATCCAACAGTGGGTTGCCTGTACCCATATCATTAGCTGTTATTACTGTCTATCGTCAGTTCTGATCTTTGTCAGGAAGTTTGTCTCTTGTCACAATAGATATTGTCACAATAGCTAATAGTATTTCTCTTTCCAGTGATGTTACAGTGATCTTCATCCACGTTTATATCTGACCATGGATCTCTTATGAGCTTTCACCTTGATTCTACCAGAAACTCTTTATGTTTTAAAGAATGGATTTTTATAAAAACCCATGGTTTCTTTCATAATGCCTTGCATATTGCACTGCACTAATCTTTAATATTATCTTTCCTGAATGGTATCTGTCCTTCTGTATCTATATGTCACTTCTGAATACTATGTTATCAAGCTCCTTTTCTTCTTAGCATTCATTTTCGCATCCTATAAATGTATTTCAAGATCTTCCATTGTGTTGAGAAAGCTCCTGAGAGTTGTTTAGGCATCAGTGTTGTTTCTTACTCTGTTGCTTATATAGAACAGACTCAGGCATGTCATCTCCTGTTACCTGACTGCTGTTCACAGTCTTAATTCTTTTTATTTACCATATGTTCTCCTGCCTCCGCACTTTTTTTTTTTAATCCATGTCTGAATTCTCATCTACCCTGTATTCTGCCTTTTCACCAGTGTTTGGGGATCAATCATTTCTCACTTTAAACTTATCAGTTGTGTTGGCTTTGATCCCAGGTAGCTATTCTCTTGGGCGTTCAAGTCAAATTTATCTCTTGAAAAATGACTTCTTTCAATAAATGCACCTCAACAATCAAACATAGAAGCTTCCTTATACAACTCATCATTTAGTTATTGTTTGGTTTATCCTCTTATTAAGCTTTTTATTCCTTCTCTGGGGACTTGATTTACATGAGGTTCGTACAGGTATCTCCTTGTTTGCAAGAATTCCTTGAAGCAGTTAGTATTTGATATTTATTTATTTATTTATTAAGTGGGAAATGTACAGTACCAGTTTGGGGGGGGTGTGTTAAAACTATTTTCTTGGTTCATTGTGATTCTTCTCAGTTGCAGGTCCACCTGCCAGTTGTACCTAACAGACATGATATCATTTTGGTTCTTTAATCCCCTTCCATGGCCAGACTAACAATAACAACGAGGCTGTGGTTGCACAGACCTGCGTCTCCATGTGGTGCTGTGAATCTCTAGCCCTTTCTTCTGTGTGTCATTTCTAATCCTATAGGGGACTTCTGTTTTCTTTCAGTGTTTCTGTGTACTGACTTGGTTCCTCTTCAGTTTCCAACGCCTGGTATTCTTGTTGTCTTATTTAAGAGCTAGCATCCATTCTCTTCCTTCTTGCCACCCTTACATTGTACTCTAATTTTCTAGGGTATCAAACATCCTTCTCAGTTCTGTTTCATATTCACAAATTAATCTAGTCCTTTGTGTTCTCTTCTATTTCTTCTATAGACAGCTGTCCTTAGCTAGCAATGCTTTTCATCTCTTATTGCAGTATGCAGCTGAAGGTTTTGTAGAGATGTTTCTTCCTTCCCTTTTGTCCTAAAAGACATGTTGGCTCTAACATCAATTGAATTCTGAGTGTTTATGAACGCATCGTGTGTGTATTTTCTAGGTATCTGGTTGAAAGATATGGAAGATTCCACTATTTCATTTTATTGTATCCTTATCCTAGTATGCTTCAGGGATAAGCATCATCCTTTTTGAAGTCTAATTGCCATTACCCTGTCTTGGAGTTGTGACCAGAAGAGCTGGGCACTCTAACATGCTCTCTTTTAAGAAAAATGGTTGTTTACTGAATTAGGGAACGCTGAACTGAACCCAGAATACTTGCTGTTCTCAAAGCTGACATAATTATAGTCCCATACATTACTCGTACCTTGAAGCTTCATAATGTTTCTTGGTAATGATATTGCACACTGTGCATGCCATTGTACTATCAAATAAGGCAGTGACAAGATCACATTGTGCCTCTGTTGCCTCATGAGAATTCTTGTTTAATACATATATGACTACATGATCATTTCTTTTGTTCTGTGTTATATAGAAATATTCTTTTACAATGAAAAATATCAAGGGTATATTTAAAAATATATTGTCTGCACTCTAGAATTAAATAAAGACTATGACTACTCTGAGAAGTGCTGCAGTTCCAAATGTTTAGTTTTGCACAGTGCAAATGTGCTTTATGAAAAGAGAGAACAGTTTCATTAAGAACCTCCAAGTCCAGAGAGGTGGGACGGCCTTCTCTAAATCACAAGGAGAAGGGCCTCCTGGATGATGTGAGCACAGTTTGGGTGCAGACTGGGTAAAGAGACTGAATGCTGGCTGAATTGCTGGGATCAAAAGGGTCGCAAGTGGTTGCATGAATTTCAGCTGGAGACAGGTCAATATCAGTGCATCCCAGGAGCTGAGTCCTTTAAATCTCAATATTCTGAGTTTCAGCACGTCAGTGGCGTAGGAAGGAAGTTCCCCCACCTTTTTATGCTGCTTTTGTGGAAACTTACGCATGCTCTGAACCTGTAGAGTGCATTGGATATACAGAGAGCCTGTACCTGGATCAGCTGATTCTGTGATTAAGAAACACCTTTGTGGATTTTTAACCCTTTTTTATCTAAAGTTAAAAAAATCTAAAGTTGTTGAATTTAATATTTTACTAATTACAGGGGATTTTTTTTTAATAATAACTTTATCTTAGTAGAAGTACTGTGACTGTAACGGGCTTACCTTTTAATCATATTTTTGGATGCGTGAATGAGTGGTTAGTTTTGTTTGGTTTGGGGTTGTTTTTTTTTTTTGGCATTTGCTGTAAAGCAGGATCTCCATCACTGTAAATCACTTCAAAACCCCTTCCGATTTTTCAAACCCATCTTGAAATTTAAGGTGCTAGAATCAAAGATAGTCTTAAAAATAATTGAAATTAGTTGTTTCCCAGGCATCTGGAACGTATAGTTTTGGGCTTCTGCCACTTTGCCATTCTGTATTTGCAGATGCTGGTGTTTTTTTTTTGGTTGTTTTTTTTTTTTTTTTTTTTAATTATTATTTATTCTGTCCTTTGCAGCCAATAGCACCCCAAAACCACTTCAATTGCATAACTACTAATTTGTCAATAAGTACGGAGACATGTAGAAAGTACTGAGCTAGCAAGTGCAGCTGGTGGAGATAGCAGTGAACAGAGAATCTATTCAATAGGGCCAGGTGAACGGAGCTCTTATAGACCTGAAGGTGTTAAGGAGCAGGGATTAAATTTTCCAGAATTGACTGGCAAAAAAAGATTTGGATGTTAAAAAAAGATATGTTGTACTTCCCTTACTTGATGGCCTCTGGTAGATGCTTGCTGGATATCTATGTGGCTTGAGTAAATTTTTTCCCTCCGAGGTGTGAGGCTGTGAACCTGTTTCATGAGGACAGTGGTAGCTACTGTGGTTAACTGGGACTCTGGAAGATACTCTCACAAGAGCCAGCTATAACTTCTGCACACATACAGGGTACACAGGTCTAAGCTGAGACTGCAAGAAGCAAACCTATATCCTATTTCCGTACCCTGATTTCCAAATAGGACATGATACCAAAAATAAAACAGTCAAAGAATGCTACTTTGTGGGAAGAATGGGGTAACTGGGCTCGTGTTAGTACTGCAGTATGTGGAAAATGTGAAAGGAAGTCTAAGCAGTGTTTCACTTTGTAACTGCAGGGCTTTGGAAGGGCAGAAAAAAAAGACAGTCTGAAAACAGCAAAGTGGTTGGTTTAGGATGTTTAGTACTTTTAAATTAAATTATTCTAGAATAAGACTCATGCTATTTGGTAAACAAAGGTTAAATTTAAAATTGTCAAGATAAAATAGCAAAATAATGCAAGGAGTTTTATTAAAAAGAGGCTAAATGTATAGGCAGAAGTAAAAGTTCACCAGTTGGAACAATTGTCATTTAAAAAAATGCAACAACACAGACAACTCAGAGCAAATGTGTATTTCCTCTGTGTGTTGTAGGGGGGAAGTCTTCAAATACCAAAGGAAGGTTGCTATGGGTAAAGAAAAAGAGTAAACATGCTGTGAGTAAATGTTTCTGAAAACATGAAAAATACCTTTAAAATGTTGAGATTGTAGCTAAATGAGAACAGAAAGGCAGTTTAAAAAAAAACACCACCACCACCAAAATACCAAAACAAGCAAACAAAAAAACAGGAAAAAAAAAAAGGGGGGAAAAAAATGAATTCATGAAAGAATTGAAGAAATAACTTGCAAGAGTCACAGATATGAGCAATGAATTACTTTTCCCTGTGTGTTCAAAAAGTAAGCCTGCTGGAGACCTGCAAGTCCAAGAGGTGAGCAACATATGAAAGAGGAGACAATACAGCTGAAAAAAAAAACCTTTGGGTTTTGGGGTTTTTTTTATATGTATAAGTACATGCCAGAAGAATTTGGTGAGGTTTTCCAGCTGGTGATCCTTTTTGATGGGAAAAGTATTGGAGGATCTTTCTTAGCTCTAGTTATTGATGGATAAGGTCTCTGAGCAAATGAACAAGAATTAATTTCCAGACAGTGATGACATTCACTCAACAGCTCTGAAGATACTTGGAGATGAAACAGCTGAATTACTGAGATCCAAGACCAGTCATTTAAATTTATCTTGGTATCTAAGATGGTTAACGTGATGCCAGTTTTAAAACACTATCTCCAGGAAACATCTAGTAAATTCTCTGTCAGGTAAGCTGGAACAAACTTTTCTGAAGAATGCCTGTGTTACATGGACAAGTGGAAAACATATACTTGGGCTAAGCCTTCATCTTTTGTTTTTTAAAATAAACAACAAACAAAAGATAAAATCTAATGTGTTAGTGTTCTCTGGATTCAGCAAACATCTCACCAAAATCTTATAAGAAATCATGGGTTAGCAGGGAAGGTTCTTGTGGATTAATAGTGGATTATAAACTAGGGAAAAGGAGGGCATGGGTGAAACATTACTTGTCACAGTGGAAGGAATTTGCCAATGAAGTGTACTATCCTGTGCTACAATATGAATATGCTTTTTAGCATAATCAGAAATGATCAGAAAAAGAATGAATACTGTGGCAACAAAGTTAGCTGATGATACCATCTACTGATGATAAAGAGCTGCAAAGCAATCCAAGAATGCTATGATAAAATAGCTGATTAAATTCAATGTAGGCTAATAGATAATGATGCCCTTAAGGGGGAAGAAAATGAGAATGGTCCTAATTTTGCATATTGTTGGATAGCCTGTGAGTTGACTATTACAACCCTAAATCTCATTCTGAGTGGTAATGGATAGCCTTATGGAAACAGGAGAGCAGTTCTCAATGGCAGTCAAAAATCAGATGGAATGTTACGCACTATTGTGAAAGGGACAGAGAACAAATCTGAAGCTCATTATGCCACTTTGCAAATCCATCATGTACAATCATTGTGAATGTAGTGTGCAATGCTAGTTTCATAAATTAAAAAGAATATTATCAAATGAGAAAAAGCATTTGGAAGAAAAAAAGAGGTAGGGATGATGTAAGAATGGAGTATCTGAGTTTTTTATTTTGAAAATGAAAAAAAAAAAATCAGACTTATTTGCATGTCCCTCTCTCCTTATTCCCTTTTTTTTTTTTTTTGACTATTTTCCTACTTTTTGATCAGCTTATGTGCAATATGTGAAACCAAAGTATTAAAAAAGAGGCTACTCTGTAGCCCAATAAAACTACTGCGAAGAAAGCAGGTTTAGACATATATATGTATATATATGGAGCACTGATGCTCTCTGACCCTGCAGTCATGATGAAGGATCCAAAATGCTGTAAGGATGCAAGAAAACATACATAAGAATGTTGGTGTCCCCAGAAAGCACATAGAGATGATCATAACGTGGCACATTCTGGAAAACAAACAAAAATAAGAATGTGATTGCAGAAAGAGACAAGGCTTGTAATGGAATTTTATCACTTTGCAAGAGCTTACAAGACCTCAAAACGTATCCAAATATAATAACACTACTGCTAGATTAAAATAATTTCTGATAAATGCAATGGATAATAATATTAATCTGATATCAAATGGGATTTTTTTTTCTTTTTAGTTGATTTGAAAACTAGCACATAAGCCATGATGAGGCCAAGGACAAGTATTAAACCAGAAGAGAGAGGTGGCCAAAAGAAGGTGGATACACTTCAGGACAAAGACTTCTGAATATAATATCATAAAGGAATATGGTAAGTATAGGTGAACAAAAACAATGTGAAAACATGTAAAAGGCTCAGCATGAAAAGGTGTTTATAATAATAAAGTAATGGCAAACCCTTTTCACCAGGAGATTGTAATTGCTGGAGGAATGAGGGAATTTGAAGAAATGTTTGAGGGCTTCATCCGGAGGTAAAAAAAAAGAAAAGTTTTTTGCATGCAAACCTAGTGAAATTCACTCAATTCTTTCATGCCTTGTGTCGTGCAACAGAATATGATATGCCTGTTCCTCTGGAGGGCCTAGAGGAAGTAATCCATTGAGTTGGGTACAGTTGCTGATCTCTGTGGGGGTGGAGGAGGAAATCCACACACAATAGAATGTTTTCTGAATTCATATATCCTTAATAACTGTGTAAAAGTATTTTCAGTACTGAAGTTGGGGATATCCAGTAAGTAGTGCTTGATGCCTGATGTTTGGTTTTTAAGAAAATTATTCCCGATTCAGTGATATAGGTCTGGCAAGTGTCCTGGGAGAAACAGGTGTGCAAACATTTTTATGCTTTCTCAAACCGCTGTATTAGGTAACATTAGCACCCACTTCATTTCACAATTGGGAATGATAGAAAGTTAGTTCTGCAGTGAGCACTAAGACCTGGATGTAGAACCTTTGGACTTAAGGCAAAACTCTAGAAATGCTTTGCTACGGGATGCAAAGGAGGCTTTGAAAAGAGCTGGAGCTCTAAGATGAAGTGAACTGAGGAAGAGTGTACACTATCTCATGTAACACCATTCCCTGGAAGACCCAAACATGCTTTAAAGGGACTGCAGTTGAGCAGTGTTGTTGATGCTATTAGGGCTTGTGCCATAAGAATATATGTCTAAATAATGTCTTAGAATGTGGTAGAACTACAGGTAAAAACAAAGCAGGAAAATCCATCTGGGGAGCACAGGAAAAAAGGTCCCATGCAGTAAGAAGAACAGAGTTGTTAGCCTTGGATGCCCATCTGTTCTTTTACTTCTTTGAGAAAGCCTTCCCTGAACATGCTGTCGCTAGAAAGGTCACCATAAAAACAAATCCATTTGGGCTAGCCCTTGTCTACTTTAATAGTAGGTCCTATTGGAAGATTAGCTTTTGCAGCAAAGTGTGGGTACAGGTATGCCACTATCAGGTTGTCAAGATAGTAAAGCTCCTCCTGAAGAGAAACATAGGTACAAATTGACAGTGTACTTCAGCAACAGATGGATAAAGCAAAACTCAGTTTGCTGCCTGCTACCACTTTTTTGCTGAAAGAACTGAAAATATGCATGTCTGCAGAGTCAGAATGTTGTGTCCCAATTGCAGGTGTATACAGGCAGAGCAAAATGAAAACCTCAGCATTTTGGTGTTCAGGAGAGATCCACAATTCATTAGAGCAGTGCTGTGCTATGATGTTACAGAGCTGTATGTTTCTGTAGTGGAGAAACAGAAGTATTTTTTGAAGTATTTTGTTGGGAAAGACATTGTATCAACATGTACTGCAGAGACATAGAGGTTTTCTTCTCTGCATTCAGTAGGAGATAAATTAGTGGTCACTCAACTAGCCATTTTGCTCAGGAAAAGTGTTAGGAAAGAGCTACAATGGGGAGGGTGTCATTGAGTTAAGAAGGGACGTGCTGGTTGGAAACAAGTCCCATGGCCTCTACATCCATTTTGAGGTGTTATTTTCCTAAAATTAGAGGGAATGACAACTTACCACTGTGTGATAATATCACAGGAAATCTCGAGTGTTAGATAGTAGGCTACTTAAGTTTTCTTGGTGAAAGGAAGCCATACTTCCTTTTCAAGAGGTTTTTGGGAATTATTGTTGGGTGGTGTAGGAACTTGTGAGTTGTAAACAATCAGTTAGATCTTCTATATTAAGGGAAACATGCTTTTGCTAGGCTCTTTGGCTCTGAATATTACAGACCTCAGGATATAGAATGCTTTTCTTTCATTGTGCAGGTGAATATTTCTGATTGGATTAATTTAAACAGGAAAAGTTGCAGAGCACCCCAGCAAAATTACCAAGTGCTTTGTGTTGCAGGCATTCTGTAAGGAGCAGTTGGTGAGTTCAGATCTCCTCAGGTGGAGTGGTTAAGGTAGGCTCATGCATGTAATGAGGTGGCTGTTGTAAACCTGGGGTTTCTGTAGAAACGAAGAGCTGCTTTCTTGGTTTTGTTCCTAACTCCAGCTCTCCATTGCATTGCTGTACTGGTTTTGCAACACCTGTGGTAAAAAGAAAATGTTTCTTGTCAGAGAAAATCGAATATTCTGTCTTGCTCCAAAATGAAAGTAGGTTTGCTTTTCCTTATTGTTAAGGGGAATACAAATGTGTTACTATCTGCTACTGCCAAGCTGACTTTTTTTCCTTTTGCTTGGTCAGGTTTTTATGTTCATTCTTCAAGCAGAAATCTGCTGTTCATCCAGCCTGTTCTATAACTCTTAGTGATCACCTACTAAGGGTTGAACCTTAATATATGCCTGGAGCCCTTACACAGCAGAGGGAAAGGGACTGCAGCCATTTGCATGCTGCTGAACTCAGTACAGTGTAAAGCAATGTCCAGCCCTGTATGGACGCTTTCTTTTAGCGGACCTCTTTTTAGGGGAGAGGGTAAGAGGAATAATATGGTACTTTGAAATGTAATTAGACCAGCTAAACTGCAATAAGAAACATATAGTTGAAATGTGTATTCATGAGATTTTTTTTTTTTTTTTGGTGCTGATTGCAGTTCTTATCAATGGCACAGAGGCAAAGTATATTTTCTGCTCTTCTGTTCACATACATTCATACTAGCCTTTTGTGTGGCAAAGCTGAGCTGAAAGCTGGTGTTCAGCTGTTTGACAATTATGTAGGAGTCATAATGGAAAAAGCCACCATCTTATTTTTATTTAATACAGTCCTTTGGCCAAGTGATGACTGGTATTGCTTGCTTCTGCATCCACTACCATGCTTTTGACTGTATTAAGGTATATGCTTTAAGAATGGACTTAAACTCACTAAATTACTTTTCAGATCACTTTGCACACTGTCTCTCTCTACCTTAGTTAATATTCTGCAGACTTTGGTGGATCTACAGATCTGATAATGAATAGTTTTTATATAATTTCAGATAATTTATGAAATATTGAAAGACATTAGCCTGTGTAGCACAAAAAATCATTATCACTTGATGACTTTTAGTGACTATTTAAGTCACTAAATAATTACTATATGAGTTCCATTAGTTATTCAGATCTTTATGCATTTAATGTGATTTTGAGTGGCAGACAAGTGTGCTAGATTTTTTTTCCCCTTTGAAAAAAAAATGTCTTAGAGACACTAATTGTCCACTGTTGACCTCTGTCTTGTGTGGTCACTGAAATGCATTTTCAATTGCATTAAATCAGATGTTGAAGTTTCTAGCTTTCATTTCTGAGGCATTTATAATACATGATTGGCAGCCTTTTCTGGAATCACAGTATAAATGTGTTTGGAAGGACCCCAGGTGATTGTCTAGTCCAACTGTCATGCACAACTCGGGGTTGGGTAAAGCAGGTTGCTCAGGACAGTGTATAGTCAGGTTCTGAATATTTCCAAGGATAGAGACTTCACAACATCTGTGGGCGGTCTGTTCCAGTGTTTGACCACCCTCAGAGTAAAGAAGCATTTTCTGATGTTTAAATGGAACTCCTTTTATTTCAGTTTGTGCCCATTGCTTCTTGCCCTGACATTGAATATTACTGAGCCTGACTCCATCATCTTTATTTTTCCCTTTTTATATGTGCTAACATGAGATCCCTACGAGCTTTCTCTTCCACATGCTGAACAGGTCAGGCTTTCTCAAGCATTTCTTTCATGAGAGATGCTCCAGTCTTCATGACCCTTCATTGGACTCACTCCAGTAAATACATGTCTGTCTTGGTCTGACGGATCCAGACTTTGACACTAGATTCCTGACGTGCTCTTACCAATGCTGAGCAGAGGCAAAGGGTCACCTCTCTCAGCCTGCTGATGGTGTTCTTCCTGATGCAACCACTTTGCCATGAGGGCATATTGCTGGCTCATGGTCAGCATGTTGTTCACTGGGACTCCTATGTCCTTTTCTGCAGAGCTGGTTGGCCCCTAGTGTGTACTGGTGCATGACATTATTCATTTCCAGAGGCAGAACTTCGCATTTCTTTGTCAAACTTCATGGGGTTCCTCTCTGCCCATTTCTGCTGCCTCTCGAGGTCTCTTTGGATGGGAGCACATCTATCAGGTGCCTCAGCCATTCCTCCCAGTTTCTGTTGTCAGCCTTATAATGACATTACCCAGTGTCCTCAGTGTTTGTGGGTGCACCCCTGGGGAATCCATGGACTTTTGTATATCCAGGTTCCCTAACTTGTTACTCTTGGTGGGGAAAAATCTCTTTCTTAATCTAGATGCTTCCAATGATCTCAGGAGTCTGGGATCCCTAAAGGCAAGTTTTATGAGTGAAGACTGAGATGAAGTACATTGGTCTTTTCCCACATCCATTGTTGCCAGGTTTCCTGCCCCATTCAGTTTCAGGCTCATTTTTATCACCTCTTATTCTTTTTGCTGTTGGTGGCCCTTTTGAAGCCCTTCTTATTACCTTTCATGTTCCCTGCTAGATTTGAGTTCAGGTGGGCATTAGCTT
Organism: Ara ararauna; assembly: GCA_028858755.1. Classification (NCBI taxonomy): domain Eukaryota; kingdom Metazoa; phylum Chordata; class Aves; order Psittaciformes; family Psittacidae; genus Ara; species Ara ararauna. Next base: position 67,480,755 of record CM054377.1, on the reverse strand, counting down.
TCTCAGTCCCACCCTTGTACACACAGTGTTTGTGTGTTTCTCCTGGATGACCTGACCCTGCATCCCTTACTTGCATGCTTCCTTTTTTAGGTATAGTTAGGAGCTCTTCTTTTGTCTATGCGGGCCTCCTGCCTTCAACTGACTTCCAACATGTGGGAGTGGACCGTTCTTGAACCTGAAGGTTGATTTCCTTGAAGAGCAACCGTTCTGAACATATTCATAAGTTTGGTTGCAAGTAGCAAGGGAGAGTCTCGGAACTGCAAATACTGTGGGAATAGAACTGTTTCAAAGTTAGGTGTTGCAATTTCTGGGTTAGGTGGAAATACTACAGGAATATGATTTCCTTTCATGTCTGTCTGTGCACAGAAATAGAGAGATGTGTGTTAAAACATAAACTGAGGGAATCTGGAAAAGCAGATCCAAACTTTTATATGAAGTTTGGACTTTGAACAAAAAACATTGAAGTGTGGGGTAGCTGGAAATTTAAAGGGACTGTAGAAAATAATGTTTGATCTCACTGTTTCTTTAGGTATGATGTAATTCCTAAAGGGCCTCCAGGTCAATGAATATGCCTTCAATTCAAACGAATGCAGCTTTCTAAGATACAAGATAACTTCTGTGTTGTATAATAACTGGATTGATGCTTCTGATTGGCATTGTCCCTATCAAAGAATCCGGTTTTGCAGATCTATATGACAGCACGCAAAACTGCTTTTCACTTTGCATTAATAGGAAAGATAACACACTTTACATGTTGTTGTATTTCCAGAGATAGCAAGGGAAGAATAACCTCTAACATTTTGCCTTCTTATGGTGGTCCTCAGTGCTCAGCTGCTGAAGTTTAGGAAGGGAGATTTTTTAGAATTTTCCTTTTTTAAAATTGGACTGCACTATACTTTGACATCACTTCCACGGAGACAGATTAGAAGTATTGAATATTCCACTACTGCAGTATAGCAAGGAAAAAAAATAGAGAGGACTTTTTGAGGAGCAAAATGTACACTTTTTATGTTAAGATCTCAATTTTAATAAATAAATGAATTCAGTAAAGAACCTTGAAAATAGAAAAACTTCTTTAAGTGTATGATATTTACATGCTGTATATAGCTGAGAAGTGTGTATGCTTCAGTGATTGTTAGGAGTTTGGGGGTCTGAATGCATGAGTCTTCACTTAGGATGTGCTGTTTCAGCTCAGACTCACTGTTTGATTGAAGGCTTATGCTTGTTCAAACTACTTTGTCTTCTCCGTTGCATTCTGCTGTTGTAAGTACATTGGCTTTATAAGCTAGAAGACAGTCAACTCTTATCATTATTCAAATATGAAAGTATAAGGAGAATAGGATATGCCAGTAAGAGCAGATAATGATCTATTTTGTTTAATCTGGTTGTTTTAGCACCTTGCAATTTCCTGTGATATGACTAGCCAAGAAGGTGTGAGTCTGAAAATCAAAAAGATGAGGAAGCAATTTGATGCTGTCCATCGTATATTTTGGCAGCAGACTGTGAATATGTGCAAGAATGTTTGCATGTTTGAATGAGTATGGAAAGACATGGATCTGAGGTACCTTTCTTAAAAAAAAAATAAACCACTCTTAACACAAGAAGAGCTTTCTATGTTCCCCTGGTGTGAAAATTATTAGCAGCTACAGGCAGTCCTCATCTGGGAATTTGGAGCCTACTGTCTGGTCTTTCAGTCAGATTAGTTGGTGATACTAGAAAGAACGAATGATACTTGGAGGAACTGCATGTAGCTTGTGACAACAAAAGACTGAATTGGAAACATGTGGCTAACAGTCCACAGACATCTGGTATAAGCCATTTTCCCTAGGAATTAATTTTTTTTCAATATACGTTCCAAATCTTTCTTTCTCTAATGTAGGTGCTTGAAGGAAATTAGATTAAAAAATAACTACTGTATCAAGGTTTCAGTGTTAACTTGACAGGCAAGGAGAAACTCTAGGTTTGGCCTTTTTAATTCTTCTTTGCAATATCTTAAAAAGGCCTGGTGATTTATTGGTCCTGGGCTTTTTTGGGGGGAGGAGGAGGTGAGAAGGATTAGGTTTTTTCCTGCTCTATTTTTATGCTTTAAAGTATTGGGGATATTGTGGTGTGATTAACCGATGTGATCAAGTAGCTTTGTGTTGCTCCTGGGGAGCAAAGCAGATGTAAGTATGGTTTAAAAAAAGAAAAAATCCTGGTGAACAATATTCTCTTGGTAGTGGATTTCTCCAGTGGTGTAGAGCTGACACAGTATTTCCAGTTCTGTCTTCTTTCTAGCTGGGGCTTAAAGAAATTAAAGAGGACAGACAGAACACGGGTGCCACTGTATCTAGTTCAGGCATTGACTATTGTAACTCATGAATAAGGTTGTAAATTATTGTACGTTTAATGGACAGAGAATTTAACTTCTTTCTTTTGTTTTGCTAGTGCTTTTCCTAGGAGGATATAGGGAAAGGATATGGGAGGCTGGGATTTTTTCAGTCTGCAACTGAAGGGATGGGAAAGTTAAATATTTAACAAAAGAATTTTCTTTTATGTACCAGGAATAGGTTTGTTCTGACTGAGCAATTGTGTTCAATTTGTACATAGCTCAAAAATTGCTGCTTCAGTTTCAGATGTAAAAATCAGTTTATTTGACAGGTTGTTTGGACTTTAGAAACGTCTATGGTGGTGTAAGAAATAATTAAATTTTTTACATATTTTATCTCTAATATTGGTTCTTCGACAGATAAACAATGACATAAGAGAGAAAAAGCATTTTGAATCACCCTAGATAATATACTAGTACATGACCCTTTTTGGCTGCAGTTGTGCTGGCCCAAGAAGTTACCCCAGCGGTCTATCACTGTCATTTGCTGGAGTTTGCCATCTTCTGTGATCTGCTGGCTGAGCTGTGCATGCCTGCTCACTGTCTTGTTCTTTAATTAAAATTAAATAGGCTATACTAAATAGTAGTCTTGAAATTGAGATTTTTCTATTGAGCATATTTGACTTCTGCAGTAACTCACATGAACGCTTTATGTGGGTGATCAGAGAAGGCAGTGGTCTCTGAACATGTGTGTACAGTCAGATGTATCTGACTGTATATGACCAGGTCTATCTATGCTTGTGTTTCTAGTAGCCAACTTTCATCTCAGCCTATGTAGATGTAGCACTGTGCTTATGTCCAGCTATTCAAGGCCAGGTTGGGCAGAGCCTTGGGTGGCATGGTTTAGTGGGAGGTGTCCCTGTCCATGGCAGGGGGGTTGGAACTAGATGATCTTAAGGTCCTTTCCAACCCTAACTATTCTATGATTCTATGATTCTATAGTATGTTCTGTCTAGCAACACATACTAGTAGAGATACAATACCACAGCTGCACAGCTTCCCTGGGTTTCGTAACTGTTCTTTAAGCAAGTGACCACTCAGCAGAAAAGGAGCTAGAGTATTGGATGGGCCATCTAGGAATTACATGTGCAATTTCCATTGGGAGTGCAGTTGGTGTTTGTTTTGTCCATGCTGTTGCTTAGGTTTCTAATGCATTTTGTTCTTGTCTTCCTCATAAAAGCAGTCTTCCCTTGATATATATTCAGAATTACAAAGTTCCTATTCAACTATATAGCATCATAGCTCTTTTTAATCCTTTTGGGTGTTTAATGCAATATCTACTTAGCAACTTATGCTAGACACTTGAAGGATCAGGGTGTCACTGCCTGTCCCATTGCTCCATTGTGACATAGGTAGGTTTGGCTCCTAACTGATGATGTTTCATTTGTAGAAGTGCTGGGTAGCAATGAGTTGCCCGAACATAAGCTTTCATTGCCAGTTCTGATGCCTTCAACAGCTAACTTCCAGGTGGTCTCCAGCAAGGTACAGATCTCTTCCAGTTCCCGGGCCATGCTGATGTCTTGGATGTACTAGATATTTGAAACAAGCACTTGTTGCCTCTGTTTAGCAGCTGCCATTCACCCATAATGTCAGCGACTTCAAAGGTAGTTGGTAAGTCTGAATGTTCAGTAAACTAGATGGTCTGAACAAGGAGAAGGAAGATTTGCTCAGAAGTCTGAAAGAATGTATTTATATTTGTTTGAATTGCGAGGTAGAAATTAACTAAATAATGTAGAAATTCAGAAATAAACTAAGGCAAGAAAAGAAAAATTGAAATAGGCAAAGAATTTATGTAAAAATATTTAAAAAAGTAATTAATAAACAAAGAAAAAAGCATATTCTGCAGGAATTCTATTGGCAATCAGCAAAATTATTAAATTAATGAAAAATCATAAATTAAATTCTGAAACTTTAAACTCTGTCCTTAATAAGAAAAAGAAAATGACGTCCTCAGAAATTTGTATAACTTGAGGTTTGAATTATTTGGAGTATAACATCATTAAAATTACTGAAACATGCAGAAGATAAACTTGACAATTTTAGTTGATCTTTTCTATTTCTTAATTCTACAGCCTTATGACCAAAAAATAATTGATAAAGGGCAAGAGGAGGTATGTGCATGTATAATCTCCCACTCTAGATAATAATTTTAAGAGTTAGCAGATAAAACCTATCACGTAATCCTCTAACAATTATTTGGGAATCCCTGGGGTCTGCAGATACACTGCCTTTATTTTCAGTGTAATGTTAGTCTTAGGAGAGTGCCATCCCAAGGGACTTCCATCAGTGTGGAAAACGGAGCCTTGCATTGTTACAACAAGCTCTTCACGTCTGGTTCCCACAGAATGGTCTATCACAGAGAATGTAGCTGGCTTGAAAACTGTGCTACTGGCTAAAGAAAACATCCCTGTTCGTGCCTTCCACACACCTTGTCTACTGCTTGGTTTAGACAAGGACACCATTGTTTGCAGGCAGTTACACAGGAGGAGAATGCCCGCAGACATGCAAAGGATCTCCTTCATCTCTTCCTTGCCATGGTGGAAACTGCCAAGAGCATATGTGAGAGGTACTAGTGATCTGCTGTAGGTTTAAAAGCCTGTACTGGCAGAGAGATGGTCTGGAGAGGTGAAGGTGTTTCTGTCTTGGGCTTCAGGGATTCTGGGAGCCATAAGGTAATGTTTATAGTGATAAATGGACTGAATACTGAAATATTACTAAAAATACTGAAGTGAAACCCCAAAACATGTAATTGCCAAGGTCAGGGAACACAAACGCCTTTTTTTTCTGCTTTCTGACTAGTGATACTGTGCAGCTCCAGATATTGCAGGCACATGTGTATATATCCTTCAGAATGCTCACTGGCACCTTATGACCTCTTTTGCAGAGATTTCATATTTTTCGCTTTTAAGTTGCATTTCTTGATGTTTCTTTAATAGCTGGCAGCTGTGAGTTCCCAGACTGTTCCCCTGTATTGCTACCAGGATACCTTCCTGGTAACAAAATTTCAGCTCAGCTCCCTGCAGATGTTTACCATGTCCGCAGTCTCTACCAGCTCACCAGCTGCCCTGGTTTACCATTTGACTTAGTTATTACTTTTTTTTATCTTTGTTATTTGATGGCTTTGTTTGGTTTACTTTGGTTTTTTTTAGTAAACAAATTGTAATAGTCAACTCATCAGAAGGCTGCTTTGCAGCTCAACAGACTGGGAATTTACACTTTGCCATCAAGGAGAAATTTTCCTTTCACCAGCTATTTTGAAGTTCAGGAGGGTATATGGACAGCATTGAAGGACTGTCTTAAGTAGAGGATTTTAATGTGACATGGTTCATAATAATATCATTTGCCTCTTATGTATCTCTCTGTCTCAAATTGAACAGCTTGGTTTAATCCACACTGGAACTCGGGAATAAATTGTTATGAATTTGGCTATGGGATTCGGCCATTCTAATAAACCAGGGAGCGAACCAAACTGACAGACTGTTAAGTTTACCTTTGAACTTGGTTCACTTTCTGAATAAATAACAACAGCAGCAGTTTCCCTCTTGTCCGCGTTGTGTTCTGACTTACACAGAAGTAGAATTAGAGTAAAGAAATTCTCTTTCACAGTCAATTAAGGAAGCTGTTTAACTCAATCTTTTTCAAAAGCTGAGCACTCAAATATAGTGTTGTGATGATGATTTATGAAAGTGATAAGTTCTCCTATGTTTACATACAAAAATATTTCTCAGGCAATATAAAAGTATGCTTTATCACAGGTCCACATTATGATGCATGATTTTTATGGATTATAGTACATTTTTGTTGAGTTGATCTTTAACTACTGTCTTCTGTAAACAATCACATGGGAAATGTCAAGCAGCATTCTTTCTAAATACTGTAATTTTATGGAAGCCCTTCTAAAATGTTTATGAGAATAGTTGTGAGTTAATGGGAAAGGTGAATAACTTTAACAGAGATAAATAACTTCAGCAGTGATGTGTAAATGTGCACTTGCAATTAGGCTAATCAATGTCTTATTAATGAGCATGTAAGTAAGCAAACATCTTCTGTGTCTCTGTTTAATATGGCTATAAAAACAAAAATAGCTGAATCCAATTTTCCACCTTGTGTTAATTTTGCATTTTGCCTATAAGTAATATAGAAAGTAAACGGTATGGGATTATAGTGCTTATGCCAATTCTGCCCCCAATGTTTGTGCTTTTATCTTCATGAATATTGATCCTTCATTTTCCATTTAAATAAGCAAAAGAAATGAGAAATGTTACTACATAACTTGTTATATTTGTTTGTCTACTAACAAATGTGTTCCACCTTTGTAGAATTTTATGTGAAGTGATGGCACGAATTAGTTACTCTTATCATAATCTTTCCAACTTTTCTTTTTTTTTCTCTTTTGCTTTGATGATGTACTGTACTACATCACAGTTTATGAGTTTTTATGTGCCAAGGATATACATGTGTGTGAACAGTGCCTGACAGAGTGAGGTAAGAGATTCATTAGAGCAGTGGACAGTAGGAGCAGAAACAAGTAAATGTTTTGTCCAAAGAGTAGAAAGAAACCCCAACGCAACTCTGCCCCAGAGCTTGAAACATTTTGTTTATTGTATTCTGTGTAGTTACCCAGGTCTTCATTTTCTGATTTCACATGAAGTCCTAAAAATCCCTTTTGTTCCCTCCAAGGAAGACAAATGGGTTATCACATTCTTTGCAAATGCTCCTGATAATCAGAAGTGTAACTGTAAGGGTGTGAACTGTCTAAGAATGATAAGTGTATTGTCTCTAATCTCATCCTTGTCTGTGTTGTGGCTATATGATGGGCATACCTCTCACAGATTCTTCTGTGTGTGTGTGCGTGCACTGCGTGTTATGTGCATGGGTAAACCAGCTATTTCTCTTTCACTGCGTGCAGTTATCTCAGCAAAATAGTACAGGCTCTGAGGGTCACTTTCCTTGCGTACACAACACACTAAAAATAATGCAAGCAGTTGCTACTCTATTAACTGTCAGGCTAAAGTTATTAAGAATCAGCCTTAGGATGAGGAAAGTACATATAAACTATAATGTACTTTAAATCAGATAAAATTGCAGCTGCAACTTAATAAAATTCTCATGTTTTGAATTGTCCCTGACCTGAGAGCATAACACAACAATTAAGTGTTAGAGTCAGGTTGGCTCAAGCATATGCCACTAACTAGACAAAAAGCATTTTAACAGAACACTAGTACAACCTTAGTACTAATAAATATAGAATGAAAAGAGCTTGTGGTGATATAAATACACATAGTAACAGGCTACAGATCATGTATTTCAAAAAAAAAAGCCATGCCGTTGGAAGGCTAAACCATGAATACGAATGCTGCGTGCAGTCAAAAAGGTCCAAAAGCCTGTGGAAAAAATGGCTGCAATAACTACAACCAGGGAAGCAGGAAAGGAGGAAAGGGGCAGTTCGACATCCTGGAGAGAAATAAAAACTTGATAGCAGAATTTTTGTTTTTTATATATTTGAAAGCAAAACAAAACAGTTCGTTGAATGCTTGACTTCCTATCTTTCTCTCCCTCAGATCACTAGATAAAATGACCATTCATTCCTTGATTCTGGAGCAAAGTTTTGCATTTGAAATTTTATACTTCTATTAAAAAACCAAGCAAAGAAAACTGCATGAAAAATAGAAGAGAATGTCATTCAGTGCAACTATAAATATCCAAAAAATAATAAAAATTAAATGCTTGGTATCTATAAAAACTCCATAAATATCATCAATATGATTTTGAATGTGCTTCAGTTTTGCACAGTTCATAAAAAGGTTGAGAAATACAGAATTCCATAACATTGTTGTTTCAGAATTTAATGTTCTATAAAAAAAATAATAATTTTTACTATTGTAATTCAGAAATGCAGTTATAAGAAGAAATACTCCTGAAAAAAGTCACTAATAATATGTCACATCTGGACTTTAATGAAATATTAATACTAAGTTATGATAAGAAGAGTACCTGTCTTTCATCTTTCTTTTATCTTAACGTTTAATATTTAATACTTTATAATAGAGATAGAGAGTAGACCAAAGTAGAGGTTGATACCATTTTATTATGCATGATTTTATTACCAGGTAAGAGTATTTGAAAATGTTTAGAATATTATAGGATCAAATACAGAATATTTAAAGCTGTGTGATGCATTCTGCAGCAGAATCCGAGTTGCTCCCTGCACATGAGATGTACATATAAATGCAAAGTTTGCAGAAGTATCTACATCCATGTTCTTTATTGTTCCTTTCTGACTTGATGTTTTCTATGTTTCTATTTCATAGTTGTCACAAACAGCAGGGTTGGTTTGGTGTGTGCCTGTTTTGGTTTATTTTCTGTTCGGTTTTGGGTTTTCTTACTTATTAGAAAAAGTTCTGCATTGAATGACATGTCAGATATGGAGCGTGGCATAAAGAAGTCTAAGCCTTATCAAAATGTTAGAAGAACACAATGTCTGAAACTTGATGAAGTGTATAATTGACAGTTGCATAGAGACAGCTTTACGTATAAAGTGATCCTACTAACAGTGTCTGTCAACTCAAAAAAGTAATCAAATGCTGAAATGAAAAATAGATTTAGCTGATGCTGTATAATTTCATTTAACTGATAAATCCTGTTGAACTTTGCTAACTTTATTCTTCGTGGCAAAACCAAACCACATAACTACTAACCAAGGGCAATACTAAAATGTCATAGGATGCACAGAGGGGTTACAGAGACATTATTTTTGAAATAAAAATGTGTCTTGAGAGAGAATACAGCTTGGAAAGGAACTTGGAAACATGTAAGGTGGCCACAGGAACACTTCACGGAAACAGAAAAGTTCTGGATCAGACCCCTACATGGAACTTAGCCATTAAATGCTTGGCAGTTGTTATTTGTTATTTCAACATATTTTAGTACTTTGACATAATGTCATGTAACAGTAGTTTGAAAAAGGATCTTTGCCCCTGCAGAATTTTGATCTTTTAAGTTCTTTAAATGGGAATCAGAAGTAACCATGCAAAACTAAATTGTAATCATGTGACAGAAAATTTGTGACAAACCAGGGATCTCATTGTTTCTTTTGAAATAGTGGAGAGTACATAACTTGCATTAGGTTTGGACATTGCAGGTCTTTGATGGAAGGAAGCAAGTGTTTCTTTTACTTAGTTCACATTTACCTTTACAGGAAGAAAAATTGGGCTACACCACCCACCAAGAAACTGTTTGTGGTGTTTAACTCATATCACACAGTCCAGCGTTTCATGGTCACCTGGTATTTCTTTGTATATATTTCTCTGTTTTCTGCTGCTGAGTCTTTGTAACCTCTTGGGAACCAGGACCAAGTTCTTGTTCTGGCAGGTCAGCAATACCCGGCATAATATAAGATTTGACAGTGATTTGGCCTCAAAACCCCATAATTTCTCTCTTTAAGTGAAGCTTTGGAGCAGAAAAGTGTGTTCCGTGCTTGCGGGGTAGTTAACTCCGTAAAGAGAGAGCTACGATAGCCAGAAAGACAAAAATACAACTTGGGTAATGCCTTAGAAGCATGATTTTTCTGTCACCCAAGCAAACTACTGCAAATTTAAAACTGAATCGGGAAAAGAATCTTTATATTACTTACAATAATAAAATTACATGATAAAACCACTTTTATACATGTGTTCTTTTAAATCTACTGAAAAATGGATTAGTTCAAATTATTGTTACCTCAAAAGCACCTGTTCATTAAAGACATAAATAAACCCAGTTACCTGTCCACTTCATTAAAGAAGAGATTTGAAACACCAGACAATATATTCAACACATAGATAAGTGCCTAGTGAGATTTTTCAGAAGTTCTGAGACTGTGTTTGAAACATCTCAAGTCATCTGTATAAATGTACAGTACAACCAGACATGAGTAGGTAATTAAGAGTAGGGAAACTTAAGACTCTAAGCTTAATTTTATTTTAACAGAAAATTTTACTTATGTAGTGAGGACAGCTAAAAAATCCACCATCTAGCACAGATTAGCATTAAATGGAGTGAACAAGCCTAAAATTTCTGTTCTGTGATCAAAAGAAAATGACAACCTTTTTAGATAAAAGGAGGAAGTAGCTTTGAGCTATTTCTTAAGTTAATATTTCTACCCTTATTTTAAATGCTTGGTCTCAACAGTTTAAGATCTTACTCTGCGGGCAGCTTTAAGCTCCCTGAGGAGTCAGAAATAGCTAGGTGTGCTCTGAGCATGCCTGACAGCTCTTGTAATTACACTGGATTTAACAACAAGGGAAAAAAAACACCCCAACCAGCCTTACGTTAGCATTAGCTTTTGTTATTACTGATGAGTAATAAGGAACCTTTCTCAGAAGAGCTTCTGGGTTCTGGGCTATTCTCAGTCTGGGGGAGTTTGATTTCACAGGTGAGACTGATACTGATTTTAATGGTCCAAAATACTCACTCAAAAGCATTATGCAATTGCAAATAAAAATATTTCTGAATGGGTGGTAGGTGTCCTGTCCCCCCCAGCCCAGTGTCAGTTAGTCAAGAATTCTCATTAAAATAATCTTAACTTGCCTACCAAAACAAGAACCAGAAATCCTTAAAAAAAAAAGGCAGTGTGACTATGGTGCTTAAATCCCAGACCTGGATTTCACTGTGAAAAACAGGCAAAGGAGGATAGGAGAATCATTGCTTCCTTGCAGCAGGTTGAAGTGTTGTCATTCAGCAGTCAATAATGAAATGGGTAGCACCCTCAATTGCACATATTTCATTCTTAATGTAAGCTCTGTTGTCCTTTTGGGGGATTAATAGTTGTATGGAGTGGCTCCTTCAACAGTCAAGTGCTTTTTCACATGAGCATTTTGTCTGATGCCCTCTGGGAGTTAAATGTGCTGGCTGGTGGACTTCTAGTCTTCTGGAGCTGGGCACAGAAAAAGAATGTCCCACTAAAGGCTGAAATTATGAAGTTACTCTATCTTTTACACAGTCTTCCTGGTGTAGATATCCAAGATTACTGACTTTCTGATCATTTGACCATTCTCAAAACTGTATGCTCTAGTCCTACTACAGTAAATCCTACTTGGAACAATAATAAAATAAACCAGGATGTAGCATTTTGAAAGAATAAATGTTAATCATATCATGAAAATAAAGATAAGGATGTAGAACAATGAAAGGCTATGGCAAAGAAAGACTAGCTCTCCTACTGTATATGCTTTTATGTCCTTGGTTCTTTATATCCAATTAATTGTGGGCTGGGATTTTGAAACAGAAATGTGAGATTTTTGATGTTTATATTATAGGTGACATAATTTTTAGGCATAAACTGTGGTGTACTAGAACACTGACAGCATTTTTGTAGCGTTTTTTTCCTTTATAAATACTGAATTCATTGATATGCTGACAGAAATGGCTAATATGACCCTTAGGTGATCAATGACTAGGTGATTTTTACCTCTTTAAACTGAGTCAGTGAGACAGCTATTGAGAAACTAAATACTGCTCTGCTCTCCACAGTCTGACTGTGATCATATTTTAAAAGTGAGGCTAGCAAGTAAATGAGCTGCAGAAATGATGTAAAGGCTTTTGAAGGGCAGATTAGAAACCTCAAGCTGTTCAGCTGAGAGAAGGCAAAACAAAAGGTTGTGGTAACTTGATTACTGTGTGTAAGGATTTCTGAGGTGAAAAAGATGCTGGTTCTTGAAGAGATCTTCATTCTGGCTGGAAAGGCACAGCAAGAGTGATTCCCTGGGAGCTGCTGCCACGCAGTGAGAGTGGGCAAGCTCTGAAATGTGCTACAGGGTGTACGGGGTGTTCGTCACTTGATGCATCTTGGCAAGACCTAAGGCAAATGTTTCTGCTGTTGTTAGGAAAGTGTTTCTTTAGCCAAGTTAAAGTATTTCAGTGCATCGTAGAATAGCTGGAAGATGCATAATGCATGTTATAGTAAATCAGGCTGAGTGGCTGAAGGATTCCTTCAGGGCTTAAATTCTCAGATTATTTTTCTTTAAGGACTGCTTCCTCCTTACATTTTCCATTTTAGACTTTGTCCTTGGGTGCTCAATAGACAGTCACAAACCCTGGTTCTATTTCTGCCTTTACCTTAAGCCAGTAGTTTAAGAAGTGGGGTTTATTGCCTTTAGATCCAGGATACCCTATTTCTGTATATTGTGGATATGTTTTCTTAAAACGCCTCTCTGAGATCAGTGTCTCTATCATTTGCTCTCTGGGCTGTGAAAGGAAGGTCATGTCACTTGGGAAACTTTTTTTTATATTTCTGTTTACTGCTTTTATGAAATAGAAAGTTTTTCAGGGAAAAGTACCTCATTTTGTTAAGCAGCCTCTGTTGAGGCATCTTTCTCTTCTTAAGATAATCCCATATATACTGCTGTTCTTTTAGTCCTTAAGTTTCTGAATAAATCAAATGAAAAAATGTAATATGTTTTTGTTGGTTAGGCTGTCATATTTTATGGTTAAGAGATCTAGAATAATGGAGAGCTGTTATCTCAGAAATTGGACAAATGTTGCCGAATTTCTTGTTTGGATGGTTGGGAGCGAAAGAAAAGCCCTGCTCAGAAAGAGAGACTTAGTTTATAAAGTTTGTGGGATTTGAGGAGGTCTAATGTGGTGATGAGTGTTTTTTGAAGGAACATCCCTGCAGAGAAGTATGTCCAGGACACTGCTATCAGCAACATCTGGCAGTGGTAAGACCATCTGCTTGCTTTCACCCAGTTGTAGAATCCTCTGGAGGAAAAAGAAATTTCATCTATGTAGGGCAAAATGACTGAACCTGGAACCAAGAATTGTGAGCCTCTCACTAGGAGTCATCTCTAAAGAATGAGCAAATGCTGTGCACCATACCTGCAACAGAAGGCTCTCACAGGCTTTCAGCAGTAACTATTGAATCTCACAAATTTGGACAACAAAAGAAAAGCATGAAATAAATGGGTAATTTTCATGTATTGCCAAACAGTATTGTCTTTGTCTATCACTGCTGTCAGTAGATGACAGTGGTAGTCTTTTCCCTATCAGCATGCTTTCTGTCCCCTTACAGCTGACTTTCTCCAATCCCTGACTCCTGACCTTTCACCTCAGTCCATGGTTAATGCAGATGATGGATGAGCCTTGTTAGGCTCATGAGATGCGCTGGTGTGAAGGAAGAATGCCAGCAGGCATGTTGTGTTTGTCTTATATTCTCATAAGAATAAGTTGGCTTGAAAACAGGCAAATAGCTGCAGAGGCTGAGTGAAATAAATGTGAATGTTCTCTGCTATTCCATGTTGAATACTGACGTACCAGTAGGTAAGCAAATGTAAGCAAGGCAGGAGACTGAAGGAAGGTACGAATGGACCAGTTGGAACTGTCAGGGAAAGGCATTCAGTTTTGCTGTCTGAGTCTGAGCTCAGGGAATACAGCCTGGTCCTGCCAGCAGCTAAGTACCATACAGCTGCTCCCTCATTCCGTGCTAGTAGGATGGGGGAGAGAATTGGAAGGATAAAAGTGCAAAACCTCATGGGTTGAGATAAAGACAGTTCAGTAGGTAAAGCAAAAGCTGTGAGCAAAGCAAAGCGAAACAAGGAATTCATTCAGCACTTCCCAGGCAGGCAGGTGTTCAGCCATCACCAGGAAAGCTGTGATCAAATGCACATTACTTGGGAAGACAAAAGCCAACACTCTGAATGTCCCCTCCTTCCTTCTTCTTCCCTCAGATTTATAAGCTGAGCACGATACCATATGGTGTACCCCTGTGGTCAGTTGGGGTCAGCTGTTCCAGATGTGTCCCCTCCCAGCTTCTTGTGCATCCCCAGCCTACTTGCTGGTGGGGGGCTATGAGAAGCAGAAAAGGCCTTGGCTTAATGTAAATACTGCTTAGCAACAGCTAAAACATCAGTGTGACCAACATGTTCTCACCCTAAATCAGAAACACAGCACTGTACCAACTATTAGGTAGAAAATTTAACTCTATCTCAGGCAAACACAGGACATTCAGGAAGAGAATAAAGATTGAGTCCCTAGTGCAGTATGTATAGCTGTTCACATTGTGCATCACACGGTTCAAATGGAAAAATAAAGCATTAAAATTATGAAATCGGTGTGCTGTGGGTTTTTTTTTTTTTCTTCAAGCAGTTTGAACATAAATTTTGTTTGAATTTTTTTCTAGTAAGACAAATGGAATGAACTTGTCATATAAAAATCTTGCAGCAGACCCCACGTGGTTGAGGCTTTTTTCCTTCTTTGAGAACCATCAGGGATTTTTCTGTTGTTTTGCAGGGGTTTTTTTTTTGTTTGGGGTTTTTTTTTTTTTTTTTTGAAAGTAGAAAATTATTTTAATATTTTGTGGAAAGTAGGAGAAAGTAAGAAGTTCACTTTAATAATTAGATGGCAGAGTAGGAAAGATGCCTAAGGAAAGAGTAATTGGAAAGACAATTTCTTGCTAACGTAGTAGATAAGGCTTTTATTTTAGGTCTAAAAAGTATGCTTTTTATGTCTAAATGTTTTCATAAAGATAAGTACAATGAATCCAGTGTTAGAGCTCTTGGTGGAATTTTTCCAAGGCTCTATGGGCTTAATGTGAGGGCTTGAATTCAGAAGTCCAGGTAATGAATAGCTCATGCAAGATCCACAGAATCAACTTTTTTATGTTTGTCAGGCCTCTTAAACAAGAACAAATCAGTGTATTTTGGAAAAAAAATATCATGTTTTCTGGCAAGGCTTGTTATTTCCTTCTTGTTATCATCTGTCACATTTAGGTGTTTATTCAGAGAAGTCTTACTCTGCCAATCCAGTGGCTTGTATTTCTCCTATCCATAGCACATTTGGCACTATCACCCTTTTTTCTAAAGGTTCTAGTTGGTTTCAGAGCCTTTAAGTTGCTGAAGGGTGGCTGCCTTAATAGTCCTTGTTTTAACATGATTTTACTTGGCTTGAAAAAAAAAATAAACAGGAAAGACCCAGATTCTGCTTATGAAATTTTGTTTACCACTGAACTGCTTTTTCATGAAGAGGTCATGGAAAGGCAGTTGGTTTCATACTGTGCCAAGCAAACAAAATTAGCTGTAAGCCTTCTCAAATATTGGTTTTTAATCAGCCCATGTTTCAAATTGCATGCTGTCTCCCATCATGAAGAGGTTCTAATTCAGTGGTGGGACCAGCGATTGACCACACCATGTGAAGAATTCACAGTATGGGGAGCTGCTTCACTGTGCTGAAAGCTTCACCTATAGCTTTGGCTATGATGCATTGCATTTTTCTTCAGTAACTGGAAGTGTTCCTATGAGAAGTGAACCTCAGGAGTGTTTTGCTGTGTGGCTCATCGTGTGGTTATATTTGGAATTCGGGAAGATAGCAAAGGGGAACAGAAAAAGAGCATTTACTGAGTACAGCCACTGTTTGAATGCGTTTGCTGGGTATTCAGAGAGAGAGAATATTGAATATCTGGGCTTAAGGTAACTTTTAACTATTTCTGCTTGTTACATTTCTGCATTTGCAATAACCATTTAAGAGTCTGAAAAGAGAGGTAAAGGAAACAAAAATCCCATCACAGAAAAGAATGTACGAACAAAATTCAAGAACATTTGAAATAATACTATTCTTTTAGCATCTCGGCAACTGGTGAAGGGAAGGTGTTGAAAATCAGGGCTGTTGCTTAGTTTTATAATGAGGCCCAGAATGGTCTGATACTTGTATTGTACTTCCCTAAATAAGATTCTTCTGGCCATCCTGTGAAGATGAAACAGGAAGTTTATTTTCCTGATTTCAGTGTTGCTTCTCATTTAATAGAAATCATAGAATCATAGAATAGTTAGGGTTGGAAAGGACCTTAAGATCATCTAGTTCCAACCCCCCCTGACAGGGGCAGGGACACCTCACACTAAAACATGCCACCCAAGGTTATGTCCAACCTGGCCTTGATCACCGCCAGCGATAGAGCATTCACAACTTCCCTGAGCAACCCATTCCAGTGCCTCACCACTCTTACAGGAAAGAATTTTTTCCTCATATCCAGTCTAAACTTCCCCTGTTTAAGTTTGAATCTGTTACCCCTTGTCCTCTCACTACAGTCCCTCATGAAGAGTCCCTCCCCCGCAACCCTATAGCCACCCTTCAGATGTTGGAAGGCTGCTATGAGGTCTCCACACAGCCTTCTCCAACTTTCTCAGCCTATCTTCATACGGGAGGTGCTCCAGTCCCCTGATCATCCTCATTACCCTCCTCTGGACTTGTTCCAACAGTTCCATGTCCTTTTTATGTTGAGGACACCAGAACTGCACACAATACTCCAAGTGAGGTCTCACAAGAGCAGAGTAGAGGGACAGGATCACCTCCCTCGACCTGCTGGTCACGCTCCTTTCGATGCAGCCCAGGATACGGTTGGCTTTCTGGGCTGCAAGCGCACACTGGAGCCAGCTCATGTTCATTTTTTATATCGACCAACACCCCCAAGTCCTTCTCTGCAGGGCTGCTCTGAATCTCTTCTTTGCCCAACCTGGAGCTGTGCCTGGGATTGCTGCCACCCAGGTGTAGGACCTTGCACTTGACATGGTTAAACTTCATCAGGTTGGCATCAGCCCACCTCACAAGCATGTCAAGGTCCCTCTGGATGGCATTCACTCCCTCCAACATATCAACTGAACCACACAGCTTGGTGTCATCGGCAAACTTGCTGAGGGTGCACTCAATCCCACTGTCCATGTCACCTATGACAAAGATGTTTAACAAGACCGGTCCCAATACCGACCCCTGAGGGACACCACTCGTTACTGGTCTCCAGCTGGACATTGAGTCATTGAGCACAACTCTTTGCGTGCATGAAAGTAAAAGCAAGGCCAAGCAAATGAAAACAGCATGAAGAATTTAAAGAATATCAACAGTTTCTTAAGCATAGTGTTTTTACAGTGGCTTGATTTGTGCTTTCAGTGTCAGTTTGTACCTTATACACCTGCAATGGTGCATAGCCATTTTTATGCCTGGTACCCTACTTGCATGAAATGAGATGAAGTCTTGTGAGCCAGGGAAGTGACACCAGTGTATCTCTAGGCAGTCATAGGTGTAACCTATGTCCACGTGAGTAACAATGCCTTGCAGCTTCAGAATTGCAAGGTAGAATCATAGAATTGTAGAATAGTTAGGGTTGAAAAGGACCTTAAGGTCATCTAGTTCCAACCCCCCTGGTATGGGCAGGGATACCTCACACTAAATCATGTCACCCAAGGCTCTGTCCAGCCTGGCCTTGAATACAGCCAGCGATGGAGCATTCACAACCTCCCTGGGCAGCCCATTGCAGTGTCTCACCACCCTAACAGTAAAGAACTTCTTCCTTATCTAGGATTATAAGTATTTCCTTCTATAATGGAAATTTTCTTATATTGGAACGGCTGAGTGAAAGAGAGACAAAAAATACTTGCTTGCTAATGAAAATCAGTTATAATGACAGTTTTGAGGAATTCAATCTATCAGTTTTTCTAAAAGGAAGATTTGAATGATTTGAATGTGATGTGATTATAATGCCTAAATACCTTCATGTTGAGAAATTTGTGTGCTCTTCAATTTAAGAACAAAAAGATTAATGGCAGGAAGTTAAAGGCATATAAATTTGAGTAAGAAATTTGTCTTAACTTTTAACAGTGGGGGCACTGAAATATTAGCACAGATTGCCAGTGGAATTGATGTTTTGTACACTTTATGAAGTCTTCAGATCAATGCTAAGCATCTTTCTAGAATATTTCATTTAGCCAAACAGGTTTTGGGAATACAAATAAGAGGAACTGCATGAAATTTGAGGGTTCTGTTACACTGGACACAATAATTGAAGTAATTGTCCTTCTGACCTTAGTTTCTCTGAATTTATTAAAGGTGTCAGATAACATATGATCACTATTCTGAACAGCTAGCAATTTCTATTCTTATACTTGTCATTTCATACAACTACTGTTTTCTCATGATCCTTGGTAAGAGAATCAAAGTTTATTATATTATATAGTATATTTTTTATAATTGTTTACATATTTTTAATATTGCATTTCTTTAGTGGAATACAATTTAAATGTATTCCCTATCCAAGATGGTCTTGTCTGCTTGATCTACTCTGACCAATCCCTTATTTTCCAGGAGTATAAGATGGCCATTTCAGAAAGAAAGCTCCTCTAAGTGCTGAAGAGAAGCAAGATATTTTACTGTCACCTAGAGATGGAACTGCATGGTCACTGGTGGTGACCAGTGAGACACCTCCCTTAAGGAGTGAAGCATCTTTTTTTCACTGTGTCAGAGGCAGTTTCCTTTTGCAGTGGAGTCTGACTACCTGTCTGCCTGACCCTACTAAGATGTTGTAATATAAAATCAGCGTGAGGGAAAAAGAGTAGCTGCTAAATACAGACTGTATAAATTTTTCCTTTAAATTTTTTGAGTATGATAAAATACCATTCCTTTTCCTGATAAACATCGCTATGCACACATTCTAACATTTTTGTAGGTAGTGGGGTTGTTTTTCTCTTAATATTAGTGTGTTTGATTCTGTGGGTTTTGACATCTCTATTCTTTTGTCTGACAAATCTGTGCGATGACTTGTAAAAAAAAATCAATATTGTTTTCCCTGGCACTTTCTCTGCAGTTGAGTTGATTTATTATCACAGTTCCCTTTCCCCTCTTTTTATCAGTGCGTTTCTATTGCTTTAGGGTTGAGTACCTGATAACATCACAGGGTAGAAGACACACAGAGAGTTTCCGTGACCTTATCCCCTCTGTGATCTTGTCCAGTGTGACGGTGAGCTATTGCTATAAAGTGAACAGTGATATTATCCAAGCTGTGAGATCAGATTTATGTTCTATTTTGTTGGAAATAAAGACTAATGAGAGCCAAAGAACAAAATTTAGATTTAAACTGTACTTGTCCAGTATCTCAGTGGCTAAAGGGAGAGTGAGCAACCACCTAGTAAAACTGAATTTGCCTGCAAAGTAGTATGTGCTGGAAGAGTCATGCAGCCCACAGTCCTTGTGAGATTTAAACCAATCATAAAGCTGAGCTTGTTGCTCCTTAAAAATGTAGCTTTATTACTCTTGTTTCTGTCAGTCATTTATACCAAGGTAGTATATAAGAACCCCACTGAAAGACCAGATCTACCTCACCCTGGACATGTAAGAAAAGGAGAAGTTCACAGGCAGTATTTCAGAACAGATGCAACCAAAGGCTGCAATAGGTAAATGTGCTGTAAGCGTGTTGACAAGTGTGAGCGTGATAATGCAAACAGAGGCAATGTTCGCACAGGGGTGCTTGGGGAAAACGAGTTAACTAAGTTTATTAAACCTGTGCCTAATGTGGCTACAGCATATTAGAGCCACTTTATTCTCAGAAGATATCCTCATGTAATGATTTCTGTCTTCCTTTCTCTGCTAACTACCTCTAATCTCAGGCCACCCCTTGCCTTGCCACTGGGGACTGCCATTATCTGTAAGGCATCATGAGAGAAATATGCATGAAGTTAGGCTGCAAAGCAGGATTTTGTGAAGAGGTTTTTCTTTTTGGCAGGGAGCAGCAATGAAGAAATGACAGGTTCTTGATGAAGAGATGAGTGTGTGTGTGTGCGTGTGTGTGTGTGTGTGTGTGTTTGTGTTTGTGTTTGTGTGCCTGCTTGGGACTGCAGGGTTTGGGAGACCAAGAGGGAAACTTGACAGGAAAGTAAACTCATACATCTGATAGCTAGATAGGGAAATAAGGTGAAGTCTAATAAGAAAGGCTAAATGTGTTAACTTAGTTCAGGGAAAGATGCAGAAATGATGATACAGCTAGAGAAATGAGGCAGGAGGACAGTTCTAGCAGTTATTACCCGGTGTGATTTGGAGATTAGCCTCTGGCTAGACTACATCAGAAAAAATTATGTGAGCAAAAAGTCTGAGAAAAGTTCTTTTGGAAACCATTACCCTTTCTTTTCTCTTCCCTTCTTTCCTGTGTAGGGACTTAGGAAGATTTGGCAGCAGGACAATGGAGCTGGAAATAGAAAGAGCAAGAAGGCAGGGAAGCAGCATTAGCAGCATCTGTGGTGCTGCTGCAGCTCTAATGCAGTATGTTTCTTTATGATGTCAGAAGCCTCAAGCTTCCTTCAGCTCTGGCTGGAAAAAGTAAGTCCTGATTGGATTTTTTTTCCTTTTTTTTTTTTTTTCCTTTTTTCTTCTTCTCTTGCTCCTTTTAGTAGTGTGTCACATGGAGAAAAGGAGGAATATGATATAGCTTTGGTGTGTTTTCCTATTTTCTTCTCCTTTAATGAGAGAAAAATCTGCTTCCCTGGCTTCTGCTCTTCTTGCCAGCTCTTGGTCTGCATTGGCTGCAGGCAGTTCAAAGCTGGAAGAGGAACAGATCTAGAGGTGAGATGACAAGCACCTCGGGAGCTTCATATTTAGTTTCAAAGCAAAGCGAAAGATTGCTGTGTAGCTGAAGAGGCTCTGGATTAATTTACTTGCATGATGCCTTTACCAGGCCTTCATATATTTTGGCGGTATCTCTCAGAAAAAACAGCTTATCCAGTTGGAGACACAACCAGCCCCAGTTACCTAGAAGCAATACCCTGTTGCCAAAGCATATCATCTTGACAACATATATTTCATTGACCTTATTAATTCTATCAATAAATGCATTTTTTTCTGTAAAAAGAGGCTTGAAGTTATTAACATGTTTTATTTTCCATAGACCCATACTCATCAACATGAATTTTATTACCTTGAAAACTTTGTTAAAAGTTCAGCCACTGCCATAGCATTTCTCTGCTTTTTATTGACTGTTTAAGATATCATTAGAATTTAGTTCTTTTTTTTTTTTAATTTTTTCCCCATTCTTTGGGGAAAAAGTCCCCAGCAACTCCGTACACATAGTATAGTCTTAATAGTTGGGGTTTTAAAATCTTGCTTAAGTATGCTGTCATAGAGAGCACTTATTTAGAATTGTACAGTGATATCTGTCTTTTTTCCAGATATTGAGCTATAATTTTTTGGATTTACCATTATGTGACTCCTTTCAGTCTTAATCATGCCCTTAGCTCTGGGATAATGTTTTGCTTCACTTACCTTATAAATTTTCTGATTCCTACACTCTAATTTGTATTTATCATCAGCTTCTTTCTTCTTTAATCAGCAGGCTGTACTTTCATACCTGCTGTCATACCTGTTAGTTTTGTTTTGAACTGCAAAGGTTTCTTTCTTAATTGCTTCAGGCAGAAGCTTTTCAGACTAGTACTGAAATGCTTTTGCACAGTTCCCAGTTATCATTCAATTTTTCTGCTTATTTTCCCAATGGATTTGGTTATATGTTAATACAATAGCTGAGTTATTTGGGTGGCACAAGAGTTTGGGACTCAGTGATATTAGAAGGTAGACAACGGTGTAGCTACTTGTTCTGTGAACTTTTGCTTTCCAAATTCACTGATAGTTCCCTATCTACCCATATACATGAGCAGTGTTCTAGCCTCAAAATTAATAATTTCTAAAGTAAATAATATTTATGTCTACCATAGTGGTATGAAGTAGAATGGCATACATTTTGGTTAACATAACTGTGCAATATTGATACTTTTTTGACAACAGAAAGACCAAATTTTAAAATAGCATCCATTAATATTCCTGATGTTTTTTTGCTCAGAAAGCCATCTGATTTTTCACAATTTAAAGCCACATCACTTTCCACAGACTGGGGAACTGGACTTCAAGGGTTATTTTGGTTTTGTTGTGGTTAGTACAGATCAGTTCCAAGCTGAGAACAGATATATACTTCCGCATTATGGTTGAGCTCCTCTCTTCCCAGCATTGCCAGCACAGACTCTTTTGCAGTCATTGAATCATACTTTCATTTAGTATAGAAGGAAACCTTGCTGATGAGATGAACTCATATTTTCTAGTAAAAATTATCAAAAAAGTCTGCCTGCTATTTTTACATCTCAGATCTTTCAAGGCAGTTGTGTGGGAAAAAGTAAGACATAATTGTGTGTCAAAAGAGAGATCCTCCTTGTTTTCCACTGGAAGATGGCATTTTCCTGTTCCTTCTGAGGTAACTTGGTGAAAATGGGGACAGCCAGAGCCCATGTGCCATGCTTGAAATCTGGGCTGAAGAGTGACAAGGATGGTGACACATGCCAGTTCTATTACGCCATCTCACCGATTCAGTGTGTCTATGTGTATGACTTACTTAACATGTTAAGGTCATGTGAACACTCAGACTTTGCAGTTTTAAATACCCATGTTTTAGTTTGCTCACCAATAGGTGTAATATTTCTAATTTGATTTAGTATCAAACAAAAAAATCTATACGTGGCTGAATTTCTGAATGTAAGCGACAACTGTGAAACCATCAGAACATATGCCAATTTTCATGTCTACCTGAAAACAAACCCAGCTTTTGACAATGCAGGTGAAATCTGTGGGTGTCATTTACCTTTTATTGTCACAATCTCCCTACCTTATAGGAATGACAATAAATGTCTTCCTCTGTCATAGCCTACAAAAGAATGAATTCTTGTCTGCTTTTGCCTGTGATATAATTTTTCAAATAGCTCCAGTGATTGAAGTCTTGAATGTTTGAATAGAAAATCTAAATCGTTTAGTTGAAAGACAGTCTTATGAAAATTGCAAACCAAAAAAAAAACCAAAATCACTTTTGGTTATAATAAATGCTAAAGCTAATAATGAAAATAACCATCCCAAATCTGCAAAGGTTTCACAAGTAGGCTTTTCTGAATTTCAAGAACATCGCAGAAAATATAACAGTTTTATAACACTTGTGGTGTTTTATTCAAAAAATCTGCTCTAACTCCTGACCCATAATAAATCTGCCAGATTGCTTCTGCCATGTTTGAAACCTAAACTACAACTTTACAAGATCTCTTTGGTCTTAATGAATGTTTTTCCATATACACAAATACAACTATATTTTTAAACAAAAAGACAAAGACTTTAATTGCTGGTGTCAGCCTGAAGGTGAGAAACTCCTATTTTCTTGTTAAATACTTCAAGTGTCTTCTAGCTAGTGTTTTTTCTGCCCTTTTTGTGAAGATAAGGTAATGATTGTGGCTTCACCTTTTTGTTTGGCTTTGTATGAATTTTGTGGCAATGGATCTTCAATTTTCTAAGTGTATCTTGGCATTGAGATAACTTACTATTATTTGAAAGAATGATATTAAGAAGAAGAGATTTATCTGAGTTCAATTTATCGAATCTTAAAGAACAATATCTTTTGTAGAAAAGTGATATTAACTTTGAAATCTGTTCAGGACCATACTTTTCAAGTGCTTTGGTAGAGAAGGTGTAAAAATAGAATTAAGGTTGCATTAGGATTTATGGGTGTATTTTGGTGGCATGTCTTTTTCTCCTGAAATAGGGTTTGGTTCTACAGTGAGTATGCCTGAGGTCAAAAAAGGCACCTTTATTGCTCATTCTCCGGTAGTCTTGGTGACACAGAGAGGGGAGATGCAATGAAAAGAGAACTCATTAGAGCTGCATCAAAAAGCAAAGGCAAGCCAGAACACATTTTTCTAGTTTGGTTTTCATTTTTTTTCTTCATTTTTGTGATAAACATTGATAACCAAGGTTAAAGATATGAGATAAAGGGTTGTTACCATGAATTATTACTGGGAATAATCCTTTGAAATACAACTGTTTGGAATAATTAACAGTATTGCTTCTTGATCTTCAATTGCAAGGTAAGTTGCCTGAGTTTCTGTCTGTTTGATGACAGCCCTGTTTTGTAGAGGCAGCACTTATGAAAGGGCTTTTCTCTGACATCCCATCCTAAATATTTCTACATCCAGTGGCAGAATTGACAGGGAAGATGAACTGGATGTTCATCTATTGAACTACTTGAGTGGTCCAGAAGTGTGAATGTGTGAGAACAGGTTTCTTGTGATGTCAGTGTGTTAATTTGCTGGTGGTGTCATCAGCTGCTTTGTAACAGGCAGTAACTGAGATGATAGCTGAAGCAAAAGACACTGGTGATATAGGAGAAATTTATTTTAAACCTTCTGAGACATCCTGCAAGGCTAAAGGATAAAGCATGACTTAATAAAAATTGGCCTAAGAGCTCTATACTGAAATATCATAAAGTTTGAAGGATGTGCGGGTGTTTGCATTACCATCTGGGCTTTGGTTAATAAGAGTTGTCCCTTTAAAACTTAGTGTGTCAAAAAACATGTCTGACCTGAGGGAGGGGAGTGTTTTGTCTGTGAATCAAGACAAGAGAAAAGTCTATCTGAGAAACTGCAGAAAGCTGGAAAAACTGTATTGCCAGAAAGCAAAGCTTTATGGGCTTTTTACCTTTTGCAAGAAGAGGGACTAAAAGTCTAAAGTCATTGTTAATTAACCTCTTACATATGAGCAGTCTGCATCCTGTTTAGGTCAGCCAGGACTGAAAGTGGGCTCATCTAATGCTAGCTTAGTAGTGAGTACACTGAATGAGTTTGATGAATCTCTACTCTTACTCCCATGACTTTGATTATGGTATGTATCTCCCTAGGCCTGTGCACAATTCCCAATGCACAGGGCCATGACTTTTCTGGGTCCTCTGCCAGGGACTCTTGTGTTGATTATGGGCTGCAATCAACAGTCCTGGTAACAGGTTTTTAAAAGCTGGCAAAACTGACTATTGCAGGGATGTTGAGCTGAAGACTTACCTTTTTACATGAAGCAAGATATTTCTTATAGTCTCATGACTTTTGACTTCAGAACTTTTTCCTCTGTAAATACCATGAAGATACTTTATTTTCCATAGTTTTGGATATACTTTGTATTCTCTGTTTTCCATATCTATCCTTTTTCCAAAGTGGTGGAGGGGGAAGTCAACAATCTTACCTGTTTACTTATGTATCAAACAATAGTGGTTCATGTAACTCCTGAAATTTTGTGACCAAACTATGGTATGAGCGCAACATGAGGTGGCTGTGGCATTAAATATGACTTCTGTTGTGTTAATTTAACTTATCTTAGTAAATATGCTAATTCAGGCTTAGATACTTTTTGATAAAAGATCATAAATACTATGCTATTAATTTTCCGTTTCTTTTGTGATTCAGAGATGAAATCTTCAAGTACGCTGTTAAGACTACTTGTGCTATCCTCTGGAATGAAGCTGATTTAGAGAGACTGTGGTCTTCTATACTTAAATTATTTTAGAAACAATACCACACTTTATATTCAACAGAAAAAAACATTCTTGAATGAGTGGAGTAGGTACAAGGAGCCAGAGATGTAATCAGCTTTACCCTATGGACTCATAAGAAAACGAAGAATAAACTCCCTATGATTCATTAAAAAAGGTATAAAGGTTGATGGATGATTTAAGGCCAGATTAACAAATCACTACAATGCAATTTGTGGCTTTAGATAATGGGAGGTCAAACTTGTATTACCAGCTGACTTAAATTTGATTTGACTGAAAGATAAAACTCCGCTACATGAACCATGTTAACTGAAAGCCTCTGCTTTACATTTCTCGCTGATGGCACCCTGGGGAGGCAACTTTCTTGGCATTTCACATCCAATTTAAGCACATCATTGATGAAAAGATGGCTAAATTGGTGCGTCATTTTGTAATAAAATATCTCACAAATTGTTTATCTGATCAATGGAGAATGCAGTCTCAAGCTGTTCAGGGCTAATGTGCTCATTGCACTAAAATAGTAAGTTATTGACTGTCAGAGGGAACTGGGAATTTCTAAACTCAGTTCAGATTTCCTGAACGAGAGCAGCATATTGCATCAGAATAGTAGGTTGTAAGAGATTAACTCTGTCAGCTGAATCCTCACTGAAATCAAATAAATGTGAGTAGAGGGTACTAAACACTTCATGGGAAATGTTCAGTTTCTCATATGATCAAGCTGTAGAGGACAAAAAGGGATCTTATTTATACCTTACTTATGCAGGGTTTACACCACTGACTATTTGACAAAGTCCTGCAGCATAAGTGGGCAAGTCATGCTATGTGTTATATATCAAATGTTATTTTCAGAGTGGTAGTGAGACGTTTTGGTGCCTGGGGTAGGAAATGACTGCTCCTTCCCAGGTGAGAAGCATTTGGGGCCTCTTCAGGACCAGAGCCACATGGAGACTCTGTGGTGAGATGCCTTCTCTGTCTAAGCCAGCCCTGAAGGGATCTGGATGGACACGATGTAGAGAGAACAGAGTGCCTTCCTGAGAAGGAGTAAGGTAAGGAGGTAGGGTAAATATTCCTTTTCCCCTCCAGGACTGGAAGCTGTTTTCTTGGAGCTGATGCCCACTTTGCATCCTATGAATGGGGAACCAGCACCACGACAGCCCTCAAGTTCTATTTGCCTCATAGGAATTACCTATGCAACGTTCTTCTTAACCATCCATTTGGAATGCTTTGTTATTTCTTTTCTCGCTATCATTTTCCCACAAAATGAAGTCAATAAGAATGATTAAAAATGGTTTTCACAAGAAGCAAAACCTGTAGGGGTGTGTCTTTACTGAGCAAGGCTCCTGTCTCTACAAGACTGGCTTCATTCAGTGTAGATGTGGGAGAAAGCAAATTGTGTGATATAATTTTATTTTCTTATTGATATATTTTCCTAGAAATGTTCACTTCATCACACAAACGTCTCACAGACAGAAGGAAATGCAAAACAAACTGGTTGCTGGATATTTTTAGTGGGGGGAAAGTGTTATTTTCCCAAAGTTGAGGGAGGAAAAGGCTTCTTTCTTTGCAGACCGTGCATTCAGGACCCAGTTGGGCTCATCTACTCCTACACAGAAATTGACAAAAGAGTGGAAAAAAGGTGTAAAGTGCATTTGTTAAGAAGGCACCTTCAGTAGTGAGATGTAGGGTATTCCAAGGTGAGTGCTCCCTGATCTCTTGTTGAAGCTGCTCTGCAGGGCACAATAGATTTCAAAGTTGTTATGCCTACAGGGGAGCGCAGCACTGCAGGCTGCTGACTTAAAGTGTTTATCTGAGACCTAGATACAATAGGTTCACATGCCTTTGCCCTCCAACAACTACTATAATTAGGTAATAAAATCATGATTACTTTATGCAGCCAAAAATACTAGATTCTGTCCAAAGTTGTAACTTCATTTTAATTGGCTGAAACTGTTAGTTTTGTTAATGGGATACAGATCATATTCCTGGAGGAGATAGAGCTCTTTTATGCTTGAAGCGGGTATCAGTGGCATAGAAACCTCAGTTTGGTCCCCACCACTGATCCTCAGTATTACAGAGGCCAGATGACCAAAATGTGCTCCTATTTTCTTGCCTGACATTTGAAAGTTAAATAGTCCTATGCCTGCCCAGTACTTGAATAAGAGACAGGGGAAATCACAGATAACAGAGGAACAAACCAAAGAATACTGCTTGGTCACTTGATGAGTCTTATATCAGAGAAGCTCAACACATAGGTACTTGATAACCTGTTATGGCTTGCGGAAAGCTGGGGTGGACAGAGAAGTTGCCCAAGTGTTTACCCTGATTCTAAGCATGTTTTCCAAATATTTTTTTTTTCTTCAGAATTTTTCACTCATTTTGCACACACCACCACCCCACCCCCTCCCCACACCCCACCCTTTTTGGGGGTGTTTATGTTCCGGAAATGAGTTTTTCAGAAGTCCTCAGGGCTTCGAACTGCGTATGAGCACCAATGCTTACTTTCATATCAGAGTTGTCAGGGCTAGTATGCAAACAAGAAATGGCAGAAAATGTCTTTAAGGAACTTGCTGTTTAGAAACAACTGACTTTAAAAAAAAAGGGTGTTAAATGAATGCCTGTTTGTCAAAATGAGAAACAGTGATAGTTTGGATTTATCTTTTTCTTGATCTCAAGGCTTGTTAACATGATGACTCTGTTTTAATTTTGGCATTTCCTGTCAGCAGAGAAAAGGCATTGATGAACAACTGCACTGCGCAAAATAAAGCAAGGAAAATGAAGAAAGATACTCCTGATGAGCAAGTCCTTTGTTAGTTCTGTCATGTTTCCATCATCCTTAAGTAATGACCCCCTATTGTTTCAAAAAATATACAGATTTGTAGATGAAGGCAAAAGCAGCAGAAATGTGAGTTTAACAGTTTTTACTCAAAAATACTTTTCTATGTCTACGTGAGTCCTGACATTTGTTCATTTTGGTTTTGTGCAAATGAGAAAAAGGCTTTTTATGCATTACACAAAATTATTCTAATCTCGTATTATTCTTGTCAATCTTGGTCATATGAACTCACTCATAAAAGCTCTTGAGCGATCATTACCAGCATTAAAGACTTTATTAAAAATATTTTTTTACATGCATGACCAAGGATACCAATTTTCTACCAAAGTGCTAGTAAATTATTAATTGATATTAGTTACATTAAAATCAGTGTGTTGATTGTGTCTTCGTAATGAGGTGAAAGAAAACATCCTTAAGATATAAAATAATCCTTCTATTTTACTAGACTTAGAAATCACATTCCTAATAATAGCTAAATGCAAAGCAGTACTTTTCTTGTTCAACAACCAGGTAGTTCTGTGAGTCTGCCAGATGACATCTGCAGTCTTTTCCTCACCTAGAGTAATTAAAGCAAAGCCTAAAGAACACACACAGGTGTGTTCAGATAGCTGAAGGGACTGATGATTGTGTCATTGTCATTATCACAAGACATGGTAATGCCCAGCTGAAATTCTAGTTCCTTTGGTGAAAATGGAGTTTGAATCTTAAGCCCCTCAGTTATCGGAGCAAATCTAATCCTTATCTGATTCCTTTCTTGTCCTAGTTAGGGTGCTTTTCTTGTCCACTACAAAAGTCGTTACCAGACAGGTGTGGAGTTAACAGGTGGGAAAATGGTGACTCTTGAACTACCACTCTCTCCTATACCCAAACGTTATATCTATCTGTTTTTCTTCTTGTTATGAGGCATAGTAAGTGATAACAAAAATACTCAATACCTGTCAAATGTCTTTTCTGAGTTGTGGATATACTCAATATATAAAACGCTCCAGATCTTCATGCATGTAGATTAGATAAAGTATGAGTTTGTAAAAGAGAGAAATAGTTCTTACAAAAATACGTTGTTATTCTCATGAAAGTTAGGGGGAATGTTGGCACTTGTACTGAAATTTGTAGTCAGCCTTTCAACGCCAGCCTCCTGGCACTGAACATCTATTGGTTTGTCTATGGACAGTCGAGTCATAGTGAAAATTTGTAAATAAAAAAATAACTGAATTAGTCAATAATGCATGACTGAACAGACTTCATAATGAGATAAGTGTAGACCTTCCGGATATGGTGAACTACTAGAGGTGCAGTGTTATCTCATTACAGCACACATTTTACTAAAGAAGAGTATGCTCTGAGGCATGTATTTATACTGCGATACATTCCTGCCTCGGGCCTGTTTTGAGGTATAAGGCAAAAGGACAAGTAGCTTTAAAATTTGAAAAGTAGATGTCTTTTACTGTAGCTGCATATGTAACGTGCAGTTATATTCAGTGGTTTATTGAGTGTGTTAATTGGGAGCAATAAGGCTGAAAAATGTGTGCTCTAATGAAAACCTTCCCTCTTCCCTCCCAACTAATGCTGCTTAAAATATTTTCAGAAAACAGACAGAAGCTTCAAAGAAAGAAATTCCAATTGCAATTGTATATTGTTCTAAAGTTGCTGCTACAGCAGTGTATTATGGGATAGTCAGTCACAGCAGCAGCTTAAATGCTATTACCTTTCTCCTTATGACAAGAAAGCTTAGCAAAAAAGAAAGCACCTCTTCTAGGAATAAATTGTCTAACATTGTGGACTGATTGTTCTTTGCTTCTGGTATAGTATAAATCGGTGGGGGGGCACTAAAATTATTGGAGTGACGTCTGTAAAGTCAAGTGCTATGACAGAGCATCAGATCTGCGGCATGAAACTATTGAAATCAAGAAGAATTAGAGACTGATCTTGGTGCTGGAGGGATTTCACATGTGGATATGTTACTAGAAATTATAATGGATTGCAGTGAGGTATAGAAGTAACTTTCAAATTCAGTGACCAAGGATTCAAGGCAAAAAAGATCTTGTGTGCTTCATCAAGCAGAAAAAAAGAACAGAATAATTTCCAAACTTTAAATGGTCTAAAGTAGACGAATAGAAGTTATAAGCGGCTAAAGTGATTCAAAGAAGTGAAATCTAGTAAAAGGGGAATGTGAAATTAAATATAATTTGTTATTATGTCTGTTTGTATTACACTGTCATGGAATGGCCCAAAAGATGTTGCAAGAAGAAATTTAGCGCTCTAAAGAACTTCAGGCAAACACTAAGAAGAAGGTCTGACTAGGAGCTAACCAAGCTACTTGATGAGGGTAGATGAATGGGAGAAATCATAATACTAATTTTACAGTTGCTGTACTGGGCTTCCAATAGGTCAGCTCTGAGCCTGGCTGGTCCAATCAAAAAGCACTTACAGCACCATGCTAAAAAGATTCAAGGATGGTCTACCAGAAATAATGTATATCAAAGAAGTAATAATTTTGTAGAGGAATTTCTGCTTTGCATTCCCAGTAAGTGTCCTACCCCTATCTTTAAGGATGGTATTTTATCTCCATTTTCAGTACAGACAGTGTTAATTTAATTTTGGAGCCATATCCAGTTTGTCCTTAGTCTCTTAATCAACTTCATTGTTATCTTACTGTATTTTTTCTTTCTGTGGTTGAAAAGTATTTTGCTGTTTGTTCTCATTGCTTTTGCAGGATCTTGCTCATTTAGCAATAATTATAATAGTATGGAAACTCTTTTTGACCTCTGAGACACAGCATTTTTTGTTGACCAAATCTTTTTTTCCCTTTCCTTACAGGATTTCCATTCTGGACAAATAATGAACACCAAAGAACAATGAAATCATTAAGGCTGAGGCTCACCCCTCAGAAGGATCCTGGGAGGGATATGAATGTCAGAGAGCAGCATGATGAGACATAAAAATCACAGATAAGTTTCTGTAGACTTTCTTCTTCTATTAGAAATAAGCTGTCATAAAGAAAAGAGAACACTGACAAAGGGTGTCTGCAAAAATTATTCATTTGAACTGGGGAAATGGGGATATGTCACACTTCCTCTGTCAGTCTTTTTCAAAACAAAATTCCAATCAAGCTATTCGGTTCAAATTTGGAAACTTCAGCTTATTATAGAGAAAAAAATACATTATAAAATGCAAAATTTTCTGATTAACAGAAAATTATTCTCCCTAAGTTTTTGGGTGGTTTATTTATTTTTTTTTTTTCTTTTTCTCTATTGTTTGCATTTTGACCTTTTTGCTCACTTTCAATGCCTCCTGTCACTGGTTCCAGATATCATTCAGCTACTTTTTTTCCAGCTGGAAGGGGAGAGTGGAAGAAAAAGTAGACGGAAAAAGTGATGGCAAGGTTACTTTGATTCCCAGGTTTTCTCTGCTAGAATGTTTTTTATTTCTGTGCTAAATAGCAGGAATCTAAGTTTTAAGAGAGATGTCTGGAGGGGAATAAAAAAAAAAAAAGAAAAAGGAAATGATTGGTTTTGTCAATCCTTGGAAAAAATGTGATAATTGAAAAAGAAAAAAAAAGGAAACAAAAAACCCAAAACCAAACAGAACACTGCGTATATCTGATGGTCTTATTTTTGTGGAAGAGTCTCATTTATTGACTTAATGATATCCAGTGGAATTGAAACAACAGTGTCTACACAAGGGACTTACCCTGTTTAATTGCATCAATTGAAAGTGATTCAATTTTTCTGGCAGAGGCAGACATAGGAGATGGAAAAAATAAATGGCTATTTCTTTATACTGAAATAAAGGGGAGGAAGCAAAGCAAACAACTTATGGCTCTGGAATGCCATATTATTATATCTAGGAAACCATGACCAAAAGATGCTAATTTGTCTCAACTCACTCACTGAGTGTTCCCTTTGATCCTCCTGCCTTTCTTAGAGTGTGATGTTCTCACATTTTAATGCAGTATCATTTGACATTGAGATGCAGGGAAAATTGTCCAGTAAACAGCTTTCTTGTACTGATTCGGAGCTTGTGGGAAAGATTATAGCACGAGCTGTAGCCTGCCACAAGAGAAATGGATTATTACTCTGGGAACACTTACATCAAGGAGGGCCCTTTTACAGCTGAAAGAGGCAACCTTTTACAAAGAGCTGTGTTCTGTGAACTCCTTGTCAGCTTGCTGAAAGTGCTAACTCACTTACAGCATACAGGTCATTCCTCCCTAGAAACACGCGAGAAAAGCTTTAGCATGCTATTTGTGACTTCTTCTCCTTGAATGTAAAGAGGTTTTCTACAAAATGACACCCCATCGAAGAAAAAAACTAGAAATCAGATTTAATGAGACAGATGGCTTAGGGAGGCAGGAGAAAAGGGATGGCTTAAAAGACATCAATGTTATGTTCACAGTGGCTTAAGCTTTCAACAAACTAGCCTGTGTGATTTGGATAAAATGGGAGTGATGGCATTTTCCAAACAAAATCCATTTCTGATAAAACTCAGAGCTGGATACTAAGGTCCCTCTGATTTTCTCCACCCCTTAAAGCCTGCTTTTCTTCCTATCAGTTTCAGTGTTATGAAATAATTAAAAGCCTCGCAAAGGAACATATTTAATTTTGTTTTTGAAAGATTTCTTTTTTTTTTAAGTCAAAGAGAACTATAGAAAAAATTATTACAAGGGCATTAAAGGGATCTCATTTCCTTGAGCACACATATGCCTTCTGCTGCAGTATGTCCTCTCCCTCCCAGTGTAGCCATTGATCCACAGCTTTTATAATGAACTCTAATAACAACTCTATTACTGCAAGGCTCCTGATTGGCTCTGGCACCCACAAAATTAGCTACAAAGAAGCCAGCTTGTCAATATTAATTCCACCACAGAGATTACTTGTTATGGTAGAACAAAGGTGTTTTGGCTTGAGCTGAACAACTTAACTCCTTGTCTCATAAAATTTAAGCTGCTATTGATCGCCTTCTTCTATTGTGCTGAAGGATTAAAAAAAAACCCAGGCGCGCACCCGTGCACGCACTTGCAGACAGAAACCAGCATGCTGAATCACTCTGATGCATTCTCCTAAACCACCAGCCGCCCCTTCCTTTCCTTCGCCTTCTTTCCCCTCCCTGTCGGCTAAGAATCATTCAGTAACATGAAGCAAATTAAATCAATGAATTCATCCTAGCAGATGGGTGCTTTAACAGTCAGTTAGCCTTTAGATAATTGAGGCGTTGACTCCGGAATCATAAAATGGATGGCTCGTTTGTACATTTTACTGAAATAGATCACCGAGGTTAAATAAATGAAATCCCATTTGTCAGGCAGTAATAAATGGCCTCCCCTTCTGCAAACAGCTCTGTTTGGCCTAATAAATACAGGGATGTTACAGTGCTCCTCCCTTGATAGGGTTATGGCTTAATGAAATGGTCTTTCCTCTGCTTGTTTTTGCCTCCTCCTGCACCGTGTGATAAGTAGCGAACCAACGAAGCTTGTAATTACAATCTTACAGAGAACCCAGCCAATCTGTATATAAATCTCACCATCCAATTACAAGATGTAATAATTTTGCAGTCAAGCTGGTAATGAGGTCTAATACTCATGCATGTGATAATCCCCCCTGGATGCTGACTCTATCAGATGTTAGCTTTGTAATTATACTGGCAGAAAATCATTATTTCATGTTCAGCAGAAAAATGAGGTTGGTGGGAAGTTAATTTTCTCTATGCTCTGTGAAGCATAGACAAAATTTTAATGATTTAATCATTATGGTTATCCCTTTTGCAATTGACCCACGTTACTTCTGTAGAAACATTGGCACATTTAAAAGTCCCTGTTACCCGATAAAGCTTGCCAGGTATGCAGCTTTTAATGTAAGAATAACCGTATACAATTAAATTATTAACCTGCTTGATAGGGGAAAAATCCATAGTTTTTATGTTTTCATTATTTACCCATAGGATCCAAAGGAATGTTTATGTCCAGTCCACACTGCGATAAAAAAAGATTCTTAAATAAAGGAAAAAGAAAAATGCTGTAATTAGGATGTAAGCTCCCAGAACAAAACAGCAGGTTCACAATGTTCACAATGGTATTTTAGCAGCTCAGTAATCTTTTGTTCCTTTCTAATGTAGGAAACATTCATGAGATGTTATAACTCTACACAGAGCTTATTATGCATAATCAGCATTTTCACAAGAAATAGTTTCACAGAATTGCTTGTGATACGTATTTTTAATAGTTCTTTTCTGTTCTCAAAATTTTCTTGTTATTTCTGTTTATCGGACATGTGAAGGGGAAGGACACAGAATAAGAGAGAGGTCACAACATCGAGATGGGAGAGCTGGAAAACAGAAGTGCAAACCCAAAGTACAGGGAAGTAGGTAGGCAGAACAAAAAGCCAAAGCATATGACATATTTATAGCAACTAAGATATTTAAGGATGAATTGCTTCAAAAACTTAAAATTAATGAAAATGTCATCAAATCCTTTTGTGCTAGGATTTCAGCTAAAGACTGGAAGGCACGTATCCAAATTGTACTTAAACACTCCCCAAACCACTTTAACTTCTAAGCTTAATTCTGTTGTTTCTAACTTTTGATTCTGTGCCCATAATATTAATTAATTTCCTGGCATGCACCACATATGTTTGCATATATATATGATATATATGTATGTGTATGTATGTGCATGTAAGTCCTGTTTCTCTTAGGCAGACATTTTAAAAAGGTTAACTGAATTTTATCTTCTGGAAAGATCTTCATAATTCTTTTTGAAAAAGCAGTAGGGTTAGGATCTGTGCTGTATTTCAGTTTGTGACTTTCATGTAGGCTTGATTTGGTATGTCCACAGGCTTACCAAACCAGCACCATATTAGTATATGAAATATATAAAAGATAACCTTGTATTTGATTCCTGTTAGGAAATATCTTACAAAGTAGATATGGAGGTTTTGTCTCAAGACAAATGTAGTCATGGATAATGTCCAGAGAATGACCTGCAGATAGGCACATTTTCTGAGCCTTCGGAATGTAACTGGTTTCACTTAATTTCAGAGTTGATCTTCCATACCTGGGTGAGTCATCTAGAGCCCCTTTACAGCCATTGAGCACCTCAGGACTGGCCTTCTTGTACCCAGATGAGGCATTTATCTTTGGATAAGGTGATCTATATCCCAAAAGTGCCTTTTGTCCATTTGCTATAAAAAGTAAAAAATTATTAGTTCAGATGTTGATGACAACTCTGTAGGCCTCAAAGGTTAGTTGAAATAAACTCTACCCTTACCTCCTTTGTAGATTCAACACAAAGAGGATCTGGAGAAGGCCTGGGGTCTATCATGTATTATGTATCAAACTCCTAATCTAGTGATATAAAAAAGGAAACTTGACAGACACGAATCCTGATCTAATTATGGCTCTCACTCTTAAAAAAGGATTATTTTTTAATGAGTCCTGTAACTCAAATCACATATATATTTAGACAATTTATCAAACCTCTTAAGAAGAAAATCCTGACATTAGTTATGGCAGTTCCACTGGTAGTCCATATGTTTTCTTCCCGCAAAAGAAGCAGGACGGTGATAAGGAATACAGATGATCTAAAATTAATTAGATTATTAAGAAGCATTGAAGACTAAGTGACTAGAAGAGAGATGTAATACACTAGCCAAATGGACAGTCCTTTGCTGACAAGCCTATTGTGTGTAATGTGTGTTAGATGGAGTAATTTGAAATAACGCTTTGCTGGATGAAAAATGAATTGTTCTGAGTTGCCAGAAGGATGAGGGTGATATTGCAGACAGCTGAGTCCAAAGTAATAAAAAATGCATATAAAGTTTTTGATTAAGAATAATACGGAAAATGAAATATGAAACGCTATACTGTGTGCAGTTCTGGTGTCCTCAACATAAAAAGGACATGGAACTGTTGGAACAAGTCCAGAGGAGGCCACAAGGATGATCAGGGGACTGGAGCACCTCCCGTATGGAGAGAGGCTGAGAAAGTTGGTGCTGTTCAACCTGGAGAAGAGAAAGCTGCGTGGAGACCTCATAGCAGCCTTCCAGAACCTGAAGGGTGGCTATAGGGATGCTGGGGATGGACTCTTCATGAGGGACTGTAGTGAGAGGACAAGGGGTAACGGGTTCAAACTTAAACAGGGGAAGTTTAGATTGGATATGAGGAAGAAACTCCTTACTGTAAGGGTGGTGAGGCACTGGAAGTGGTTGCCCAGGGAAGTTGTGAATGCTCCATCGCTGGCAGTGTTTAAGACCAGGTTGGACAGAGCATTGTTTAGTGGGAGGCATGGTGGCATGTTTTAGTGAGAGGTGTTGCTGCCCCTGGTAGGGGGGCTGGAACTAGATGATCTTAAGGTCCTTTCCAACCCTAACTATTCTATGATTCTGTTTCATATTGCCTTAAGTCAAAGGCACTTCCTTTTCTAGAATATTGCATTCTTTTCATGCCATGTCAGCCAGGGCTGCCTTCTTTTACAAGTTTTGTCGTGAGTTTGACACTTTTTGGGGTGGTGGTTGGATTCAGATGTGTTCTTGAAGTCAAGGTTTGGGTAACATTTCTTGATTTTCTTGAAGAAAAAAAACCAAAAAACAATTCTATCAGTTTGTTCCAGAAACACTTACTCTGGTGGAATGTGGCTTCCTAAAGATCAGTGTCCTACACTTTTTAACTTCCTGCACTTCAGAGACCCCCCTTGTCTGCATACGCCCTCATCAACTGCATATGCCCTCATCTGCTTGACCCATTTAGTGGGCAAGTAACAGAATGCACAGCAACTGGTCTGCAGCAATGTGTTTTCTGAATGGATGCAAACTGTACAGTTTGCTGTCAAATCAGCTATTTTCAGTCTTGCAGAATGGGTTTGGATACTGCTGTTTAGCTGCCTTTTCATGGGAAAGGACATTACATTTCAGTGTAAAAAGGAATGTGCAAAATTGATACAATTGGCTTTTGTCTCTGAGGTTTCTTTTTACTCTTACATAGAAACTTTTGCAAAACACGTTGAGATGTAGAGGTGAACCTGTTGTCCTGAACTCACGTCATGGAAAGATCTTAACTTTTTATTTAGCCAACTTGATATTTTTCTCACTGAGGTAGAACTAAGATTAAAAGTCAAGTGAGTTGTACTTCTGGCTAGGGAATAGCTGGACAAGGTTGTATTTTTGTATCACAAATTAGGTTATGTAGCGCAGGCAGAGACAGGGTGGGAGTTTTTCAGTTAAGAAACTGGATTTAAATCCAGTAGAATACTTTAGATGTTGCATAAGTATGGTAATGTCCTAGAAGGTGTATGGTAATGTCCTAGAAGGTGTATGGTAATGTCCTAGAAGGTGTATGTTAATTACACTTTCCTCATTTTCCACATGAAGTATTAAAGCTATGAACGTCTTACAGGACTGTGACTAAGAAAATCTGTTACTCAGCAAGCTGTAAGAAACAAAAATGGTTTTTCAACTTCTTACCCAACTTCAGCAAAATGTTTTTGTTTCATCTTAATCTCTCTGAAAATAACAGAGGAGGTATGCAGATAGTGGCTGTGTCTAAAAAGCAGCAACTTTATGCTTTTTGATACAGCTTGCAGTACTGGTTGTTCTGTGGTCCAAACATTGGCTCTCTTGGAGCTTTCTGATGCTTCTTCTAGTGCACAGAAGTGCTTCTTCATCTTAATCTTCTAGTGCTTCTTCAAGGCATAGAGGGACATGTATGGAAAACTCCCAGTTCCTTAGGTCACCCATGGCAGTTCGTAGGTGAACTGGGTATAAATTTGAGAGCTAGTTTTTCAACCTACAGATGTTTCATTGAGTAAAAACAAGCCTAGACAAACAATGGGCTTTGACTGAGTCCTAGTCTGTGGTAAAATATCAGGTAGAGAGCTTGTCCCCTTCTTAGTTGCTCGTAGCACAATCCCTGCCTGCATTCCCTAACACTGACTCACTTTTCCCCTGCTTGACAGCTCTGGCATTTGTCCTGAGTGCCATAAGCCATGAATGTCAGCTATTCAGGACATTTGAACCAAAGACTTCTCTTAGACACATGCAGTCATGTTCACCTCCCATTTCAATACGGACTTTACCTCCAAAACAGCAGAGAGCAAGTCAGTAAGACTGCACATCCACCTTGCACAGGAAGCAATGTTTGCTTCTTCTCTGCAGGCTTTGCTTTGCACATCCAGCTTTGTTTCATGAGTGTTCCATTCTGGGACCTAACTGCAGCCAAGTCACGGTGGTGGAAACCTGGCCTACAAAATTCTGGAAACTGTCTGTGGAGCAGCCGTTGGTTTTTGTATGGATTTACAAGAGATAAACATAGTTCTGTTTGAGCATAGTTACAATTATATATTCCACTGAACAAATTCAGTTCTTAAAAGAATTTCCAGGTTCAGCTGTGATTGCGTTGGGCAACTTTCAACAGCTCACGCATTGAAACTGAAAATAAAATTCCTAGTGTTTTTTGTGCAGAAAATAGAAAGCCCTTTTGTGATTTGAGATACTACCAAAGCCACATATGAAGGGGTTAATTTATAAAAAGGCACTGGCTCTTAGTAGTTGCTAGGTAACATTGACCTTTTCCCAAAGGCTATACTCAGCCAAGGAGGGTGTTTCGGCAGAGGTAATGATTCTGTCTGGGGTTTACTCAATGAGTTGGTTGTAACCTATCCTGCAGGGAACTTGAGAGCATATAGTTTTGGAACAAACTGCTGTCTTCCACCATCCTGCTCTTCCATGCATGTTTGTCTCTCTACTTTTTTAAACAAACAAACTGATCTCTCTAATTTGCATGTGAAACTACATCACTGTATTTGCAAGAACTATCTGCTCTCCCCTGCAGACTGGGCATCATAAACGTGAATGACTATTTTGTGCTTGCAACTATAAGAAGTCCCAAATTATAGTTGTGAAGCCTTCTCTTCATAGTAAAAAAAAAACCCACAAAAACCCAAAAAACCACCAAAAAACCTCCCAAAACCTATTTTCAAGGTGATTACTGAAACTTCTTTTCTTTAGAATGAGAAGTTCGTAAAGCAATGAATTTTTAAGTAAGGTTTATTTTTGTCTCTGATTATATGTCAGCAATTTTGTCTTCAGTAGCAGGGTCTCTTCTTAGAGTTACTTCTTTACTACTTCTGCGTTTTGTTGTATTTTTTTAAAGGAAAAAGATGCTTGAAAATACGTATTTTTTTTCTACATATAAACCCAAATGATTTATAAGTTGATGGGACAAACCTAATGACAAGGAGTGTATTTAGCTCTGTGACTAAAAATTTACAATTTTTATATATTTTTTAAATAAACATTTTTACATAGGAAAAGGAGCATAGGCTTCATCCATATGGGCTAGGGTAACTTACATGA
Organism: Ara ararauna; assembly: GCA_028858755.1. Lineage (NCBI taxonomy): Eukaryota > Metazoa > Chordata > Aves > Psittaciformes > Psittacidae > Ara > Ara ararauna. The sequence goes on along the minus strand of CM054377.1, from coordinate 67,441,093 downwards.
CAACTTGTTAAATCGATTTTATGCTTCTTTTAGATCTACTATTCAATTTTTTAAAATGCAGATACCATGGCAACCCCTTCTCTCATATGGAACGTATGCTGCTTTAGAGATAAAGAGCAAGTACATGCAAAGATGGAACAGGATGACATGTAAACTTTTTTTTATATTCACACGTTGGATGAAAAATATGCTACACAAACATCTTTTCTCTCAGCCGCAAATATTTTATTAAGCAGTCACATTTTGCAGAATGCAATTAATTAATATTTATCTTGTTTCATAAATAATAGAAAAGGAAATTGCACTCTGCTTTTCCGATGCGTATGTTCATGTATGTTTATATATGCATATATATATATATAACCAAGGAAATATTCATATCACTACATTTGTTTTAGTGTATAATAAGTCCTTAAAGACTAACATATTTTTACTGATTTTCTTACCGTTCATTAATGTTAAGAATGCAGCACAGTTTCTTGGGTTTGTTTGGATTTTATAGACGAGCTGCATAGCTGCCAGAACTAATTACTTTTAAAAGAAAAAACAAAACACAGCTGAAGTATCAGTTCTGAGGAAAAGCAGGAGGGCCTATATGTACATGGCAATCATGACAGTTATTTAAATAGTCTGGATCAGAATTTTCAAAAACAGAATAGTAGATTGTATTCTTCACCTTTCTAAATAATTGACTTGAGAGGAGTCTGCTGGGGTGCAGCATTTTTGAAAATCTGGTCTCTCATTTCAGTTGCTTTAGAAAGAATTGGATTTAGGTCATGAAGATATTGTTTATATCCAAAACAAGACAATTGATTAAGGAACTTGCCATTTCTTATCATCAAACCCCAGTTTCCTTCTGTATTCCATTTTAATCATACCTTGCTTAGAGATAGGATACACTTGAAATTTCAGCATCTTGCTTCTCTTTCTACTTTTGTATTCAAGCTTCATTCTGTGATTAAAGACCTTAAATATTAATAATGTGTCTACCAATACAAGCTGCACACTAATTTCAGGTTCCTGGATGAGTTAGTTTAAGAAAGAAATCAAAATTTTTCTTTTTATTTTTTATTTAAAAGCACACATCTTAGTCTGAAACTGTTGCTGTTCTGAATCTCAGTCTTGGCATTCCCACCCATAAACTCCAACAAATTACTCACTTATGTGATCTTGTTGATTGTACAGATAACTTTCTCATCCCTGAAGCAGTGGAGAAAGTCAGGGTGTAGGGTCCTTTGTGACTTTACCAGCTTAAACCTCCTGGCATTTAAGTATCTTTTAAAATGTCCTTATTTAAATCAAGCAAACACCCATGCATCATCTGTCTCATATTAAAAGACTTGATTTTGCTGCATGTTGGACACATGCCCTACTGTTAGGTTGTCTCTTTTCTGGTCACTGGTTTCACCTGTTGGCATTAAGATTTGCCAGCTTACTTTTTTTTTTTTTTTGCAAGCTTTAATAGGTTTGAAAATTTAGTTTGTTTTTGATAACCTTGCAAAAGTCCAAAACCTGTATATCAAACATGCCTCTGTCTGAAAATCTCAAGGGAAAAGACTTTCATAAGAGACTGCCTGCAAATAATAAATGGAAATGCAGGCTCTTCTTTCTTTTTCTTCACACCTGTCTACTGGCAGTGTCTGAATCAATTCCCATTAATATAGGGAATCCCATTGATGGTATTAGGATGTGCGCCAGTCATCCAAGCATCACAGGAATTCACAGTAGAAACACCAAAAATAATGAAAATTGCTATTAAAAAGTTAATTCTGCATCTTTGAATTATAAATAAATCTCTGTTCACGTTTAGGGGGATTGGATACTGGAGTTCATGTTCACTATGGTTTCCCTTTGTTGAAATCAATTTGCCTGTACCAACCACTTATGCTTTAACAAGAAAGTAATGTGATAGTGAGAAAAAGCATGGCATACTGGGTTGTTCCTCTGAGAGCTATTCCCTGAGGCAGCTGCTGGAGAGTATTGAAGGGAGGCTAAATCAACATTGCCTCCTTTTTTTCCCCCTTTTTTTTTTCCCAGAGACCAAATGTGTGACCTCTGTGATGCAAATTATATTTAAGCAGTTCTGGGGACTGAATATGGATTGGTGCTTTGGTGAGCTTGGGTCTGTTTTCGTGGCCACAGCACAGTTTGTCTGCATGTTACAAGGCCGACTGCGATACATATTATTTGTATATGAATAAGGCAATAAGTTAATTTTGTAATTCTTAATGACAGATCTGAATTAATTTATTCTTTCTTTCAGTTTAATTTTATGAAATGATGACTTTCAAAGTGGGGTAGCAGTGTTGAAAACCAAGATAACTGAAAAGTGTATTACCTGACTCAGCCCAACAAATGCATAGTGAAGGGTTAACTTCAGTCAAAATACATTCATTAAAATACACTCCAAACGAACACATTTATAAATGCAGATAGTTCATCTTGTAGCTTCCCAGCTCTGAGTTCATTACTGACTAGAAATATTTAAAAGTATGTTTTACAAATGCTTTCAAATAATAATACCTTGAGGACAATAAATGAATCACAAAAATCTGAAGGTCTCAAAGGTCTGTAAGGTATCCGTAATTATTATGAGAGAATTTTGTAATGCAGCATTAGGAATGCTAAATAGACTATAAATGGTATGGTAAACATATTTTTTATTTCTTCACTGTAACAAATATTCAGGAAATAATAAAATTAAGGTATATATAGAGACTGGAAGATATATTTCTATTCTACTTTAAAAAAAACCCCTTTTTAGTGGCTTTGTGGAAAATAGTCTTGTTACAGTTATTGCATATATAAAAAAAACCCCAAACAAACAGATTCAAAATATTTTCCCAAATTAAGTTTCTCATTATTTTGTTTAATAGCTATTTCCCTGACAATATTTTATTAATTGCAGTTGGTTTTGAATGATTTTTTGTTTGTGATTAAAGAATTTATTTATGCATTAGAAAAACTCTGAAATTACATCTTTGTTTCCTCCTCATGCAGAAATTCCAAATAACACACTGAATAAACTCCCAGCTTCAGATTTGAGGCAAACAATTCAAAATATAGGTTTCAAGTAAAAAACACTTCAAAAAATTGTCTGATGGGTTTGGCTTATTTTCATCTTGGCACTACTATTAAACACCATATGATTGCACTTTTTTTTGAGGAAAGACCCATAAGTAAAAAAGAACACTCAACAAACAAAAACCCCACCACCATCAGAAGTGTTGTTGAAGAAGTTTTGTATTAAGGTGTACACATCACATAAAGTAGTGCAGTTTTTTTCCTTTATTTCACTGAGGCTTCAGGGAAAGGGGAAGAGGGGGAGAGGAGGTGGTAGGAAAAGGAAACAGCCCTTAGCATGAATGTTAGACTTTCTCTTTACCAGACTTTCTGTCTTTACTAAAGAAAGATAATTTTGTCAGAACTTGCCAAAAGAAAGGTTCTTATAATTCCTTTTTTTGCCCCCATTACACATTTTGTAAGAGGTAATTCTCAGTAATACTAATTAAAGTATTTTCAATTTGATTTTTTTTAGTCTATTAAATGTAAAAAGTTTTAATTGAAAATGGTGCATGTCAATAACAATAATTTAATTATCCAACACTGTATTTTTCATAGCTGTAAAAAAAAGTCAATTTGAAATATATCTTTGTCCAAGATAAGCATTATTTATTTTTTTAAAAATATGAATAAGTCTCTGATATAGGCAATAAACATGAAAAATCGTCCAAAAATTATACAAGTTCCCATTAACTGTCATTTAAATGTTGTCAATCAAATCTGTTTGCATCTGGTACTGATGCTATGTGAAATTTATTTATTTAAACTTTCAGTCACACATGGAAAGTTTTGCAGATGGTGTCTTCTCATCTGTTTTGTCCAATTCCCCCCCCAAACTCCAATTCTTACTCTCTCGACCCCCCAATTTGATTCCTCCTTCTTGTAAAAAAAAAAGATCTAATCAGTAGCATGTTAAACAAGAGGGGATCTTTTATGTATTCTGTGTTAGGACAAGGAAAGCATCGCTGTAGATCACTAGAATAAACAACTCAGGCTGATTCAATTACAATGCCTGGGCCAGGCTTTTATCTGCTGGTGACATCATTTCAATCAAAATGTAAAATAATACAATCCAATAGATGCAAGAGGGAGAGATAGGACACAGACTGCTGCACTTAGTCATTTAATAAAAAAAAGTGGAAGAAAGCTCTTTCTGACAGGCTGCTAGGACTTCCATTTCCAAAACTCTATTACCTTGTATAATAGTATTCAAAAGAATTGAATGCAGGAAATTGTCTATTACTTTTTATTAGTTGAAGCTATTATGTAGGAAACAGCCTACTGCACTGTTTTTTCTTTGTTCCTTTAATTAACAAAAGCATGAAATCCTTCTATTGGCAAGCACTTGTTCCAAAGCTTTTGTTGCCTTCTGTTTTTATTGAAAAGATGCTGGTTTTTAATTTTCTTTTTTTTGAATGTATTTTTTTATACACTAAAAGAGTAATTTTTTTCAAGTCACTGTAATCTAAAGTCTATCAGTCACCTTAATGGGCTAGGAGAGGATAGAATGCAGATACATTTCCATAGTCATGGAACATTTTTTGTAAGAAAGTTTCACACTTGAGGAGTGAGGGAGAGTCGGATTGTAATCACAAATAATCTTGTGCCAGTCTTCTGACTCTTTCGCTTGCCAGCTGAAAATTGCTATCATTACTTAATTTATTATGATAGAAAAAAGATAAATTGATACATATCAATTTGATAGATGCATGCTGCAAAGAAGCATATTCTTTCTTCAAGCCATATCCTTGATCCTATAAGATTGTGTGTGACAGCACAGGACAGGACTTTGTAAATATCATCAGTCTGGCCATCCTTCACAATTCTTTTAAATTTTACCAGGCATGAAACTAGTAGACCTGATTCCAATGAGGTGTGGTTTCACTGACTTCTACGTTCCTGTATATAATATACCTGAAAGTTGATATAAAGTGTAGAACCCGAGTGTACCTTTGGATAGAATTATTTCAATGATTTTAATGATTAATTACATATATAATTCAGGTTCAGTGCTATTAGGTTCACAAAGGTCTTAGTAACTTTATTTAATAATAACTTCTAAAGCTAAATTGTGATATTGGGTAATGAACAGGATCTTGCCGAGGGCAAACAATGGTTACTACAGCAGTCACTGAAGCACTCTTCTGACTATGCTTACCATTTCAGGGTGCATTATGAGGTAGCAGATTGAGTCAAATGGCTAACTGCAATTATTGTCCAAGGAGATGTAACTCCTTAAATTAATTTTATTGATATTTTCTTTAGTAATGCGATGATTTCTTCTTCTTTTGCAGTCATCAGTAGCAAACAGACCTCAAGAGATCTGAGGTCTTTGGTAGTCTTGAAAGATGTTGGCTTTACGTCTTCTTTTGCTAAGAAAGAGATTTCTACTATTCTGAATGGCATTATTATTCCAAGCATGGGGTAAGCTTTTTCTGGTGATTTCTTAAAAGGATAAATATGAGGATGAAATAATAAACTACTATGTTGGGAATGAACTTGCAACAACTGCAATCGCTGAGTAATTTTAATTCCCCCTTTTACATCCATAAAGTTTGTTCCATAATTTTCCACATTCATATTTGAAATATCTTTTTTTTAGGGTTTCTATGATGCTTGCCAGCATTATTCTGCTGTTGCAGTGGGCTTAGACCATAGCAGGCTGGCATCATGGTCAGGATCAGACGACCCATGTTAGACACACAACAGCTGAATGAACACAGACCGCTAGTCCTAACAAGGATATTTATAAACATGTAATCTAGTTATTTAAGCTGTGTGTCTGTCTGTCTGTCTGACTGTTTGTCTGTTCATCCATCCATCCATCCATCCATCCATCCATCCATCCATCCATCCATCCATCCATCCATCCATCCAATGAAGAGATAAGAACTCAGAGGATAAAGACTGCTTAAAGCTAGATGTTGGGCTATGGCATATGGACTATTATTGCCCCCTGTAATTTGGATAGACATACCAGACATTTGTCAGAGATTCACTGAGTTTTCTTCTTAGTTCAGGTGAAACCCACCTTAAAGCACAGTTTTTAATCTAAAAAATACACATATGTCAAATCCCATGAATCAGAACTAGATCTTTCCCTAGGATATATGCCATATTCAACCACATATTGCTTCTTTGATCGTACACGGGCATGAAAGTGCTCAGTCTGAGAATTCCATAGCTATCCTGACCCAAGTCCTCACTTAGACATATGTAGTTGAGACCCTTGAGAGTCATTTTTCTTCATAAGAACATAAGCCAGGAAGGATATCAAATGGCAGAATTTAACAACTGAAATTCAGAACTGGCCTACTACAAAATGTTTTTGTGAATGAATAGGATTCACAGGATAGTCTTCTCTGGATGAAAGAAGAATGTCTTGTGCCATTATGGATGAGCAGTGTTGGCTTTTTGGATATAAGTTTTCGGTAGGTGTGGATTTCAGTTTATAACGAAAAAATTGTTTTCTTAGAGTTTCCAAAAACCCCAATACATTAGGCACACAAGTTTAAAAAAGGAGATAAGGCAGTACTTGTTAGTCCTGATTCTTCACATGGTCTAGTAGAACCAAGGAATACAGAGGTTACCTTCTCTACTAGACACTTCTCTCTGTTCTCCTGCTGTGGTACTATGCTTTCCACTATCCAATCTCTGCCCAGCTTTAAAAAGCTTTAGCCACATTCTCCAATGGCACTTGGTTTATCCATTCCTCCCTGGGGTCAGCTCTTGATTTACTGCTTTTAGTCTCATGTTTTCATTCTCCAGCAATTTCTTGACTCCCCAAGCTCTGTTCCATTTGAATTACAGGTATATTCTTTCCTGAAGTCTGAAGGTTATGGAGTCCTGTCCTAGCTGGAGATTGTTTCTAGGTCTAGCCAGAAATGACAGCTTCTGTTTTTTTTTATTTTTAATAGGGTTTACTTTTCCATGCCTAGATATTAGTATGCTGTGAAAATACTTAAAGTAGTTCATATAACTTTAAAAGACAAAATATTGTAAGAAATGCTATTTTATCTGAGAGAACTTAGACAGGCTTGAAGTATTTTCATAGTTCCAATTAAATGTATCTGATGGAAAAATATATAGAGAAAAATTAACTGTTAGCTTTGTATCTTTTACTCTTTATTTATTTACTTATTTTTAAATTATAACAAAAAACTGTGCCAAAATAGCAAAAGCTTGACTATAACTAAAGGCAAACTGAACATCGAATCTACTTACCTTATATCTTGTTTAGAGGTCTTGGTATTCCTATATCTTTCAGCGCAGGACAATGTGCAGTCTTTGTGTGTAGTAGTATGTTCAAAATCCATCAGCCTTTTCTCAACATTTGCCTTTCGGAAATAGTTTTGCAAAGTGTTAAACTTACGTAAGCAGGGAGCAGGCAGGAGCAGGATTTGTTTTTTTCTTTATAGCTTTCACACTGCACTTTTAATCTGCATGTAAATTAGGGTAGATTATATTATGTAATGTTTCTGGAGGTCATATGGTTCCAATTGTTGGTCCTCCATTTCACCATTATCTTAACCTAAGTCATATTTCATTGCACATGCACGTTTGGTGAGCAGGTGTGTGAGCAGGTCAGAAAGATTTATCAGAGACAGATTATACTTTATTCTGTGAGCATCTTCTGACCTGCTGTTCCTGCTATATGAAGTGTACATATTAGACCTGTACATGGAAGTATGTAATGGTCTGTTTAATGTGAACACTGTAATTAATGAGGTTTACATAAAACTTTGTGCTGTCTATACATAAATGGACATACATATGTCTATACATAAATGCATCTAAAGGGAGGCTTAGTATGAATTTAAGCCTGTGGATCCCAGTTTGAGATTGTAAACTGTGGCTTATCTAGTACATATTGGCTCCCAGGCATCTTGGCTTCTTCTCCTCCACCAGGATTGTCCCAGCCTTGATCCATCAGAGCAGTTTAGACCATCTGGAAGCAAGAAAGTAGATTTTTTATCAAAATCCAAATCCTTTAAAAATCTAAGTCCAGGAAATATTTGGAGACTGTACTGGGTAGTGATAGCTGGGATGGGGCTCTTTTGAAAACACAGAGGCAGCTGATAACTTCCTTGAGAATTTGGCTGGAGAAGTGTATATTTAGCAAGGCACTTTCTGAACATGCTCAGGTCATCAGAATGTCAGATTGAAAGGGCTTCACTGATGATGGGGCTATCTCTAGACACAGGCAAAGCAAGCAGTTGACTAGACCAACAACAGGGTAGTAACCGAGTTGGCTGCTGTTGCTGCTGCTACGGAAAGGCTAAGTATGTGTGGGCCAGCTTCTGAGAGGGATCCGTACACAGACAGAGCTGCTATGTCTCTCATCAGTGCAGCGCTGATTTACTGTGTCCTGGTGCCACTCCTCCTCTCTGCACTTTCTTTACCCATGGCAAGAGTGTTCTGCTCCCATGGTACTGTTCAAAAGGCAAAATTCAATTTTGCTGGCATTACTAAGAAGTCTGAACCAGCTCCAACTACCTAAAGACTTCAAATCAGTATCTCCTACAATGCTGTCTTCTGAGGGGCTGAGCTGGAATCACTTTTCTCTCTTCCTATTAAAACCGCACCACTGTGCGTAGAGTAGTTTGAGTGAGAGAAATTTTACAGCCTAGTGGTTACAGTATTCACCTGGGAGGGAAAGCTGGGGGATCCATTTATTGTGTAAAGGACTGTTTATTAAGTGGCCAAAGGAAACAAAAAAAAACAAAGGAAAGAAGAGATAAAATAAAAGAAATAATAGCAACAGCAAAAGAGCTCACAATGAAAGCAGAACTTGATGCAGCAAATTCTGTTGAATTGGTTACTTTTTAAAAATTTACTATGAAAAGGCAGCTTTAAAGAAATTTTGATTGTGAATGCATTCTCCTCCTGTTTTCCACATTCATAAATTTCTTTACAAAGACAACAGGTCTTAAATATGCATTCTTCCTTTTCAAAGCTGTTCCACATGGAAAATGGCATAGCTTAGAAAGGAGCTGGATCAATAATCTTCCTAAATAGAAAAATACCTAGGCAAAGAACCACTTTTTTGTAAGTGATTCTCTGAGTCGTTGAAGCTGCACAGTTTTAGAACATGATCTTGGGTTCAGGGCTTTAGTGGGAAGCTCAGATAAAACACCGCTGTGTCTGTGGGTTATTGTTAACATAGCGAAAAAGCATTGTGGTAGCAATGGAAGCGTCTGTTATTGTTGTCTTTGCATTGTTATAGACACATTTGAAATGTACATACAAATGTTTAATAAATATCTTGTGACATTAATTTCCAGTATGTTGAGATTGTTTAAATTATTTTAAACAGGATCCAGGTAAATACTTAAAATTTTTAAATGCAACATGTAGAAAATTGATATTAAGATGACTCTGACTAATGCCAGAATTATCAATAATGGCATGACTAACAGACATTTATCCTACCTTTCCACATATGGAGAGATCTGTAAGCACCACAAAATAAACTGCTTGCTGTTTTATCTGCTGGTGTTGTTAAAGGAAACTGAAACCCTTCATGAAACTGGATCTGTCTCTTGGTAGTGATTCCATGTAAGTAAGGCATGTCATTTATCAATGTGCCAATAACATTGTTTCTGTGATATTTTTCCTCCTAGAATTCTGCATTGATAAAAGACTTCTTCAGCCAACAATCTTGCTTAATATTGTATCAGAATAAAGCTGCCCCTGCTTTACTCTCCACTACTTGGTTTGTACAGCTGGGAATACTGGAAAAGAGCAGGGAAGAATTAATCATTTTCTTGACTGAATTAAACTTGTTTGTTAAAGGATAAACTGCTAAGCATATATTATATATGCTGAAAGCAAAATGCAGTTTCTGTTTTGTAGACTTTTATGTAATGTCTTAGGAGAAGAAAGTCCTCAACTGTAACTTCCAATTCACAGATGGACTCTAACATTCTTAAAATTAAATGAATCATAGAATTGTAGAATATCAGGTTGGAAGGGACCTCAAGGATCATCTGGTCTAACCTTTCTTGGCAAAGCATGGTCTAGACAGAACAGCAGCACCATTTCCAGCCAAATCTTAAAGGTGTCCAATGCTAGGGAATCCACCACTTCCCTGGGAAGATAATTCCAATCTGATTGTTCTCATTGTGAACAGTTTTCCTCTTGTGTCCAGTCAGAATCTTCAGATGAGTAACTTGTACCCAAATGTGAGATCGCTGATTCAGCTTTGGCCAGCAGATGGGCTTGAGTTAAAAAAGATAAGTCAATTTAGAATCCATATTCTTATTTCGTTTCACCATGTCAATATTCTATTGCTGATTATAATCAAGTGTAACTATGAGCATTCTTGGACTTGATTTAGACCCACAGGTTTAGAGTTCTTTACATATGTTTTTCTTAGTGAAGACAGTAAAGGCAAGCTGCCTTTGCTCATTCCACTTCACTGAAGCTGCTTAAGAAAATGAAATACAACAAATCCATTTAGGATTATGTTAAAAAAATTCTGCTTTTAATATTAACCAGATTTTTACTGCTAAGTTTTGCTGGCACATCTCTGAAAGTTTCAGCTTGCAACTTATCTGGATCACTTAAATCTACAACACTGGCTTTGCAGTTTTGCAAGAACATCTGTTTTGATTTTCAATGCTATCTTTTTGAGTCCTAGAGCACACTTCTTTAGTGTTTTAGATTTTTAAAGAATCTTAAAGGGCCTTATTTTTAACTCCAAAACTAAATGAAAGCCAGGAGGAAATACCTCAGTATAATATTTCTTGTGCTAGTATTTTCACTGACTATATTGCGTGAATTAACAAAGGAACAGTTACTTTTCTATTACTTCAGTGAAACCTCAAAATACGGTGGCATCATGCACTTATTGTGCTGATATTGGAGCATAGTTTGTATATATCTTGTAAAATATTAATTAAACTCTTAATTAATCAATATCAATATGCCTGTTAGCATCTTGATGCTTTTCTTTGATGGTAAGTCGAAGTATTTGACAGGGGAAGTATTGGTCTGAATCTAAATTTTTAAAAATTATTTTATCATTTGCAAAATGAAATGCCTGAAAAAGCTGATGTATTGCAACCAGGTGGTGACTTTCAGGTACAGTTAGACATCTGTTCCTTAAATTGATTCACCTTTCTAAACACAAGCATTAATAACGGTATTGTGTACAACTGCACAATGGAAAACAAAACAGGTTTAAGTCCTGGGTTTCACTAAAAATTGGAACAAGTGTTCCAATTGGAAAAATAGCTTACTAGGTGTTGAACTGTGCTTTCACAAGCTTCTTAGCTTAGAAGAAAAAAATGATCACCTGGTGCTCAATATCAGTTCCAAATAACTATTCCTTCAACATGATATTTTAGTCTTCAGATAATTTATATACATTAATTTCTTAGTCCATGTACATACAGATGTCTTCACTCTATTGGCTAAACCTTTGCCCTCTCACGCACATCTCTTGTGTACTAACACAAATACAGTGCTATTGCTGATGTTATTGCATTCCAACCTTCTATCGAATTGTCTACTGAAATAAAATTCGTGACTTTTTCTATATGCATTCCACCCTAAAAAATAATTATCTGATACCAGCTTGACGTGTAGTGCCCTAAAAACTCAAAGGTATTTATGGGTAAAAAGGAAGTTAGTATATGCATCTGCACATTTATTAATGAAATTTCTAATAATGTAGACCATGAAGCAGTCTTTACGTTACTTGCACTGTTAGTTACTATGATGACATTATGATTTTTTAAGTACAACTCATGAAAAATTAGTGATTTCTTTAGTTTTCAGTTGCTCTGGTTTCTCCTAAATGTTTCCCCCCCCCCCCTTTTTTTTTCCTGCATAGATTAATTTTTAGACAAAGAAAAAAAAGAAATGGAAACAAAAGGTGAACAAGATTTTTTTCTTCCCTTAAAGTACAGAAACAAACTGTTTTGGCAAACTCAGAAATTAATACCTTAAAATGTTAGCATGAAAAAAAAGTGATTTTAAAGAATCTCCTTTCACCCTTTTCTAACTGTAGCATTTGCCAGATTTTCCTAGGTCTTGTGAAAAGGTTCGTTCATGAGAGTTCCTTTCTATGGGAAAAATATGTATATATTTTAAGTACTTTCCTAGTTCTCATTCCAAGAGTCCAAAATTATACATATTTTTTTTAGCTAGTATCAGATGCTATAAATGGCACTGGGAGCTGATGATTGTGGAAATTATTACGATAAATATTAACAGTTCTTTAATGTAAAGCATTAAAGTAGCAATTTGATAGTTTTGAAATATAAGGTGTTATTGCCTACTGCCATATTTGCAAGGATAGTCATTATTTTTGATGTCATGTATTTGCTATTTCCTACTCATAGTGCACATTTGTTTGTTCATTTAAGTCGCAAGATATAACTGCTCACCTTCTACCTCCTAGTCAGGAAAAAACCCAATCAAGTTAATGAAATGCAAATCAGGAGTAAATTTTTGTGGTTGTTGAATCTATGAAATTTTCAGAATGTGCATGAAAACTTGTTGAACTCATGAATGATTACAAAAACAGCCCTCTCTGAACTGCATGAATTTGTCTTTTTTATCATTCTGGTATTTTCTAAACGGTCCTTATGCTGGTTTAACAGCTCATGTTAGTTGTGTGGATATTGTAATGCACCTTATGAATCTTTTTTAACATCAGGTGGGTAACATTTTAACATAATGGCAACATTTTAACATAATGTGAAATACATTATTTAACATGATGAATTAAAAAATTATTTATGTAAATCAGTGACCACTCCATAATTCTGTCCACTTCCACTAGCTTTTAATTGTGCTCTGCTGCTCTTGTATTAAAATCTTTCACATTATGTCTGTCTTATTGAGGTTAGTGTTTATTTATATGACTAACTGCAAGGATGGATGGGTAAAATGAAAAAGAAAGGTGGGATAGTGTTTTCCTCTTCTGTCTCTCTCCTTCTCTCTCTCTCTCTCTCCCCCTCTTTTCTAAACAAGCTAAGAGTTTTTATAATTCATCACCTGGCTGACAGATGAGTTCTGCTGGAGAATATTAGAAAATGTCTCAAATCTCATATATATGCTAATGGTATGCTGAGACTGGTTGGTGGTATGCTGGAGTTTTTAATCTGTCTCGACCAGTGTGGAAAGTGGAGGAGACAAGTCATTGCACTTGACAATTTATGATCAAACAACTGAATTGTAAAGGAAGAAGGACATGCAGAAAAGGAGAGTAATTTTCTGATTTAACAGCGTTGTTACTACAAATAAAGAAATCTTGATTTTGACTGCACTCGACATTAAATGAGTTTCCTGTGCCCCGCTCTGAATTTTTCATTTTCAGATTTGTATAAAGCACCCTGCTTAGATACAAGTGACAGATAAGGAGACGATTGCATATGGAAATCAAATGTGTATAATAAAGCCATCTTCTGTTTATTAAATAAACACATGTAGATGACTTCGGTGGAGAATGCACTGATAATTCTTCATTGTGTTCTAGGTTTTTTTGCAAGTCACAAAGAATCTTATTTAACAACCACGAATGACTAGATGCAAGCTTTTCTGTTTATTACTTTATGACAAACCAGGCAGTCTAATATATGGCATTTATAAACATTTTATTTTGATTCTTTAGTCCAAGTTTTAGCTGTAACAGTACAATATATTAGTGTCCCTGCTATTAGAGTTCTGGAAGCTGCATTGGTGCAGTAGTATTTTTTGAATATTATGTTTACATGATAGAAATGGTAAAGATTAACCAGCTAACATATACATTATTGTAAAATGAAACACCACAAATGCAGTATAACATGTAGCACTTTGGTCTTCAGATAAAAAAATATAATAGCATACAATCAAAACTAAGAAAAGACCATGTGGTCTGCAGTCAGCTTGTCAATGATTTCTGATTCAGTGATTTGAAAGTCTTAGTTTCATATGTAAGAGCACTTGAAGTTCATCAATGGATGTATTTCCAGTTCTATTTGTCATTCTTGATTTTTTTTGCAGATATGGCCTTCTTATAATTTATTATAATATATTGCTGTGTTGGATAACATCCTGAATATGTTTTTTTTTCTCCTGAAAGGGTTTTAATATTGCAGCTGAAATGATTGTAGGCATTTTAAAGCAAAACAAGAGATACTTTTTTCACCTTCTACCTCTGGAGAATAAAGTTCAAGTTCAGATTTTGGTTCACATTTCTATTTTGAAAATAAAAAAAGGTGAAGGGGAAATCTAATGAAATATCCTTAGTGAAAATTATTGGCCATATCAGAGGAAGTCTACAATTAGTACCTCACTCTGTCTGGCCTGAGGGCCATTATATTGTTTTAAGTCTTCCTCTGTATATATCAATATCAGCAGCAGCATTAGGAAGGTTTCAGACCGTTGACATTTTCTTCTCAGATTATCAGCATCATCATCCTGTACATTTACTCTTCCTTGAACTCTGCTTTGATGTTTTACTTTTGAAAAAAAGAAAAAATCCCCACCAAACCTACACCCCAAAAGCGAAGCATGCCCACCTTCTGCCACAGGCATTTACTGTTGAATAGGAGGTGAGCTGAGAAATACTGGTTCAGGCTTCCAAAGCACCAGGCAGTTTCTCTACTTGGGGAAACTGTAATGTGAGCTTTGGCATAAGTGCATCAGAAAATCCACATGGATTTCTTACTATGATTGGAAGTGATTGCTGTTCATGAAAGTGCACAAACAGTTCAAACAAGACTAGATAAGCTGTGTTGCAAAGCCATATGGCTTAGTTTAAATAGCATAAAGAGGAAGTCTTTGATCATGGCCTTTGATCATAGTTAACCCTAAATGAAGTGGTGGGCTAATGTAGGTAAAAAGGTGTCAGAATCAAAGCAACTAGAGGTTGCCATGAGTCTAGTAAAAGAAGGATTTTTGAGAGGGCCCTGGTATGCAGATGGTTTGTTTGATTTTAAACCTAGGGTAAGGAAGAAAAAACGTAGCAACTTGGGCACCAGTGAAGAAGGCCAAAATGATTTTATGTGGCAGAAACTATGAAGATGAGAGGATGCAAAAGCTGTAAGGTGGATGTTATCCTTCAGTGAGTTTCTGACAGAATTTACATATGCATGAAGGGTCATCTCATAATGTTCAGGAGAAAAAAAAGGTATGAGAGCCTGAAATGCAGCTGGAAATGAGGGTAGAATACAGAAATGTATTTGAGGATGACAGATGAGATGAAAGGAAAGAGCATGAATATAGCTGGAGTTGCAGATGGGTTGATTGGCAGATCCCCAGATGAAAAGGAGACCTCTAGAAGTATACAAAAATGATGACAAGGCAGAGGTAAATACTAGTATGTGAAGAAAATCTGTGGAAGGAGTTTGTTCGGTGGAAGGAGGTGCAACAGCTAGAGACAGAATATTGAACAACAAGAAAGAAGAGATTGGGTAGATGGTGGCAGCAGCGGCTAGCAGCTGAAGAAAAGAACAGATAAGTGGAAAGTGAAAAGGAAGCAGGAAGGACAGAATTTCACAAGAAGTTCAGGTTGCTCTGAAAGGTGACTTCTTTTTAATAAGAAAAATTAATAGCCTGGCCATCAGAGTAGATCTAGAAAACAGTCTCATGCAAAGTCTGTCCAAGCATAATGCTGTGAGGGGTTGGCATGACTGTAAAAGTCATTCTGAAGAGGCTGGTGAATAATACTTTTGCTGTCATTCTGTCATAAGAATCCTTCTTGAGCAGCTCAGTGAGGATTGTGCTAGATGGGTGAAGATGTGCAAAGATCTGTGTTGGAATTCTTCTATCTCGTATACCTAGAAGGAAAATGTTTGGGAAGATGATGTGTATCATCAGGATTGGTGAAAGCCCCAGCGCAAAGTTTGAGATATTTGCCTGCTGAAGTATCCAGCAAATTAAACTTCTTGGATTTTTTTTTGACCTGACTGATAAGAGAAAAGATGGTAAAAAGGAAGTAAATACTATGAGGAAAATAGGGAGTAGTCAAGATTGGAATGCTTAATTTGTATAGTGAGATTTAACGAGAAACTACCTCAATAATTCATAGAAACTGTACAACTAAGCTGAGGGAGTCAAACAAAGAGTCAGATGTGAAACAGCGTTATAAGAAAAGCAAAATGAAATAGCTGTTATCACTAGAAATGAGCTATGCAAGGAGCTTAACCATACAGGAACTGGTACGCTACATGTTGTTGTGTAATGGCCTTTAAGAAGTCAGAGGAGAGTGTGAGTAAGCTGCAGTCTGAATAGCAATTTCTTTGGGGAGGACAATATAATACCTTTTGATGTGAACATGCTGGAAATCAGAAATTGAACTCCAGTATCTTAGAATAATAAAAATCTCTATTGTTCCTCCAGTGAATGAGGTCTTTCTAAGATTTTTTCTTTTACTTCTCTGATGCAGCCTGAAGTGCAAATGTTTCTGGTAATAGTAACACCCAAAAGCAAAGTAGACTTCTTCAGTAAGCAGCTGTTGAGCTAACAGAGGACAATGTCACTTTAACTTTGGTTTTAGACAATAGAGTGTTTAGCAATGTAGCATACTATTTCCTGCTTTCCATCATCTTCATCCCTTCTAGCTCTTCTCAGCTCGTTGGCTCAGATCAGAACCTAGGACACAACACCTCAATG
The DNA here is from genome assembly GCA_028858755.1 of Ara ararauna. Lineage (NCBI taxonomy): Eukaryota > Metazoa > Chordata > Aves > Psittaciformes > Psittacidae > Ara > Ara ararauna. Next base: position 67,424,419 of record CM054377.1, on the reverse strand, counting down.
TCAACTTCAGGCAACTTTCTATCCTGGTTACAGAGGAGGCAGTATCTTTAAAAGGTATTAAACTAGCATTTTAAGAGTCAGGAAGGCTTGATCTGAAAGCTTTTGTAGAAAATTCACAGGACAAAGCAGGTATACAATGGTATCTTATCAGTAATACATTTCTAAACCTGAGACCTTTAAGTTGAACTTTTGAATCTGCTTTACGAGGTTATATATTTGGCATAATACGAAGTGAAAAATAGGTACTTTAAAAAGTCCCACCTACATTATTTTAGAAAATATATTTTTAATATTCAGGTTCTCCAAAATGATTTTCTTTTAATGTATTAATGGTAAAAAAGCAAAATGGACACAGAAATCCCAAAACAAAAAAGACACACTTTGAATATAAAAATGTGAATTAATGGATGCTGCTTTTTTTCCCCTTTTTCACACAACAAGAGCTGCCTACGCCACTGTGCTTGACTGCCCTTTTATTCTGTAAAGGCAATATCATGAATAAATAAAACTGAAAGTGTGAAACAGCTTAGAGTTGAAATGTGCCCTTCACAGGATATAACAAAACTTTATTGAACCTCTACACCTATGAACAATGCCTCATTTCAATTGTGCCAGCAGATGGCACTCTTATTATTAAGTAGATTTCGTGGGAAAATTTAATTTGTTTCTTTTTTTAGTTTGTTTATTAAATATTGGAAGGTACCATCCCATGTAATGCTTCTTCCTGAAATGATAAATTGATCTACACAAAACTTCAAATAACTGTGTTTATGATGGTGTGTGTAAGCTGATGTTTCTAATACATGCCTTTCTCAGTACATGGATAAAAATAGGAGAAGAAACTCAGTATGGTTGGAAAGTTAGAACTCCTGAGCATTGGAAAATTAAGGTGGAGGAGCAGATTTCTGGGAATGTTTTGCAACTACTCTGTGTTTCTAGTGGTTAGGCACTTCCAGGATGAACATTGGATACTTAGCTATGGCTAGGCAGTTAATTCTGGATGTTTGCAGTCTGGCATTCAATACATTTTCCAGTTCCAACAGAGGAGATAAATGCACAGGTATCCTGGGTACAATGCAACAGGGAAGACTGGGGAAGAAGGAGAAGGGCTTCAAATGACACTAGTCTGTGGGAGAAATTCACGACTAAGGCAAGCAGCTGCCTGTGTGCACAAGTTACACTTCTTCCATCTCCTGGGGTGGGGCTGGGAAGCCACTTTGTGAAGCTGGTGTGCAGTGGTGGCAAGGAGGTGACTCACCCTGTCTGAGCCAAAGACAGAGTGCTTTTCCTGGGCAGGAAAAGCACCAGAAGCACAGCGCCACTCCACCAGCAAAGAGTTGCTTTTCCACAGATGCTTCCCAGCTCCCTGAAGAGCTACCACCTGCAGCACTGATAGCTGCACCCACCGCTTGAGAGTAGTGTATGTTTACAAAGAGATTTTAGCTGTGGAAAGTAATGTATGTTCAATCTGTGAACCGTAATATAAAATCCTGTGTTTTGCAAGTGAAGGGGAAGAAGAAAAACAGGTTCCCATAAGCCATAAAAACTTCTGTAGCTAATAACGTGCTAGGTTACTGTTGGACACAAGACACATAGCCCCTGGGGAAAAATAGAAAGCCTTCAATTTTTCCAGCTACGGCAGAGCCTTCAGCTGAAGTGGAGCCTCTTTTTCTGAGAAAGTGGAAATAGCTTCTGCTGAGCTGGAAAGATACTCTTGATTACTTGCTGTGCTCTTAGATAATCAAGGACACAGTGGAAATACCACATAGCATGTGACTGGCTTTGATTTATCCCAGGAAACCTCTCTGAACCTCAGAATGTGCTGTAAACAGCTGCTTCACAAACTTCAGACAGAAAAACCTCTTCATTTTTTATCTCTTAGTTAACACACACACAAAAAAAGTTTATTGGATGTTGCACAACTGCATCATTTCCGGTCCTTGCATGAAATTAAAACATGAAACAAGGATGACTTCATGTAATCCTGTTTCTTGGGTGCAGTCTTTTGCAAGGTTTCAATTACTAACCCAAACCTATTAAAAATATTTTCCCCATTAATCACATTATGTGCTACATTATTTAGTATTCTGGCTATTTCTCTCCTCCAGCATGGAATTATATATCTCTTTCTGTCCTCTAGAAGCTCCTGAAAGTTTTTCATTGTTATGCCTTTTTACTTTTCCATAGAGATGTTTATAGCTACTACCCCAATTTCCATGTCCTTAACCTCCCTCAGCTTCCTAGTTCTGACAGTTTTTAGGAACAATATCAAGCCTTGGTAAAGATAATTTCTGGCTACCTCTGCAGCATTTTTTTTTTTTAACAAAAAAATCCCCAAGCATCTAAATAAAAAATTATGATATCTAATCACCTTTTTTTTTTTTTCCCCTAACTATACTCTTTTTTTCTCTGTCTCTTTGTTACTCTGGAATTATTCTATTCTGCTCTGGTCTAAATTAACTGCTATGGATGACAAACTTTGTAACCTGGGAAGCTAAAACCTAAAACTGCTGTGTTCATATGCTCCCTGTACTTCTCCCTTCTCATGACTTATTCCTATATATAGTGCTGCCTGTTTTTCTTTCTGTTTAACATCTTTGAATCCCCTTGATGGTCTTCATTACACAGTTTGTGTTCAGACACTTTGGGGCTTCTTGAATTGCTTATTAGAAGCCTTCTAGCAACATTTACCTTATTGCCTTAAATCTACCAGAAATGCTGTCACATCAAAATAAGCTATTTCACTTACACTTCTGCTTCTGCACAGTCACCTCCAAACCCTTGTATTGACACATTTCCTCTTTACCGAATACAAACCTCCTCCGGCTTGCTGCTTGTTTCTTTCCCTTCATTTCTTTTGGCTGACCTCCCAGCCTCTTTGTCAAGAACGAAGCCTTGCAACTAAGCATTTAACTTCTGTTTTTCATCTGTTGCTCACTCCAGGACTCTTTCCTGTGTCTTCATCCTTCACAACCACATTTGCAGCCTGGCAGCCAAGGTGAGGTGCTGGGAAGCTGTGCATGTGAGTAGTGCTGTTCTAGGGGGCCATGACCCCTTTACTCTCTGCAAACCTCCATTGCTTTCCTTGCTTACTCTTGTTTGACTGTGTTTGCAACTCTTTTTTTAGTATTTGGCTAATACATAATGATGTGCACAAAAGAGCTTGTGGAAAGAAAAAAGTATAATGAGAACTTCTGAGTCCCTACCTTCTATAAATAGGTACAAGCATAAATATTCATCCTTGAAATACTTTTGCTGTCATCTTGTAAGCTCTTTGGGTGTAGCAGTTGCCCAGATACACAGCAAAAAAGAGACAGAGGATACCACAGAATTTTTGTGGAAAATCTAGCAATTATTCATACTTCTGAAGAAAACTGTGTCAGTAATTAAAGAACTGATATAATAATTACCAATATGCATGAAAAAAACACATTGGGTGAGTTCCAGCCTTAATATTATTTAGATGCATATATCATTTGTCTGATTGTTCTTTTAATATTTTTTGGGGAAGGGAGGGGAAACTGCCATTTTTCCAGTGAATGTCACTTTGTGTTGATTTCATGCAGAGTTATTTTCTTAAAAATATATTCACAGTTCCCAGTGTTAGTTTTGGTGCGCTGTTCATAGCCTCTGTCCCTCTCCTGAGCACAAACCATCACCCCCGTTACCCCTCATAAGTATTTTGCTTCATTAAATGCTTATTTTACTGTATGCTGATCTTTTTTATTACACAGTACTTGTTTAGGGGAACTGCACATGGGAAAGGGACAAAAATTTTCACAGTATTCTGTGAAGCAGATGAAATCTCCTAACATAGACCCACTTTTTGCCCATAGCATTTCTATGTTGCAATCAAAGACATAGCTGCAAATCATTTACAATGTACTTTGACAAGCTCCAAGCTGGCTTGTATGGATAACAGCAGTGTTTTAAGTAGTACAGCATGGACCCTAGCACCAAGTTCAAAGCAAGAGCATTCATCCAACTTCTAAACTGGGATGGGGGTGGTGTGGTTGCTGTGTAAGGTGTTGGTCATGATGGTGATCAGTAATGTCTAGGTCAGGTCAAAGACCTATCTAACCTCTCTTGGGCAGTGGAAAAAACCTGGAGCTTATATTAAGGAGAAGCAAACCATATAGTGATACTGCCCTTGATTTACTATCATCTTTGACCATTCGCTGGTTTAACTCATTTATGATCCAGGTGTCACATCCAAAGAATCATGTGTTATAGATCTTGGGTTTAATAATACCTCTTCTACTAACTTCCAGGATTTAGTTTTCCATTGTATTAAAATAAAAATAGTCTTTTTGTTTCAGACTTTCAACATGATTATTATTTCTGATATTCCTAGTTCTTTTGTCAGTGGTAATAATTAATCATGATTCCCTGGTAACCTTGGCCAGGACATTCATTATTTTGCAGCTCCTCATTGCATCCTTCTTCAATAGCTTCTTTTGTAGGCCAAACCCCCTGGTCTAGTTTGTCTTTCCTTGTGTTATTCCATACCCTTTATAATAATTTTTCTTCTGCTTTTTTTTTTTCTTTTTGCTGTTTGGAGTGTTTTGTGTTAAGGTCAATTTCTGAAATAAGATGACTAATGCCACATGAGCATTTAAGGTATGAACTAATAAAAATAATGGTTACTTTGTTTTACTGGCTTTCCTTAATACTTCCTAATAGTGTTTTTTTCCTTTTTTACCTGCTACAGAGCAGTGAACTGATGTTTCCAGAAATCCTAAGCTCTCTTTGCAAGTGGTAGTAGATAATATAGAGTCCAAAACTGTGTAATAAAAATATTTCATTAGCCAAAATGGTAATACTGAAAATATAACTTTAAAATATTAATGCAAAATCCAAATTCACTTCCAGGTGCAGAATTTTTCAGTAGAAAATCCTTCAGTTACTATAGAATTCTAATTTCTGGGAAAAAAAAAAAAAGAAAAGAAAAAGATTTCCCCATATGCCTCAACTTTACTATTCACAGAACAGATTTCATCTTTTTCAGGTCTAGGAATGAGTTGTGGAGGATGAAAACATCATTTGTGGATAGCTGATACACAAAAGATCAGTGGATTCCTTGGGTATTTATGTGAAGGTAGCAGGATGCTAGCCATCAGTCTTTGTGGTTTCAGCCATGAAGTGCTTTACTAGTAGTTATAGTCTGTGTTATAGAATGAAAAGGGATGATATTTTTTGATTAGTAGAGGAAATTTTAATTAGGAACCCAGAATAAGAAAGCATGAATTTCTATCAGTTATTGCAAAACAAGCAGATGCTTTAGGGTAAGCTGATGATGTCAGGTGTGGTCTAACTGGTTTAGCTCAGTGTCTCATAACCATTTTTAATGCAGCAACCCAATGTGCTGGGATTCGGAAAAAAAGTCACCTTGTTTCATGTTGTTTCTATTTTTCACTTAAACCCATATGTGTGTGTGTTGTTTAATGGGTTGTTTTCATTTAGACTAGTGGCAGTTCTACCACCAAAAGATGAGAAACATCAGTCCAGTTTATGAGAAGTGACACCAAGCTGCAGCATAGTTTTTTGCAATTATCACACTCCTGACGTTTCTTTTCCAAGATGGGCAAAATGAGTATGGTGCTGCCACTTCAGATGCCAAGGTTCTCTTTCCAGATCTGCCTGAATTAATATTATACAAATGATGCCAAAAGAGAAAGACGGCACCTAGCCCCTGTCTTTGGAGGATCCCCAGTCACAGCTGGAGCTATTTACCTAGCTGTGATGGCGCTCTTTTGTTATCACCTAAGGCAGGGTGCAGATGACAGTGACATTGGCTGTCAGTTGCTAGGAGAGGTGGGCTGCTACTTTTGCTTCGTTCACAGTCTTTTCTTAATGTTTCCTGTGCTGCCATACACCAGGTGAGCTTTCACTGAGTTTCTGCTTGCTGTTGCTTAGGATTTCAGGTGGGCAATACAACAGTCACAGCTGTTCTCTTTCTCACCCCACAGTGTAGTAATAGGTAATTACAAAAATAGGAGAAATTAGGGAAGGGAGGCCTGAGGGCCAGACACTCCCAGTTTGCTCCCTCACAGCTGTGCTGCAGGGTCACTGCTCAGAAACTGCCTCCCACCCATATATTACACTCCACTAATTTAAATTACTGTTGTATGCTAGGCAGTTAATGCTTCTTTACACAGAGAGAAATACGAAATAGGCAGTACATTATTACTTACTCATAGATCCATACACAAAAAATTCAGAGAGCTATGCAGATCTTTATTTATATGTGATAATCTATATCATACATACTCACAGATATGCAAATTGCAGTTTTACATCAGAAATTCACAGTAAAGCCTCAGGCTGATGTTAATTCCATCATTTAAATAAAGAATTTCCCATTGTTACAGGGGCCTTGGAGTGCTTCTGTGCTCTTTCTATTTACATAGTGATTTTCTCAGCTGAACCAAATGTATAGTGATACAGGCAAGTGATACTCTTACCAGTTATATATTGAATTATTCATCATTACAGGAGATTTCAACCAATACTGATTAATCGTTTCTCTTCTAAATGCCGTTTTTGTTATAAAGCTTCCACTAATTCTGTTCTCTTGCCATTATATATGATTTCTATCTGTTATCTGAGTTGTTTTTCAATCTGGTATTTAAAAAGTACCAGAACTGTCTAAAGGCTATTCAGTGAAACAGACTTTGGAAAGATATACTGTCAAGGGCAGAGTATTGAACAAGGCAGTGAGAGAGAAAAGAAAAACCCAGACAACATAATGATTCAGTTACAGTGATTACCCTTGTAGTAAGCATTATTTTCCTGGAGAAATGGATAGATGGCCCACTTCCAGAATAAAAATAGACAGTTCTCATTCTGCATGCCCACAACCTTCTTCCAATGTCTCTCATGCTAAGGCATGTGATTTTTTTCATGTCCTTTTTAAGAACAGGTCATGAAAGAGGCACTGAGGCTCTTTCATTCGTTCTTGGGGCTATCAATCCAAAATTAAGACAAAACTATATCTTTGTAACCTGTGTCAGTGGGTAACTTCTGACTTCTAGGCCAGCTGGATTAGGATGTTGTTTATGCCATTGTTGCTCAAGGCGGGCACTGGTTAGAGGTGGACAGGTCATGTTCTCAGGGTGTGTCAGTTGTCCTCAGGGTCTGTCTCAGTATCTGTCACATATAGAATCATAGAATCATAGAATAGTTAGGGTTGGAAAGGACCTTAAGATCATCTAGCTCCAACCCCCCTGCCAGGGGCAGGGACACCTCCCACTAAACCATGTCACCCAAGGCTATGTCCAATCCAGCCTTGAACACCAACAGCGATGGAGCATTCACAACTTCCCTGAGCAACCCATTCCAGTGCCTCACCACCCTTACAGTAAAGAATTTCTTCCCCATATCCAGTCTAAACTTCCCCTGTTTAAGTTTGAACCCATTACCCCTTGTCCTATCACTACAGTCCCTCATGAAGAGTCCCTCCCCAGCATCCCTATAGGCCCCCTTCAGATACTGGAAGGCTGCTATGAGGTCTCCATGCAGCCTTCTCTTCTCCAGGCTGAACAGACCCAACTCTCTCATCCTATCTTCATACGGGAGGTGCTCCAGTCCCCTGATCATCCTCGTGGCCCTCCTCTGGACTTGCTCCAACACTTCCATGTCTTTTTTATGTTGAGGACACCAGAAATGCACACACTACTCCAAGTGAGGTCTCACAAGAGCAGAGTAGAGGGACAGGATCACCTCCCTCAACCTGCTGGTCACGCTCCTTTTGATGCAACCCAGGATACCGTTGGCTTTATGGGCTGCGAGAGCACACTGCTGTCTCATGTTCATTTTTTCATCAACCAACACCCCCAAGTCCTTCTCTGTAGGGCTGCTCTGAATCTCTTCTCTGCCCAACCTGGAGCTGTGCTTGGGATTGCTGCCACCCAGGTGTAGAATCTTGCACTTGACATGGTTAAACTTCATAAGGTTGGCATCAGCCCACCTCACAAGCATGTCAAGGTCCCTCTGGATGGCATTCCTTCCCTCCAGCCTATCAACTGAACCACACAGTTTGGTGTCATCTGCAAAGTTGCTGAGGGCGCACTCAATCCCACTGTCCATGTCACTGACAAAGATGTTGAACAAGACTGGTCCCAACACCGATCCCTGAGGGACACCACTCATTACTGGTCAACAGCTGGACACTGAGCCATTGAGCAAAACTCTTTGCGTGCGGCCATCCAACCAGTTCTTTATCCACCAAGTGGTCCACCTATCAAATTGATGTCTCTCCAATTTAGAGACAAGGATGTCATGGGAGACAGTGTCAAATGCTTTGCACAAGTCCAGGTAGATGACATCAACTGCTCTACCCCTGACCATCAGTTCTGCAGCCTCATCATAGTAGGCCACCAGATTGATCTGGCAGGATTTCCCCATAGTGAAGCCATGCTGGCTGTCACCAACCACCTTGTTGTTTTTCATGTGCCTCAGCATGCCTTCCAGGAGAATCTGCTCTAAGATTTTGCCAGGCACAGAGGTGAGAGTGACTGGTCTGTAGTTCCCCGGCTCATCCATTTTCCCCTTCTTGAAAATGATGCTTATATTTCCCTTTTTCCAGTCGTCGGGAACTTCACCTGACTACCATGATTTTTCACATATGATGGACAGTGTCTCAGCAACTTCATTTGCCAGTTCCCTCAGGGCCCGCAGATGGATTTCATCAGGTCCCATGGACTTGTATACATTCAGGTTCTTAAGATAGTCTCGAACCAGGTCCTCTCCTACAGTGGGCCCAGGGTCTTCATTCTCACTGTCCCTGTGTCTGCCTTCCAAGACTTGGGTGGTATGGTCATAGCATTTTCCAGTGAAGACTGAGGCAAAGAAGTCATTAAGAACCTCACCCTTCTCCAAATCCAGGGTATGCCCTTGCATTTACTCACCTGCAAACCTGTCTACTATGTTCTGCTTTATACATAACATATGACCACCTGGAGAGGCTTCAAGCTAGGAAACCATGGTTAAAACACATTGGCACCTTTGTTTGAGACAATGTACTGTCTTTTGAGTCTGTCAACAGCTTGCCATTTCTGCTGTCCCTGCCACTGCTTCTTATGCTTGAGAAGCCATAGCAGCAGTGCTATGCAAGTGTCCACTGTATGCATAAGTATCAGCATCTGAGGGGGTCAGGTTTTTTCAGTTGGTCCTTCAGAATATAAGAGAAAATTGTTGCCAAAGATATGAGCCAGTATTATAGGTCTGTAGTATTAGCCAGGGTTATGGTCACAGCTAGGACTTTGTTGAGAAGAATACAGACATGACCAGTCACACCAGTTAGTGAGGCCACTTTGTATTCTGAGATGAACAGTAGCAGCATCTGAGGCTCTCTGCTGTTGCTGCCAGCCACTTGAGCCTGAAAATCCACCAGTTTGTGATAAGGAAGTCTGCCACGGTTATAATCATGTAGAGGTCTCCAAAGCCTTTGCAGTGATTGTATATCAATATGTGACCTGTCTCACAGGCAATGAGGGCCTTTCAGTCTTTGTGGATTGTGCAAGTGCAGGGGAAGGAAGGTGACTGATGCGATTTTCATTATTGTATGATGCTTTCATCCCTCACCTTGCCTTCTGTACTTGTAACAGGCATAAGAGCCACCACTCTATAATTCTGAGGCCTTGGCAGTAGGTAATGAATACAGTACCACATCATGTTATGTGGATGAGTCCTTGATTTTCCACCAGAATCAGATCATTTTCCTGAAGTGATACTAGGTTGCTTTGTTTCAATAGGTGCCATGGCTGGCACTGTGTCCCATAAGGCTGGCTGTAAGGAGAGGATCCCATAGCAAATTTTCCTGTCAATCCTATGGAGTTTCAGAAGGAAATTATTGTCTCATATTCGTCTCGAATCTGGGCACAGAGTTATGCAGCAAGTACAATTAGGATCTTGTAGTTGAGCAGGGACTGAGCCGCTCTAACAGTGCAGACACAGACACATCACATGATTTGGGAAAACACCAGACTAGACCTTTTAGCCATACCTCTAATTGTCACTTGCATCTCCTTTCATAAAGATGTAGATTCATATGGATCTACCGGTGATTCTAATTCCAATATCTAAGCCCATTCTTCAGGAGAATTTACCTCCTTGGATGATGATAATAGTTAAAGCTTTGTTAAAATGCTAGGGCAGCATTTTGCTGGGATTCTGAGACACATTGTTTCTCTGTTATAGATCTGATTTCTGATGTGTATGCCGTAACCCAGTTCTCATACATCTGCCACAAAGAATCCTCTACATTTGTGGGTTTTTTTTTCTGCCATACCTCATGTCTGCACACACACATGCACATATATATATATTCACAAAATACCATTAAGTACAGGCAGTAGTCCCCAGATATAAATGAAAACACTCTGAGAGAGGCAATATGCAATTATCAGATCTGTTGTTTTTCCCCTAAATTTCCATTTGGAATTGTAAATTCTGTTAATGCAATGATATGCAAAAAGAATCAGAAAGGAAGTTGTAGTAGTGGTGTTACTTCATGAAAGAGTTTATCTTCTAAAACTACAGAAAACTAATCAGTAGCATTAAAAATTATTACTGACTGCAAGTATAAGAAATAGTAGTATGATTTAATGGGAGAAGCTTGATTTTCTTTTGGCAATTGTTATCTGATTTGAGGGACCTTCATTTAAGAGCACTCAGTTTGAAGACTGCAGTCAGACATGCTTGCTGAAAAGGTGCGTATTGAATGACACAAGAATATACAAAACTAGATCTGAATATGCATTTATGCAGGGACACTCAGTTTGAATGTTATTCTCAGTACTGTATTTGAATTGCTCTTCTGCTTTATCATCTAGAATTCATTTAGTGCAGAAAAGGAAAATATTTGGACTAAAATGTGTGCTCCTAATTTATGATTTTAGAGCATGATGCTAGTGCTTTTGACAAAGAGGTTTCTAAAAATGGTTTATATAAGAACTAATTTTTTTGTTTCAGAATAGACATTCTCTTTTCTCATACAATTTATTTTATAGAGTAGATTTAGAACACATCACACATTCATTTCTGATTTTAGTCAATAAAGTTATCATGTAATTATCATCAACTAGTATTTAATAATTAATTCCTACCTCTAGGGCTGTCTGCGGACAAAGTATGATATCTCATCTGAAAGCAGTGCCTGAATTTGTCAGTGAGGTATGGCAGCAGATAATCAGTGTCATCATGAATAATAGAGCTTTCATAATTTTCACTGCATTTAGAAACCATTTCTCTACTTGTACATGACCAAAATGCCTCCAGCTCAAGATTTCACTGTACTTTTTCCATAGTGTCTGAAATTCAGGGTAAAACGCTAGCTCCACATAGTCTTAAAAACAGTAAGCAGCTTATGCATAACTGACTCCGGACACTATCAAATGTAGCCAGCAGTTTCTGCATTTGCAGTCATCTGAGGGGTGGACTTGGGTGCAGGTAATTGCGCCTCAGCAGAGGCATCCTGCAATGATCAGAGCAATCTCACTACCACACAATGCTGGTACTCAGTTGAAAATTCTCAGGTAGCAGCACAGCATGCAGCAACTACACAGCAGAGGGGGATAAAAACAATTTCAAAGGTGTCTCTTTTTACATGGACATATCCAGCAGTGAGTCTAACCTAGGCTTTTGCCCACAGCTGCGTTCTTTGGTGTTGGGATGTGATTCCTTTGGGAAGCTGAGGAAGGATGCAGGGGGTACTGTGTGAAGTACAGTCAAGGTCTGTCACACTCACTGCTGTCACAGGCACTTCGAGGGAAAAGAGCTTGGTTCTGGCTGTGCTGCTTTCCCATAGTCTGCTGGAAGGGTTTTTTTTTGTAAAGCATACTGAAAGGAAATGACTGCACATTAAATCATGGCCTCCACCTTCTGGTACAGCCAAAATGGCCTGCATTTTATTTTATGACAATTGGCTCTTATATAACTGAAGATTTATCTAGATTATCAGGCTGCTCAAAGGCATTGCAGAATGCGGGACATAATGGGGACTCCAGTTTGAAGGGGAGACAGCAGTAGCAGGAAAGCAGAAATACAAAAGGTGTCATGTACAAATAGTGGGGATTCTACTGTTAAGCTTAAGGGGTAACTTCTTATGTCATCTTGTGCCTTGCCTTTGAACTTCACCCTTTGCACTCCTGTGGGAAATCTCAGAGATACTGGAGGAGAAAGGCAAAAAGAAGGCTAGGTTTTCATGTTGTTTCTGGTGCCGAGGAGAAAAGGATAATCTTGTTCAGATCTCAGGACAAGAGAACATTTAAAGAGTATGGACCTTCTATTCTGTGAGAGCCAGGGCCTGCCTGTGGGCATTGGGCAAGACAGCTCAATTCATGCTTATGCCAGCCCAAGACTTCAACTTGTGTTGAAGCTGCCCTTGTTTGTGTGCAGATGTCATAAAATATGTGTACTTTGTCATCAAATCCTGGATGCTATAAATAGTGAAACATGGACGGTCATCATCCTTCCGCAGATTGGATATGGCTCAGTAGACTTCATTGAACCTTCTATCGAAGGTCCAGCATATCTGTCTCAGAGGTCTGCCCTGTGTGGTTCATTCGGCCACCTGAATTTCAGCTTGACTGTGCGTGAGTTTTGGACTTTGTTACAGAGCAACTGTGGTTCTTGATTATTTGAAATGGTCATGTGAATCAGGGTAGTAGATAGCCTGTGACATGCACTGGAATCCTGACTTTTTGGAGGCCAGGGTATCCTGAAGAAAGAAAACATCAATCTATTCCCTTCAGTAGATTCTGAGACATAAGCAAAATGGGTGCCACAAAATCAGTAGGGCAGCTGGTTGTAATGCCCATCATTCTCCTGGGGTGTAACACAGTCACCCTTCCAACAGCCATAAGATCAGTGTAAGGGGCATGTGAATCCTGTCAATTGTGTTTCCACATGCTGAGTGAAGGTCCACATGACACTGAGATACAGTCACTGAGGACTGTAATGGAGCAAAGTATCTTCAGAGAGGCACAGCAGACCCCAGCCACTCCATATTTCTGGAATTATGGAGTAGAATTCTCTATCCCAGACTGGTTGTCCAAGTTGAGGTTACATGCATCAAAAGAGAAATTGCAGTTTTCAGATTGGTGTGGTTGTAGAAGGTGCTGAAGGGAACGTACAAATCCTCATATCAGTGGGCTTGAAATTCTCAAACACCAACTTCACTTATGGTCACTCCATGTCTATGAGACAAAGCAAGACCCTTGCTTGGAGTATGGTTGTGCCTCAAGCCACCGTGAGAGGGTAAAAGTATTAGTAAGGGTCCTGAGGAGCATCTGCTTGGCTTCCTGTCAGTCTAGGACAATTCACAGACCAGTGCACACCATGTGTCCTAGCTCACTCCAGAACAAAGGCAAGGATCAGCTTATCTGTCAAGACTGCATGCTTCTTATTTCCATGTGTGGCAGAAACAATCTTTATGGGAAAGAAAGATTTGTAAGCCTAGTCCATGTTTGATCTCTCTTCTGCAAACAGTGATTACTTCCACCACATTTAAGTGAAAACATTTTAAAGTTTCATTGTGTAGATATTCTTAAAAATGAAAACAATATGAAACACAATAATCATTAATATACATTTCCAGACAGAGTCTGCACTTTCCTTTGTATCTGAAGAGTGCCTGTCACAGGGTAAGTTCATGGGGTTTGTTTATAGCCACAAACTTAATGAGAGCCACAGCAATAATAATGGCTAAATTCAAAAGAGGAAAATTGAAGAATGACAGAAAACATTAGTAACTTGCTCATTTCTCCATATATTTATGTTTTGGATGTGCATTTTTATTCCTTTCTATCTTTTAAATTGAAATAATGATTTTTAATTTTTTTATGGGTTACTTTTATACTTATTTCTCCTTAAAGAATGTTTAAATATATGTTATTGATCTACTTGGCAATGAAGGCTACTTGAATCTGCAGTTTGCCAAATCTTTAAAGGTGTGATTCTGTATTACAGCAGTGGAGACTTCAGACATTTAAATATTGGTTTGTTTGTTTATCTTCATATTGATTAAAGAAAGGTCCATTGATCGCTCTTTGTAACAGAAAAAAAAAAGTCCTGAATTATTTTTCACCAAGTCCTAGGTAAAAAAGGTCATAAGTCACTTATAAATAATCTTTGGAGCTTTTCTTATCCCTATTTGAAACAAATTCTGTAGTCTGTGGAAGGACATAAATTGCAAAACATATACCATTTCTTCAAAATCTTTTTGTTGTGCAACTTAGGGAGATGATACCCTAACAGGAAGCATATACTTTATCAGCTCATTTACTGGACTGCTCTTCATTCCAGTATGCGAATAGTATGCCTATAGCTGCCCATAAAATTATTCTCAAAAGTCAAAAGAACTACTTCTGAATTGACCCCAGCCTCTTAGGGAAAACAGAGACAGGCTGTGATACACACCAAGTTTTTAAAACAGCCAATAAATTAAAAGGAACCAAAGAAACTCTCAAAGCTATTTGTTAAATTTTAATCTATACCATATTTTATAAATACATGGGATCTAAAGGCTAGAAAGAGCCATTAGATCATATAGATTTATTTCCTGAGCTCAATGATTTAGGTTTGACGGAAGCATATCTTCCAAGCACACTTCCAGGCAATGTTTCAGATATATTAAGTAGTGGAGAATCCACCAGTTCCTTTGGTAGTTAGAGTAACTGTAAAAATGTGTATCTTAGTCCTAATGTGAATTTTCTTGTCTTCTTCAGCTTCTGGCCATTGAATCTCTTTTCTTTACAGGATGAGAAGGCACTTCAGTGCACAGTACTTTTTCTCTGGAAAAGTATTTTTGCAACTAAAATTGTCACCTTGATTTTTTTTCTTTTCTTTTTTTTTCTGATTAGCTAAACAGCTTGATTTCCTTTAACATCTCACCACATGGCAATTTCTGTAGAACTTGAATCATTTATATCACTGCTTTATGTACCCTTTCCATTATTTCAACATCTTTTCAAAAGGAGGTTGCAGTGATTTAACACCACTTTGGGGAAGCTTTGTACAGAAGTAGACCCCTGGCTCCTTTAGGTGTCCCCTGTATGCACAGCCCTCCATCCCCCTGTCCCTCTCATCCTTCCTTTTTATTCTCTTTACCTTTGCATTTTAATGGTAGTTCATGTTGGTTGCTTCTCAGTGCAGGCCCCGAAATGCTTCTTAGACTTGTTCCTCAGGAGAATATGATGCCTCATTCTGGAGGTTTAACTTCCATGTCTAACTTCTAAAAAAAGTGCACACAGCTTTGCACTGTGCCACTTCAAAGGAAATTTGGGTTGAATAACCAAATGGTTATTGGTAGAATTCTATAGGATTGGAAGTGCAATGTTGATTCCTGAAGAGCCTTCTAGAACAGCCCTCAGGTAAAAAGATGTGCTTGTTGAAACTACCTCTTGAGAGATATCACTTATGCTTATGCTATCACATTTGTAACATGTTTTCATTTACTATGTTGTGTAACTTTAGGACAATGCTAGTTATTTTGTGTCTGTATTGTCTTTGAACTTTGTTTAAAAAAGCTTTCTCTAGTTTTTCAAGATGATACTTGTTGAATAGGTGGAAGGGAAAGGGAAGCCACAGTCTGAGGAGACTTCTTCAGTGGCTCACCTTGAAGGCAAACAAAATTTATCACGTTCTTTCAGCTGTCTTGCATGCATGTGCATTCATAACATAGCTATTCCAATGCAGTCAGTTTCAAAATTAGTGGTGACAAATGCGCTATCACAGAATTAAGATACATCAGCTCCTTTCAGTTAGCATGCAGCAATGTGCTGAGGGGTTCCACACTCAGTCCCAAGATGTGACTACCCCTGCATCTTCTTAAACATAGAAAAAAAAAAAAATAATAATAATGTGAAAGCTCCATTCAAACCTGTTTGGTGGTAAAAGGTAAAGGCTGATAATGTTTTATTGGGGGAAAAACTTCAAACCAAACCTCCAAATCCAGAGCATTCCAACATCTGTTTTGCAAAATGACTTAAAGCAAAAGACTTGCTTATCTTGCTGCATATCTAGAGGTAAATTTTCTATTTTAACCAGAAAATTCAACATTTGATGTTCACAAGACTTCTTTCTAAGTTATATTTAAGGCTGAAAGTACTCTATCCTCTAAAAGCTCCAATTTCAGTAAGCAGTGCAAGTTGTTCAAGACCACCATTAGGACAACTGTTAGAAGAGAAACAGACTGTTAAGAAAGTG
The DNA here is from genome assembly GCA_028858755.1 of Ara ararauna. Lineage (NCBI taxonomy): Eukaryota > Metazoa > Chordata > Aves > Psittaciformes > Psittacidae > Ara > Ara ararauna. The sequence continues at coordinate 67,408,210 of CM054377.1, read as the reverse complement.
GTGTCACTTTTTATGTTCAAGACTACGGTATTTTCTCTGAGAAAATATATCTCTCTTACACCTTTTCCTCCACCAAAAATAAAAAATGGTAGAAACCATCCTGCTTAAGACTAAGAAACTAGTCTGGAAAACAATATGTACTGAAGAAGGTAAACCCTGGTCTATCAAGCAGGTAGGCTGGATAATGTAACATTTACATATTGAGGGTCAAATTCTCTTTACGTTTGTAACAATGTAAATGAGGAATAAACCCCATGAGGTCAGTAACTAAATCTTGGTGCATATGTATATAATGGAGAGTAGAATTTTGATTCAACCATGGCTTGATTAAAGTAAATATTATCCTCTTGACAGAATTGCCAGCATGATAAAATAACAAAATTAATAAATAATAAATCTCAGACAGTATTCTCTTTAAGATAAAAATGAGAAGAAGGAGTGAAACAGTGTGAAAATAACTGGCTCATTCATCTCAGGTTGATCTATAAGCCGTGGCATTTACTGATCTCTACCACACTGTGCATTCTCAAAGAAAAATTAGGCAGTCAAATGCATTCAACTCTTCCTTTTTTTTTTTTTTTAAATTTCCAGATTTGTTAGGGTTTTTTCCCCTGCTCAGAAGAGACATGAGAATAGAAACGGTTTGTCTGCATTATGATACAGTTGCCTTCCATAGTACAAGAAAAGAAATTTTCCTGACCATCCATTTTCTGATTTCTGAGCCATTTCCCCTCCTACTAAATTGCTTAATACTCCCTGTAGCTGGACCTGTGACCTGGAATCTTTATGCAAGATTAATGTGAAAGCAAATGGGAATTAGTATCCGGGCAGGTTGCTGCGCAGCTCTTGCTTTTATCTAGCACTCCACCTGTTTTGTTTTGGTTTTTTTTTTACAATTATGCTTTCATTAGTTTCTGAAGCCAGGGATCCTAAAAGACCTTCCCATTTCTTCTATCTTCCCTCCACCCGTCCTCAATTCTTTCTATCTCTTATCGCAAAATTATCAAACTCACTCTGCTTGTAACTGACATGCTGACAGGAAATTATTACACGTCATTACACTTCTTAAAACACAATTTACGCAGCCTTTGCAAATTATTCTTCAGCAAGTGTGAGGGGGTAATGGAAACTGTCTATTCCACTTACAGTTGTCACTCATGCTTTCTTCTGTACAATGAACAATTTATGTTTTCTCTCTATCCAAAAAAGGGCTATGCTCAAAATATGTAAAAGCAACTTACCACAGAATAGGAAAATAAACTTCCTGCTCAAGTTCCCTTACTCTGCCTTATTACAGAGCAGATCCATTTTCCATTGTAAACTTATTAGTTCTCACACAGGCACAGTACAGGCTAATGTTTATTTAGTAGGAGCAGACCTCCTACTGACTTCTGGCCTGCCAATTGCACTTGACACTGCTGTAAAACAAAAGCGATCTTGTGTGACTGTAATACCCAAACCTGATAATCCGCAATCATAATAGTCCCATTCCTTGCCTGACACTTTTATTCTTCTTCACAGATAGCTACTGCAAAAGGGTGCTTGCAGTATCTTTTTTTCGTGTATTGCTGTGTCTTGTTTTTGATTTGCACTTCTTTGTCTTTTTTTTTCACATTTTATAAAAGCAAACTACCTAAGCTTAAAGTGAATGAGTTGTATTTATTTAAAAGGCTTAGAAACAACACAAAAAAATAATTGTCATGCGTACTCCCCCTCAACTTGATCATATTGATTAGCTTTCAGGCATTCCTCTGTCAGGCTCATTCTGCCTCAATGGGAGAAGGATGATGAATTGTCTGACTACTAGAGGTGGGGAGAAAGAAATGCTAAGCCTGGGTCTGGGAATTGGCTAAGTACTTCTGCGGAGCCTCAGCCTCTCAATTGCTCTCAGCAACTTGGCTTCCTTGATTTATAAACTGGAGTGGTGATTAATGATCTTTTAAGTGGACAAGGCAGGCCAAATCTGCACAAATCGGACCACTCAAACATGACTACTACTTGTAGGAGAAGAATAACAGCCATTACATAAAGGTAATTGAGACAGCTTCAGAGGATCCGGTAGACTGCTTTAGCAAAAATAAATCAGCCACAGAGGCCATCTATTTTTGAAATCGGACTTTCTCATCAAACCTCCTCAGGTCAGCACGTGGATTTGGGAATATGTTAGATTAGCAGATGTACTTCAGGTCAGAAACAAGGCACATTGAGCTGGCCCCATGTTCCGAGAGGAAAGACCATCCCACCTGGGCACCCTTCAGCAGCTTCTTAGCATCAGCGCCCAGCATGATCCCACCTTTGACTGTGCTTCTGTATCAGCCAAAAGGGGCCTGGCATGCACATTAGAGGCTTGATTCCTCTTCATTTCATACTTGTCCCATAGCCGTCTTGCTACAGCATTCATCTGGGTGCCTGCAACTAACTACTTGTCAGCCTGTACTTCTTTCAATGGCTTGCGTCTCTACCTGCTATACTTCAGGGCCAAATCAGGCTTCCTGCTTCCTAGGGGGCATTGAGCTTAAAATGTTTTAACCAAAACACGAGGGCCTCAGCTGTCCTTGGAAAACCAGTGGTGACTCATTTAAACAGACAGAATCACTGACAACAAACACTCAGCTCGCAGCAGTTCGTGTGAGCTATCTGCTTCCTCCAAAATTTGGCTCCTCAGTCAAGTACTTAGCTTGCCCATCCTTAGGGCTAGCCCTGTGGACTAGTGATCTCCCTTAAAGGGACTAGTGAATTTGAAAGCCATTGTAGTGTCTGCAGCCCATCTTTTCATACCGTGCTTGTAAGATGGAGAACAGTAATCTTGGGGCATAATGAATATTTATCAAGGAAATTATACCTGGAATCAGGAAAGCTGACAAGCAGTAAATAAAGGCGGGGGGTGGGGGGGTGGGGTGGTGGTGGGGGGGTGGTGTTGGTGGGAAGGAGGCTAGAGCAATAGAGCAGCCTGTGGCAGCAGGGTCGATAGCAGAAAGGTAACTTGTGGTCAGAAAGGAGCACACTGTCTTCCCTGGAGGGAAATTCCAAACTGGTTTCAATCTGATGTCCCCTTCAGGGAGAACTCTCCCCTCTATCTGAAACAGTGGGGGGAGGAGGCAGGGGGGAGAGAGGGAGCAGAATCACAAGCCTAATTTCTGAAACTCAGTTATAACAGAGACACTTGCTATGGGGTTGGTAATATCTTTTCCACTAGCTTTCCCCAAGCAGAGGAATTGCAACTAAAGTAATGAATTATCCCCAGACTCAGGCTATCTGTGGATAACAAACTTCATTAGTCTGCTTCCATGAGTGCTGTGGCTGTGGGCTTCTGTAAAACCCCAAATTGCAGTTTCTCACAAGCAGACTGGAGAGGTTAAAAATCACAACACTACAAAATCCTCTCTAGAGGAACCTTCCTGTCTGTCTTGCCATTACTAAAATGTTGCTTTTAATAGAAGGGTGTGAGAATCAGAAGACTCACAGCTCTGCGCCCTGTTATCTCTTTGAAGGTGACTTCCCTGCTCTGATGCCATTCGGTTTGTTCCAGTAAAAACTGTGTAGAGCAATATCTGACTCACAGAAGTATTGTAAAAAAAAAGTTTTAAATATCTGACGACTATCAGATGCAATAGCACAGGATTATATGCACAAATATACATATACACATATGTATATGCACATATATTTTCAAATGTACCAAGTATCTCCTCTTAAGTTCTTGAGCTTGTTCTTCTGACAGCTGCTGCTTTGAGGCTAGTGGCATAGGCATTATTTTTAAAGTCAGCTTTAAAAAAAAATTATTATTACTCTTATTATTAATATTCTAAGACTGTAAGGGGGAAATAGAATGTGAAAGATAGTTCAGAGCAGAGATCTTGTGCAAACTCCTATGTCTTACTGGTATTTTCTGTGATGGTTATCCTGCTATAAATAGAAATATTGTTTCTAATAGAAAGAATAAAAATTATGAGATGCATTCAATGTTGTCTTTGTTCTTCAGCCTTCAGATCGATATATTCTGTTTTAGGTATTTATTTTTTTTAATGTTTAAAACCTTTTGAGGTTGTTTCTGTGAATAATACTCTGCTAATATTCTCTTTACTGTGGCACACCCAACTCTGTGTCAAGCAGATAGGTTTTTGATATCATTAATATTTTGAATTGTACTTATTTATCTGTTCAGGCTCTTTTTTACTAGAAATTATCCTGGTTTTCATATAACCAGCAGTTTCAAACTTTATTTGTATAACACCAGTAGCCAACTCAAATGCAAATCTCATGTGCATTTGGTAACAAAACTTTGTGTACATTGAGCTAGATCCTAAAATAAAACTAGATATCTTTATGTGTTGGGGCCTATGTGCGTGTGGAGCTTGAAGACAATTGTTCCATCACTAATTGCTCCATGTGGGGGATTATATTTGTCGGAAGAAAAGGAAAAGGAACTTCCATAATAACTACAAGTTTCAGGATTTCAGGCACATGTTGCCCAGAGAAGTGGATGTCCTAACTCTGGAAGTTCTCAAGGCCAGTTCAGATGGGACTTTGAGCAACCTGATATAGTGGAAAGTGTCCCTGCCTGTTTTAGGCTTTATCTGTCCAGAGTTGTGAGAAGCAGTCACTGCCCTGAGTTCATCTCTCGAGGGGATTTGCTGTTCAGCTGCTGAGGAGTATGATGATGTTGTAGGTGTCTTCCTGCGGTTTTCTCATGGAATTTATGAGGAAGGATAAATTTTAGGAACATTGTTTATTGGGATTAAATATATGGGTAATTACAGTCAATTCTTCCTTTAAGAACAGCTTCTTGAGAAACCAACATTTTTTCTCCTCCAGGAAATGTCAGTTTGAAAACTTAAATAAAATTACAAAATATATGTGTGCACATGTAATTTTTTATGCTGCATATTTGTGTGTAGGTAGGTGTGAAGACATATTAAGTGTGACAGAATTCTGTTGGTTGAATTTCTGGAGGTTATAATTAATGTTTTTCTTCATCAAACAATTTGCAGAAAGTGGGAGTTAGCTCTGTTTTGAAACTCTTCAGGGCAACATAATCATTGAGATGGAAAAGGATGATTTCCTGAGTATCAAAGGCCTGTCTAGCCAGCAACAAGTTATGGTCAAAAAAAGACAAAAAAAATCAATCCAGAGCAGTAACAACAACAAAAACTCAACACAAAAAAAAAAAAAAAAAAAAAAAGCAAAGCAAAACAAATGCTCAAAGTGTTTCTGAGAGGAGAAAATAATGAATTACTGTATTTGGGTACATCTGCATTGTATTCACAAGATGTGAATAACAGAAAGGATAACATGAAAGTTGTTAAAATAATTTTTCAGTCAAGGTGTGTGCCTTATTAGTTAATTAGTGCCTAAATTCAGTTGCAATCCAATTAGAAGGACCCCAATCTCAATATCTAACAAATGGACAGTAAATAAAATGGCTACTGCAAACAGTGTAGAACAGACATTATGAGGAGAAGGTGGCAGATAAAGAAAGTTAAAGACTGCTTGGAAGCATACTAAATATCACAAACAAATGTTTATAAATTGAAAAAAGGTACTTGTCTTTTACTGCTGATAAAAGCTGTCAAAGGAAATAGCAAACAATCCTTCTCTGGATGCCTTTCTAGAAGCTAAATCAACCTGATAAGTTAATACAGGGGATAAAATGCAATAGCCTTTTGTACAAAGGAACACAAATCATTCTGTGTTCACTGACCCTCTGTGCTGAGACCACCATATGGGTTATTTGGCCCTAAAGTCTGCACACTTCTTAAGGCCCTTTGGAGGGCTTCTGGAGGAGGACTGCTGGGAGGCAGCCAAACATCAATGAATCTTGCCATTGATTGTCCTGGCATTTCCTTCTACATGCTACCCCCAGAGCAGCTTTAGGTTTGAGTTCCACCTGCGGTGCCATGGAGTTTGTTATTGTTTTCATGAATTTTATCTAAGTGGTTTGATTTCAGTTAAGGGTTTAAATAAAAACTGCCACTCTTCCATTCTTTTAAATTCAAATCTATCCCTAAATGTGTTTCTACAGTAAATATTTCAAACTTCTCCTAAGACTTAAAATAAGTATGTCTGTAAATGCTGACCTCTTCATTCAAATTCTTGAGTTTCATGCCAAAATCTAACTTCCCATGTTGCAGTCTAATTCCAGAAATAGTATAAGCAGAAGACAGTAAAATACTGATTTTTTTCATGTAACCAATTCCCACTATTGGCCGTTTGCAAGCTGTCCTCTCATTCATCTTTCTTTCACAGCATTTTCAGTCTTTATAAATACAGTGTCATTACTATGTCTTGAAAAATGAGTCAGCACTCATAAGAACAATAACTGTATTTTATGACACAAAATCCAACTGTTTGATACAACTGGTTTCTAGCTTTTGCAACCATTTATTAAGATTCCACATCTGCCAACAGACAGAATATGATTAGAAGAACTGCTGTGCTGTCATGGTAAAAGTTTATTTTGCTATGGGTTGTTTCATCTCCAACCAGTTGCAATATTGATTTCTCTCAATGGATTAATTATCAGTGGCAGTTTCAGTCTTCCTTGCAGTGGGCGGAAGGAAAAATGATGTTTTTATTTCAAGGAGGTCTATTGACAATTGTGCCTGGGCTTCCCTTGGGTCCTGAAGTCAATGAAGTTGGAAGAACCATGTCATGAAAGTACTGTGCATGAAATTATTTTATCTGTACAGGTAGTATCATGTGCATGCCATGATGACCGTTTATTTAAAAAAAAAGGAAGCTGGCTTTATATGGTTTTCATAATACATTGTAATCGTAAAAGCTGAAACTGGACAAATATCAAATGGTAGCATAATATACAAAAAGTAGCATGAGCTATTCACACTAGAAACAAACCTATCAAAATGTTTAGTTTGAGTAGAGAGACTGCAGTCTTCTGTAACAGAATATTTTCAATTAAAAGCACTACACAGAATTTGGAAGGAAAATCCAAGCCTGTGTTTTTGCCAAAAGCTCTGCGCATATGTGCGTAATACATTAGGGATTTGTGAAAATTAAATCCATAATGGATTAAAATTTGGATTTTATTGCTTTCTTTTCTCCCCCCAAAGCAAAAATATACATATGTAATACACATCAGTGTAAGTACCTATCGATAAAATAAGTAACTTTATATATATGTGTACACATATAATCTACACATAACTGTTCTAACTTTGATTGTATTGTCACAATGCACAGATTATGTATGGGTTATGTACTCATTATTAATTTGAAAAAATATAATTGCTATTAAATGATTTATTAAAGTTGTTGGTTTTTTTTTTTTTCTTAAAATCTTAATTCAGTTACTGCATAACCCGGATATGAAAAGACAGCAAAGAAAAAATTAGAGATAGTGCAGGTAAGAATACTGGAATTCTTTTCATTGCATTGTTTTATCTTCAAATATGCTTTCAGCTGCTCTAAGAATTTCCACTGCAGCATACAAGATTGATGATGTAAATTTCTACATAATAATGTAAACTATATAGCTGGGATACATGATCCAAAATGTTGCAAAGAAAATCATATAGCCTGGATTCAATATCTGATTCTTTTAAACCGGAGACTACTTATTTTACTGAGATTATGTTGTAGCTATGTAGGCTAATTGGTTTGCATATCTGGAACATACTCCATCAGTTTTGTTACTTTCAGGACAGAGGCTGATTTTGTAGGAGTGCAACTGAGAGAGATATATTTACTCACAGAAGAGCTGATTTGATAAAGAATCAAGCATGAATACAAAACTCAGCGATAACATTCATAGCAACACTGTTGAATTTACTCTGTAAATTTGAAAAGCTTGCAAAATATTTCCCTCAACTGTGTGGTCCCTCAGCATTCTGAGGAGGTAAACAAAGAAGGAAAGCATTATTTAAATATCTTCCTTATCTCCAGCACTTTACATGATGACTATTTCTCTAATCACCACAGCCCAAGGCACCTCAAAAACCCAGGAAGACATCTCCTATGGCTGAACAGTAAAACCCCTTTTAAATAGAAAGGGAAAAGGACTGGTGGGCCAGTAGTGACAGTGACTTCTTTGGTTTTTCAGTAAATTGAACTTATTCTATGTACTTCTGTCCCTTTTCCAGTCAGAGACTCTAGATTCATTTACTTGAGCTCAACTACCCTGTAGTTACAATGCTGTTGCATTGCTAGATTCATTTTTGCCATACAGCGTGGTCACTAGTTCCCTGCAGCTGTGTAAGTAGTCATATAGTTTTACTTATGTTCAACACAAACATAATGAGGCAATTTGTTGAGAATGAGGCTATTGTGGAAGCTCCAAGCAGATGGGATTTTATTATTTTTTTTACTAGATGTGAAATTTTCTTACACTTCAGAGAAATCCATTTCTTGTTCTGCAACCAGATGCAGTGAATATTTGGAGAAGTCGTAGAACAACTAAGAAGGGTACTTCACTTCTAGGAATATTTTGCGTAATGGAGCTAATGACATTGTTTCCTCAACATTCTAATTCCAATGGAAAAATTGGTTGTTGAAAACTAATACAAATAGAAAGTGTCTGCAGTTTTTAGGCTTGCTCTTAACACACAAGATTTTTTGCAGCTATGCTTTGAGGACTAAGAGTGCCATTTCAACTGACCTAAAAACTGAATGATTTGTATAATGGACAGTACAAATTGATATTTTCCATATGCATATGTCATTTTATAATAAATTCAAGGACAAATACATTAATTTAATAAACATATGTATTGCAAAAGGGTATGGAAAGCCACATGAGAAAATTAATATTAGTATGTTGTAGCAAACAAAACAAAAAATAAAGAAACCACAATAAAGTTGAAAAAATGAGTGAAGCAGATGTGCTTTTTCATGCTTGACCATGTCAGGACCACGGCAGCGCAGAGATTGACTTAAGCCGTCACAGATGAAACACATCAGGAATTCTTCAAGAACCCTTAGTGTGCATGTTCATTTAGATATTACCATTCAGCATCCTGTTCCTTCCCTTGCAATTAAAATACCTGATTTGGAAATTAATCATATATATTTACCACAAATGTGATTCAAAAAGAGGATTCTTTGGAGTTCTAAACACAATCCACATGGCCACATGTGCTAGCTTGCTGTGCTGGCTGGAGAACAAAAATGTAGAGTTCCGGCATTGTCACTTCTCTTTATTATGGGCATATCCTTTATCCTTGAAAGCCAGGATATAAATGCCTTTGGGATCTTTTATTTTGTTATTTATAAACTTATTTTCAGATAAGGCGTGATAATTATTTTCAGATAAGGTTCCCAGAAATCATCACTCACTGTTCAGTCCTGAGGAAGCTATGCAGAGCTGCATAATTTTTAGACTTTCGTACCAGAATTACTCATTTTCACAGGTAGTGCCACACTTATAAGTGTGAGAGATATAAAAACAGCATCACTCTCCAAAGTACCAGTGTAAAAGAGAAGAAAGAAAGCAAATTGCATTTTTTCCTGCTGAAAAAAAACCCATCTAGATTGCCTACTGTCAACAAAGTTATAAACAAACACAGAAGTTTGCTTGGAAATGTATTACACATTGGCAACACGAGGAAGCACAGGTAAACACACAAAATGCAAAACAGAAGCATAGTAAAGTAATAGAAGGGAACTAAAAAGTATTCATTAAACCAAACTCAGCCTGGTACCTAAACCTCTGATCTTAGGATTTGGTCAGAAACTCTGGTGTCAAAGCCAGGAAAACAATTAAAATTTAATACAATTATTCAAGATAAAAAAGTCAGAAAGGGAGATTTTTCCAATTATATTCATGAGTAGAAATTATATATACATATAGAATCATAGAATCATAGAATAGTTAAGGTTGGAAAGGACCTTAAGATCATCTAGTTCCAACCCCCCTGCCAGGGGCAGCGACACCTCCCACTAAACCATGCCACCCAAGGCTATGTCCAATCTGGCCTTGAACACTGCCAGCGATGGAGCATTCACAGCTTCCCTGGGCAGCCCATTCAGGTGCCACAGCACCCTTGCAGTAAAGAACTTCTTCCTTATACCCAATCTGTACTTCCCCTGTTTAAGTTTGCACCCGTTACTCCTTGGCCTCTCACTACAGTACCTAATGAAGAGTCCCTCTCCAGCATCCCTATAGCCACCCTTCAGATACTGGAAGGCTGCTATGAGGTCTCCATGCAGCCTTCTCTTCTCCAGGCTGAACAGCCCCAACTCTCTCAGCCTATCTTCATACGGGAGGTGCTCCAGTCCCCTGATCATCCTCATGGCCCTCCTCTGGACTTGTTCCAAAAGCTCCATGTCCTTTTTATGTTGAGGACTCCAGAACTGCGCACAATACGCCACGTGAGGTCTCACGAGAGCAGAGTAGAGGGGCAGGATCACCTCCCTCAACCTGCTGGTCACGCTCCTTTTGATGCAACCCAGGATACAGCTGGCTTTCTGGGCCGCAAGCACGCAGTGCTGGCTCATGTTTATTTTCTCATCAACCAACACCCCCAAGTCCTTCTCTGTAGGGCTGCTCTGAATCTCTTCCCTGTCCAACCTTGTAGTTATGCCTGGGATTGCTCCCACCCACGTGTAGGACCTTGCACTTGACATGGTTAAACTTCATCAGGTTGGCATCAGCCCACCTCACAAGCATGTCAAGGTCCCTCTGGATGGCATTCCTTCCCTCCAGCCTATCAACTGAACCACACAGTTTGGTGTCATCGGTAAACTTGCTGAGGGCGCACTCAATCCCACTGTCCATGTCACCGACAAAGGTGTTTAACAAGACCAGTCCCAACACCTATCCCTGAGGGTCACCACTCATTACTGATCTCCAGATGGACACTGAGCCATTGAGCACTACTCTTTGTGTGCAGCCATCCAGCCAGTTCCTTATCCACCGAGTGGTCCACCTATCAAATTGATGTCTCTCCAATTTAGAGACAAGGATGTCATGTGAGACAGTGTCAAACGCTTTGCACAAGTCCAGGTAGATGACATCAACTGCACTACCCCTGTCCATCAGTTCTGCAGCCTCATCATAGTAGGCCACCAGATTGACCTGGCAGGATTTCCCCTTAGTGAAGCCACGCTGGCTGTCACCAACCACCTTGTTGTTTTTCAAGTGCCTCAGCATGCCTTCCAGGAGAATCCGCTCCAAGATTTTGCCAGGCATGGAGGTGACAGTGACTGGTCTGTAGTTCCCCGGCTTATCCATTTTCCCCTTCTGGAAAATGGGGGCTATATTTCCCTTTTTCCATTCATCGGGAACTTCACCTGACTGCCATGATTTTTCAAATATGATGGACAGTGGCTTAGCAACTTCATTTGCCAGTTCCTTCAGGATCCGCGGATGGATTTCACCAGGTCCCATGGACTTGTGTACGCTTAGGTTCTTAAGATGGTCTCAGACCAGATCCTCTCCTACAGTGGGCCCAGGGTCTTCATTCTCACTGTCCCTGTGTCTGCCTTCCAAGACTTGGGTGGTATGGTCAGAGCATTTTCTGGTGAAGACTGAGGCAAAGAAATCATTAAGAGCCTCAGCCTTCTCCAAATCCAGGGTAGCCAGTTCTCCTGGTAGCTTCCGGAGGGGTCCCACGTTTTCCCTAGCCTGTCTTTTATTCACTACCTACCTATAGAATCCCTTCCTGTTATCCTTACCATCCCTAGCCAAGTTTAATTCTAAGTGGGCCTTAGCTTTCTTGACCTGGTCCCTAGCTTCCCAGACAACATCCCTGTATTCTTTCCAGGCCGCCTGTCCTTGCTTCCACCTTTTATAAGCCTCTTTTTTCCTTTGAATTTTCCTCAGCAGCTACTTATCCATGCAAGGAGGTCTCCTGGCCCTCCTGCAGCACTTCCTTCTAGTAGGGATGTATTGCTCCTCAGCTTGCAGCAGATGACCCTCGAATACCAACCAACAGTCTTGGTTCCCCTGCCCTCTAGGGCTATATCCCATGGAACCTTACTGGGCAGGTTCCTGAAGAGGCCAAAGTCTGCTCTCTTGAAGTCCAGGGCAGTGAGCTTGCTGCACGCTCTTCTCACTGTCCTGAGGATCTCGAATTCAACCATCTCAGGATCACTGCAATCAAGGCTGCCTTGAAGCATCACATTTCCAACCAGCCCCTCCCCGTTGGTGAGGACGAATTCAAGCATGGCACCTCTCCTTGTCAGCTCCTCTATTACTTGCAGAACGAAGTTGCCTTCCACACAATCGAGGACCCTCCTGCATTGTTTGTGCCAGGCCGTACCATCCCTCCAACAGATATCAAGGTGGTTGAAGTCCCCCATGAGAACAAGGGCCTGTGAGCGTGAGGCTGTTCCTATCTGCCTATAGAGTGCTTCATCCACCAAGTCCTCTTGTTCAGGTGGTCTATAACAGATCTCCACAGTAATGTCTCCCATCGCTGTTCTCCCTTTAACCCTTACCCACAAGCTCTCTATTGACTGCTCACCTGTCCCCAGACAGAGTTCCATACTCTCCAGCCTATCCCTAACATAAATAGCAACTCCCCCTCCCCGCCTGCCGGGCCTGTCTTTTCTAAAGAGCCTGTAACCTTCCATTCCAACACACCAGTATTAGGAGCCATCCCACCATGTTTCTGTGATGCCTATGATATCATAGGCCCGTAGACATGCACACATCTCTAATTCCTCTTGTTTGTTCCCCGTGTTCCAGGCTTTTGTATAGAAACATCTGTGTCCAGCTCCAATTGATGCTGGCTCATTGGCTGGAGCAGCTGGAATATCTCTACATTGCTCCGAGTATTTATTATAGGTGCTGGCAACTGACAGGGTGTGTTTGGATGGAATGATGCCTCCCTCCCCCAACGCATCTAGTTTAAAGCTTTCTTGACCAGTCTGGCAAGCCTCCCACCAGAACCCCTCTTCCCTTTCTTTCTCAGACCAGCTCCACCAGCCCCCAGTAGACCTGGCCTACTAGATTGAGTCCCATGTTCAAAGTACCCAAACCCCTGACTATGGCACCACCCTTCTAACCATTTATTAACCTGGCCAATCCCCCTTGGCTTTTTTAAGGTCCTGCCCTGTGTCCTGGAGAATTGATGAAAAGACAATCTGAGCTCCAGAACCCCTAACCACCTCTCCCAGAGCTTTGTAGTCCCTCTTTATGTTCTCCAGGCTACTGCCACCTATATCAGTAGCGCCCACATGGATCACAAGAAGTGGGTAATAGTCAGTGGGACTGACTAGAGCAGGCAGCCTCTCTGCAACATCCCTGATCCGAGCCCCTAGTAGGCAGCACACCTCCCTTGAGACTGGGTGAGACCAACAGATGGGTGTCTCTGTTCTTCTCAAAGTAGAGTCCCCCACCACTATGACCCACCACTTTTTCCTGGCAGCACCATTCGTGATCTTCTTTACCAGTGCATCAGCCGGTTGTTCCTGGTGCGAGTGTGTTTCCTCATCAGCCCCCTGCGGAACTGCAAAGAGGTTCTGGGTAGGGACAACAGATTTAGGAGGAAGTTCCTTGCTTTTAATTGTCCTCTGCCTCCTTCTTTTGATGGTAAACGTAAGTATATATGTATATATATATATCTCAATGATATACAAAATCCAGAACATGTGCTACACCGTAATTACAGTGTAATTACACTGTAGTTATACAGCTGTATCATAAAATTCAATGCCTCAATAAAATTGTCTGGTGCTTTAACGTCTGAAATTTAGGCATTAAATAATTTGTGAGTCCTGTATTGGTTTAAATATTTGGAGACAAAATTACACACAGACACACATGCTATATAAATGTATAAACTTATCTTTAAAAATTCCAATGATTTAAAAGCTAAGAATCTACATGATTCTTAATTTTCCAGCAAGAACAAATATAATAACTATTCTATGAATAAAGGTCATGTATCAACCTCATTTTTATCATCTGCACTCACTTTACGGATAACATTGAGGGAGAATCACACTGATACAGGGTAATAAAACTTAGATGTTGATGGCTGCACACGGATAATCTCTTTCCGCTATTCATTCCCCTTTCCCTGTTCATTCCTTTCCATTCCCATCATTTCCCTGCCCTGCCCTGCACTTTATTCCTTCAGCATTAGTCATGTTTGTTGAATTTAGGTGATGATTTGGAATTTTTGTAAAGTGACATATGATGCAACCTGACCCCAAGTTAGAAAGATGAATTTCCCTCTCCTGAAGCTCCTGTATATAAAGACCAATTATGCAGATGAGGAGAATTTCACCCAAAATAAATTTCATGTTCCATCTGATTATGGGTAATAGGTTATTCCAGACCTGCACTGTCCTCAGGTGGAATTGAAGGATCCTTTAAACATCAAGGAGTATATTCATAACCATTATCCTCTTAACCCTTTGATGTGGAAAGATTGCTATAAAATTTACTAAATTCATCTAAAATGACTTTTGAATCTCCAATCACTTTGTTCTCTGCATTAGTAATACTAGGACTAATCCTGCATGACTTGTGAGATTTAAGATGAGTAGCTAATAGCTTTTGAATCAAGGGCGCCTTTCAAGGGTGCCTCTAAGCAGTATCTAAAGTGCATGTGCAATTTGTCTTATCCAAATTGCTGCATATTCAGAAAGCTATGTAACCTATATACAAACTACATTTTCATTCAAGATGTATGTAACTCATATATGCAAAAATAGTCTGAGGATTAACAGTGGATTTTTTACACAGAGAATAGAAAAGAACTACACATGAATACTTCTGAAAATTTAGCTCTATTTATCCAGATAGAACAGTGGGGATTTGATTGCTCTTGGTCTGGTTTTAGAACCTAGGTATTTTTTGCTTTCCTTCCTGGTTCCAGTGTTTTGTTATGATGGCATTAGATTAAGGCTAACATACTGAGACTAGTATTTTTCTCCTCTGATCTCCACCCATCCTTCACCATTTGGTCTTCAGGTAAAAAACAGTGTCAAAAACACTAGGCAGTGGGAGCAGCTGCAAACACAGCCAAAGCCTGAGCCTTTCTGAATTCAGAGATTATTTAGAACCTGGACATTTTCTTGGCTATCTACATTTTCTGACTTTGTTCTTCCTTCATAGTCTCTGCATCCAATGTTTATTCTTACCTGGTTCTTTTGCCCTTCTTCTCCTCTGTTTTAACTCCTACAAATTCAATATTCCTTCTTCTTTTATTCTTTTAATATATCCCCAGATAACCTCCTCATTCTTTCTTTGACCTCCATCCCACCAGCCCCAAAGATATAATGGAATGTACATGCTATTTACTGCTACTTCTACTCTCTTGCCTATTTAGAGGATAAACTTCTCAGAACAAGGACTCTCTGCTACTTTTTATGCTTATGGTGTCTAGCACAAAAGGACTCCAAACAACAGCTCACCCACAAATAATACGTATGAAATCTTGAAATATTTTTTTCAGACTCATTTTCTATTGCAAATCAAATAAAGACATTTTAATTAACATAAACAAAACCAATTTCCAGAAAATTTTGTTTCCTCTACAAAAAGTAATAAAATTACAATATATTCAACATAACATAGTCCCTGTGTCATCTTGGATAGCATTCCATGATATGAATCCTGCTTGTGAAAGTGCAATTTAGGCATTTAAATGATTGAGCCTCTTTGCAAAATGGTGTCTGGGTTCAGCAGTAGCAGTCATTTTTCTCCTTCTTAGTAACTGGTGCAGTGTTGTGGTTTTGGCTTTCAGCCTGGGAACAGTGCTGATAACACCGATGTTTTTAGTTGCTACTCAGTAATGTTTATTCTGACCAAGACCTTTCTGAGTCTCATGCTCTGCCAGGGAGGAGGGGAAGCTGGGAGGAAGCAGAGACAGGACACCTGACCCAAACTGACCAAAGAGGTATTCCATACCACAGCACATCATGCCCACTATATAAACTGGGGGCAGTTACCAGGAAGGGCTAGATCACTGCTCGGTCAGGCTGGGTATCGTTCAGCAGATGGTGAGCGGTTGTATTCTCTTCTCTTGTTATTTCCCTTATAATTATTATTATTGGTGGTAGCAGCAGTGGTTTGCGTTATACCTTAGTTACTGGACTGTTCTTATCTCAACCTGTGGGAGTAACATTCTTTCGATTCTCCTCCCCATCCCTCTGGGAGTGTGGGGAGGAAAGGGGGGGAGTGAGCTAATGACTGTGTGGCTGATTTATGGCTGGGCTTAAACCACAACGAATGGTTACCTCAGAAGCTCATTAAGCTATCATCACCAATGACTTTCAAGATCGAAGCCCTGTGTGTTGATCTGGCCCTCTAAAAACACGGACTAAGGAATGGCATTACAGCCAGTCTGATGTATCCTCTTTCCTTTTCACTGACAATGAAATGAATGTCTACTTTCCAGCAAAATGAAATGCCCTTTCTGTCTCCATCTTCAGAGAAAATAAGATCATTCCAGATCAAAAATTATGCAAAGCAAGTATTGCTGTGGCTGTAAACAGACATTCCCTACACCTGAAAGAATAATTTTTCCCGTGATCTAAAGGTAAAAGAAACTGCTGCTCAGAAATAATGACAAGAGCTGTAGGATCCAATAACACGGTAGTGGGTCCATGTATTTCATTCTCCCTTGAGTGCAGTTTGAGTCATTTGCTTGTACGTCAAGTGGGAGGTTGAACAAGAGGACTCCAGGAGGCCTGTCCAACCTAAATTATCTAATGATTCTTTGTTCAGGGTCAGGTGTTCAAAGACACTGTCACATACTGACTGTGTCTTAACCCAAGGCGCACTCGAAAGCTGTGTCCTATCTCCATTTTGAGAGGAAAGCTGAAAGCAGTCCACTTAGCTCTTTCCCTTTCCTTTCTCTCCTCTCTTCTCTCCTTCTCCCACAGCATGTGAGAAATTACTTGTGTGGACAGTTAGAAAGGGTGTGTGTGCTGGGCAGATCTCTGGTGTGGATGCTCAAGAAACCAGGCTCTGATCTGGGTGATTAAGAGACCTGGGAGACTACAGCTCCTGCAGCTTGGTTACTATGGCTTTTGAGTATGTGGTTGAGCTCATGTCCATTGACGGAGGAACAGCTAAGCTCGCTTAGGGCGTGGAAAATATGTAGTATCTCACAAGTGATCTTCAGAGTATTTTGAAGAGCAGAAAAGACAGTGATAACTATGGGACTTAGCATGTGAAGACTGTTACGGAAAAAGTTATTTTCTGAGCCCTTTCTTAGGCCTACATGAGACCACCTGTGAATGTTTGAATACTGCATAACAGCAATGAAAATGTGCACAAAGTGAAGCAGCAATCAACAAACTGCACCCTGAGAAAATCTTAAGGAGTAAAGTTTGTAAGTTGTAAAAGAGTAGATGACAAAACTATATTTTATTGAAAATACAGAACACATTCACAACAGGGAAATACTAATGCTGGAAAATACATATATACACACAATATCATGTCAGAGCATGCAGTGTTTTAAGATCAATAGGATAGATAATCCAGGTTTGGTTAATTGCGTGACTTTAGCAAAAATCCCAGCAAAATCAGACTGAAAGAAAGAAAGGTATGTTTACATGTCATCTCTTCTGCAGTTGCAAATATTCTGGGGAGGCCAATGTGGCTGTGGCTGCAACATCAGCGCTGCTTCATGTGCTGCATCTTCTCAGACAGTCAGGGGTAGGGTTGCACACAGCTACCTCCTTGCTATTTATAAACCTCCTGCCGAGAATTAGTTACTAGTTTTGTTTATGTAAAGTAAACACAGGCCACAAGACCAGTAATAACCAAGATAACTGCACTTTGTGCATATCATTAGTACTAGCTGTTCAGTGAGGTACTATATATCAAAGTACTAGAACTACAATGATTTATCCATCTAATGCTATGACACAGGAGGTGCATTTATTAGCATTTGTTGAGTTACCTTTGTAAGTAAAGTTTTATTACCCAGAAATATCTTGTGAAAGCTAAACATGGCAGTTCTCCATATTTTCCAGCAGACAAAGGGCAGGTAAATATCCTTTGCTTTAGAGAATCTTCTGGTACTTTAAATAAACTTCCACAGAATAAAATTCTCTTCAAAGTTATCCATATATATCTGCCCCAGAACCTTCACATCTACTAAATATATGTTTTTATTAAGATACTATGGTTTTGCTGCCTAAAATTGATCTTTCACTAAAATAATTCTTCTCCATAACAAAATAAAATAAAAAACAATGCTGCTGATGACAGTGAACAGTATACTCTGCTATTTTTTCTATCAAATCATGATTTCTCCTAAAAAGAGTTATTAGCTTGTACACTTCTGTACCTTTTCTTTGCCTCTGATTTGCACTTTCTTTCATTTTATAACTGTCTGTGTCATGATCAGGGTATTTTACAATGGGGTTTTGCAATTGCTTGCTTGCTTGCCTTGCAATTGCAGGCCTGAAAGGAAGTAAGCAATCATACATTTTAATTAACGCCGATTTCATGAGATTTTAATTCTGCCTGATGGATACAAGCTAAAAATCAATCATTGTCTCTTAATTTTCAAATCAATCCAAGAATATATGAAATGAAACATCACAAAAGGCAGTTACGTAGAAGATATAAACTGATGGGAAGCTGTTTGATTTATTATACAACAGATAAGATCTGCATGATACAGCTTTCTAATGGTTTATGAGCCTGTGAAATCTTTCTAATGAAGGTTATTCCTGAACTCATAAAATTTCATATTCCAGTCTGTACTCTATCATCAACCTATACTGTTAGATTTGGATTGATAAACTCTCTAATTATAAAAAAATAAATTGTTCTGTTGATCTGATGAAGACCTGCTCTTTGGATGGAAGATAGAAAAATGGAACGAACTTCTGCCACAGCATATCCACAAGAGAACAGCAGAACTGACCACTTGTTTTCTATTATCTTTCAACTTGAAACAGAGGGGGAAGACTTCACAAAGCCTTTTACATATCATTATTTTAAATCTTGCTTCTCAGGATACATTGTTCCAAAGGAGATACACACATATATATTTGAATTTCTGTTTTAACTGGAAATTAGTTTAGTTGATAAACTTTGGTTATTTTCTTAGTAACCTAGGTTTGAATAATAAATGGTGACAATTCAGGATAGGTGATAAGATGCATAGATAAATTAAGCAGCACTGCATTAATAAAAATTACTCTGAAAAAGATCAGCACTGTTCACATGCTTAGTTACCTCTTTCAGCTGAGAGGTACTACCACTTTCTGGGGGATGCTCAAGCTGCCCATCATCTGTAGCTGATATGCTCATTGACTCAGTGGTAACATCCCTTGGTAATGTCAAACAACACTTGCCCTTTTATAGCTTACCTGGCTATGATTGATCATTATAACTGTTAGTTTTGGTTATAAAGATACTATTTTCAAGATCAAATCAGAGTAATAGCATTAGGCTTGTATTTCCACAGTAGGTCCCATATAAGGAAAGCATTTGAGCATGTGTTTAAATTTAACACTATTGAAAACAACACATATACACATTTTTAACATTAATATACAAATATCCCAATACTAATGATTTCCTGAGTGGGAGCTTTAATCACTACCAAGTATTTGGTAGAGCTCAAAACAGGATGAACATGTGGCACTTTTATTTTGCATCAAAAATTTACATAATAAAGGATAAACTGACAAAAGTAATTACTTAAATCAAAAGTGGATCAGCCAAATAATTCAAATTTATCCTTAATATGCAGAGGGGAGAAAGTATACATGAAAGGCCTTTTGAGATTTCTATGGAAAACAAGGACCACATGAACAGTCCGCTGATGTTTTGGTTTTTTGTGTTCGCTTTGTTGTTTTTTTTTGGTGGGAGAGTGTGTGGGGGGATTTTTTTTGTTGTTCTGCTTTACCCTGAATTCTATGGATCCATTCTCATGCATTCATAAATTTTATTTGTCTTTCTATGAAGCAATTAGGAAGCTTCCAAAGTGGAAAAGAAAGTACTTTATCAATTAAGTAACATTTTCCATTTCCTTATTTATGAACCTGTGGCTACTAAGCATCAATAATTTCTGCTTTGTTACATGTCACCAGGAAGATTGATTGTGCATGTCACCTCTATATGAGAAGATTTAAATGGAAAACATATACTTGCAACAACACTAAATTCACTTCTGTAAAAAAGAGAAACTCAATTATATTTTTTAAAAATACAAGTTCTAAGATGCATCACATCCCTGTTCAAGTGAAAGCTTGGAATTTTCCGTCAACATTTTCATTGCCATTATTGTAATACTCGTAATTATGCACACAGCAAGCATCATACTGAAAAAAACCATTATTATTCCTGAAAATAAAGCACTTAGAAAATAGAAAGTACCAAGATCGAGATTGCACAGAAAAATTTAAATCATTTGCCTGTGCATATAAATTATGATACAGACAATTAGATGATCACTATAAGTTTACTTGAATACAGTATGCCTTTGCTTTATTCAGTGGGTAGAGCAGACGGTGGTTAGGGAGCTTATTAACAACTGCTTTTCATATATTTTCCCAACATCTCCTCTAAAAGAAGCCATTCACATTCTGAAGAGAAAGGTGTCTACCTATTTCTGGCGTATTTGTGTCTAGCACTTTAGGCACTCATTTTCCACGTGTTTACAGAGACATTTTAGCCCTCCACTCAATACAAAGGATATTTGCATGGGCTGACATGTACAGAACTGTTCAATTTTTGGCATTGCCAAGAGCATTGTTCAAGCCTGAATCGGGATTCTTGGATTACTTAAGGTAACAACTCTTTGAGTGGGGTGCCTTTGCATGTGCTAAAGGCACATTGAGAAGAAAGGATTGACACGGTTTTGAGAAGGTTCCCTGATCAGCTGACTTATGTCAAGAACTAAAAGTGAGTGCCTGTTGAGGAAGGACGTGAGCCTCAGTTTCTAAGACAGTGTGCTACAGAATCAGTTTGCTCCTCTTCTGGCACAGTAAATACTTCTTTTATAAGAAGATAGGCAAAAGAGAATAAGGAAACCAGGGCTGAGGCATACTTAAACAAGGTAAGTTCACGTCCCTGTGCCAAGTTGATAAGCATAGAGAATTCAAAACACAGATCCTGCATCCCAACTGAGCACCTCTATCAGGATTGTTGGGTATTCTGGCTTTGTGCCATCTATCTGCAGTATAATTGCAGATGGAAGAGGACACAGCTGCTGAAGCAGCTGTCTGCAGTGACTCACAACTGGCTGGCGCTGGCACTTCCCTAAGTAAATGCTTTCTGGTAATGTCTTTGTCAGGCTTCTCACTCACCTGTGTGTGTATGGGAAGGACAGATACCAAACACAGGGCTCAGGATACCTCTGCACAGAGTGTGCAAAAGCATCATGTCTTGCAGGATCTAATTTATTATTCTCAGATTCCTCAGGGTATCATTATCCTCATGGGTTATCCTGCATTTTCACAACTACCATGGGTGCTTCACAAATGTGAGTGAATTTGTCACTACAATTCTGGGAAGAGTAATTTCCAAAGGGTAAACTGTGGCACAGAGAGATGAAGCTGACTCATCAGTGTTAGCTTCCTCACCCTCTCCTGTAGGGAGTTACTTGCAGGAGGGTAAGGGAGGCTGGAGAAAGATCTGCAAACCCTCAGCTTCCCATCTCAGCACTGGAGGGGACTGACTACATGAGGAACAAGGCAAAGAGCCTGCTGCACACTCCTGCCAGCGTGCCCTCTGCAGTTTGGGTGCAATCAGGAACATAAGTACTCTGTATCTCAACCTCTTCTTGTATCACTGTAAGACTGGAAAGAAAACAAGAACCTAAGAACCAACCGCTAGTATTTAGGTCATCCTGGCTCGACTGACATGTAATATATGCCACAAGTTGTCATAGGGACTTCTGGGGATGAAAGGTTTTAACATTTTTGAGGAACAGTTTGGTGGAAGCTACATTTAAGATCATATTAATTTACAAGTGGAGATTAGGTTTAATTGTACAGCAGATGCTCTGTTTTCACACAGAATACATTTTGCGACCATATATAGTTCATATGTTATTACTTTAGAGTACTGTTTTCTAGCAGTGTAAATTATATTAACCACTTGTCCTGGAGACACAGTACACTGCGTTCCATTGCTCATATATGGGTAACATATATGACAATAATATTCTTTACCTTATTGGAAAAATAACCCAAGCAAAAGCTTTCTAGCTGTTTCAGCATCTTTCTCTCTCCTTCCCTTGTCCTTCAGCCTTTCTTCCATCTTTCTGCCCCAAATATATGTACAGGTTATGTGCTTTTTCTCTGCAAAATGAATGAATCTTGGTACAATGTAATCCTGAATCTAGAATCTTGACCCTGTTGTTTTATAAGATCTGAGGCCTCCTTTCAGGTCTGATTTTCTACTGACTTCTTTGACATGCTTCACTAGACCTAATAGCTCCCTATTACCAGTTACAATTTAGCATCTGAGCCAGGAGCTGGAGGAAACGGGAAAAAGGAGTGTAAATTATACGGAGTTGTGGTGAACAAAGGTTTTATTTCTCCTGAGCACAACCCTTTGATAGGAAAACGGGGGAGACAAATGTGTTGCTAATTTAATTAAGTAGTATGAGATGGCAGGGTCCACAGATGCCATTTAGGACTGGATTAATCAAGAGCAGGTGATGAAAATGAATAGTCACACATAATGTTAGCATTTTTAACAATCCGACACAGTCTAATGGAATCAAGTGCTATTTAACAACAGAGCTCAGTTTTGCTTGCTAATCCAAATTTATCTATGCTTTCACCCTGCACATTCATGTGGATCAAGAACTCTGTTCTGTCTGATTCCCATTAATTTTCTGGGGCATTTTTAGTTATTTAATATTAATCACAACATGTTCACATCCCCTGTTACTGCATATGGAAAGAAGCACAGTGAGTGTTGTGGAAGCACTGTATTCTAGGTGCTGAACAAATTTAACATGGGGCAGGTAAGTAGCTTTTGATAGTTGCAAGGTCATAATTACCAGTGTGAAACCTTTTTTTTCCTCTGTGCATTACTTTCTAAAAGAAGAGAAGAGATCCTGGTCTGTTGTTTCCTTATAGACTCAAAGCTTGAAAATATTTTTGTTCATAAATTTTGTGATTGCCTGCAGCTATTTAACATGACTCATCCAGCGTCACTTTATCTTTCCTGGCAATAGCTGAAGAATGGAAGTTACTAAAATTTTCTGTCTGCTCTCCAGTGAAAGAGTTACTAGATGAAGATTGAAAACCCTGTCAGACTGGAAGTGAATTTAACTGCATACAAAGTCACACATTTGCAATAAACAGCTTTCAGATAGAATAAATTTTGTGCTTATAAGTTCACTGCTTGGAAAAGGCTAGAACATGCTGTTGGAAATCACAACTTTGTCCAGTTGTGGTCTTACACCTGCAAACAGGCTGCGGCTTCAACAAACACATTAACTTTAAAGGACAATGGGCATATTGCTTGTTCCTCTGCTCCTCTGACAGCTTTTGACACAGAGGAGAGTGTGTAGGCAAGTGCTATGACATCTGTTTCTCATCCAGTTGTGCAGAAGGGGTATAAAAGCTCTGTCACCTATGCTAGGGCCCTGAAAGCTTTATAACCTATTACTTCTTTATGTGGTGCCATAAAAGCAAACCAAATCCTGTCCAGCACAAGATTGACAGAGCATTCTGCAGTATTCCTAGTTTTCAAAGTCTGAGGTCTCTTTACCCTTTTAATGGATAGATTTACTGCACTTCAGAGTGCAATTTCCCATTAGTTGTTATCAGGACTGAGGGGAGCTTCTTTATGCCACAGAGAGAGAGAGAACTAGTCCATTAGGTGCTACACATTTTATTGCATTTACAGAGCCTTGCCAAGTTTCTTTTCTAAACCTTACGAAAATCAATTACAAATAGATATGTCTCAGTTGGCATCTTTCAATATAGGTATTTTCCAATCCCTGAAGACTCTTTAAAAGAAAGACTCCTGTGTGCCTTGAAAATATCTGTGGTTTTAAGTAGCTCCGAGTATTAACAAATTCAATACAAGGAATTCAAAGATGCATATGCATTTCTTTCCAGTGAACATCCCAAGGATGACCTACTGTCATGGGTTCAGCAGCAGCAGTCATTTTTCTCCTCCTTGGTAGCTGGTGCAGCACTGTGTTTTTAATTTTGGGCCTGGGAACAGTGCTGATAACACCAGTGTTTCGGTTACTGCTTAGTGATGTTTTGGTCTGGCCAAGGACTTTCTGAGCCTCATGCTCTGCCAGGGAGGAGGGGAAGCCAGGAGGAAGCAGAGACAGGACACCTGACCCAAACTGACCAAAGGGGTTATTCCATACCACAGCACGTCATGCCCAGGATGGAGAGCAGAGAGCAGAGACCCGGAAGGGTGGGGGTGCACTGCGTGGTCGGGCTTGGTATTAGGTGGTGAGAATTGTATTCTTTCCTTGTATTTGCCTTGTCATTATTATTATTGGTGGTAGCAGTAGTGATTTGTGTTATACTTTAGTTACTAAACTGTTCTTATCTCAGCCTGTGGGAGTTGCATTCTTTTCGATTCTCCTTCCCATCCCTCCGGGAGTGGGGGGAAGAAAGAGAGGGGAGTGAGTGAGAGAACGGGCTGCGTGATTTACGGCTTAAACCACAACACCTACCTAGTGGTCTTTGGCTCTCTGGCTTCCAAGTGAATTTGTCAAAGTACTCCTGACAGAGAGTAGGGAATACCAATGGGAATTAAAAATACACAGCCTTAAAGAAAAAGAACCCTAAAACACAAACAGAAGAACCCAAAGCCAATGTGTGTTTATATCAATGTAGTTTTATACCAAACCCCTTCTAGGATCACAATAAATTTCAAGATTTTTTGCCAGCTGTTTCTGAAAAATAACACTGTGAGACTTAAAACCTCAGGAAAGATGTTGTGAGGCATTTAGCAGTACAGGATCAGGGATATCCCTGCCCAGGTGCTTGACTTTCCCTTGCACGATGGTAAATGAGGTACAGTCCTCAGCTGATTAAAACTCATTGCTTGGGATAATCTCTTGAAATTGGCTCAGTGCCTGTTTATATTTTTTGCCCTACAGTTACTCTTGTAGCACCTTAAGCTGCTCCAGCTCTACTTGCCAGAACTTGTCTGCAGTATCTATGAACTGAGTTTGCAAAGCTGCAGTCACATTGAAGAAGTTACCACATCTTCCTGCTCACTGTTACCCCCAGCTGAGACATACAACTCACACAGCAAGTACTTGGAGAATTCCATTTCAGTTCAGTGCCAACTTTTTTACTTAGCTTGTCTCTCCTACTTTGCACTGACCCAGACTACAGTCACTGGTGTAGGGTGGTAATACCTTGAACTGCTGTAGCTTCTTGGCATAAATGACAATGTCCTGAGATTAAATTACTATCTAATCTTCTTCTCAGAAGAGCAGAAATAAGGAAAACTCAAGTGAAGATGGTGTGAGCACCTGAAGGAACTTTGTACTTTGGTTCTAAAAAAACTTCATCTACTGCTGGTAATTTAGTGTCAAGGTTTGTGAGGAGTGAGTAATGAAGGAGAAAAAACTGCTGTATGCCTGTTCTGCAGACTCATGCTGGAGTGAAGAGAGAAGCTGCTTTGAGTTGGAGGGAGGGGGAAGAGAAGGGATCACCATTTTAGGTGTCTCTTAGTCTAATTATGCTTTTCAATTAACATCCATAAAGCTCATCCTTTTTTAAAGTGCTCATACTTCCTCAAGTATGTTCACTTTTAGAGATGTAATCTTGTGCATTTCATCACTGTTTGAAGGCAGGGTTATATTCTGAGGTATGTTTGGGTCTTTTAATTAAAAACTACAGGTAAAATATTTAGAATACTTCTGAATTATGGAATACTTTTTGTTTTGCAAATGGAAAAGTGTAACCAATAATCCTACAGCATTTTATATTAAAACCAGTGTTAAATTATAATAAAGGAAAAAAGTTAAAAGAATTACAGTCTGGATTTACGTATACGTGCTGAAGATTAATGCCTTTGCTTAATTTGGGTTGAAATATATATTCTAATAAGGCGTTAACATTAGTTCTGAGAGTGCTCATCTGGCAACCATGAATACGTTATAACAAAGTGTAATTATCCTCTCTAAAGTTTTTATCTTTTTATACTTTTTTCTTTATTTTTTTTTCTTTGGCTGAACTTTTAGGAACTTAGAGGCAAGTGCAAGGACACTTTTCCAGGGGAAGTTACAGCTCCATAAAAGTGCACAAGCAAATTCATTTATATGTGTTCTCACTCTCTGAAAAAGAAAGGTGAGAAAGCCACGAGGGTAAAAAGCTGTGTTTATAGTTTTGAGGTCCCTCTATAATAGCTTTTTATTATAAAGAGCTGCAGATTATCACCCAAGCTCAACCAGATGGGTGGAAAACTGGATGGGTGAAAATAGCAGTGGAATATCCAGGTTCAGAATATAGCAGTTAGTGAGTCAGGCTTTGCCTTCAGGCTGATAACCAGTGACGTAAAGCTGGGGTCTCTAATAGGACCTGAACTCTTCAACATCTTTAGCAGCAACTTGGAGGAGATGATGGACAGCAATCTTACCAAGTTTGAAGATGACACCTTATTGTGAGAGCCGCTCACTGTGCTAAAGGATAAGGCTTCCATGTAGAGATACCCAGGCAGGCTGGAGGAGGGGACAAAAAAGAACTTTATGAAATACAAAGACAAATATTTGGCCCTGTACTGGGAAAGGAAGAGACTCTTGTCACACTGCAGTCTGGGCTGTGAATGCTGAGGGAGCAGCTCTGTGGAGAAGTGTCTGGGGGTCCTGGGGGACAGAAGGCTGGAAAGGAGCCAGCAGCATGCCCTGGTAGCACTGACAGCCAACAGCATTGCTCGCTATAATCAACAAGGTAAGAGCTGATAGAAGGAGAGAAGTGCTTATGCCTCAAAAATCAACACTTATTAGATGATTTATAGAATGCTGTATTACTTTTTGGGCTCCCATTGGAAAAAAAAGATATTTATCTGCTGAGCAATTTCAGCAAAGGGCCACTGAGATGATCGGGGTCTGGAGCACCTGCCCTGTAAGGACAGGCTGAGGAAGTGAGACTTGGTCAGACTGAGGAAGAAATGGTTTGGGGAGATTTAATAGCAACCTTCCATTACCCGTGGGGAACATATTGACAGAACAAAGCCAGACTCTTCTCAGTGGCGTATGGCGTGACAAAAATAGACAAAACTGTGAGTTGAAACAAAAGTGGATCTGATTAGATACAAGAAACTCTTCCATCGTGAGGACAGCACACTAGTGGATGAGGTTGCCCAGATAGACTGTGAAGTCAAGGTTTTCAAGACTCGATAAACCACTATGCAACCTTTGCTTGACCTCATTGCTGAGAGGTCAATCCAACCTGAATTTTCCTGTGATTTTGTAAGAGTTATTACTCATCTAGGGCTAATATTTATTTAAAGGTGCTACATCTGTATTAATAAGCAACTGGCCACAGGCAAATGTGACCGTACTCAACTCTTGTTGAGCCCCCAGGGCTCCACAGCTCCCATGGTGCTGCCTGCAGTACATAACAGAGCAGTACCAGCTTGCTAGGAGGAGGCTGCTGTGTTCTAACAGGGGAACAATAGGTAAGGTCACTTCAAGGAGGTTACTGATGCTTTCTGGTCTTCCTCAGAAAGCAAGGTAGTTCTTCTCCCCATAAAAGTGCATATTGCAATACTATTTTGTGGCCTTCTCATTCCACATAATAACTGAAGAATACACAGTGAATGCACCTTGTATTTATGAATGTCAGTAAATACTGTGAATACTGTTGAAAGGATTATTATGACATATTGGAAAGTGTAATAATCTCATTTATTTGACATTATAAATATTGAATTCCTTCCCTTTTTAGCAAACTAATAGTGCAGCTTTATCACTGCAGCCACAATGGCAAACTTATGTAGATTCGTGGTCCAAAGTTCTCAAGAGGTGAGTCATGGGATGTGACCAAGATGGATTCATCAGATGTAATTCTGGGTGAATTTACCATTTGCCTCACAAATAATTACT
Source organism: Ara ararauna (assembly GCA_028858755.1). NCBI lineage: Eukaryota > Metazoa > Chordata > Aves > Psittaciformes > Psittacidae > Ara > Ara ararauna. Next base: position 67,380,278 of record CM054377.1, on the reverse strand, counting down.
CTAAAATGGAGCTGTATTGCAACTAGAGGCAGCAGGGAAAGAATGGTGGAGTGACCGAAGCTTCCTACACTTGTATTGTGCACAAGGCACTGAGGAAAGCAGGAGGGATCAGACAGAAAATGGGGAGTGAGTAAATGCTGATACAGGGTGGGAGAGAGGGGGTGGAAAAAAAGAGGCTGGCAATGTAGAAAATAGCATAATAGATTCATGGTTTTCTTCAGCTGAAGATATTTTCAGAAATGGAATCTATCTACTGGAATTGAGTATAAGGTAACCCACAAAACTTCCATCAATATATAATCATCTATTATCCAGAACACCTTTACTTATCAATTTCTGGCTAATACATTCTCTGTACATTTAATTTCTTAGCTGTTGATTTCAGGTATTGGTACATTTAAGTACATGCTAAGTACCAGATTGTTCTGACAATGATGCTTGGTAGAAAGTAAAGCACTGGGGAGCGGCAACTAGGAGAGAAAACCTAGTGCAATACACTACAACTGAAAACTTATTTATTCAGATGAACTGTAGCTATATTTCCTGAGTAAATATGTAGTCAAGAATTTCACCAACCTTTTCTCCTTTTTCTCCTGCTTGATGAAAATATTCTGTAGTCATCATATTGTAATAGCCCTCCCATCCATTAAGTGGGTTACTTAGGTCTTTTAGATGTTATAAGATAAAACTAACACCCCCCCCCAAACTAAACCATACTCCTCCCAAAACAATGTTATTCTCCTTTACTAAGTAAATCATCTGATCCAGTTATGTCTAGCATTATGCAGAAACTCCTGACATTTCATTGGGAAGACTTTCTCAAACTACACACTCTGCCTGCAAGTCCTGTGACCTTTGATTTATCTGAATCATCTCTGGAAAATGTGCAGCAGATACCTTAGTTTACTGATCAGCACAAGAATGGAAAGAAATACCTCAGAATTTCTTTTTACCTTCACTTCTTTTCCCACTCTTTCCTCTCTTCAGAGATAGTTGTTAGCATCTGCAGCTCCATGGTGCTGACAGCTCAGTTCAGAAAGTCCTATGGTTGCAATGGTCTCATATGGAGAATATCTACCCAGTGTGAAGAGGGAGAAAATGGTACCTTATGGGGGAGAGAAGGAAAAATAGATTACAGGAATGAAGAGCATAGAGAACTGAGTTTATCTACTCTAGATGCAGTACTTTTGGAAAGCCTAATGGGAATGACCTCTGGAATTGGATGCTTTACTTCGCTTGTTAAAGTGGAAGAGTTATTACAAATACCAAGCAGCTGAATAAGAATGGCAAACCTGGAATGGGTGGCAAAAGCAGGTGTTGCCTTCTTATGAGATAGGATATCATTACAGCTCAGAAGCTTTCAACATCCTTTAAAAAGTATAATTACTAGACGTGTACACAATTTTCCAGTTCCATTTCACTACCAGTAAGGTAAAAAATTCACTTTTCTTCTTACCTGCTAGCAGGTACAGGTGACAGACTCACTCTAGTGCACTAAGGGACTGTTCTCAGCAGAGAGGCTGTTTTGCTGTGCCATCCCAACAAAGCACTCTGTGTCATGTCAGGCTTTATTGATCTGTATGGATGTATGTTTCTAGATCAGTGGACACCTGCCACAATAGTAGCAGAGCACTTTTTAATTGCCGTTGCTGAAAGGTCTTGCTTTCTTCCCTGCAGAGATCTTGAAGAACAAACCTTGAAGTGGTATGTGTGACAATTGTCACTAACTAACTTCCAGGGAGCTGCCATTTCTTTCCTTTGCGTAGCTAAGCTGCCAGCTGTTCTAGGTACAACTCCAACCACGCACAAGGTGTTGTTGAATTTGTTGTTGTTTTGGTTTTTGTTTGTTTGGTTAGGTTTTTTTAACTGCAAATTAAGTTTGATTTAAATTGTAAAGCAGGACACTTACATGGATGTCCAAAAATTCTCTATGTACCTAAGCAAAAAATCTATCTTTGTATCCCTTTACGACTTAATGACTCATCTTTTCTCCAAGTTAATGAAGAAGTATATATAAAAGTACCTAAGGCCTGTCAGGAATCAACAAAACTGTAGAAAATCCCAGTGAGAGCTTTTGTTACATAGCTTTAGCAATTGCATAATTATGTAATTGTTATGTTTCTTTGTTTAGCATGTGCACTGTGGTCTCATTAATCAGTACAGCAGCACTAAAATGGCCATGATTTCTACCAGCGCAATAAGGCATGTTAGCTGCTACATTCATAGGGATAAATTGGTTATTTTACAAAGTCTCAAAGGGTGAAGGCTTGGGGGCTTTATTTTAATGCTTGTCACATGATCTCGCTGCATGACATCGCAAATCTCCCATCTCTGCTTTGTTAGCCTATATGCATGAATAATTTTCCCAGTGCTTGTTTGTAGCCAAGCAGGAGAAAGAGAGAATTACCGCTGCACAATCTCTTGTTGTCGGTGATCAGCATTCCGATGGTCTGAGCTGGCTTACAACAGTGTAAAGACATCAGTGGCATGTGTTATAATATATTGAGCATTGTACTCCTGAAGAACGCACGAAAGAAAGAACATTGTTCTACTAGGGAGCAATTCATCAGGTTTTTCCCAGAGACTCTTGGGTCAAGTTTTTATAGGCCTATTTGATTTTCAAATTCTTTTTCCCCCTTTTTCCTCTCAGTGAGCCATAGTGTCCAAACTTGTCTACATTTACTTCCCATGTTTTGTGCATGGTAGATGTCCTTTAAAAAGAGTATCTCAAATAAGTCTTTATTCTTGTTTTGTTGGCTCTTATTCTGTGTTTTCATGAACTCTGGCCCTGGCCATGGCAACTGCAAGAAAAATGTTAACATTGATTGACAGGATTAAGAAAGCCTCCATGCCTATCCGCATTTCAAACACTTTGGGAACAATGGTGTTTGGTGTGATTGAATTAATGAGATATCGTGGACTGTCAAAAGAGCACACATACTTTACATAAACCTGATTATCTTTGCATGGCAGAAATGAAAAAAAGGAGGGAACAGAGGTTTGGCTTTCACTCATACCTCCAAAGGAGCCATCAAAGTGTGTGCCCTGGCTCAGAGACTGATGTGCCTGCTCAACTGGCCTGCCCTCCCTTTCTCTCCACATACTGCCTGGCTCTGTTTAGCATACATCAGCCATGGGCTTTAACAAGTCTATTCAGGCGACTGGGCCCAAAACAACACTCTTTTCACAACTCAGCACCTCTGTGCTGTTTTTTTTTTTTTTCCTAGGAATCTATTGTTTAACTTGAACTAAGCGTACATTTCAACAATTAGACCTGAACTGGCTCCTACCACCCTGGCTTAAACCCAAAGAGTGACATCAGTCATGATACAACATATATTTTGAGAGGTGAGCCACAGCTGGTGCTCACTTTAACAACAGAACTACTGGACATAGAAGAAAGTTTCATAGGGAACCTCTTCCCTCTTAGCTCTTTAAATATTTCTATCCTCTGGGAAGTGTCCCAGCAGGCACAATAATACTGTGAGTAAATACAACTCATTGAAGTAGTGCTGTATCTTAGCATAAGCTGGTTTCTTTTCTTTTTTTGCAAGACGACGTAATGGATTAAGAGGCTCTGAAATGAAATGTGATCCAAAGGCTGAAAGGATTCTACCTACCTACACACCTGTCTGTCTGTATGTCTACTTACCTGTCTTACGACCTCTCTAAAAATTTTACATGGTGCTTAGTACCACAGATGGGCATTGCTTCCTCAAATGTATGCAACCCTGTCTTACTGAAAATTGTCAGTTTAACAGAGGTGGTATTTGTTTAACTGCATAGCTTATATCAGTCTTCCTTTTTTTTCTTTTAAGCAAGTAGTAATTTTTTTTATTGAATTAAACTCCTTAATGTTAAGATTCTTTCTGATTTTTTTTCATTCCGAAACATGGTTCTTATGCATTTTATTCCTTCAAAAAAATAATTTTTTTTCTTTTGTGTGCTAAATCAAGTTGGACAAAATGCGGAAAAGGTTGTTTATTCAAAAAGGTTTTGTTAGCAAAGCACGTCTGACAATATTTTTAGATTAATCTAGCAAAAAGATACTGGGAAACCCTAAAAAATTTGTATGTATGAGAATGTCTAATCTGTTTCTGCAGACTTATGAAACATAGATAATTTAAATAAAGTTTATATAAGTGATCAAACTTTGCTAGTTTACTTGTATCTACTCAAACCTCTAGTCCTTCCAAGATCCTCCTGTCATTATGTTATTTCTCCCCCAGTAGAAAAATGTAGCTGTTAAGTAAGCATGAAATATATTATTTACTGAGGTTTTAGAATCTTTAGCTCACCTTTATCATACTTTAGGTCTCAGTAAGTAAACAAGATACATACTTTGTCTGTGTAACCTCAATGGTAATGGTACTGAGCTGAAAACTATGAGATTCAGCGACCAGGTACAGTATTTCTGCTTTTGCCACTTTATGAAATTCTTCTTTAAAACCTTGTAACACTCCCGCAAGCTTTGGTGATTCTATATTGTGATAAATGATTAATTTTCACTAAGGATTTTGAAAAACACTGTAAACATACGGAAGTTTAAAATCACCTGGTGGCACGTGTCGAGCATTGCTTTGTAAATCATTAAATAATTTATGGCAAAACTCATTTTAACACTTGTGCATATTTTCTGAGGCCATGGATTAGTGACAGGCCTATCATAACAGATTAATGATTCAGATCAAAGAAAAGGAGTAGAGCGCTGCACTGTAAACTCACAAAACAAAATAGAACATTTCCCCCCAAAGCTCAACCAGTAGATGTCTCTGTTTCATAAACCCTGTCATGGTATCAGCTACCATATCCTCTTTCTTGCATCTCCTATAGCCTTCTTATTAGTATAAACTCACCTTCACATAAAAATTGGAGGCTGATGTAAGGAAAGTGGTATTTTGAAGCCAGTATAAAGTTGTCTGAATACTCAAGATGTTTGAAATTCAGATATGCTTATAATAAGCAGTAGAGATTGAGACAGCTAGTGAGTTGAAGGCTCTAATAACTGACATGGCAGCTTTGCACTACGTGACAGTGTCTTGGTGTTGCTGTCATTTGCCCCTTTTTATCAACAGAGCACAACCAGGGTTTATAGGACTTACATATGGCAATAGGTAAGGATGCTCCCACAGCTCACTCAAGCTTACGTTTCTGGATTTTTTTCCCTCTATCTTATTATCTGCACTTTGGCTTGAATGGCTTCCCCTCAATGCTTTACACACTCATCTGCTCCTTCTGAACTCTTTCTCCTCTAGTCCAGAGCGAAGCCAGGGTAGCTCCATCTCCCCACTGGAGGACAGCAGCTTTCCTTGTCCAGTCTTCAGGACTTGTGTGCTCAAAGAGGAAAACCTGAGCAAAAAGAAGCTAGACAAAGAGATGTCCTTGAGAGAGGGACAGAAGGAAAGGAAGACTAAGTGTGATGACATAACCCCCCAGTTTCTTCATGACTTTGAGCTGCTGCCAAGCTGCAGTGCCTTCTGCACAGCGCCCTGCTCTGTGCAACATGGAGGGACTTCACCTTACACAGAACATCACTGGCCTACTGTCCCGGGTTCAGGACAGGCTGAAACCACAGCACCTTCTTTCTCTACCAGGGAGGAGAAAGAAAGGACAGTACTAGCTGTTTCTCCAGCTGAGAGCTCTGCCAGTGCGTTAAAAATTGTTTTCAAGCAGTCCTTGAAATTCACTGGAGCAATTGCATGTCTATGAGAACAGCAACATAAAAGAAGAGAGCGTGAAAGATGGCAGCAGTGATTTTTGCTTTTGTGAACACAGGTATTGTTGATCTTTATGTAGACTTCAGAATGTCTTCTCTGCTCACTTTAGAGTAAACATATACTTTACCCTGTAATTTACTTTCAAGTTTCTCAATTAATATTGCTTTCCTTTCCATCTCACTTTCAGCAAATTTCAAGTACAATTATGCTTTTCATTTATTAAAACTATTATAAGTTGAAATGTTAGCAGCTTTATTTTGATGTAAAAAAAAATGTAGGCATTTTCCTCATCAAATAAATAATTTAAATTTAAGTAAAGCCGGAGGTTGAAGATTCATAGCTGCTTTAAGCTAACCAGTGTGGTATGCTGTCAAAGTAGGTAATTCCAGTCCACCCTCTGCCTTGTTTCAGCACACTTTTCTGCCACTTATCTTGCATCAGCACTTGCAGTAACTAGCATGCATGCATACCCATGGTGAGCTAGACTGCTTCTCTCACCTGCTTCTCCCCGTGGCTAATTTCAACAAAGAGGAGGAGACAGGAATACCTGGCTGGGGGTTGGATGGAGGCTGGATTTCCAGCTTTTACTTGCATGTTTTATTTATATGACTGTAATAGAGTGGTGGAACTCCAGCCTGAGAGGGGAAGTCTTTGCATGTTGCAAAGGCACATATTTAAGGACATATAATTAACAGCTATAACTGTTGCCATTCCACACAAACAGAAACCTTTTTTATCTGCCATCATTTTTATAATTACTGTGCAACAAATTTGTGTAATAGTCCACATAAGAAGCACTGGCAAGCAGCTAGGAAAGCAAGTGACAGAAAGACACAGAAAATATGAGAGACATAATGAAGACACCTTCTTCCAAGCCTGTTGTGTCTGCCTTTGTTTCATCTTGGTCCCACTTTGAATGTGGCACAGCAAGTCAGTTTCTTTATCCTGACTCACTATTGTACACATTCAACCTTTCAGCAACCAGCATCTTACCAACCCTTTAACCCTCACTCTGATTCAGCCCTTCTTTGGGTGTACCAGATAAATTCCTCTTGCAGCTTGCACATAGCTCACTGTGCCATCAGACCAGGATGGATTTCTGCTGGTAGATAACTGACTGTGCAGGCTTCCTCACACATATCATTCCTGCCAGTCCTGATGTCCCCTCTGTCTTCTTTCATGAGCAGGAAACCTTTCTTTACTTTATCCTGACACATATTTCTAACATATTCTCCCATGTGTGAGTTTAGTTAAGGTTTAACTAGAGGGAAGAGTTGAGTTCATTATAAGCTTAAGTTGGTTCGCTGATCCTGCTACTTTTGCTCTTAAACAGATGTAGCAGTACCCTGTACTAATACTTAAATGGCTGACTAGAGGCTACTACCAGTGAGTTTGGATTGCCACCAGCAAACACCAGCAGATGTTACTAATGCTTTAAAGCATATTAATTAAAACGTGTCTAACATATTATAAAGCATCACTTATTTTCCTAATCCTGACAGACCCTTTAAGACTCATCTCCAGTAATATCCTGACCCAACAACGGTTCAGCAACAAAAGTCCCATTTACTCTGGGGCACTCACAATTTCATTAGGCTTTCTAGGAAAATGCAGAGAGTGCAATTAGCAGCATGGTCTTCCTGCCACTTCCCAATTTTTCTAATTACTAAATCAGCTAGTACAGAGTAAAGCACTAAGGATGAACAGAATTTGTTACATTTAAAAAAATTTGTAATAGCGTTAGAAATTTCCAGTACAAAGGCCAACAGTCCTCCACTGTCACAGATGTTTTAGTGTTATCCTTGAGAAATGTGATTTAAAGCACAGAAATTTAGAAGACTAAAATTAAATTGGACAACATCTTACTTGTTTCCCTGAAACAATGTTTGTACATCGGCATATTCCAGAGGGACTATATTTTTAGTTATATCCTCCCAATGAATATTCACATTCAAATTTTTTAAACAAACTTTGCAATAAAATTTACAAAAGAAAGTACTGTTAAACCTTACAGACTTCACAAAATTCTCCATTGATTTTTTATTTACTTTTTTTTCCTAATGGCAATGTATATAAAACAATTTACTACATGCATGATACATTTCTTGACTTAGGTTATGACTTCCTCATCATATTTCCTTCTGGCTTAAATATAGAAGTCTTAATCTTAAATTTGGCAGCATTTAGAGGCTAGGAGTTTTCCTTGATAGTGATGGTTTCACTTTCCCTTTCAATTTGGTGTTAATAGGTGAATTCTTTGCACTGCAGATTCAGTATCCTCGAGTAACCGGAAATCATTAATAAATATAATTATCACTATCAGTGCTGGAAAGCTTTGAGGTTAGTACAATGCCCTGGCAAAACACGTTTGACTGGATGAAAAAGTTTATGGATATTAACACCGACAGAGCTGGCACACTGGTAGGTTGTTGCAGGTTAATGGAAATGTGTGGCAACAGGCAGCAACATCAGCAGGGTCTTTATCTTTAGGTCTCATAAATATTCTCCTTAACCCCTGCTAACATCCATGTTTCAGGCTTTTCTAGAAAGAGCTAGGACAGCTAGCTCCATGATTATTGTTAGGATTAGGCACATTCAGTTCAGTGTTTCCCACCTCCTCGCTGTCTGTTCAGAATTGCGCAGTTTTTGGATGCTTATTTTGAGCCTCTATCAAATGTTGTGATTTGCCGATTGCTGCTGCTTCTTGTTTGTCTCTCAACTAAAGGAAGGGAAATTAAGAGCAAATTCCTGGGTTGAGGAGAACTGACCTCAGAATATTTTGTTTGAAATGTAATGCTCTATTAAATAAAGCCATGAGATGCTGAACTGAAGGTTCATGCCATTCTGTGTCAAAAAACCCATTTGGTCATTAAGTTAAATTTAAAAGGAGTACGAGCTTGTAATCGTATACAAGTTTATTGCTCTTTTCAGGTCTTTGTCAGTTTCTTTGTATATTAAACCACAGAGACTTTATTCTTTAGTAGATTGAAAATGGAGCTGGGAAGGGGTTAAGGATCTTCGTTGACTGCAATTTCTCAATCAGCCTCAGGAAGCCTCAGGTCAACTTTGCTCATAAAACTCTGCACAAATATTTCTTTTTCTATCAGAGGAATTCTAATTCCACACACAGACCAGTGCCACTCAGATTATTACACATTATTAAAAATTAATTTTAAAAAATGGTTTGGTCCCTGGTAATCTCCTGTAGAACTGTGAGAACCCAAGCTTTGGAAAAAATCACTCCCATAATAATAAAATAAATACTAAATATAGTCCTTTTTCCTGCTGTTCTCACTGTTTCTGTTATTCCTCGGTTTTGAAATCTTTGCCATTTTTCACCTTGCACAGTGCAACTGAAGATTTTACCTCTAGCTACGAGGCTATCCTTATGAAAAAGAAATTAAAAAAAATCATATGATACTTGATAGGGATAAAAACCAGCCATAGAGATTAATAGGTTTCCACAGAAATTACTCTAAACCCCATATAAGTCAATAGAAACTTCAATATAAAAACTGAAAAATCACTCCCTCATGTGGTAAAACATGTAAGAGGGTGGGCTCGAGAGAAAAATATTTCTGTCACAAGGACACAGTTATATCGTGTGGCTATGCGGTTTGAGTTTCCTGTCCCACACAGAATAGGCCGGCTATCAAAATTATCTGGACTAATTTGGAAGATTGCAGGGAAAATACCTTATGTCTTGCTGCTCTGAGGCACCGGGTCTCCAGGGGAGATAGACCAAAAAAGAAGTTGGTTCTTCCCCTACATCCAGCTGCCAGTTTTCAGTCATGTCTCCTCAGGATGAAGCTGACCCCCTGAAAAATGCCCAGCTATATGCTAGTGTGAGGACAGCAGGTAGGCTTGTTACATGCCTGTATTGTCCAGTGCAACTGCAAATTCCCATATGCAGCCAGGTTTGGTTTTGGGATGCTCAACTTGGGGGTAGGGAAAGAGAACTGCAGGAGGTAGGGTGCCTGAAAAGAGGGGATAAGGAGACAAAGAGGAGTGCGGAGAGCACCCTGCCGCATGACATAAACCCATCACCCTACTTCAGACAGGACTGGTCACAGCTAGGTTATCCTCATGGGTGTGGGGCTGTCCTGGTTTTACCTGCGATAGAGTTCATTTTCTTCTTAGTAGCTGGTGCAGTGCTGTGCCTTATATATAGTATGAGAATAATGTCAATAGCACACCGATGTTCAAGTTGCTGATAAATAGCACTTAGCTGGATCAAGGACTTTTCAGTCTCTCATGCTTGGCCGGTGACAAGGGGCACAAGAAGCCAGGACAGAGTAAAGACAGGACACCTGACCAAACTAGCCATACAGGGTATTCCATACCACGATATATCATGCCCAGTACATAAAGTGGGGAGAGTTGGTTGGGATCCATCGATCACTGTTCAGGGACGGGATGAACAACAGTTAGCTGGTGGTGAGCAATTGTAAGTTGCATCACTTTTTTCACGTTTTATTACTTTCTCTCTCTGTCCACTTTTCATCATCGTCATTATTATTACTACTATTATTTGTTATTATTTTTAATTTTATTTTTATTATTAAACTGTTTATATTTCCCCTGTGAGTTTTACCTTTTTCTGATTCTCCTCCTTATACCACCAGGGAAGGAGGTGGTGAGGGAGCAGCTAAGTAGTGCTTAGGTTTTGTCTAGGGTGAAACTACAACAGGGGAGTTTGTGCTACTCAGGAAACTGCTGCCAGCTGCTTAAACAGAAGGGAACTGTAGGTGAGGGCAGGAGATATCTTCTTTAAATACTCTTCTGTCATTGTCTTGTCCTCTGACTCAGCTTGAATCATGTTTATTTTCAGAGTTGTCTTGTTCTAATTTGTGTTTTAGTAAAACCGAGGCCTTTGGGGTATTTATGTTCTTGCATTCTAGCAGAGATGGCACTGTGCTACTTCACGACTCTGATGATTTTTGGGATCTCAGATACACGTGGGTAGTCATAAACTTCTAAGCATACCTACACTGGTTCCAGCCTGGCAACTACCTGTGTGCATATATATGGGTCAGAAGAAAATTGGTCTCAAGCTGAGGACTATTTAAGGTAGACGTTCTTTTCCTCAAACTGTACCATTTGCTTGTTTCCTGTCAATAAAAAGTTTACAATTCTCATTGTATTCCACAGTAATCTTGTGTGTGCATGGAAGAGCAGATAAAGACTGACTTCATGTATCCACAAGCAGGTGGAAGTCCTCTATCTCACTGAAAGGCGGTTTAACTGTTTATTTGTACACATTACGGACCTTATTAAATATCAACATGAACATTCTTTATTAGTAGTGCCAGACATTTCTTTTAATAAAGTTAATAGTTACTTATAACTTTATCCAATGTACACTTTTTAAACAAAAATTTTCTGTGCTAGTTTACCTGACATCTCAATAAGAATAACTCCTCTGGAAGAAGTCTGGTGCTTTCCTGGGGAGAATCAATGCTCATGTAAGCATACTGTACATCACCCACGATTGCACAGATATGACCACCTGTTGGCCACCTGTTTAGCTGATTATTTACAACCTTTGATACTTTTCAAAAAGGTTAATGCTTGAAAGATGCTGGTGAGACCATGTGAGGAACCTGAAGGTGCACAAGTCCATGGGACTTGGTGAGATGCATCCACAGGTCCTGAGGGAACTAGCAAATGGCTGCTACTGCTGAACCCATGACTCCAAGTCGTGGTTTAAGCTGTAAATCATGCAGCCTGTTCACTCACTTCACCCTCTTTCTTCCCCCCCACTCCGGGGGGATGTGTGTGTGGGGGGGGTGGGAAATGGGGAGAAGAATTCAAAGAATGTAACTCCCACGGGTTGAGATAAGGACAGTCCAGTAACTAAGGTATAACACAAATACCACCAATAATAATAATGACAAGGCAAATACAAGGGAAGAGGATACAACTGCTCCCCGTCCGATGACCGAGCCATGAACTGAACTCTTCTGGGTTCCTGCCCCCAGTTTTACATCCTCGGCATGATGTACTGTGGTATGGAATACCTCTTTGGTCAATTTGGGTCAGGTACCCTGTTTCTGCTTCCTCCTGGCTTCCCCTCCTCCCTGGCAGAGCATGAGACTCAGAAAGTCCTTGGTCAGACCAAAACATTCTAAGCCATAACTATAAACATTGGTGTTATCAGCGCTGTTCCCAGGCCGAAAGTCGAAAACACAGCACTGCACCAGCTACTACGAAGGAGAAAAAATGACTGCTATTGCTGAACCCATGACACGTGGCTAAGCCACTATCCATATTTGACAAGTCATGGAGGACAGGTGAAGTTCTCACTGACTGGAAAAGGGGAAACATAACCCCCATTTTTAAAAAAGGAAACAAGGAAGACCTAGGGAACTACAGGTCAGTCAGTCTCACCTCAGTGCCCACCAAGATCATGGAGAAGATTCTCAACAAAGAAGGAAAACCAGGAAGTGATTGGTAACAGTCAGCATGGCTTCATTAAGGACAGATCATGTCTAACAAAACCCAGCTTCTACGACTGTGTTACAGCCCTAGTGGATAAAGGAAGAGTGGCTGAGGTCACGTACCTGGGCTTGTGCAAGGCATTTGACACTGTCCTGCAAGACATCCTAAACTGGAGAGACATGGATTTGATGGATGGGCCAACTTGGTGGATGAGAAATTGTCTGGATGCTTGCACTCAAGGAGTTGTGGTCAACAGCTCAATGTCCAAATGAAGACCAGTGACATGTGGTGTCCCTCAAGGGTTAGTACTGGGACCAGGGCTCTTCAACATTTTTGTCAGTGCCATGGACAATGGGGTCAAGTGCACCCTCAGTGAGTTTGACAATGACACCAAGCTGTGTGGTGCATTTGACATGCTGGAAGGAAGGATTCCATCCAGACGGACCTTGACAGGCTTGAGAGGTGAGAACACCATTAACTTCAATAAGACCAAGTGCGAGGTCCTGCACCTGGGTGAGGGCAATCCCAAGCATAAATGCAGACTGGATGGGGACTGGATAGAGAGCAGTTCTGAGGAGAAGGACTTAGGGATATTGATTGACAAGAAGCTCAACATGTGCCAGCATTTTGTGTGTTTGCAGTCCAGAAAGCCAACTGTATCATGGGCTGCAGGAAAAGAAGCCCATGTATGTACGGAAATATGTATGTATGCAGGAAATATGATGAAACAAGTCCTGTGAGGATTCAAAAAGCAGAAGAAATAGGTAGATAAGCCATAAATAATATCAAGTATGTTGTTGGCACAGCATTGGTTTGCTACATTTTTCTGATGTAAAGCACTAAATACTGTAGTTTTATATCAGTTGAGGAAATCAGATCATTCTGAAGTGGAGCAAATCTAAAGGATATGAAGGCTTTATAATTTGACAGTAATAGAATAATGCCCCAAATTAACCATCATATTGCAGAAGTAGCAGATGAATTCAAATTTAGTATGATCAACAAAAGTTCTAAAGTAAAGTATTGTAAAATAAAAATAGAAATGGCTCACTCACTCAAATACTTATCTATTCAAAAAAAGTTTGGAAAAGGATGGAGACTAAGCACATACAAAAGTTTGGTACAAAGTTTAATTCTGCTATAACCTGTTCTCCTGTGAGTAAAAATCTAAAAATGGATATTGCTCACAAAAAAAGCATGAGGGGCTTTTAAAAATGGTGCTGGGGAAGACCTACATATTTTCTATATCAAAAAGAGGACAATTTCTATGTTACCAATATGGGAGTAGAGCACAAATGTATGTACTTTGATCATATCACGCACAGGAATGGAAAAGACCTTGAAATAATTAGTACATATGAAAGAGATCATAACAGACCACCCTTCCAGAGGATGACTGGCAAGAAGATGGTGTGTGACAGAAGATCCAGGCAGTTACTTATAACTCAAACAAGAAATGAACTGAAGTGTCTCCCAGATATTGCACTAAGATGTTACCAATATTGCACATGGATTTTACCTTAAGAGGAGATGAATGCCTCTCATATGTCATTTAGCTCAATTCTGAATTCTTGACTGGCTGCAAGCCTGGCTGTCCACAGAACCTTTGCAGGCCAGTGGGAATAAAGGTAAATTCTCTCACCTCAACATTTCCTTGTTCATTGGAACTATTGTTTTTATTCACTCTTTTTCTGAGGAAAGAGAGTCTTGCAGAGCAAATATTTCTGTAAATTTTTTAAATATTGGCGGGCAAGAACTTCTTTCACTAGCATTTTCTGAAGTTAATATGACTGCAATTCTAATTTACCAGCAGTGACTTAGTAGTAAAATAAGAACCAAAGATCCAAACAAAAAAACCCCAAACATTTAAGCTTATTTTTCACCTCTTTTGTGTGAAATAGTGAGGGAACTATATTCAGGAAGGACAAATATGTAGCTTCTAACAGTGATATTTATCACCATTAAATGTATTTGTTCAAGTAAAAATACAGAATACTTGTTTTAGAAGTGGTTGCCTAACCACTATATTTATGCGCAAAAATATGCACAAGAAGTACTAAAATTAACATTTGGACATACATTTTGCTCATCTAGCAATGCATTTCTTGTATTTTATTCCTTGATTTGTTATTCAGGGAGAGGGCTTAACATTTTAAAATGTGAAACTACAGAGCTATATTTAATGCTCAAAGTCAACTATCTTTCCCTTGGAGGATAAGAAAATCCATTAAAATTTCTATGCATATATCTCTCCTTTTTTCCTCACTTCGAATTGTTCTGCACTTTTTTGAAGAAATCATGCTTGTATTGACTTATTCGTGTTTTGTTTCTTTTTTATAAAAGCCATCTGGAGTGGGATCTTTTATTTAGAAGACCATATAAAAAGGTTGATGATTAGCTTGAGTAAGTTATCTAGTCTCATTAAAAAATGGATGTTCTTACTTCCTTGAAACATTACATACTCATGCGCTTGACTTCTAGTACTGAGAGATTGAAGTGACATCCAAGTGAGTGGTTAACAAGTGTACTGAAAGCAACTTACAGGCCCCAGGTTTCCCACTAGTAAGACAAGTTCACAACAGTTACATGATTTAAGCAGTATCTGCAGAGAACTGTCAAAATGCTTTTCTCCCCATGTGTGGGGTTATTTCCCTTACTGGTTTCTTAAGCTCCATGTATCATTGATTCATTGTTATATAGCACAGGACAAAGTTATTGCGCTTATATCAGCAACACATGTTTTCATATTAAAGCTAATTTTCCACTTTGGTATAGAAAAAATAGGAAAATTGACCATTCTAGTGAAAGGGAAGATAAAAAATAATATTAAAAAACCCTTGAATCCAAACATTTACTAGCATTACTGGGATGGTTATGTGTCATGGTGTGTCCTGGCTGCCACTTTTGTATTAATCTGCTGAGACCGAGAAAGAAAACATTTCAGGTGTTTCAGAACCATAATATTGTGGCTCCTTGAAGGCTTAAAACATGGAAGCCAAGACTGCCTACCTCTCCCTACACTTCTGGACCCATCTGGCTCCCACAGGTGTGAAACAGTCCACGTGTCAAGGATGTCTCTAAAGAGAACATCTCAAAAGATGTTGCCTGCCATAATTCCCAGAGGAAGTTCAGGTGAGACAGTAATGCTTTTCACTGTATTTCTAATGTTGTGACCAGGAAATAGTAAAACTCATTACAGTTTGTTATCATCTCTTAAGAACAGTGTGGCTGGAGAAAATTAACTACTTGTGTTTCAGAAGTGGCAAATATGAGCAACTAGGAAACCATTAATCAGAATGCAGTACCATACAGATTTTGTGAACACATTTAGAAGACAAATATAGTTAAAACCAGGAAGTTAATGTAAAAGAGATACAACCCAATATACACTTCAGATTTACCTGATGACTCTATAAGATGACTAATTTGATAACCAATGTCAATGCAGTAGATGCACATATTCAGTAAATTGCTGTGTGTGGTGCTGTAAGAAAAACCAGGTAAAATAAAACTGAAATCATTAATACAAGAACTGTTGGATGAATAAGGAGTCTGTGACATGGAAAACTACAACAACTGTACTATAGGGAAGCTATCAAACAGAAGAATACGGGGTAAAATTACTCACTGTCTTGGAAAGAGTGTTTTATGGACCTGGGATATACAGTATTGTTAGTAATGACTTTGATTGCACGTGTTAATTAATCAAAGGCATTTTTGAGAGGAGACACTCAAAGAGAGAGAGACACCTGAAAAGTGGAATAATAGAAACTGAATTAAACTAACTAGTACAAGACGCAGTACAGACAAGGAAGGCTTTCTCACCTGCCAGACTTCCAGTTCTGAGGGAGTTCCCTGGTCTCCGAAGCTTTCTGAGGGGGAATACAGCAGGTACAATTTGATACATACATTAAAAATTCTTGTAATTACCCTCATGATCTTCTAGGAAAAGTTCGCAGTTTCCTGTTATCCTAGTGCCTCATAAACACTTTTAAAGATCTGATGATTTTTTCCCCTTGGAGTTAGGAAGTACAATACATCTCATCCTAAGCATCCTATCCTTCATGAAGGAGCTCCATAGAAAGTTCCTCTTGCTCCATGGGATTTCCCACTTAATATACTCACTGACTTTTATTTCACTCCACCATAATTCCCAGATTGCCTTCCTAATGCCTGTAATTGATTGCAGATATATGGCTGCTCAGCCCTGTAGGGTCATCTGGGACCACAGGAATGTCTGCGTTTTTCCAGCTATCTCTCCATAGCTTTCCCAGCAGGTATGTTTCTGGGGCTACACAACAACTAAAAGTCCTCTCCTTAGAAGCTGCTAGATGTCTTGCTCAGGAGTTGTCTTGTCCTTAGCCATGTCATCTGACAGTTCCCTCAGGACCTGTGGATGCATCTCTTTAAGTCCCACGGACTTGTACACTTGGTTAGCAAATGCACTAAATATTCTAACTGAACTGTGTAATCATGTTTGTAACCATTCATTGGATTTTCAGAATCCGAAGGATTGTTTAGCTCACTTTTCTGCTAGACTTTTGTCTGTTGATCATTCCTGGGGTGTTCTGAAATGTTGCCCTTCAGCTCATTCCCTGCATTATGAATATATTTAGTTAGTTTTTCTACTGTCTTTTTAATCTCAGTCCATTCCTTTCCATATACTGTCCCTGTTTTTTTTTCTCTTCACTTTTTATTGGTATGGGTGAAGTATGTCTTAATTTCCTAATTCAAATCTAATGCAATCCGGTTGCAGACCTTAAACCTAAATCTAAAAGTCAGGCTGACTTTCAGTGACTCTTATTTGCTCCCTTTCCATATACAAATTAAATCTAATCTCTTATGGAAGACCTTCCATAGACTTTACACCTATTTTACAGTTCCTTCCCAATGTGATTATCCAAAAACGAGAGAATAGGTTTCTAATGAAACCCTCAAATTTATTTGCTGACAGCAGGGATGATATGACAGTGATTTTGTGACAGTATATTCAGAAGGAAAATTTGCATGCAAAACATAGAAGAAGTAGACAAGATTCCTGCAGCTTCTGGCACTGTTGTCACAACAGTATCTGAGAAATGAACCCTGTACTTTCTGAAAGCTAAATGGTGCTTCCTCAGCTCTTGGTGTATGACAACCCTTGCCTACCTTGTAGCATGCACATTACTTTCTGAATTACAGAAAAAATAGAAAAACTTACTGCCATATGGAGTTGTAAAGAAGGAAACAACGACAAATACCACACATTTCTTGGAAATGTGTTTTTTCAGCATTATATGGAAAAAATTAAAAATACTAAAACTTTACACTACAATGTTTAAAAAAACCACATTTATTTGCAAGAACTGTAATTTTAAAATGTGAATTAAATTTGTCTGGATTTACAGAAAGAACTGAGAAAAAAAATTGTGCCTCTGACAAATATGATCCTATTGGAGAACAGTTTGAAGTTCAGCTTCTTATGAAGATTAGGGTAAGGCAATCTTTCTGTTTGTAATCTTAAAAATATTTAGAAACCTAAGGTAGGTCATCTTGATCTACTCTCTATATTGCATTTACATTTTGCACTCCTTTACACCTACCTAGCATTACATATAGAATATATACTTTCTTACTGAAGTCAATGCAAAATGGTCTCTGGCGTCAGCTAAATGGTCTAGGTATAAAAATAATAATAAAAAAATATGAAAATGCCATCAGTGGCTTAACTAGTCTGCTTTTTTAAATTATTTATACAGTAAGGATCAAAGAATGAGAATATGAGTTTTCACTCTAATACCACTGAAACTATCACAAAATATGTTGCGTGGTCCCAAATAATAAAAAGAGAGAAGAGCAAATATTATTGCGGGGTTTTTCAAGTATAATTTCTCATTTATCACTTTTCATATAGGGCCTACATAATGAATGGAAATAAGAGAAACCAACCATTTAAAATCTTATTCTCTATCAGAAGACAGCAATTCAGGCAGGAAAGAAATGGGATTAAAGTGGAAATAAATGTGAAAATAAAATGTTTCCTTTCAAAGATTACTCATTTAAGGAAAAAAAAACCCTCATATTTTCAGTTAAACAGTTCTTTGTACCCATGGAGCCTTTCTTTCACTCAAAGAATGCTTGTTAGCGACAATTTCTTGTTGGTAAAAGTTAAATGTATTTTCCGTTTGATCTTAAAAGTTTACTTCTTCTATATTAATCCTACTCTTAATCAGAGAGATTTACCAGTACTTAAGAAGTACACATGTACACACATGGCAGGGAAAAAACAAGAAAGAAAAAAAAAAGATGTCAACTCTTATTTATGGTTAAGCTTTGGAAAGATATAATTAATTCAGAACCCAGATTATTCAGGATTCAAGGGATGGTAGCTTTCTTTTCCTATCAGTGCATATTTTAGCTGTGGATACTTGGAAAGTAATTTGGTTTTTGACAGAAATTCTGGAGCCTTCACTTCTCCCCTTCAAAAGCCTCCCATACCAGTTAAAAGCTAGCTGCATATCATTCTGGCGCTTCATGAAGGAAGCTTTTTGTTTCTTCAGAATGGTAGGTGTTGCAAGCCAATGAAACTACTAGTCCATGCAGTTTAACATTAAGAAACATAAGAAATATGAGGAGCAAAAAAATAGATGGGTACATGTGAGCAAATGTAATGTTATAGACCTCTGTCAGGAAATGAGTCTTTTCATCAGACAATGCTTCCATCACATGGTCATTTGTTGATCTGAATTACAGTGAAAGCACTGAAAAAGGACCTTGTTTAATTTACTTATTGGCAAATTATCTGGTTGCATAAGATAATGCTCTATTTTGTGGGTCAGGGGTAGATTTTAACATAATCAGGATACCCAGCTCACTGGCCTAGGCTATGGCCAACCTCAGCTGACAGTGGCCAGTCTCAGAAGCCAGGATTAAAACATAAAAATATAATTTAATAATACTTCCTGCAGATTCTTTTCCAGCTTCTAGTGATTTGTAGTTTAGGGTTTCTTGAGGAGATCTTTTGTGAGTTGTCTCCCATGAAATTGATCATTTGCCTCTTGAAATCACATAAACTTCTGATATCTGTAGCATCCTGAGTCAATGAGCAACACCTTTCTTTGTGCGGAAAAGTATCTCCATTTGTTTGTTTTCAAGTTGCTAGTCACATCTGATGTCCCCTAGAACTTATTTTTATCTCCTGTGAGGCACACATGGACTTTATGAACTTCTATTATTCCCTCGTTCCACCCCGACATCTCTTTTCCAGACTGCCTTTTCATTTAGATGTTCTTTGAAAAGAAACTATTTCTTACCTTTGATCACCCACACTGGCTTTCCCTCTAAGTTTCTTAGTGTCTGGCTTTTAATATTTTTTAAGAGGCTGGCAGACCAGTATTTAATATACAGAGAATAATTTACAAAGTAGCATAATTAGATTTTATTTTTAATTTTATTTTGTTTTGTTTCTGATCTTTGCTCTTCTTCTGAAGTACAGTAACAGGTTTATTCTTCTCTAGAATAGATGTCAACAGAATTTTAATTTTATTTTGCCTGCAATCTAATTAACAAGTAGAATGGTGTTCCTTCTTTTTCTTTAATATATACTGTATATGTTAGCACAGATTGAATTTATTCTACTGTATACCACTTTGAGGATAGAAGAAGAGTTTCTAAAGCTTAGAAAGCATTCTCATCTGATTGTGGAAGTTGCATGACACAGTGTTGTTGTACAGTTTTCAAACCAGGGACTTCTAAAGTAGTTCATGTAGGGCAGAAAGTCTTTGTCTTTATATACACATCCTGCTTTAATATATGCCGTCTCTACTGGGAGCAGTCACATGTGGTGACTCCTCTCTTAATGCTTGTAGCCTTTTCTTAACCTAAGAACAAACTGCAGTCTTTTCATTTCTACAGGGATATCTACCTCAAGATTGGCAGCAGCAGCTGAAGGGTTAATTCCCAATGGACACAGAAAAAGCAAACAGTCTGGGTGCTGGTTTGTAAAACGAATTTTCAATGTGTAGCCCACAGACTATCATTGATTGCGGTAAATAAATAAAACCACTCCTGACTTTTATTGTTGTAGGGAGTAATTATAATTCACAGGGCCAGACCCTTTGTGCCACAGAATGCTTCGTTTGTGGTTTGCATGAGCAGATACATTAACTTCTGTAAGCTCTTTTCATTAGAACGCTATTACTCATTGAGGACTGATCAATATATCATCTATACAACATCTTGAATGTGGATGTCTGGACCCATTGTGGGCTTGCTGATAATGACTTCTTTATTCAAGCCAGCTTGTAGGAACAAGGAGATAAAGAAAAGGGAAGAGAATTATAGCATATGCTCATGAAAGTATTCTAAAGGTTATAAACAGAAAGCAGGAGTAAAGCTACAGGGTAGGGAAAGTGATTATAGAGGAAAAAAAGAGTGGAAAGTTGAAAAGGAAAAAAGGTTAGAGTTTCACGTATTTCTTTTTCTGACATTATGCAAAGCAAGCTAAGTTTTAATAAACCTTCTTTTGAAACTAGTCCTCCCCTTTGGGATTATATTGCCCTTTAGGTTTTCATATCCTAATGCTCTGCTCATCTTGTGAGGCATTTGAGTATTCCCCATGAAAGCAGAGCATCATTTTCCTTCCCCCTTGCAATCTTTTCTTTATCTTTTGTTCTCCTCCTTTCTCACCTCCCTACTTCTACCCCAGAAAACTCTCTGGGGCTCAAAGGTTTTATTTCTTCCATTAACTTTTGATTTCTTGCTGTATTCATCCTTTCCTTCTGTTTCAAGCTTTTCTTATGCTCTTTATCAAATTTTGTATAATGTTATTAGAACTTTAATGCATAATATGACAGATTACAGCTTTATTCAGGCTCACTGCACTCTCCATATCTGGGGACACTAGGGGAAATGTTAGAAATAAAAAATTATATATACCCACAAAACAATTTATTAATTTGTTCTAACTTTTCCCTTGCTGTTCCGGATTGATTTCTGTTCTGTTGATGATAAAAGAAACTAAGAATTACAGTCTGTTCTGTAGATTGCAGTGGAGATGCCATGCAGTTGAAGGAAATAGAGAAAGGGTTTAGAATTATTTTCAAGGTTCAGAAAAAAGAATATATGAAAGATGTGTAAGAAGGAGCCATTGCAAGCTTCAACCTTGGGGTGGGAAGAAGAGAAATACTTTTTTTTTTTTTCTGAAAGAAACCAAAACCAGGTTCCTGATAAAGCAGGTCTTCGTCACATGAGGAGCATTTTAAGTGCAATGCAAACAAAGAGTATGAATTAACACATTTTTAGTGGGGCGTGAAGTTAAGTACCTGCATAATGCATGCATTAAAATCTCCTGAGTTTAATTCAACAGATTCAGCAGCTCAGGAGGACCATGTGAAGGAGAAGAGTACTTTCAGGGACAGAAAATCGACGTCTGGAACTCAATAAGAAGTTCAGTTGATAAGGCAGTACACATCAGTTTTCTGAAGCTGACTGGAAACAGTTAGAAATCTTTAGTCAAATTTTAGGAAAACACTAGAACAGCAACTGGTTTTTACTTCACTCCAACGATATTTAAACAATATTGTTAAATAATGTTTAACAAGCCAATTCATGGAGAATTCACCACAAAAGAAGAAAGAAAGATAAGCAGCATTGGAAAACACTAGCAGAATAATTGAAATATTGCCCAGTATTGGTTCATAACAGTAGCAAACATGATCATAAAAGTTCATTTTTATTAAATGGAAACAGATATGGACAATTTCTAATTAGCTCGGGGTGGCAAAAAGTTTTGTCTAAAAATATTTACTTCTGGCTTCCTCTTTAAAAAGCCAGATCCTTCCATCTGAAAACTAAAAAGTTCCACAAGAACGGATATACTGATTTTTTTAGTTGCGTTCATTTGTCAAGTCAGTTCAAATATTATTCTTTGGAGAGGGGTACCAGTAACAATATGTCTGTTTCAGCTGCCCCAGTGGTCTATGGAAGTTACAGTTCAGGTGTCTTGCTTGTGCTTCGTGATGAACTGTAAGGCTGCAGCATAAAAATCACAGGAGAGACTTAATCTGCCCCATCCTATAAAGGAGGAAGGGGACAGCGCTGTCTCTAAATTGGAGAGGCATGGATTTGATGGATGGACCACTCAGTGGATAAATAAGGAATTGGCTGGATGGTTGCTTTCAGAGATTTGTGGTCACAGTTCAATGTCCAAGTGGAGACCAGTCACTAGTGGTGTTCCTCAGAAGGCGGTATTGGGATCAGTGATGTTTAATATCTCTGTTAGCAACATGGACAATGAGATAGAGTGCACCCTCAGCAAGTTTGCCAATCATGCAAGCTGAGAGAGTTGGGCTTGTTCAGCCTGGAGAACAGAAGGTCCTGGGGAGACATTCTAATTGCCTTCCAGTACCTAAAAGAGGCCTACAAGAAACCTGGAAAGGGGCTCTTTACAAAGGCATATAGTGACTGGACAAAGGGGAATGGCTTTAAACTGAAAGAAGATGGATTTAGATTAGATATTAAGAAAAAATTCGTTATTATGAATGTGGTGAGGTACTGGCACAGGTTGCCCAAGGAAGCTGTGGCTGCCCCATCCATGGAAGTGTTCAAGACCAGACCAGACTGAATGAAGATTTGAGCAACCTGGTCTAACGGAAGGTGTCCCTGGCAATGGCAGGGGGGTTGGAACTAGCTGATCTTAAAGGTCCCTTCCAACCAAACTCTTCTATGATTCTATGATTAATTGCTCCCTCTTTTGTGGAGCATGAGAAAATGCAGTTCAATGTTGAACTGTGTCAAGGTAGAAAATTTTCTATTTGAAAATCTGCATTTTTTTTTTTTACCAAATGAAGCAAAGGGAAAGGTCTGTCATATCGAAAAGGAAAATTCTAATGTCCAAAATAAAGAAAAATAAAATTGTCTGTGGAAAGAAAAGCTAAAATCACAAAAAGAGCTGGTTCTCAAGTTCTAGCTAGCTACAGCTGGGCAGATCTAGATAAACTCTGTGCAGGTGTTATCAGACTATAGATACATGTTAAATCAGTAGTGACTTCATCTAGAAAAAGCTCTGCAGCATCTGTACTGGTGTACTGAAGTATAATTCATAGTCCAGAGTTTGCTGCTGAGGGTCCATAAACCATGTGCAGGGAGAATTAAAACACAGCCTCGGCATGCAACGCAGCACACCCTGCACTTACTGTGCATTTTAGCTGTTTTGCCTTGGTGCTGCTATGTCTCTCTGCAGCTTGCTGTTATTCTTGACCACCTGTCCTGCTGTCATAAAGGCAGAATACGAAATTTCGCTTCAGATTATTGGGTTGGGGTGGTTCACGTACCTTCTGTAATGTGTCAGTCCTCTTAAGAGTCAAATATGGAGATTTTTCAGACTTCTCTAGGTATAATGTGCTTTCTAGACTCCAGGTTGATGACTGATTCTGTGATTATTCCAGCAACTTTATTATGCTTATTTATAATTAGTGCTGCTGAAGGAGGTTCAAGCAGATGTTAACAAACCAGTTTGTTTTGTACTTTGATTCTCCTTACTCCTGCTTCTTCCAGACCTCTGGCACCTCTCAAAAATTTCTTATTATGCCTAATAGTGTTACTGCAGCCTTTTATTCTGCTTCTATGAGAGAATTCTCCTCTTGTGTGGTCTTCTTCTAGGGAATTTTTCCTAGTTGGCCTGTTCCAGCAGTATTCTGTAATAATAATAATAAATAAGGATGAAGTGGGAGAATCCACTGGAGGTTCTTCACTGAGCTCAGAAATATTTGGATGTCCTAATGTGTAACAGAACTTGCTTTAAATCTCCATGGAGGTTTTCTAGCCTGTTTTGGGATTGGGAACCAGAGGTAGTAGTTGGACTGAGCACTCATTCTATAGCGTTTGGCCAATCCCAATAGCATTTTCCTACAACCGCCGATGAGAAGCTAAATAGCTAAAATCCCTGCCCTCTGGCATTTCTTCAGTGGTGAACATTCTTTGGGAAGTGCGTTTCTTATCCCTGTGAAGCTTTGCTTAATTTAGTAGGTCCTGAATAACTCCATAATTTGAGAGCTGCAATTAGCTTCTTTGCATATCCTGTGCTCCACCTGTCATAAAGTGGAAATTCAAACCTCTTCTCTTTGTTTTCTTCTCTCCTCTCCTCTCATTTCGGTGCCTTCCTATTCCTTATCATAATACTACCCACGCAATTCTTTCCACAGTGCCTACCTTTTGGAACAGTTTAAACTTCTTTGTCTCATAAGCTTCCCTTCTTTTTACAACTTGGAAATTAAATAAATTTGGAAAAAAGAGAAATATTTTATGTTCTTTACCCTTTTCCTGCTATGCAGATGTGACAATGCTCCCACTTATTCTTTAAACGCTATCTTTACACTCTCAATTTTCTGCTAAAATGCAATACAGGTTCTGATTTGCATAGAGTTCTTCCAGGTGATTTAGGAGGAAGTTTATGTAAAATAAATTGCATTCCAATATACTGAAAAAACCCTATATGCTTAGATATTTCATTAAAAAAAATTGTAAATTAGTGATAAAAAAAGTACTAAAGAGCAGTTACTCATGGTTCAGTTGCAGAATTTGGGTTCTTCAGAGACCTATGCTGAGTCCAGCTTTATTCAATACATTAATTAATAGTTTGGGTTTCATAACAAGAAATAAGCTTCTTATATTAAAAAAATAAATATTTAGCTGAGGAGCTGTGAATATGTTTAAAGATAATCCTAAAATGAGGAAAAATCTGAGCAAATGGAAAAATCTTAACATGAAGATTAGATTCCTACTTCTAGTTTTCAGGTAGGAAGGTTTCATAGCTTGGTAGCTGTCATCAGCTGTGCAAGCACATAGCACAGAGTAGATGACTATTCTGTAGTAAATGCTGTAAGACACTGAAACCATAGCATAAGGAAACAGTACCGTGGGGCTGTGAGAGAAAGCAAGCAGCATCATAACTGCAACATGAATGAAATTATCATTTTACATCTTTGGGAAAATGTAAGGTTCTGAGCCTTGTGATCATCTTTGGATGCTGCACTGAAGAAAGATGAAGATCAATTTCAGTAAGTAGAAAGGACAAAGACAAGAATGAAAAACTGAGAAAACAAGCTGAAAAGGGAAGGCTGAAGTAACCAGGGTTATTTGAGATGAAAGAGAGAAAATGGGAGAAACTTTATAACCAGCTGAGGTATGCAAAAGGCTGCTGTAAAGAGAAGTGGACAAATTGCTGTCCAGATGGATGGGATGAAACAAAAGCGGTTTGTACTGCAGTAAGAATGCTACAGAATACCATCCCTGTTTTCCAGAATGATGGTAAGAAAGCCTTGGAAAAGATCTGGTGGATGTAATGGTGTCTGCATAGACCTGTATAAAAGCTGGATCTTGAGGGGTACTTATATTCCAGTCTCTGCATTGCGACAGTCCTATCAATGTGGTTGCCACAAGCACATATCTAACCTGTTCTGGGAGACCTCTTTTCATCTGCAGGCTGGAGAGTTGGTATCAAGATATTGTAATCTAAAGCGCTACCCTGGCCACCCAGAGCTTGTTCTGACTTTCTGTGTGAGAACTATACTCCTTGTGTGTTATACCAAG
This sequence comes from Ara ararauna, assembly GCA_028858755.1. Lineage (NCBI taxonomy): Eukaryota > Metazoa > Chordata > Aves > Psittaciformes > Psittacidae > Ara > Ara ararauna. Next base: position 67,354,551 of record CM054377.1, on the reverse strand, counting down.
AAAAAAATTTCATATGAAACATCATTCTTCTGTGTAATTAATTTACTTCTCTTTAGCATCTTTTTGAGTGCCCTGTGAGTTTCAAGATTATGTTTTTTAGAGAAATTACATTACCTGAAATTATTGCCAGTATGCTTATTGAAACGTATGAGTGAATCTGCAATACTTGCATGTCCTGAAGGCCTGATGAAGTTGACCATTTGATACTCTTCTAGTCAGGGACACTCTTATATCTCAGTAGGCAGCTATATGTGTGTGTGTGTGTGTGTGTGTGTGTGTGTGAGTATATAACAAGTTTTATCTTCCAATCAATATTTGAATTAAATGAAGCATGAATTCGTGTGTTCATTATGACCTTTTGTACTACATGAGAGTATGTCCTAAAATATCTAGTGGAATTTGAAAGAAAGATGAGTGATGTACCTCTCTCAATCCTGCCAGACATGTGATTTGAGATTTCTGTAGTGGAGGCTTCTTTTCTGGTTAAGTTCCAGTTTTTACAGGGTGTAGTTTATGTAATAGGCGTAGTATATGTGTATATTTCAGCATTAAAACTGGAACAATTAATGCTCATGTGTAACTTTCCTCACTTTGTGCATAGAAATCTTTGATGACTGCTCAGATGAATAAACTAAAGGATATGCCTAAGTGCTTGAGGTATAAGAGCCTCAGTTATTATCATTCTTTGGAAAATGAAACAAGGCCACAAAGATGTCTTGTATAAATTAAAAATGAAGCAAAATGAAAAAGTAAATAAGTCAGGAAAAATAATTAGCTGACATACGTTAATTTTTTTAAAATACTTCTTTGTGGAACAAAGTGTAATTAAGCCCTTAGTGAGCATATGGTATGCAAATACTAATGCAGTTTATTAGTATGTATTCAGCAGAATATTTGGACAGATCATTCATATATACATATAAAAGCAAGCTGAAAACTAGAATGTGAGAATGAGTGTGGTCTGGGAATGATGAATGTTCATTCTACCGATAGTTTTGGTTTTGAAGGAATCCAGCAAAATAAAACCTCTGTAAGGGACGCAAACCAATTCCATTTTTTAATGAGAATGCAAGTCTAAGATGAGGGAAGGGTGAAACTAGCTGTGTTAAACTAATTAAACTTACTCTCTTTTTTTGTAATTTTCTAACACCAACTACTGAATTATCTGTAACCACTTGTAACAGTTCTGGCTCCAATTTTCAGTACTGTGTAAGCTCAATTATGCTGGAACTTTCCTTTCTGTCTACTTCAAACTTTTAAGAGACAGTGCTTTTGAAAGTTTTGTTCTAAGACTTGATTTACCGCTTTCAGAGAGAGATTTTGAAGAGCTCTAAACTCTGCACACCTTATTCATTCGACACTGTAGTCAAATTATCATTAATTAAAGCAAGAGAAGTTAAAAATAAGTAGTAAGTCAACCAGCTAATGAAATCATAAAGTATTTTTTTCAACACTGGGAGAGAATATAGTAAAAAATCCTGGCCAGTCATTGCTTTAGCATGTCAAGACTTACTAAGACAAGCTTCTTGCGACAGTTTTTGTTGTACAGAACTAGTGAGATGGGATGGGTAAAGGAGAGAATACGGAGCAACAAAAGTGCATTTGGATTTGTGCAGTGCAGTGGTATTTGGAAGGGAAGTAGTGCCTCTGACTTCATAACAAACCTGCATTCCTTTTGTCTGTGGTGTCCCTCGGTCCACTCAGAGAGCATAAATATGAGCACATAACACATCTGTGCAAGGTCTTGTCTTGGTCTCAGATAGCAGTCCAGGGATCAATTCCATTACTGTCTTTTTTTTTTGCAGCAACAAGAAGTACAACAGAGCACCAAACCTAATAGGATTGTAGGAGTTTACTGAGTAATTTATTAATAACAAACCTTATCCTAACCAACACATCATAGACCCATGCAAAGAACATCCACTGCATCTATACTACTTTTAAAAAAAACCACCTGACGGCCTACTTGGGTAAAATGCTTTTCTCTTGACCATAATATAACTCAAGCACATACAAGCTGAAAACTTGGCATGATGTGTTAATATACAAAATAGGCAAGTTGTAATTTCATTTATGAGATACTTTTGGAACACTATGGCAATGTATTGACTAACAATGTGTATGTCAGTTATTTTGTTATTATACATATACATTTTGTGTTTCATCCATAACATCCACTATGGAATATTTTATATTGAAGGAATTTGACTGACTTTTCAAACAGAATTCATAGGCAGTCCCATCTTGAAAGCAGCAGTAGTGTGTGAAATGGGACTGCAGAGCAAAGATTAAAGCAGCAGAACTGGTGAATATTGTTACAATATGGTTTCAAATACTGGGAAAGTAGCATATGGCTTCTTAGTAGTTTTGAAAGGTAAAATATTCCCATACACTGAAAAAGACAAAAAAATATTTGCTTTATTTGCCGCAATTCTAGCACTTATCCAGTTGAAAAAGTTTAATCACAGAGCATTAGTGAAACTCCAGCAAATTGGAAATGTACTTTAAGGCAGGGAAGCATGTCATACCTTGTTTTCACCTCAGATTATACAACATTTGCTGATGGTGAGAGTATTTCTGATTCCACTGGTACAACTGCTAAGAACTTAAGTCTCTTCAGCTTGACTGTGGTGTGTTCCCACTGCAGGACAATTTTCAGCTTGACTGCGGTGGGTTCCCACTGCAGGACAATTTTCAGCTTTGAAGTAGCTTTCCTAGTTTTTTACTCTGCCTCTGTGATCACTTTCTTGAGCAAATGAAATCTGTCTGGCCCACCGTGTTTAATTGGGTAGAGTGTAGTCCAACTTTGTATATGAAAAAAAAATCATTATTTTTCTATAATTTAAGCATTGATTTTCAAAATTATAGTTGAGATTTGGTACCATTTAGTTCTACAGAAAAAAAAATACCTTCCTCCTGCTATAATATCTCATATAAAATGAAGTACTTGGGGTTTTGCTGATCTCGTCTTTACCACAGTTGAGGTAATTCCACAAACTATGAGTTCTATTTTATATTTTGATACAATAAATATATACAAATACTATATATTTGTATATGTTTAACTGAAAATAACTTTTCTCTTCACCTATATTCAATTCATGACATCCTCTCAACTGAGATTCTTATTAGATAACTAAGATAAGATACACAAGCAAAAAATTAGTTTAATTGAATGCTTTTGTAGATTGTTAAACTTTAGGTTAAGCCTTGAGTACATCACAAAACATAGTTATGTTCAGACAAAATAATATGAGCCTCTTCTTTTTTTCATTGAAGTCCTCCAAGTACCTTAAATGGATAATCAAGTTAAAAATGAGATTATTATATTTTGTAGAAAGGCATAAGAAATATACATATTTTTCAGCAAAATGGATATTTCTCAGATATCAGCTGAGATCTGAATTGCAGCTGATACATTTCTAGATTATTCACTGGGGATCATGTACATATATATCACATTTAGAAAATATTACCGTTGCATTATGAATCCATTACTGTTCTTATAGTTACTCTTCAGAAGACAACACATGTTAGCACTCAAGGTATTACTGGCACAATTTCTCTTTTCATTTGAGCATTTCAGATCCTGACTAAATTTTTGGGGTTTAGTCTCAGATGTAAAACTACAGGTCTTTCATTGGTAATATTCAGAAGTCTGGTTTCCTTTATTTTAAACAGAATATTTTCCTGTTCCCCAATGGTACTGCAATGAACTGGTTAACCTGAACGAAGGTTTGTGATATATGCAAGTATGAAGATCATTGCTGAGCATCATATGAAATGAATGAGGTGAGATTCACTAACACTTGCTAATTTTGCCTGGTTCATTTCTGACTGGTCATAACAACTTGTCATAGGGAGTGCATTAGGAGAAAACAAAGGGCACAAGTTGCTGTCTTTGGTGGCCAAATTGAAAGAGACATTAAGTTACAAAAGCAAACTTTTGTACAAAAGTTCCAAAGTTTAAGTTGCTCAAGTTGCAAAGCAAACTTTTCTTGTTATCCCATTATTTCTACATGCCTCCTACCTCAGTGGTTTGGCAGATCTTGATGGTCAAGAGGTCTCCTCTATCCTGAGAAATGTTCCAAAAAAGCATGTCTTAAGTGCCCTTTTATAACACAAGTTGTCTAATTTATGTATGTCTCGCAGTGCATCTGTGGTGGTTTACTGCTATGTACACAAAATACAATTACCCAAAAGCTCAATGTACTCAACATGTGGTCTGGAGGGATTGCATCAGAGCTGGATGAGGTACAGGCAATATCAGAGCTGAACACGGTAATGGAGAGGATATCTATTTCATGCTTCTCAATCAGAGCACAAACATGTATAAAGTTCAGATGCTAAAGGCTGAAAAGTACTTAAATAAGCACTAACCCAACAGTTCTGCTTTGTAAGTGCTGTGTTTGATTTTAACTAGACAATAAGCCTTAAGGAATATGATTCTTTAAAGTAAGCTAGATTCATATGTGACCTTTAAATAATACCCTTATAGCTTTGTAGGAAGATTAAAGGCAGTGGATTAAACCCAAAGACTAAAGGGACAGTATTAAAAATATATAGGAATGTTTTCATGCACGATGGCCATTTTGATAAAATATGAGGCTAAAAAGCATTGAAGAGGCAAATCTCAGCAGTTTGCAGAAGCAAATTTTCTCCACATTGAAAATAAGAATGTTTCCTGGAGATGACTGCAGGCAAATTGCTTATCTAGGCAGGGCCAAAGACAGGAAGGCAGACATGGGAAAGATGGTGGTTTTCAGTCTTAAAGCTCTTCTGCTTAAAGTTCTTTTCAATGCAGAGCGTTATAGACACTGGCATCTGCAGTGGAAGGTGGTATGTAAAATGAAGAATGTAGAAAGCTGATGGACTCCATGGTGAGGGGACTAAACCCTACTCTTAGAGGTAACTCTGTAGATGGTTTGAGTACCAAACCTGCTGTTGCAGAAGAAGCAGGAGTCACCTATAGGGCCTGCAGAAATCTAGAAACATCTCAGACTTGTTACTCAGTGTGCTTTTGAAGGTTCAAATTGAATAATTTTTTTCAGGTCTTGTGACTTATTTTACACCAGTAAAAAAATAAATTGAGCTCAAAAATTATGAATCTGTATTTTCTTTTTTCTTTAATGAATAGCACACAGTCAAAAAGTTATATTCCCTATGCTTGCTTGTTTCTTGGCTTATCTGGTTCAAAGGAGGTTAGAAACGTGGCAACTCTGAGGTATTAGGCGGCAATTTATCCATTGGAAACTGATCTGACAGCAACAAACTCATGTGAAATGGACAAACAACAGGTAATGCTTGCCATTTATTTGCTTCATGAGACACATTTTAATTATAAAGTTTGTTTCCCAATATTAATTTTCCAATAAGTCGGATCCTCTTCAAACTTCTCTTCTGCTAAGAAAACTATAGAAAATACGTATGTTCATGGTTTTATTTGACTGCTTAAAGATAGAAAAGTGTGCCTTGTTTTTCTGCAACACTCTCTATATTATTTACTGATTCCAGGGAATTTCAAGGGCAGGACACATCCTTTAATAAGGCCATGAACTGTATATCATAGCTAAGACTAGTAATAAACTCTAATACTGATGTTATAAAAGCCTTCTTAAAGCAAGGTTAATAACATGACAATAGTAAACACCCCAGTCAGCATAAAATGAAATGAAGCCTACAGTATTTTATATGCATGGGTCTTGTGAAAAAGGATACCAAGAAAAGACCTTTTGTTCATGAGCTTCTACATATAAAAAATTCAGTTTTCTGCTTGTGTCTTAGTTGAAGGTCACCTGAATACAAGCAAGAGAAAAATAGCTTACATACTTGTTGGCAAAATGTTGCGATTCCATAAAAATGCTAACAATATTGCAAATAAAATGCTTTAATAGAAGATTAATATTATTTATGAAATTAGAGGAGTTCCATTAATAGCTAGACATGTAGTGCATTCATTTATATTTATTGCTTTTTGCTTCCCTTTTTCCTCCTGAAAATAATTTGTATGGTGTAGAAAGTGACAGAAATGCTATTCCTTTACTTCGGCCTTGTGACAGAACTAAAATACATAATTAGCTGGTCAGTTTCTAAAGAAGTACTTTCTGTAGAAGTTCACCGGTGTTTCCCTCATTCTAAAAGAAGGAACAGAAGGCTATCCAAGTTCAGGATCAAATTTACATTTTGATGGGGTCTTGCACTGCTGATTGGCATTAAGGATGCTTTCTGAAATTGGTGCCTCAGTCTCCAATCAGTTTCTCCCAGCAGAAGGCATTTCCAGAGGGAGTGCGTGAAGAATATTTGAACTAGCAAAACAAATACACCAATTTGCAGACAAATAATCACACCTTTTTTTTTCAGCAAATAGCACCAATTTCCTCCATTCATGAAAATTATACAGTATCTGAAAGCTTTCAACGCTATTTCATTATTCTGAGAAAACAGGAAATAAGAATTATAATGCATTCATCAGATAGTCGGCCATCATTTGCCTGTTATTTCTAAAAGGGGATGGATCTAAGCTGAAACTGATAAAAATGCAGGAAATGTAATAAAAGATGCAGAATGCATAGACTATTTTTTTAATCTTCTGGAATGGAGCTTTTCTACTGCTTTGTTTAACAATTTCCTCAATTTGCTTGCCTTTGAAAACTCTGCTGATCACTAAACTCTTCCCACAAAATATCCCTTACAAGTTTCATGATGTTGCAACATCACCATGTAAAACCTGTTTGAGCAGGAGAATGTTCATTTAAAGTAGTTTAAACCTACATAACACAAGTGTTTTCAAGCTAGTTAGAAGAGAGCAAGTTCTATTAAAATCACAGAATAAATCTTCCTTCCAAAAATTAGGGAAGTTTTTCAACTGATTCTTTGGAATTACCAAGTAAGTTTCCCTTTTGACTTCAGATCCTCTTAAAATGTATGCTACTTTTAGAATATTGTATGTGTTGCCATTTTATTTTATAAAGTACCTTGTCATTCAAAATATAACGGAGCACTCTGGACACCAAAATTCAGTTAATGCTAAAGAATAAAGCAGAGTAATACCACCTGTTATACACTTTTTTTGCTCACCTTTCTTAAAACTCATAAAATACAGAAGCCTAAACAGCTGTTAGGACATCATGGCAGTTTGATATAACATAGAATGACAAACACTCCAACTCTATTTTCATAGTGAAAAGCTCAATAAAAGAGAAATAGTAATTTCTCGATGTAGGAATCTGTGGACATTTTTCAGAATGCTTCCACTTATGAAGATGTGGCCAACTCTATTACTAATTTTTCAATTTCACTTCCTTTTTTCTATCTAGTGGATTTTCTGCTAATAATTGTTTACCTTTCTGTAAAAAACTTATTCTCTTTCATGATTACTAGTTTAGAGGATCCACTTTTTCCCTCAGACCAGTTTTCGTTTACTACTCTCTATGTATTCTTCTTTTGACTAAAGGAACTAAACACAATCCATTGAGGTATATAAAAGAAAATACTAAATTTAAATTGAAAGTTCATATTATTGCTGCATGTAGCATTGGTGCTGCTGGAAAACTGTCCCCACTTCAGTGTCCAGAGTTGAGACTAGCTGCTAATAACATTGCAAATGCCCACAGAGAAGCCCCAGACACAATTTAGAAACTTCTTATTCTATCAGAGAGTTAGTTAAGAGGTATCAAGTGTAAGCCTATGAGTATCTAAGGGCAATGTTGGTAATGGGCTCTTCAGTTTCCTCACAGATGTTTAATATGATTTAATGAATTTAAATTGAAGCTAGAACAACTGAAAGTTGTCCCTGAAAATTTTGAAGGCCAAGTTGGATGGGGCTTTGAGGAACCTGGTCTAATAGAAGGTGTCCCTGCCAGTGGTAGGCATATTGTAATCATATGATGTTTAAGGTCCCTTCCAGCCCAAACCATTCTACGATTCTATGAAACTCAAGCTTTGTTTTCAGTAGGGTGGGTATTAATTTCTAGGACAACAGTTCATATGTTGATGTGGACAGAATCCACATACAATTTCAAAGACAAGTTTGTGATAATTTTTAACCTGAAATCCATCTCCAGGTTCAAATAAATATTTGGTTTTGTTGAGGCTACAGCTTGTCTTATGCAGGCAGACCAGGCATCTTCCCCTGTACATTACTTGCTCCAAAGCAATGCTCACTGTTTGTTGCACTTCTGTGGTCTCACTCCAGTTTGTCAATGAGATGTCCTGAACACGATATTCCACTTGTGTGGATTTTCCCACTCTGGGGCCTGTCAGCATCTGTGTAGGCAGATCAAAATCACTGTGAACATTTTTGCTGCCAGTTCATATTCCACCAAGTAGCTTTTAACAACAACCTTCTGCTACCAGATATGTGTTCCTGTAAATGCACTCCACAAACTTTGATTTGTAGTTTTCTGTCTTTAACTTAACCTCAGCAGATGTAGGTAGCTATAATTTTTATCACACTGGAGGTCATAAGTTGTCTCATGATGGGGCTGGAGATTACAATTGCACAACATGCTGCAGAAAGCCCTGGACATTACTTTCCAGCGCAGCAGGATGCCTAGACAAGTATCCATCCCTTTGCTTTCACAGTATAGAAGAGCCAGTCTGCAGTGACAGTTGTGGTGGTAGAAACCCTAGAGCGGTCAAGTAAATGTGGTTGCACAGCCTCTTGTGCACTAGCCAGTGGAGGGGCAGAGATCCTTCAGTGTGTCACTTCAGAGATTAGAGGTGGCATTTAACATTGTGCCTCAGGCCCTTTGCACGCTTCCTGATATGTTCAACAGCAGCTTGGAGGTGCATTAGCTTTCATGAGCAAATGCTATCTTTTTGTCTAGAAGGCATAAAACATAGGTTACACATCCCACAGGTAAATAGAAGTCATTCCCAAGACCTGCCTCAGAGCTGTGTGGACTTACTAGCTTAGGTCCCAGTGCAGTACTGTTGCAGAGGGCTTCTTTGCTTACTGCAGGGCTGCTCAGATCTGCTTAAAATATTGGATATCAGGTGACAAACTGGTCAGACCTCAGG